>JALGQZ010000002.1:50619531-53019531 GCA_023105745.1 Austropuccinia psidii | reverse complement strand
TTTTTCAAATGTTTTTTCCTGTCATTGTAATATGCCTATTTTTAAAAAGTGAATTTAATAACTTCCCACTTATGAATTTCCTTCATTTTTTTTTAAATTGAAGGGTTCAATCTGGACATTAAAGAACCAGAAGCTCATGAATTGGGAAAATTTTTTTGGTGGGACAACAAGTGAAGGCGCAATGAGTGTTTTTTTTCAACTGTTTTTTTTCTTGTGTGTAATATGACTATTTTCAAGTACAAAACTTCCACATGTTTGATAAAAAAGGAGACTGAGGTGGGATTTAAGCAATAAAAATGACTGAGGAGGGGGATAATTGGCATAAATTGTATATACAAAAATCATTCAATCAGAATCAACCTCCAAAATAGTGGGTTTTTTCTGAGAGGGGGGAGGAAGATTGGACAAATACAACATTCTGTGTTTCTTAAATTTATCAGCCCACCCCAGGGCTTGCATTTGGGCATGAATCTCCCAGTTCACAGTAATGGGGGGGGGACTGGATAAACTTTAGAAATGATGATGTCCAAAGGTACAAAATGAGAACAACTATTCAAGAAGCAGATGAAAATGGGTGGATTATCATTTGGAGGACAGAAATAAGGGAAAAAAGAAAAAGATTGGGCTGTGGAATAAAAGAAAACTGGTCTTTTATACTTATTTGCAATTGGATCCCCCATGTCAGGCATGGACATCCACTTGCTTTTTGGAGCCTGGCCAACATCTTCATACCATTCAATTCTTTCCATATAAGAGGATATTGAGGGAATCAAGGTGTTCATGGCTTCATAAAGGTCTTGATTTTGGTTAATTTCTTCAGCCAAGTCACCTCTGACATCAGCCCATTGATCTTGAGTCTTGTAAATGAAGTGGGATACTGTTCTGTAGCCACAGTTTCCATCACCCTGGACATTGATGGCCTTGAAGGTGTATTTCAATATAAACTTGGGCAAGTCTTCTGAGCCAGTTATCTGATAAAATAAGTTCAAAAAATGAATAAATATGAAAATAAACCACATAAAATTACATTAAAAAGAATCAGAGACTCACAAACAGCTTGGAGCATTCATCACTTGTGTGATAATTGCTTTGACAATGCTCACAGGTCAAGTCAATTGCATCATATATATTCAAACTGGTGGCAGGCTTGTGTGGTTTTCTTTGTGAGGTTTTGCTTCCAATTGCCAATCTTCTGGACCTTCTAAGGGTTACTTCTGATTTATTTAATTCAGTTGCTGAGGGTAGTGAATCTGATGAACTGATGGATTTAGATAAGGAGTCCTCAGAATCTTCAGAATCTTCAGATGAGTCCACTTCCATAATTGGAGAGGGGACATTTGACTGGGATGTTGAAGTTGTTGTGCTGGTCACTTTTTATGGGGGTCTTCCTCTTCTCTTGGATTGACTTTCAATAATTTCAAATCTTGAAGGTTCTCTTTTGTTTTTATTCTTGGCTCCTTGGGGTCTTCCACGGATATTCTTGCATTCCAGAGGGTCTTCATAATATTGATCATCCTCTTGACTCTTGGGAATTTGATCAAATGGGACTTTTCCAGTCAAAACATCTTGAAAATGTTGGAGTATTGGAGTGATTTCTGCCATTGGTCTTTGAAACAGGTCTTCCCCAATGTCTTCAAATATTTTCTTGGCTTCAGCCTTTCTTTCTTTCTCAACACTTTGATCATCACCTTGAAAACCAGCCTGAGAAGAATATGACAAATAAAATCAGTTAATAAGAAAAATAATAATAATAAAAATTCAAAAACCCTCACAGGCAAATTCAAATGCCATTGAGGATGGAAGTCTGATAATTCAAGCCTTTGGCGCTTGGCAAATGCCTTTTGGGTCTTATGCTTGCAAGGAATGCCTTTATAATTGTTGTATTTGTTGGTGCATTTTTCATTGGGAGGAAATTGTGTTTGGAAATTTTCAAATTCAATCTGAAGAGCATAATGAGACACCTTGCCATTGAGGGCACAGATGTGTGGAGGAAAATTCTTGACATGGACAATCATTTCTTTGGAGATTCTGTTGATAATTTCAATAAATTGTTTTCTGAATGCCATGTGGAGAGCCCTGACTACCTCCAGGAGAGTACCAGTGGACTTTTGGAGCCAAAGTTTAACCATGGCATGGGCACCTTCAACTCTGGAGGTGGATCCCACACCCAGGTGGCAATGGTGATTGGTCCAGGCTGGCACATAATACTCCTTTAGAGGAAGCCAGGTCTTTTCCAAATACTGAAAGACCTCAGGATTTTTAACTTGCTTTTGAAGATTCTTCCAGTTTTCTTTGAAAGACTTTTCAGTTGGTGAATACATAAGCTGAGAAAAGAATCCCAAAGTCATTAATAAAGACAATAATAAGAAAAAAAGTGAAATAAAATGAAATGAAGTGAACAAGTATATTACTTGATTTCAAAGGCCCATAAAATTTTCAAAATTAGTTCCATGACCAATTTTCTTCATGCAATGAGCAGATATATCCTTGTTGATGTGCCAAATGCATAGCATGACTTTGGAGTCTGGGAAGAGCTTCTTAATAGAGTTTTTCAATGCCAGATCCCTGTCAATAACAATAACTGGAGGGGGAACAAGATTGGTGTGGTTGAGGACCTTTTCAATGTATTGATTTAATGCCCAAGTATGTGAAGGTTCATTTTCATTCTTCATCAAACAAAAAGCCCCAGAAAAGCTCTTATTGGTTGAGCTGAATCCAACAATATGAAAAAGGGGCATTTTGTACTTATTTGTTTTATAAGTACAATCCATAAGAATGACATGAGGAAAGCCATGAAGAAGTTTGATGGCCAGGGGGTGAGTAAAAAACAAGGAGGTAATGTGTCCCTCAGAATCCCTTGCAGAGGACCAAACAAAATTTTCTTCTTTGAGAGTGTCAATAAGAGCATCAATGGGCCTTCTGCCTTGCAGTTTGTCTTTCTTGATTTTCTTGACTTGGTTGTAAATGTCTTGAAGGATTACAGGCCTGTCAGACTCCCTCTGGCTGCATAATTGGGCCTGAATTTGCCTTGGCATGAGCAGTGATTCAGACATTTGAGCAATTTGGGATGTTTCTTGCTCATTGAATTTCCTGAAAGCAGGATGTGCCATGATATTTTCAGTGGCATCATGGCTATGTTCAGGATTTTTGACTTTAAGAGTCCAAGTGGTACTCTTGGCATATTTCCTGGCATAAAGTCTAAAAGGACAGTCAAGCTTTCTTGAGGTGACTGTTTTGGAGGGGCTTTTGTTGGGATTTGGGGTGCCAGACCTGTCACAACATATTTCAATTTGGTTGTGGGTCATATTGGACCTCAAGGTGGACACAGCATACCCCTGAGCCCTGGCAACATTATGCACATGTTGCCAAAGAAGCTCAAGGGTCTGAAATTCACCTTCAGTGGGGGGTTGGAGCATTTTTGAATGAAAATTATGTATAAAAGCGAAAAAAGGGGGGAATTGGGGGATTTGGAATGGGGTAAGCCCTTTCGAAATGTGAAAAAGAGGTGAAAAAAGGTGTGAAAAAAGAACAGAAGGGGTTAAGAGTGAAAGAAAGTTGTTTAAATGTGGGATTAATGGATGAGGGAAGGTGAAAAATTGGAAATTTGGAGGCTTGAAAGCAGGTTGTTGTGGTGGAAAATGCAGTCTTTGGGGGAAAAAAAGAAAAAAAAAGTGTGAAAAGCTTTGAAAAATGGCTTTGGTAATGCTGTTTTTCCAAAAAAAAAAACAATGGTTTGGGGTGGGGATAATGTGGATTATTAGGGTGTTTGGGCTTTTTTTTTGGGGGGGGTGGCTGGGCAAAAAAATCTGAAACAATTTGGAGTTAGTGAGGTTTTGTGGGGAAAAAAACCTCTTTTGGGCATGTTTTGGCCCAATACAGGCGTGATTGTGTTTCATTTTTAATTAAAAATGGGCCCAGGGCACCCCTTATGTGTTTTTACTAAAACCCTACGTGTTTTTACCAATTTATGGCCAAAACAAGTAAGTTTTTAGTAAAAACACGTAAGCTCTTACATGTTTTTACCAATTTGCTTACGTGTTTTTGCCAATACCCTTTACTTATTGTACTATGAATGTCCTTATAAATGAAATAAATAAGATAAAAATAATTATTATAATTATGGCGTAAAATAATTATATTATTAAATAAATATAATAATATCATTTATATCATAAAAAAATGATATATAAAATAAATATATTGATATAAGATAATTAATATATTTAAAAGCACTTTATTATTGTTACCAACAAATAATAAAGGCATAAAAAATTATTTTTTATTAATAAAAAACAATTAAAAGCAATAATATTACTAATATTAAAGTTATAAATCAATATAAATACTATTTATATCAATTATGGAGTTATTAAAGTAATAATAGAGAAAAACTATTATAATAAGAGAAATAACCTAATTTTAATGCTTAATATAATAATTTTGAATACTTTTATGCCTAGAAATGTAAATAAAACTTATTTAAATTTTAGTTACAATAAAATTTAAGATAAATTACATTTTTTTCTTGATTTTACGTGGAATTGAGGTTTTTAAGAGAAATTTAAACAAAAAAATTAAATAATTGCAATAATCATGTCAGAGATGAAGATTATTTTAAGATTATCTTTTGTCTTTAATAATATAAACGTTTTATATATAAAGAATAAAGAAATTCCTTTTTTATTTAATGATTTAATGTTTTGTAAGCGTCTGAGTGGAAAACAGAGTAAAAAGAGCTCTATTTATAGTAAATCCCTCCCTCCTAGAGTCCAACAGGCTTCTAGTAGACGTGTACCAATGCTTTCTACTAGAATTGCGCAATGTTTTAAGGTTTGGGGATGATTACATCATGATCAAACCATCTTACCTCATAATTACGCCATTATTTAGAGTTATCACTATAACTCTAAGTTTGATGACATCATAGGCTTGGAAGAAGCCTAAACTTCGTGGATTGGATGTGTTTTAATCATATTTTAATATTATTCACCAGCTTTATCACTTATATGACTGCTAAACTTAAAATAAGATTACAGTGAGTGATCTTAAATGATCAAATTTAAGCTTAAACTTTGATCATTAATAACCTTTAAGTTATACACGCTGGAGCTATTCTGAGGGTGTATTCTGATAGCTTGTAATGTCCGCTTTAAACTTCCAAGAGCATTTCATTACATCATCAAAACTGTATTTTTGATGATCTTTCTTGTAACTCCTCTTTTCTGTTGAAATTTAATATTTTAAACTTCAAACAATGATTTCAAGGGGTTATACCTTGAATATTTTAATAAATAATATATCATTATTCACGAATGGTCTAGTAGAATCCAACTGTTTACTTCTTTTTAAGGTTGGACCACTTTCACAACAAAGTGGTCAACAGCTCTATTGATTTTAATCAATAATCCCTTACAAGTTTTAACCTTGTTTATAGCTTGTGTAATAAAGTTCATTTCGGTATTCCTACATTAATTAAGTGGTGACTTTATTTTTGGTTCATCACTCTATCATGTATATTTCAAAAGATATTAGCTAAAATCCTTGAATATATGCGTTGACCAAAAAAGTGCATATATTCAGCTTAACTCCTTAAGTATTGACTTTGGAGATTAGCTTATTAATTGTTTTATGTGTGTATTTTTATGGAGAATCCAATTGTACCATTTATTTCACATGTTGTTTCATAGTTGTTTGAAATAAGTAAGTATTTATGTTTTTTATAAGCTATTATTACTTATAACTCATTAAATATCGACTTTACAGATATGCCATGAAAATGGTATATGTGTATTTTACCATGGGGAATCTAATGGTATAATTTATTTCACATGTTTATTAATTGTTTTTTAAGTTAAACCAAGTTTTATGCCTATTTATGGCATTTCTGTAGCTTTAAGGTAATTATTTTTAATGTATAATTATTTTAAATATTTCTTGTGACCTTTTTGGGTATGTGGTCATATCTCAAAGGTTCACATTCCCTACCACCAAAAAGGATTGTACCACAATCTGATATGTGTAATTAGGGTATCATCCACTTTCCTACCTTTTCAATAGACTTTGTTAGTCTTGAAGCTCAATGATGCTTAGCTTTTCTATTCTTTAGGTTTTCTTTCCTGTCTGAACCTTCTTAGTAGCTTATCAGCATTTGTTATATCTTTCTCAAGTAGCCATTCATCTTCCTGAGTTGAATTTCTATACCTTACAAGGTATTATTTTTCTTTTTTGTTTCTTGTCCTTCTTTCTTTAAGGACTTTCACAATTTTCTTTTCTTCTCCTTCTTCCAAGGGGGGAATTTCAAGTGGGGGTTTATTTCTTACCAGAAATAACTCCTTGTCACTTGAGCTGTAAGGTTTTATCAGAATTACAGGGAAAGTTGGGTGTTCGTTCATTAATTCACGTGTGAGTTCCAATTGCACAGCATTGGGTCCATGAAGTGCCTTTATCATAAATGGTCCTGAAAAGAAATCTTTCAATTTCTTTGGACCCTTCATGTTATTGAAATTAAGGGTTGATACTAGGACCAAGTCTCCTATTTTTAAGTCAGGTGGTTTATGACTTTATCCCATCTTTTGTTTGCATATTTGAAAGAATCTTGCATACATCTGTTTGCATGGTGTCTTGCTTTGTCAAGAATCATCTTAAAACTGCTTGCTGTTGGATGTATATCCACTAAGTCCTTTTTGAGGGTATCATAAGGAAGTCTTGGATTCCAACAATTTTGTAGCATTTCTGATGTTTTGCCAGTAGAAGAATGGATTGATGTTTTATATGCCAGTTCAAGGGCTGGTATTAGTGTACACCAATCATGGGTAAAACCATCAGAATCTTTGAATTCTAATCCATAAGCACAGAACCTTCTGATCATGTCCTCCAAGGTTTTTATCATTCTTTCTGCTAAACCATCAGTTTGAGGATGGTAAGCTTTTGAGAATGATAACTTTGTCCCAAAAACGTTATGGAGATTTGTCCATAATGCTGAAGTGAATTTTTGGTCTCTGCCACTTATAGTATTCTGGAATAAGCCTTAATGGCTAATGACTTTATTCCATATCATTATGGCTGTGTCCATAGCTGTGTCATCTTTGTGACATGGTAGGAACATGGGAGTTTTGCTATACCTGTCAACTAATACTAGGCATGTATTATAGCTTCTGTCTCCTCCTGGAGGTAATGCTGTTACCCAATCCATATGAACTATTTCCCAAGGGGATTTTGGTTCTTGGATTTGCATCATCATTCCAAATTTTTTTCCTGTGGCTCTGTTGGCTTTTTGACATCTTTCACAGGTTTGGCAGTATTCTGCAACATCTTTCTTCCAATTTGGCCACCAAGAGAAGGTTTTCACCCTTTCTAGTGTTCTGTCTTCTGAAAGATGTCCAGCTGCAACACTATCATGGCACTCATGTAAAATAGTGTTTATCAGGGTTCTATCTGTTAAGGCCATAACCCATGTGTGTTTTTTCTTTGGTAAAGGATTCCATCAAGGAGGTGGAATCTTCCTACATCATATGCCTTTTTCCATGTTTCATCTAGTTTTGATGAAATTGATGGGTCTTTGCAGTCTTTCATTAGAAGTTGGCTTAGAATATGGCAATTCTTGTCTATATTATAGCTATCTTTAACTTGGTTAAAGAGTTCTGTGCTAATGTCTGTGACACATATTCCTTCTATACGGTGCTCTTCCTGTGGTACCCATGTTGAATTGTCAGGGGTATTTTCTAGAGCCCATCTGCTAAGACCATCTGCATTTTTATGAATATTACCAGATTTATGAACAATAGTCATATTTCCTCTATATTATTGGATAGCAATTTGCCATCTCAGCATGTGTCTATTTGGAGTTTTCATATTTAATAGAGATTTTACAGCATTACAATCTGTAATCACATCAAATACTGTTCCATCCAAGTAATAATGTAGTTTTTCTAAAGCCCACACTAAGCAAAGACATTCCATTTGGCTTGCTCCATATCTTGCTTCTGTTGGCTTTATCTGTCTTTAAAAAAAAAATCGGTCCTTCCACCGGTTTATCATTGATAATTTGTGTCTGGTGTAGTGCAGCACCTAGTCCTTCTCCACAAGCATCAATGTAAAGTTTGGAGGGTAGTTTCCAATCTGGCATTAGAAGAAATGGGGCATTTGTTAAGGAATTTTTCAATTCTTCATATGCCTTGACTCTTTCTTCTGTCATTTCATAGACTGTTTGTTGATCACATAGCTTATACAAGGATTTGGCAATTTTTTCAAAGTCCTTTATATTCTGTCTATAGTAACTAGCAAATCCTAGAAATGATTGCATTTCTTTTTTGGTTTGAGGAATTGTTTTAAGTAGTACTTCTGCTACTTTATTCTTGTCTATGCCTAGACCAAGTCCAGATATAACATGTCCTAGTGGTTTTAGTTCACTGTATGCAAAATGACACTTTTTCAAGGAAATTTTCATATTCACTTGCACTATTTTTTGTAGTACCCTTTCTAGTCTTGTAAGGTGATTTTCCCAAGTTTCTGAGAAAACTATGATATCATCAATATAGATAATTAACCATCCTTCTGATAATTCTCTAGGAAATATGGTATTCATCATTCTTTGATAATGGGAAGGTGAATTTACATGCCAAATGGCATTCTTAAGTATTCAAAAATCCCACAGCGGACTATTATCCTCAGTAGTCTCTTGGCATTTTCTGTTAAGACATTTTGATGAAAATCCTTTAAGGCATCCATGGCTGTAATAAACTACACGCTTGTGACAATTGTGTCAATGTCTCATGAATTCTGGATATTGGATATCTGTCTGGAATGGCATAGGTGTTCAGGGCTCTGAAGTCTCCTACCATTCTTGATTTTCCATTATGCCAAGTTATAATGACAGGTGTAGTGACCTCTACCTGTTCATTATGTCCTACGTTTCTTAATACTCCAAGGTCCATTAATTCTTTAATGTGTAGCTCCAAGGCTTCTCTAGCCCTTGGACTAGCTGGGTAAGGCTTTTCCACATTAAGAATTTTATCCACCGCATGCTCAATTATGGCACTTAGTGGCTTTTTGTCAGTTGCAAAGGCATTTTTGTACTTAAATAAGAGGTCAATCAATTTTTCTTTCATTTTTTCTGTTAATTCTTGATTGAATTCTGCCTCTTTGAGTTGTTCAGATATAAAAAGTTCCTTTTCTGGACTTTTCTCTTCATTCTTAATAACTGTAATTTGTTTTTTGTTATTTAAGAATCCAAACTTTTGTCTTTTGTTGTCTCCTATGGTAAAAGATCTATCTTTTTGGTTAGAGATATCTATACCATAAATTGATAAGTAGTCATTTCCAAGTATGAAGTGATTACTAGTACAGTTGTCCATTACTACAAACTCTAATTTATTCTGACACATTGTGAGGGGTGAGGAAAAATTAGTGTTAAATAAATTATTCCAAGGGGCTTCATGCTCTCACTTGCACTCCTAAATTTGACACCTTGTATTGGCATAAATTTTTCTTTCCAATCTGGGACAATGGTTTTTAAACAGCTTTTACCAACACAGGTACAATATGCTCCTGTATACAAGTTCACTTTTCCTTCTTGGTTATCAACCATAACAATACTTATACTTGATTTTCCTGCTGTATATCCCATTCCTTTAGCAGGTTTGGTTGTGTACATTTTGGCATCTTGTATATTTTTCAGGTTTGTGTCAGATGTTCTGACTTGTGGTAAGTTTCAGTTAACATCTAGTACTTCATAAATTATATCAATATTATGAATTTTTGCATTAATTATATTAATTTTATCACTTTCAGAACTTTCTTACTCTTCTGTTTCTTTTTCAGAGTCAGATTCCTCTTCTTTGTCATTGTGGTTTTCTGTTTCCACAATTTCATTAATTTTTGCCATTCTGAGGCAGCTATTGGCTAAGTTTCCAATACCTCCACATTTATGGCATTTTCTTTGCTCATTATTGTTGGATGTATTGGGCTTGAAAGCTTCTTTTGATTTATCTTTTTTGAAAAATGGCTTATTTGGACTTTTAATGTACACTTTCTTCCAAGTTCTGCCAATTTTTGCTCTTGTAACTATGTCCTCTAGTGCATTGATATACTCTTCTGTGGAGCATGGTTCTACACACCTGCTTCTTAGGGCATGTTCTAGCTCTCCTCCACATTTCTTAAGTATTTTCATGTGCACCATTTTTTGTTACATTTCTGGTTACAATGCATTGAGTCTTTCAGCTTGTTTTAAGAACCAAGTTAAAGTTTTGTCTTTGTCTGGGTCAAAGAAAGAATTTTCAAATGCATTATCTATCTTGTACCTCCAGTAATCATTGGCCCACTTAGTGATTATTTCTTGTTTCCACCAAGACTGGGTATTTTTGCCATTTGTTTGTCTTATTCCATAATACCATCTTTTTTCAGATTTTTCAAACAATGAATGTAATGTTTCAGTAATTAATTCATCTGCTTTGGCAGAATCTTCTTGTAGCATTTCAATTGTCTTGATAAATTACATGTGGTCATATTCACCTTCTCCTGTGAATTTTGGCCATTCTTTTAATTGAGGTTCTTCCTTCATTAAGACTTTGTTATTGTCTTGGTGACTTAAGTCTGTTATGAATGGATTTGTTAATTCCTCTTTTGGTTTAACAGGGCTTCTTATGTGAAAAAATGGGCTGGTAACTTTGGCATATTTGAGTTAGCCTCATTAATTTTATCCATTTTTTCAGTAATAAACCTTATTTCACTTTGAATGTCATCTTTCAGATGCATTCTTGCTTCATCACTCTTTTCCACATGGTCCAAAAGTAATTTTTGGTGTGATGAAGTCTTTTCTACAACTTTTTCTACAGAAATACTTAGTTTGTTTAATTTTTCTGTAAGATTGTCAATACCCACGTCATAATTGATTGTCAAAGTTTTATCCTTGATATCTTTTATGTATTTATACAATTCTTGTTGTCCTTGTATTAATTTTTGAGTGTTATCAATCAAAATCTTTGGTTTATTATTTCAATAATAAACTTAATGTTGTCAATTTCTTTTTTATTTTGTACAACAATTTTTGTTTAAGAGGATAAGTTGTTGTTTATTTCTTGTAATGATAATAAACTGTTTTTAATTTCTTTTAGAGGTAATATACTATTTTTAATTTCTGTTAAAGTATTTAAAACATCTTTGGGCAAGGTTATTTTTTGGGAAATGAGGTTGTCTCATTCTTTGTTCTTCCTTGTCCTTGAATTCCATCAAGGTTCTGGCCATGTTGAATACATTGTCCATGGCATCCTTTTGGATTTTTGGAATCCTGTAGCTTGGGGAATATGGTTTTCTCCAATTCTTTTTCTTGTTCTTCTCCCCTTCTTGGGGAAGGGGGTTGGCTTGGGGCTTGCTGGTAGAAGCTACTGGGGCTTCTTCCTTGGTTGCCTCCTTCTTTTTGGCATGGTACTCCTTGATCTTTTTGATTTGAGGTTTGGATGATAGTGGATTCCATCCATTGGAGTATCTCACTATTTCCTCCTCTTTGAGGAAATTTTTCAGGATGTGCCAGGAGTTCATCACTTCTTGGTGTATTTGGGGCAACACTTCCCAGTCCTTGTCTTTGTACACTGTGTAGTACTGTTTTTACTGGCTCATGTAAATTTCTATTTGAGCCCTCTGGATGTGATTTGTACCTGTTTGAGTCACTCATACTTAGTTCCAAACCTGGTTCAGATATCATGGGCATTTCTGGGACTTTCCTTTGGGATAAGGCACTTCCTTGTGTGGATTCTGTTCCACTGGGGATATTTCCCTTCCTTTTCCCTTTTGAGGAATCAATTCTACCTCTGAGTCCAGCTCCATCTGATTGGATGGAGTATTGGGAGCCTCTTCTGGTAGTCATAGTTTAAGAAAATAAGAAATAAGAGGATTTCAGAATAGGAATTACTCTTATGGCAATTTCTAAATGAGGTACTCACCTCCAGAGTCCTGAATGGTGGGTCCTGGAAAGTCTAATTTCTTAGCTTTCTTTTTCTTAGTGATTATTGGTGTTGGAGAGCTTTGACAAGTTTCTTCCACCAATTTTTCAATAGTGGTTTGGTTGTCCTCTGTTGTATTGTCTTCAAACACTAAAAAAGACAAATAAATATAAGTCTTTTATATAAAAAGCATTATTTTTGGTAAGATATGGCAATTTTCCATGTAAAAATTGCTTTTATATCTTAAAAATGAAAATAAATAACAAAATGAAATTAAAATGAATAAAAAATAACTTTTTTTATTGGTTTTTTATTTCTAATTTTTTTGTTTTTCATATTTTTATTTTTAAAGAATAAAATAAAAAAATGAGTATGATTCTTTTATAAAATTAATTTATAATATAAAGTTATTTTTAATTTATAAAATATCTTTTTTAATTACTAGAGTCACTCAAAGAAAGTTCTTGCAAGTCTAAGGATGTGAAAAACCATGTGTAAGACAGTACAATTGCTTGTCAAATGCCTCAGTAGTATTTAAAATCAATAAATATAAGATTATTATATAATTTCATGATTATAATTATAATTTATTATTGGATAAACCCAATTAGAATCTTTTTAAAGGTCCTTTTGAGTAAATAGCACGGCCAGGCCCCCAAATGTAAGGTTTGACAATAAATAAATGGGAAAGAATTACTAATATTTTACTTGTTGTACTAAGAATGTCCTTATAAATGAAATAAATAAGATAAAAATAATTATTATAATTATGGCATAAAATAATTATATTATTAAATAAATATAATAATTGAATTTATATTATAAAATAAATATATTAATATAAGATAATTAATATATTTAAAAGCACTTGATCATTGTTACCAACAAATAATAAAGGTGTAAAAAATTGTTTTTTATTAATAAAAAACAATGAATAACAATAATATTACTAATATTAAAGTTATAAATTAATATAAATACTATTTATATCAATTATAGAATTATTAAAGTAATAATAGAGACCAATTATTATGATAAGAGAAATAACCTACTTTTAATGCTTAATATGATAGTTTTGAATACCTTTACGCCTAGAAATGTAAATACAACTTATTTAAATTGTAGTTACAATGAAATTTAAGAAAAATTACATTTTTCTCTTGATTTTACATGGAATTGAGGTTTTTAAGAGAAATTTAAACAAAACAATTGAATAATTGCAATCATCACACAGAGATGAAGATTATTATAAGATTATCTTTAGTCTTTAATAATATAAAAGTTTTATATATAAAGAATAAAGAAATTACCTTTTTATTTAATGATTTAATGTTTTGTAAGCATCTGAGGGGAAAACAGAGTAAAAAAAACTCTATTTATAGTAAATACCTCCCTCCTAGAGTCTAACAGGCTTTTACTAGACTTTTACTGATTCTTTCTACTAGAATTGATCAATATTTTAAGGTTTGGGGATGATTACATCATGATCAAACCATCTTACCTCATAATGTTTCCATTATTTAGAGTTATCACTATAGCTCTAAGTTTGATGACATCATAGGCTTGGCAGAAGCCTAAACTTTGTGGATTTTCTAGTTTTAATCATATTCTAATAGTATTCACCAGCTTCATCACTTATATGACTGTTATACTTAAAATAAGATTACAGTGAGTGATCTTAAATGATCAAATTTAAGTTTAAGCTTTGATCATTAATCACTTTCAGTTATAAGCGCTACAGCCATTCTGAGGGTTGATTCTGATAGCTTGGCATGTCCTCTTTAAACTTTCAAGAGCATTTAATTAAATGATCAAAACTGTATTTTTGATGATTTTTCTTGTAACTCCTCTTTTCTGTTGAAATTTAATATTTTAAACTTCAAACAATGATTTCAAGGGGTTATACCTTGAATATTGTAATGGAAAATACATTATTCTTCACAAATGAACTAGTAGAATCAAACTGTCTACCCTTTTTTAAGTTTGGACCACTTTTACAACAAAGTGGTCAACAGCTCTATTGATTTTAATCAATAATCTCTTACAGGTTTTAACCTTGTTTATAACTTGTGAAATTAAGTTCCTTTCTGTATTCCTACAGTAATTACGTGGCGACTTTATTTTTGGTTCATCACTCTATCATGTATATTTCAAAAGATATTAGCTAGAATCCTTGAATATATGTGTTGACCAAAAAAGTGCATATATTCAGCTTAACTCCCCAAGTATTGACTTTGGAGCTTAGCTTCTTAATTGTCTTATGTGTGTATTTTTATGGAGAATCCAATTGTACCATTTATTTCACATTCTGTTCCATAGTTATTTGAAATAATTAAGGATTTATGTTTTTTATAAGGTATTATTACTTATAACTCATTAAATAGTGACTTTACAGATATGCCATAAAAATAGTATATGGGTATTTTACCATGGGGAAACCAAGAGTATAATTTATTTTACATGTTTGTTCATTGATTTTTAAGTTAAACCAAGTTTTATGCCTATTTATGGAATTTTTGTAGCTTTAAGGTAATTATTTTTAATGTATAATTATTTGGAATATTTCTTGTGACCTTTTTGGGTATGTGGTCATATCTCAAAGGTTCACAAGCTTCATATTCATTATTTTCAAGCTATTTGAAAAGAACTATTATAGAAATATAGCTCTCATATTTAATCCATTGTTATTTTTTGAGCTTCAATAATCAACTAAATTTCAAATAAAAAAGCCTTCCTACCCTATGGCTCCCTATTTTGAAGTATTTAAAAGAGAATAAAATGGCTTAGATTATGTTTTAAATACCTGAAGCTTAATTTCCAAAATTTATAAGATTCAGTTCTAATTTATTTGGAGAAATTTGTATGTAAATTTTGATCAACTGTTTCAATTAAACAGAGCTTCATGGAATAACCCTTTAGTAGCGATGAACTAGCTTTCTCATTAAGAATAATAATTAAATAACTGTAAAAAAAATTACCTGTAATACTGAGTATTAAGAGTCTTTAGAATGAGAAGAATGATTCTCTTTTTTTATATGTTCAAATTCTCACTCAGAATTTGAAGAGGGTATTATCTACCATATCTTTTTTCTCTATGCAAAAAAATATTCCAAAAAACCTTTTACAAAACAATTTGAATTTTCTGTAAAATATTCTGATTATTTGAAACATGACTATTTTAATATATCATGATTTAATATGAAATTTCATATTACAAAGGGAGAGATATTTTAAAGATGCAACAAATGAACTACCCATGTGCATATATCAATGGAAAAGTATTAAAAGATCCTAAATTCTTATATTTGCGAAGCTCATCATAAAGGATATTACATATAGAAACAGAAATATAGCCAAAAAAAGTAAAAATGTATTGTAATGATAGAGAAATACAAAGAAAACATTTTGAAACCTACATTCAAAATATGCAATTATTATAAAAGGAATAATTTTCTCGATGGAAAAAAATTAAATAATAGATTCCTTTTGTCCCTTTTCAAAAAAAAATTAAGAGCGAAACCTTCTATTTATATTCATTTTCTTTTCTCACTTGAGAAAATATAAGCTATTATCCCATTGAATGTCTGTTATATAAAAAGGGCTAAATATCTGGCACAAAAAAATCAGTTTTCTGGTATATGAAAACATATTTTACTGCTTTGATCTTTGAAGAAATGTTTTTCTATGAATATCATAGCTTAATGAGATTACCATCCAAGGTCATAGAAGTACTTAAAAACACAATTATTTTTCTCTCCTAGTATTAGAGGTTGAAAATAATTCATGAGAGGTTTTGCGACCTTTTAAAGCTTAGTTTGTTTATTTAATGTAATTTTCATATAATGGCTAGTCTGAAAGAAAAAATGTAAGATCTTTCTTTCAATTATCTGGGATATTTTTTGTCAAAATTGAGAATTAATTACACAATATACTCAATATTTACAATGCCATCATTCATCCCAATTAATGAGGATTTTGAATTTACATTTTATATTCCAAAAATGATGTCTAGCTGATCAAAATGGAAGATTTTGAAACAACTTATCTACTCTATAATTTTAGAAACTAATTTCCTTATTCCCCTTTCCTCTTGATTCTATATATATTCTTTTTTAAAGATATGGAAACAAATTGCTTCTTCTATTATAAAAAAATACAAATTTGAATCAAAAATGATTCATTCTAAATAATAGGAGATATATCATATCAAAATTGGATATTCCCAACAGCTATATGGGCTGAAGTGGAAGAAATTATTATTAAAATGTTTTTTCAAATCGTACACTTTTTATATTTTGAGCTACAAGCTCAAAATATTGACTATTTTAGGATTCAAATACTACTTCTGAGGTGGATCTACATCTCATTAAATAAGGGAACTTTAGCAACGTTTAATATTTTAGTGAGTTTGAGATATCTCGATCATATTACAGACACCTGAATGTTGGGTTCTTATTATTAAAATATGAATACGGTTAAGTTACATATAATACAAATTGAATTTTAGTTTATCTCATGGCTCTTAGCTTCAAGAATATATACTTATTGATAAAGGAATTTGAAAAAAACTATAGCTTTTATACAGCTTAATATCTGAGGAAAATGGAAATTTTGGGGCTGATATTTTTAAAATATATTTAGTGTAAGATGTGACTATGAAACTGATGATAATATTACTATTAATCAACAGTACTATGTCTGTTCTTATGAAATATAATAATAAAATATTATTATAACCACAATTAAATGATTATAAAATTATTTCTTTCACGTGTTAAACACTACTAGTGATTTTAACAGTGAGCAAGTAATTGTCTACAAGAATCAATTACAAGAAGAATTTAATAATAAAAACTTCTTTATTTAAAATAATAAAATTATTTTAATATATAATTATCTTTTGCAAGAATAATTATAAAGATAATTCTTGAAGAAAACTATTACTAGAGAAAAACTTTAAGAATTAAAGATAAATGACTCACTAATACTCCAAAGAACTTATTGATAGATAAGATTAAAGAAATTTGACGTAGAATTGTGGATTTAAGTGATCAAAATGATTTATAGCAGGATTACAACAATATATAGTTGTATTATATGATTTCACGTCTTTCTGATTGATTCTAAAAGATTTAAAACACTTAAGAATAGTTTAACTAATACTTACTTGTTGGTAACAATGATATAAATTTATAATAAGATGATGATGATTTGGAAAAAACAGCAAGAAGAGGCCTCTTTTAAGTCAACAACAGCTCACAGAGGCGTGCCATGGAGCAAACTGAAAAACCAGTGAGTGAGAAAACAATAAACCTTTTTGGATTATTGATTGCATCATCTGTTGTCACGTAAGATTATCATAATTACTTAATTGATGCTTTTACATGACTACCAACTCCAATATGGTTAAGAATAAAAGGAGTAACATCTGTAAATCTTCTTTTATTCCAAAATAATCATTGATTTCTCAAATTTATCAATGTTATTGCCAATTTCATCACATGTTGTAATTACTGTGAATTTTTGAAGATTCAGTGTTTCACGTGGAATAGTCAAAAATGGATTGTAAGTAAAACTTTTAATTTTACTAGTAAAACTGTAATTATTTTTGGTTGTACCATAGATATTACAGTTCTCCATTAGTCCTGAAAGTTTCAGAAAGATTCATTAAGAATTGTATTTTTAATGAATTTTTAAAGTTTTTACCTCATTTCTACGTAGAATTGCAAATAGCAGTATTTAGCTGGTTGCTATGAGGTAAATCAATGAATACTGGTCCCAAAAGGGTTTTAATTACTCTTTTGGGGTTTATCCATGGAAATTCATTAGTAATTGACATGGTTACAGGAGTTTAAGTAGCTCTTTACCTCCTTGGCATGTCAAAATAGCAGGTTATTTGCTATTTTCTGGTGTTTTACAGTAGTTGTAACTTGGTAACCAAGTTCCCAAAGAGTTCTAGTTTACCAATTGGGCCAAGATGAGCCATGCATCCATTCTCTGGAGTTATCCACGCCTCTGAGGCCTCATAAGTTGGGTACCCTGGCTCTCTTTGATGTCTTTTGTCCCCCTTGCTTATTTTTCACGTCAAAATAGAAATTTAAGCTTCAAGTGAGATATCCACTATGGGTGTACCAAAAGTGCATGTAAGAATACCATAATATCAAGTGCTCAAAACATGCATAACACTATTCTTAGTGTATATGTAACATGGTATTTCTCACTTTCCCATTATTTTGGCGTAAAATCAAGAAAAACAAAAATTTTCACGGATCTTTTATGTGGTATTAATGATGTGGTGTTGAAGTATTTTCCATATTACCACCTCAAAGAGTTAATTTGAGCTTATTCACTCTATGGAGCTACCCTAGGTGAATTTTTGTGTAGAATCCAAATCTGGTCTCAAATCCATGGATTTACTTACTCAATAAAAAGTTATTCATCTTTTCTGAAATCAAAAATGATGAATTTTGAATATATGCATGATTTATGAGTTATGTATAATTCGAAATTTCTTTTTAAGATAATTGTGGCCTATTTGTGTATATAAAATATACCTCAAGGCTCACATTCCCTCCCGCCAAAAAAATAAAATTGTACTACAATTTTATTAATGGTAGAAATAATAAAAAGCCCCAAAGGGGGTTAATGTCCACTGTCCAACCTCTTTGCATTACTCAGATCAAGTAATTTAAAGCACATTTATAGACATATTCAGGCTTGTGGCCTTCTTTCATGTCTAAATCTTCTCAAGAGTTTATCTGAGTCAGGTATGTCTGATTCTGCCAGCCATTCATCTTCATGTACTGGATTTCTATATCTGACAAGATATTCTCTTTGATTTTTACCCCTAAGTCTCCTTTCTTTAATGACTTTCTTTATCTTTCTGTCTTCATTCTGTTCCACTGGTGGGACATTTAAAGGAGTTGGGTTCCTTAAATGAAACAATTCTTTATCAGTTGGTTGATAAGGTTTTATCAAGCTGACTGGAAAAGTGGGGTGTTTATTTTCTAATTCACCACTCAATTCCACTTGAACTGCATTGGTTCCATGTAAGGCAACAATAACAAAAGGTCCTACATAAGAATCTTTAAGTTTCTTTGGGCCTTTGATATTATTAAAATTCAAGGTTGAAACTAGAACTAAGTCCCCTACTTTGAAGTCTGGTACTTTGTGACTCTTGTCCCACTTCTGTTTTGCATAATCAAAAGCATCATTCATACTTTGCTTTGCATGATGTTTTACTTTATCAAGCATTAATTTGAAGCTGGAAGCTGTAGGATGAATGTCAACCAAGTCTTTCCTCAGTGTGTCTTCTGGGAGTCTTGGATTCCATCCTTTTTCTAACATAGCAGGAGTTTGTCCTGTGGAAGAATGGACTGATGTCTTATATGCCAATTCTAGTGCAGGTATCAGAGTACACCAATCATGGGTAAAGCCATCTGAGTCTTTGAATTCTAATCCATAAGCACAGAATCTCCTGATCATGTCTTCTAAAGTTTGAATCATCCTCTCTGCTATTCCATCTGTTTGAGGGTGATATGCTGTATAGAATGATAACTTAGTCCCAAACAATCTATGAAGATTGGTCCAAAGTGCAGATGTGAATTTGGGATCTCTGTCACTTATGATATTCTTAAATAATCCTGTATGGGAAATAACTCTATTCCATAAAAGTAGAGCTGTATCCATAGCTGTGTCATCTTTATGACATGGTAAGAATATGGGAGTTTTGCTATATCTGTCTACAATGACTAAACAAGCATTATAACTTCTGTCACCACTTGGAGGAAGTTCTGTGACCCAATCCATGTGAACAACTTCCCAAGGGGATTTTGGTTCTTGAATATGGATCATTAATCCAAATTTCTTGCCTGTGCTCCTGTTTTCTTTTTGGAATCTGTCACAGGTATGGCAATATTCAATGGTTTCTTTCCTCCAGGATGGCCACCATGCACAGTTCTTCACTCTTTCAAGTGTTCTGTCTTCTGACAGGTGTCCAGAGTAAATGCTATCATGACATTCATGAAGAATGGTATTTATAAGCAATCTACTACACAGTGTCATCACACAAGAATGTTTTGTTCTATGGTAAATAATCCCATCAAACAAGTGAAATCTTCCTTCAGAATAAGAAATTTTCCAAACTTCCTCTAGTGCATTAACCAAAGATGTGTCTTTACAGTCTTTATCCAATAAATAAGTCAAGATATGGCAATTCTTGTCTTGCTTATAGGATTCTCTGACTTCTTCAAAGAATTCAGTCCCAATATCAGTTATGTTAATGCCCTCAATTGGAATCTGTGGTTCTGCTTCTAAAGGTACATAAGCTGGATTATCAGGAGTGTTGGCTAATGCCCATCTACTAAGTCCATCAGCATTCTTGTGAATGTTTCCTGCTTTATGAACTATAGTCATGTTTCCTCTATATTCTTGAATGGCTATTTGCCATCTCAACATATGTCTGTTGGGAGTTTTCATGTTAAGTCATTTCACGGCATTACAGTCAGTTATCACCTCAAAAACACTGCCATCAAGATAATAGTGTAGTTTCTCAAGTGCCCATACCAAACATAAGCACTCCATTTGGCTTGCACCATATCTGGCTTCAGTTGGTTTGATTTGTCTTGAGATGTAGCAAACTGGTCCTTCTGTAGGTTTGTCATCAATAATTTGGACTTGATGTAGGGCTGCCCCTAATCCATCTCCACATGCATCAATGTACAGTTTAAAAGGAATATTCCAGTCAGGCATGAGGAGTAAAGGTGCTTCTGTAAGAGCTTTCTTTATCTTCTCATAAGCTTTGATCCTTTCTTGTGTCATCTCAAATACAGTCTGTTGGTCACAGATTCTATATAGTGATTTGGCTAGAATTGCAAAGTCCTTCAGGTGTTGCCTGTAGTAACTAGCAAATCCAAGAAAAGACATCATTTCTTTTTTATTCTGGGGTATTGGCTTAAGTAACACTGCTGCCACTTTGATTTTGTCAATTCCCAGGCTTAAACCAGAAACAACATGTCCTAATGCTTTGATTTCTTCAAAACCAAAATTGCATTTCTTAAGTGATATTTTCATATTCACTTCTGCAACTTTATGAAGTACTCTTGCAAGTCTTTCAAGGTGCAAAGACCATGTGTCAGAACACATGATAATATCATCAATATAAATGATAAGCCATCCTTCAGACAATTCTGTAGGAAAGATGGTGTTCATCATCCTTTGATAATGGGATGGAGCATTTTTAATAGCAAATGGCATTCTAAGATACTCATAAATACCACAGTGTGTGATAACTCTAAGTAACTTTCTAGATTTAGGCGTCAAAACGTTTTGATGAAAGCCTTTTAATGCATCCATTGATGTTATATACTTGGCTTTAGACAATTGAGTCAGGGTTTCTTGAATTCTTGGAATTGGATACCTATCTGGAACTGTGTAGGTATTCAATGCCCTGAAATCTCCAACCATTCTTGACTTATCATTATTCCAAGAAATAATAACAGGTGTTGTCACTTCAACTTCCTCATTATGGCCTACTTTCCTTAGTACACCAAGTTGGATTAACTCTTGGATATGTTTTTCCAAGGCTTCTCTAGCTCTGGGACTGGCTGGATAAGCTGGTCTTCTAAGTACTGGAGGATATGATCTGTCAATATTAAGAGTAATATCAACTTCATGTCCCCTTATAGCACCTAATGGTTCATCATCAGAGGCAAATGCATTTTTATATGTGTATAACACATTAATAAGTTCATTCCTCATCTTTGGTGACAATGATGGATTAATTTGTGCTTCAACAAGTTGATTAGACACAAATTCATCTTTTACAGAAGATACTACAGATATTTGCTTTGGCATATTGGAAAAAGCAAATTTTTGTCTTTTGTTATCCCCAATTGTGAAATATCTGTCCTTATGGTTGTTGATGTCAATACCATAAATATTCAAGTAATCATTTCCAATAATGATATGCTGAGATGTGCAATTATCCATTACCACAATCTCAGTTTTCATTCTTACACTTCCTGCAGGATGTGGGAACACAATATTAGTGTCTAATATGCCTAATGGGTACATATTGTTACTAGCACTACTAAATTGTACGCCTTCTATTGGTAATAGATGGTTTTTCCATTCAGGAAGTATAATTTGGATATAATCTTTGCCTACACAAGTGCAGAATGCCCCTGTATCCAAGTTTATTTTGGCTTCAATATCATTCATCAAGACTGATGTGATACAGGATGCTCCAGCAGTGTAGCCTTTGCCTTTAGCTGGTTTTGTCTTACACATTCTGGCTTCCTGTATATTGATCAGGTTACAGCAGTCCTCACTATATTGTGGCAAGTGGGTATGGACTTCTGTGACCTCAAAGAAAGCTGTGATGTTTTCAATGGGATAGTCCTCCACTGGTGTATCTTCAGAGATTGCAGAATCTTGATCAGATTCTTCCCTCTCTTCAGTACACTGAACTTCTTCAATGACCTGAACTTCATTGATTTTTGTCTTTTTTGTGCAAGTGTTGGCTAAATGTGAAGTGCTTCCACATTTATGACACTTTAAGACAGGTTTTTCTGGACTTTCATCCTCTCTAGGAATCTTTGAGACCATTTTGGACTCTATTGGTTTTTTAATCCAAGTCTTACCAATTCTTGTTCTTGTAATGATATCTTCCATAGCATTAATGTAGTCCTCTGTTGAACAGGGTTCCACACATCTGCTTTTGATAGCATGCTCCAGTTCCCCTCCACACTTCCTTAATATTTTCATATTAATCATAGTGTCAGACATATCTGGGTGTAAAGCAGATAATCTGTCTTTTTGTTTAAGGAACCACGTAAGTGGTTTATCTTTTTCTGAGTTAAAAATGGCACTTTCAAAATCATTTTCCATTTTAAACCTCCAAGAATTATTGGCACATTTGGTAATCACTTCAGATTTCCACCAAGACCAATCATGTTTACCATGATCAATTCTCATTTTGTAATACCATTTCTTTGCAGTTCTGGTAAACAGACAGTGTAATTTTCCAACTATGATTTCATCAGGTATATTAAAGTCTTATTGCAACATATCAATAGTCCTGATGAATTCAATATGGTTGTATTCTCCTTCACCAGAGAATGTTGGCCATTCTTCTATTTTGGGAATATCTCTTGTAGAGTAAGCATTTTCTCCTAAGAATGGGGTCAAACTTCCTTTAACAGAACGTTTTTCTTCTGTAAGAGGTGTAGAATGTCTTGGTATATGTGGTTCATGATTCTTATGAATTTGTTCCACACTTGCAATTATTTCATTCTTCAACTTCTGCCTCTCACTGTCACTTTTTGCTAAATGTATAGCAAGTTGATTGGTATTCTTAACTATTTGTAAGACATGGTCTTCAAGAGTTTTAAGTCTATCATTCATTCTAAGAATGGAAAGATCTTCCATGTCATCATTCTGATTTTGACATTGGCTCTCAATTGTTTTACAAGTATTCATAATTGACTCAAGGGTGACAGTTGTCAATTGATACCATTCAATATGTTTTTTGTTATTTCTTTTCAAATCACTAATGTCTAATGTAATTTGCTTTAACTTTGAATCAAGTTTGCCAATTTCTAAATTAATACTTCTTTGTAAATCAGTTATTTGCGTGGAAAAGTCCTGTTCATCCTTTCCTGCTCCTTGGCTGTGAATTCCATAAGAGTTCTGGCCATATTGAAGACACTGTCCACGGCTGAAGGCTCCAATTTGGGGATCCTGTACCCTTGTGGGTAAGGTCTGTGCCAACTGGCTTTGCCTTTTCCTTTGCCTTGACGGTTCTTGGAACCTTTCTGCTTCTTCTGAGGTCCCTTGGGCTTGTCCTTGGACACTTCTGGAGCTGGTTTGGAGCTGGTAGACGCCACTGGTGCCTCTTTCTCCAAAGCTGGAGTCATTTCCAACTCTTTCTTCTGGTCTATGGATAAAAGACTTTGTTTCTTCAACCAATTCTTTATCTTTTTGACCTTGTCTTTGCAAGACAGGGGGCTCCAACCTCCTAAGAGTTCTATGGTCTTCTCCTGACCCAGAAAGCTCTTGATGTGTAAGTAGGAGTTCATGGCCCCCTGCCAAAGGCTTGGGCAGATTTCCCACTCCTCCTCCTTGGCTGCTCTGAACCATTTTTTGTACTGGCATTGATATATTTCTATTGCTGCCACCTGAAAGTGGTTCAGTCCTGGAAATATTGCCATAAATCAGTTCAGGCTCTGAATTCACGTCAAAATCTGTTGGTACAGACCTTGGGGAATGGGGGGCAACTCTGGCATCCTCCAAATGTGTCTTTCTTGAGGAAGATTTGGCACTTATGGATTTGGTCTTGCCTCTTCCTTGTCCACATCCATCTGATTGGACTGAATAGTTGCTTCCATTTGTGGTATGCACCATTTTTACGTCAATTTAAGGATAAAGAGTAAAAATAAAGATAAAAACACACCTTTTGGTGGTAATTTATTCTTTTCAGAATTGAATAAGGTGCCTCTTTTAGCAATTTGCACCTCAATACTTTCTTCAGATTCTTCTTCTGAAGATTCTGGGCTAGTGATATATCTCTTAGTGAGTCTGTTACCAGCTGCACAGTATTTGATTAAAGACACTAGAAAAATTATAAAAGAGAAAAAAAAATTATTTTTTATACTTTTTAAAATATTTTTAAAGATTTTTTATAAGTTTTATATTTTTTAATATTAAAAAATTATTCTTTTTAAAGAAAAAAAATTAAAATTTAAGATTATGAATGAAAATTAATTCAGAGTAACTCAAAGAATAATTTTATAAGTTTTTGGATGTGAAAAAGCCACGTGTAAAAACAGTATAAAATTAAACCAAATTCCTCAATGAAAAATATTTCCAAAACAATTTCAAAAAAAAGAATTATTTTAACTTTAAAATGAAAGAAAAAAATTATTAAATCAATATAATTTAGAGCTTAAAAATATATTAATTAAGGGTACAAGGTTCAAAAAACACGGCCAGGCCCCCAAATGTAAGATGTGGTAGGTATGGTGGTTTTTTAGAACACAAACATTGAAGTCTAGAATATGATTAAAGCCAAGTCTATGGATAAAATCACGGCCAGGCCCCCAAATGTAAGATGTGACTATGAAACTGATGATAATATTACTATTAATCAACAGTACTATGTCTGTTCTTATGAAATATAATAATAAAATATTATTATAACCACAATTAAATAATTATAAAATTATTTCTTTTACGTGTTAAACACTACTAGTGATTTTAACAGTGAGCAAGTAATTGTCTACAAGAATCAATTACAAGAAGAATTTAATAATAAAAACTTCTTTATTTAAAATAATAAAATTATTTTAATATATAATTATCTTTTGCAAGAATAATTATAAAGATAATTCTTGAAGAAAACTATTACTAGAGAAAAACTTTAAGAATTAAAGATAAATGACTCACTAATACTCCAAAGAACTTATTGATAGATAAGATTAAAGAAATTTGACGTAGAATTGTGGATTTAAGTGATCAAAATGATTTATAGCAGGATTACAACAATATATAGTTGGATTCTATGATTTCACGTCTTTCTGATTGATTCTAAAAGATTTAAAACACTTAAGAATAGTTTAACTAATACTTACTTGTTGGTAACAATGATATAAATTTATAATAAGATGATGATGATTTGGAAAAAACAGCAAGAAGAGGCCTCTTTTAAGTCAACAACAGCTCACAGAGGCGTGCCATGGAGCAAACTGAAAAACCAGTGAGTGAGAAAACAATAAACCTTTTTGGATTATTGATTGCATCATCTGTTGTCACGTAAGATTATCATAATTACTTAATTGATGCTTTTACATGACTACCAACTCCAATATGGTTAAGAATAAAAGGAGTAACATCTGTAAATCTTCTTTTATTCCAAAATAATCATTGATTTCTCAAATTTATCAATGTTATTGCCAATTTCATCACATGTTGTAATTACTGTGAATTTTTGAAGATTCAGTGTTTCACGTGGAATAGTCAAAAATGGATTGTAAGTAAAACTTTTAATTTTACTAGTAAAACTGTAATTATTTTTGGTTGTACCATAGATATTACAGTTCTCCATTAGTCCTGAAAGTTTCAGAAAGATTCATTAAGAATTGTATTTTTAATGAATTTTTAAAGTTTTTACCTCATTTCTACGTAGAATTGCAAATAGCAGTATTTAGCTGGTTGCTATGAGGTAAATCAATGAATACTGGTCCCAAAAGGGTTTTAATTACTCTTTTGGGGTTTATCCATGGAAATTCATTAGTAATTGACATGGTTACAGGAGTTTAAGTAGCTCTTTACCTCCTTGGCATGTCAAAATAGCAGGTTATTTGCTATTTTCTGGTGTTTTACAGTAGTTGTAACTTGGTAACCAAGTTCCCAAAGAGTTCTAGTTTACCAATTGGGCCAAGATGAGCCATGCATCCATTCTCTGGAGTTATCCACGCCTCTGAGGCCTCAGAAGTTGGGTACCCTGGCTCTCTTTGATGTCTTTTGTCCCCCTTGCTTATTTTTCACGTCAAAATAGAAATTTAAGCTTCAAGTGAGATATCCACTATGGGTGTACCAAAAGTGCATGTAAGAATACCATAATATCAAGTGCTCAAAACATGCATAACACTATTCTTAGTGTATATGTAACATGGTATTTCTCACTTTCCCATTATTTTGGCGTAAAATCAAGAAAAACAAAAATTTTCACGGATCTTTTATGTGGTATTAATGATGTGGTGTTGAAGTATTTTCCATATTACCACCTCAAAGAGTTAATTTGAGCTTATTCACTCTATGGAGCTACCCTAGGTGAACTTTTGTGTGGAATCCAAATCTGGTCTTAAATCCATGGATTTACTTACTCAATAAAAAGTTATTCATCTTTTCTGAAATCAAAAATTATGAATTTTGAATATATGCATGATTTATGAGTTATGTATAATTCAAAATTTCTTTTTAAGATAATTGTGGCCTATTTGGGTATATAAAATATACCTCAAGGCTCACATTTAGAATAGAATATTTATAGCTTAAAATCCATCCAAAAGTCAGTTATTATTTTTATTTCCTTCATATCCATCATTATTCTCATTTTGTAAATGGTTTTTTTCCACCTCTCAAAGCATATTGTGTTAAAAGATTTTTTGTAATTTAAATTAAAAACAATTTCCCGAGTTATTCTTAGATCTGATATAGTGTCCGATTTCCTGTTTAAGACCTCTAACGTTTTATGAATGGATTGCATGTGTGACATAACAATCTTCTGAAACATACAAATGGAAAATTAATTTACTCCCAGAACTACAATATCAGTCCAACACAAGTCCAACACCAATTAAAACTTTACACCTGGTGACAGGTTTCCATCTTTTACTATTTCAAATTATTGCATAAGCCTTGGATATGTGAGAAAGACCTTCTTAAAGTTCAGGAAATGATGACATTTCTTCAATAGCTCACTCAAATTTTCTCAATGTGACAATATTTTATTCCAAGAGTATATAGTATGTGAGATACAAATATCTTGAAAAATAAATTGATACCTGGGTTTATCTACATTAAGCTTTATCTTAACTAAATTGGTCAGCTTCTGAGTCATATATAGCTTCCAGATAAGCCAGCTTATTGTGTGTTTCACAAGAAGCTTGAGTCATTTTGATTTGAAATTATCTTGGAAATTCACCAAGGCCATTTATCTGAGCACCTTAGCCATATATATGAAATCCTTTTTCTGTTTCAAGTAATACAAGATGATGAATAAATAAAATGACTTTGGGTATTGTGTAATTTTTTCTCAATTATTCTCAGAGGGTCTTTAGGATGGTCTTTCAAGTGGTTTAATAGGTCATATGAAAAGAGTTCCATTTGTTGAGGTCTGGAAGACATAATTGTGACAATAAACCAGTTACCAATGTCATGGGTTTGATTCTGGTTGGAGACAAGGGAAGCTCTCAATAAAACAAAATAAATTGCTATTTTTTCTGCTTAATTGGAATACAAGGGCTTTTCCTCTTTGATGTTCCTTGTAGGCTCCTGTTATGACTACTTTAGCTCCATGAGGATTACATGGGTAATACCATAGTGGTATTCCATACCAATTATACCAATATAAATCTTACCGTATTAAAAAATAGTAGTGTGGAATATCCCTGAAGATACTATAAAAATCTGTGGAATAACTCAAGCCACAAAAGATAAAATTGTGGAATTCTGGAGGAATTATGGAAGTAAATTCAGAATATTTTTTGAAATGGAATAAAACTATGTAATTTTTTGAATAAATAGAAATAAAATTGAAGAACTTGGGAGGAATTATGGAAGATATTGTGGTTACTCCAGAGACAGGAATAAAATTGTGGAGTTTGAGAGAAGAAATGGAGGATTTTGAATATTTCAGAGTAACTTGATTGAAAGAAAATTGTGGAATAACTCTGTAAAATGAAAGAAAATTATGGAATAACTCTGGAGATGGAAATAGGAATTGTGTAATAACTCCAGAGATGGAAATAGGAATTAGGGAATAGCTTCAGAGATGGAATTATGAAATGAAGCTGAAGAGCAATTTTAGAGACAAAAAATAGGATTGTGCAATAACTCCAGAGAGAGAAATAAAACTATGGAATGGAGGAGAATAAATGAGGGAGTTTTCAGATTTCAGAATAACTGGATGGAAGAAGATTTTGGCATTATAGACAAATCCCAGAATAACTGTGGAGAAGAAAATAAAATTGCAGATTAATTTCAGATATTAAAATAGTATTGTGGAGTTACAGAAGAGGTGCAGAATAATTCTTTGAATCAAATACAATTGTTTAATAGCTCCAGAGGTCAAAATACAATTTCGGAATAACTCTGGAGGAGGAAATCAAATTTCATAACTCTGGAACTAAGTAAATCAAACTGTGAATAACTCCTAGGGCATAATCAGAATTCTGAAAATCTAGAAAACTAAAGCTTCAACAAGAAGGATTTCAATTTAAATAATGAATAAAACTTTCTCTTCCTTATTGCACAATCCATAGCAAAATTACACAATTCAATGGAGATAAACTAAATACAGCTATTCACATTCATATTGAGTACAAGATCAGCACTGTGTTTTCTCCATGTCAAGCCAATTAAGATAAATACCTCAAGTGTATGCAAGAAATTACAATGGATTCACCAAAAGCAAATTTTTGGCTTATTAATATTAACACACATCAAATTCAATCAAAATGATGCAATATTTGCATGAAATGACAGAATAATGAAATCAAACCACTAGAAAAGTTCTCTTAAGATTGGCTATCAACTTTGAACACAAACTTTTCCCCAACGTTGTTCAAATCTAATAGAAGCACACTAAATAACAAATTCTGTATTTTCCCCACTTTCTCCACTTCCAAGAGGAATTTCACCAGCTAAATTCTCTCCAAGATATTATATGACTAGAAGAAAGTTCAGTTGTCATAACCTGTGTTTTCTCCACTTTCTTGGGAAAAAACTCTAACCAGCCAAATTTTCTCAATGACATCACATTATTTTTATAAAAAACACCACCAGTGTCAGCCTGTGACTCAAAACCAGAGCACAAGCATGACAGCCAAATACCATAAACCAATGTTAGAGCCAAGAAGCCACCAAAACATGGAGCTGAGCCAAACCAGATCAAAAAGTATCAAACAAAAGAGGAAACTCACCTCTTTCCAAATATACAATTCCCATCATCATAGGAAAAAGAATAACAAAGTTATTACTGCTCAAAGTTGTTGCTGAGCATAAACCTTAATTTTCACCTCTCATCTGGAATACAGAGGAAGAAGCTTAACCCCATCAAATGGGTATTCAAAATGAATCTCTAAGTCAGGGATATCCAATTTTACTAGCCAAATTGAGCTAGCATCAGAATTACTGAAGGTATTAGCAAAATAAGATCTAATAAGGGGGAATAAAATATTCACCTCTCATCTAGCTTCTACAGTTTTGGTGTTAGATACCTAAAGTGGGGTCTTTTTTAAAAGAACACAATCAGGGCTACGTTATGGTTCCATCTATTTCCCCATATCACATCTTGAACAAAAGTTATGGGGTAAACAAGCTCCATACAGATTTTAAACAAATCACAAAGATGTACAAAAACTCTTGTACATGGCATACCTTTGCCATATTTAATGATAGCCATACTAAATGAGGTACTATTGTGTAGAGAGAATTCAGGGATACACAATGAACCAAATTTTAGCTTGATATCTCAAAAACTGATAACGGTGGGGCAGTTTTAAGGTTAAAATCCCACATTTAGACCAATACAACCTTATTGTGGGATATTCTCCCATAATTATGATTATGAGGTGTCAAACAGACAAAGAAGCCTGTTTATACTTCAATAACTCATAGTTTGGCCAATACTGGGGTCCTTTACAGGTTCTTTACAGCATTCTATGCATCGTACATGTCAGAAGAGGGCTATGTGGTCCCCAGATGAAAGTTTTCACCCTGTATTGGTGAAAACTGTCCATATGTGGTTTCAAAACCACATCTGAGCCCAATACAGGATATACAGGCATTGTGAAAACCACAAGCCAGTCCTTGGAAGTAAAAATTCTTCACTTCCTGCACGTGGAAAGGTCTAGAAGCCTTTTCACCCAATTTTAGGATAAAAAGGGACCTTTTCTCCACCATAAAAGGTTTCCTCATCCTGCTCTTTAATAGCTACATAGTAAAGCTGTCAAAAAAGGTTATACTCTTGTAAATAACCAGGTATAATTATAACTTTAATTATTGTAGTCTTTATTGTTGTAACCCAACAGGCAAAGCTGCACCCAGGGCTTTCAACAGCACTCACCACCACTATTCCTCAATAGTAAAGCCCTGAATATTCTTTTATAAGCCCTTATTATCATAAGTAAACCTTTTTATACTATTTTCACCATGTCACAGTAATAGTTGAGGCTTGTAACTAGTCATTAATAAGCTTCATCATAGATTCAGCCTGACAACCAGAAGAATTCTCTCAGCCAACATGTTGCTACACCAAAACTACATATCTCACCAGCTCAAACATCTCAACTATTATTTTTCTGACTCCTGTATTTTGAGAGGCTCTCTGGAGGCCCAAAAGGTATAAATAGAGGTCTTCTCTCCCGCATTTTCAGAAAACAATGGAAACATTCCCACTATTTGGGATTATAACTATCTCTGAAATAGCAGGATATCAAGAGTAGTGGTGTTGTTTTGGCTGTGAAAATCTCAGTAGCTTAGTATTATAGCTGTAGTGAGAAGCTCAGGAGCTTAGTATTATCAAAGAATAGTAGCCATATTCAAACACTTTCTAGTATTGATATAAGATTATTATGAAAATTAATTATTAAAGCATTATTATTCTTATTTAATCTACTAATCTTATCATTAGTAGTCATATCAAAAAAAAAACAATATAATCAAAAGAAAATCCCTTTATTAGTCTTTGTGAGATAAAATCAAATAGTAGCCTTTAGTTTATTATAGTATCATATCAGAGGTCTGGCTATAGTGTTATTGATGGGTCTTATTCAGTGTAAGGTGTGGATATGAAACTTTGATTAAAAATCAAGTACTTTTCCTGTCCTCAAAATTTGTATAAGGTAAAATTCAATTAAAAATAGTAACAAATATTATTTTTAAGAGAAAACACGCCAACTTTACTTTTTATAGCTTTATTAGTATAAAACAATAATATTATAAAAGTTTATTGTCTTACCAACAATAAACATTTGTCCAAAAAAATACTCTACAAGAGATATTTTAAGGCTACAAAAGAAATTTCTTCAAGAGAAATTTCAATTGGAATTAATTGAGCAATGAACTTCAAGCAATTAATTAAAGAACAAAGTCTTTAAAAAGAATATTAAAGAGAAAACACACCCAAAAGTGACCAGAGTGAATTTGGAAACAAAGTGACAAAGTTTACAGTGATGAACGATGCTTTAATTCACTTTTGGGGTGGTTCAGGGGTAAAAATGATTATAAAAGTTACAAACAATGATTATAATGATTTTTTCACGTGGTTAAAAGGTTTAAAATGATTTAAAAAAGGTGGTTGGAATCTTTTATTGATGGGTTTAGCAATGTTTAAACTAATTATAAAAGGAAAAGATTCTAACATGAAGAGAAAAGTGGGGCAAACAAGACATTCTTTTATAGCCATCAATTCTCTTACTCCAAAAGTAAAATTTACTCTTGTCAGTCGTGAAAAACAGTCTGACAACAGAAAAGCCAATTATGGCATCATTGAACCCTGGTTTAGACCAAAAAGGGCTGGTTTAAGCCATTTTTAGCCATTTTAGACCCTTAAATCAGCCATTACTATAGCAATACCAGGCCTAGAGCCTTCAAAACACGTCAGAATGTGTGTCAGAGGCGTAGAAACCAGATAAAACTGGTTTTACTATGATTGTTTTATCTTAAGGGTAGTTTTACCCTCTTGGCAACAGCTAAAACTACCCCAGTTGGTATCAAAACCTCATCATCAATTGAGTCCACAGACCCTGTAACTCAATTCCAGGCCAAAAGTGATGAACTTTTGCGTGAATTTTGACATCCCACGCCTGTCAGCAAGGATTTTGGGGGTCTAGCTCCCCCTTAGAGCTGGAGTTCCTTTTCCCCCCAAATTTAATCTTTCCAATTTATTTTTTCCTTTAATTCCTCATCATGTATTATACTTGTAATTTACATATGTAATTCAATTTAATTGTACAATACAATACAGTAATAATTGACACCTCATATGTAAATCAAAGTTCACTTATGTAATACACGTGCACATTTTGACATTTCAATTGAATTCAATTGAAAATACTTCAATTCCTCATAGCTTCTAAACTAAACACAGCACCTCAATTTTAACACAAAAATTGATGATTAACACCACATTTGGTGTGAATTAAATTAAAGTTTTGAGGATTTTCAACTTTTGTATTGAAAATACTAAAAACTTAATTTAAGCTTATTTAGAGTTGAGTTACAAGAATTTCACCCAGAGGTGACCCCACCTGATTTTTTATGAGGAATCCAATGGTGAAATAATTTTTATATGTTTATTTATTGGATAAAAAGTTATAATAATTTTTATTCAACTTTTTTCCAAATTTATTTATCTTTTCACAATTTTGTTAAAATTTCATTTTTACTTAATTTTTTCAAGTATAAATGTAATTTTATAATTCCAAAATTTAATGTAATTTTATTTTTAAATTGTAATTAATTTTTTTTTTACTTTAAATATAATTTTATATTCATATTTTTATTTTTATTTTAATAATATAAATAAATTTATTTTATTCATATTTATATGTTAATTTTTTTATTTGTGGTCTTTTGGGTATATGAAATTACCTCTAAGGTTCACATTCCCTCCCCCTAAAAAAGAATATTACTTTGTAATATTGGTATTTCTAGTGTGTCTGAATCTCCTGAGGAGTTTGGTAGCTTCTGGTATATCTTTTTCCTCTAACCATTCATCTTCACAAGTTGGGTCCCTGTACCTCACAAGGTATTCCCTCACTTTCTTGGTTCTTAATCTTCTTTCTTTAAGAACTTTGGTAATTTTCTTGGTACCAGATGTCTCAATAGGAGGTATAACTTGGGGAACTTTATTCCTCAAGGGAAATTTCTCAGCATCACTAGATTTATATGGCTTCACCAAGCTCACTGGAAATGTAGGATGCTTATTACTAAGTTCTTCAGATAATTCTACTTCAACAGCATTTTCCCCATGGAGGGCTTTAATGACAAAAGGTCCTGCAAAGGAGTCTTTGAGCTTTTCACATCCTTTGATGTTATTGAAGTTTGTAGTGGATACTAGTACTAAATCCCCTACCTTGAAATCTGGAGTGGAATGAGATTTGTCCCATTTATCTTTAGCATATGCAAATGAGTCTTCCATGCACCTTACTGCATGCTTTCTGGCTCTGTCTAGCATTCCTTTGAAGCTGGAAGCTGTAGGATGTATTTCAACCAAATCTTTCCTTAAAGAATCTTGGGGTAATTTGGGATTCCATCCTTTTTCCAAAATAGAAGGAGTTTCATTGGTACTGGAATGAATGGAAGTTTTGTATGCCAGTTCCAGTGTGGGTAGAAGAGTACACCAATCATGGGTGAAACCATCACTATCTTTAGATTCAAGGCCATATGCACAAAATCTTCTCACCATATCTTTTAGGGTTTGGATCATTCTTTCAGCCAGACCATCAGTTTGTGGGTGATAGGCTGTGGAGAAGGATAATTTTGTCCCAAATAGCTGGTGAAGATTTGTCCACAGTGCTGAGGTGAATTTAGGGTCTCTGTCACTAATGATATTTGTAAATATTCCAGTCCATGATACTACTCTATTCCATATTAGAAGAGCTGTATCCATGGCTGTATCATCTTTGTGACATGGCAAAAAGATTGGAGTTTTACTAAATCTGTCCACAATTACTAGGCAAGCATTGTAACTCCTGTCACCTCCTGGTGGCAGGCCAGTTACCCAATCCATATGGACGATTTCCCAAGGTCTGCTTGGTTCTTGAATTTTTATCATATTTCCAAGTCTCTTGCCAGTGGATTTATTTGCCTTTTGGCATCTTTCACAGGTTTTGCAATACTCTGCAACATCTTTCTGCCACATTGGCCACCATATGCAGGTCTTTACTTTCTCTCTTGTTCTGTCTTCAGACAGATGTCCTGAAAAGGGACTATCATGGCATTCTTTCAGTACAAGATTGATTAATGACCTGTTTACAACTGTCATGACACATGTGTGCTTGGTTCTGTGGTAAATTATACCATCCAGTAGGTGAAATCTTCCTTCATCATAAGATTTTTTCCATACTTCATCCAAGGCGTGTATTAGAGAGTTGTCCTTACAGTCTTTACCAAGTAATTGGAATAAGATGCTACAATTCTTATCTTGAGTGTAACTACTTCTGACTTCTTCAAAGAGGGTGGTGTTCAAGTCTGTAACAATTATTCCTTCTATTGGGATTTTTGGTGAAGCTTCTTCTGGCACATAAGCAGGATTATCAATATTATTTGGTAATGGCCATCTGCTTAGTCCATCTGCATTCTTATGAATATTTTCATCTTTATGAACAATAGTCATATTGTCTCTGTATTCCTCTATGGCTATTTGCCATCTGAGCATATGTCTGTTGGGTGTTTTTATGTTTAAAAGTAATTTGACAGCTGTACAATCTGTTATCACCTCAAAAACACATCCCTCCAAGAAGTAGTTTAATTTTTCCAAAGCCCAGACAAGGCATAGACATTCCATTTGACTTGCTCCATATCTGGCTTCAGTTGGTTTGATCTGCCTGGATATGAAACATATGGGTCCTTCTACAGGTTTATCATTTATGATTTGAACTTGGTGAAGTGCAGCACCCAGCCCATCTCCTGATGCATCAATATACAATTTAAAAGGTAATTTAAAGTCTGGAATCAGTAAGAGTGGAGCAGTGGTCAAGGCTTCTCTTAGAGACTCAAAAGCTTTGACTCTGTCAACAGTCATTTCAAAGACTTTGTCTTTGTCATGCAATTTATCAAGTGGTCTTGCTATGGATGCAAAATCTTTAATGTGTTGCCTGTAATATCCTGCAAAACCTAAGAATGACTGAATTTCCTTCTTATTCTGAGGCATGGGTTTTAGCAATACTGCTGCAACTTTGTTTTTGTCAATTCCAAGGGACAAACCAGATACAACATGTCCTAGTGCTTTAAGTTCTTTAAATCCAAAAAAACATTTCTTCAAGGAGATTTTCATGTTTACTGATTGAATTTTTGTCAAAACTCTGGACAATCTGTACATGTGCTCTTCCCAAGTTTTGGAACAGACAATAATGTCATCAATGTAAATGATTAACCATCCCTCTGAGAGTTCTTCAGGGAAGATTTCATTCATCATTCTTTGGAAGTGTGAAGGTGCATTTTTGATACCAAAGGGCATCCTCAAGTATTCATACACTCCACAATGAACAATAATTCTCAAGTATTTTCTTGCCCTTGGTGTCACCACATTTTGATGGAATCCTTTAAGCGCATCCATAGTGGCTATATACACTGCTTGAGATATTTGAGTAAGGGAAATTTGGATTTTTGGTATTGGATATCTGTCTGGGACAGTGTAAGTGTTCAGAGCTCTAAAGTCCCCAACCATTCTGGATTTTCCATTATGCCATGCCACTATGACTGGTGTAGTTATTTCTACTTCCTCGTTGTGGCCTACGTTTCTTATTACACCAAGGTCCAGAAGTTCTTTGATATGAATTTCTAGAGCTTCTCTTGATTTTGGACTTGCTGGATATGCAGGTCTTCTTAAGAGTGGTGGATAAGGTCTCTCAATGTTAAGAATTATGTCAACTTCATGACCAATAATTGCTCCTAGAGGTTCTTTGTCTGAAGCAAATGCTTCTCTGTGGTCATATAAAAGGGAAGAAAGTTCATTTTCCTGTTTATCAGTCAGATGAAGGCTTATTTCAGCTTCTTTTAACTGTTCAGACTTGAATTTTTCTAATTCTAAGTTGACTGGTGATACTTTGTTTACTGTAATTTGTCTTGTAAATGGTAAAAAGGCAAATTTTTGGCGCTTATTGTCTCCAATAGTAAAGTATCTGTCTTTGTTGTTATGCAGATCTATCCCATACATGATTAAATAGTCATTCCCCAATATAAAATGGGTACTAGAGCAATTTTCCATAACAACAAATTCAACTGTGATTCTTAAGTTTCCATTTATTTGTGGGAATATGACATTGGTCTCAAAGATTCCTAATGCTTTCATTGGATTATTTGCACTGTTGAATTTGATACCATCAATTGGTAACAATTGGTCTTCAAAATTTGGTACACAAGTCTTAAGAAAAGATTTTCCAACACAAGAGCAGAAGGCTCCTGGGTCAAGCAAAAGTTTGGTGGGTTTGTTGTTAATTACCACTTCTGTTATGCAGGAGTTACCAGCTGTATAGCCTTTTCCTCTGTTTGGTTTTGTTTTCATAAGTTGTGCATCTTGAACTTTTGATAAATCAAGTTGACCATTGCTCAATTGTGGCAAGTGGGAATAAGATTCCATGATGTCAAAAGTGGCATTGATATTTTCTATATCTTTTGAATATTCAGAAAATATTGATGACTTATCATCTGAATTGTCATCTTTTTCAACATCAGGTTCTTTTTCAATATCAATTTCATTGATTTTTCCCTTCTTTGGACATGTATTGGCTAAATGGGTGGTGCTTTGGCAAATATGGCACTTTCTGACTGTATCTGCAGATTTATACTTCATATCATTAGAATTTTCTTTGGGGTTTTTGTCCACAGAATCTTTCCAAGGTGTATTAAACCTTGTTTTGAGATTCACCCTACTAGAGCCAATTTTGGTTCTGGTGGTTACTTCTTCCAATATATTGATAATATCTTCTGCTGAAGATTGTTCAGTAGTCCTGCTTTTGACAGCATGCTCTAAGTCACCTCCACATTGTCTCAGAATCTTTCTATGGATCATAAATTCTGACATGTCTGGATATAATGCTGTTAATCTGTCTTTTTGTTGGCAAAACCATGGTAAAGCTTTGTCTTTATCAGCATTAAATTTGGCAGATTCAAAGGCTGTTTCAACTTTAAACCTCCAAGCATCATTTGCCCATTTGTTAATGATTTGGGTTTTCCACCAAGTCCAACTCTGGTGTCCATGTGCTTGTCTTATTTTGATGTACCATCTGTGAGCTGATCTGGTAAACAAGGTGTTAAATCTGGCTGTTACCAATCTGTCTGGTAATTCAAAATCTTCTTTAATCATGTCAATACCTCTAATGAATTCCATATGGTCATACTCTCCTTCACCACTGAAGTGAGGCCATTCTTTAAGTTTTGGAACTTCTTTCAAGAGTGCTTGGCCCATTGATGGTTCCAATTTATGAAAAGGAGTGGATATTTCATTTTTTAACTGTGAATTATCAGGATCCAATACTTGTGGATTTGGAATTCTTGTGCCCTCATTTTGATTTAGAGGTGTAGACATTCTTGGTAAGGTTTTCAGTATTTGTTCAATATCATTTATTTTACTGTTGCTACACCTTTGGGAATTTCTGTATTCATGCTGGAAGCTTTGTATTAAATTTATTACTTCAATTTTATACATGTCTTCTTTATGTGTCAGTTCTTGCCATAACTCTGTCTGTCTTGTATTATCAGCAGTGACTTGATTCAATTTCATTGACAATTTTGATACTTCTTCTTGTGAAGCATCAAAACACTTTTTCAAGGCAATGGTATATGTCTTTACTTCAGTAAATGAATTTGAAATGTCATCAAGGACTTTCTTGTTATCTGTTTTGATAATATTTATGGCTTGTTTAATTCTTGTTTCAATTATGTCATCAATATTGAATTTAGAATATTTATCTGTTAATTCTTTAATAATGGTAAATTGTTCATTTATTTTATTGCCAAAAGAATTATCATTATTGTAAATTTTAATTGTTCTTGAAACTTTTTCAAAACACATAAGTGTTTCATTAATTTGGCACAGACTCAGGTTGTTTGTTTTAATGTTGTTACAAATGGTTTCATTTTTATCAGAAAGATGTTTTTTCACGTCATTTACACCATCATACAACTCTGGGATGGAATCAAATATATCAGAAATCATTTCTGGAATTTTAATCTGGCTTCCTCCTTCTTCTGTAATTCCATCATGGTTCTGGCCATCTGAAATACATTTTCCATGGCATCTTGCTGAATCTTTGGAATTCTGTATCCTTGGCTGTAAGGCTTTGGGTCTGGTGCCTTCCCTTTTCCCTTGTTTGGAACTTGTGGCTGCTTTTTCACGTTGGAATTGCTGCTACTGGCCACTGGGGCTGTTTTTGGCACTGGTTTGGGTGGTGGAGGGTTGTTTTTCCTCCATTCTAGTGTCAAAAGCATCATGTTTTTCTTTTCCATCAATGGATGCCATCCATTGAGCAATTTGCAAGTGTTGGGATGGCCCAGGAATCTTCTCACAGTTAGGTAAGAATTCATGCAATTCTTCCACAGGTCTGCAAGGATCTGGTACTCCTTGAATTGAAGTGCATTGTTGTATGCACTGTGGCTGGCTTTGTATATTTCCACAGAGGCTTGTTGTGGCGGTGTCAGCTCTTTTTGAAGGTAAAATGGTATTATCAGCTTCAGAATGACCCATTTTAGTTGTTTGGAAGTCATCAACTGACCCTTTTCCTTCTGTACCTGATTGGCCTCTGCCATACTCATGTCTATTACCTTTTTGGGAGCTGCTTGAGGGGTTATAGCTGGCTCCTGACCTGGTTGAAGGCATAATTATGGTTAAAAAGGCTTAAAATAGTAATTTTATGTCAAAAAAAACTTACTATTGGCCAAATTCTTACCTTTCTGAAGGGTATTACTTATGTCCAAGTTAATCAATTCAGAAGATATTGGTTCAGGTTGGTTATTTTGAGTCACAATAACAGTACTATTATGTTCAGAATTAACAGTACTGGCAGGAATAATGCTGGTGACTGTTGAGGCTGTTTCAATTTTTTCTTGTCTTACCACGCTGTCAGACACTAAAATTAATGAAAAAGCCAATTAATTAAGTAAAAAAAAGGTTATTTCAAAAAGAAATAAAAATATAAGCCTCACTTATAATATGAAAAAAATTATTTTTTATGGATTTTTTGAATTATAAGTATTTTTTATATGTTTTTAAATTTTTCAATATAAGAAAGAAGATTTAAAAAGAGTAAAAAAATATGTTACAGGTAAAATATCACGGCTGGGCCCCCAAATGTAAGGAGTGGATATGAAACTTTGATTAAAAATCAAGTACTTTTCTGTCCTCAAAATTTGTATAAGGTAAAATTCAATTAAAAATAGTAAGAAATATTATTTTTAAGAGAAAACATGCCAATTTTATTGTTTATAACTTCATCAGTATAAAACAATAATATTATAAAAATTTATCCAAAAAAATACTCTACAAGAGATATTTTAAGGCTACAAAAGAAATTTCTTCAAGAGCAATTTCAATTGGAATTGTTTGATCAATGAACTGCAAGCAATTAATTTAATAACAAAGTCTTTAAAAATAATATTAAAGAGAAAACACGCCCAAAAGTGACCAGAGTGAATTTGGAAACAAAGTGACAAAGTTTACAGTGATGAAAGATGCTTTAATTCACTTTTGGGGTGGTTCAGGGGTAAAAATGATTATAAAAGTTACAAACAATGATTATAATGATTTTTTCACGTGGTTAAAAGGTTTAAAATGATTTAAAAAAGGTGGTTGGAATCTTTTATTGATGGGTTTAGCAATGTTTAAACTAATTATAAAAGGAAAAGATTCTAACATGAAGAGAAAAGTGGGGCAAACAAGACATTCTTTTATAGCCATCAATTCTCTTACTCCAAAAGTAAAATTTACTCTTGTCAGTCGTGAAAAACAGTCTGACAACAGAAAAGCCAATTATGGCATCATTGAACCCTGGTTTAGACCAAAAAGGGCTGGTTTAAGCCATTTTTAGCCATTTTAGACCCTTAAATCAGCCATTACTATAGCAATACCAGGCCTAGAGCCTTCAAAACACGTCAGAATGTGTGTCAGAGGCGTAGAAACCAGTTAAAACTGGTTTTACTATGATTGTTTTATCTTAAGGGTAGTTTTACCCTCTTGGCAACAGCTAAAACTACCCCAGTTGGTATCAAAACCTCATCATCAATTGAGTCCACAGACCCTGTAACTCAATTCCAGGCCAAAAGTGATGAACTTTTGCGTGAATTTTGACATCCCACGCCTGTCAGCAAGGATTTTGGGGGTCTAGCTCCCCCTTAGAGCTGGAGTTCCTTTTCCCCCCCAAATTTAATCTTTCCAATTTATTTTTTCCTTTAATTCCTCATCATGTATTATACTTGTAATTTACATATGTAATTCAATTGAATTGTACAATACAATACAGTAATAATTGACACCTCATATTTAAATCAAAGCTCACTTATGTAATACATGCGCACATTTTTACATTTCAATTGAATTCAATTGAAAATACTTCAATTCCTCATAGCTTCTAAACTAAACACAACACCTCAATTTTAACACAAAAATTGATGATTAACACCACATTTGGTGTGAATTAAACTAAAGTTTTGAGGATTTTCAACTTTTGTATTGAAAATACTAAAAACTTAATTTAAGCTTATTTAGAGTTGAGTTACAAGAATTTCACCCAGAGGTGACCCCACCTGATTTTTTATGAGGAATCCAATAGGGAAATAATTTTTATATGTTTATTTATTGGATAAAAAGTTATAATAATTTTTATTTAACTTTTTTCCAAATTTATTTATTTATTCACAATTTTGTTAAAATTTCATTTTTACTTAATTTTTTCAAGTATAAATGTAATTTTATTTTTAAATTGTAATTAAATTTTTTTTTATTTTAAATATAATTTTATTTTTATTTTTTTATTTTTATTTTAATAATATAAATAAATTTATTCTATTTATATTTATATGTTAATTTTTTTATTTGTGGTCTTTTGGGTATATGAAATTACCTCTAAGGCTCACATTTAGACACTATTGATAAGTATGTTCTATCTTTTAAAACAACAAATATTATTTTATCTTGTGATTCTATGTAGGCTGACTATCCATTATTATTTTGAGGGGCAGCTAATACACCTTAGAACCCATGGTTATTGGACAATTCTGAAATTCAAAACAGACCTACCAATAATTTCCCCCTCAAGGTACTTCCTTATTTGATCCCACACTGTCAGCTACATGAGCTTTGTGATTCAGGGCCTTGATCCTGGAGGTGCTGTCACATGGTGGAGTTTGATCTACAGCTTGCCAGTATTAACTAGTATGTCAACCCATTTAATAGCATTTTCAGAAATTGTTTCCTTTCTTGAGGTCTGGAATACAGAATGGTGACAGGTTCATTAAGAATTGAGACATAGATATTAAGATAGCAATATTCCTAATCAATTAAATCACCCATTTGTAGAAATATTGAATACTTGTGACAAGTAATGATAAGTTCTTCATATTTTTCCCCTGAAACATTGACACATTCCAATTATTCCTGGATATATGCTATGAAGAAAAGTTTTTTTTCTAAATTATTTCCTTTCATTATGTAAATATAACTCAAGATTTTATGATAAGAAAAATATTCTCAAACACAAAATGATAAGGCCATAACATTTTGTGGACTTCAAATTTTAAACCTCAGAGAATAAGTGTATTGAGTTTTCATTATGTTGGAGTTGGTAGATATCTTAGCTAAAAAGGAAGTAGTCTGGGTTGATACAATGACTCACTAGAACCATGTAGATCTAATTATTTCTCTTAAAATTTCCAAAAAGCCTCACATAAAAGGCTCATAGTACCTCTAGTTAGTGGAATACAAAATTTAATTCTGCTTGGCTTCTCCTTCAGTAGAACTATGCTTCAAATTATATAATATGTAATGGTTTTTTCCAAATGAAAAGAGGGGATAATTTAGTAGATCTTCTATGAGCCCTTATTATCTATTATGATAATAATTGTAGCTTAATTATGGAAAGAAAATAAAAAAAATGCTTGAGGCTAGCCTGGTTTTCAAATAATATTTTACTGCATATATTTGGCTCAACTGAGTCAAAGATGAATTTTTTACAAGAATGAAAGAAAAGGAGTAAATTAACAGGATCTTTTATGAAGATATAATTCTCAAAATATAACATATTATACTAAGTTCAAATTAATTCATGTAGTGTTATCTGGGATATTCTACATAGCAAATATGATGGATAAAAGCACTTTCTGTGATTGAGCCACTTATATGTGGAAAAAACATGATCTCTTATATGATTAAGATTTTATTCTAACAATTAAATTATGTCATTTATATCAGAATAGAACTGTATAGAATCTATTAATTGTATTATTTTATTTGTATAGATACAACATACTTAGTATAAGAGTTGTTTATCAAACTCTTGATAGTACTACTACTGATCAAGATTGCTAAATCTTTGCTTATTGAACATGACTTCTTTATTTTAATTTCTATACACTACTGGTTATTATAAAAGTAAGTCCTATATTTCTACTAGAATCAATTACAGGAAGATGGAATAATAAAACATCTTTTCAAAGAATATGTGATTAATTTAATTAATGTTTTTTCTCAGTAGTAATTATCATAACTTCTTAAAAAAAACCTAAAAACTAGGTAAAAAGAGCCAGAAATTTCTAAATAGCTCACTGATACTCTAATGATACCTTGCAAAGGAAAATTTAATACATTTAAGAATGATCCAATAACTGATACTTTCTTGGATTATTAATTATTTAATGATTCAACTTAATGATAATGGAATGAATGAATCAAAGCAATAGAAGGCTTCTTTTAAGTCTAATCAATATTTTATTTTCATTCCATGGATAAAGCTTAAGAACTAGATACATGATTTGTATCAATTATTTGATCACTTCTTTCCACCTAAAATTATGATAATTAATGAATCACATCAATTTTCATTGCTACCAACCTGTCTATGGTTGAGAAATAAAGAATAAAAGACTGTAAATCTTCTTTCATTTCAAAATTGAAACAAGATCTTCAAAGTTATTTATTTCATTGAAAATTTCATCACAGCTTACATTTTCTGTGAGTTTTTGAAGATACAGTGTTTCATGTGTAAACATCTAAAATGGACTGTAATTAAAACGTTTGATTTGAATAATGAAGTCATAACTCTTTTTGGCTTTACTATAGATTATCCCTTTTTTCATTGGCCCTTAAATTTTCAGAAGTTTTAATTAAGAATTGTATTTCTAATGAATTTTTGAGGTTTTTACCTTATTTCTAAATACAAACGCAGATGGTATAGATACAGGTAGTTTCCATAATGTAAGTTCCTGGATACTAGTCCCAGAGTTGTCTTTATTGATTCATTTTTGCTTATTAATGGAAAATAATCAAGAATGGACATTTTTGAACAAGGAAGAGCTTCGCATTTCCTCTTTGCCATGCCAAAATAGCAGCTTATTTTCTATTTTCTCATCATTCAATGAGACTTAGCCTGAGTAAAAATGTTCCCAAAGGGTTTGAATTTACTAATTTTCCAATATCATGCATTTATAAACATTCTAGTATTTTCTAGATCTCAGATTCCTCAGAAATTGGGGTACCCTTTCTCTTTCTGATGTCTTTTGTCCTCACAAGCTATTTTCATTTCAAAATAGTAGCTCAAGTTTGAAGACTGATATCTACTATGGGTGTTCCAAAAACACATGTATCAATAAAGTGATTCTGAGCTCAATAAAAATTTATAACACAAATAGTAGGCTCTATTTCACATTGTAATATTAACAAACCCATTATTTTGGGCTTAAAATGCAAAAAAAAAGTTTTCACAATTCTTCTATGTGGTATTGATGATTAGGTATTGAAGTATTTTGCCTATTTCTGCCTCATATACTTAATTTAGGCTTATTTACTCTATGAAGCTACCCTAGGTGAACTCCTTTGTGGAATATTTGAGCTTACTTACTCAAAAGAATACTATTCATATTTTTCTCTATGAAAATAATAAATTTTGAATATATAAATGACTTATGGGTTCTGTATATTCCAAGAATTATTTTTGGCCTTTTTTAGTATATAAAATTTAGCTCAACGCTTGCATTAAGCACCCTTTTGGAAGCTCAAATATTAGTATTTTTTCCAAAACTTAATAATAACTACTTTGTTTGGTGTCAATTATCATTTGATGTTTGACTCCTGTAAATTGATACATCATACTTCTGAATGGGACCAAAGTTAATCCAAGAGATTGGAGAAATTGTTATTGTGGGATTTCCTCTTCATTTAAGGTCAATGAAGTAACCTAAAGGGGAAATTACAAGAATTATATTTAGAATTTATATCAGATTCTTGTAAGCCTTTCACTACTTTCAGGTTAAGACAATATATTTTTGAATTCCCAATCTTCTAATTTATATTTAATTCACTTAATAATATGTTCAAATAATGGCTAATGCCTTGCTAAATACGTTTTTTCAAACAATTCTCTGAAAAATCCTTGGAAGAATTATTTTTTTAAAAAATCTCCAGCAATATTACTTTATGAAAAAATAATTTGGAAAACCACATTCAATATGACAAAAATAATGCTTAATTATTATATTATAAAGAAAGCCTTCATGAGATAAAATAGTGATTTGAAATAAATACTATTTCATTCATTACTATATAATGAAATTAGAAAACTTATCAAAGGGAATTGTAAAATAATATAAAAACAATTAGTCAACATTTTGCTTCAATGATAGCTCTGCTTTATATATTCCAACTTTTTACTTCAACAATGGGAGGTTTTGATAGTACTCAACATAGGACTATTCACAATATATTTGTGTATAGAGACTGAGAAATAATTCAATTAGTAATAACTCTTGAAACACTAATGGTGTTATTAAACCTTTTAATAACCTCTTAGCTATTTTGAAGACATTTAATTTGTCTAGTTAAGAAGTCTTTCTAGTCTATGGTGTGTCCATATCTTAAAGCATAAATAGGTTTATATTGTGATACAGGTTTTTTGTGCTCTTGCATGAATTATATGTGACTTGGAAATTATGGCAATAGATATTTTGTGTAGATCTAATGTATTAGTTTACTGATAGTTCTTTATGATATTGTGGAGTATTAAGTATACCCAAAGCTCTGTGTTTTTTTGGGTAGAAATCTCTAGCTCTTTCTTCCATTAATTATCTTTAACATCTTTTTATATTTACTGCTTCCTTATATTTCTATTAAGCTCCTTGAGATTATTTAAATGAATTTCTAAATCTTCATCTTATATCATTTTTTATTCCTCCTGAGCCTGAATATCATTTTTATGATAAAATCCAAAATTGAACTATTATTTTTCTTAAAACTGTTTAGACTCCAATTATTTGTAAAGCTCCAGGTTTATAATTTCTAAGTCAGGTATTATATACCCAACACATTCTTCCTGAAACATATTTTTTCTTTGATATGCTTCTTAAACAGTAAGGAAAGGCACAATAAGACTTCATTATAATGGAAAATTTCTCTTTTCTTTTGATCCCTCAAAAATTGTATTTGAACAATTTCAATATGATCACCATGATTATTTTTTGCTTAAGCTACCTCATAGGATATATTAGTTCTATAATAATCTTCATGAATTTTTTTGATTAAGAACTCGTTATTTATGGAAAATAGTATAAAATACATTATAAAAACAGGTATTAGATGAATAAGCCCAAATACTTTTGAAAATATGTAACTTGAATTGTAGAAAAAACTGATTTATTTATTTATTTTCTCTAGAAATTACTGTTTTCGAAAAATAAGACTTCTAAATTAATAATACTATGAGAAATATTCAGAAGATCAAGATTCCTATCTGGATCATTTTAGTGAGAACATTTCTCAGAAATTTCAGCTCGGAATTCTTAACAATTAATTTACCTCATTTAAATAAGGATCCTAATAAATATTAACGAATAACTGTAACATAAAATTTGAGTAAAACGTGCTCAATGTAGAGAGACACTTCTTCTAGGACACTACTTATAGGATTTGGGAGTAAGTTACAATAGCTACAATAGCTAAAAAGACATATTTGAGTTTTTCTATTCAGTTGATAAAACCCTTCAGAATTTAAGAACAATCTTTCTGTAGCTCTTAAGCTATTTTCTTAATGGTTACTCTCACTAGTTTGGAAAGTAAATTATTGTGACATGAAATATAGAATATTTGGATAGAGGCCTTCTCTGATTCCTTCATAATTCTATTTGAAGGAATTTGAGAGAATATGAAATTATTTAAGGGAAGTACCAAATAAAACCCAATTGAATTAGCTCAAAAGCTGTTTTTTTATTGATGTATTGCTATTTATGGTAGAACTTCTTCTAAAGCTTTAAAATAATTTCTTTACTATTTCAGATATTGCTTGTCCAGGGAATGCTGATTGAACTCCTTTATCTTAACTCCAACAAGACTCAGAAAATGGGAAAAACTTTATTACCCAATGATTCTTACACATTTTTCATATGTGTTTGAAGCAAATTTAAAATTAAACAATTTCCATCATTTGAAATCTATATTATGAATTACTAAATTAATTAGGCTTTTCAAGGTAATTCAAAAATCAAGCAGGAATTTGGAACATAATACAAAATTATTCAAAAACACTTATTCTTCTACATATAAAGATATCAGGAGGGAAAATTTCAAGTAATTATTTGTTGTTGAATATTTTCTCAACAACAATAAACAAAAAATACACATAATTCTTGTATCAGACAAAAGATGTATATTTTGAGTTTAGTCTTCCAATAATGTAAATTACATTTAGTTGGGGTTTGGTAAATAAACAGAATATCTACAGTGCTTTGATCAAGGAAGGGGATGTAATATGTCAGTTGATATGAAAAATGCTCTATTTCTTACCTTAGAAGCCAGTTTTAATGATTACTGTATGCATAAAATTTCTAAGAAACTGAAAAGTGTGACAAGAGCCTCCATAATCTTCAATAACATATATTAAATTACTCAACATAAATGATGAAAAATCATTTAAACTACCCCAGTCAGATAAAAGGGAATACTTTGATCAAGTACCAGAATTCAAAATCAGAATCTATATGGCTGGCTGTATGAGATATCTACAATATAGTTGATGACAGATAGAAACACGAGTTTGAGAAATAAAATTCAACATAATATAGTTGAATATAAATGAAAGGGATCTACTAAGACAATTCGAAATGGTGAGTACCTCTGAGAGCCCTGGGTGAAGGTTTTATTATCTGAGCTATTGTGATACACACCAAAATAGTAATTATTATATTTATAACCATTAGTATGACAAGGTTACCACTTCCAAAGGAAGTCTTAACATTTAGGAATATCAGAATAGTTAAATTATTTACTCTTAAATTGAGTGAGAGAAAGGTTTTTCTTCCAATTTTGATACCTTTTTTTCGACAATACTATTACCTCATATCAAGAATAATCTTTCATGTAAAAGTAAGGGTTAAAAAAATCAGGAGATTTTTTCGAAATTCTGATTCCGATAGTTTTAACAAACCTCAATATATTCATTTTAATGATAAGAAGCCATTTCTTGACTTTTCTAACAAAAGGACTGTTTTTTATAATGAAATTTTTCATTTTACAAAACAATTTCAATTTTTTTCTGATCTTGAAAAAAAAACTTTCTTTTTCTTTTTCAAGGATTTTGATATTGTTTCAATAGAAATATGATTTTGCGTTATTTTTTCAAATAAAGACTCTATATTTCAAGTCCTTGAAATAAATTACTTACCCTCTTTTTGAAAAATACTGAAATATGATTTATTCAGAAGACAAAGACAATTACTTTTGTGGTTCTTGGCATATTCTTCATTCCAAACATAAATAGGGGGTTGTATAAATTTCTGCCACCAGAGACTTTCATGATTTCACAAAGTACAAATATCTTCCAAATAAACACCTGTTCCATATTCAATTTAGAAAAAGAGATGTATGTCTTGAAAAATAAACTAAATATTCTTTGTAATATCAAAAACAAATAAATCACTATTTTTAATGAATTTTACAAATTCATTTTCAAAATACATTGAAGACTTATTTGGAAAGAAATGAACCTATTAACCCTCTATGCAGCTAATAGTTATACACCAATATCTCATTCTCATGTTTCTTTTTCTATCATGTTTTATTCTCTTAACACAAATGGTGATTATAGTTATCATTTATCTTGGAAAAATCTTTTAATATTATTTGAAAAGGATTTGAACAAAAGGATGCTTTCTTGAGATACTTGGAAAATTTACAGAACAGGATTAGGGTTAAAATGAATTATGGTATAATTTCTATTAAAAGTATTCCATATAAGGTTTTTTTATGGGGGAAACTCCTTGAAACTATAGAAAGAACATCTCTCAAGCTTTCATTGTGAGTCTGAGATACTTATTCATTAGGAAATGAAATTAATTTGATTCTGAAATTTCAAATTAACTTAGTACTTTTGGATATTTTTTGGAATTTTTTGTTTTTAATCTAGTCAAAGTTTATATCAACTCTTCCTTTTAGTACTTTGTCTAATAGTTTTCTACTGAATAAATACATAAAAAATATATAAAAATATTTCAGCTTTAAGATATGACTTTTTATTCATTTTTCACATTTTCAGTAAGTGTATTTTGTGATAGGAGAAATATTTTCTAATTCTTTGAGGATTATATCACTGAAGTATCTCATATTAGATACCTTTTATGCATTCCCGTCACTGATTTAGATTTTTTGAGTTATGGGATGAGAGGCTGAAAAATTTTTCTAAATTCATGAACTAAAAAAAACATTATTTTCTTGGAAATTGTAAATATTTATTCATAATAAAATATGAAATATTGAAGAAAAAATACTCTAGATACAATTTTGAATATATTTAACAGGAAATAATTTTTAAAACCCAGAGAACAAGCATGACACTCAAGATCACCATAAATATGGTATACATGAAAGGAGTGAAATACACACCTTGCCCCTTTATTAAACTAAATAAGCATACAATCAGGCCACAAACAGAAAGTCAGGACCTAAAGAGGTTAGTCTTTAAATGTAAAAGTCTTGAATTAGAAACCTTCCCCTTTCAGAAACTGTTATTCTGATTACCAGTTAATAACAGTTAACCGAGTTATTAAGGATGTAAACTCTTTCAGAAAATAAACCTTAATCTTTACCTCTCATCTAAAATATGGAGTTTTAATTAAAGACCCCTATAGTGGTATCTTTTATCAAATTTATCAAGAAGATATATCAAGTGGTACTCTCTCCAAGACTGTAGCACCTCTGGATCAACAATTACAGTAAAAATACTACCTGAACAACCTGGAAAAACAATTCTATTTTTTCATCTCTCATCTTTATTTCACAGTTTTGATGAGAGAAAAATCAATTAGAATATTTTTTTTGAAGGTAAAATTAGAGCTATGAAGAGGAATCATCTTTATTCTTTTGTATTACACAGATCATAATTTATTGGTATGTTTCTCCCAAAAAGATCAAAATACTATTTTAAACGAGGTTAAGAGTACTTTGAGCCTGAATATCTTTGAAATATTCAAGTAAAGTCCATTCAAACGTATTTTCAACTTGTATAGATCACCTGTTTGTTACAATCTAATCCACTTCTTAGCCCATTATCTTAAAAATGGACAAAGTTATTAAGGATTTAAGGCTATGATTGCATGCAAGCTTGTACTGTGGAATACTATCTCAGATAATTGAACTATGAGGTTTCAAATCTGTACAGAGGCTGTTCATCCATTGATTCAAAATAAAATTATATAAGAAATTCACACACATTTTCATACAGGGTTGTACTCTAGGTTATTATCCTGTATAATTGAATTATGAGCTTTCGAGCCCATTCAAGTAGAATTTTTTCATTCATTACTGAACATTTGACTGAAAAAAATCCCTCAGAGGTGATTTTAACGTTATTGGACATGCCTTCGCTTTTGCAATATTCTTTAACTTTATATTGGTTGAATTTTTTCCCTTTTATGGGCATAAAATGTTGAGATGTGGTTTCAAAACCACATCTGGGTACCAATACAGATTTTTTTTGGTTTTGTTAAGCCAGAAACTAGCCACCTTATTAAATTTATTACTCTATGAGCATTGAAATATGTTATTCCCCTCTATCCACCCTGAATTGAGATAAAAAGAGGCTTCACCCAGTAGGAAAAATCAGCGATTATCTTAACAACCTGTCCTTACTTGGTTAAACTGTCTTAAAAAGAGGTAACCCTTAGAATATTTTAGATATAATTATAATCTTAATTATTGTATTGGTGATTAAAATGATTCAATTGATAATCATTGCAACCAGCGCTTTTAACAGACACATCACCACTATTCCTTAATAGTAGAGCCCTCTATGTTTTATGTTTCACAGTCATAGTTAAATCTTGTAATTACTGTCTCATAGCCTCTGCATGGACTCACCCTGAAAATCATAGAAAATCAATTACTTATATTAAGAAATATATATACTGTTGTTTCATAATGATTATGAGATCCTTGTTTGAGAAGTTTTTCTTATCTTTTTTAACTTCTTATTATTAAATAAAAGAACCCTACTCTTCATATAAACTGAGGTAAAATATGATTTACAACCAAATTTAAATATTTTTTGATATATCTTGCTTCCCCAAAGCTCACTATTCTTGGGGAAAACATTCACAACTGAAGCACTCAGGCTTTTCTCTCAGATCTTATATTGAATTATATTTAAATAAAAATGTTAGACCCTGTAATTAAGAAATAATCAACACATGTATTATCCAAATTTAAAATTAATGCCTTTTTCTCAATATGTAAATTTTTCTTAATGAAAATCTTCACCAATTTATCAAATCCTTATATATAATCTTATTGAATGACATTACTTTTTATTTTTTTCTCTACACATAAATCCAAAAAGTAAATTAATACTTCAATATACTCATAATTGAAAGAAATTAAGAATTTGGGTTTTAACTTAAAGGGGCCAGCTGATAGATTTTCCAAGTTTTGAAAGAAGACTGCCTGTAAACCATTAAAAATATTAAGAATTCTCAATTTATATTTTTAATTTTGTCTTTTAATTCTTCAAATCTCATTTGAGGAGCTGTAATTTCATGATATAAAGATTACTTTCATACATTAACGTTGATCATCTATAAGTATCCAAGATGTGAAAGGTATTCAAGTCAGCTCTTTATAAGATTTTTACAAATTAGCGGCAGAAAACCTCATTAAATTTCTTTCTTTTTCAATTTTCTACATCATCACATTGACACTTGCAATGGGAATACTTCCCAACATTCATGGAAATTTGCCTTTTGAATTTAAAAAAAATATGGAATTAGAGAAAAACATCCACTCAAAAATGTACCAATTTTATATAATATTCTTAATTTCAATCACAAAAAGGGTCTATCATAAATTTCAATTCATTATAGTAAAGGTATTTCACCCAGAATATTACTTTAATGTACCATTTATTTTTTTAATTGATGTCATCCGTTTTTGGAGGGTTTGACTATTATTTTGATTTCCATTTTAAAAAATATTTTTGTAAATATAATCACCAGACTAGGTACTCAAGTTAATAATTAGCCCAAAACTTTTCTATATTATCTAATTTTAATTCCATTTGAAATTTCAAAGGAATCATTTGTAAGAAGCCTTTGGTACTTTCAAACTTTATCAACTTTAAAAATAAATCTTCCATATACCACTAATGCCTCTCTTAGCCAGAATCTAATGATGATATTATTGACAAAAAAAACAAATCTATTAAATTACTTTTGAACAAAAAAAATAAATAAAAAGATAATCTTCCAATTAAATAAGAATGAAATACAAACAAAGATAAGGGAAGCACCCATCCTCAAGAAATTTAATTTTTGAAGCTTCAATAATATACTGAACTAACACTTATTTAGATCAAAATATATTTTTTCTCATCAGGAATGTATTTACCCTCAGATTTACTATTATTTTCTGAAAGTTTCAAACAAAATTTCAAAATCCCTAAATGTATTTTCAGAAGGCTTCAGGAGCATTTGAAAATAAAGACCCTCTTCTGAGTAATTAATACGCAAACCAGGTTAAGGAAGAATATAATTTAATTCCTTTGATCATCAATCATCTTTAGCAAATTTATGACTTCAATTATAGATTATCCAATTTTTTTACTTCATAGCTGAAAATACTGATAATAAATCCAATTTTCTTTTATTTGAAATATTATGAAAGGAATCGAGCCAAATAAAGCCTGTCAAAATTATAATTAGTGATTAATTCTATAATAAATGGAATTGTGCTTGAAAATGACATGATTTTTAAAAAATAATCGTGTGAAATGATAATAAGATATAAAAACACTTTCAAAGACGGACTGAAAGAATTTGAGAAATGTGATTAAGTGTTGACATGGACATACGTTGACCACCGAGTTCTAAGATTTCAAACGTTTTTAATACGCCATTAATGAGAGATTGAGAGTATTTATCAAGCACTAAAATCTTCCAACGACCGTTTGAGGGTTTAACAGATTGAATAGTGTCAAGATAACCTATAAAAGGAGATGATGGAAATGAAGAGGTCAGTTAGTCAACGAATGAATCAAGCCATTGATGATTTGGATATACGTTGCCTGATGATCTCAATTAAAGAAAAACTTGAATCAATTAATTAGCTTGATTACTGAAGTTTTATTGTCTGTGGTCTTTGACGATACTGTAGACAAGAGATGGGTAGGCTTAGTTCATTTTGAAAGAGTCCAAGACTATTTTAGATCTTGGAGAACGCTTAAAAGCAAATTAATATCACAGGAAGTTAGGAACACTCATGTGCTTCATTAACAATGACAATATTATGACGACTTGATATAGGAGTAATTATTGAAAGAACAGATCATGGAGACAATGCGAAGATTCTTTGTTGAAAATGAAGCGTTTAAAACTGGTACACATTCAAAATGTAGGATCTAAGATCATCTAGGGGAGTTCAAGGCACTGGTTTTTATTGGCTCGTGCTTGATTTCTCGATCGCTTGATTTTAGCTCCTTGAACCACCATTTTTGGTAGCTGGTGGCCTGGTTCATGAGCTTTGATTGTTGTAGGCCATTTTCACATATGGGGCCAGGTGGTGCTTGAGCGTTGAAATCTGCTCACGTTGCGGTAAAATGTGGCTTATGGATCCACCCCTTGAACTCCCCTAATCAAGTAGTGATGCGCTTTATTCTGGCCTGAGTTCCAGTTCACTCTGCAAACAGGATAACCAACTTCTTCACCCCAAACCCACCCTGCTGGCCAAACTAGTCGCCACTCCCCCATGTAATATAGTATAGTGGTCCAGTTGGTATCAAAACAGACTGTTGGACAATACAATTATGGATTCAATCAGTTTTGAATTCAAAATTTGCCTGAGAAATTTACTTTTGAAGCGCATCTGTGCAACATTTGTTTCATAACTTGCCTTTTTGAGGTTATAAAGTGTTTTGTCTTCCAAAGGGTAGAAACAATACTTTCTCCCACCGAAAAATTATTTTTTACATACTTGAAGTTTCGTATTTTGAAAATGGGGGCATTACCACCCATTTTCATAAATCTCCAAAACCATTATCAACAAATTGCGGACAGCATGGGTTCGCTGTCTGCTGTTCCCACGCTGAACGCTGATGTAAATTTATTCCAAAAGCTTTCAGAACTCTCTGATCATATCAAAAACCTAAGCTCAGAAATAAAATCACTCAAACAAAAAGTAGATTTACAAAGTGGAAAGATTTTATCATTAGAAGAAAAAGTAGATTCACTCGAAAAAAAAGTAGATTTACAAGGTGGAAAGATTTTATCACTCGAAAAAAAAGTAGATTTACAAGGTGGAAAGATTTTATCACTCGAAAAAAAAGTAGATTTACAAGGTGGAAAGATTTTATCATTAGAAAAAAAAATAGATTCACAAGGTAAAAAGATTTCATTAATAGAAAAAAAATGTAGACAAACAAACTGAAAATATTTTATTATTAGAAAAGAAAATGGATGAAAATTATTTTAAACTGGATAAGAAGCTTACATTATTGTAAGTTTTTTTTTTGTTTTTCAATTTACTTACTTATCTTTTTTTTTGAATTTTTTACTTAGGGATAGAAACAATCGCGCAAGAATGGCTAACAGTATTTGCCTTTCCACAATGGATCCATTAACACCATTGGCATCACTTAAAACAGGGTCAATACTCAATTTATTTCCTGAAACAATTGATGAAGTTGAGAATTTGTCCAGTAAGTTTTATTTTTTGAAAAGACAAGTTTGATCGATTAACATAAAACAATGATTTTCTTTGATTTTTTAATAGCTGCGTGCCTCAAAGAATTATTGGAGGGGCTTGAGGAAATCGTTCCTCAAAGTAGAGATGCAAGACGGAAGGCATTTAAACAGGCCATAGGCCTACAAGTACAAATTCACAGAGCCTGATTCTTTGCCTTTCTCTTTTGTTTGCTTGGCTTTCTTTAGCGTGCTTTCCAATCTTTTTACATCAATTTTTTTTAATATTTTCCTTTGTGACTTGCTTTTTTTGCATTGTTAATCTTATTGAAGCCTACTCAAAGGTTCATTCCTTCAGCCGAATTGAAGAAAAATTGCACAGATTACTTTTTTGGAGTTAAATTCACAAAAATTCCATTCTTATCAAGGTAATAGACATTACAAAATAATAATTACTTAAAAAAATCGCATTGACATATATATCATTGTTTTGTGAATAAATAAATAAATGAGCCTATTATGATATACATATATGTTTTGAAAATCGCGGATTGTTAACGTTGAAAAAGCTCCAAAGAAAGCTGGCTTTATTTCTCTTGCCCAGCATGGTATCTCTTGTTTTTATTTTATTTTTCTTTGTTGCTAACTGTAAATATCTTTCATAATATTAATTATCTTAAGAAATTATATCTAATTCGCCTGTCTTAAGAAAATTCTTTACCTGATGCCTTTTTATCTTATCATTTTTTACTTCGACTGAAAAAGCCTTTTTTTTTTCCTTTTCAACCTTGGGAGTACCATAACCTGAAGGAGCGGGACAATAGAAGGCCAAGGTAAAGGTGAGTTCTCTGCAACAAATGAGCGAATGGAGGAAGGTTTGGGTAGACTATTTGATCCAGAAGGGAGGCCTGGACGAAGGTGGGAAGAACGAGAGGCCGAAACATCCTTTCCGGGTGGGATTCGTTGAGAACTTTGATGGGAAGGTTCATGGACGAATTCGTTCATCATAATTTGTTCGTTGGGTCTTTGGTTGAAGTAATTTGTTGAGTTTCGAAGGTCGCAAAGAATTCGCGTCAACAGTTGTGAGCCCCATAGATTGACTAGCGCCCCCTCTATCTATGTTGACTAAGTCCGCGATATACTTCTTAGGCGTATGAATATGAGTTGAACCTATGATAATATCATTAATGTTATTGTTAATTTACGCAGTAAATAAAACCAATGAACGTCAACCTGAGGGGGTTGATTGGGCTAACCTATGACTATGTCTTTCGTGTGTGCTTCTGAAACCTCGTAAGCAGCCCGAATTTCTGAATGAGTCAATCCGCCATCCACAAAGACCATGACCCTCTGTCGGTTCTCAATCACGGTTTTTGATTTAGGACGCTGCCAACTTGGCTTAGCACTTCGTAGTGATGCGGGACCACCGCCGTTTGTCGCTAAACTAGCGGCGCCTGTCTTTGCGCTGGAGACAGTCGGCGTTTCACCCATATAAGGAAACAAATTCAAGTCTAGTTTGTTCGAAAGTGCCTCCTGCATAGACCCACATCCCCACATGACTCAACCCGACCGTTATGTGACCTAAAATGTAAGCAAAAGTTACTCGTACCTCCAACATCAGTTTGACAAAAGGTTGAAACTTTGAAATGTCATATGCGTTCTCGTCCAACGACTGCTTAAACAATTGTTTCTTCTTTTTCCCGCTATCTTTTGTTACATTGGCTCCGATGTGAATGAGATTGTTGACAGCATCCATTTCATGTAAGGCTAATTTGGCGTGTTGATAAAGTCGTCGCCGATCTTCGTCTGGGACCCCATCTCGATAAAGCACATATAGAGCCACAATTCGCAACTTGTCAGACGTGCTACAAGAGTACAAAGCATTAGGATTTTGAGAGAATTGATCATAGTAGAACGAACAAACCTTAGAGTGCGATCATCCAAAAGCGGCACCATTTCCTCTACGATCGACTTGGGTGTCCGCCCTTCGGCTGTCATACCCGTCGAGCAGCACTGTTCAACTGATGCTACTGCTGCTAATTGACGTTTTTCAAACAATTCCATACAGGTTTCTGCCATGCTGAGATGGAGAAAGCTATAGAAAACAATAATCAAAACAAAGAGGTACAAGTGGCCAAGGCCAAAAAGCCGTCAATCATTTATAAAACCAGAAGAATTACCTTTTCTTTCCTTTCTTTCAAATGGGGTAGACTAGCCAACATGTCCTTTATGTCATTCAGACTAGTCTGGTTTGTCAAATGTCCGTGCTCAAACAGCATGTCTGCTTACCGATTTGCTTATCCAACAAATTTCCTCTTCCCAGATATCAAGCGCTTGTTCAGCGGATCGAATGGGTGGAGGAGCATAGAGAGTCAAAAAACTACGAGGATTTGGAGGCCGGAGTGTATACACTTGAGGTTCCTCTGGCAAAATATTAGTAAACAATTCGATTAATTGCCGAAGGTAGGGCGCAGCTGGAGAATGGGTGAGTCTATTGACAAGTTGATCATCTAAGGCTATAAAAGTTTTGAACCATGTTCCATGGTTTTTTCATACATAGCAAAAAGACTTAGCGGATTGATAAATCGAAGCGAAATGTCAAACTTGACTTTTAAAATAAATCAATTACCATCAACAAAAAACATATGCGCGCCAGCATATTTATTGAAACCTTCAGGTGGGGCCTTTTTGCCAGTGCTACCATGAGGACAAAAATCGGCTATGATTCGATCAATATTCTTAGCTATTGGTGCAAGGATGTAAATAACGTCAAGATTCGGGGTAGGATTTCGGTTGTTTTCAATTAGATCGATTTCTGAAAAATGTTTTGTTTGTACAAGATAAATTATAATTAGTGATTAATTCTAGAATAAATGAAATTGTTCTTGAAAATCATATGACTTTTAAGAAGAATCGTGTGAAATGATAATAAGATATAAAAACACTTTCAAAGATGGACTGAAGGATTTAAGAAATATGTGATTAAGTGTTGACATGGACATACGTTGAACACCGAGTTCTAAGATTTCAAAGGTTTTAATACGCCATTAATGAGAGATTGAGAGTGTTTATCAAGCACTAAAATCTTCCAACGACCGTTTGAGGGTTTAACAGATTGAATAGTGTCAAGATAACCTATAAAAGGAGATGATGAAAATGAAGAGGTCAGTTAGTCAACGAATGAATCAAGGCATTGATGATTTGGATATACGTTGTCTGATGATCTCAATTAAAGAGAAAGACATTTCAATGTATTTCAATCAAGTAAATTTATAAGAATCCCAAAAAAAATTAACATCGATTAATTAGCTTGGTTGATAAAGCTTGATGGCCTTGTCTGGTTTCGTTCGATTTATGTAATTTTCATTTCTTGCTGGATTCGATTTGGATTTCGATTCAGATTTGGATGGAAACAAAAAGCTTGAGTTAATTTCAGTTTTTCGGGAGAAGCTCAATGGCATCCAAACTTTTGGTCAACAGCGCAATTGACCATCTCAATTAATTAATTTTTCATCCAACCACATCAATAATCAAATTTTATATGAAAACTGTACTGATGACACCTGGAAAGTATTGAGAACATTAAGATTTTGTTACTAAAAATGCAGCTCAAATAAGAAATTTGAGAAAAATTATTTCAATAAGGTTTACTTTGAATGAAGCAATTTGATGGATTAGGCAATTCTCTTCATTTAAGAAGGGATTTGAGATGCTTTTTGGCAACTTTCTTTTTGGGAGACATTATTCACATTTTTACACTCTTCATCTTATCAAAGCTATTTTGTAGATGTCTTCAACATGTGTCAAGTCTTGTGTTCTACTTTTTGATCATAGTATAATATTTAAATAGTGCTTTGTAAATGTGCTGGTGGTATGAAATGAGGGTAATAATAAATTTTGAATATAAATGGTAGCAATTTTTTTACTGGGTTTTAGATAAAGATAAGATGGTTCTAAATCTTGTTAAATGATGTTCTGATACCTAGGCAAAGCTTTCTTCAATAATGAACTTCCACTGAGTTTGGCTACTGGGTAAGCTTTCAACACTCAAAGGCCACTAAGTGTAGCTACTGGGAAATACAAGAACACTATACTTTACTGGACTACCTTCCAGATGTCAAATGAATTAATTTCCCTTTTTGGAATGTAATTTTCTTGGAGGAAACTCTTCAATTTGAGAGGAGAGAGCCCCTATAGTTATGCCTTTTCAGGATCCAGGGGGCCCTCCATGGGAACTCTATTTTCCCACTTTAATTCCTCTTGTTCTTATCATGTGACACTATTTTTGATGAGGGGTTTCCATTCATGTGGGAGGTGATTTAAGGCTTAGTGATAACTATTCTTCTGCATTGCCTTTATTTTGTCATATGATATGTTTTTGGTAAGTTTTTGGTCATGATCTTGTATTTGCCCTCTATATTTCAGGTTATTTGCTTTTGGTGAGCAATTTTTGAAGACAAAGCCTTAATTCTTGTCACATTATGTTATTTGGGTGAAGTGATGATGACATTATATTCTCATATTTTTCTTGAATATGACATTTGATTTTATTTTGGATGGTGTGGCTGTGTGAGTAATGCATTTTCTGTGCCTATATACACTTAGCCTTCAAATTTGAGGTCAGCTTATTTTTCTCTTACAGAGGTGGATTTGCATCTGCTTTGCATGAGGTGGTAAATGATGTTAAAGCTTAATTTTGGGAGTTTTTTTTAGCTTATTAATACAATGCATCTCATTCCATATCCCAATGGAGCTTTGCAATTATGCAGTTTTTCTGCATTTGAATTGCATGACTTGAGGAATTATTTGGGATTTAATTTTCAGCTAATATTTTCTTGCATGTGTTTGTGTATTATGATTTATGCATGTAGTGGAGCTGTGTCATTTAAATGAGTTAATTATGTCCCAGTGGATATATTTCCAGACTTTGAGTGTGGCTATGTTGGGGCCGCCAGAATCTTTCAATTATTCAGCTTATTACTGTGACTGGTTGCATGTGCTATAGTGGTGTTTAAAGGTTTTATGATTTCTTGACACATTAAAAAAATGCTTTGTAATACTTGTACTCTATTAGAAATGTTTAATATTGACTTTAAATATACGTTGTGTAATGAATTTAGCTTTGTAACACATACATTCCTTCTCAGCTTCACTTCCTGAATCATTGAATCACCATAAACTATGTGAAATACAATCACACTCACCTGGTTTATTTAAGATCTAGATAGTTAGTTTTCTGTATTGACATGTTTAGTTAAAATAAACTGTAAAATTATTCATAAAATAGGTTTATTTAATATAACTCAAAGATTGTTTCGATATCAAGAGGATAGGGGCTTTATTTTATACTATTAGGAATTTATTCCACATGATAAGGAATGGATTTTAATATCTTAACATGTAGCTAGAGTGAAGGTTTTTACTTTCACAGTTGGTTTGTAGTTCAACACAGTCAAAACTACCACTATGTAACAATGAGAAAAGTGGCTACACCTGAAAGCAGGTGTTCCATTTGGAAAATGAAAGAGGAATTATATGGGAAATGAGTCTTTCCCCAAATTGAAACTGATAATAAAAGATAGAAGATCTGGAAGAAAAAGCAAGCCACACCTGAAAGTCACATTATTTCAATTGAGAACCCTGATTATCATTTGGATATAATTGGTAATTTAGAATATCAGGAAATATATCTATCAATAAATCCTTCTTTCAAACCTTAGATGAACTTTTCTATATCTGACCTCAATATCTCAAAATAACAACATAAGTATTATAAAAACCTTCAATTTTAAAAACCAGTCCATAATTTTTTGAATGCTGACATATGATCGGCCCATATTTGATCTCTCAATCCAAGATTTTTCCTGTTGATACTAATATGAAATTACACCAGAAGCTCACCAAGCTCAGAAAAAACTCCAAGTCCACCTAGAAATCTTGGATGATTTGCATTCTCTTACTCCAGATTTCCATCTATTTTGCTGGAAATTTAAATTTGGTTTTTTTGCCTTTTTAGTAAAAATTGGATTCTGCATTTCTGTAGGTTATCCCATTGAAAATTACTGAATTGAATAAGTTTTTTTTGCAGATAGAAATATTCCTCATTTCATATTTCAAAAGTTCCTACAAGAGATCCATGCTGTTACTGAATGGGATATTTTGTTTCAATATGAAGATAATCTCAAATAATATCTTTGAGTAAAGAATTTCATGCATATTTTTTTGATGAATATTTCGAAAAACCTTGGTACAACAGTACTTATTATAGATCTATGACACTAGAAGCATGAAATTATTAACCTCAAAACACAAGCTTGTATCATAATTTGTGATATTCCCTGGTCATGTATTCATGGCAATTCTGGACTTATATATTGATATATCTATAATAAAAAATATTATTACTTATTGTAGCAAAAAATATTTTATGCTGAATTCTGGAGTTAAAAATTAAATTCCTTCAGCACAAAGATATCTTACAAAATATCATCCTTTACAAACATCACACCATGGAAGCTATTGGTTTCTTCATATTTTTTGTATATAATTTTCACAAAGAAAGTCAAATAAATCTTTTTCAGTGATAATTTAAATTTTTATGAAAGTTGTATTTTTAAAACTATGTTGAAAGCTCAATGCATATTTACTCAAGAAGCTTGATAAAGAACCTTTAAGGTTAGCTCATCAGCTCAACTCAGATATTTGGTCTCATTTACCTAAAATACAAGTTTCCATTGTATAACTCTAATAAGCCTCATTGTTTGTTGTGAGAAATTCACATTTTTTCATAATATACAATAATTACATGAGAAATGCATATTAGTGATATCACTTCATTATTTGAAAATCATATTTGTATATCATTCCTAAATATTACGTGATTGATTTCTTGGTATTTATATTCATTTACTCCAAATAGCTTGGAAAATCATTATTAATATCATAATCTTCATCCAAAAAAATTACTCTGGAGATATGATAAATATCATCTGACAAATTGAAGGGGGAAAGTAAGTAAATTCATGCCATTTATAGTGAGAAATGGGGCCCTATGAGTTTTACAAAGCTTTATTTTCACTTATTTTCAAGTTTGGGCTTGACAGTTGTCATAAAATAAACCAATTCTGAAATATTATTTCATTTTGAAAGTCAGAATAATCATCATTTGTCTTACCAAAATAAGAGGATTAAAGTAACTGTCATTAAGTAAAATCACTTTGGAATTTTCTGTTTCAAAATTTTTATCCATAATATGTGTTTAGTAATATTTTATGATATAAAAATATAAATTCCAAAAGTATAGGGATCTCATACTCCAAAAAAATTTTCAAGTGGCAGTTGGTCTCATAGTTTAAAATTAAAACTTAATACAATCTAGAAAGGGATATCCTCACAGGTTTCAACAAACAATATATTTTACTGTAACTTATATGGTCACTTGAACAATAATTCAATATATAAATCTTGATTTATTGAAACAGAAAAAATTAATTCATAATAAGAGTCATGAGCTCTTAATGAACCCTTGTAGCTTGCAAAATGTCCACAAATTTGTTCTTGAGTTATTATTAGAAACCTATCAGAAGTAGAGGAAAAAAATTTAGCATTCATATAGGTGAAGTTTCTGTAAGTATTTTTATATCCCTCAGAATCTGGGAGTTGAGTGAGTATTTTTGAAAATAATAAATAATTTTTTGATTCCTCCTCCCAAACTATTTTTTTCACAATGGAAAATTCCAATGATTTTGTATCAGATTCTTCCATAAATGTGATCTGAGAGTTATCAAGGTGTGCCAAGTCATGTGAAATGGTATTCCCCTTAAACTTTGTGGAGGAACAAAACGTCCATTTAAAAGTTTAAAATTTAGGGAAATTATTCATTTTTGATGATTTTACAAATAGGTTTTTCAAATGATTTAGCATGGTGAATGTAATTGAATCTGCTTTTTCTGAGACTTTTGTATTTTTACCATATAGTAGGAGATTTAAATCTGGAAAATCTAAAGGTGAATTGAAGGTGGTGGATTTTGGGATTTTCTCATCTCATCCTTCCACAATCTCTCTTAAACATATTTTTGGAGCAATTTTTGGAAGATAGACTTGTAAAGGTGGGCTGAATTTTGGTGAGAATGTTAATATATCTAAATAATAATCAATGATTAATTAGAATAAAATAATATCACCTGTGTTTTTATTTTTATTTTCTAGTGTAACAAGGTTATTTATTCTTTCTCCTTCCCAGCAGGAAAGAAAAAGAGGGTGAACCATAGCTACAAATAACTTCTGATAAGTGTTGAGAAAGGTGAATAGTTGGGTTTGGCTTTAGATTTGGGTTCCAATTTATTAATAAGCTCTGGAAATAGCTAACTCATAATTGGTCAAACAAAGTTAGTTTAGACTTTGAAATGGAGTGAGACATTTCAGTATTAACCAAAGATACTAAAGTTTCTGTGGTTCAAACAAGGGTTCCTTTGGAGGGGTTTTTAATATTTTCAAAATTCCATTTTGGGATTAGTAGTAAGACAATGTGTACTACATATAGAATCAGCCAATCAGAAGCTACCTTTGGGGTTCCACATGAAATCATTCCCATTTTTTGGGTATGTAGGCTATCCATGATGGAATAATAATATTCTGGATATGTTGATGTAGAAGTTCAAGCTCCTCTTTGGTTATGATCAGGTTTTCTGGTGATTCACTCAGGGTTATTGATGGGGAATGCTGTTAATTTGATAGTGAGATAGATGAGGAGATTCCTGGAAAAGAGCTCATTAATTTAGAATCATGTTTTGTGCCTGATGCCTTTGGAGATTTACTGGGTAAATGATGAGATATTTCTTGGGAGAATGATGAAGCTGATCTTGTTTTTTTTTCTTTTTCCTTTCCTTTTTAAGCTGATTCCTTCAGAAATCCATCAGTAGAGCCTTGTGATAAAATCCTTGATGAGCTTCTGAGTTGAGATAGTGATTGAGAGTGTGATCTTTATAGAGGGTTTGGTACTGCTTGTTTGATGGTATGAAATGTGGAGCTTGTCTTGTATGTGGCTTTGTGCTTTGGAGATAGACTTGATCTCTGAATTTTTCTCTCTTGCCATTTGTGAGTTCTCTCAGTAGCACTGTAGAATGACTCTGAAGCTGAACTAGTGGACTTTTTCCTGATTGCTAGCTTGTATTTTGTAAGATGTGACTATGAAACTGATGATAATATTACTATTAATCAACAGTACTATGTCTGTTCTTATGAAATATAATAATAAAAATTATTATAACCACAATTAAATAATTATAAAATTATTTCTTTCACGTGTTATACACTACTAGTGATTATAACAGTGAGCAGTAATTGTCTACAAGAATCAATTACAAGAAGAATTTAATAATAAAAAACTTCTTTTATTAAAATAATAAAATTATTTTAATATATAATTATCTTTTACAAGAATAATTATAAAGATAATTCTTGAAGAAAACTATTACTAGAGAAAAACTTTAAGAATTAAAGATAAATGACTCACTAATACTCCAAAGAACTTATTGAAAGATAAGAGTAGAGAAATTTGACGTAGAATTGTGGATTTAAGGGATCAAGATGATTTATAACAGTATTTCAACAATATATAGTTGGATTCTATGATTTCACGTCTTTCTGATTGATTCTGAAAGATTTAAAACACTTAAGAATAGCTTGAACTAATACTTACTTGTTGGTAATAATGGTTTAATAAATTTATAAGATGATGATACGGAAAAAACAGCAAGAAGAGGCTTCTTTTAAGTCAATAACAGCTCACAGAGGCGTGCCATGGAGCAAACTGAAAAACCAGTGAGTGAGAAAACAATAAACCTTTTTGGATTATTGATTGCATCATCTGTTGTCATGTAAGATTATCATAATTACTTAATTGATGCTTTTACGTGACTACCAACCCCAATATGGTTAAGAATAAAAGGAGTAACACTTGTAAATCTTCTTTTATTCTAAAATAATCATTGATTTCTCAAAGTTATCAATGTTATTGCCAATTTCATCACAGGTTGTAATTACTGTGAATTTTTGAAGATTCAGTGTTTCACGTAGAATATCCAAAAATGGACTGTAAGTAAAACTTTTAATTTTACTAGTAAAACTGTAATTCCTTTTGGTTGTACCATAGATAATACAGTTCTCCTTTAGTCCTGAAAGTTTCAGAAAGATTCATTAAGAATTGTATTTTTAATGAATTTTTGAAGGTTTTACCTCATTTCTACGTAGAATTGCAAATAGCAGTTTTTTGCTGGTTGCTATGAGGTAAATCAATGAATATGGGTCCCAAAAGGGTTTTAATTACTCTTTTGGGGTTTATCCATGGAAAGTCATTAGTAATTGACATGGTTACAGGAGTGTAAGTAGCTCATTACCTCCTTGGCACGTCAAAATAGCAGGTTATTTGCTATTTTCTGATGTTTTACAGTAGTTGTAACTTGGTAACCAAGTTCCCAAAGAGTTTTAGTTTACCAATTGGGCCAAGATGAGCCATGGATCCATGCTCTGGAGCTATCCACGCCTCTGAGGCCTCAGAAGTTGGGTACCCTGGCTCTCTTTGATGTCTTTTGTCCCCCTTGCCCAATTTTTACGTCAAAATAGTAATTTAAGCTTAAAGTGAGATATCCACTATGGGTGTACCAAAAGTCCATGTAAGAATACCATGATATTAAGTGCTCAAAACATGAATAACACTATTCTTAGTGTATATGTAACATGGGATTTCTCACTTTCCTATTATTTTGGCTAAAAATCAAGAAAAACAAAAATTTTCACGGATCTTTTATGTGGTATTAATGATGTGGTATTGAAGTATTTTCCATTTTACCACCTCAAATACTTAAATTGAGCTTATTCACTCTATGGAGCTACCCTAGGTGAATTTTTGTGTAGAATCCAAATCTGGTCTTAAATCCATGGATTTACTTACTCAATAAAAAGTTATTCATCTTTTCTGAAATTGAAAATGATGAATTTTGGATATATGCATGACTTATGAGTTTTGCATAATTCAAAATTTCTTTTTAAGATAATTGTGGCCTATTTGGGTATGTAAAATATACCTCAAGGCTCACATATTTTCTGTCTGTACCAGGGTTCTCATCCTTTTGAGGTTTGAGGGATGTGAGCCTTATGTTCCAAGTGATAAGATATGAAGATTTTTTGATTAATTCAATGAAAATAATTTTACAGCTTTTTTAATTTTGAGATAGGCTAGAATATCATCCCTCAGAACACCCAATAGAAGAGTATGCATAACATCAATGGTGACCATCTGTGAATGGTTCTAGTAAGGTAGCTCTCCTAATAAAGTGTAATGAGAACCATTCTATGCAGAAATTTTCCTCCTTTGGCTGGTTGTAATTGCTTGAAGCCATTGGGTGGCTCCTGATATATGCTGATATTTATCCTTCTGGGGCAAAGAGTGTTTTTGGGTATTTTATATATCCTTAACAAGGAGGTTGCAATGTGCACAAAATTGATTTTCGAAATGAGATGAAAAACATCCAATCTTTCTCAAGGCTGGGATAACTCCAATTAATAAGAAAAGTGAGGTTTTGATCAGACGTCCATTGGGGAAACTAGTGGTTGAAGTAAAGTGAACACCCGTCCAGAGCTCCTGAAGCTCAGAAACAAGTGGCTTCAATAAGAATTTAACTGATTTGAGGTGTTTTCTTTGGGTGTTGGAGTGAATCTATAGACAAAAGGTTTTTGATATTGATAACCTTTTTCTGTGGGGAGGTTGAATCAAATCAAAAATATAACACCTAGTGAAATACTGTTGGACCCAATAATGGATCCATGGGGCTCTTTTTCCAGTAAATATATAAGCCAAAAACTAGGTTCCCTGAATTCTCAGTAAGCTTTAAGCCTGTATTGTCTAGGAATGTTCTGCAAACCTGGCCATCTGATATATATTAATATCTCTCTTCATTCCCATGGGGATATTATAGGGGTGAATCCAAGTCATTTTCAAAGGCTGGGAGTGAGAGTTTGTCTGAGATCTATTTCCTCAAGGATCAAAAGTAAATTTTTTTTTGGGTTTGTAACTTTTTGGTATCTATATTTTTCCTGAGAAGAAAAGTGTTTCATTATTTTTAGTGTCCATATTTTCCAATAATTTGTTGCATACAGCAAGGGAGGGGTGGTTCTTCATCCATGTTATTTCCAAAGGGTTACTTTTTTTCTAAACCTAAATAGAGATAAAAACAGAGTGGAAAACAGATGTGGGTTATGAATTCACTAAGAAATTTAAATATTTTTTTGGGAGGTTTTGAGCTGTTTGAAATCTCACAACTGAAATCAGTAGTCTTTTATAATTTGGCACTTGTTTGGATTCTCTTTTGGTCCAATTTTAGGCTTTTATCACAGCTTTAGTACTTAAAATTCTTGTGAATATTGTCATGCAAAATTTGAATCATGTATAAAAGCACTGTTGGAGATTGATAAAAATAGGAGGGTAGTGGCCTACTTAAAGAATTGTCAATTTTGTGGATGGTTTGGGGTAGTTTTGCATTTTACAATGGATTTATAGAAAGGTGTGAATGATTTGTGACCAAATTTAGTATGCATTTGTAGTAAAGATATAGGAAGCATATACTGTGATGAATTGTTCAAATAAGATTCAATTAAACTATGTTGTGACTTGTTTTTCTGGGAGAAAGGTCAGGCTTTCTGGGTTAGATGGGCTATGTATTGAGCCTGAAATATATAATATATTAATACTAATGAATTTTTAAGATGATGAAATGGAAGAATTTATTGAGGTATTATGTAAGGTTTGACTATGAAACAATAAGTAAAAATTACCAATATTTTACTTATTGTACTATGAATGTCCTTATAAATAAAAAGAATAAGATAAAAATAATCATAATAATAACAAATTCTTATAATTATGGCGTAAAAATAATTATCTTATTAAATAAATATAATTATATAATCTATATTATAAAAAAATAATATAATAAATAAATATATTAATATAAAATGATTAATATATTTAAAAGCACTTTATTATTTTTAAAAACAAATGATAAAGGCGTAAAAAATTGTTTTTGATTAATAAAAAACAATTAATAACATTAATATTACTCATATTAAAGCTATGAATTAATATAAATACTATTTATATTAATTATAGAATTATTTAAAGTAATAATAGAGAGAAAATTATTATAATAAGAAGAAATATCCTATTTTTAATACTTAGTATAAGAATTTTGAATAATTTTGTGCCAAAGAATATAAATGAAACTTATTTATATTGTATTTACAATAAGAGTTAAGAGAAATTACAATTTGTCTTACTTTTACGTGGAATTAAGGTTTTGAAGAGAATTTTGAACAAAACAGTTGAATAATTAGAGTAATCATGTCAAAGATGATGATTATAATAAGATTTATCTTTGGTCTTTAATAATATAAAAGTTTTATATATAAAGAATAAAGAAATTACCTTTTGATTTGATTATTTAGTGTTCTGTAAGCCTCTGAGGGGGAAATAGAGTAAAAAAAGCTCTATTTATATTAAATTCCTTCCTCTTGGAGTTCAACAGGCCTCTATTAGACGTTTAACAGTCATATCCACTGGAATTGATCAATATTTTAAGGTTTGGTGATGATTACATCATGATCAAACGATATTATCTCATTATTACGCCATCTCTAAGTTTGATGACGTCAAAGGCTTGGCAGAACCCCAAATTTCATGGGTTTTATTAGTTTTAATCATAAACTAATAGTATTCACCAATTTTATCACTCATATGACTGTTAAACTTAATTTAAAGCTACAGTGAGTGATCATAAATTATCAAATTAAGCTCAAACTTTGATCCTTAATAACTTTTAGTTTTACACGCTACAGAAATTCAGAGAGTGAATTCTGGTTACTTGCCATAGCCTTATTTTACTACCAGAAGCATTTTATTACATCATCCAAACTCTATTTTTGATGATTTTTCTTGTAACTCATCTTTTCTGTTGAAATTTAATATTTCAAACTTCAAACCATGATTTCAAGGGGTTATGCGCTGAATTTTATAATAAAAATTACATCATTCTTCACAAATGAGCTAGTAGAATCTAACTGTATCCCTTTTTAAGTTTGGACCACTTTCACAACAAAGTGGTCAACAGCTCTATTGATTTTAATCAATAATTCCTTACAAGTTTTAACCTTGTTTATAGCTTGTGAAATAAAGTTCATATCTGTGTTTCTAAAGTAACAAGGTGATGACTTTATTTTTAGTTTATCACTCTATCTTGTATATTTAAAAAGATATTAGCTAGAATCCTTGAATATATGTGTTGACCAAAAAAGTGCATATATTCAGCTTAATTTCTTAAGTATTGATTTTAGAGATTAGCTTCTTAACTGTTTTAAGTGTTAATGTTTATGGAGAATCCAATGGTAAAAGGTATTTCACATGTTTTCCCATTGGGTTCTGAAATAATCAATGATTTATGTCTTTCATAAGGTATTGTTACTTATAACTCATTAAGTATTGAGTTTACAGATATGCCATAAAAATGGTATATGTGTATTTTACCATGGGGAATCCAATGGTGTAATTTATTTCACATTCTTATTCATTTGTTTCTAAGGTAATTTTACTCTTATGCCTATTTATGGCAGTTTTTGTAATTTTAAGATAATTATTCTAAAGGTATAATTATTATAAATATTTCTTGTGACCTTTTTGGGTATGTGGTTATATCTCAAAGGCTCACATTACCTACCACCAAAAAAGATTGTAACACAATCTGATATGTGTAATTAGGGTATCATCCAATGTCCTACCTCTTCAATAGACTTTATCAGTCTTGAAGCTCAATAATTCTTGATTTTTGTATTCTTTAGGTTTTCTTTCATGTCTGAACCTCCTTAGTAGTTTGTCAGCATTTTTTATATCCTTCTCAAGTACTTATTAATCTTCTTGAGTTGGATTTCTATACCTTACAAGGTATTCTCTTTCTTTCTTTTTTCTTGTCCTTCTTTCTTTGAGGACTTTCACAATTTTTTTTCCTCTCCTTCTTCCAAAGGGGAATTTCAAGTGGGGGTTTATTTCTTAGTGGAAATAACTCCTTGTCACTTGAGATGTAAGGTTTTATTAGACTTACAGGGAAAGTTGGGTGTTTGTTCATTAAATCACCTGTGAGTCCAATTGCACAGCATTGGTTCCATGAAGTGCTTTTATCATAAATGGTCCTGCAAAGGAATCTTTAAATTTCTTTGGGCCTTTTATGTTATTAAAATCAAGGGTTGATACTAGGACCAAGTCTCCTATTTTGAAATCAGGTGATTTATGACTTTTATCCCATCTTTCTTTTGCATACCCAAAAGAATCCTGCATACATCTTTTTTCATGGTGTCTTGCTTTGTCAAGCATTATTTCAAAGCTTCTTGCTGTTGGATGTATATCCACTCAGTCCTTTTTGAGGGTATCATAAGGAAGTCTTGGATTCCAACCTTTTTCTAGCATTGCTGGTGTTTTGCCAGTAGAAGAATGGGTTGATGTTTTATATTCCAGTTCAAGGGCTGGTATTAGTGTACACCAATCATGGGTAAAACCATCAGAATCTTTAAATTCTAGTCCATAAGCATAGAAACTTCTAATCATATCCTCCAAGGTTTGTATCATCCTTTCTGCTAGACCATCAGTTTGAGGATGGTAAGCTGTTGAGAATGATAATTTTGTCCCAAACAAGTTATGGGGATTTGTCCATAATGCTTAAGTAAACTTTGGGTCTCTGTCACTTATGATATTTTGGAATAAGCCTTTGTGGCTAATGATTTTATTTCATATCATTATGGCTGTGTCCATAGCTGTGTCATCTTTGTGACATGGTAGGAGCATGGGAGTCCTACTGTACCTGTCAACTAACACTAGGCATGCATTATAGCTTCTGTCTCCTCCTGGAGGTAATGCCGTTACCCAATCCATATGAACTATTTCCCATGGGGATTTTGGTTCTTGGATTTGGATCATCATTCCAAATTTCTTTCCTGTGGCTCTGTTGGCTTTTTGACATCTGTCACAGGTTTGGAAGTATTCTGCAACATCTTTCTTCAAATTTGGCCACCAAGAGCATGTTTTCACCCTTTCTAGTGTTCTGTCTTCTGAAAGATGTCCAGCTGCAACACTATCATGACACTCATGTAAAATAGTGTTTATCAGGGTTCTATCTGTTAACGCAATAACACATGTGTGTTTTGTTCTATGGTAAAGGATTCCATCAAGGAGGTGGAATCTTCCTTCATCATATGCCTTTTTCCATGTTTCATCTAGTTTTGATGAAATTGATGGGCCTTTGCAGTCTTTGATTAGAAGTTGGCCTAAGATATGGCAATTCTTGTCTATCTTATAGCTTTCTTTAACTTGGTTAAAGAATTCTGTGCTAATTTCTGCAACACATATTCCTTCTATATGGTTCTCCTCCTGTGGTACCCATGCTGGATTGTCAGGGGTATTTGCTAGAGCCCATCTGCTAAGACCATCTGCATTGTTATGAATGTTACCAGACTTATGAAAAGTAGTCATATTTCCTCTATATTATTGGATAGAAATGTGCCATCTCAGCATATGTCTATTTGGGGTTTTCATATTTAATAGAGATTTTACAGCATTACAGTATGTAATCACATCAAATACTGTTCCATCCAAGTAATAATGTAATTTTTCTAAAGCCCACACTAAGCATAGGCACTCCATTTGGCTTGCTTCATATCTTGCCTCTGTTGGCTTTATCTGTCTTGAAATGAAACAGATTGGTCCTTCAGATGGTTTATCATTGATGATTTGTGTCTGGTGTAGTGCAGCACCTAGTCCTTCTCCACAAGCATCATTGTAAGGTTTAAAGGGTAGTTTCCAATCTGGCATTAGAAGAAATGGGGCATTTGTTAAGGAATTTTTCAATTCTTCATATGCCTTGACTCTTTCTTCAGTAATTGCATAGACTGTTTGTTGGTCACATAGTTTATACAAGGATTTGGCAATTTCTGCAAAGTCTTTTCTATGCTGTCTATAGTAACCAGAAAATCCTAAACATGATTGCATTTCTTTTGTTGTTTGAGGCATTGGCTTAAGTAGTACTGCTGCTAATTTATTCTTGTCTATGCCTAGACTAAGTCCAGATACAACATGTCCTAGTGCTTCTAGCTCACTGTATGCAAAATGACACTTTTTCAAGGAAATTTTCATATTTACTTGCACTATTTCTTGAAGTACTCTTTCTAGTCTTGTGAGGTGGTTTTCCCAAGTTTCTGAGAAAACTGTGATATCATCAATATAGATGATTAACCATCCTCCTGATAATTCTTCCCGGAATATGGTATTCAGCATCCTTTGATAATGGGAAGGTGCATTCTTTATCCCAAATGGCATTCTTAAGTATTCAAAAATCAAACAATGGACTATTATTCTTAGTAGTTTCTTGGCATTGTCTTTTAAGACATTTTGATGAAAACCCTTAAGAGCATCCATAGCTGTGATGAACTTAGCTTGTGACAATTGTGTCAATGTCTCATGGATTCTGGGTATTGGATATCTGTCAGGGATGGTATAGGTGTTCAGGGCTCTGAAGTCCACTACCATTTTTGATTTTCCATTATGCCAAGTTATAATGACAGGTGTAGTGACGTCTACTTGTTCATTATGTCCCACTTTTCTTGATACTCCAAGGTCCATTAATTCTTTAATGTGTACCTCTAAGGCTTCTCTGGCTCTTGGACTAGCTGGGTAAGCAGGTCTCCTTAGTAAAGGTGGGTAAGGTTTTTCCACATTAAGAATTATTTCTACCTCATTCCCAATTATAGCACCTAATGGCTTTTTGTCAGTTGCAAAGGCATTTTTGTACTTAAATAGGAGGTCAATCAATTTCTCTTTCATTTTTTCTGTTAATTCTTTATTGAATTCTGCCTCCTTGAGTTGTTCAGATATAAAAAGTTCTTTTTCTGGACTTTTTTCTTCATTCTTAATAGGTGTAATTTGTTTTTTGTTATTCAAGAAGCCAAACTTTTGTCTTTTGTTATCTCCTATAGTAAAATATCTGTCCTTCTGGTTAGAGATTTCTATACCATAGATTGACAAGTAATCATTTCCAAGTATAAAGTGATTACTGGTACAGTTGTCCATTACCACAAATTCTACTTTAATTCTGAAACATTGTGAAGGGTGAGGGAAAATGAGTGCTAAGTCAATTATTCCAAGGGGCTTCATGCTCTCACTTATACCACTAAATTTGACACCTTGTATTGGTATAAGCTTTTCTTGCAAATATGGAACAATTGGTTTTAAATAACTTTTACCAACACAGGTGCAATATGCTCCTGTATCCAAGTTCACTTTTGCTTCTTGGTTGTCAACCATGACAATACTTATACTTCATTTTCCAGCTGTATATCCCATTCCTCTTGCAGGTTTTGATTTATACAGTTTGGCATCTTGCACATTTGTCAGGTTTGTGTCAGGTGTTCCAACTTGTGGTAACTTTGAGTTAACATCTAGTACTTCATAAATTATATCAATATTATTAATTTCTGCATTAATTATATTAATTTCATCACTTTCAGAAATTCTGATTCTTCTGTCTCTTTTTCAGAGTAAGATTCCTCCTCTTTGTCATTGTGGTTTTCTGTTTCCACAATTTCATTAATTTTTGCCTTTTTTAGGTAGTTATTGGCTGAGTGTCCAATAACTCCACCTTTATGACATTTTCTTTTCTCATTGTTGTTGGATGTATTGGGCTTGAAAGCTTCTTTTGATTTATCTTTTTTGATAAATGGTTTATTTGGACTTTTGATGTCCAATTTATTCCAAGTTCTACCAATTTTTGTTCTTGTCACTATGTCTTCTAGTGCATTTATATACCCTTCTTTGGAGAATGGTTCTATACACCTGCTTCTTAGGGCATGCTCTAGTTCCCCTCCACATTTATTAAGGATTTTCATCTGCACAATTTTTTGTGACATTTCTGGGTACAGTGCATTTAGCCTTTCAGCTTTTTTTAAGAACCAAGTTAAAGGTTTGTCTTTGTCTGGGTCAAAGAAAGAATTTTCAAATGCATTTTCTATTTTGTACCTCCAGGCATCATTTGCCAATTTGGTGATTATCTCTTGTTTCCACCAAGACCAGGTATTTTTACCATTTGTTTGTCTTATGCCATAATACCATCTTTTTGAAGATTTCTCAAACAATGAGTGTAATATGGCAGTTATTAATTCATCTGGTATGTCATACTCTTCTTGTAACATTTAAATTTTTTTAATAAATGACATGTGATCATATTCACCTTCTCCTGTAAATATTGGCCATTATTTCAATTGAGGTGCTCGCTTCATTAAGACTTGGTTATTGTCTTGGTGATTCAGGTCTGTTATGAATGGATTTGTTAATTCCTCTTTTGTTTTAAAAGGGCTTCTTATGTGAGAAAATGGAGTTGATAACTTTGGCATATTTGACTTAGCCTCATTAATTTTATCCATTTTTTCAATGATAAGCCTTATTTCACTTTGAATATCATCTTTTAGATGCATTCTTGCTTCATCACTTTTTTCCACATGGTCCAAAAGTAATTTCTGGTGTGATGAAGTCTTTTCTTCAAATTCTTCTACAGAAATACTTAATTTGTTTAATTTTTCTGTAAGATTGTCAATGCTCACATCATAATTGATTGTCAAAGTTTTTTCTTTGATATCCTTTATGTATTTATACAATTCTTTTTGTCCTTGTATTAAATTTTGAGTGTTGTCTATTAAAATTTTTGGTTTGTTATTTTCAACAATAAACTTAATGTTGTCAATTTCTTTTTTGTTTTGTACAATAATTTTTGTTAAAGAAGATAAGGTATTGGTTATTTCTTGTAATGATAATAAACTATTTTTAATTGCTTTCAGAGGTAATATACTATTTTTAATTTCTGTTAAAGTACTTACAACATCTTTGGAAAAGGTTATTTCTTTGAGAAATGAGGTTGTCTCATTCTTTGTTCCTCCTTTTCCTTGAATTCCATCAAGGTTCTGGCCATGCTGAAGACATTGTCCATGGCATCCTTTTTGATTCTTTGAATACTGTAGCTTGGGGGATATTGTTTTCTCCAATTATTTTTCTTGTTCTTCTTCCCTTCTTGGGGAAGTGGGTTGGCTTGGGGCTTCTTCCTTGGTTGCCTCCTTCTTTTTGATGTAGTACTCCTTGATCTTTTTGATTTGAGGCTTGGATGACAGTGGATTCCATCCATTGGAGTATCTCACTATTTCCTCCTCGTTGAGGAACTTTTTCAGTATATGCCAGGAGTTCATCACTCCTTGGTGTATTTGAGGCAACATTTCCCAATCTTTGTCCTTGTACACCATGTAATACTGCTTGTACTGGCTCATTTAGATGTCTATCTGAGCCATCTGAATGTGATTTGTACCTGTTTGAGTTGCTCATACTTAGTTCTAACTCTGGCTCAGATATCATTGGCATTTCTGGGAATTGCCTTTGGGATAAGGCACTTCCTTGTGTGGATTCTGTTCCACTGGGGTATTTCCCTTCTTTTTCCCTTTTGAGGAATCAATTCTACCTCTGAGTCCAGCTCAATCTGATTGGATGGAGTATTGGGAGCCTCTTCTGGTAGTCATATTCTAAGAAATAAGAAATAAGAAGATTTAAGAACAAGAATTACTATTATGGCAATTTATAAATGAGGTACTCACCTTCAGAATTCTGAATAGTGGGTCCTGGAAAGTCTAATTTCTTAGCTTTCTTTTTTCTTAGTTATAATTGGTGTTGGAGAACTTGGGCAAGTTTCTTCCACCAATCTTTCAACAGTGGCTTGGTTGGTTTCTGTTGGATTATCTTCAAACACTAAAAAAGACAAATGAATATAAGTCTTTTATAAGAAGTGTTATTTTTGGTAAGATATGGAAATTTTCCACGTAGAATTGCTTTTATATCTTTGGAAAAATGAAATGAATGAAGAAATGAATAAGAATGAAATAAAAATAACTTTTTTTATTGTTTTTTAATATTTTTTATGTTTTTATTTTTAAAGAATAAAATAAAAATGAATATGATTCTTTTTGAAATTAATTTATAATATAAAATTATTTTCATTTATAAAATATCTTCTTTTAATCACTAGAGTCACTCAAATAAAGTTTTTGTAAGTCTAAGGATGTGAAAAACCATGTGTAAGACAATACAATTGTTTTTTGAATGCCTCAATAGCTTTTAAACTCATTAAATATAAAATTATAATTTATTATTGGATAAACCCCATTAGAATCTTTTTAAAGGTCTTTTAAAGTAAATATCACGGCCAGGCCCCCAAATGTAACGTTTGACTATGAAACAATAAGTAAAGATTACCAATATTTTACTTATTGTACTATTAATGTGCTTATAAATAAAAAGAATAAGATAAAAATAATTATATAATTTATATTATCAAAAAAATAATAATAAATAAAGGGTGTTGGTAAAAACACATAAGAGCTTATGTGTTTTTACTAAAAACTTACATGTTTTGGCCATAAATTGGTAAAAACACGTAAGTTTTTAGTAAAAACATGTAAGGGGTTCCCCGGGCCCATTTTAATTAAAAATGAAACACAATTGGGCCTTTATTGGGCCAAAACATGCCCAAAAGTGGTTTTTTCCCCACAAAACCTCTCTAACTCCAAATTGTTTCAGTTTTTTTTTCCAGCCCCCCGCCAAAAAAAAACAAGCCCAAACACCCCAATACTCCACATTATCCCCACCTCAAACCATTTTTTTTTTTGGAAAAACAGCATTACCAAAGCCATTTTGCAAAGGTTTCACACTTTTTTTTATTTTTTTACCCCAAAGACTGCATTTTCCACCACAACAACCTGCTTTCAAGCCTCTCAATTTTCAATTTTTTACCTTCCCTCATCTATTAATCCCACATTTAAACCACTTTCTTTCACTCTTAACCACTTCTGTTCATTTTTCACACCTTTTTTCACCTCTTTTTCACATTTCAAAAGGTTCTTACCCCATTCCAAATGCCCCAATTCCCCCTTTTTTCACTTTTATACATATTTTTCATTAAAAAAATGCTTCAAACCCCCACTGAAGGTGAATTTCAGACCCTTGAGCTTCTTTGGAAACATGTGCATAATGTTGCCAGGGCTCAGGGGTATGATGTGTCCACCTTGAGGTCCAATATGACCCACAACCAAATTGAAATATGTTGTGACAGGTCTGGCACCCCAAATCCCAACAAAAGCCCCTCCAAAACAGTCACCTCAAGAAAGCTTGACTGTCCTTTTAGACTTTATGCCAGGAAATATGCCAAGAGTACCACTTGGACTCTTAAAGTCAAAAATCCTGAACATAGCCATGATGCCACTGAAAATATCATGGCACATCCTGCTTTCAGGAAATTCAATCAGCAAGAAACATCCCAAATTTCTCAAATGTCTGAATCACTGCTCATGCCAAGGCAAATTCAGGCCCAATCATGCAGCCAGAGGGATTCTGACAGGCCTGTAATCCTTCAAGACATTTACAACCAAGTCAAGAAAATCAAGAAAGACAAACTGCAAGGCAGAAACCCCATTGATGCTCTTATTGACACTCTCAAAGAAGAAAATTTTGTTTGGTCCTCTGCAAGGGATTCTGAGGGACACATTACCGCCTTGTTTTTTACTCACCCCTGGCCATAAAACTTCTTCATGCCTTTCCTTATGTCATTCTTATGGATTGTACCTATAAAACCAATAAGTACAAAATGCCCCTTTTTCATATTGTTGGATTCAGCTCAACCAATAATACCTTTTCTGGGGATTTTTGTTTGATGAAGAATGAAAATGAACCTTCATATACTTGGGCATCAAATCAATACATAGAAAAGGTCCTCAACGACACCAATCTTGTTCCCCCTCCAGCTATTGTTATTGACAGGGATCTGGCCTTGAAAAACTCTATTAAGAAGCTCTTCCCAGACTACAAAGTCATGCTATGCATTTGGCACATCAACAAGGATGTATCTGCTCATTGCATGAAGAAAATTGGTCATGGAACTGATTTTGAAAATTTTATGGGCCTTTGGAATCAAGTAATATACTTCTTCACTTTATTTCACTTTTTTTCTTATTATTTTCTTTATTAATGACTTTGGGATTCTTTTCTCAGCTTATGTATTCATCCACTGAAAAGTCTTTTAAAGGCAACTGGAAAAAGCTTCAAAAGCAAGTCAAAAATCATGAGGTCTTGCAATATTTGGAAAGGACGTGGCTTCCTCTAAAGGAGTATTATGTGCCAGCCTGGACCAACCACCATTGCCACCTGGGTGTGGGCTCCACCTCCTAAGTTGAAGGTGCCCATGCCATGGTTAAAATTTGACTCCAAAAGTCCACTGGTACTCTCCTGGAGGTAGTAAGGGCTCTCCACATGGCATTCAGAAAACAATTTATTGAAATTATCAACAGAATCTCCAAAGAAATTATTGTCCATGTGAAGAATTTTCCTCCACACATCTGTGCCCTGAATGGCAAGGTGTCTCATTATTCTCTTCAGATTGCCTTTGAAAATTTCAAAACAAAAATTCCTCCAAATGAAAAATGCACCAACAAATACAAAAATTATAAAGGCATTCCTTGCAAGCATAAGACCCAAAAGGCATTTTCCAAGCACCAAAGGCTTGAATTATCAGACTTCCATCCTCAATGGCATTTGAATTTGCCTGTGAGGGTTTTTAATTTCTTCTTATTATTATTTTTCTTATTAACTGACTTTATTTGTCATATTCTTCTCAGGCTGGTTTTCAAGGTGATGATCAAAGTGTTGAAAAAGAAAGAAAGAATGACGCCAAGAAAATATTTGAAGACATTGGGGAAGACCTGTTTCAAAGACTAATGGCAGAAATCGCTCCAATACTTCAACATTTTCAAGATGTTTTGACTGGAAAAGTCCCATTTGATCAAATTCCCAAGAGTCAAGAGGATGATCAATATTATGAAGACCCTCTAGATTGAAAGAATATCCATGGAAGACCCCAAGGAGCCAAGAATAAAGACAAAAATAAAACAAAAGAGAACCTTCAAGATTTGAAATTATTGAAAGTAAATCCAAGAGAAGAGGAAGACCCCCCTCAAAAGTGACCAGTACAACAACGTCAAGATCCCAGTCAAATGTCCCCTCTCCAATTATGGAAGTGGACTCATCTGAAGATTCTGAAGATTCTGAGCACTCATTATCTAAATCCATCAGTTACTCAGATTCACTACCCTCAGAAACTGAATTAAATAAATCAGAAGTAACCCTTAGAAGGTCCAGAAGATTGGCAATTGGAAGCAAAACCTCACAAAGAAAATCACACAAGCCTGCCATCAGTTTGAATATATATGATGAAATTTACTTGACCTGTGAGAATTGTCAAAGAAATTATCACACAAGTGATGAATGCTCCAAGCTGTTTGTGAGTTTCTTATTCTTTTTAATGTAATTTGCTGCTCTTTATTTTGATATTTATTCATTTTTTGACCTTATTTTATCAGATAAATGGCTCAGAAGACTTGCCCAAGCTTATATTGAAATACACCTTCAAGGCCATCAATGTCCAGGGTGATGGAAACTGTGGCTACAGAACAGTATCCCACTTCATTTACAAGACTCAAGATCAATGGGCTGATGTCAGAGGTGACTTGGATGATGAAATTCACCAAAATCAAGACCTTTATGAAGACATGAACACCTTAATTCCCTCAGTATCCTCTTATTTGGAAAGAATTGAATGGTATGAAGATTTTGGCCAGGCTCCAAAAAGCAAGTGGATGTCCATGCCTGACATGCAGGATCCAATTGCAAATAAGTATAAAAGACCAGTTTTCTTTTATTCCACAGCCCAATCTTTTTCTTTTTTCCCTTATTTCTGTCCTCCAAATGATAATCCCCCCATTTTCATCTGCTTCTTGATTAGTTGTGCTCATTTTGTTCCTTTGGACATCATCATTTCTAAAGTTTATCCAGTCCCCCCCCATTACTGTGAACTCAGAGATTCATGCCCAAAAACAAGCCCTGGGGTGGGCTGATAAATTGAAGAAACACAGAATGTTGTATTTGTCCAATATTCCTCCCCCCTCTCAGAAAAAACCCACTATTTTGGAGGTTGATTCTGATTGAATGATTTTTGTATATACAATTTATGCCAATTATCCCCCTCCTCAGTCATATTTATTGCTTAAATCCCACCTCAGTCTCCTTTTTTATCAAACATGTGGAAATTTTGTACTTGAAAATAGTCATATTACACACAAGAAAAAAAAAAGTTGAAAAAAAACACTCATTGCGCCTTAACTTGTTGTCCCACCAAAGTTTTTTTCCTAATTCATGAGCTTCTGGTTCTTTATTGTCCAGATTGAACCCTTTAATTTATAAAAAAATGGAGAAAATCTATAAGTGGGAAGTTATTAAATTCACTTTTTAGAATTAGGCATATTACAATGACAGGAAAAAACATTTGAAAAAAAAACCCTTTTTGCACCTTCACTTGTCCCACCCAAAAAAAATTCCCAAAATTATGGGATTCTGGTGCTTTCTTCTTCACATTGAACCCTTCATTTTTGAAAAGAAATGAAGGAAATTCATAAGTGGGAAGATTTTAAATGAATATTTGAAAAAAATACCATTTTGGCATATTGGCCAAATTGGTGAAATTTGGCAAAAATTTGTGCTTATTGACATGCCAAGTTGGGAAAAATATGGCAAAAATAAAAATAAAAAAATCCTCAAAACTGAGCCTGAGGATTTTTTTTTTGAAAAATAAGGTCACTTACGTGTTTTTACCATAAACCTACGTGTGTTTACCAACACCCTAAATGAATATATCAATATAAAATGATCAATATATTTAAAAGCACTTTATTACTGTTACCAACAAATAATAAAGGCCTAAAAAATTGTTTTTTATTAATAAAAAACAATTAATAACAATAATATTACTAATATTAAGGTTATAAATTAATATAAATACTATTTCTATTAATTATAGAATTATTTAAAGTAATAATAGAGAGAAAATTATTATAATAAGAATAAATAACCTACTTTTAATACTTAGTATAGTAATTTTGAATAATTTTAAGCCAAAGAATATAAATAAGACATATTTAAATTGAATGTACAATAAGAGTTAAGAGAAATTACAATTTGTCTTAATTTTAGGTGGAATTGAGGTTTTTAAGAGAATTTTAAACAAAACAGTTAAATAATTGGAGTAACCACGTCAAAGATGATGATTATAATAAGATTTATCTTTTATCTTTAATAATATAACAGTTTTTCATATAAAGAATAAAGATATTACCTTTTGATTTGATTATTTAGTGTTCTGTAAGCATCTGAGGGGGAAATAGAGCAAAAAGAGCTCTATTTATATTGAATTCCTTCCTCCTAGAGTCCAACAGGCCTCTAGTAGACGTGTACTGATTATATCCACTGGAATTGATCAATACTTTAAGGTTTGGTGATGATTACATCATGATCAAACCATCTTATCTCATTATTACCCCATTATTTAGAGTTATCACTATACCTCTAAGCTTAATGACGTAAGAAAGGCTTGTCAGAATCCCAAATTTCGTGGATTTTATTAATTTCAATCATAAACTAATAGTATTAACCAGTTCTATCACTTATATGACTGTTAAACCTAATTTAAAGTTACAGTGAGTGATCATAAATGATAAAATTAAGCTCAAACTTTGATCCTCAATAAATTTTAAGTTTTACACACTAGAAAAATTCAGAGAGTGCATTATGGTAGCTTGACATAACCTTATTATACTAAAAAGAGCATTTAATTACATCATCAAAACTCTATTTTTGATGATTTTTCTGGTAACTCATCTTTTCTGTTGAAATTTAATATTTTAAACTTCAAACCATGATTTCAAGGGGTTATGCGCTGAATTTTATAATAAAAAATTACATCATTCTTTCACAAATGAACTAGTAGAATCTAACTGTATAATTTTTTGAAGTTTGGAACACTTTCACAACAAAGTGGTTAACAGCTCTATTGATTTTAATCAATAATTCCTTACAAGTTTTAACCTTGTTTATAACTTGTGAAATGAAGTTCATATCTGCATTCCTACAGTAATTACGTGATGACTTTATGCTTGGTTCATCACTATATCTTGTATCTTTCAAAAGATATTAGCTAGAATCCTTGAATATATGCATTGACCAAAAAAGTGCATATATTCAGCTTAATTCCTTAAGTATTGATTTTGGAGATTAGCTTCTTAATTGTTTTAAGTGTGAATGTTTATGGAGAATCTAATGGTAAAAGGTATTTCACATGTTGTCTCATTGGTTTCTGAAAAAATCAATGATTTATGTCTTTTATAAGGTATTGTTACTTATAACTCGTTAAGTATTGAATTTACAGATATGCCATAAAAATGGTATATGTGTATTTTACCATGAAGAATCCAATGGTGTCATTTATTTCAAATGCTAATTCATTGGCTTCTGAGGTAATTTCATTTTTATGCCTATTTATGGCAGTTTTTGTAATTTTAAGATAATTATTCTAAATATTTCTTGTGACCTTTTTGGGTATGTGGTCATATCTCAAAGCTTCACATATTATCTCCAATCACTGGAATACTTTCACAAATGGTTTCCTCATGTGTTTAATGGGCCCTTTTAGATCCTTAAACTCCTTGATATTTACTTCCACCGATTTGGCATATTTTCAAGATGCAAGTGATGCATTTGGAAATATATATCTTTCCCACTTTTTGATGAGATATAGTGCCCATTTTATATTCTAATACAATTATTATGAGTATTGTTCGTATTTTTATGGGATAAGAAGAGTTTCTGTAAATATTTTTGATGAAAGGATAATTAATTTTATTGGGTTTTTCTTATCTCAAAATTTTCAGGAATTCAATTATCAGTAATATCCAGAGAGTAATTATTTATTTTTGGACAAGAGTGTCTATGAAAGGGTAAATTGAGTTCATAATTTCGCTTTCTTAATGAATTTGAAAGTTCAGCAGTACTACTATTAAAAATAATCATTTATATTGAGCTTGGCATTATTAATTTTAACATTATTTCTACAAACTATATTCGGCTTTGTTTGGTTTCAAAATTTGGATATAGCATAGCTGTCTCAGTTATTAATTATAATTAATTAAGTAAAAGTACCTATGTATGATTATAATTCAGGTAGAATACCTTTTATTCTTTGGATTAAAATAATCTGATCTCTAATTTGGTATCAAGTTACTTTATTGCAGGTGTAAGGCCTACATCTTGATTATGATTGTCTCATTTTGAATAGCTTTTATGGGCCAATATTTTTGAATTGAAAAATTGTTTGAAAATTATTCCAAATTTTGAGCTTTTCATCTCCTGAAATAAGCTTTACATTTGAAACCAAGAAATCCATAATTAGGAATTTGGACAAGTGGCAAGCTTTTTTATCAAGAAATTTAGAAAAAAGAGACAGTAAATATTACATCCTGGTAGAAAGTATCAACTAATATAATTTCAAAAAGGTTTCATCTTTGCATAAAGGAAGATTGGGTAAGAGTTGGCCTCTTAGTCATAGCTCTCAAGTGTTAAGTATCTGGGGAGAGATATACTGCCTCTCAAAGCTTCATTCACATTTTTTCCACCTGTAAGTGATGCCATAGCATCAGTTGCCACCAAATTTGATCGGATTTTACTTGGTATGTTTTCAAATCCTGGAGCCTTGGCAATATGAGGGTCTGGAATAAGTTTTTGGATTCTTTTATTATGGTCCCTTTTGGCTCTTGGGGTGCTTGCAAGCTGTTTATATACCTCATCAAGCAGTTTGAAAATTTCATCAATTGGCTTTTATCTCCAGGAAATCGAGGGAAGTAGCTGACCAGGGGAGTCTTGCTCAATATCAGACATCATTTCATCAACCAGAAATAGTTCTGCTATACTTGGATGATTGTTCAGAATAAGTTCTGAAGAAACTTCCTGCCAAATTTTCTTCTTCTTGTCCTATATTTTGAGTTATAATCAGCTAACTCAGGTTTATGATATATATATATCAATTATTTGGTGCATGAAAAAAATAAACTACCTTTTTCTTGGAATTTCTCAAACTTCCAGATTGCCTAGTTGGGGATTATTTCATAAACTCTGGTGGGCTTTACTTCTTCCAAATGGCTTTCCTTTCAAGAAGACATCTATTGAAAATTGAAATTCTGTTGGCTTGGTTATTTAGGTCCTCTTAAATTTTGTAATTTTGAGTCCCACCATGCTTGTAAGATTTGTCTATGAAACTGATGATAATATTACTATGAATCAACAGTACTATGACTGTTCTTATGAAATATAATAACAAAATGTTATTATAACCACAATTAAATAATTATAGAATTATTCCTTTCACATGTTAAACACTACTAGTGATTTTAACAGTGAGTGTGTAATTCTCTACAAGAATCAATTACAAGAAGATTTCAATAATAAAACTTCTTTTATTAAAATAATAAAATTATTTTAATATATAATTATCTTTTTCAAGAATAATTATAATGGTAATTCCTGAGGAAAACTATTTTTTAGAGAAAAACTTTAAGAATCAAAAATAAATCACTAACTAATATTCCAAAGAACTTATTGAAATATAAGATAGAGATATTTGATGTAGAATTGTGGATTTTAAGGATAAAAATGAATTTATAACAGTATTACAACAATATATAGTTGGATTCTATGATTTAGCGTCTTTATGATTGATTCTGAAAGATTTAAAACACTTAAGAATAGCTATAACTAATACTTACTTGTTGGTAATAATGATTTAAATGATAATAAGATGATGATTTGGAAAAAACAGCAAGAGGAGGCCTCTTTTAAGTCAACAACAGCTCACATAGGCGTGCCATGGAGCAGACTGAAAAACCAGTGAGTGAGAAAACAATAAGCCTTTTTGTATTATTGATTGCATCATCTGTTGTCACGTAAGTTTATCATAATTACTTAATTGATGCTTTTATGTGACTACCAACCCCAATATGGTCAAGAATAAAAGGAGTAACATCTGTAAATCTTCTTTTATTCCAAAATAATCATTTATTTCTCAAAGTAATAAATGTTATTGCCAATTTCATCACAGGTTGTAATTACTGTAAATTTTTGAAGATTCAGTGTTTCACGTAGAATAGTCAAAAATGGACTGTAAGTAAAACTTTTAATTTTACTAGTAAAACTGTACTTCTTTGTGGTTGTACCATAGATAATACAGGTCTACATTGGTCCTGAAAGTTTCAGAAAGTTTCATTAAGAATTGTCTTTTTAATGAATTTTTGAAGTTTTTACCTCCTTTCTACGTAGAATTGCAAATATCAGTGTTTAACTGGTTGCTATGAGGTAAATCAATGGATACAAGTCCAAAAAGGGTTTTGATTACTCTTTTGGGGTTTATCCATGGAAAATCATTAAGAATTGACATGGTTACAGGAGTCTAAGTAGCTTTTTACCTCCTTGGCACGTCAAAATAGCAGGTTATTTGCTATTTTCTTAAGATTTACAGTAGTTGTAACATGGTAACCAAGTTCCCACAAGGTTTCAGTTTACCAATTAGGCCAGATCAGCCATGGATCCAAGCTTTGGAGCTGTCCACGCCACTGAGGCCTCAGAAGTTGGGTACCCTGGCTCTCTTTGATGTCTTTTGTCCCCCTTGCTTATTTTTTATGTCAAAATAGAAATTTAAGCTTCAAGTGAGATATCCAATATGGGTGTACCAAAATTCCATGTAGGAATACCATGATATTCAGTGCTCAAAACATGCATAACACTATTCTTAGTGTATATGTAACATGGGATTTCTCACATTCCCATTATTTTGGTGTGAAATTAAGAAAAACAAAAAGTTTCATGGATCTTTTATGTGGTATTGAAGTATTTTCCATTTTACCACCTCAAAGAGTTAATTTGAGCTTATTCACTCTCGGGAGCTACCCTAGGTGAGTTTTTGTGTAGAATCCAAATCTGGCCTTAAATCCATGGATTTATGTACTCAATAAAATGTTATCTATCTTTTCTGAAATGAAAAATGATGAATTTTGGATATATGCATGACTTATGAGTTATGAATAATTCAAAATTTCTTTTTAAGATAATTGTGGCCTATTTGGGTATGTAAAATATACCTCAAGGCTCACAATGCTGATATCATAGATCCCAAGAATGGAGTATAATAGCTTTTGTGGATGTGTTCTAGGGTGATGAAGGAGGAGAAAACCAAGAAAATGTGAATTGGGGGAACACACACTTTTTCAATAGGGAATGTACATAAGAAAGCCATTCTTGCCTGTGGGAATTAATTTTTTGCACTGTGGAGGTTCCAACTGACTATTGAATAGGAGGTAGTATTTGGTCCATTTATTTCAAAGAGAATTTTTGGATAAAATAATTTTCATTTCAAATGAGATTTCCAAATGCCCTTTCTGCATACTCCAAAGAGCCTTGTATATGGACTTTTTGTTTATGCTTACAGGCTGAAAAGTGGTGTTCAAAATTTTCAAGCTCTTCTGCCACGGGGGTGGAGGGAGTTAAAAGGAAGGTGCTTGAGTGCCCAACATAGCCTCTACCCATACTAAAATTGATCTTTCCAGGCCTGTATTTTCAGATGGATTACCTGAATTTCTTGCATGCCTTGAAAGACTTTGAGATACTTGAGAATTCTTTCTTTTTCTTTTTCTTTGTGATATTAACCAGGAATTAAATGGGAAGCAGCATTATATGAGGCTGTAGTTTCTGGGGGAAGAGGAATTTGTGATGGTTTTGTAGTAGTTCCTTGAGCTAAACCATGATATTTGAATAAGATAGATATAATATTTTAATTAGCTCATTCATTAAAAATTGAATAGTGAGAATCACAAAAGTGAAAAATTCTTACCTTCTGAGTGTGGTAAATCTGCCATGTTTGATAAATGGTTCCTTGAAAAAAATTGGACTTGAGGGAGAAAATGAGATAGTTTTAGATAAGAGTCAAAAAAAGGTGAAACCCAAAGAGACTACTTAATAAATGGAGTTATCCAAAGAATATGTGCATGGGGTCATACTTGCTTCTGAAATTTAATAACATGTATGTATTCCATAACCATTCTAAAGAAACTTTCTGTGAATAAATCAGTACACATGAATTTTAGTTTCTCATGGTATACCTGTGTAACAATATAAGGGAGCTCTAAGGCACATTCCTCATGATTTAGCTGATTTATTATTTCATGCCCTTTAGGTCTTCAAGAAATTGTGATAAAAAGTGCAAGATTTACAGAAAGTTGCACCAGAAACATAGAAGCCTAATATAATTCCTTCATATCCCTTGGGGGGCCAATGAAGAAAGCAGCCAAGAAAATATTATTGCTCACATCTTGAACATATATAACTGGAACCAAAAACACCCTGAAATTTATGTTGGATAATTTCTCTTTCATCAAATTTGATGTATTGAATACTCTCTCTTTCGATTTTGATATATTTATCTACAGCAAATTTCTTCAACAAAAATCCACCCCAATATAGGAGAGAATTACTCTAATTAAGGAAAAAAGCGGTCTGCATAATAAGCTGCACATGAAACCTTGGAAAAAGATCTTATTAAACAAATTCTCCATCCGGATTCTCCATGAGGATACAATAAGACATAATTAAAAGGCCCATTTTACTCATTTGTTTCTGATATTGTTATGATTAGACCATCCCTTGGATGAATGATAGCTTTTCTAGACCTGATTTCTACGCCCTCATTTCCTGGAAGATTCTTTCAGCCATCTATTCCTGAGAAAACACTGCTTACCACAAATCCATACTACAGCCACCTGGTATTCACCAGGATTGTTTTAAACGCTTTGGTTAACATTCAAAGCACCAGAGGTTTTGACAAATTTATGTCTTAATTATTTCAACCAGCTCTTAGAAATAATTAACTGAATAAAAGCGGGTTTAGTCTGATTTATTGATTACTGACAATATTTTATAAGGTATAAATAAAGAATTTAATCCCAAAAATTCTTTCTATTCAGCTCATTTTGTTTATAATATATATAAAGCTTAAGGAATTTTGGATGAGGATTTTTTGGGAAAATTTCCCCAATCATATATTGGGAAACAAAATTAAATTTAAATTTATAAACCAACCTTTCTGAACTTTCCAAAGAATGTCCCAAATTTATGTGTGATTAAATGAAAGAAAAACTACTATTGAATCATTTTACTTTTCAATCAAATTCTGTCCTCTGGTTTTACTGCCAGAATTTGCCTTCTTAAAAAGCTTAAATAATAACTTGGGGAGTTTATCATTGGTAATTTGGGTTTGAGTTAGGAAAACAGAAGCTATTTGTTGTACACTAAAAAAGGAATTCCTCAAAATTTTGACAAATAATTGAGCTTTCTAGCTTAATTGAGTAAATAATCTAGGTCATTTACGATTTCAAGCTTGTGAAGTATTGTTCAAATTGAAAAGCTCCTGATCCAAATTCAAAAATTCACTCCCAGTTGGTTTTCTTTGCAAAACATTTGAGCTAAGCCACAATTAAACTTCTGATTGATCTGTGCCTCTATGACAGTAAGCGATTTAGAAATATTTTTGAACTGAAAGAAAAGAAAAAAGAAAACTTAGTAATTTGTTGCCATTTTATCTCTATGCCTTTGACTTATTTCACAATTTAGACCCCTCCTCCTGTCATCTATGGATTGCTTTCTAAAAAAATTGAAATAAATTAGCAGCTTGACGCAAAGATTATACAAAGATTAATCAAATTGAATCACTTAATGATTCATGTTGGAAAAGTTTCATTGTCTTTGAGTTATCTCAAACTAGAGAAAGTCCAGAAAAGCCTTATTAAAATATATATATATGGATTAAACTATTATCAGAAGGAGTATTTTATTTGAATTCTATGCTCTAATAAAAAATCATATTCAAATTGAGAGAAAAAACTTTCACAAATACTTGTGCCATTGAATTCAGCAGAAAATCTATTTTCTTTGATCTTAAAGCTATAGCCTGAAATCTCCATATATCTTGAAAATTAATTTGTGCAGGGTTGTATAGTATTTGAAGGCACTATCCTCATTCACTTCAAGTGTCTTCAGTTTTTTCAAAAAATAATACATAGCTTTCTTCAGTTGAATTGTAATTAAAACTTGCTTTTAAGGGCGGTCAGGGTTTAAAAGCACTATGCCAAGCTTCTTCAAGTATCTACTTTGTGAATGGAAATCCTCTTTTTTAAGAAAACAGCTATTAATGTGAGCCTTGAGGTATATTTTACATACCCAATTAGGCCACAATTATCTTTAAAATGAATTCTGAACTATTAATAACCCATAAATCATGCATATATTCAAAATTCATCATTTTTGATTTTAGAAAAGATGAATAACCTTTTTGTGAGGAAGTAAATCCATGGATCTAAGGCCAGATTTGGATTCTACACAAAATTCTACCTGGGGTCGCTCCATGCAGTGAATAAGCTTAAGTTAGCTCTATGAGGTAGTAATATGGAAAATACTTCAATACCACATAAAAGAAGTGTAATTTTTTGTTTTTCTCTATTTCACGCCAAAATAATGGAAATGTGAGAAATTCCATGTTACATATACAATAAGAATAGCTTTATGTGTGTTTGTGGCACTTAATATTATGGTATTCTTAAATAAAGCTTTGATACACCCATGACGGATATCAGTCTTGAAGCCTGAATTTCTATTTTTGATGTGAAAATAGCTAAGGGGGACAAAAGACATCAAAGAGAGCCAGGGTACCCAGCTTCTGAGGCCTCTGAGGCATGGAGAGCTCTAAATCCTGGATCCATGTCTGATAGTGGCCCAATTGGTATACCAAAAACCTTTGGGAACCTAGTTACCAAGTCAAAATCTCATTAAATCATAAAAAACTTGCAAATAAACTACCATTCTGATGTGACAGAGAGGTAAAGAGCAACTTAGACTCCTGCAAACATTTAAATTGTTAATTATTTTCCATGGATAGACCTTAAAATATGAATTAAAACCATTTTTGGACTATTATCCATTGATTTACCTCATAGCAAAGTGCAATACTGTGATAGTTGCAATTCTATGTAGAAATGAGGTAAAAAATTCAAAAATTCAATGAAAATAAAATTTCTAATGAATCTTTCTGAAGCTTTCAGGACAAAGGGAGAATGGTATGAAACATAGAGAAACCAAAAAGCAATCATGGCTTCATAGGTAAAATTAAAGTTTTACTTATAGTCTATTTTTGATTATTCCACATGAAATACGGAATCTTCAAAAATTCACAGAAAATTCAACCTGTGATGAAATTTTCAATAACATTTAAAAATTTGAGAAATTTATGTTCATTCCAAAATAGAAGAAGATTTACACTGGTTATTACTTTTATTCTTAATAATAAATGGGTTGGTAGTCATGTAAAAGCTTTAATTCAGTGATTATGATAATCTTATGTGACACCAAATGATGCATTAAATAAACCAAAAAAGGATTCTTGTTTTTTAACTCACTGTTTTTAAGTTTTCTCCATGGCAGGCCTCTGTGAGCTTTCTCTGACTTGAAAAAGCCTCCTCTTTCTGTTTTTTTCAAAATCATCTCATTATCAAATTATATCCTTGTTAAAAACAAGTAAGTATTAGTTAAATATTTTCTTAAGGTGTTTTATTCTTTCAGAATAAATCAGAAAGACATCAAATCATAGTGTCAGGCTGAGTCTATGATAAAATCATTAAAATGTATTTGAAACTTTTAACAATGACTGTGACATGGTAAAAAAGGATTTAAAAAGGGTTATAAGAGTTAAAGATGTTTTGATTTAAGAATAAAAGGGCTTTACTATATGAAATATAGTGGTGGTGAGCGCTGTTGAAAGCCCTGGGTGCAGCTTTACCTGTGGGTTACAATAATTAATATTATAATTATACCTGTTTATTACCCAAGAGTAAAACTGTTTTTGACAGTTTACTACGTAGGGTATTAAAGAGGAGGATGAGGAAAGCCTCCTTTTTATCCTGAAATGGGGTGGAAAGGGTGCTAGAACTTTCCACGTAGAGGAAGTGAAGATTTTTCACGTTCCAGGACAGGTTTGTGGTTTACAAATAGCCTGTATTGGGCTCAGATGTGGTTTTGAAACCACATCTGGGCAGTTTTCACCAATACAGGGTGAAGATTTTCATCTGGGGGCCTCACAGCCTGATTCTGACATGTATGACACGTAGAATGATGTACAGAAACTGTATGGGACCCCAGTATTGACTGACTTATGAGGTATTGAAGTATAAACATGCTTCTTTGTCTGTTTGACACCTGATAATCATAGTACAACTGTATTATCTCATAATACTGCTGTATTGACCATACTGTGGGATTTTGACCTTCAAATGGTCATAACTATGTCATTTTTTGAGATATCATGCTCAAAGTTGGTTCATTGTATAGCCCTGTCTCATCTCTACACAATGGCTCCTAATTTGATATGGTAAAGGTATTCCATGTACAAGTATTTTTACATATGTGTGGTTTAGGCAAAAAGCTGTATTGAGCTTGTTTGCCCCATAACTTTTGTTCTAGTTGAGATATGGGGAAATGGATGACACCATCAGGTAGCCCTGATTGTGCTCTTTACAAAAAGACCCCACTGTAGGTATCTCACACTCAAACTGTGGAAGTTAGATGAGAGGTGAATGTTTTGTTCACCCTTATTTGGCCTGATTTTGCCCATAACTCCAGAAATACTGGTGCTAGCTCAGTTTGGCTAGTAACCTTGGATAGCTCTGACTTAGAGCTTCATTTTGAATACCCATTTGATGGGATTAAGCCTCTTCTTCTAGATTTTAGATGAGAGGTGAAAATTAAGGTTTATGCTCAGCAACAACTATGAGAAGGGATAACTTTGTTATCCTGTGTCCTATGGTGATGGGACTTAAATTTTCAGAAAAAGGTGAGTTTCCTCTTTCTTTTGATACCTTTTGAGCTAATTTGGCTCAGCTCCATGTTTTGGTGGTATCTTGGCTATACCATTGATTTATGGTATTTTGGCTGTCATGCTTGTGCTCTGGTTTTGAGTCACAGGCTGACATACCCTCCCTCTAAAAAAGGCTTGTAATTGATGAGACTGTTCAGTCCTCCTAGAGGCTCTGAATCTCCTTAGATGAAGGTTCCCATCTGGTATGTCATCTTCTGCCAACCACTTGTCTTTATCAGCTGTTGGGCTCTTGAATCTGACTAAGTATTGTCTCCGATCCACCCATTGAGTCCAATCTACCTGCCCTTGATGATTTTACTCACAGGTCCAGGGGAGTCCTCCACTTCCACTATCTCTGGTGGTGTGGGGTTCTTCCTCCTGGAAGGGAATTTGTCCTCCTCTGTTTGGAAGTATGGCTTGACCAAACTCACTGGAAAGATTGGGTGTTTCCTGGAAAATTCCTCTGTGAGTTTGACTTCCACTGCATTCTTTCCTATCAACTTAATGATAGTGAAGGGCCCTACAAATGAATATCTCATCTTCTTAGGTCCTTTGAGATTATTAAAGTTTAGTGTGGACACTAGCACTTGGTCTCCTTTCTTGAAGTCAGGTTCAATATGTGATTTGTCCCACCTCTGTTTATTGTATTCTTTTGCCTCAGCTATGCGTTTGGCAGCTGTGTCACAAGCCCTCTTCCACATATCATGGAGGTCTTTGGCTGTGGGTTGAATGGTCAGAAGATTCTTCTTCAAGTGATCCAAAGGCAACAGGGGATTCCACCCTTTCTCTACAAGTGCAGGTGTTTTTCCTGTGGTAGAGTGCTGGCTTGTATTATGAGCCAGTTGGACAGCTGGTAGAAGGGTAACCCAGTCATGGGTGTATCCCTCATTGTCCTTGTATTCCATGCCATAGGCACAGAACCTTCTAAGGATGTCATCCATTGTCTGGATCATCCTTTCAGCTAGGCCATCTGTTTGTGGATGGTAAGCTGTGGAAAATGCAAGCTTGATCCCAAGCATTTCATACAAGTTGGTCTAAAATTTGGATGTGAATTTTGGGTCCCTATCACTAATGATGATTTTAGGGCCTCCACAAGTAGATATGATGTTATTCCAGAATAACAGAGCAGTATCTATGGCTGTGTCCTCTTTATGGAATGGTAGACACCTCATGCTCTTGCTGAACCTATCAACTATAATTGAGCAGGCGTTGTATTTTTCTTTGCCTCTTGGGACAAGTCCTGTAACCCAGTCCATATTGATGGTTTCCCATGGGTGTTTGGGTTTCCTCTATGTGTTGAAGTAACCCATACTTCTTCCCATGTTTCCTATTTGCCTTTTGGAATCTTTCACAAGTTTTGATGTATTAACTCAACTCTTGTTCCCACTTGGGCCACCAAGCTGTGCTTGCTACCCTCTCTTTGGTCCTTTCCTCACTCATGTGTCCCATATAGGGGCAGTCATGGCATTCTTGCAGGATCAGAGAGATGTGGTCTCTGTCTACCACTGTGAGTGCACTTGTGTGCTTTTCTCTGTGGTAGAGCAGGCCATCTATAAGGAAGAACTTGTTATCCTTATAGGCCCTCAACCAGGGTTCTTACAGCTGGGATTCCAGTTCTGGACTCCCGTATTTCTGTTGAAGCAGTTGCAGTAATATGCCACATTGTTTATGCTTGGAATAAGATTTCAGTACTGCACTGAAAAATTCATTGTGCAGTTCTGAGGAACTTATTCCCAGTATGGGATTTTCTGTTCCTTCTGAATCAGTGTTCCCACTTTCAAGGGTACCACTTTCTGGTGCCCATTCAGAAAATCTGAAGTTCCTCTTCCTATCTATCTCCATGAAATGGATAAGGATCTTGGCTGCAACTTCAGGGTCATAAGCTGGATTGCTTTTGACATTATCCAGTGGCCATCTGCATTGGTATGGCTTTTACCTTCTTTGTATATGATGGTCATATTCCCTCTATACTCCTGGATTGATATTTGCCATCTCAAAATGTGTCTATTTATAGTCTTCATGTTTAGTAAAGACTTCAAACCTGTGCAGTCTGTGTAGACTTCAAAGACTGCACCCTCCAAATAATAGTGGAGTTTCTCTAGAGCCCAAACTAAGAATAGACATTCAGTCTGGGTGGCCTTGTACCTGGCTTCTGAATCTTTCAGGTACCTAAAGATGTAGCAAATTACTCCCTCTCTTGGTTCACCATCCACAATTTGTCTTTGGTGAAGGGCTTCTCCTAAGCCTTGGCTACATGCTGCAACTATGTATAACTTGAATGGTAGTTCAAAGTCAGGCAAGATGAGAACAGGTGCATTTGTGAGTTCATGTTTGATCCTCTCATATGCATCCCTCCTTTCCTTGGTAATTTCAAAAACTACATCTTTTGAACATAGCTTGTATAGACTACTAGCTATGTGGGCAAAATTCTTGATTTGGTTTCTATAGTAGCTAGAAAAACCAAGGAAAGATTGCATCTCTTTGATTCTCTTTGGTACCGGCTTTTGCAGTACTTATGCTACTTTGTTTTGGTCAATTTCCAGACTAAGACCTGAGAATTTATGTCCTAGAGCTGGTAGCTCTTGTTGACCAAAATTGCACTTTTTTAGTGAAATTTTCAGATTAATGGGTGTACATTTACTTAGTACTCTGTCTATGTATTGCAAATGGTCTTCCCATGTCTCTGAGTATATAATGATATCATCAAGCCTTCCAATATTTCTTTTTGAAATATTGTGTCCATCATCCTTTGGAAGTGGGCTGGTGCATTTTTGATGCCGAATGGCATCCTGGTGTACTCATATATGCCCATATGACATATTATTGTGAGTAATTTCATGGAGTTTGGTTTAACTCCATTCTGGTGTAAGCTTTTCATACATCCATTTTGGTTATGTATTTGGCTTTTGCCAGTTTATCCAAGGCATGAGGTATTCTGGGTATAGGGTACCTGTGAGCCTGTGAGGTATGTATAACATACCCATAAGGCCACAAATGATTTTATAGACAGTTAATTTTGTCTTAAACAGACTTTTTAGTTGAATTTAAAATAAAAAATAACAAAAAATAAGTATAACTTTTTTTTGGATAAACAAAGTTATATATTATGTCATTTTTGGATTCTACACCAAAAATAACCTAGGGTACACCCATAGGGTGTTATAACCAAAAACACTTATTTCTTGTGTTATTGGAAGATTTAAGAATCTCACAGTACTAATGTAACTTTTTTAACATTTTTTAAAATTGTTAAATTTAAGCTTAATTAAGCTTAAATTTAAAGTTGCATAAGGTTTATGCAACTTTACCAAAATTTTAGTTAAAATTGAGGTGTTGTGTATATTTACTGAATTGGCTAAGGATTTGCCATACAGAATGTAAATCCTGCGTGAGCTCAATTTTAAAGGGTTTAAGGCCATAGTATGGCTTTAAATAAATAAAAGGGCAAAATCCACACAAAAAGGTGGGACAAAGGAAAAAGACCAAATAGAGCTGGGGTACCCAACTTTTTGGATCTGCAATGATTCAATTAAGGTTGTCCACCTGTATTGGAGAATTTTAAACCTTATTTAAACTTTAAGATTAGACTTTGATCCAACCTTAAGGTTTATACTGGTTTTATCCCAATTTGGACAGGAATTTCAAGCTGCCAAAGGGTAAATCCCAATATGAAGGCTTGAAATCAAGGGTTTAAGAGCTGTCAAAGCTTAATCAAGCTTAAAAACCTTAAATAAGCTTAAAACTTTAAGGTTACAAGCATCAAAACCTTATCAAAAGCTAAGGTTGGGTGTGTATTTCTATTTTATGTGGAAAAATAGCAATAACTTCAAAAATTCATTAAAAATTCAACTATTAATGGATTTGCTTGAAAATTTCACACAGCTTAAAATTTAATATTATCTATATATAAATTAAATTTTAAGTATCTTTTATAAATAAATTTCCTGGGTAATCAGCCTGGAAAATTACTTTTTTAATTAAGCTCAAAAGAAAATTATGATTTCTTTAAAAATTAATTAAGAATTGAGTTTAAGAGATTTCTGCTTGAAACTCTATTTTTAAGTTGTTCATGTGATGAAATTTAATATAAATAAGTTTATTTATATTAAAAACTTAAAAATAATTAGTTTAAATGAGGATTAAAGTTACATGGAGTTAAGAATAACACTGGTAACTTTAAATTGGAATTAAAAACAAGTTTCCTTAAGTTGAGAACTTTGTTTTTAAGTATGGGTTTTCAGTTTTGACCTGAGAACGCCCTCTATATTCATTATGAATCATGAGAGCTTCTCTGAAGACATAAAAAGAGTCTTTTCATCACTGTTTTTGTCCATCATTCATTATCAATCCAATCATATTAGAAATTTAAACAGGTAAATGTTTATTAAATATAAAATCTTATTATTAAAGTAATTCTTAAGTTATTCTATTTTTTATTAATTAAAATTGAAGAATTGAAATCATAGAATTTAGATTATTGTTGTAATCACCAATAATATATTTTATTATATAAAATTAAATCATTTTAAATATCTTTTAAAATCCACAAATTCTTCTTAAAAACTCTTTAATCTTAATCTTTATTATAAAAAGTTCCTTTATCTTTAAAATTATTGATTTTAGGCGTGTTTTCAACTTATAATTATTAATTAATATAATAACTGTTGTTGTTTGACTTATTTTATTAAATAAATCTTATAAGTAAGTTTTCGTTAAAAATTCTACATTTTTTTTATCTAGTATTAGTTTTTTTTATAGAATCTTTCTATAAGAATTATTTCTGCACAGTGTGTGTTATAATTCTTTTATAAATAATATTTATTATTTATAAGTGGTTAAATATTTATATTTTCCACAAGTAATTGTCTCATTAAGAGCTTTACACTTCTTATTGATATAATTGTCAGTGACTATAACAATAATAGAATAATTATAATTTATTATAATTATTATATTTTTTTATTATTATATTATTATAATAATAATTGATTTATTTTTTTTATATAATTATTTTTAATAATTATATTTAAATTTGTGGTTATAATATTTTATTATATTATATTTTTCTACTGAGGACAGTCATAGTACTCTTGATATTGTTAATATTATCAAGAGTTTCATAGACAAACCTTACAGTACCTGTCTGCTTTTGTATAGTTATTCAGAGCTCTGAAGTCTCCACACAGTCTAGAATTGCCATCATTCCAGGTGATCAGGACAGGAGTGGTGATTTCCACTATTTCATTATGTCCAATCTTCCTGATAACATCCATGCCCAGGAGTTCATTGATGTGTTTTTCAATTGATTTCCTGGTTTCAAGGCTTTCTGGATAAGGAGGTCTCCTAAGCATGGGTGGATAAGGCCTTTCCACATCCAGATATAGTTCTATATCATGGCCTTTGCTCTTGCCTAGTGGCTCTTCACCAATGGCAAATGCTGCCCTGTTCTTCCTCAGCATTTTCAGTAAACTTAGTTTTTGTTTACTGGTGAGGGTAGTGCTAAATTGTCCCTCTCTGAATTTATTCAGAAGGTCTTCCAGTGGACCTTGAGAAGATATCTGGTATATATCAAGTGAAAATTACTTTTCCTTGTTGGTACCAATGGTAATGTGCCAATTGTTACTGTTGTAAATATCTATGCCATACATCCTCTGGTAGTCTGTTCCCAGTAAGAACCCTTGGATGTGGGCATCATCAAACACTACAGACTCTGGGTTGAGTCTGATATTACCTTTCCTATGGGGTATAATTATCTCTTTGATAATTGTCCCAATGAAAGTCATCTTCCCTGATGCACTTTTAAAGTTCTTTGCCTTGGTGGGCAAGAGCTGTTCTTCCCAGTTTGGGAAGTGGTTTTCCAGACAATATCTGGCCACTATGGAGCAGTGTTCTCCACTATCAATGATCAGTGGATTCTGAGAGTTTTCAATACAGAAAGTCATCTTTGTGGCTGTTCCATGTATATATGCCATCCCTTTGGTTGGTGTAACCAGGAATGTTTGTGCATCTTGTGTATGTTTGCACAAGTTTTTGTTGGCAGTATCCTGTGGAATGCCTGCTTCCAACTGCATGTCCTGAATTTCTAGTAGGGTTTCCTCTTGGTATTCCACTAAGAATTCTTCTCTTGGGTCTTGGTTATCATCAGATGGTTCTCTGATGGCATCAACCATGGAGTCTGATTCAGAATCCTCTGTTTGTGATTCCTCCTCTGGGACCTTCTCAATGGCATAGACTTTTTTCTTTGACTTTGGACAGTTGTTGGAATAGTGGTCTGTTGAAACACAATTGTGAAAGGAATTCTTCTTCTTTTCCACTTCTGCTGTTCTTTCTCCGGGTTTGTCTTTAAACTCTATCCTGAGAGGCTGTCTCTCTTTGAGACTACTTCTTCTATATAGGCTGAATTTCCCTATATTAGTTCTCTTCCTTATATCTTGTAAGGTATTAGAAATGTCATGTAGAGTTCAATGTTGGTTGCATCTGAATTTCACTGCATGCTCTAGTTCTCCTGGCAGCTGTGTCAGAAGTCTGTGATTTTTCATTTGGATGTTCATCTGAGGATCAATGGATTTAAGTCTTTTAGACTGTTTAAGACACCACTCATATGGATCTTTGTCCACAGAGTATTTGTCATTGTCAAATGACATGGTCTTTTGCCATATCCAAGTTACATTACTGTACTTTTGGATGATTTGACTCTTCCACCATGGCCAGTTTCTTCTGCCATGGATTTCTTTCATTTCTGTGTACCATATACTAGCATGACCTTTAAATGCTGTATTTAGTCTAGCAGTAATTCAGTAATCTGGTATGCTTGGTACATCAATGAAGAGTCCATCAATATAATCTATGAGTTCCATATGATCATATTCTCCTGTTCCAGAGAGTTTGGGTCAGCTTGAGGCCTCAGGAAGCTGTTTCAAGGCTTCCTTCTCTGAATAAGACATGCCATCTCCATCCTGGTATTGTGATGGAGATCTTGCCTTATTCATAAACATGGCATCTGGTTTGATGCCATCTGGTTGATATGGATTATCCATAACTTGGCCTTGTGGTTGGGGCTTCAAGTTATGGTAGACATTAAACAATTTGTTTATGTCTTGACCCAGACAATTCCTGTCCCTTTTGCTGTGGTGTTTTTCTTCAAAGACTAGATTCAGTCTTTTTTTGGTCTCTTCAGAGGCTTTGATCAATTGAGCATGTCCCTCTTGAAGAGTTTTGACAATTTTATCCATGGAGGCTGTTAATTTTTTCATCCTCTCATGGCTTGCTTCAAGTTCTGCAAACTATTTTTGAGTTTGCTCAGCATATTGGAACATTTGTAACCACAGTGCATCACTGTTTAAGCTACTCTCAGGTGTGACAATATCATGTTCAATCTGAGTGGAGGTAATGTTTCTATTACTATGACTACTGATTCTAGAGTGGTTTACAACTACTTCTGGCTCTTTTGCACTTCTTTCACCAGATCCAACAACTTCTGGATCATGGGGTCTGACTCTCTGCCTTTGGCTGAAAGAGGTCTTGTTTTTCCCTTTGTATCCTTTTCTTCTCCTGGAAACCTCCTGGAATTGTGAAGAGTGGTGACTCCTGGTCATTGATTTGTTGGTTTCTGAATGGTGTGAAGCCACTGGAGAGCTGATTTGGCCTGCTCCTTGTGAGCCTGAAGGAATCTGAGTAGGCCTTGTCTGGGTTAACTGTTCTTCTATAGCTTGGATAGTGGCTTGATTCTCCCTTATCCTCTGTGCCCTTGCCTCCAGGAGTCTGAACTGCCTGGTAGGATTCCAACCTTTGGTGATTACCATAAGGTCTTTGAAGTCTATCTCTTTGAGACAGATCTTCTGGCAACTTTCTCCAAGTTCTGCCCAGTGAGATGCCAGGTTGAGCCTTGTGTTGTCCATGCTCCATTGAAAAAAATCTTTCAGGAGTTGGTGGAGCTGAAGAGCTTGATCCATATCCTTCCAGTCCTCTGGTTTTCAGGGTTGATATTATCTCCCTCATTGTTTTGCCATCCACCACTGTGTCCAAGGTGTCCTCTTCCAGGTCTTCTGGTTCTGGACAAGCCTTCTCTGTCCTCTGGCTGGTTCCTTTGGAAGCCAAGGTCTCTGAGGTATACAGGTGACATATCAGTGTTTGCAAGAAGTCAAAAACTTTATTTTATTAAGGTATTTTACCTTTGACTGTGCCTTGTACAAATTTGTTGTCTTCTGATTTGAGCAATTTACCTTTGGAGGTTACAACTGGGTTAATTATAGTAATCTTCCCTACACAAGTTGTTAAGGTTGGTTTACCTTGTATTGATGCAGAGTTTTGTGGTTTTCTACTTCTATGGGTGGCTATTGGTGTCCACTTCTTTGCTGTAATCAGGCCTTCACTGTGCCTCTTTCCTTTTCCCTTGCTTCCCTCTGGCTCGGAGGGTGTCACTGGTGTGCTGGCCTGTGACTGGGTCTCAAGTGGGATATAATTCTCTTCTACTGAATCAGAGTGGGAAAAAGAGGGCTTATGTCAGTTAAGACTTCTTAACATGCTGTTTGCATGTCTAAGAATGGCGTCTGGGCTTGTATATTACTACAATCTGCCCTTTATAATGACAGTGTAATTGAATTAACAATTGCACCTCAGAATTACAGCTTTTGGTACCCTGTCACACTGTTTGTGTACCAGTATCCCACAGATTCACTTGTGCTTTTCAAGTGTGATCTGTATAAGTGGCTTTGTATAAGTGCAATTGAGCCAACAATACACTTGGCCATGCCTCAACTGTTGGTTTTACGGTCAGAAGTGTCCTTATTTAATCAAAAATACAGGACTTATTGATGGCTTATGTGTTTTTATATGTGAAACACACCAAAAATAAAAGTCTTGTGGGTATTAACCACGTGACAGATACTCTTATAATATGAGTAAAAGGTGGCACATAGACCAATTAAATGAATAAAATATATAATATATATGTTTTTAAAGAAAAATACGCCTAAAAAATGTAAAAAAATAGTCAGAAGGTGATAAATAAGTGAAAACCCTACTTATAAGGTCCAAAAGGGTCCAAAATATGGCCAGGCCCCCAAAATGTCAGGCTAAGTGTATGATAAAAGTATTAAAATGTATTTACAACTTTTAACTATGACTGTGACACGGTAAAAAAAGATTTAAAAAGGGTTATAAGAGTTAAAGATGTTTTGATTTAAGAATAAATGGGCTTTACTATATGAAATATGGTTGTGGTGAGCGCTGTTGAAAGCCCTGGGTGCAGCTTTACCTGTTGGGTTACAATAATTAATATTATAATTATACCTGTTTATTACCCAAGAGTAAAACTGTTATTGACAGTTTACTATGTAGGGTATTCAAGAGCAGGATGAGGAAAGCAATTCTGGCTGTGAAAAGCCGCCTGTTTATCCTGAAATGGGGTGGAAAGGGTGCTAGACCTTTCCACATAGAGGAAGTGAAAATTTTTCATGTTCCAGGACAGGCTTGTGGTTTACAAATAGCCTGTATTGGGCTCAGATGTGGCGTTGAAACTACATATGGGCAGTTTTCACCAATACAGGATGAGAATCTTCATCTGGGGACCTCACAGCCTGATTCTGACGTGTATGACACGTAGAATGATGTACAGAAACTGTATGGGACCCCAGTATTGACTGACTTATGAGGTATTGAAGTATAAACATGCTTCTTTGTCTGTTTGACACCTCATAATCATAGTACAACTGTATTATCTCATAATACTACTGTATTGACCATACTGTGGGATTTTGACCTTCAAATGGTCATAACTCTGTTGGTTTTTAAGATATCTTGCCCAAAGTTGGTTCATTGTATAGCCCTGTCTTAGCTCTACACAATGGTAACTAATTTAATATGGCTTTAATTAAATATGTTAAAGGTATTCCATGTACAAGCTTTTGTTTATATGTGTGGTTTAGGCAAAAAGCTGTATTGAGCTTGTTTTCCCCATAACCTTTGGTCTAGTTGAGATATGGGGAAATGGATGACACCATCAGGTAGCCCTGATTGTTCTCTTTACAAAAAGACCCCACTGTAGGTATCTCACACTCAAACTGTGGAGGTTAGATGAGAGGTGAATGTTTTGTTCACCCTTATTTGGCCTGAGCTTGGCCATAGCTCCAGAAATACTGGTGCTAGCTCAGTTTGGCTAGTACCATTGGATAGCTCTGACTTGAAGCTTCATTTTGAATACCCATTTGATGGGGCTAATCCCCTTCTTCTAGACTTTAGATGAGAGGTGAAAATTAAGGTTTATGCTAAGCAACAGCTTTGAGCAGGGATAACGTTGTTATTCTTTGTCCTATGGTGATGGGACTTACATTTTCAGAAATTGGTGAGTTTCCTCTTTTGTTTGATACCTTTTGAGCTAATTTGGATCAGCTCCATGTTTTGGTGGTATCTTGGCTATACCATTGATTTATGGTATTTTGGCTGTCATGCTTGTGCTCTGGTTTTGAGTCACAGGCTGACACATAGAAAATTAACTATGTATTGCTTTAATATTGTTATAAATCAATTTTGATCCCTTTAAATCCACAATTATCTGTCAAATCCCTCTACCATATTCTATTGAAAGGTACATTGGAATATTAGTGAGTGATTTATACTTAATTCTTAAAGTTTTTATTTAGTTTTTTTTTCTTCAAGAATTAAATTTAGAATTATTCTTGTAAAAGATAATCATATATTGAAATAATACCATTATTTTAATGAAGGAAGTTTTATTATTTAATAATTCTTGTAATTGATTCTTATAGACAATTACTGCTTACTGTTATAATAACTAGTAGTGTATCAAAAGTAAAAGAAACTTTTAATAATTGAATGATTTAATTGTGGCTATGATGGTTTTATTATTCTATTTAATAATAACAGTCATAGTATTGTTTATCAATAGTAATATTACCAACAATTTCATAGAAAAATCTTACAATTAGAGTTAATTTATGTGATGCATAATCAATCCTTTCAAAAATGATAAAGAAGATTCTTTCAAATGTGAATTGTTTGAGTAACTTAAGTTGAGAATATGCCCATATAGTAGAGCAATAGGTAAGATTTTAACAGCTTCAGGTCAAAAGTATTTCTGTTTGGTAAATTTATGCATCAGTAGTTAAGAACATTAATGTTTCACATGTTTTTTGGAATATTTAAATCAAATATTTCCTTTTGTGAAGTGATATTCATTTTCCCAAAAATAGCTGCCACAGCACCCATAGGGAAAATGCTGTGGTAATTCTGTAGTATTGTTTTGGAATATGGTATAGATTGGTTGAATTTTAATAATAAGTTTTTCATGAAATATATAATACATACAAAAAATGAGGTTCATAAATTTTTGTGCTTTGATTATTTGATAGGTCTAATCAAATTTAATTTGATTTTGAAAGAAGGAAATATGAAAAGTAGGAAAAAGCTAAGAAAAGGAGAAAAATATAGAGAAAAATATCAGGTGGTGGTGAGTGTTAAATGTGGAATAAGGTGAGAGAGAAAAGATAGTATTGTACTTGCTTAACCTACTGGTTCATAATAATAATAAAAACCTATAAAGCTTTTGCAAATTTCTTTTCTTTTTTCCTTCCAATTATATCTTAATTTCATATTATGATAAAATCAAATTGATCAATAATTGAAATTGATTTTTTTTTCAACAAAAAAAACAATTTCTAAAAAAAGATATCTATTTATATATTTCAAGACTTTCAAAAGAAAACAAATATATATATTTATTCTAACTAATGTATTCATAGATTATAATCATTAATAGTAAAAATAAGATAAAATAGAAGTATCAATATGTATAGATATATCAGTTTTTATGTAATGGATTCAGATCTTCTGAATTTTCTAAAAAAAGGTATTGGTAAACCCACATGAGAAATTTGGTAAAAACATGTAAGGCCTTACATGTTTCTACTAAACACTTTTGGGTTTTTGCCATAAATTGGTAAAAAAAGGTAAGGGGATCCCTGGGCGCATCTTAAATTAAAATGAAACAAAAAATATGTATTGGTCCAAAACATCCTAAAACCCCCCAAAAAGAGGGGTTTCCACAAAAAGCCCCTTAACCCAATTGTTTCACTTTATTGTTCACACCCCCAACCCAAAAAAAACAAAAAAAGAACAAATACCCAAATAATCCACATTATCCCCCCAAAACAATTTTTTTTAAAAAAGCATTACAAACAAAATTTTGAAAAGCTTTCCACACTTTTTTTTATTTTTTTCCAAAATACCACATTTTGCTCAAAAACAAGCTGCCTCCACACCTCTAAAATTACCTTTCTTTACCTTCCCTCTTCTATCAATCTCAAATTAAAACCTCTTCATTTCACATTTTCCAACTTTGTTTTACTTTTAACATATTTCATCCCTTCTTTTTCACATTTCAAAAGGTTCTGTTTTCATTCCAAATCCCAAAAATCCCCCTTTTTTAAATTGATACATCTCTTGAACCATATATTGCTTCAACACCCCACTGAAGGTGAATTTCAGACCCTTGAGATTTTTTTGGCAGAATGTGCATGATGTTGCCAGGGAACAGGGGTATTCTGTATCAACCTTGAGGTCAAACATTACCCACAACAAAATTGAAATAGGCTGTGAAAGGTCCAGGACCCCAAATGCCCACAAAATAACCTCCAAAATGATCACTTCAAGAAAGCTTGACTGTCTATTTGGACTTTATTATAGAAAATATGCCAAGAGTACCACTTGGACTCTTAAGGTCAAAAATCCTGAACACAGCCATTATTCCACTGGAACTATCATGGCACATCTTGCTTTCACAAAATTCAATGAGCAAGGAACATCCCAAACAGCTCAAATGTCTTAGTCACTGCTCATGCCAAGCCAAATTTGGGCCAAATTATGCAGCCAGAGCAAGTCTGAAAGGCATGAAATCCTTCAAGACATTTACAGCCAAGTCAAGAAAATCAAGAAAGACAAACTGCAAGGCAGAAAGCCCATTGATTCTCTTATTGACATCCTCAAAGAAGAAGATTTTGTGTGGTCCTCTGAAAGGGATGCTGAGGGACACATTACCACATTGTTTTTCACTCACCCCCTTGCCATAAGACTCTTTCATGGCTTTCATCATGTGATTATTACATATTGAGCTTATAAAGAAAATAAGTGCAAAATTCCCCTTTCTCATATTGTTGGATTGGGCTTAACAAATAAGACCTTTTATGGGGCTTTTTGTTTTCTGAAGAATGAAGCTGAACCATCATATACTTGGGAATTTAATCCATATGTAGAAAAAGCTTTCAAAAACACCAATAGTGTTCCCCCTCCAGTCATTGTTATTGAAAAGGTTTTGGCCTTGAAAAATTCTCTTAAGAAGCACTTCCCAGACTCAAAAGTCATGTTATGAATTCGGCACATCAATAAAGATTTATCTACCTATTGCATGAATAAAATTGGCCATGGCACTTATTTTGAAACTCTTATGGGCCTTTGGAATCAACTAATATACTTTTATCCTAATTATTGTTTTCCCTAATGACTTTGGGATTCCCTTCTCAGGTTATTTATTCTTCCACTGAACAGTATTTCAAGGATAAATGGAAGAAGCTTTGAAAGAAAGTCAAAAATCCTGAATTCTTGCAGTATTTGGAAAAAACTGGCTTCCTCTGAAGGATTATTGTGTGCCAGCCTGGGCCAACTACCACTTCCACCTGGGTGTAGGCTCCACCTAAAGAGTTGAAAGTTACCATGAAAAGGTCAAAATTTGGCTCCAAATGTCCACTGCTACTCTCCCGGAGGCTGTTAGGGCTCTTCAAAAGGCTTTCAAGAAACAATGTATTGAAATAATCAACAGAATCTCCAAATAACTGATTTTCCATGTCAAGAATCTCCCTACACCCATCAGTGCTCTCAATGGAAAGGTGTCTCATTATGCCCTTCAGATGGCCTTTGAAAATTTTGAAACAAAATGTCCCCCAAATGAAAAATGCACCAACAAATAAAAGAATTATCAAGGAATTCCTTGAAAGCACAAGATCCAACTGGCATTTGCCAAGCACCAAAGGCTTTGGAGATTATACTTCCATTTTGCAGTGGCATTTGAATTTAACTGTGGGGATTTTTTCATCTTCAATTTACTTTCTTTTTTATATTAACTTATTTTCATTGTCATATTTTCTCAAATTAGTTATCAAGGTGATGGTGAAAGTACTGAGAAAGAAAAAGTGAATCAAAAACAATATTTTGAGATATTGGGGAAGACCTTTCTCAAAGGCCAATGGCAGAGATAACCCCAATTATTCAGAATCTTCAAGATTTTCTGACTGAAAAAGTCCCTTTTGATGAAATTCCCAAGAGTCAAGAGGATTATCAATATTATGAAGACCACTTGAATGCAAAAACACCCATGTAAGACTTGAAGGAGCCAACAATAAAGATAAAAATGAAAGCAATCCCTCAAGATTTGAAATCATTGAAAGTCAATCCAAGAGAAGAGGACAGCCCCCATCAAAAGTGACCAGCAAAAGACATCAAGATCAAAGTCAATTTCACCCTCTCAAATTATGGAAGTGAATTCATCTGAAGATTCTGAGGCCTCATCATCCAAATCAATAATTTCATCAGATTCACTACCCTCAGAAACTGAATTTAATGAATATGGAAAGTCAGGAGTCACCCTAAGAAGGTCCAGAAGATTGGCAATGGGTAGAAAACCTCACAAGAAAGTCCCACAAAGCTGCAACAAATCTGAAGATATGTGATGCAATTGACTTAACCTGTGAAAAATGCCAATGAAATTATCACACAAGTGATGAATGCTCCATACTCTTTGTGAGCCTTCAATTCATTTCAATGTTGAATATTTTTGTTTCTATTAGTATTTATTAATTCTTTGACCCATTTTTATTAGGTACCTGGCTCAGAAGACTTACCAAAACCCATATTTAAATACACCTTCAAGCCTATCAATGTCCAAGGTAATGGAAACTGTGGCTACAGAACAGTGTCATATCACATTTACAAGACTCAAGATCAATGAGCTGATTTCAGAGGTGACTTGGCTAAAAAAATTAAAAAAATTAAGACCTTGAATAATCCATGAAAACTTTGATACCCTCAGTACCCTCTTATTGAGACAGAATTGAGTGGTATGAAGATGTTGGCCAGGCTCCAAAGAGAAATTGGATGTCCATTCCTGATATGGGGGATCCAATTGAAAATAAGTATCAGGGACCAGTTTTATTTTATTACACAGTCCAATATTTCTCCTTTTTCCCTTATTGATGTCCTCCAAATGATAATCCATCAATTCTTATCAGTTTCTTGGATAGCTGTTCTCATTTTGTTCCATTGGATAGCATCATTTCTAAGACTTATCCAGTCCCACATGACTGTGAATTGCAAATTTCATGCCCAACCACAAGCCCTGGGGTGGAAATATAATTCTAAGAAACAAAGGATGTTATATTTGTCCAATCTTCCCCCCTCAGAAAAATCAACTATTTTTGAGGTAGATTAAGATTAATTGATTTTTGTATATAAAATTTATGCCAATTATCCCCCTCCTCACTCCTATTTATTCCTTAAATCCTACCTCAGTCTCATTTCTTATCAAAAATTTGCCACTTTTTTACTTAAAAATAGTCATATTTTAAACATGAAAAAATATTGGAAAAAACACACCTTTCTGGGCCTTCACTTGTCTCACCAAAAAAATCCCCAAAATTATGGCCTTCTAGTATTTTATTGTCAATATTGATCTCTTCATTTTAAAAAAAATGAAGGAAATTTATAAGTGGGAACATTTTAAATGAACTTTTAAAAAGAAAATGCCATTTTCCAAATTGGCTAAATTGGAGAAATTTGGCAAAAAAATTGAAAAAATATGGGGATATTGATATCTTATGTTGGAAAATGTATGGCAAAAAAAATAAAGAAATCCTCAAAGCTAAGCCTGAGGTGTTTTTTTAAATAAAAGTCATTTATATCTTTTGGCCATAAATTGGTAAAAACATGTAAGGGCTTACGCGGGTTTACCAACACCCAAAAAAGAAAAATATACTTTCATTTATTCTTATTCAAGTGTCACCGCATTTGGTTTTCTATTCATTTTTATTCTTATTTTTTAGTTTCCTTTTTTTGAGCTTATTAATTCTCTTTTTTTCCCTTTTGTTGATTATCAAAATTGAGTTATATTTCAATCAAATTTTAAAGTTAATTTACAGCAAAAAACCAAATAATCCTTTATTGTTGTTGTAGTTTTTAGCTTTTTTTCTTAATTGTTAGAATATTTCAATTCTTTTTCAAAGAGAAAAAAATACAATGAGAAAAAGAAACAAAAAATATCATAATAATAATAATAATGATAATAGCTGAAAGATATAATCCCTCAGTATATTAAAATTTAAGAGAATATTATATAATACATTTTTCACTTTCTTTATTTTTATTTTTATTTTAATTTTGTAAAAACGGATAATAATAGTAAAATCAATAATTAAGTAGGTCTAAAGCAAAAAAAAGAAAACTTTAATTAAATTATTTATTATATATAATTTTTTTTCCTTATAGTATTGAAAAATTGAATAACTGAAAAGAAAAAAGCAAATGAAAAATTCAATTATTTTTTTGAGAATTTTAATTATTCATTTTTCAAACCAACAACTATTTGGTTGTAAGAAAGTCATACTTCTAGTAGGAAGCTATTGCAAGGGTAACATATTACAAAAGAATTTAATTAAACATGTGTTTAGTTTTTCAAGAGAAAGCTATATTTTATGCTTGAACATTAGAAGCAGGAATAAGAAATGAATTGAATTAATCTAAAAGATAAATTAGCTATTGGGATTCATAATCTTAAGTCTTTGATTGAATTTGTAAGATAAATTCAAGCTCCTGCTTATCTTATAGCATAAGATAGATTCATTTACAAACTTGAAGAATGAGATATGAAAACATGAAAGTTTTTGAATCAAGGTTTAATTTTCTTTTCCAGTCAGGTGCTATTCATTGAAATAGAATGATGAGTACTGGAAACATATTCTTAATCTAGAATTAAGATGGGTTCTTTTTGATGGTCCTTCCGTGCCTCTAAAAAGAGCACCAGAATTCAAGTCAAATACAATGAAAAATGGAAATAACCTTTGAGCCCAAGTAATACAATTACAAAAAAGGTACCTCTCATATGGGTATAGGCTTAAGGAGAAGGACTTCTCAGCTAATAGTATACCATTACTATAAAAAATGAATATTAATTGGCCCATATATAATAAAATTCAGGTTTTAATGATTAACCAATAAGAAAAAAACTTTTTCACATCTGCTTCAATTTTCATATATTTAACTCAAGTCCCCAGAAATGTCATGATTCTGATAGATCTTGGTCAGATATTTCCTACGGTGTAATCAATTTCCTGGAAGAACCCCTATTTAAGAAAATTGCATATCTTCATCTTTAATTGAATTAAAACCCTTCAGAAGTAAAGGCTGGGTTGCAAAAAACTGTGAAAAACCATACCAACTAATTAATGATATCACTTAAAGATATAATCTGGGATAGCTGAAATTACTATATAAAGGAGCTGACAAAGAAATATTGGCTCAAAGGATTCAAAACCAAACTACAGGTTTTGTGAAAATAGTTATTCAAGGAAAAACCTATATTTTTTCCTTACTTCAATAGTTCTGTATGAAAAAATATATGAAATTGTAGATAAAATAAGTACCAACAGTTATGTATCATTTAAATTTGTATATATTCAAAAGTCATTGAGATAAAAATCTTGGAAGATTAGGAAGCTGAATACTGATGGACACAAATACTCCAAAAAGCCTCAAAATCCTATAAATTCTCCAATTTTTTTGGAAAGGAAGACATGAAGAGTTCCAAATTAAGAATATAAAAAACCCTTCATCTGTATCATTATAATCAATATCTGTATTGCAGGCTTTTTAATCAATAATCCTATATCTTATGATTCTGGCCTGATGCCTACAGTATAGGTAGCTCAAAAGTTAAATTTTTAAGTCATGACTAATATTAGTCACAGGAAAATTCCAGACACATCAAAACGGTTCTGAAATGTCCCATGAAGATTCTTTTCACTTTGTAATTCTCTAAAATTCTCATTTGTGGTCTCATAGCCACAGTTATGACTTTTATGATGTCAGTATTGACGGTATAAAAAAATAAATAAGCTTCAAGAGTGCAAAAAGGTAATTATCATAATTTATCAGTATTCTTACATCATGGAGCTTTCTCACAACAGTTTGACACTCAGAGTAAAATTTGGTTATAATGAATGATTATTGTAGTATACCTAATTGAGAATTGAGATTTCATTTCAACAACCAGGTCTCTCAACAGATTTATCAAAAATGTTTATTGATAGTAGAGCCCTTAAGATCTTTTTTCAACCATTTTCACTGTATTGCAGTATATTTATAGCTTGTGTCTAATATTTTGAATATATCATATATAATTAAAATGAAAATTTGAGGCAGTATCCATGCTTGTAGCCTACTTCTGGACATCTTTTTGGCATGTTTTATTGACTATTTTTGCTATTTTGGAAGGGTTTTACTATTAAAGGAAGTAAAATTTCAAGTTTTTTCCAATGATATTCCAGTTTTATACTATCTTAATAAGAGTTATAATATATATACCTGGTCTGATATATCATATCTGTTAAAAACTTATGGAATAGTATTCTTTTGTTTTGTTTCTATGTGTATATCATTGGATATATAAAAATAGAAATTTTTTGAAGCAATTGATAGTAATAATTTTTTATTATGAATTTTCCATAATCATTTTTTTCTGAAAAGAATTATATTCAAAAATAAACTCATCATTTTTTATCAAATTGCTTAAAACTTCATAAAAATCCGAGGATCATTCATAAATTTTTATTACATACCAGAATATTGGAACAATAGCTTATTATTATAAGTAATATCCAAATCAAATGCTATTGAGACTCAATTTATACTAAAACCGACATAAAAGCTGATAAATAAATTCTTAACAAACAATGAAAAAAAGTTCAATTTATTTATATTATCATTCTATTAATGATATTGCCACAAGAAGTGTTAATGAACAGTTATTAGAATTTTTAATTCATTGAAAAACTAAATTCTTTCAAGTACAATATGCACAAAGAGTTTGAATATTGAAGGTTTAACCTTTCAATCATAAGAAAAAAAAAATCAACAAATGCATTATTTTTTTTTAAAAAAACCCTCAAAAATAATAAACAATTCTAAGAAAGGAATAAGAGTGAAAAAGATTAATTTTTTTACTAATATCTAATTATAAGTAGTTTTTATTGTTCTTCTTTTTAAAGTGGAAAAAGACTAAATAACAGTTGAAAAGGAGTTTCAAAGAAACCCATCTGTAAAATCCTCAGCCTATAAAGAGGCATTTTAAAAAACTAAAGGAAAATTGAAGTTCTCATCAACCCAAAAGAGGGGATACCAATATCTGCTCCAAGAGATAAAAACCCCAGGAAAACACCAGGTATAGAGGTCAAAAACCCTGTAAAGCTTGAATATGAAACAATGATTAAAAATACTAAATCCTCACTGATAGTGCTATTCACTTCTTTATGAATAATAAATAATAGGATAGAAGTAGTTAAAACAGCTAAATAGGTTTCAATTTTTGGATAAAGCTCATAATAAACAGTGTAATCATAAAATACTCATATAAAGATAAAGATTGGTATATCCAAATTCAGTTATAATTGTTACCAAAAAATAATCATTTAATAAAAGTATTCATTTCTATACATAAATCCAGGTTTATAGTCAAAATATTACTAATATTACAGTTATGAATACTATAAATACTATCTATATCAGTAAGCTAATAATTTATGCGGTTAAAGGAGAAAAAGTAATAATCAAGACAAAACACTTATCCTGAAAGCTCAAATAAGAGTTTTGGAAGATCTGATGCCCTTAATATTGAATACAACTAAGTTCAGAATGTAGTTAGCAAAATGAAAATATTGATAATACAAATTTTACTATTACTACATGGATTAGACTTTTTTAATGGAAAATTGACAATTAAAGCAAAATATTATAATATCAAATATTAATTAAACAAATTTTAGTGGTAAGATCTGTGATACTTAATATTGTATGTTTTTCATTCTCAAAATTAATCCTTTGAACTCAGTAATTTGATTTTTATTGATTTTGTGGCGTCTGAGGGAAAAACAGAGAAGAAAGTAGTGTTTTTATGCTGAAGATATTCCTATCAAATTACTGAAGGAATCATAACCAATTCTGGGGGACTGTTTGGACCATGATATGTTAAGTTGTAGGGTGTAGAGATGATTACATAATTATTTAAAGCTATCACTATTGTAAGGTTTGACTATGAAACAATAAGTAAAAATTACTAATTTATTACTTATTGTACTCTGAATGTCCTTATAAAATGAATAAATAAGATTAAAATAATAATAATAATAAAGCAATATTATTATTATGGCGTAAAATTATTATATTATTAAATAAATATAATAATATAATTAATATTATATGAAAATATAATATTATAAATAATATATTAATATAAAATAATTAATATATTATAAAGCTCTTTATTATTGTTACCAACAAATAATAAAGGCGTAAAAAATTGTTTTTTATAAATAAAAAAACAATTAATAACAATAATATTACTAATATTAAAGTTATAAATTAATATAAATACTATTTATATTAAATAAGAATTATTATGAGTAATAATAAGAGAGAAATTATTATAATAAGATGAAATAACCTACTTTTAACACTTAAGATAATAATTTTGAGTTATTTTACGCCAAAAGAATATAATACAACCTTTTCAAATTGTAATTACAATAAAAATAAAGAGAATTTACTAAATTTCTTGATTTTACGTGGAAATGAGCTTTTTAGAGAGATTTACAGCAAAAACAATTAAAGAATTGATTTAATCACGTAAAAATGGTGATTAATGACAAGATGGTCTTTGGTCTTTAAGAATATAAGAGTTTTATATTTAAAGAATAAAGAAATTACCTTTTAATTAATTGATTTAATGTTTTTGATGCGTCTTAGGGGAAAACAGAGTAAAAAGAGCTCTATTTATAGTAAATACCTCCCTCCTAGAGTCCAACAGGCTTCTAGTAGACGTGTACTGATTATATCCACTGGAATTGATCAATATTTTAAGGTTTGAGGGTGATTACATCATGATCAAACCATATTACATCATTATTACACCATTATTTAGAGTTATCACTATAACTCTAATTGTGATGACATCAGAGGCTTGGCAGAACCCCAAATTTCGTGGATTTTATTAGTTTTAATCATAAACTAATAGTATTCACCAATTTTATCACTATTAAGACTGTTAAACTTAATTTAAGGTTACAGTATGTGATCATAACAGCTCAATTTAAGCTCAAACTTTGATCCTCAATAACTTTTAAGGTTTTCACGCTACAGCAATTCAGAGAGTGAATTCTGATAGCCTGACATAACCTTATTATGCTGCCAAGAGCTTTTCATTACATCATCAAAACTCTAATTTTGATGATTTTTCTTGTAACTCATCTTTTCTGTCGAAATTCAATATTTTAAACTTCAAACCTTGATTTCAGGGGGTTATACCCTGAATTTAATAATAAAAATTACATCATTCTTCACGAATGAACTAGGAGAATCCAACTGTATACTTTTTTTTAAGTTTGGACTACTTTCACAACAAAGTGGTCAACAGCTCTGTTGATTTTTATCAATATTTCCTCATAAGTCTTAACCTTGTTTATAATTTGCAAAATAAAGTTCATATCTGTGTTCTTACAGTAATTACGTGGTAACTTTATTTTTGGTTCATCATTCTATCATGTATAGTTTAGAAGATATTAGCTATGATCCTTGAATATATGCGTTGACCAAAAAAGTGCATATATTCAGGATAATTCCTTAAGTATTAACATTGGAAATTAGCTTATTAATTGTTTTATATGTGGATTTTTGTGGGGAATCCACTGGTACAATTTATTTCACATGTTGTTTCATTAGTTTCTGAGATAAATAAGTTTTTATGGTTTTTATAAGGTATTGTACCTTATAATTCCTTAAATATTGGCTTTACAGATATGCCATAAAAATGGTATATGTATATTTTTCCATGGGGAATCCAATGGTATGATTTATTTCACATGTTCATTCATTGGTTTTTAAGTTAAACCAATTTTAGCACCAATTTATGGTATTTTTTGTATATTTGAGTAATTATTTTTAGTGTATAATTATTCTAATTAATTTTAATATAATTATATTAAAGGTATAATTATTCTGAGTATTTTTTGTGACCTTATTGGGTATGTGGTCATATCTCAAAGGCTCACATTCCCTACCACCAAAAAAGATTGTACCACAATCTAATGTATGTGATTAGGGTATCATCCACTGTCCTACCTCTTCAATAGACTTTGTTAGTCTTGAAGCTCAATAATGCTTAACTTTTTTATTTTTCAGGTTTTCTTTCATGTCTGAACCTTCTTAGTAGTTTATCAGCATTTGTTATATCTTTCTCAAGTAGCCATTCATCTTCTTGAGTTGAATTTCTATACCTTACAAGGTATTCTCTTTCTTTTTTGTTTCTTGTCCTTCTTTCTTTAAGGACTTTTACTATTTTCTTTTCCTCTCCTTCTTCCAAGGGGGGAATCTCAAGTGGGGGTTTATTTCTTAGTGGAAATAACTCTTTGTCACTTGAACTGTAAGGTTTTATCAGACTTACAGGGAAAGTTGGGTGTTTGTTCATTAGCTCACCTGTGAGTTCTAATTGCACAGCATTGGGTCCATGAAGTGCTTTTATCATAAATGGTCCTGCAAAGGAATCTTTCAATTTCTTTGGGCCTTTTATGTTATTGAAATTAAGGGTTGATACTAAAACCAAGTCCCCTATTTTGAAATCAGGTGGTTTATGACTTTTATCCCATCTTTCTTTTGCATATTTAAAAGAATCTTGCATGCATCTGTTTGCATGGTGTCTTGCTTTGTCAAGCATTATCTTGAAACTGCTTGCTGTTGGATGTATATCCACCAAGTCCTTTTTGAGGGTATCATAAGGAAGTCTTGGATTCCAACCTTTCTCTAGCATTGCTGGTGTTTTGCCAGTAGAAGAATGGATTGATGTCTTATATGCCAGTTCAAGTGCTGGTATTAGTGTACACCAATCATGGGTAAAACCATCAGAATCTTTGAATTCTAGCCCATAAGCACAGAATCTTCTGATCATGTCCTCTAGGGTCTGTATCATTCTTTCTGCTAAACCATCAGTTTGAGGATGATAAGCTGTTGAGAATGATAACTTTGTCCCAAACAGGTTATGGAGATTTGTCCATAATGCTGAAGTGAACTTTGGGTCTCTGTCACTTATAATATTTTGGAATAAGCCTGTATGGCTAATGACTTTATTCCATATCATTATGGCTGTATCCATAGCTGTGTCATCTTTATGACATGGTAAGAACATGGGAGTTTTGCTGTATCTGTCAACTAGCACTAGGCATGCATTATAACTCCTGTCTCCTCCTGGAGGTAAGGCTGTTACCCAATCCATATGAACTATTTCCCATGGGGATTTTGGTTCTTGGATTTGGATCATCATTCCAAATTTCTTTCCTGTGGCTCTGTTGGCTTTTTGGCATCTGTCACAGGTTTGGCAGTACTCTGCAACATCTTTCTTCCAATTTGGCCACCAAGAGCAGGTTTTCACCCTCTCTAGTGTCCTATCTTCTGAGAGATGTCCAGATGCAACACTATCATGACACTCATGTAAAATAGTGTTTATTAGTGTTCTGTCTGTTAAGGCCATAACACATGTGTGTTTTGTTCTATGGTAAAGGATTCCATCAAGGAGGTGGAATCTTCCTTCATCATATGCTTTTTTCCATATTTCATCTAGTTTTGATGAAAGTGATGGATCTTTGCAGTCTTTCATTAGAAGTTGGCTTAAGATATGGCAATTTTTGTCTGTCTTATAGCTTTCTTTAACTTGGTTAAAGAATTCTGTGCCAATGTCTGTAACACATATTCCTTCTATATGGTGCTCTTCTTGTGGTACCCATGCTGGATTGTCAGGGGTATTTGCTAGAGCCCATCTGCTAAGACCATCTGCATTTTTATGAATATTTCCAGATTTATGAACAATAGTCATATTTCCCCTATATTCTTGGATAGCAATTTGCCATCTCAGCATATGTCTATTTGGAGTCTTCATATTTAATAGTGATTTCACAGCATTAAAGTCTGTGATTACATCAAATACTGTGCCATCCAAATAATAATGCAGCTTTTCTAAAGCCCACACTAGGCATAAGCATTCCATTTGGCTTGCTCCATACCTTGCTTCTGTTGGCTTTATCTGCCTTGAAATGAAACAAATTGGTCCTTCCACTGGTTTATCATTGATAATTTGTGTTTGGTGAAGTGCAGCACCTAGTCCTTCTCCACAAGCATCAATGTACAGTTTGAAAGGTATTTTCCAGTCTGGCATTAGAAGAAATGGGGCATTTGTTAAAGAATTTTTCAATTCTTCATATGCCTTGACTCTTTCTTCTGTCATCTCATAGACTGTTTGTTGGTCACATAGCTTATACAAGGATTTAGCAATCTTTGCAAAGTCCTTTATATGCTGTCTATAGTAACCAGCAAATCCTAGAAATGATTGCATTTCTTTTTTAGTTTGAGGCATTGGTTTAAGTAGTACTGCTGCTACTTTATTTTTGTCTATGCCTAGACTAAGTCCAGATACTACATGTCCTAGGGCTTTCAATTCACTATATGCAAAATGACACTTTTTCAATGAAATTTTCATATTTACTTGGACTATTTTCTGTAGTACCCTTTCTAGTCTTGTCAGGTGATTTTCCCAAGTTTCTGAGCAAACTATGATATCATCAATGTAGATTATTAACCATCCTTCTGATAATTCTTCAGGAAATATGGTATTCATCATTCTTTGATAATGGGAAGGTGCATTTTTTATTCCAAATGGCATTCTTAGGTATTCAAAAATTCCACAATGGACTATTATTCTTAGTAGTTTCTTGGCATTGTCTGTTAAGACATTTTGATGAAAACCCTTAAGAGCATCCATAGCTGTGATGAACTTAGCTTGTGACAATTGGGTCAATGTCTCATGGATTCTGGGTATTGGATATCTGTCTGGAATGGTATAGGTATTCAGGGCTCTGAAGTCTCCTACCATCCTTGATTTTCCATTATGCCAAGTTATAATCACAGGTGTAGTAACTTCTACTTGCTCATTATGTCCAACCTTTCTTAATACTCCAAGGTCCATTAATTCTTTAATGTGCACCTCTAGGGATTCTCTAGCTCTTGGACTGGCTGGATAAGCAGGTCTTCTTAATAAAGGTGGGTAAGGTTTTTCTACATTAAGAATTATATCCACTTCATGTCCAATTATGGCACCTAGTGGCTCTTTGTCAGTTGCAAAGGCATTTTTATACTTAAATAAGAGGTCAATCAATTTTTCTTTCATTCTTTCTGTTAATTCTTGATTGAATTCTGCCTCTTTGAGTTGTTCAGATATAAAAAGTTCTTTTTCTGGAATTTTTTCCTCATTCTTAATAACTGTGATTTGTTTTTTGTTATTTAAGAATCCAAACTTTTGTCTTTTATTATCTCCTATGGTAAAATATCTATCCTTTTGGTTGGAGATATCTATACCATAGATTGATAAGTAGTCATTTCCAAGTATGAAATGATTACTAGTACAGTTGTCCATTACTACAAACTCTACTTTGATTCTGACACATTGTGAGGGATGAGGAAAAATTAGTGTTAAATCAATTATTCCAAGGGGCTTCATGCTCTCACTTGCACTACTAAATTTGACACCTTGTATTGGCATAGGTTTTTCTTGCCAGTCTGGGACAATGGTTTTTAAATAATTTTTGCAACACAGGTGCAATATGCTCCTGTATCTAAGTTAACCTTTCCTTCTTGGTTATCAACTATAACAATACTAATACTTGATTTTCCAGCTGTATATCCCATTCCTCTTGCAGGTTTGGTTCTATACATTTTGGCATCTTGTATGTTTGTCAGATTTGTGTCAGATGTTCCAACTTGTGGCAAGTTTGAGTTAACATCCAGTACTTCATAAATTATATCAATATTATTAATTTGTGCATTAATTATATTGATTTCATCACTTTCAGAGCTTTCTGATTCTTCTGTCTCTTTTTCAGAGTCAGATTCTTCTTCTTTGTCATTGTGGTTTTCTGTTTCCACAATTTCATTAATCTTTGCTTTTTTAAGGCAATTATTGGCTAAGTGTCCAATACCTCCACATTTATGGCATTTTCTTTTAGAGGTAATATACTATTTTTAATTTCTGTTAAAGTATTTACAACATCTTTGGACAAGGTTATTTCTTTGGGAAATGAGGTTGTCTCATTCTTTGCTCTTCCTTGTCCTTGAATTCCATCAAGGTTCTGGCCATGTTGAAAACATTGTCCATGGCATCCTTTTGGATTCTTGGGATTCTGTAGCTTGGGGAATATGGTTTCCTCCAATGCTTTTTCTTGTTCTTCTTCCCTTCTTGGGGAAGTGGGTTGGCTTGAGGCTTGCTGGTAGAAGCTACTGGGGCTTCTTCCTTGGTTGCCTCCCTCTTTTTGGCATGATAATCCTTGATTTTTTTGATTTGAGGTTTGGATGACAGTGGATTCCATCCATTGGAGTATCTCACTATCTCCTCCTCTTTGAGGAGCTTTTTCAGGATGTGCCAGGAGTTCATCACTCCTTGGTGTATTTGAGGCAGCATTTCCCAGTCTTTGTCCTTGTATACTGTGTAATACTGCTTGTACTGGCTCATGTAGATGTCTATTTGAGCCCTCTGAATGTGATTTGTACCTGTTTGAGTTACTCATACTTAGTTCCAATTCAGGCTCAGATATCATGGGCATTTCTGGGACTTGCCTTTGGGATAAGGCACTTCCTTGTGTGGATTCTGTTCCACTGGGGATATTGCCCTTTCTTTTCCCTTTTGAGGGATCAATTCTACTTCTGAGTCCAGCTCCATCTGATTGGATGGAGTATTGGGAACCTCTTCTGGTAGTCATAATTAAAGAATAAGAAAAAATAAAAGTATTTTTAGAATAAAATTCTTTTATGGCAATTTAAAAAGAGGTGCTCACCTTCAGAGTCTTGAATGGTGGGCCCTGGAAAGTCTAATTTCTTAGCTTTCTTTCTTTTGGTGATAACTGGTGTTGGAGAACTTTGACAAGTTTCTTCCACCAATCTCTCAACAGTAGCTTGGTTGTCTTCTGTTGGGTTATCTTCAAACACTAAAAAAGACAAATAAATATAAGTCTTTTTATAAGAAGTGTTATTTTTGGAAAGATATGGCAATTTTCCACGTAGAAATTGCTTTTATATCTTAAAAAAAATGAAATAAATAAAGAAATGAATAAAAATGAATAAAAATAACTTTTTTTATTGGTTTTTAATATTTTTTAATATTTTTATGTATATTTTTATTTTTAAAGAATAAAATAAAAAATGAATATGATTCTTATAAAATTAAATTATAATAAAAATTATTTTTAATTTATAAATTATCTTTTTTAATCACTAGAGTCACTCAAAGAAAGTTCTTGCAAGTCTAAGGATGTGAAAAACCACGTGTAAGACAGTACAATTGCTTTCCAAATGCCTCAATAGCTTTTAAAATCAATAAAATATAAAATTATTATATAATTTTATGATTATAAATATAATTTATTATTGGATAAACCCAAATAGAATCTTTTTAAAGGTCTTTTAAGTAAATATCACGGCCAGGCCCCCAAATGTAAGGTTTGACTATGAAACAATAAGTAAAAATTACTAATTTATTACTTATTGTACTCTGAATGTCCTTATAAAATGAATAAATAAGATTAAAATAATAATAATAATAAAGAAATATTATTATTATGGCGTAAAATTATTATATTATTAAATAAATATAATAATATAATTAATATTATATGAAAATATAATATTATAAATAATATATTAATATAAAATAATTAATATATTATAAAGCTCTTTATTATTGTTACCAACAAATAATAAAGGCGTAAAAAATTGTTTTTTATAAATAAAAAACAATTAATAACAATAATATTACTAATATTAAAGTTATAAATTAATATAAATACTATTTATATTAAATAAGAATTATTATGAGTAATAATAAGAGAGAAATTATTATAATAAGATGAAATAACCTACTTTTAACACTTAAGATAATAATTTTGAGTTATTTTACGCCAAAAGAATATAATACAACCTTTTCAAATTGTAATTACAATAAAAATAAAGAGAATTTACTAAATTTCTTGATTTTACGTGGAAATGAGCTTTTCAGAGAGATTTACAGCAAAAACAATTAAAGAATTGATTTAATCACGTAAAAATGGTGATTAATGACAAGATGGTCTTTGGTCTTTAAGAATATAAGAGTTTTATATTTAAAGAATAAAGAAATTACCTTTTATTTAATTGATTTAATGTTTTTGATGCGTCTTAGGGGAAAACAGAGTAAAAAGAGCTCTATTTATAGTAAATACCTCCCTCCTAGAGTCCAACAGGCTTCTAGTAGACGTGTACTGATTATATCCACTGGAATTGATCAATATTTTAAGGTTTGAGGGTGATTACATCATGATCAAACCATATTACATCATTATTACACCATTATTTAGAGTTATCACTATAACTCTAATTGTGATGACATCAGAGGCTTGGAAGAACCCCAAATTTCGTGGATTTTATTAGTTTTAATCATAAACTAATAGTATTCACCAATTTTATCACTATTAAGACTGTTAAACTTAATTTAAGGTTACAGTATGTGATCATAACAGCTCAATTTAAGCTCAAACTTTGATCCTCAATAACTTTTAAGGTTTTCACGCTACAGCAATTCAGAGAGTGAATTCTGATAGCCTGACATAACCTTATTATGCTGCCAAGAGCTTTTCATTACATCATCAAAACTCTAATTTTGATGATTTTTCTTGTAACTCATCTTTTCTGTCGAAATTCAATATTTTAAACTTCAAACCTTGATTTCAGGGGGTTATACCCTGAATTTAATAATAAAAATTACATCATTCTTCACGAATGAACTAGGAGAATCCAACTGTATACCTTTTTTTAAGTTTGGACTACTTTCACAACAAAGTGGTCAACAGCTCTGTTGATTTTTATCAATATTTCCTCATAAGTCTTAACCTTGTTTATAATTTGCAAAATGAAGTTCATATCTGTGTTCTTACAGTAATTACGTGGTAACTTTATTTTTGGTTCATCATTCTATCATGTATAGTTTAGAAGATATTAGCTATGATCCTTGAATATATGCGTTGACCAAAAAAGTGCATATATTCAGGATAATTCCTTAAGTATTAACATTGGAAATTGGCTTATTAATTGTTTTATATGTGGATTTTTGTGGGGAATCCACTGGTACAATTTATTTCACATGTTGTTTCATTAGTTTCTGAGATAAATAAGTTTTTATGGTTTTTATAAGGTATTGTACCTTATAATTCCTTAAATATTGGCTTTACAGATATGCCATAAAAATGGTATATGTATATTTTTCCATGGGGAATCCAATGGTATGATTTATTTCACATGTTCATTCATTGGTTTTTAAGTTAAACCAATTTTAGCACCAATTTATGGTATTTTTTGTATATTTGAGTAATTATTTTTAGTGTATAATTATTCTAATTAATTTTAATATAATTATATTAAAGGTATAATTATTCTGAGTATTTTTTGTGACCTTATTGGGTATGTGGTCATATCTCAAAGGCTCACAACTATAAAATTGATATATTGATATCATTGGATTTCAAAATTTATAAATTTTGTGAATTTAAGTATTGAAAGAATCAAAAAACTAGCTCAAATCCATATTTTCTCTTTATAAGATTCCAAAATTAAAATAAGATCATTTTTAGAAAGCCAAACTGATCATTTTGCTCCCCAACTTTGATCATGGATACATTCTAAGCTATTTATTATTCAATAACAGTATATTTAATTCATATAGATTTGCATTTCCTAATTAAGGCTCCAAGAGAATTTCACAACATCGTTGAAAGCCTGTTTTGGATGAATTTTATGTCAAATAGTCTTTTCTGTCAAGATTTACCATGTTCAGCTTCATTAAAGATAAGCCGTCAGCCTTATAGTGTAATTATTGAGAATAATTGCATCATTGTTAACAAATGAACCAGTGGAATTACATTTTGGTTCTGATATTGAGATTTCAACGCTTTTGTTCATAAGTGGTCAACTGGTATGATAATTTTCATCAATATCCCTCTGCTACTCATAGCTCTATTTGAAGAACTGGAAATAAAATCTATTGATTTATTATTACATCAATTACTTGGTATCTGCATACTGGAATTATAAATCTATCCTATATAATTGAAGAGATATATGCTAAAAACCATTGATATATTCACTTATCATTGAAAGCGCCTATATTCAGGTATCTAAGAAAGTATTGGTCTTGAAGATAGGTCACAGAAGTAATATATATATCAAAATTTGGATGGGCAATGAAATGGTTTATCTTATTTTGCACTTTTAGTTTTTGGATTCTGGGATAAACAGGATTTTGTGCTTTTTTAGTCAGTTTTTCCTATATTATCCAGGTATTTCCACAATTAAAGGTATTTGTGATTTACTTTAAGAGTTATTATAGAGGAATAACTTCAATTGTGTTTATTTTAAAGGAATTTCCATCAATAATAATCAAATAATTATCACTGCATAAGTAACCTTGAGTTATTCTTACTTGAAATGATTTAGCAGAATATTTGTGATATTTTTGGGTATGTGGTCACATTCAAAATGTGCATGCACTTAAGGATTTCCATAAAAAGAAGAAATAACCAAAACATTTTTAAGAATTAGAGGAAAGTTTCAAAAGAGTATAGATCATACATTAGTACAAGGGACTTCAAAAATACATAATATTTTCCCCAAAATTACTTTATAGAAGCCATTCAGTGGAGAAATTGGATAAAAAGGATACAATCCAGGAGTATGGGAAGGAATAAGAAAAATACATTTTGTACCAAATTTCCAAAAAGAGACTCAGTATTAGGGAACTTCTACCCAGAGTCAAAAATAAAATGCAACCCAGAAGTACAAGAAAAGGATTGGACAGATTCAGTTAAACTAACTACTGAGATATTTGTTCATATGGATACTGGACAAAAGGAATTTTAGCATGGAATAATGATGGGCAGAAATTTAAATAAAAACTCAGAAATTATACCTCCTAAAAATGACCTGGTTAGAAATTATGCATGGAATTAGAGTTTGCAATCTCAAAAACATTTTGAAATATTAGAAGAAATAGAAACCAGAATCAGAGGAAATTGGGAAGAAATCTCAGACATAGGAAATTCATGGAATATCAAAGATCCTGAACAGATTCAGGGACACCAAGGCATGGAGGAAGGAATACCATATTACCCATAACAGTCAAGAAAATACAGGACTTACAAGCCAAAGACCAGTTTATCCAGGATTCATCAGTCATGCCTGGTAGTCTCCAGGGAAGTAGAAGGAACCCAAGGAAAAAACAAGGCCTTTTTCAACCAGTGGAAGAAAGAATCAGAACCTTTGATGTATAGCTCAATGGAATTAGCTCAAGAGTTACAAAAAACAAAAAATGATTTTTGATAGCTAAGAATTGATTGAAACAGAGCTTATTACTTGGAATGATGAAATACCCATTAGATATTTTGAAACCAATAACTCTACATGTGTAGGCTCACATAGTTCAAAAGAGGAAAGTTCATGGAATAAAAATTTGAACATGTACAAGAAGTGAGGCCAGAAATTCAAGGCCTTAAGGAATAAATTGCATTAAAAGATGTATTCATTAGTACTTGATTAAAAACTTAGCCAAAATTTTGGCAGAAGCTTGAAAGAAAAACAGAAACTTCATCTTAATACTAAAAGAAAAACAATCTGTGAGAAGATATTCAAGAAGAATCAAAAAGAAGAAGGAAATCCTAGGAAAGAAATTCTGTTATATCTTTAAAAAAGAGAAGAAGATGATTTTTACCCTCAAAACATTAAGCTGATGAGCCCATGAGTACCTCACAACAGGTGAAAGAGGAGGAAAAATCAGAGCACAAAAACCAGAAACCTTTTTACCAGGCTCCAAGTTTAGCATCTGAGTCCATTCAACAGGATGATAAGAGCCTCAGTTAAGCTGGGTAGAAAGAACTAAAGAAACTACCAGAAGTGGTTCATTGGAAAAAATTACATGTGATTGAGGAATATGATAATATTGAGCTCATTGCTTATGTTTATGGCATTTCTGTTGATGTTCCAAAGAAACCAAAATACCAGAGCACCATAGGACTAAACAATGAATTAGGAGGCCATGATATTATAAAGTAAAATGGACTGAATGAGATAAATGAAAGTAAAATCTGGCCATTGTGGAAAAAAATCATAAGAAAGTACAGTATTGGTTCTTGTATTGGGAAGAAAACTATCCCCTTTGAGAGTGAGAGATAATCCACAGAAAAATACTACTATCAATGGTTTCTGAAAAAACCACAATAGATCACATCTGTCAATCCACATATGAAAGTAGAAAGAAGGAAAAAAGGCATATTCAAAAATATCACAAGGCTTGGAGCATACAGTAAAATGCTTGTTCAGAAAAACCAGAAGAACTGATGAAATAGGAAATTCTATAAAAGACACAAGGAAGAGGAAATGTATTGCAAGGTACCTCTACTACAAAACCAACCTTAAGCAAAAAATAAAGTATGAGAATAAAGACAATAGAAAGGAGAACTGAATTGAGCTATTCAAAAAAATGTGTTCAGCATATGTGGATCACATGAAGATAATGCCAAATCTTTCACTAATAAAAGTAATATATATATAGCTGATTGAGAATTAGAAAAAATGGCCAAAAGGGGAGAAATCTGATTCAAGCAGATTGCAAATAGCCTCTGCAGAGTCGAAAAGCTAATCAGATTAGATAGAGTCATATATAGTAGAATTAAATGAGTAAAAAGAGAAAAAACGTTAGACTCAGGTATAAAACAGAAATACACAGAAAAAGAGCTCTGTAAGAAAAGAAAGAATTTAAAAACCTTTTTGGTAACATCAAACAAAGGTATGAGGTTCATTCATGGTAAGCCTGAAAAATTACAGCATACATGTAAAAGAAAAAACATTACTCAATAATCTAAATTTGAGTTATATTATCAATAGTCAAAGAGAGTACCTGAACAAGAATTTCCCCAAATGGGATTACAAAATCATTCCCACTAAAGTTGGATTTCTCAAGAGAGCCCCAGGAAGGATGAACTCTCTTGGTACAGCTTCAAAAAATATATTCCCACCCAAAATGAAAAGCAATTTCATACTAAGAACTAAGGTTGTAGTATTTGGTTATGAAAAGGTATTAGTAATCTTAATACAAATAGAAAACAAGAGAATGTATGGTATCTATATCTGAAACTGTCATGAAAAGCACTTCACCATAAGTGGAAATAAGGACAAAAAGTTTTCCTTTAATAAAAACCATCTCCTAAGTAAAAATAAGATTGAGGACCCATTGAAAGAGCTCAGGATTCCAACATGGTACACAACTTCAAAGTAAGAGAAAGATTCACTCAAATTAGATACCTATAAAGCATAGAGAAGCTTTTTCTATGGAGATGGACCCCTGGGAAAACTTAAAGCGAATGAGGTACACCTTGTTGACATACTCCCAGAATACCACCATAACCTGAAATTTGGGAGACTAGAAAGGAAATTGAAAAAAATCAATGAAATACTAGAGCTGGAATAATGAGATAGTGGAGGATACTTCACCAGTCCTGATTACATGGAATGATAGAGATTGAAAATAGCTTGGAGATCTCATAGTCCTGAACAGATACCCCAATGAAAAAATCTGACATTTAAATAATAACTCATTTAATTGAAAAGCTTGCAAAAGAATAATTAAAAATGAAGGAATACATCATAAAACTCTTCCATCAACCTCCAATAAGAAAAAACTCCATAAAACTACCAAGAAGTAGTTGTCATATGGGAATATATGAGTATACAATCATGCCATTTGGAATAAAAAGATGCACCAGACCAATTCCAAAGGTCTATGGAGACCACATTTCACAATGAAATAATGTGGGTGTGATTATAGTATGTATTCATGATATCATAGTATAACCAGCAACATGGGATTACTATAAAAGATAAATTGAAAGCATATTGATAAGATTTATGCCAAAAAACATGAAACTTACTTTCCAAAAATGAAAGTTTGGACAAAAACATCTATTAGATCTGGGGAAAATAGTTTCAGGATTAGGATCATGAATAAGACAGAAAAAAGGACTTGTAGTACTGAAAAACCCAGTAGCCAAAAATACAAAAGAAATTCAATATTTTTTGGCCTTTTCAGCTATCAAGGAAGGCACATGGAGAGCCTTGCACATATATCTAGTATTCCATATAGGCTATTTTGAAAGGGTGGTTAATTTGAAATTACCAAAGAATGGAGAATTGGATTTGAGAAAATAAAATATTAACTCCCACATACACCTGTCATCATCATAGCTAGATTTTAATTTCCTCTCAAGTTATAGAATAATGGATACTGCGATTTTATTTTGGAGCAATATCCTAACTAACTGTGGTGTTCTAAGAATAGTAATCAGTGATAGGGAGCCAAAATTTCAATCAGGATTCCAGACCAACATATATTAGATTTCAGGAGCCAAATAAGCTTTCTCAAATTTTGGAAATCCACAAACAGATGGATTGGAAGAAAGGATGGTCAAAAAAATGGAAGAAATGATAGGGAGATTCTGTTTGTAGGGAATGGAATACAAGGACCATTAAGGATGCAACCATGACAGGTAACTACCTATCAGAGAGGTACAGCTGCCTAAAAACAAAAGTGTACACTCAGTAAAATGCAACACACCTACTATCCCAGAAAAAGGATGAAATTCACTACTACCAGTAGTTTAGTTAAAAAAAATATCTATAAATATATCCAAAAGAAAAAGACTTCCAAAAACTGTGGAAGATGAAGCTTTTGAGCCCAGATAGATTCATGGAAGAAGGAAAAATTTAAAACAAACAGAGGTATGACAAAATTCACCAAGAATCTGAATTCAAAGAAGGAGAAAAAATCCTACTCTGATATTAAATAACCTAGAGGGTCTCAAAGAGATGATAAAACATCTTTCAAGAGCATTTACCATGATCAGAAAAAGAAGCAAAAGGCATTGGAAATCATAATAATTGAATGATTTTCAAGGGAAGACCATCTTTTCCAAATAACATTAGTAAGGCTATATGATGAAACAGCTGATAGTAAACCCCCTGATTGGAAACAGAACCTCACCCACAATAAAGTATTGTAAGACTAACATTTACCCTTCCCAGGCAAAATAATCATCAATTACAGGAAAATAGGAATTGATTTGAAGGAGAATCACCATCAGAAAATTGGATACACCTGATGGAAGGTGTTGTGTTTGGAATTAAAAATTGGAGATATATTGAAGGAAGGTTGGAAATAGGACAAATGGTCAATTTAGAAATGGAAGTTTTTGAATACATTTAAGTCACATACACAAGCCACAAATTCTGAATTCAGTTTTTTTAGCATCAGTGTTTTTTCAAGGTTGTCAAGGCTCAGAATTATGAGAATCCTTGCTTTTGTTTTCCTTTTTTTAATATTATTGTTTATTGTTTATTTTTCAAATTACAGAAATTTCAATCCATGGGGTCTTTCTTATGTAGTTTCACATATAAAATACAGTTTCAATATGAACTAACTGTGAAGATCACATATAGGAACCCATAGAAGAATAATATTGGGAGTGGAAACCTTTTAATTTGAATGACCTTCCTCATTAATAATAAAATGGCTTAGGTAAGTTCTGAACAAATGAATAATTATACCCCAGCATTAAAGTTCTTTCTCTTATTAAGTCTGTAATTTGTGAGAAATTCTATTTGTTATTTTTTCTCCATTTTTATAGTGAGGTTATGATTAAAATTAAGAAAATTGGTCAAGATTTAGGGAACAGTGGTATTTCAGGGAGAGGCACAAACACATTTATTTTTTATTGAAACAATATTACCCCAATTTAAACGGATAAGCTTATTTTGAAGAGGTTTTAGCACTTATAGCTAGATAATATAAATATTGAAATTAAAATATTGGCTTCACTATTACAATGGGGGACTTTTTCATTCAAAATTCCATGATTTAAGCTGAATATTGTTGTGATCCTCATACCAAAACATGAATTAGCGATAGAATTTTTATATATATATATATTATCACCAAGGAGATCAGATTCTTTCACTTTTTTGGCCAATTCAATGTTTCTCTTTCCTGATACCAATTTAGATCCACTTTCTATATTATTGTGGAGAAATTATTGATTCTGATTTAAGAATCTTGAGCAAGCGTATTACTTCAATATCTGAAGAAGAAAAGATTGTTAAAATTTCTTCTTTTAAGTAAAGAAGGGTAGGAGGTGTATCAGAATATAAAATGAAGCTGAAATAATGCAAGGATTTGTGTGAACTTTCTAGAAAGGTAATCTTCATCTGTCAATGTTTCTAGCCATTTGTTTCAGCAATTATTTTATTCTTTTAGAAGGTTTTATAAATATAGATGTTTATGGCGCTCATTTATTTTACTATTTCTTATGTATTATATGGGATTTTTACATTTTACCTTTACCTTTCTTAGTCTTTGATGTAATTTTGAATTATTAGATATATTAACAGCTCTCCATGCATTGAGAAATTAAAGATTGTATCTGAACTTGATGGATTGATAAACATAATTATCTCAAAATATCTTCTTGACTTCATCCTTGATACACAATCATAAAATCAAATTATGGAAAATATTTAGCATATAATCTCCCAATTTTTCTACATTAAACCTTTCTCAAAGCTATAGAGAAAACCATTAGAGAATATTATTAGGACTTTACTTTAAGCTGAATTACAACTTCAATATCCATTGGAAGAATTAGAAACTTTGTATCTATAAGTAAATAAAATAATTCATTCCATTGTTTTGAAACAATAGGAATATGATAACAAAGCAAAAGAACTGGTAAAAATAGGTTCTTTAAACAAATTTCTGTATCATCATTTATTGATAAAGCTTTTGAGAATTTTGAGAATATGAAATAAGCTTGCTAAATCTATACAGCCTTAAATAATGATAAATAATTAATGATCAGCTGTTATGAAGATTAGTGGAAAATGTTATATATGAAGTTACTTCAATTGTTTTTGAAGGAGAATATGATTATATTTCTTATTTTTTTTCTTTTATCTCCAATTTAAGGCTTGAAGTATTGATTAAGGTCAAACTTTGAAGAGGGAAGCCACAAATATATTCTGGAAAGTTTTGGGAAATAAGCCTTAACTAGAACAAATATCACATCAGAGCCATGTCCATTTAAAATAGAAATATGGTCGAAATCATGTTGAAACTATTTAATTGTTACTATCAAAGATTCTCCAAGGGCTTAAATGAGTTCAAAAGACTTCTCATGGAATTTCGTGAAAAGTGTTTTCTCAGAACCCTTTATGACCACAGAGACATTCATATTACAAAAAAGGATTATTTATCCAAGTAAATAATTAATAATATTCTGTTATGCATGCAAATATAATGAAGCTTTGAAACAACATATTCTTCAAAATTAAAGAAACTTCTCTTGAATATTTTAAAAAGAAGCTACATATTATAAACTATAATATTAAAAATATTTGGGAACAATTTGAGAAACATTACAGAGAAATAAAAGCTGTTTGAGACCTTTTTGATAGAATTATATTCTATATGGGAAAATGGGCTTAGAGTTTCAGTTAGCTGGTCTTGATTTCTTGAAATAAAGCAAAACATTCAAATCTTCAGTTTGTTTCATCAGAATTATATTGGGCTCATATAATCCTATTGTTATTTTTCACATTTTGGTGAAACATAAATATAATTTAATTTGAAAGTTGGATGTGCAAACAGAAACACAAAAACTGAAAAAAATACCTCAAAAATTATCTTTCAACAAAGATTTTGAATAAAGTGGTGGAGCTCACTCAAGAAAATAAGGGATAGAAGAGCTCAAGGAGCATGTTCTGCTATTCTTTTTATTATTCAAAGAAAGTTTTTTGTTTTTTTTTCAAGAAAATAAGTAAAAAACCCTTGGGTTTGATTGGTTTGATTTCACTTTTTGAGTTGTGTTATTACTTTTTATGATGATATGTCATTTCGAGTATTTTATGCATTTTTGTTTGTTTGTCCTTTTATCTAAGTTTTCCTATGTTTCTTTTTCATGTGATTCATTTCATTTAACTCTATTTTATGTTTTTTTGTCAATAAAACTTGAAGTAGGAGGCCTTGTAAGGCGCGCTACTGTAAATTTATTCACAAATGTCAAATGTGTTACAGTACAGAACCAGTAATAGCCACCACTGTAAGTTTGTCGACAATCATTGAAAACTTTACAGTAGCCGTCATTTCAGGGCCTGTAATGTCATTTCCTTTTCACTTTTTTATTTCCTCCAGTGGTAAGGGCTGTACTATATACAGCCTAGTACATCTATTTAAAAGTAAGTAATAATAATCTAAAAACAGAAAGAGAGAGTAACTTTCTCTTGAAAAAAAAAGAAATTTTGGCCTTAAGAATAAAAATTGATAAAATTCATCAATGATGCAAAGTGACCAGAAAATGAATAAAAATAAAAATAATAAATGAATTTCAGAAATTTTGATCAACGAATAAGAAAAAAATAATGTCTCTTGGAAATAATTGTATTGAAAGGACTTTGAATGAAAGCCCTTGTCTGTTCCTTCTGAAGTTACAGGAGTTTAACTATCGAAAATTCAAAAATATCCACAATCCAGTTTATTCAGAAGAGGATTAGTGGAAAAGAGCTGTATTTGATTTTTGAGGCTATTGGTTCGAAAGAAATAATAAATAAGATTTTTATATAGTAATCATAAGTCAAAAATCAATAAATATGAAGGATTTATTCATTTTTAAGACTTTATTTGACTTATTTTTGCCATCAAAAGGATATAATCATCAAAAATGAAAATGGATTTGGGAATTCTGTTTCTTATCATAAAGTAAATTATTATAAAGATCAAAATATAAAAGGAAAGTATTTTTTTTAATATACTATATCTTTCCTATATTCAATCAAAAAAGGAAATACAATCTTGGGAATTAAGCAACATTCCAGTGGCTTAGAATAACTTGGTATAACAGGAAACATTGAGATCCTGAGTCTAACTTAATTAACAGAAAGGGTCCAGAATCAGGCTAGGATGGGTCTATGCTAAATTCCCAAATGCAGCACATGCTGGCAGTTGTAACCATTCTGCTCATTATAAATAGACAAGAACGGGTAAGATGTGAAAATAAAACAGCAGATAAAGATAAATGTGTACCTGAGAAAGATATCTCAGATGAAAAGCCAAATTTTGAAATATTCAGAGCTTCAGGGATAACAGAAGAGTCTCATAAATAATAAGCCTTTTTTGGGAGCAGGGTATGCCAGCCTGTTACTCCAAACAAAGAACCAGAATTACCTACATGTACCATAAGTCATTTCATTGACCTTGATACATGAGTAAACAAGATAATGATAAGATACAGATAATGAAGGTACAGGTTGCATGTGAGACTTCTTCCAGCTGATAATATAATATTTTTTACCAATTGGCCAATAACTACCCAATATATAACACCATTTTGTTCTTGATGTGTACCAAACAGGCAAAAACTCCTTTTCAACTCTAATCTAGATTTGAAAATTTAATTTAAGCACCATTAAAGTGGTTTTAATTCAATATTTCTCAGTGAGAGATGTCCAATGGTTTAATTCATTTCCCAGTATCACCCTTAATGTAAGGAATAATATATTTTCACCTTAAATTAAAAGAAAACCCTTTATAAGTCAAGGAGTGCTTGTAAAAAACTGTATGAAAGCACCACAAAATTGAACATCCAATTGATAAATTTGATCTGAGATACTCTAAGAAAACAAATAGTCCAAACTGGAAGAGAGATCTTGGTTGAAAGGATATGAAGTAAAATAAGTTTTTCTGATAATAGTTATTCAAGGGAATGCCTGCATATTTGCCATTTTGAATCCTGATTTATTGAAGAGTATATCAAACTTTAGAGATCTCCAATAAATGAATTTTCTTTTAATTCAAGATTTGATATATTTTAAGTTGACAGAAATATCTGGCGTGGTAATCTTTGAGGCCACATACATATTTACACACAATAATCAAAATAATTCAAAAACCTATAGCCTCAGCTATTTTTGAGAATATTGAGAATTAAGCATACCAAATTGGATAGCTGAATAAGCTCTTCCATTGGGTATCCATGTGCTCTTGGTATCTTCAATATTGACTGAGATATATGGATTGGAATATTCTCCCCAATTCTGGTATGTGACAGACCTGTAACATGTGGTACTTTCTTTATAAATTCTCATAGTTAAAAGCTAAAAACCCACTATAATGAATCATATAGGTTATTAAAAATACACTAGAAACAGCATAAAAGGTCCGATATGGTCTATTGAAAGCCTCTTCACCCTGTACTTATTTAGGATCATTGTTTGTAGTCTCAAAGCCATACTTCTTGCTATTGTGATATTATTACTGAAGGTATATATCCAGAACCCAGACTCAATAATGAACCCTAAATGGATGAAAGAAGTATATTTCTCACTGGAAAAGGACGTAATTATCTCATATGAGGATTCCTAAATGATAAAACTGTGTCTAGGAAGTGGAAATTTTTATTTATACATTGAAACAATGTTTACTAATAGCTTAAGCACCACCATTATTGCTGATAGTATGTCCCTCCTAATTTGTGTTTAACTATTTTTACCATGTGAAAGTAACAGCTTTAGATTTAAACTACTATTTTTAATCTACTAAATACACTCACCCTGAGGTAAAATGTCTCTCTCATGAGAAATTGGTTTGTAAAAGACAAATGTAAAGCCATTATTTGAGCTACAAAGGAAGTTGAAACTCAATTAGTGGCTCAAAAGACAATTCTACCAGGGTGGCTCAAATATGCAAGATGATTGGCTCTATATATTCATCATATTGATAGAAATGTTGAATTTGAAAACTTTTATTTCAATTATGAAAATTGCAAATTGTTACAGCTTAGTTACCCTGAGATTTCAATCAAGTTCTTTCTTTGTTTAATGTTTTTCCCACTTTATTAAGCTACCAAATTTTCATAAATAAATCATTTGATATTAAAAATAATCATTCTACACAAAAAGTCCTAAATTAAATTTATCTCCTTCAAGAAAAACAATAAAACCTTATTCATAATCATCAGGCCATTTGACAACTGCCAATTAACTGTGTATGATTAATTAGCTTTCAGAAAATTTAAGTTTTGATTATGTCAAAACCTCAGGAGAAACCTCAATAATTCCACCACTTTCCTTCAAACAGAATTAATATCAATAGCTTCCAGCTGAGATGAATCAAAATTGTTTCAATCAATTGAATCTTAGCTCAACCCAACTACATGAAAAATGGAAAAAATAAAAAAATATGCCTGAAGGATGTTTTACAAAACCATTCAATCATGAATCACTCCGGATTATCCTAAGAAGGGTCTCAAAAGGATAGATCAAAAATATGAAGTCTAATTGCCCCTGCTTCAAAGAAATGGATGTTCCTATTTGGAAAAATCTAAGTTTGAGTTCATTGAGCTCATTTGATGCCCAAGACAGAGGAACCAATTATTAAGTTCCACAAAAAAAAGCAAAGTTCAAGAGGTAAGCCAAAGTAAACCTCAATTGATAGTGATTAAATATCAATTTATTGATTATGTATCATATTTATATTATTGAGAGGGGAATAAGGAAATCACCAAAGAAACATTTTTAAAATTGTTATGTTTATACAAAACTAGAGAGAATGGAGAAAAATAGCTTCTTTTCTGAAGCTGTAAGAATTCTTTTCAAACATCAAGAATCATAATACTGAATTGAAGCTATGACAGAGTGAGGATATATATACAATAGATTTTCCAAAGGGTATTCAAAATAATCAAAATGATATATGTGATTACTCTATCCAAGATATTGATAAAAATAATGATAGGGAGAGAAATATTCAAAATCAAAGCCTTCTGAAACCCAATAATTTGGGTATATCTCCCAAGAGTTTTAATATCAATTATGGTTCATGCAAACCATCACATGATTCATTATCACAAAAATATACTCAATATATGGATGTCCATCAAAACGTTTTGTTTTTCATAAATTGATTTTAAATATAAATATAGAGACTCTGAGCTAAGTAGCTCTTTATTATGTGATAAAAGCCTCAATGCATTGTTTGAGAGGGGAAGATAAGATGTAAGGGGGATAAAAAAGTTCAATTTCTGTAGCTTAATAAATGTAAACAAGCCAAAATATTGGATATTTTTTTCAAGAGAAATAAAATTAGAAAATAATTAATTCAAAAAATGTTTGAAAAGAATAATTGGGAACAGGAGATGGACTTAAAATAAAAAAGGGAGGAAGTTTGGTTTAAGAGCGGCCACTCTTATCTCAGGATGTTCTTTTTCAGAGCTGGAAGAAATTATGAAGGTCATTATTAGCTCTTAGTTTGCTATGTCCTGGATCCAAAAAGAATAGCTTATCAATACTTCTTCTATTTCAAAACCATGTACACTACCCTCTTAAACCTCCATATGCCATATCAATGCCATATCCAATGTATGGCAATTTGGCCATATCATCTTTTTTGGCCTTTTATGGCTATTTCATCATCTGGGGCCAACCTGAACCCTTCACTATTATCAGGCCTTTCCTGGCCTTTCTCTGCTTTTGGGAACCTTTGCGTATTTTCCAGTAAACAGGGAAAATACATCCCAAAAGCCTGTATTTGGATTTTTAAGCTTAAAATAAATTTTTGCACATTTTGTGCACTTTTGTTGTCTTCAGTCCTTTTATGCCATTTTCCCATGAAGTATGGAAAATATGCCCAAAAGACCATATCTGTCCTTTTCTGGCTTAATTGCCAGTCTTTTGAATTTTGCGCGCTTTGCACAAATACCTTTTTAAAGCTGTATAGGTTGTATTTGGCCAAAACACCCAAAAGCACTTTGTCACTTCTGAAGCCACCCAAAGCCCATTTTTCACTCATATCCTCCTAGGTTCACTTCAAAAGACCTTTGGCCACTTTGACCCTCCAATAACCAAAAGTGCCATCAATGGTGTTATACACCATTATGCTTCTTTTTTCATCAGAATTCCAATAGTTCCAATATCAAATGATTATTTCAACTTTTCATCGGGTCATCAAGGCACATCATCCAGAGGATTCGTCAAGGCTCAAAGACAAGTGTCAATCTCAGAAACCAATGATGCCATCAAGCCATCATTTGATATTCTCACTCACAGTATTCCTCCAAGGGGATACTGGCAGTTCATTCTCAAGGGGAAATTCAAGAGGTAGTTCCAAAACAATCTTTCAGGTGTCCATTCTCCATCAATCCACCTTGAAAACCACATTAATTCAATACAGTCTGGATTCATAAAGACCTGTATTTCATTCAAACACCATGGAAAAATCATTCAACGCAGTTAATTTCTCAATTTGGAAAGCTATACATTCCATCAGACAATCAATACAACTTCCATTGTTCACTAATGTTCAGCTTCCAGTTTGAAGGATTCAAGCTCTCAATGTTTCACATATGACAGACTCCTTTGACCCTGGGGTGTTTCCCCCAGTTAATTAATATATTTTAGTTTCATTTTAGTTTTATTTTATCTTTATTTATCTTATCTTTTTGCTAAGTGAATACTGATATTATCAATTCAGTCATTCAGCATCTGTCTCCTTTCTTTCTTTTCCTGTCAGTGGAGATTGGTGGTCATATCCTTTACTAATTCTATTTTTCCTTCTAGAAGTTTGAAACGGTGATTAAGGACTTACTTTGTTGGATTTTTGGCCATTTGGCTTCTCATTTCTCTTTTGAATCTCATCTTGTACTTGCATATCTTTCAGAGAAGTTCATTTTATGTTATCTGGTCTTCTTTATTCTTTGGAGTTTTCCAAGTGAGTTTCCTGATTACTGAGTGACTGGCCACTCTTGCTTTCCTCAAGAGCCCCTGTGACATTATATTAATTAACTCATAATTTCCTTTTATTCTGTTCATCCATTCTTTTATCATTTTTATTCACTCATTTCATCAAAATCATGACTCTTTAATGCTTATGAACTTGATGATTTTTTGTCACCTTTCAATTTTCCCTCACACATTCTTCATTCTTGAAAATTGAAAGCTGACCCATTTTCTTTTTTTTTCTCTTTTCAATTTGTCTTCAAATCATCAAATAGCTTCATTGAATTAAGGTTTTCATTCCATTTCATTTTCAAATTGGCCATTGAGATATTCAGACACTCTCTTCTCATCCAGATTCAATAATTCTGATTTTTTAAAGAAGATTTCACTTGATTTTATTTTGATTGATTAACTTGACATAATTGATATTGAATTCAAGAAGATTGATTGACCTGAAGTTTTATTGATTTTTCTGATTTTCACATCAAGATTTTTGAAATTTTTTTATTTTTCTTCAAGAATTCATTTGATTGACTGACTTTCTGAAAGATTTTGATTTTGATTGATTTGACATATTGATTAATTGAATTCAAGATTTTTATTTGATATATTGATTCAATGACTTCAAGATTTCATTTGACAATTGATTTATTGACTTACCTTAAGTTTAATTTTGATTTATTGAATTTTTCTTAAATAATATTGAATTTGATTTTGACTTCAAGCCTCCATTTCAAATTTCCTCAAGTCTTTTCACCTTCAATTATGATTCTATATTCATTTTATATCATTTATTTCTAAAATCATGCCTATCCAACATTCACCTCCTACAAGATAGACAAGATCTCAGGCCAGAGATCAAGCGTTTCTCACTCTAACTCCAAGGGCTCCTTGTTATGGCACCCCAGCAGTTCCTCAACTGAGAGCCAAATTAGACAGAGGACCCATTTTAGAAGGAGGAGCACCAACCAGGAAGGAAGGAAGAGGGCCAAGAAGATTGAGCTCATTTTCAGGAGTAGTTGGCAGTTTTCCAGGAAATTCAAGGACCACTTTCAAAGGTACTGGGGGAGATGGTGAAGAGGAGGAGGAGAATTCTGTGGAAGAGGAGGAGTCTGATGGTACTAAAGGTGCTCCTGCTCCTGTGGGGGAATCTCAAAGTACTGGAGGGCCAACTCCAGCCCATTATAATCAGCCTGTCTCTCATCAGTCTGAACCATCTCTATTGGCCATCATGCAGAAGATGACTTGAATTATGGCCAATCTTCAAGGCACTTCATCTTCTGAAGCATCAAGACCACCAGCATTCAAGAAGCCCTCTATGAAGGCACCAGAATTCTTTGTGGGACTCAGCCCTTCAAATTCAGAAGCTTTATTCAGTCTTGCCAGCTAATATTTCATAATGATCTGGCAAATTTCTCTCAAGACAGAAAGAAAGCTCTTTCTGCCACTTCATTTTTTACTGGAAGGGCTGCAAATGGATTGAGCCTTATTTTTCCAATCTCCCCAATCAACACCCAAGCTACCTTCTCAATTCATGCAAATTATTTTAATCTCAACTCTTTACTTTGCTTGGGGACCCAAATGAGGTTAGAAAAGCTGAAGCAGAGTTGGATTCCTTAAGAATGAATGAAGGTTGACATGTTTTCTTATAAACTTCTGATTTCAGAAGTTTGGTTCCAAGAATTGGAGATTGGGGTAAAAATTCTCTTATCCATTATTTCAGGAAGGGATTGGCCTCCAGTATTCTGTACCAATTGGCCTCCCATCCTTCACAAATTGACTCTCTTAAAGACTTAATGGATATTAACCTGAAACTTGATACCAGGTACCATGAGAGGCAAAAGAAGAAGGGTCAGCTGCAAGAGAACAATTCTGAAGCCTCAAAATTCAAATTCCTCTCATCCTCAAGATTCTTCAAGTTAAAGTCAAAAGAAGAAGAATAATTTTCATTCTCAGAAGAGGGACAAGCCCCATTCTTCTTTGCTCAATAAGGACTTCAAGTTGATGGGTTCTGAAAAAGAAAGAAGAGTCAAGGAGGGCTTGTGCCCCTTTTTCGGTGGAAAGAATGGTCTTGATTCCTGTTTAAAAAGGCCTAAAAACCATCCTTCCCAACCATCAAGAAGGTTTCCCAGCCAGGGAAAATCCTGAGTGAAGATCATGTTGTGTTCAATGGTCTTCACTATTTTCCATCCAGAGCACAATTGTGCATTCCAAATACTGGTGTCAAGAACCCTCTCAAATTCTTTGTTTTTTCTTTTCTTTCTGATGTTTTTTACAGTATTCACATTGATTCTGGTGCTACCAACTCATTTATTGCAAAGACATTTGCTCACAAGTATTCTTTGACTATGTCAGAACTCCCAGAGAAGGTTCCTCTTATTATCTTGCACTCCTCTCAGTAACCTTCTTTATTTGTGACTCACCATACCAGCTATATGGTTGAGCTTCCCTCCTTCCCTAGCTTTGGGTGGGACTCTTTAGTCATTGATACTACCAAGGGAGAAGACCTCATATTGGGCTTTGACTTTCTTAATCATTTTGATCCATCTATTTATTGGAGGCAAGGGTTGATAGCCTTTAATTCTGATCATAAGGACTATTATGATTCTTCAAAATCTTTCAGTAATGACTTTTCCTCTGCAAAATCATGTGTAGCTCTGTTTGGTGATTCTATAACACCATCATTTCCATCTTCTTTCCACATTCCTTCCCTCAATTCCCATATGTCATTACTATCCTCTAGAGATGAAGTCTTCAAAGAGATTCAAGCTTTTGGAGAAGACAATTCTCTATCTTCACTTCATCTCTTCTTTGGGAATATGGACCTTCCTCCTTTATCTTATCATGACTCCATGAAGGAGCTGTGAAATGAAGAGGAAAAGGCATAATAAAAAGAAACTATGATGAAGGTTGTTCCTTGTGATTATCATCAGTATTTGGATTCATTCTCCAAGGTGAAAGCAAAGAAACTTCCTCCTCACCACACCTGTGATCAACATATTGAGCTGGAGGGGTCCCTACCTCCAGTCGGGGTGATCTACTCTTTATTAAACCAAGAGTAAGATACACTCATGGCCTACATTTAAGAGAATGTAGAGAAAGGTTTCATCTTGCCATCTCCTCTCAAACACAAGCACCTGTCCTCTTTGTCAAAAAAGAAGGATGGTGGCCTCTTTTTGTGTGTTGATTACTGAAACCTCAATGCTGTTACTAGGAATAAAAAGTATGCTGTTCCTCCTATTAATCAGCTTCTTACTGTCTTTAATGGTTCTTCTATCTTTTCCAAGATTGATCTGTGTGTTTCATATAACCTTCTCATAATCAAGGAAGGTAATGAACATTCTACATTTTTTAGAACTAAATATTGCAGCTATGAGTACTTGGTTATGCCATTTGGGCTTACCAATGCTCCTTCCTCTTTTCAAAATCTTGTCAATGCTATTTTTTATGATCTTCTTTATGCTTGTTCTGTGGTCTATTTGGATAAAATATGGTCTTTTCCAGATCTGAGGAAGAACATGTCACTCATGTGTCCACTGTTCTTGCTAGACTCAGAGCCAATAACCTCTTTACTAAGGCCTCCAAGTGCCTATTTCATATTTTTTGTGTACAGTATTGGGTTATTTTTTCTCTTCTGAAGGCCTGAATATGAACCAAGGAAAAGTCCAACAAATTCTCAATTGTCCACGTCCCAGAAACCTCAAGTCTTTTCAATCATTCCTTTGCTTTGCCAATTTTTACCACTGTTTCATCAATAATTATTCAAAGTAAATTAGTTCAATCACCAGTTTCCTCAATAAAGATTCCCTTTTCCCCTCAATTAGAAAGCTCTTAGACAGCTTCATCAACTCAAAGCAGTTCTCACCACTTCTCCAATCCTTCTCTACCCACCATTATAGGAACTGATGCTTCTGATTATGCCTTGAGTGCTATACTGAGTCAGGTTTCTGACTCAGGAAAACATCCCATTGCACTTGATAGCCGCAACCTTCTTCCAGAAGGGCTTAATTATGAAATTCATGACAGGGAACTTCTTGAAATAGTCTGAGATCTTAAGCACTGGAGGGCTTTTCTTTTTTCTCTTTCTTCCTCTTTTGAATTTCTTACTGATCATTCTGTCCTGAAATACTTTATGTCCTCAAATATTCTCACTTGCCATCAAGCCCTCTGGGATTAATTTCTCTCTGAATTCCATTTCTCAATCCCTTAATGCCCTGGCCCCTTGGCAACCATTCCATATTCTTTATCACATTGAGACAACATTTATCCAGAGAGGGGGGCTGATTTCATCAGCAAGAATCCAATTAATTATCAACAAATAATCAAGAAAGATGAAATTCAAGCCTCAAAGTTTTTTTCAGTCAAGGTGGAATCAGTTTCAAATTTGATTTAATCAATTCAGAAGGCATTACGGCAAGATTCTCATTACAGAAGTATTCTTCAAGATTTGGGTAAAGGTAAATCTGCTCAAGATTATTCTCTTGATTTCGCTTCTCAGCTTCTTCTCTTCAAAGATTGGGTTGTGGTTCAAAATGACATCACAATTCAACTCAGCATATTTCAAAGCAGAATTAACCTCCTCTATCTGAACATCCTGGACAAGAGAAGACTCTCAAGATTGTCAAGCGGGATTTCCACTGGTCTGGCATGACTCAATTTGTCAAGGATTATGTTTCATCCTGTCAACAGTGCTCATGAAACAAGAATATTCATCACAAGAAGTTTGGCCTTCTCAAACCTCTTCCAATTCCAAATGGTCCTCAGATTTTTCTTTCAATGGACTTCATCACTCAATTTCCACTTTCCAATTCCTTTGACTCAATCCTTGTTATAGTGGACAAATTCTCAAAATGGCAATTTTCATTCCAACAATTTCTTCAATAACTTCACTGTATTTTTCCCATTTATTCATCAATGATATGTTCTCAAAGCATGGCCTTCCTTCAAGAATTGTTATTGATAGAGTTTCTCTATTTGTTTATTCTTTTTGGACCAATCTTTGTCAGCAGCTCAAGATTTCAAGAGATCTGTCAACTGATTACCCCCCAGAAACTGATGGACTGACAGAGAGGGTAAATCAGATACTAGAACAGTACCTTCAGATTTATGTCTGTTATCATCAAGATGATTGGAACACCTGGCTTCCTCTGACTGAATTTTTCTACAATAACTCTGACCACTCTTCAACAAAATAATCACCATTTTTCACTGTTTATGGAAGAGATCCACAACTTTACCCAGTTCACATTACTCAAGATACTCCTTCTGGAAAGCTATCAACAAAAATTCAATACGTACAACAAGATGTCAAGAGTGAACTTGAAGTTTCCATAAACAGTTTTAGAGAGTATGCAGATAAAAGTAGAGCAAGTCCACCTGTTTTCAACCCTGGTAACATGGTATGGCTTTCTACCAAGAACATTAAATCAACTAGACCCACCAGAATACTGTCTGAAGTATGGCTGGGTCCTTTCTTAATCTTGAATAAAGTAAGCACTCATGCCTACCATCTCAAGCTTCCATCTCAATGGAAGTTCATCCACCCATTCTTCCATATTTTACTCTTAGAACCAGTCAAGACATAAAAAATGCCAAATAGGCATCGAGAGCTTCCTCCTCCAATTATCATTCAAGAAGAAGAGGAATGGAAAGTATCTCAAATACTGGATTCAAAGATCAAGAGAGGAAAATTATGGTATTTTGTGGGATGGGAAGGTTTCAGTCAAGACTCAGAAATATCCACATGGGAGCCAACTCAAAACCTCAAGAATTGTCCTGAACTTGTTAGGGATTGTCATTCTTTATATCCTGACAAGCCAGGACCAAATTCTTCAAGAGCTTGATTTTTTATGGTGCTTGATGGGAGAGTAATGACAAAACATAAGTCCCACTCCTGGTATGCACCTTGAGAGGTATTCTACTCTTTTTGATGTAAGCATCACCTTGGTAGCCCTGTGAGAACTCTGCAATTTTTGGACACAGATCTCTGGCCTGGCCTTCAGCATCAATTCCAAATTTATGGCCATTTTCACTTGGGCAAATGGACCATCCTTTTCTTATTTTTTTTGCAATACATTCATTCAACAAATTCTTGTATTTTATGGCACTGGCGGGATTGGTAACTACCAAAAGTAAGCTCTTCTCCTGGTGTGACCTTCCCTGAGGGGTCTACAATCTGTCAAAACATCACCTTGGCCACTATGAGAGCACCTGGAATCCAATTTTTTTTCCAGGTCCTTGGCCAATCTTGAAATCAATTGCCAAACTCTGTGATGAAGATTTGAACCTCTGCAAGACTCATTTCATTTTATTTCTTTCTTTTTGTCTCTTATTTTCATTTTCATTCTTTTACCCTTTTTTTTCTATTCACAATTTTCTTTCATCACATCAAATTTTATGTCAAAAAAATAACAATCATTTATTTTATCATCAATCATGAGGCTAATTTCAAAAGAAGATCAAGCAAGTCCAACATGGTATGCCAACCTTTTAATATCACTATCAAAATTTATTTGTCAAAAAAACTCCTCCTTATCCCTCTTTCAAAACACTTTTCAAATTGCATCATCAGGCTTCACCTTGTATTGGTACTCAGGAGCTCACCATTTCAAGGTGGGGGTACTTCCACAGCCATTTAAACTACCCTCTTGGACCTCCATATGGAATATCAATGCCATATCCCATTGATTCAATTTGGCCAAATTGGCCATATCATACTTTTTGGCCTTTTATGGCCATTTCATTATCTGGGGCCAACCTGGAACCTTCACCATCATCAGGTCTTTCCTGGCCTTTCTCTTCTTTTGGGCACCTTTGGGTATTCTCCATTAAAAAGGGAAAATACAGCTAAAAAGCCTGTGTTTGGCTTTTTAAGAATAAAATACAGTTTTGCGCATTTTTCACACTTTCTTTGTATTCAGTCTTGTTATACAGTTTTCCCATGTATTATGGGAAATATTCCCAAAAGGCCATATCAGGCCTTTTGGGAATTTCTGCACATTTTTTGTGCACTTTGCACAGATGCAGTTTTAAAGCTGTATTTGTCCAAAACACTCAAAAACTCTTTGTCACCTCTGAGGCCACCCAAAACCCATTTTCACTTATATCCTCCTGGCTTCACTTCAAAAGACCTTTGGCCACTTTCACCCTGCAATACCCGAAAGTGCCATCAATGGTGTTATACACCATTATGCATCTTTTTTCACCAGAATTACAATGGCACAAATATAAAATGGTTATTGCAACTCTTCCTCAGGTCATGAAGGCACATCATCCAGAGGATTCATCAAGGCTCAAGGACAAGTGTCAATCTCAAATACCAATGATTACATAAAACCATCATTGGACATTCTCACTCAAATTGTTCCTCCAAGGGAGTAATGGCAATTCATTCTCAAGGGGTCATTCAAGAAGTAGTTCCAAAACAATCTGTCAGGTGTCAATGCTCCATCAATCCACCTTGGCAACTACATTCATTCAATACAGTCTTAATTCATCAAGACCTGCATTTCATTCATACACCATGGGAATATCATTCAACCCAGTTCATTTCTGGAAAGGTATACATTCCATCAGACAATCAATACAGCTTCCAGTATATAATACAGTTCAGCTTCCAGCCCAAAGGATTCAAGCTTTCAATTTTTAAAATATACTAGCCTCCTTTTACCCTGGGGGGTTTCTCCCCAGTTAATGAATATATTTTGATTTTATTTTATCTTTATTTATCTTATCTTTTTGTTGAGTGAATATTGATATTATCAAGCCAGTCATTTAGAACTTTTCTCTTTTCTTTCTTTGCCTTTCAATGGATATAGGTGGTCATATCCTTTATTGATTCCATTGTTCCTTCTGGAACGTTGAAACTGTTATTAAGGACTTACTTGGTTGGCTCTTTGGCCATTTTTCTTCTTATTTCTATTTTGAATCACATCTTGTACTTGCATATCTTTTAGAGAAAACTATTTCTTTTATCCTGTATTTTTTATTTTTTGGATTCTTCCAAGTGAGCTCTCTGATTACTGAGCACCAGGCCACTCTTCCTTTTGTCAAGAGCACCTGTGAGATTATCAAAAGCTTTTGAACTACTATTAAAGCTTAATGCTTCAATAGGTTCTTTGATGAAAAAAGATATGCTATGAGATTCAATATCAAGACCTTTGAAATGCTTTTAAACTATCATTTCCAATCCAATGAAAATGATTCTATACCAATAAGATGAATTGGATTCAATCAACTCTTTTGTTTCATTAATTCATTTAAAAAGTATTAAATCATCAGAAGCAATAGGAAATCTCAATTATAATATTCATTCTGAAGAAAAATGGATTAAAGAAAGGTTTGGCTCCTGTTCTTACTTAAAACCTGAATTTTTACTTTAATGTTATTATTATTGGAAAATATCAAGTACTAACTCACTAAAGACCATATTTTATTGTACCTCTACTTCTTTGTTTTTTGATCTCATATTGAAAAGTTTGTCAAGTTTTTTTTTTGACCATCTTTTTCTGTTTCTCATTTAATAAGATGTTTAAACTTTCTATTGGAATTGATAAATATTATTGGAAAATGTTTGTTCAATTTTAATCTTTCTTGTTTTGCTCTTGGTTGATCTACTAAGCCAATAGGTTTTGGGATATAATCTGTTGTTCAGATTTAAATTGTTACAGCTTGCTTGATAAAAGTTAATTTATGATAGTTCCAATGTGAAAGAAAAAAAACCACTGTGGGAACTCCTCTTGTGTGGGATACATAAGGAAGTACCTGGAAGGGGAAATTAAAAGAAAACTATTTCAACTTGATTTTTAAGCTTTTAACCCTTGCTCTTCTTGTGTGCTAGAATACTCTGGACTTTCCTTCCTAATAATGCTGAATTATCTCTACTTGATTTTCACAATCAATTTATTTTATTTGATGTTGGCTGGTTCAGAAAGGTATACTCAACAGAATTTATCAGGCTTTGTTTGATCTTGAAACAATGGTTTAGTAAGCCTTAGAACAAATAAATAAAGATACAAATCTGGAGAAAATTCTTTTTAATTCCTTTCCTGAGAAAAGTAGCACCTTGAGGGATTTCTAATTTTGATGATAACACTGTTGATAATATGATAACTAATAATAAAAAAACCCTACTATTTTTTTAAGTGTTTTATATTTTTTATGATGATACCTTGGGATGATAGAAACTACTATGGTTCAATTTACTACTGAGCTTGGCTAATGAGTAAAGAGCTTTGTCAATGGGATGGATTCAAAAAATAATGTAGACCAACTGTTGACTACTATTATCTATAGAACACCCAGACAATTCTACTGAGCTTGGCTACTGAGAAGAGAGCTTTGTCAATGGGATTTATTGATAAAATAATGTAGACCAAATGTTAACTACTATTATCTATCAGACACCCATACAATTCTTGCTACTGAGCAGATTTAGGATTGAAGGTAGTCAATGAGATGAGTTTATGAATTAAATTAGACCAACCTTTAACTAATATTAACTATGAATCACTAAGACAGCGCTGCTGAGCTTGGCTACTGAGCAGATTGGGAATAGGATACTAATATCAATGGGATAGTCAATGTGCTTAGTTTTTAAATTACTGTAGACCAGCTGTTATCTAAAATAAATTATAAAGAGGACTCAGAAAGTGCTTCTGAGCTTAGCTACTGAGAAACAATGGGATGGATATAGTCAATGAGGTGAGTTTATGAATCAAAATAGGCCAATTGACAACTACTATTAACTATAAGTCACTCAGACAGTACTACTGAGCTTATCTACTGAGAAAAATTTAGGAACAGGGATGGGATAACTATAATTCTGAGCTTAGCTTCTGAGTATTCCTAAAAAATTAGGATAATGTGTATGGAGGGAGGCAATTTCCCTCAGAAAAGATATGAAGAAGTTCTGGTTTTAAGATGGGCCTCCATCTAGGCCATAAGGAAAAAATTGAGGGGGAGGGGACCTATATTTATAGTTTTTAGGGCCTCCGTGGGAGTTTCAAAAAGATGGGGACTTGGAATTTTTTAGGTCTCCAATTTGGGTTTTTTTTCATGTGACCTGTATTATGAAACAAGGTTTTGTTGTGTTGGATCAGGAGACCTATATTTGCAATTGAGTTCTTGAAATTGTGTGGAAATGATGTCATTTAATTATGTAATCAATGGAGTTTCCTGGGATCCTTATATCCATGATTAGTAAAACTAGTTTATTTCCTGTTGATGAGGTCATTGATTATGTAATAAATTGAGAACCCTGGAATCCTTATCTCTGTCAGGCTTAGTCTATGATGAAGCTTATTAATGACTAGTTACAAGCTTGAACTATGACTGTGACATGGTGAAAATATTGTAAAAAGGTTTATCAACTATAATAAGGGTTAATAAAAGAATATTCAATGTCAGGGTGAGTCTATGATGAGAGTAATAAAAGGTATTTACAACTCTTAACTATGACTGTGACACGGTAAATGAGAATAAAAAAGGTTTTATAATGTTTAAAAATGATTTAATTTAGTAATATAAGAGCTTGACTATAATGATTATAGTGGTGGTGAGCGCTGTTGAAAGCCCTGGGTGCAGCTTTACCTGTTGGGTTACAATAATAAATACTACAATACTTTAAATTAATAGTATACCTGATTATATACCCAAGAGTAAAACTGTTTTTGACAGTTTACTATGTAGGGTATTCAAAAGCAGGATGATGAGAGGATTTTGGCTGTGGAAAGCCCTCCTTTTATCCTGAAATTGAGGTGGAAAGGCTGCTAGACCTTTCCACGTAGAGTAAGTGAAGATTTTTCACTCTCTGGGACAGGCTTGTGGTTTTCAAACAGCCTGTATGCCCTGTATTGGGCTCAGATGTGGTTTTGAAAACACATCTGGGCAGTTTTCACCAATACAGGGTGAAAAGTTTCATCTGGGGGCCACACAGCCTGATTCTGACGTGTATGACGCGTAGAATGCTGTACAGAAGCTGTATGGGACCCCAGTATTGAATGAATTATGAGTTATTGAAGTCTAATCATGCTTCTTTGTCTAATTGACACCTCATAATCATAGTACAACTGTATCCTGTCATTATACAGGTATACAGGACTGTATGTGGGATTATAACCTTCAAATGGCCATACCTCTGTCAGTTTTTGAGATATCAAGCTCAAAGTTGGTTCATTGGATAGCCCTGTATGGGCTCTACACAATGGTACCCAATTTGGTATGGTTACTGTTAAATATGGCAAAGCTATACTATGTACAATGGTTTTTGTACATAGGCCTGGTTTGGGCAAAAAACTGTATTGAGTTGTTTTGCCCCATAACGTTTGCTACAGTTAGGATATGAGGAAATGGATGACACAATCAGATAGCCCTGACTGTGCTCTTTCCAAAAAGACCCCACTTCAAGTATCCCAAACTAAAACTGTAGAAGTTAGATGAGAGGTGAATGTTTTGTTCACCCTTATTTGGCCTGAAATTGACCATAACTCCCATAATATTGGTGATAGCTCAGTTTGGTTAGTACCATTGGATTGCCCTGGCTTAGAGCTTCAATTTGAATACCAATTTGATGGGGCTAAGCCTCTTCTTCTATATTTTAGATGAGAGGTGAAAATTAAGGTTTATGCTCAGCAACAACTATGAGTAGGGATAACTTTGTTATCCTGTCTCCTATGGTTATGGGACTTGTATTTTCAGAAAGGGGTGATTTTCCTCGTTCCTTTGATACCCTTTGAGCTAATTTGGCTCAGCTCCATATTTTGGTGGTATCTTGGCTATACCATTGGTTTATGGTATCTTGGCTGTCATGCTTGTGCTCTGGTTTTGAGTCACAGGCTGACATACCCTCCCTCTAAAAAAGGCTCATCATTGATGAGACTGTTCAGTCCTCCTAGAGGCTCTGAATCTTCTTAAATGAAGGTTCCCATCTGGTATGGCATCTTCTGCCAACCATTTGTCTTTATCAGCTGTCTGGTTCTTGAATCTGACTAGGTATTGCCTTTGATCCCTCCGATTAAGTCTGATCTTCCTTGCCCTTATGATTTTACTCACAGGTCCAGGGGAATCTTCTACCTCCACTATTTCTGGTGGAGTGAGGTTCTTCTTCCTGGAGGGGAATTTTCCCTCCTCTGTCTGGAAGTATGGCTTGACCAAACTTACTGGAAAGACTGGGTGCTTCCTAGAAAATTCCTCTGTAAGTTTGACCTCCACTGCATTTTTCCTATCAACTTAATGATAGTGAAGGGCCCCACAAATGAGTCTCTCACCTTCTTAGGTCCCTTGAGGTTGTTGAAGCTCAATGTGGACACTAACACTTGGTCCCCTTCTTTGAAGTCAGGTTCCATGTGTGATTTGTCCCACCTCTGCTTGTTGTATTCTTTTGCCTCAGCTATGCATTTAGCAGCTGTGTCACATGCCCTCTTCCACATGTCATGGAAGTCTTTGGCTGTGGGGTGGATAGTCAGAAGATTTTTCTTCAAATGATCCACAGGCAGTAGGGGATTCTACCCTTTCTCCACTAGTGCAGGTGATTTTCCTGTGGTGGAGTGCTGACTTGTGTTGTAAGCCAGTTGGACAGCTGGTAAGAGGGTTACCCAATCATGGGTGTATCCCTTGTGGTCCTTGTATTCCATGCCATAGGCACAGAATCTTCTGAGGATGTCCTCCATAGTCTGGATCATCCTTTCAGCTAGGCCATCTGTTTGGGGATGGTAAGCTGTGGAGAATGCAAGTTTGGTGCCAAGCATCTCATATAAGTTGGTCCAAAATTCTGATGTGAATTTTGGGTCCCTATCACTGAGTATGATCTTAGGGACTCCACAGGTGGATATGATGTTATTCCAGAATAACAGAGCAGTGTCCATGGCTGTGTCCTCTTTATGGCATGGTAGACATCTCATGCTCTTGCTGAACCTATCAACTATGATTAAACAGGCATTGTAGTTTTCTTTGCCTCCTGGGACAAGTCCTGTGACCCAGTCCATGTTGATGGTCTCCCATGGGTGCTTGGGCTCTTCTATGTGTTGAAGTAGCCCATATTGCTTCCCATGTTTCCTATTTGCCTTTTGGAATCTTTCACAAGTGCTGATATATTCACTCAGCTCTTGTTCCCACTTGGGCCACAAAGCTGTGCTTGCTACCCTCTCCTTTCTCCTATCCTCACTCATGTGTCCCATGTATGGGCAATCATGGCATTCCTGTAGGATCAAAGAGATGTGGTCTCTGTCTATCATTGTGAGTGCACTGGTGTGTTTCTCTCTGTGATAAAGCAGTCCATCTATAAGGAAAAATTTATTGTCCTTATAGGCCCTCAACCAGGGTTCCTCCAGCTGGGTTTCCAGTTCTGGACTCCTATATTTTTGTTGAAGGAATTGGAGTATAATGCCACACTGTTTTTGTTTGGCATAAGATCTCAGTACTGCACTAAAAGATTCATTGTGCAATTCTGAGGAACTTATTCCCAATATAGGGATTTCTGTCCCTTCTGAATCAGTGTTTCCACTGTCAAGGGTACCACTTTCTGGTGCCCATTCAGAAAATCTGAAGTTTCTCTTCCTATCTATTTCCACGAAGTGGATAGGAATTTTTGCAGCTACTTCAGGGTCATAAGCTGGATTGCTCTTGACATTGTCCAGTGGCCATCTGCTAAGGCCATCTACATTGGTATGGCTTTTACCTTCCTTGTATATGATGGTCATTTTCCCTCTATACTCCTGGATAGCTATTTGCCATCTCAGCATGTGTCTATTAGTAGTCTTCATGTTTAGTAAAGACTTCAAGGCTGTGCAGTCTGTGTAGACTTCAAAGACTGCACCCTCCAAGTAATAATGGAGTTTTTCTAGAGCCCAGACTAGACATAGACATTCTGTCTGGGTGGCCCCATACCTGGCTTCTGAATCTTTCAGCTGCCTGGAGATGTAACATATTACACCTTTTCTTGGTTTACCATCCACAATTTGTCTTTGGTGGAGGGCTGCCCCTAAGCCTTGGATGCATGCTGCATCTATATCTAACTTGAATGGTAGTTCAAAGTCAGGTAAGATGAGCACAGGTGCATGTGTGAGTTCATATTTGATTTTCTCATATGCATCCCTCCTTTCCTTGGTTATTTCAAAAACTACATGTTTGGAACATAACTTGTATAAGCTACTAGTTATGTGAGCAAAGTGTTTGATGTGGTTTCTATAGTAGCTAGCAAACCCAAGGAAAGATTGCAGTTCTTTGATGCTCTTTGGTACTGGCTTTTGCAGTACTGCTGCTACTTTGTTCTGGTCAATTGCCAGACTAAGACCTGAGACTTTATGTCCTAGAGCTAATAGCTCTTGTTGGCCAAAATTACACTTTTTAAGTGAAATTTTCAGATTGATGGGTGTGCATTTACTCAGAACTCTGTCTATGTAATGTACATGGTCTTCCCATGACTCTGAGTATATAATGATATCATCAATATATACCACCATCCAGCCTTCCATTATTTCTTCTTGAAATATGGTGTCCATCATCCTTTGGAAGTGGGCTGGTGCATTTTTGATGCCAAATGGCATTCTAGTGTACTCATATATGCCCATATGGAATATTATTCTGAGTAACTTTATAGAGTTTGGTTTAACTCCATTCTGGTGGAAGCCTTTCATACAATCCATCTTGGTTATGTATTTGGCTTTGGCTAGTTTGTCCAAGGCATGAGGTATCCTGGGTATTGGATACCTGTCTGCTTTTGTGTAGTGTTCAGAGCTCTGAAATCCCCACATAGTCTAGACTTGCCATCATGCCAGGTGATTAGGACAGGGGTGGTGATTTCCACTATTTCATTATGTCCAATATTCCTGATGACATCCATCTCCAAGAGTTCATTGATGTGTTTCTCAATTTCTTTCCTGGTTTCCAGGCTTGCTGGATAAGGAGGTCTCCTAAGCATGGGTGGATAAGGCCTTTCCACATCCAGATATAGTTCTATATCATGGCCCTTGATTTTGCCTAATGGTTCCTCACCAATGGCAAATGCTGGTCTGTTTTTCCTCAGCATCTTCAGTAAACTTAGTTTTTGTTTACTGGTGAGGGTAGTACTGAACTGTCCCTCTCTGAATTCCTTCAGAAGTTCCTCTAGTGGATCTTGAGAAGATATCTGGTATATGTCAAGGGAAAATTTCTTTTCCTTGTTGGTACCAATGGTAATGTGCCTGTTTTTACTATTGTAAATGTCTATGCCATACATCCTTTGGTAGTCTGTTCCCAGTAAAAATCCTTGGATGTGGGCATCTTCAAGCACTACAAACTCTGGTTGGAGTCTGATATTACCCTTCCTGTGGGGTATAATTATCTCTTTGACAATTGTCCCAATGGAAGTCATCTTTCCTGATGCACTTTTGAAGTTCTTTGCCTTAGTGGGCAGGAGTTCTTTTTCCCAGTTTGGAAAGTGGTTATCCAGATATTTCTGGCCACTATGGAGCAATGTGCTCCACTGTCAATGATCAGTGGGTGCTGAGCATTGTCAATACATACAGTCATCTTAGTGGCTGTTCCATGTATGTATGCCATTCCTTTGGTTGGGGTAACCAGGAATGTTTGTGCATCTTGTGTGTGCTTACACAAGTTCTTGTTGGCAGTGTCTTGTGGCATGCCTGCTTCCAACTGTATGTCCTGAATTTCCAGTGTCGTTTCCTCTTGGTATTCCACTAGGTATTCATCTCTTGGGTCTTGGTCATCATCAGATGGTTCTCTGATGGCATCACCCATAGAATCAGATTCAGAATCCTCTGTTGGATCTTCTTCTTCTGAGACTTTCTCAATGGCATAGACTTTCTTCTTTGCCTTTGGACAGTTGTTGGCATAGTGGTCTGTTGAACCACAATTGTGACAAGAATTCTACTTTTTTGTCACTTCTGCCACTCTTTCTTTGGTTTTGTCTTTAAACTCCACTCTGAAAGGTTGTTTCTCTTTGAAACCACTGCTTTTATATGGGGTGAATTTCCCTATATTAGTCCTCTTCCTTATGTCTTGTAAGGTGTTGGCAATATCATCTAGAGTGCAATTTTGGTTGCATCTGCATTTTACTGCATGCTCTAGCTCTCCTGGAAGTTGTGTCAGAAGTTTATGATTCCTCATTTGGATGTTCATCTGAGGATCAATGGCTTGCAGTCTCTTAGACTGTCTCAGACACCACTCATATGGATCCTTGTCCACAGAGTATTTGTCATTTTCAAATGACATGGTCTTTTGCCATATCCAAGTTCCATTACTGTACTTTTGGATTATTTGGCTCTTCCACCATGGCCAGTTTCTTCTGCCATGGATTTCTTTCATCTCAGTGTACCATATACTTGCATGACCTTTGAATGCAGTATTCAATCTAGCAGTAATCCAGTAATCTGGTATGCTTGGTACATCAATGAAGAGTCCATCAATATAATCTATGAGTTCCATATGATCATATTCTCCTGACCCAGAGAATTTGGGCCAGCTTGAGGCTTCAGGAAGCTGTTTCAGGGATTCCTTCTCTGAATAAGACATTCCATCTCCATCCTGGTATCGTGATGGGGATCTTGCCTTATTCAACAGCATGGCATCTGGTTTGATGTCATCTGGTTGATATGGATTATCCATAGCTTGGCCTTGTGGTTGGGGCTTCAAGCTATGGTAGGCATTAAACAATTTGTCAATGTCTTGATCCAGACACTCCCTGTCCCTTGTGCTGTGGTGTTGTTCTTCAAAGACTTGATTCAGTCTTTTGTTGGTTTCTCCAGAGGCTTTGCTCAATTGAGCATATCCTTCTTGGAGGTTCTTAACTATCTGTTCCAAGAAGGCTTGAGTTTTTCTCATCCTCTCTTGGGCAGCTTCTCTTTATGCAAACTGCTTTGCAGATTGTTCAGCATATTGGGACATTTGTAACCACAGTGTATCACTGTTAATGTTACTCTCAGATGTGACAATGTTATGTTCTGTCTGAGTGGGGGTAATGTTTCTATTACTAGGACTACTGATTCTAGGGTGGTTTACAATTACTTCTGGTTCTTGTGCACTTCCTTTACCAAATCCAACAGCTTCTGGATCATAGGGTCTGACTCTTTCCTCCTCTGGTTGAAGGAGGTTTTGTTCTTGCCCTTGTTTCCTTGTCTTCTCCTGGAAACTTCCTAGAATTGTGAAGAATGGTGACTCTTGGCCACTGATCTGCTGGTTTCTGAATGGTGTGAAGGCACTGGAGAGCTGATTTGGCCTGCTCCTTGTGAGCCTGAAGGAATCTGAGTAGGCCCTGTCTGGGTCAACTGTTCTTCTATAGCTTGGATAGTGGCTTGATTCTCCCTTATCCTCTGTGCCCTTGCCTCCAGGAGTCTGAACTGCCTGGTAGGATTCCAACCTTTGGTGATTACCATCAGGTCTTTGAAGTCTATCTCTTTGAGACAGATCCTCTGGCAACTTGCTCCAAGTTCTGCCCAGTGGCTTGCTAGGTTGAACCTCTTGTTGTCCATACTCCATTGAAATAAGTCTTTGAGGAGTATGTGGAGCTGAAGAACTTGATCCATGTCTTTCCAGTCCTCTGGTTTGAGGTCTCCATTGAATTGGAGTGTGAATGGCAGGGTTGATATTATCTCCCTCATTGTTTTGCCATCCACCACTGTGTCCAAGGTGTCCTCTTTAAGTTCTTCTGGTTCTGGACAAACCTTCTCTGTCCTCTGGTTGGTTCCTTTGGAAGCCAAGATCTCTGAGGTGTACAGGTGACATATTGGTGTTTGCAAGCAGTCAAAAACTTTATGTTCTTAGGGTATTTACCTTTGACTGTGCCTTGTACAAATTTGTTATCTGCTGATTTGGGCAGTTTGCCTTTGGAGGTTACAGCTGGGTTAATAATTGTAATCTTTCCTGTACAAGTTGTTAAGGTTGGTTTACCTTGTATTGATGCAGAATTGTGTGGTTTTCTACTCTTCTGAGTGGCAATGGGTGTCCACTTTTTTGCTGTGATCAGGCCTTCACTATGCCTCTTTCCTTTGCCTTTGCTGCCCTCTGGTTCTGAGGGTGTCACTGGTGTGTTGGCCTGTGACTGGCTTTCAAGTGGTATGAAATTATCTTCCACTGATTCAAAACAGGAAGAGAGGGCTAATGTGAGTTAAGACTCTCAAGAAATGCTGGTTTTGCACGTCTAAGAATGGCCTCTGGGCTTGTAAATCAATACAGTTTGCCCTTGTATGATGAAAATGTAATTGAATTAACAATTCCACGTCAAAAATACAGCTTACTGATATATGGTATACTGTTTGTATCCCAATATATCACAGAATAACTTGTATTTAGCAAGTATAAACTGTCAAATGTGGTGTATTACAGGGCAATTGAGTTAACAATGTTCCCAAACACGCCTCAACTGTTGGTTTATCAGTATGAGCTGTCTTGATTCAATTAAGAAATAAGACTGTATAAGTGGCTTAAATGTGTTTTTATATGCAAAACACGCCAAAAATACTTATTTTTGTGGTTATTAGCCACATGAAAAATACTCTTTGAAATATGAGTATATTATAAAAAGGGTAACAAAATATATAAAATATATATTTTCAAGAAAAATGACGCCTAAAAAGATAAAACAGGTGTCAATAAATGATAAAAAGAGAAAAAACTCACTTGTAAAAGGTCCAAATAGAGTTAAAACATGGCCAGGCCCCCAAAATGTCAGGGTGAGTCTAAGATGAGAGTAATAAAATGTATTTACAACTCTTAACTATGACTGTGACACGGTAAATAAGAATAAAAAAGGTTTTATAATGTTTAAAAATGATTCAAGTTAGTAATATAAGGGCTTTACTATAATGATTATAGTGGTGGTGAGCGCTGTTGAAAGCCCTGGGTGCAGCTTTACCTGTTGGGTTACAATAATAAAGACTACAATACTTTAAATTAAGAGTATACCTGATTATATACCCAAGAGTAAAACTGTTTTTGACAGTTTACTACGTAGGGTATTCAAGCGCAGGATGATGAGAGGATTTTGGCTGTGGAAAGCCCTCCTTTTATCCTGAAATTGAGGTGGAAAGGCTGCTAGACCTTTCCACGTAGAGTAAGTGAAGATTTTTCACTCTCTGGGACAGGCTTGTGGTTTGCAAACAGCCTGTATGCCCTGTATTGGGCTCAGATGTGGTTTTGAAACCACATCTGGGCAGTTTTCACCAATACAGGGTGAAAATTTTCATCTGGGGACCACACAGCCTGATTCTGACGTGTATGACGCGTAGAATGCTGTACAGAAGCTGTTTGGGACCCCAGTATTGAATGAATTATGAGTTATTGAAGTCTAATCATGCTTCTTTGTCTAATTGACACCTCATAATCATAGTACAACTATATCCTGTCATTATACAGGTATACAGGACTGTATGTGGGATTATAACCTTCAAATGGCCATACCTCTGTCAGTTTTTGAGATATCAATCTCAAAGTTGGTTCATTGGATAGCCCTGTATGGGCTCTACACAATGGTACCCAGTTTGGTATGGTTATCGTTAAATATGGCAAAGTTATACTATGTACAATGGTTTTTGTACATAGGCATGGTTTGGGCAAAAAACTGTATTGAGTTGTTTTGCCCCATAACGTTTGCTACAGTTAAGATATGAGGAAATGGATGACACCATCAGATAGCCCTGACTGTGCTCTTTCCAAAAAGACCCCACTTCAAGTATCCCACACTAAAACTGTAGAAGTTAGATGAGAGGTGAATGTTTTGTTCACCCTTATTTGGCCTGAAATTGACCATAACTCCCATAATATTGGTGCTAGCTCAGTTTGGTTAGTACCATTTGATAGCCCTGGCTTAGAGCTTCAATTTTAATACCCATTTGATGGGGTTAAGCCTCTTCTTCTATATTTTAGATTAGAGGTGAAAATTAAGGTTTATGCTCAGCAAGAACTTTGAGCAGGAATAACTTTGTTATTCTTAGTCCTATGGTGATGGGACTTGTATTTTCAGAAAGAAGTGAGTTTCCTCTTTCTTTTGATACCTTTTGAGATAATTTGGCTCAGTTCCATATTTTGGTGGTATCTTGGCTATACCATTGGTTTATGGTATCTTGGCTGTCATGCTTGTGCTCTGGTTTTGAGTCACAGGCTGACATTCAAGGCTTTATTATTGAGTAATAGTGGGGGTGAGCACTGTTGAAAGCCCTGGGTGCAGCTTTACCTGTTGGGTTACAATAATAAAGACTACAATAATTGAAATTATGATTATTCCTGTTTTTTTCCAATATTATAACTCTTTTTGACAGTTGTACTACATAGGATTTCAATAGTAGGATGAGGAAACCTTTTCTTGTGGAGAAAAGCCTCCCTTTCATCCTAAAATGGGGTGAAAAGGCTGTTACACCTTTCCACATAGAGGAAGTGAAGATTTTTTACTTTCAAGGAATGGCTTGTGGTTTTTTCAAGGCCTGTATAGCCTGTATTGGGATCATATGTAGTTTTCAAACCACATCTGAGCAGTTTTCACCAATACAGGGTGAAACGTTTCATCTGGGGACCAAATAGCCCTCTTCTGACGTGTATGACACATAGAATGCTATACAGAACCTATACAGAACCCCAGTATTGACCAAACTATAAGCTATTGAAGTATAAACAGGTTTCTTCATCTATTTGACACCTTACAATCAAACCTATTGGAGAATATGCCACAGTAAGGCTGTATTGGTCTAACTGTGGGATTCTGACCTTAAAGGTTCCATACCTTTGTTGGCTTTTGTGATATAAAGCTTAGATTTGGTTCATTTTGTATCCCTGAATGTGTTCTACACAATGGTACCTCATTTGATATGCTTATCATTAAATATGCCAAGATTTGTTGTACATATGTATGATTTGCTCGAAATCTTTATGAAGCTTGTTTGCCCCACAAATTTTGTTCTAAATGAGATATGAGGAAATACATGGCTCCATCAGATAGCCCTGATTGTTCTCTTTCCAAAAAGACCCCATGTCAGGTATCTCACACTAAAACTGTTAAAGCTATATGAAATGTGAATATTTTATTCACCCTTATTTTACCTTATTTTGGTCATAACTTCTGTAATTCTGGTGCTATCTCAATTTGTCTAGTACCATTGGATAGCCCTGAATTAAAGCTTCATTTTGAGTACCCATTTGATGGGGTTAATTCTATTCCTCTGGATTTCAGATGAGAGGTGAATAATAAGGTTTATGCTCAGCAACAACTTTGAGCAATAATAAATTTGCTGTTCTTTGTCCCATGATGATGAGAATTGTATATTTGGAAAGAGGTAAGTTTCCTCTTTCTTTTGATACTTTATGAGATGGTTTGACTCAGCTCCATGTTTTGTTGGTATCTTGGCTCTACCATTGGTTTAGGGTATTTGGCTGTCATGCTTGTGCTCTGGTTTGGAGTCACAGGCTGACAATCTCCCTGACAACTCTATTCTAGTTTTCCTTTATTATCCTGTCTTTCTTTGTGAGTAGATTTCCTGTAGCTGTAACTGTATTACAGTACACCCTTATGAAACTCCTGTAATATTGCTCAAACCCATGGATTTGTGGCCAGATTTGGATTCTATAAAAAATAAATTAGAATAAAGCCCTATAGTAGATAATATTAGATAATCTTTATGAGGCTTAATTATTTGAAATACCATAACACCTCATTGTCAATACAATTTGAAATAATTGTGAAGATTTTTTTCCATTTTGACACCAAAATAATGGGATTGTTAAAATTCCCATGCTACATATAGACTAATATGAGTTTTATATGTGCTTATGAAGCTTTCTATTGCTGTATCTCTAAATATAGCTTTGATAAACCCATTTTGGTATCAGCCTTTAACCTTCAATTACTATCTCTTCCATGAAAATATCTAAAGGGGACAAAAGACAGCAAATAGATCCAAGGCACCCCAAATTCTAAGGATGCTGAGATTTAAGAACTCCTAAAGCTTTTATAAATGTTGATCTTTCTCAATGAGTAAATTAAAACTTTTGGAAACATTTTTACTAAGGTTAATTATCATTAAATAATGAGAAAATATAAAATAAGCTGCTATTTTGACATTATATGGAGGTGATGATCCATTGGGACTCCTGTAGCCATGAAGCTTCCATGGATAAGCCTCAAAATGGTAATTGAGAAAATTTTGGAACCAGCATCCATGTGATTTTCCGGTGAAAACTAGCTGTCAGTATAATATTTACTTATACAATTCATAAAATGAAGTAAAACTTCAGAATTCATTCAAAATACATATTCTATTCAATTATTCTGAATTTTTCAGGAGAAGTTATTAAATAAATAATTGATAGTAAAGCCAAAGAATTTCATGAATTCATAATTGAAATAATAGTTTTACTGACAGTCAATTTTTGATTATTCCACATGAAACACTGAATCTTCCAAAATTCACAGAAAATACATCTGGTGATTGAATTTCCCAAACCATTCATAGATTTGAGAAAACAGTCTTTATTTGGAAATAGAAGAAGACTTGCACTATGAAATTTCTTTTTCATTAACAATAAATGGGTTGGTAACCACATAGAATGACTTAATCAAGTAACCATCATAATTTTACAAGACAGAAAGTGTTTCAATCATCAATGCAAATACATTCATTGTCTTTTGAGTCATTTTTTAATCATTTTAATTGAGCTCATCTGTGAGCATTTTTAGATTTAAAGGAATCCCACTATTGCTGTTTTAAAGATTCACTCAGTTAAATAATGAAATCATTAATACTTCTAGTAAGTATTAGCTATCAACATTATCAGCAAGTGTTTTAATGTATCAAATAATCCAGAGAAAAATTAAATAGTACATTATTCTTATTGAAAATATTATTTCAACTATAAATTCGTGAATTATTGCTTTAATCTATTTTTTCATTCTTTACATTCACAAATAATCTATCAAATTACTCTACCAAATCTTTCAAGATATTAATGGAGTACTAGTGAGTGATTTATTAATTTCTTTAAGTTTTTCTCTCAAAATTTAGCTTTATTGAAGTATAAATAATAATTACTCTTTCAAAATAGAATTATTAATCAAAAACGTTTTATATTATTTTCATCAGAAGTTTTATTATTAACTTTTATTTTAATTGATTTTTGTACAACCTTATGGCTTACTTTTAGAATTATAGCTATTTTGCAACAGGTTGTAGAAATACATAAGAAATCAATTATATATTTGCGTTTATAATTATTATATCAATTATACTTCATAAGAAAGCTCATAGTACCCTTGATTATTAGTAATATTATCAAGAGCTTCATAGGTGAATCTTACATTTATTGTACTTGGATCACAGGATCTATAATGGTCCTAAATCAATAGTTCAAAATAACGGTATGAACAAAATTACATCTCAAAAGTGTATGCATTAGGTGGAATCTAGGTTTGATACTAAGATAGACATAGGTTTACTTTAAAATTTCATTTTTACAGATATTTTATTCTTTCTTCAGTGAGAATAATAAAGAGGAACTGATAAAAAAAATCTTTATGGAAAGTCTTTCTATTTGAAACATTACTCACTCACAAAATTGTCTCCATATTTCTGGCATATTCCCCAAGCCTATGAGACTCCATATTCCTGGAACTAGTCAAGGATACATAGTACTAAGACATTTATTAACCCTTTGCATGTAACATCAGATAAATATTAAAAAAGATAGAAAGTTTGTGTCTTGAATTACTTATTTGTTATAAACTGAAAAACCCCTTTATATTTTTAATATGATAAATTATCTAAGTTGAAGCTTTATAAATAGAACCATATTAATCTTCCTTTATGTATTTTTTTGTCAATATTTCATTTCAAAATGCTTTATTTTGGAAATTTAAATTTTTGCGTCTATTTCTCAATTATTTTGAATGGTAAACCTCTCAAGTAAACATTTTCCAATAAGCTCACTATGAGAAAATTGGCTACACCTGACAGCAGTTGTTGAATTTGGAATTTTACATTGGAGATAGACTGGAGGCATGTTGAAAATAGGACAAAAGCTCAATTTATAAAATTAAGTTTTTTAATAAATTTAAGCCACAAATCCTGAGTTCAGTTTGGTCTATATCAGTGTTTGGTCCATGTTTTCAAGGATGAGAATTCAAAATTACTTTATTCAAGTACTTGTTTTAATTTTCCCTTTTTTTTGGTATTATTTTTTATCTTTTATCCTGCAATTTGCAGAAATTTCAAACTTTGGGGTCTTTCTTAAGTAATCTCACATATATGATACAGCTTCAATATGAGCTAATTGTAAATATTATGTATGGGAACCCATAGGAGAAGAATATTGGGAGTGGAACCCTTTTATTTTGAACTAACTTCCTCATTAATAATGAAATGGATCAGGGAAATTATGAAAAGATGCATAATTATACCCTACCATTAAGATTCTCACCCTTATGGAGTCTGCATCTTGTGAGAAATTCTATGTGTTATTTTTGCTCTATTTTCTAGTGAGGTATGATTAATATTGAGGAATGATGTCCAGATTTAGGGAAAAGTGTCATTTTGGGGAGAGGCACATACAAATTTAGTCTTTATTGAAACAATATCATCCCTATTTCAGCACATGATCTGATTTGGAGGCAGTTTTTAAGCTAATAGCTAGATAATATGAATATTGAAATTGAAATATTGGCTTCACTATTACAATGAGGGACCTTTTCATTTTTAAATTTCATGGTGTAAGCTAAAGATTGTTGTGATCTTCATATAAAAACATGGATTAATGATATCATTTTAAATATCAATAACCAATAAGAACATAATATTCTTTCATATTTTGGTGAATTAAGTTTTTCTCTTTCCTGATACCAATTTAGATCCACTTTCTATATTATTGTGGAGAAATTATTAATTCTGATTTAAGAATATTTATCCAGTGTATTCCTTGAATATCTGGATGTCATAGGCCCTCTTCTAAGTGAAGAGGGCCTGGCACTCAGTAAACTGGGACTCACTTATGGAGGGCTCAAGGATATGGTAAGAAAGAAAGACACTGCAGAGTGTTAGGAGATGAATTACTAAAATAAAAGAATATAAGAAAAGCAGCAACAATAATTAAGAGTAAGAATAAAAGAGCCAACCACAAAAAATTCTAAGTCCACTGTTTCAACCTGTCAGAATGGAAAGAGAAGGGTTAATAAGGATATGGCCACCCAACTCATACTGTACAGGCAAAGAAAGAAAAAAGAGGCAAAGACTAACTCAAAATCAAATAATTATAATACCCAAAAGAAGGTTGAGAATAATTATAAAATAATAAATATACTAAATTAATTAACAGGGGAAAAGTCGCCAGGGGAGAGAAGGAGGGGCTGGTATATGTGAGAATCACCAGCCCTGATCCAGACAGAGAATTTTCATGAGAAGAGTTGATGATTGAATTGAGTCTGTCCAATACAGGTCCTGTACGGATGTACAGGATCTGTACATGAGGAGTGGTGGTATTGAGTGATCATACAGTTTGGGAATGGTTTATCCAGACTATATGCATGTTTCAGAAAAGAAGATTTGCTGAAACTGAATGCCGATACACACAGTGGATTTTCTGGTTTGAGGTGTTTGAGTGGGTGTAAGTATGAATGCCCTTACCCCTGATTAGATGTTGTTACAGTATCCCCCTCTTGAAACTGGTGGGCTCCTGAACACCATAATATCCCGCCACTGTTGAGTGGCATCTCAATATCCCCCCATTTTTTTAAAAAAATTCTTTTTAATTATATTTTCCTCTTGACCATTATCCTGAAAATCTCTTCTTCATTTCTTCACTGTCATACTTCATTTTAACTATCTTCCCCCTTATCTTCACTTGAGTAAGTGCCTTCAACTTAGAAGTATGCTTTTTCTTTGGATTCAGTCATTTCCTTCCTCCCAAGGTATGGCCTTTGGGTTATATCCCAAAATGAGTGCCATAAAGCTCTTCTGCTCAAAATTTGATGGCCAATGAGTTTATGTTCATATATCCCATTGTCTGAAAATTCCTTGAAATATGGATTTTGGGCTCAATTGGCCCTACCATTGATTTTGGGTCATGGCCCTTTTCATGGTTATATTTGATCTTTTTGGCTTTAGAGAATTTCTTTTCCCAATTTGGTATTGGGCTTATTTGGGGTCCTATGGTCCGCGGGCCATGGGGGCCATTGGAGACCCCTGAGCCCAACCTTTCTGGGGCCATTGGAAGGGTCCAGGACCATAAAGATTCTGACCTCCCCAAATTTGCAGGGGAGGTCCTGGGTGGTGACTTCAGTCCAAAAGAGACATGGACTCACCACCTTAAGGACTTTGAGGGGGGGCATCATTGAGTTAAGGCCCCCACTTCCTTGAGGTCATTTTCTTCAGACTTGAAGTGATTAATCTGACTCCTTGAATCTTCTGCTTGCATGTTCCTTAGTCATTAGTTCCAAACTGACTGAACTCACTGAATCTTCCCCTTCTGCGCTGCCACCATCTGTCCTTCATGGTTCTGGAGTTCTCAGTCAATTTTCTTCACCATCAATGGCTTCTTCTGGTAATTTTGATCCAACCCAAACCTATGATGGTTACAAAGCAGTTGAAGTTCTTGATCCTGCTTGTACTGAATGTTTGGCAAAGGGCAAGTATTGTTTTAAACATTACAATCCCAGATCTTTAAAATGCCACTATTGCTTTATTGGGAAGAAGCCATGTCATTGTACTGGGAAGCAAGTGTCAAACGCCAGGAGGTATTTGTGGAGTAAGAAAGAGGGGCCTTTTGGGAAAGACTTCCCAGTTTCTGAGGCCCCTACTCTTGATGGTACTTAAGGGTATTCTGATTTTGAGTGGACTGAGTTTCTTTATTGAAATCAATACTGATATCTTGATTCAGTGACTGGTTCAAGGCAGAGGGATGTAGCCAGATGGACCAATGTTAGAGGGGACATCCAAGCTAGTGATAGGCCAATATATTCCAGCTCAGTAGTTCCAATATAAAGGATCAATACAGAAGGAATAGTGAAAAGAATAAGACAAATTTCTGATTCCCCACCTGATCTGGATGCTGAAGGTAGTGATGAGTTGGATGGTGAAGAAGTTGAGGTGGTTCCTAATTCTGCTAGTCATCCACCCAATACTTCTCCTTCCCAGCCTTCTGCAAAGAGATTCCAAAGCTACCTCATCCCCAGTACCCCCAGAACTTTCCAAACCACTCTTTCCACCATTCCTACTTCCATTCCTCCTGCATCACCAAGCTCTTCCCACACCAGGCCCGCCTTGAATCCAGAAGTAAGACCATCTCCCATCCAACCTTCCAGAAACTCACTCATAGTCACCTTCCAAAAACTCCAACCTGTGGCCAGTACCAGTAGAAGAATAGAAGAACTTTCTCCTTTGCCGTTTCAATAGAGGGATCACTGGCCTATCTGAGTTACCAGAGAGGATCCAAATACGGCGAGTGAAAATCAGGATGCTGTAGCCAGACCATCTAGGAGGGTTGATAGAAATAGTAGGGAGGTGATAATGTATGCTAATGATAAGACTATTCCAGGGAGTGCTTCTGAGGAGATGGCTGAAAATATTTCTTGGTATGAATATGAGTTGATTGATGAATTTCAGAAAAAGTTTGATCATTTGGGTAGAGATAACAACTAGTTTCCTTGTCCTTGTTTGTGCTTGGTTTTACTTCTATCCCCGCTCTTATAAAATACTAAATCAAAGATAAAAAATAAATGGAACCTCCCAATACATGATTTGGGAGGGGATGTTGCTGCTTTGAAGAATTAAAAATGAAAAAGAGAAATATACAATTAAAGAAAAAGAAAAAGAATTAGAGAAAATAAAACAGAGAAATTCCTGAGGTTTGTCCTTCTTGCGGTGAGCTTCTTGATTTTGGCCAATAATTGTCTGAAAGTTAAAAACCATGCATTTGATGCTCACAGAGTGGCCAAGGTAATGTTTTACAAGAAGTAGAACCCTCAGGGATGCATACCAGGAGATGGAACTTACTTTCATAACTCCCACTCCCAACAAGCACCATAAACAGATAATCTTTCCATAAATGGCTTTGAAGTGAGGATTGTCCTGAATAATGATAATTGGAATAAGTCGGAAGAAAAGAAAAATAAAAAGTGGACAGAAATTGGCCATATATTGACAAAGGGTCCAATTTTGAGGGTATTGATGTTGCAAGGCCTTTTGAATCTGTCCAAAGAATTGACAAGTGCTCACAAAGTGGCCAAGGTGATTCTTACAAAGAAATTTGGGTAGAATACCCCCTTAAAGGTGCATGTCAGGAGAGGAGCTTACTTTCATAACCTCTTCTCCCCACCAAGAACCATAAAATCAAACTCTTGAGGCAATTGGGCCAGGCTTGTCTGGATACAATGAGTGAAAATCCTTGACAAGGTCTGGTGAGCTGTTAAGGTTGGAATCTGGCTTGCAAGTTGTTCTTTCTGGGTCGTCACTGAATCCTTTCAACTCCACAAGATACCATAATTTACCTCTTTTGAGTTTTGAGTCCAGAACCTGAGCCACTTCCCATTCTTCTTGCTCCTCCACTAGAGCTGTTGGTGGTGGCAATTGATTACCATTTGGGATGCTTGACTGCTTGACTGGTTCTAGTAAGGACAAATGGAATACAGGGTGAACTGACTTCCATTGCAAAGACAACTTGAGGTGATAGGCATGACTTCAAAGGGTCCAAGCCATTATTCTGAAAGCTTCTTGGTGGGTCTTGTAGTCTTGATGTTCTTGGAAGCTAGCCATACTTTGTCCCCAGGTTGGAAATCAGGTGGAATTTACCTTTTTCTATCTGCATACTTCTTGAATCTCCTTATTGCTGACTCTAATTCCTCTTTGAACACTTTCTGTACTGATTGGAGTTTTGTTGATAACTTTCCAGCAGGTGAATCTTGAGAGACATGGATTGAGTCAAAGCTGGTATTTATTCCATAAATGGTGAAAAAAGGTGTTTTCTTGGTTGATTAATGTTCTGCATTATTGTAGGCAAATTCAGCCAGAGCGAGCCAGATGTGCCAGTAATCTTGATGGTAACTGACATACATCCAAAGATACTGTTTTAGGATCTGATTTGCCCTCTCTGTCTGTCCATATGTTTCAGGATGAAAAGAAGTTGAAAGATCTCTTGATATCTTGAGCTTCTGACATAAATTGGTCCAGAATGATGAAACAAATAAATATCCTCTATCACTGACAATACTGAATGTAAGTCCATGTTTGGAAAAGACATGGCTAATAAATATTTGAGCTATTGTGCCATAAGCTGGAATGAAGATTGCCATTTTTGGAAATCTGTCCACAACTACCAGAGCTTAATCAAAGCTTTTGGACAGGGGCAATTGAATGATGAAGTCCATTGATAAAGAATTCCAATGACCAGATGGAGTTTGAAGAGGCTTGAGTAGTCAAAACTTCTTATGGTGGATTTTCTTGTTTCTTGAACATTTCTGACATGAGGAAACATAGTCCTTAATGAATTGATTTATGCCATCCCAATAGAAATCCCTCTTTGTGAGCTTGAGGGTCTTCTCCTCGCCAGGATGGCCAGCCAATGGTGAGTAATGATGTTTTTGAAGAATATTGAGTTGGATTTCTTCATTTCTTGGGATTCCCACTGTATCTTTGAATAATAATAACTTGGATTGAGGTTCAAGAGAATAATCTGTAACTGATTCACCTCTTTCTAGTTGCTTGAGTATTTCTTTATAGTCTTTGTCTTTCCATACTTCCTTTTGAATCTTGTCAACTAAATCTGAGATATTTCCACCTTGATTGAGAAGAATCTTGATTCTTGAATTCCATCTTGCTTGATTACTTGATAAAAATTCTGATGATTCTTGCTGATGAGGTCCACCCCCCTCTCTAGCTACACGTTGTCCTGACATGACAAGGCATCTGGTAAAGTGGCTAGCCTTCCTGGGTGGTATGTGATACTGAAATGAAACTCAGAGAGAAATTCAGCCCAACAGGCCTGATGACAAGTAAGAACTTTGGAAGACATAAAATACTGAAGAGAAGAGTGGTCTGTCAAGACCTCAAAAGGATTGGAAAGAGAAAGAATAAATTCTCTCTAGCACTTGAGAGCCCAAACTATGAAAAGGAGTTCCTTGTCATGAATTTCATAGTTGAGCTCAGCTGGGAGAAGCTTGCAACTATCAAATGCAATGGGATGCTTTCCTGAGTCATTCACCTGGCTCAGTACAGCACCCAAGGCTCAATCAGAAGCATCAGTCTCTACAATAGTAGGTAGAGAAGGATTGAAATGGGAAAGGATAGGAGCGGTGGTGAATGCTTCTTTGAGTATTTGAAACTGACTATGAGCTTCCTCATTGAAGATAAAAGGAGAGTCTTTTGTGAGAAGGGAGGTGAGAGCAGTGATATTCTTGGAGTAATTTTTAATGAAGCAATGATAGAAATTGGCAAAGCCAACAAAGGATTGAAGGGCTTTGATGTTCTTGGGCTGAGGCCAATTGAAGATTTTCTGAACTTTTGAAGAATCCATCTTGAGGCCATTAATTGAAACAACATAGCCCAAGTATTCCACACTTGAAGGCTTTGGCAAACAAATTATTGTCCCTCAGTATTTGGAGGACAGAGGCCACATGTTTGACATGTTCCTCCTCAGACCTGGAGAAGACCATAATATCATCTAGATAAACTACAACAAAGATATCCAAGAAATCCGCAAATATATCATTTTCAATATTCTGGAAAGAAGCTGGAGAATTGGTCAGGCCACATGGCATAACCAAAAACTCATAACTACCATATTTGGTTCTAAAAGCAGTTCAGTGCTCACCCCCCTCTTTAATTCTCAGGAGATTATATGCACCACACAGATCTATCTTGGTGAAGAAAGTCGCACCATTGAATATGGTAAGAATCTGGTTCATAGGAGGAACAGGATACCTGGTCTTCCTAGTGACAGCATTTAGTTTGTGGTAGTCAACACAAAATTTAAGACCTCCATCCTTTTTCTTAACAAAAAGGATGGGTTCTCCTGTTGAAGAGGAGCTTGGTATTATGAAACCTTTCTCTAAATTCTCTGAAATTTAAGCCTGCAGTGTTTCTGACTCTTGATTTGATAATGAGTAGATAACACCAACTGGAGGTAGAAAACCCTCCAATTTGATAAGGTGATCACAGGCGCAGTGTGGAGGAACTTTCTCTGCTTTCAACATGGAGAATACATCCAAATATTGGTGATAAGAAGGAGGGACTACCTTCAACACAGTTTCAATTTCTTCTGGCTCTTCCTCCTCATCCCACTGCTCCTCCAGGGATGCATGAAAAGACAAAGGAGGACGGTCCATATGCCCTTGAAAGAGATATAGTGAAGATATAGCAACATCTTCTTCAACATCCTTTATCTCTTTGAAGACTTCATCTCTTGATTGAAGTAATGACTGAGATGGCAGGATGTTAGGGATATGGACAGAAGAAGGGATGCAAGGTGTCTTAAGTTCACCAACCAGAGCCACACTGTTGACAGAAGTGGCCAAGGCATTACTATAAAAAGGTTTAATACCACTAGAATCCTTTTGACTAGAATCATAGGTGATCAATCCATTTTTCCAATCAATAATGGGATTAAAATGGTAGAGAAAATCATAGCCCAATTTCAGGTCTTCTCCTTTGGGTGAATCTATGATAAAAAGTTCCCATTCAAAGCTTGGGAAGAAAGGCAAGTCAACTACCCACTTGGTATAATGGGTGATGAGCAAGGCAGGGGATTCATTTGACTCCAGGATGAAAAGAGGAATCTTTTCAGGGAGTTCTGACATTGTCAATGAGTACGTGAGAACAAACTTTTTTGTGATAGAAGAGTTTGAAGCACCAGAATCAATGATAACACTATAAGAAATATCAGAGACAGAAGAAAGAATAAGAAACTCTAAATATTGCTTGAAACTAGTATTCAGAGTGCACAATTGTGCTCTTGAAGGAAATAAGTGAGAACCATTGAACACATCATGAACCCCACTCAGGCTTTTCCCTGCTTGCTAGGGAAGCCTTTTGATGACTCAGGCGTGTTCTGAGGTCTCTTGAAGCATTTTTCAATTCGATTTTTTCCACCACAATAAGTACATAACCCTTCTTTGATTGTTCTCTCCTTTTCATAACCAATTAATTTATTGTCCTTATTAAGAAGAGCAGAATGAGGCTTGTCCTTTGAAACTTGAAATTGTTTGCCCTTCTTGTTGTTCTTATGGTTAGGCCTTTTCAAAGATGAGTCTTGAGGAGGCCTTGAAGAATGGTATCCAGTAACAGGAGGCTTCTTTTCTTGATAGCTACCCTTCTCTTTCTGCCTCTCATGATATCTGGTATCTAGTTCCAGGGAAACGTCCATGAGTTCTTGAAGAGTAACAAAATTTCCAGGGTAGGCAGCCAACTGGTCCAAAGGTCTTGATGCCAATCCTCTTCTATAAAAATTAATGTAAGCTCTTTCTCCCCAATCTCCAATTCTTGACATTAAGCTTCTGCAATCAGAAATGTACAAGGATACATGACCACTTTCCTTCATCCTCAAATTTTCCAACTCTTGTTCAGCTTTCCTGACTTCATTGGGATCACCAAACAGAGTGAATGATTGAGTTTCAAATAGCTTCCGATTATTGAGGAGGTAGGAAGGATCTTCATTGGAAATATTGGAGAGGTAGGGTTCAATCCATTCTCCAGCTCTACCAGTGAGAAAAGAAGCTTAGTACAGAATTTTCTTCCTGTCAGAGAAGAAATTTTCAGGGTCATTATGGAAAATCAATTGACAGTATTGGATAAATCTTCTCAATTTATGGGCTTGAGTGCCATCAAAATAATCAGGTGCCTTCATTTATGGAGTCTTTAATGCAGGGGCTTTGGAGGGCTGTTGTTTGAGAAAGTTGTCCCATAATAGTAGCCATTTGCTCCTTGATCTTGAGGAGACTTAGATCAGATTGAGAGACAAGAGATTGATTAGTAGGGGCTAGATTATAATCCTGGGGTACCTCTGGAGCATTTGCCAAAGCATCTTCCACTTCAGCTTCTCCAGAATCTTCCTCTTCCACAGACTCCTCCCCCTCTTCATCTTCAACTTCTCCAAGTCTTGCTCTTGCACCTTCAGACATGCCAGGATACCAACCCAAAAGTCAAGAGAAAGATCTTGATCTTCTTGATTTCATTCCCCCTCTTCTGGAGGGTGCTTCTCCTTCCATTGGTGGTCCTCTGTCCAAATTTGCACTCAGTTGATGAACTGATGGTGTGCGGTCAAGAGGAACCCTTGCTGTAGGAGTGAGAACAGCTGGATTTCTTTGAGATCTAGTATTTTTGGCTGTGGGGCTATGCTGAACTGGAATTATTGGAAAATTAAAAATGAGAAATTGAGGATACTTGAGAATAAAGAATTAAAGCTTGTCCAAATCAATAATCAATAAAATCTTGAGGAATCAATCAACAGTCTTGAGGTGAAATCAAATTCAATCAATCAATTCAGTCAATATCATCAGTCAATCAAATCTCAATAATCTTGAAGAATTCAATAATCAATCAATCAATTTCAATTCAAGTTCTTGAGGAATCTATCAGTCAAATCAATATCTTCAGGAATCAAAAATCAATCAATAATGATAAACAATTCTTGAGGATAAATTGGTAATCTTGAAGAATTCAAAAGTCAATCAGTCCAATCCAAATAAAATCCTGAGTCTCTGAATCAATGACCCAAATGAATCCCAATCAATAACTCCTGATAAGAACTGAATAAACAAAAACAAAAGAGAGATTTTTTTGAAATAGAACTGATAATGAAATTAAATGGTCAGAAATGATCAAGAAATGAAATAATCAATTTTCATAAGAATATAATGAATGAGATGAAAATTGATTATAGAAAATAATTATCATTAAGAATCATAAAATCATGAAAAGGTCATAATTGATGAATGAGAGAAAGGAATATAAAATGAATGAAAAGAAAGAATCAAATATGACTTAATTAATTTAATGTCATAGGGGCTCTTCTAAGTGAAGAGGGCCTGGCACTCAGTAAACTGGACTCACTTATGGAGGGCTCAAGTTTATGGTAAGAAAGAAATACACTGAAGAGTGTTAAGAGATGAATTACCAAAATAAAAGAATATAAGAAAAGCAGAAACAATAATTAAGAGTAAGAATAAAAGAGCCAACCACAAACAAGTTCAAGTCCGCTGTTTCAACCTGTCAGAATGGAAAGAGAAGGGTTAATAAGGATATGGCCACCCAACTCATACTGTACAGGCAAAGAAAGAAAAAATAGGCAAATACTAACTTAAAATCAAATAATTATAATACCCAAAATAAGGGTAAGAATAATTATAAAATAATAAATATACTAAATTAATTAACTGGGGAAAAGTCCCCAGGGGAGAGAAGGGGGGGCTGGTATATGTGAGAGTCAGCAGCCCTGTTCCAGACAGAGAATTCTCATGAGAATATTTGATGATTGAGTTAAGTCTGGCCAATACAGGTCCTGTACAGCTGTACAGGATCTGTACAAGAGGAGTGGTGGTATTGAGTGATCATACAGTTTGAGAATGGTTTATCCAGACTGTATTGGGTAATTCCAACCTGTACAAGTATTGAAAAGCTGTATTTATGAACCAGACTGTATGCATGTTTCAGCAAAGAAGATTTTCTGAAATTGAATGCTGATACACACAGTGGATTTGCTGGTTTGAGGTGTTTGAGTGGGTGTAAATATGAATGCCCTTACCCCTGATTAGTGGTTGTTACACTGAAGAAACAAGATTGTTAAAGTTCTTATTTTAAGTAAAGAAGATTAGGAGCTGTATCAGAATACAAAATGAAGCTAAAACAATGCAAGGATTTGTGTGAAATCTCTGTAAATATAATCTTCATCTATCAATGTGGCCAGCCCTCATTTTCAACAATTATCTGATTATTTTGGAAAGTTTTATCAAGATAGATTTCTATGAGGTTCCTTTATTTTACAATTCTTTTTGTATTCTATAGGAGCTTTACATTTTACCTTTACCTTCCTTAGTCTTTGATGAAATTTTGATTATTAGGATATATTGAAAGCTCTCCATGCATTGAGAGATTCAAGATTGTATCTGAACTTGATAGGGTGATAACATTAATTAGCTCAAAATATCTTTTAGGCACCATCATTGATGCACAGTCAGAAAATCAAATTATGAAAAATATTTAGAATATAATCTCCCAATTTCTCTTCATTAAACTTTCCTCAAGGGTATATGGAAAACCATTATAGACTCTTTTTAAGAAGTTTATTCAAGCTCAATTACAAACTCAATGTCTATTGAGAAGAACTAGGAACTGAGTATCTTAAAGTAAATAAAATAATTCATTGAATTGTTTTTAAATAATAGGAATATGATAAGAAATCAAGATAACTGGTATAAATATTTTCTTTAAACAAATTTCTGTCTCATGTTTCATTTCTAAAGCCTTTGAGAAGCTTTAGAAGCTAAAATCAGTTTGATAAATCTATAAATCCTAAAATAATGATAAATAATTAGTTATCAGCTGTTTATGAATCTTAGTTTAACATGTTATATATTCAGTTTCTTCAAGTGTTTTCAAAAGAGAATATGACAGTATTTTTTTTATTTGTGTTTATATTTAATTTAAGACTTGAAGTATTTATTAGGGTCAAATTTTGAAGAGGGAAGCCACAAAAAAATGCTGGAACGTTGTGGGAACTATGCCTCAACTGGAACAAATATCATGTCAGAGCCATGTCCAATCAAAATTGAAATATGGTCCAAATCATGTTGAAAGCATTGAATTTTTACTATCAAAGGTTCCTCAAGGGATTAAATGAGCTGACAATAATTTGCATGGAATTTTCTGAACAATTTTTTGTCAGAGCCCTTTATGACCACAGACACATATATTTTAAAAAAGATGGATCAATTATCAAAGAAAATCATTAATAATATTCTTTTATCCATGGAAATATGATATAGTTTTGAAACAACATATTTTTCAAAATTAAAGAAAATTCTCTTGAATATTACAAAAATCAAAGAAATATTATTAATTGTAATATTGAAAATATTTGAGCAATATTACAGGGAAATAAAAGCTTTTTGAGACTTTTTTGATAGAATACTATTCTATATTGGAAGATAGCTCTTAGATCTTGAGTTAAATGGTTTTTATTCCTTTAAATAAAGCCAAACATTTTTATCTTCAACTTGTTTCATCAGCATGATATAGAGCTTATAGAATCCCACTGTTATTTCTCACATTTTGTAGTAACATAAATATACTTTAATTTGAAAGCTGGCTGTGCAAATAGAAACACAAAAACTGCAAAAAAATCTCAAAAATCATCTTTTGAAAAATATTTTGAATAAAGTGATGGAGATCACTCAAGAAAATAAGGGATGGGACACATGAAGCATGTTCTGCACTTCATTTTATTATAAAAATAAATATTTTTTTATTTTTGTTAAAGAAAATAAATAGCAAAAACTTTCTTTATCCTATTCAAAGAATTTGTCTTTTATTCTTTTGACTTCACTTTTTGAGTTTTGTTATTCATTTCTATGGTGATATTTCATTTTGAGTATTTTATGATTTTTTTTTTGTCTTTTTTTTAAGCTGCCCTATGTTTTTTTTTCATGTGATTCATTGGATTTGACTAGATTTTATGGTTCATTTGTCAATTAAAATTACAGTAGGAAGCCTTTCAAGGCCCTCTACTGTAAATTCATTCACAAAGGTCAAATGTGTTACAGTACAGGATCTGTAATAGCCACCACTGTAACTTTTTCTACGATTGTTGACAATTTTACAGTAGCTGTCATTACAGGGCCTCTAATGTCATTTCCTTTTCAGTTTTTTATCCCCTCAAGTGGAAATGGCTGTACTATATACAGCCCAGTGTTAACGTATAAGCATAAACTTTAAATCTCTGGTCATACAGAAAACATGAATTACTGTAATTACTATTTAAATCTCATCTTAGATAAAAAGTTTCTCCCCCCTTAGAGGAGTTTTTCTGTTAAATTTCTGCTTCTAATTTTTGTTTTCTACTCTTTTCTCATCAGGTATGAGAAATAAATATTGACCCTTAGGGAGTGTCTCTGTTAAATTTCTGCTGATAATTGTTATCTTCTACTATTTTCTTATCACCTAGTACTTCTCTTTCAAACTAAGTAATCATATCCTAAAAATGGAAATAGAAATTAATTCTTTCTTTCAAAAAAAGAGACACTTTACCCTTAACAATAAAGATTGATAAAATTCAATGATGAGCAAAAGGGACCAGAAAATGAAAAAAATCAAAATAATAGATAAATTCCAGAAATCTTAATTGATTAATGATAAAAATATTTTGTCTCTTGGAAATAATTTTATTGAAATTAATTTGAAAGCCTTTGTTTGTTGCTTCTGAAGTTACAGGCGTTTAACTATTTGAAATGCAAAAATATCCACAATCCAGTTTATTCAGAAGAGGATTAGTGGAAAAGAGCTAACTTTTATGTTTGGAAGCCATTGGTTTTGAAAGAAATAAGAAATAGTATTTTCATGAAGTAATAATAAGTCAAAAATCAATAAAGATGGAGGCTTTATTAATTCATAAGAGTGGATTTGACTTACTTTGGCCATCAAAAGGATATAATTGTCAAAATTGAAAATAGATTCAATAATTCTTTTTTCTATCATGAAGAATATTCTTTTGATTATTAAAATATAAAAGGAAAAGACTTTCATTTAATATTCTATATCTCTACTATATCCATTCAAAAAAGAAAAGAAAATCTTGAGAATTACGCAATACACCAGTGGCTTAGAATAACTTGGAATAACAACAAACAGTGAAGTCCTGAGTCTAACTTGATTAACAGCAAGGCTCCACACTCAGTCTAGGATTTTTCTAAGCTAATTTCCAAATGCAAAACCCTCTGTCAGCCAATTTTCTCATGTTGAATTCCAATTTTAATAATTAATACCAGCACCATAACCTTTGTGTAAAAAGAAAACAGCAGTTATTTGGAAAGTATTCACACTTTATATTTATTTCAGTATTTGAATATCCATTTTTCAAAAAGGGAGTAGTATGAAAAGGCGCAAATTTTCATAATTGTGAATATAAATTCTTGAAATATTGTTTTAAATTTAAGATTAATTCAAAAAGGGGACAGAAAAATTAATATAGAATTAATTGAATGTTGTGAGAAGCTTCAAAATGATCAGTATGTCAGAGCTATTGAATACGTTTTTCAAATATAAAAGCACAAAATATTAATTAGTTAATTCTTTTCTTCAAGTGGTCATTAAACTTTATTGATTGAAAAAAAATGTGAAAAAAATAACTTCATTCTTGGGCTTTGATTTTCAAATAGAAAATTTTATTTGTTTGGAATAGTTTCTCATTCATATACTATGCTTACATTTCTTCTTATTGAAGACAAACAATATTTGGGTTTTTCTTACTGAAGAATACCGATATATTGTAATATTTGACTAAACTTCTATATCTGAAATCGACAAGATACTTTGATTAACCAGGGAGATTTTTATCTTCTCCTTCTTAATTTGTGAATATTAGTTCATCCTTGAAATTACTTTTAAGCTGTTCTTCTTTTCAAAAAACAAATCTTGGAGATTTGTATTATTTATTCAATGAAGAAAGGAATTTCAAATTATAAAAAAGCCTTGAATAAGCTTTCAGAACCTTCATATTCCCCTTTTTTTCAAGTAATTGGATTGAACTAATGGAGTATCATAATCCATTTTGATGTGCTACAGATATAAACAGCATGTGAGAAACCAATTTCCCATAGAATCCACAACGTTCAATAATATCTTTGGTAATCCACATTCCCTCATTGAAGTAATTTATCAAATTATTAATTTTTCTTTTGAAGTATTCAAAAAGAGGCAATGCATTTCCAAATGGATATTTTCTTTAATATTTTACTTAATTCAAACTTCAAAATAAAGCAATATAATAATGACAAATTATTATATAAGTGATTCAGTTAGTTCTCTACCAAGTCTATTGGTATATAATTTTTTGAATGAATAATAGATTTTAATAATCAAAAGGATGTAAAACTCCCTGTGATACTAACTGTAATAGGAAATATTCAAAATTTTGATATTTTTTGAGTAAGATATACGAAGTTAACTAAAAGTATTCCCAATTAAAAAGTAAGTGTTCCAAATTTCTTTCAAAATATGAAATTGGATATAATGTTGTTGGGAATTTGAAATTTCTTAATTTTTCAGAAATGCTGAATTCTTTGAACAAATTGATTCAAATGGATGGTTAATAATCTCAAGTGATTCATAATTGGTAACAGAATCTGGAATAGCAGGATTCTATTGAGGATCTCATCTAAAAAGGAATTTTAGAATAATATGGATCCTTACATGCCACCACTTACATGCAAATAGGAAAATAAGGCCAAGTTTTCCATAGAATTATGATAAGATATACATAACTCCAAGGGAAATCAAGTATCTTTTTTCACAGCTCATTTAATATAGAGAGAAGAGTTAGTACATGAAGTATCAATATTATTAAGAACTTTGAAAATTAATTTTCTAATTTTTCAATTCCTTTTTCTTTCTTCTTGGATACACCATTTTTTAAATAAAAATCTGAGCAATGATCAAGAGTATCAAATGAAACTTATTTATTCTAAGATTGATTATTATATTAGTTAGTTTAATCTAAAGTAGTATATACTTCAAATAATTGGGCCATATATCAGGCAAAAATTGCTAACTATTCTTAAATTACTCATACTGAAACATCTCTAATCCTATTTATTATATAAACATATTTTGAGAAAGTAATACAATTAATACCCTTGTAAAAGCTTTGTATGGTTTGGCTATGAAACAATAAGTAAAAATTACTAATATTTTACTTAGGGTGTTGGTAAACACACGTAAGCTTTTAGTAAAAACACGTAAGTGACCCTATTTTTCAAAAAAAATTCCTCAGGCTCAGTTTTGAGGATTTTTTTAATTTTTTTTTGCCATATTTTTCCCGACTTGGCATGTCAATAAGCGCAAATTTTTTCATAATTTTTTTTTTGCCACATTTCACAAATTTGGCCAATATGCCAAAATGGCTGTTTTTTTTCAAAAATTCATTTAAATTCTTCCCACTTATGAATTTCCTTGATTTTTTTTTAAAATGAAGGGTTCAATTTGAAGAATAAAGCACAAGAATGCCATAATTTTGGGAATTTTTTTGGGTGGGACAAGTGAAGGCTCAAAAAAGGTTTTTTTTCAAATGTTTTTTCCTGTCATTGTAATATGCCTATTTTTAAAAAGTGAATTTAATAACTTCCCACTTATGAATTTCCTTCATTTTTTTTTTAAATTGAAGGGTTCAATCTGGACATTAAAGAACCAGAAGCTCATGAATTGGGAAAATTTTTTTGGTGGGACAACAAGTGAAGGCGCAATGAGTGTTTTTTTTCAACTGTTTTTTTTCTTGTGTGTAATATGACTATTTTCAAGTACAAAACTTCCACATGTTTGATAAAAAAGGAGACTGAGGTGGGATTTAAGCAATAAAAATGACTGAGGAGGGGGATAATTGGCATAAATTGTATATACAAAAATCATTCAATCAGAATCAACCTCCAAAATAGTGGGTTTTTTCTGAGAGGGGGGAGGAAGATTGGACAAATACAACATTCTGTGTTTCTTAAATTTATCAGCCCACCCCAGGGCTTGCATTTGGGCATGAATCTCCCAGTTCACAGTAATGGGGGGGGGACTGGATAAACTTTAGAAATGATGATGTCCAAAGGTACAAAATGAGAACAACTATTCAAGAAGCAGATGAAAATGGGTGGATTATCATTTGGAGGACAGAAATAAGGGAAAAAAGAAAAAGATTGGGCTGTGGAATAAAAGAAAACTGGTCTTTTATACTTATTTGCAATTGGATCCCCCATGTCAGGCATGGACATCCACTTGCTTTTTGGAGCCTGGCCAACATCTTCATACCATTCAATTCTTTCCATATAAGAGGATATTGAGGGAATCAAGGTGTTCATGGCTTCATAAAGGTCTTGATTTTGGTTAATTTCTTCAGCCAAGTCACCTCTGACATCAGCCCATTGATCTTGAGTCTTGTAAATGAAGTGGGATACTGTTCTGTAGCCACAGTTTCCATCACCCTGGACATTGATGGCCTTGAAGGTGTATTTCAATATAAACTTGGGCAAGTCTTCTGAGCCAGTTATCTGATAAAATAAGTTCAAAAAATGAATAAATATGAAAATAAACCACATAAAATTACATTAAAAAGAATCAGAGACTCACAAACAGCTTGGAGCATTCATCACTTGTGTGATAATTGCTTTGACAATGCTCACAGGTCAAGTCAATTGCATCATATATATTCAAACTGGTGGCAGGCTTGTGTGGTTTTCTTTGTGAGGTTTTGCTTCCAATTGCCAATCTTCTGGACCTTCTAAGGGTTACTTCTGATTTATTTAATTCAGTTGCTGAGGGTAGTGAATCTGATGAACTGATGGATTTAGATAAGGAGTCCTCAGAATCTTCAGAATCTTCAGATGAGTCCACTTCCATAATTGGAGAGGGGACATTTGACTGGGATGTTGAAGTTGTTGTGCTGGTCACTTTTTATGGGGGTCTTCCTCTTCTCTTGGATTGACTTTCAATAATTTCAAATCTTGAAGGTTCTCTTTTACTTTTATTCTTGGCTCCTTGGGGTCTTCCACGGATATTCTTGCATTCCAGAGGGTCTTCATAATATTGATCATCCTCTTGACTCTTGGGAATTTGATCAAATGGGACTTTTCCAGTCAAAACATCTTGAAAATGTTGGAGTATTGGAGTGATTTCTGCCATTGGTCTTTGAAACAGGTCTTCCCCAATGTCTTCAAATATTTTCTTGGCTTCAGCCTTTCTTTCTTTCTCAACACTTTGATCATCACCTTGAAAACCAGCCTGAGAAGAATATGACAAATAAAATCAGTTAATAAGAAAAATAATAATAATAAAAATTCAAAAACCCTCACAGGCAAATTCAAATGCCATTGAGGATGGAAGTCTGATAATTCAAGCCTTTGGCGCTTGGCAAATGCCTTTTGGGTCTTATGCTTGCAAGGAATGCCTTTATAATTGTTGTATTTGTTGGTGCATTTTTCATTGGGAGGAAATTGTGTTTGGAAATTTTCAAATTCAATCTGAAGAGCATAATGAGACACCTTGCCATTGAGGGCACAGATGTGTGGAGGAAAATTCTTGACATGGACAATCATTTCTTTGGAGATTCTGTTGATAATTTCAATAAATTGTTTTCTGAATGCCATGTGGAGAGCCCTGACTACCTCCAGGAGAGTACCAGTGGACTTTTGGAGCCAAAGTTTAACCATGGCATGGGCACCTTCAACTCTGGAGGTGGATCCCACACCCAGGTGGCAATGGTGATTGGTCCAGGCTGGCACATAATACTCCTTTAGAGGAAGCCAGGTCTTTTCCAAATACTGAAAGACCTCAGGATTTTTAACTTGCTTTTGAAGATTCTTCCAGTTTTCTTTGAAAGACTTTTCAGTTGGTGAATACATAAGCTGAGAAAAGAATCCCAAAGTCATTAATAAAGACAATAATAAGAAAAAAAGTGAAATAAAATGAAATGAAGTGAACAAGTATATTACTTGATTTCAAAGGCCCATAAAATTTTCAAAATTAGTTCCATGACCAATTTTCTTCATGCAATGAGCAGATACATCCTTGTTGATGTGCCAAATGCATAGCATGACTTTGGAGTCTGGGAAGAGCTTCTTAATAGAGTTTTTCAATGCCAGATCCCTGTCAATAACAATAACTGGAGGGGGAACAAGATTGGTGTGGTTGAGGACCTTTTCAATGTATTGATTTAATGCCCAAGTATGTGAAGGTTCATTTTCATTCTTCATCAAACAAAAAGCCCCAGAAAAGCTCTTATTGGTTGAGCTGAATCCAACAATATGAAAAAGGGGCATTTTGTACTTATTTGTTTCATAAGTACAATCCATAAGAATGACATGAGGAAAGCCATGAAGAAGTTTGATGGCCAGGGGGTGAGTAAAAAACAAGGAGGTAATGTGTCCCTCAGAATCCCTTGCAGAGGACCAAACAAAATTTTCTTCTTTGAGAGTGTCAATAAGAGCATCAATGGGCCTTCTGCCTTGCAGTTTGTCTTTCCTCATTTTCTTGACTTGGTTGTAAATGTCTTGAAGGATTACAGGCCTGTCAGACTCCCTCTGGCTGCATAATTGGGCCTGAATTTGCCTTGGCATGAGCAGTGATTCAGACATTTGAGCAATTTGGGATGTTTCTTGCTCATTGATTTTCCTGAAAGCAGGATGTGCCATGATATTTTCAGTGGCATCATGGCTATGTTCAGGATTTTTGACTTTAAGAGTCCAAGTGGTACTCTTGGCATATTTCCTGGCATAAAGTCTAAAAGGACAGTCAAGCTTTCTTCAGGTGACTGTTTTGGAGGGGCTGTTGTTGGGATTTGGGGTGCCAGACCTGTCACAACATATTTCAATTTGGTTGTGGGTCATATTGGACCTCAAGGTGGACACAGCATACCCCTGAGCCCTGGCAACATTATGCACATGTTGCCAAAGAAGCTCAAGGGTCTGAAATTCACCTTCAGTGGGGGGTTGGAGCATTTTTGAATGAAAATTATGTATAAAAGTGAAAAAAGGGGGGAATTGGGGGATTTGGAATGGGGTAAGCCCTTTCGAAATGTGAAAAAGAGGTTAAAAAAGGTGTGAAAAATGAACAGAAGGGGTTAAGAGTGAAAGAAAGTTGTTTAAATGTGGGATTAATGGATGAGGGAAGGTGAAAAATTGGAAATTTGGAGGCTTGAAAGCAGGTTGTTGTGGTGGAAAATGCAGTCTTTGGGGGAAAAAAAGAAAAAAAAAGTGTGAAAAGCTTTGAAAAATGGCTTTGGTAATGCTGTTTTTCCAAAAAAAAAAAAACAATGGTTTGGGGTGGGGATAATGTGGATTATTAGGGTGTTTGGGCTTTTTTTTTGGGGGGGGTGGCTGGGCCAAAAAATCTGAAACAATTTGGAGTTAGTGAGGTTTTGTGGGGAAAAAACCTCTTTTGGGCATGTTTTGGCCCAATACAGGCGTGATTGTGTTTCATTTTTAATTAAAAATGGGCCCAGGGCACCCCTTACGTGTTTTTACTAAAACCCTACGTGTTTTTACCAATTTATGGCCAAAACACGTAAGTTTTTAGTAAAAACACGTAAGCTCTTACATGTTTTTACCAATTTGCTTACGTGTTTTTGCCAATACCCTTTACTTATTGTACTATGAATGTCCTTATAAATGAAATAAATAAGATAAAAATAATTATAATAATAAAGAATTATTATAATTATGGCGTAAAATAATTATATTATTAAATAAATATAATAATATCATTTATATCATAAAAAAATGATATATAAAATAAATATATTGATATAAGATAATTAATATATTTAAAAGCACTTTATTATTGTTACCAACAAATAATAAAGGCATGAAAAATTATTTTTTATTAATAAAAAACAATTAAAAGCAATAATATTACTAATATTAAAGTTATAAATCAATATAAATACTATTTATATCAATTATGGAATTATTAAAGTAATAATAGAGAAAAACTATTATAATAAGAGAAATAACCTAATTTTAATGCTTAATATAATAATTTTGAATACTTTTATGCCTAGAAATGTAAATAAAACTTATTTAAATTTTAGTTACAATCAAATTTAAGATAAATTACATTTTTTTCTTGATTTTACGTGGAATTGAGGTTTTTAAGAGAAATTTAAACAAAAAAATTAAATAATTGCAATAATCATGTCAGAGATGAAGATTATTTTAAGATTATCTTTTGTCTTTAATAATATAAACGTTTTATATATAAAGAATAAAGAAATTCCTTTTTTATTTAATGATTTAATGTTTTGTAAGCGTCTGAGTGGAAAACAGAGTAAAAAGAGCTCTATTTATAGTAAATCCCTCCCTCCTAGAGTCCAACAGGCTTCTAGTAGACGTGTACCAATGCTTTCTACTAGAATTGCGCAATGTTTTAAGGTTTGGGGATGATTACATCATGATCAAACCATCTTACCTCATAATTACGCCATTATTTAGAGTTATCACTATAACTCTAAGTTTGATGACATCATAGGCTTGGAAGAAGCCTAAACTTCGTGGATTGGATGTGTTTTAATCATATTTTAATATTATTCACCAGCTTTATCACTTATATGACTGCTAAACTTAAAATAAGATTACAGTGAGTGATCTTAAATGATCAAATTTAAGCTTAAACTTTGATCATTAATAACCTTTAAGTTATACACGCTGGAGCTATTCTGAGGGTGTATTCTGATAGCTTGTAATGTCCGCTTTAAACTTCCAAGAGCATTTCATTACATCATCAAAACTGTATTTTTGATGATCTTTCTTGTAACTCCTCTTTTCTGTTGAAATTTAATATTTTAAACTTCAAACAATGATTTCAAGGGGTTATACCTTGAATATTTTAATAAATAATATATCATTATTCACGAATGATCTAGTAGAATCCAACTGTTTACTTCTTTTTAAGGTTGGACCACTTTCACAACAAAGTGGTCAACAGCTCTATTGATTTTAATCAATAATCCCTTACAAGTTTTAACCTTGTTTATAGCTTGTGTAATAACGTTCATTTCGGTATTCCTACATTAATTAAGTGGTGACTTTATTTTTGGTTCATCACTCTATCATGTATATTTCAAAAGATATTAGCTAAAATCCTTGAATATATGCGTTGACCAAAAAAGTGCATATATTCAGCTTAACTCCTTAAGTATTGACTTTGGAGATTAGCTTATTAATTGTTTTATGTGTGTATTTTTATGGAGAATCCAATTGTACCATTTATTTCACATGTTGTTTCATAGTTGTTTGAAATAAGTAAGTATTTATGTTTTTTATAAGCTATTATTACTTATAACTCATTAAATATCGACTTTACAGATATGCCATGAAAATGGTATATGTGTATTTTACCATGGGGAATCTAATGGTATAATTTATTTCACATGTTTATTAATTGTTTTTTAAGTTAAACCAAGTTTTATGCCTATTTATGGCATTTCTGTAGCTTTAAGGTAATTATTTTTAATGTATAATTATTTTAAATATTTCTTGTGACCTTTTTGGGTATGTGGTCATATCTCAAAGGTTCACATTCCCTACCACCAAAAAGGATTGTACCACAATCTGATATGTGTAATTAGGGTATCATCCACTTTCCTACCTTTTCAATAGACTTTGTTAGTCTTGAAGCTCAATGATGCTTAGCTTTTCTATTCTTTAGGTTTTCTTTCCTGTCTGAACCTTCTTAGTAGCTTATCAGCATTTGTTATATCTTTCTCAAGTAGCCATTCATCTTCCTGAGTTGAATTTCTATACCTTACAAGGTATTATTTTTCTTTTTTGTTTCTTGTCCTTCTTTCTTTAAGGACTTTCACAATTTTCTTTTCTTCTCCTTCTTCCAAGGGGGGAATTTCAAGTGGGGGTTTATTTCTTACCAGAAATAACTCCTTGTCACTTGAGCTGTAAGGTTTTATCAGAATTACAGGGAAAGTTGGGTGTTCGTTCATTAATTCACGTGTGAGTTCCAATTGCACAGCATTGGGTCCATGAAGTGCCTTTATCATAAATGGTCCTGAAAAGAAATCTTTCAATTTCTTTGGACCCTTCATGTTATTGAAATTAAGGGTTGATACTAGGACCAAGTCTCCTATTTTTAAGTCAGGTGGTTTATGACTTTATCCCATCTTTTGTTTGCATATTTGAAAGAATCTTGCATACATCTGTTTGCATGGTGTCTTGCTTTGTCAAGAATCATCTTAAAACTGCTTGCTGTTGGATGTATATCCACTAAGTCCTTTTTGAGGGTATCATAAGGAAGTCTTGGATTCCAACATTTTTGTAGCATTTCTGATGTTTTGCCAGTAGAAGAATGGATTGATGTTTTATATGCCAGTTCAAGGGCTGGTATTAGTGTACACCAATCATGGGTAAAACCATCAGAATCTTTGAATTCTAATCCATAAGCACAGAACCTTCTGATCATGTCCTCCAAGGTTTTTATCATTCTTTCTGCTAAACCATCAGTTTGAGGATGGTAAGCTTTTGAGAATGATAACTTTGTCCCAAAAACGTTATGGAGATTTGTCCATAATGCTGAAGTGAATTTTTGGTCTCTGCCACTTATAGTATTCTGGAATAAGCCTTAATGGCTAATGACTTTATTCCATATCATTATGGCTGTGTCCATAGCTGTGTCATCTTTGTGACATGGTAGGAACATGGGAGTTTTGCTATACCTGTCAACTAATACTAGGCATGTATTATAGCTTCTGTCTCCTCCTGGAGGTAATGCTGTTACCCAATCCATATGAACTATTTCCCAAGGGGATTTTGGTTCTTGGATTTGCATCATCATTCCAAATTTTTTTCCTGTGGCTCTGTTGGCTTTTTGACATCTTTCACAGGTTTGGCAGTATTCTGCAACATCTTTCTTCCAATTTGGCCACCAAGAGAAGGTTTTCACCCTTTCTAGTGTTCTGTCTTCTGAAAGATGTCCAGCTGCAACACTATCATGGCACTCATGTAAAATAGTGTTTATCAGGGTTCTATCTGTTAAGGCCATAACCCATGTGTGTTTTTTCTTTGGTAAAGGATTCCATCAAGGAGGTGGAATCTTCCTACATCATATGCCTTTTTCCATGTTTCATCTAGTTTTGATGAAATTGATGGGTCTTTGCAGTCTTTCATTAGAAGTTGGCTTAGAATATGGCAATTCTTGTCTATATTATAGCTATCTTTAACTTGGTTAAAGAGTTCTGTGCTAATGTCTGTGACACATATTCCTTCTATACGGTGCTCTTCCTGTGGTACCCATGTTGAATTGTCAGGGGTATTTTCTAGAGCCCATCTGCTAAGACCATCTGCATTTTTATGAATATTACCAGATTTATGAACAATAGTCATATTTCCTCTATATTATTGGATAGCAATTTGCCATCTCAGCATGTGTCTATTTGGAGTTTTCATATTTAATAGAGATTTTACAGCATTACAATCTGTAATCACATCAAATACTGTTCCATCCAAGTAATAATGTAGTTTTTCTAAAGCCCACACTAAGCAAAGACATTCCATTTGGCTTGCTCCATATCTTGCTTCTGTTGGCTTTATCTGTCTTTAAAAAAAAAATCGGTCCTTCCACCGGTTTATCATTGATAATTTGTGTCTGGTGTAGTGCAGCACCTAGTCCTTCTCCACAAGCATCAATGTAAAGTTTGGAGGGTAGTTTCCAATCTGGCATTAGAAGAAATGGGGCATTTGTTAAGGAATTTTTCAATTCTTCATATGCCTTGACTCTTTCTTCTGTCATTTCATAGACTGTTTGTTGATCACATAGCTTATACAAGGATTTGGCAATTTTTTCAAAGTCCTTTATATTCTGTCTATAGTAACTAGCAAATCCTAGAAATGATTGCATTTCTTTTTTGGTTTGAGGAATTGTTTTAAGTAGTACTTCTGCTACTTTATTCTTGTCTATGCCTAGACCAAGTCCAGATATAACATGTCCTAGTGGTTTTAGTTCACTGTATGCAAAATGACACTTTTTCAAGGAAATTTTCATATTCACTTGCACTATTTTTTGTAGTACCCTTTCTAGTCTTGTAAGGTGATTTTCCCAAGTTTCTGAGAAAACTATGATATCATCAATATAGATAATTAACCATCCTTCTGATAATTCTCTAGGAAATATGGTATTCATCATTCTTTGATAATGGGAAGGTGAATTTACATGCCAAATGGCATTCTTAAGTATTCAAAAATCCCACAGCGGACTATTATCCTCAGTAGTCTCTTGGCATTTTCTGTTAAGACATTTTGATGAAAATCCTTTAAGGCATCCATGGCTGTAATAAACTACACGCTTGTGACAATTGTGTCAATGTCTCATGAATTCTGGATATTGGATATCTGTCTGGAATGGCATAGGTGTTCAGGGCTCTGAAGTCTCCTACCATTCTTGATTTTCCATTATGCCAAGTTATAATGACAGGTGTAGTGACCTCTACCTGTTCATTATGTCCTACGTTTCTTAATACTCCAAGGTCCATTAATTCTTTAATGTGTAGCTCCAAGGCTTCTCTAGCCCTTGGACTAGCTGGGTAAGGCTTTTCCACATTAAGAATTTTATCCACCGCATGCTCAATTATGGCACTTAGTGGCTTTTTGTCAGTTGCAAAGGCATTTTTGTACTTAAATAAGAGGTCAATCAATTTTTCTTTCATTTTTTCTGTTAATTCTTGATTGAATTCTGCCTCTTTGAGTTGTTCAGATATAAAAAGTTCCTTTTCTGGACTTTTCTCTTCATTCTTAATAACTGTAATTTGTTTTTTGTTATTTAAGAATCCAAACTTTTGTCTTTTGTTGTCTCCTATGGTAAAAGATCTATCTTTTTGGTTAGAGATATCTATACCATAAATTGATAAGTAGTCATTTCCAAGTATGAAGTGATTACTAGTACAGTTGTCCATTACTACAAACTCTAATTTATTCTGACACATTGTGAGGGGTGAGGAAAAATTAGTGTTAAATAAATTATTCCAAGGGGCTTCATGCTCTCACTTGCACTCCTAAATTTGACACCTTGTATTGGCATAAATTTTTCTTTCCAATCTGGGACAATGGTTTTTAAACAGCTTTTACCAACACAGGTACAATATGCTCCTGTATACAAGTTCACTTTTCCTTCTTGGTTATCAACCATAACAATACTTATACTTGATTTTCCTGCTGTATATCCCATTCCTTTAGCAGGTTTGGTTGTGTACATTTTGGCATCTTGTATATTTTTCAGGTTTGTGTCAGATGTTCTGACTTGTGGTAAGTTTCAGTTAACATCTAGTACTTCATAAATTATATCAATATTATGAATTTTTGCATTAATTATATTAATTTTATCACTTTCAGAACTTTCTTACTCTTCTGTTTCTTTTTCAGAGTCAGATTCCTCTTCTTTGTCATTGTGGTTTTCTGTTTCCACAATTTCATTAATTTTTGCCATTCTGAGGCAGCTATTGGCTAAGTTTCCAATACCTCCACATTTATGGCATTTTCTTTGCTCATTATTGTTGGATGTATTGGGCTTGAAAGCTTCTTTTGATTTATCTTTTTTGAAAAATGGCTTATTTGGACTTTTAATGTACACTTTCTTCCAAGTTCTGCCAATTTTTGCTCTTGTAACTATGTCCTCTAGTGCATTGATATACTCTTCTGTGGAGCATGGTTCTACACACCTGCTTCTTAGGGCATTTTCTAGCTCTCCTCCACATTTCTTAAGTATTTTCATGTGCACCATTTTTTGTTACATTTCTGGTTACAATGCATTGAGTCTTTCAGCTTGTTTTAAGAACCAAGTTAAAGTTTTGTCTTTGTCTGGGTCAAAGAAAGAATTTTCAAATGCATTATCTATCTTGTACCTCCAGTAATCGTTGGCCCACTTAGTGATTATTTCTTGTTTCCACCAAGACTGGGTATTTTTGCCATTTGTTTGTCTTATTCCATAATACCATCTTTTTTCAGATTTTTCAAACAATGAATGTAATGTTTCAGTAATTAATTCATCTGCTTTGGCAGAATCTTCTTGTAGCATGTCAATTGTCTTGATAAATTACATGTGGTCATATTCACCTTCTCCTGTGAATTTTGGCCATTCTTTTAATTGAGGTTCTTCCTTCATTAAGACTTTGTTATTGTCTTGGTGACTTAAGTCTGTTATGAATGGATTTGTTAATTCCTCTTTTGGTTTAACAGGGCTTCTTATGTGAAAAAATGGGCTGGTAACTTTGGCATATTTGAGTTAGCCTCATTAATTTTATCCATTTTTTCAGTAATAAACCTTATTTCACTTTGAATGTCATCTTTCAGATGCATTCTTGCTTCATCACTCTTTTCCACATGGTCCAAAAGTAATTTTTGGTGTGATGAAGTCTTTTCTACAACTTTTTCTACAGAAATACTTAGTTTGTTTAATTTTTCTGTAAGATTGTCAATACCCACGTCATAATTGATTGTCAAAGTTTTATCCTTGATATCTTTTATGTATTTATACAATTCTTGTTGTCCTTGTATTAATTTTTGAGTGTTATCAATCAAAATCTTTGGTTTATTATTTCAATAATAAACTTAATGTTGTCAATTTCTTTTTTATTTTGTACAACAATTTTTGTTTAAGAGGATAAGTTGTTGTTTATTTCTTGTAATGATAATAAACTGTTTTTAATTTCTTTTAGAGGTAATATACTATTTTTAATTTCTGTTAAAGTATTTAAAACATCTTTGGGCAAGGTTATTTTTTGGGAAATGAGGTTGTCTCATTCTTTGTTCTTCCTTGTCCTTGAATTCCATCAAGGTTCTGGCCATGTTGAATACATTGTCCATGGCATCCTTTTGGATTTTTGGAATCCTGTAGCTTGGGGAATATGGTTTTCTCCAATTCTTTTTCTTGTTCTTCTTCCCTTCTTGGGGAAGGGGGTTGGCTTGGGGCTTGCTGGTAGAAGCTACTGGGGCTTCTTCCTTGGTTGCCTCCTTCTTTTTGGCATGGTACTCCTTGATCTTTTTGATTTGAGGTTTGGATGATAGTGGATTCCATCCATTGGAGTATCTCACTATTTCCTCCTCTTTGAGGAAATTTTTCAGGATGTGCCAGTAGTTCATCACTTCTTGGTGTATTTGGGGCAACACTTCCCAGTCCTTGTCTTTGTACACTGTGTAGTACTGTTTTTACTGGCTCATGTAAATTTCTATTTGAGCCCTCTGGATGTGATTTGTACCTGTTTGAGTCACTCATACTTAGTTCCAAACCTGGTTCAGATATCATGGGCATTTCTGGGACTTTCCTTTGGGATAAGGCACTTCCTTGTGTGGATTCTGTTCCACTGGGGATATTTCCCTTCCTTTTCCCTTTTGAGGAATCAATTCTACCTCTGAGTCCAGCTCCATCTGATTGGATGGAGTATTGGGAGCCTCTTCTGGTAGTCATAGTTTAAGAAAATAAGAAATAAGAGGATTTCAGAATAGGAATTACTCTTATGGCAATTTCTAAATGAGGTACTCACTTCCAGAGTCCTGAATGGTGGGTCCTGGAAAGTCTAATTTCTTAGCTTTCTTTTTCTTAGTGATTATTGGTGTTGGAGAGCTTTGACAAGTTTCTTCCACCAATTTTTCAATAGTGGTTTGGTTGTCCTCTGTTGTATTGTCTTCAAACACTAAAAAAGACAAATAAATATAAGTCTTTTATATAAAAAGCATTATTTTTGGTAAGATATGGCAATTTTCCATGTAAAAATTGCTTTTATATCTTAAAAATGAAAATAAATAACAAAATGAAATTAAAATGAATAAAAAATAACTTTTTTTATTGGTTTTTTATTTCTAATTTTTTTGTTTTTCATATTTTTATTTTTAAAGAATAAAATAAAAAAATGAGTATGATTCTTTTATAAAATTAATTTATAATATAAAGTTATTTTTAATTTATAAAATATCTTTTTTAATTACTAGAGTCACTCAAAGAAAGTTCTTGCAAGTCTAAGGATGTGAAAAACCATGTGTAAGACAGTACAATTGCTTGTCAAATGCCTCAGTAGTATTTAAAATCAATAAATATAAGATTATTATATAATTTCATGATTATAATTATAATTTATTATTGGATAAACCCAATTAGAATCTTTTTAAAGGTCCTTTTGAGTAAATAGCACGGCCAGGCCCCCAAATGTAAGGTTTGACAATAAATAAATGGGAAAGAATTACTAATATTTTACTTGTTGTACTAAGAATGTCCTTATAAATGAAATAAATAAGATAAAAATAATTATTATAATTATGGCATAAAATAATTATATTATTAAATAAATATAATAATTGAATTTATATTATAAAATAAATATATTAATATAAGATAATTAATATATTTAAAAGCACTTGATCATTGTTACCAACAAATAATAAAGGTGTAAAAAATTGTTTTTTATTAATAAAAAACAATGAATAACAATAATATTACTAATATTAAAGTTATAAATTAATATAAATACTATTTATATCAATTATAGAATTATTAAAGTAATAATAGAGACCAATTATTATGATAAGAGAAATAACCTACTTTTAATGCTTAATATGATAGTTTTGAATACCTTTACGCCTAGAAATGTAAATACAACTTATTTAAATTGTAGTTACAATGAAATTTAAGAAAAATTACATTTTTCTCTTGATTTTACATGGAATTGAGGTTTTTAAGAGAAATTTAAACAAAACAATTGAATAATTGCAATCATCACACAGAGATGAAGATTATTATAAGATTATCTTTAGTCTTTAATAATATAAAAGTTTTATATATAAAGAATAAAGAAATTACCTTTTTATTTAATGATTTAATGTTTTGTAAGCATCTGAGGGGAAAACAGAGTAAAAAAAACTCTATTTATAGTAAATACCTCCCTCCTAGAGTCTAACAGGCTTTTACTAGACTTTTACTGATTCTTTCTACTAGAATTGATCAATATTTTAAGGTTTGGGGATGATTACATCATGATCAAACCATCTTACCTCATAATGTTTCCATTATTTAGAGTTATCACTATAGCTCTAAGTTTGATGACATCATAGGCTTGGCAGAAGCCTAAACTTTGTGGATTTTCTAGTTTTAATCATATTCTAATAGTATTCACCAGCTTCATCACTTATATGACTGTTATACTTAAAATAAGATTACAGTGAGTGATCTTAAATGATCAAATTTAAGTTTAAGCTTTGATCATTAATCACTTTCAGTTATAAGCGCTACAGCCATTCTGAGGGTTGATTCTGATAGCTTGGCATGTCCTCTTTAAACTTTCAAGAGCATTTAATTAAATGATCAAAACTGTATTTTTGATGATTTTTCTTGTAACTCCTCTTTTCTGTTGAAATTTAATATTTTAAACTTCAAACAATGATTTCAAGGGGTTATACCTTGAATATTGTAATGGAAAATACATTATTCTTCACAAATGAACTAGTAGAATCAAACTGTCTACCCTTTTTTAAGTTTGGACCACTTTTACAACAAAGTGGTCAACAGCTCTATTGATTTTAATCAATAATCTCTTACAGGTTTTAACCTTGTTTATAACTTGTGAAATTAAGTTCCTTTCTGTATTCCTACAGTAATTACGTGGCGACTTTATTTTTGGTTCATCACTCTATCATGTATATTTCAAAAGATATTAGCTAGAATCCTTGAATATATGTGTTGACCAAAAAAGTGCATATATTCAGCTTAACTCCCCAAGTATTGACTTTGGAGCTTAGCTTCTTAATTGTCTTATGTGCGTATTTTTATGGAGAATCCAATTGTACCATTTATTTCACATTCTGTTCCATAGTTATTTGAAATAATTAAGGATTTATGTTTTTTATAAGGTATTATTACTTATAACTCATTAAATAGTGACTTTACAGATATGCCATAAAAATAGTATATGGGTATTTTACCATGGGGAAACCAAGAGTATAATTTATTTTACATGTTTGTTCATTGATTTTTAAGTTAAACCAAGTTTTATGCCTATTTATGGAATTTTTGTAGCTTTAAGGTAATTATTTTTAATGTATAATTATTTGGAATATTTCTTGTGACCTTTTTGGGTATGTGGTCATATCTCAAAGGTTCACAAGCTTCATATTCATTATTTTCAAGCTATTTGAAAAGAACTATTATAGAAATATAGCTCTCATATTTAATCCATTGTTATTTTTTGAGCTTCAATAATCAACTAAATTTCAAATAAAAAAGCCTTCCTACCCTATGGCTCCCTATTTTGAAGTATTTAAAAGAGAATAAAATGGCTTAGATTATGTTTTAAATACCTGAAGCTTAATTTCCAAAATTTATAAAATTCAGTTCTAATTTATTTGGAGAAATTTGTATGTAAATTTTGATCAACTGTTTCAATTAAACAGAGCTTCATGGAATAACCCTTTAGTAGCGATGAACTAGCTTTCTCATTAAGAATAATAATTAAATAACTGTAAAAAAAATTACCTGTAATACTGAGTATTAAGAGTCTTTAGAATGAGAAGAATGATTCTCTTTTTTTATATGTTCAAATTCTCACTCAGAATTTGAAGAGGGTATTATCTACCATATCTTTTTTCTCTATGCAAAAAAATATTCCAAAAAACCTTTTACAAAACAATTTGCATTTTCTGTAAAATATTCTGATTATTTGAAACATGACTATTTTAATATATCATGATTTAATATGAAATTTCATATTACAAAGGGAGAGATATTTTAAAGATGCAACAAATGAACTACCCATGTGCATATATCAATGAAAAAGTATTAAAAGATCCTAAATTCTTATATTTGCGAAGCTCATGATAAAGGATATTACATATAGAAACAGAAATATAGCCAAAAAAAGTAAAAATGTATTGTAATGATAGAGAAATACAAAGAAAACATTTTGAAACCTACATTCAAAATATGCAATTATTATAAAAGGAATAATTTTCTTGATGGAAAAAAATTAAATAATAGATTCCTTTTGTCCCTTTTCAAAAAAAAATTAAGAGCGAAACCTTCTATTTATATTCATTTTCTTTTCTCACTTGAGAAAATATAAGCTATTATCCCATTGAATGTCTGTTATATAAAAAGGGCTAAATATCTGGCACAAAAAAATCAGTTTTCTGGTATATGAAAACATATTTTACTGCTTTGATCTTTGAAGAAATGTTTTTCTATGAATATCATAGCTTAATGAGATTACCATCCAAGGTCATAGAAGTACTTAAAAACACAATTATTTTTCTCTCCTAGTATTAGAGGTTGAAAATAATTCATGAGAGGTTTTGCGACCTTTTAAAGCTTAGTTTGTTTATTTAATGTAATTTTCATATAATGGCTAGTCTGAAAGAAAAAATGTAAGATCTTTCTTTCAATTATCTGGGATATTTTTTGTCAAAATTGAGAATTAATTACACAATATACTCAATATTTACAATGCCATCATTCATCCCAATTAATGAGGATTTTGAATTTACATTTTATATTCCAAAAATGATGTCTAGCTGATCAAAATGGAAGATTTTGAAACAACTTATCTACTCTATAATTTTAGAAACTAATTTCCTTATTCCCCTTTCCTCTTGATTCTATATATATTCTTTTTTAAAGATATGGAAACAAATTGCTTCTTCTATTATAAAAAAATACAAATTTGAATCAAAAATGATTCATTCTAAATAATAGGAGATATATCATATCAAAATTGGATATTCCCAACAGCTATATGGGCTGAAGTGGAAGAAATTATTATTAAAATGTTTTTTCAAATCGTACACTTTTTATATTTTGAGCTACAAGCTCAAAATATTGACTATTTTAGGATTCAAATACCACTTCTGAGGTGGATCTACATCTCATTAAATAAGGGAACTTTAGCAACGTTTAATATTTTAGTGAGTTTGAGATATCTCGATCATATTACAGACACCTGAATGTTGGGTTCTTATTATTAAAATATGAATACGGTTAAGTTACATATAATACAAATTGAATTTTAGTTTATCTCATGGCTCTTAGCTTCAAGAATATATACTTATTGATAAAGGAATTTGAAAAAAACTATAGCTTTTATACAGCTTAATATCTGAGGAAAATGGAAATTTTGGGGCTGATATTTTTAAAATATATTTAGTGTAAGATGTGACTATGAAACTGATGATAATATTACTATTAATCAACAGTACTATGTCTGTTCTTATGAAATATAATAATAAAATATTATTATAACCACAATTAAATAATTATAAAATTATTTCTTTCACGTGTTAAACACTACTAGTGATTTTAACAGTGAGCAAGTAATTGTCTACAAGAATCAATTACAAGAAGAATTTAATAATAAAAACTTCTTTATTTAAAATAATAAAATTATTTTAATATATAATTATCTTTTGCAAGAATAATTATAAAGATAATTCTTGAAGAAAACTATTACTAGAGAAAAACTTTAAGAATTAAAGATAAATGACTCACTAATACTCCAAAGAACTTATTGATAGATAAGATTAAAGAAATTTGACGTAGAATTGTGGATTTAAGTGATCAAAATGATTTATAGCAGGATTACAACAATATATAGTTGTATTCTATGATTTCACGTCTTTCTGATTGATTCTAAAAGATTTAAAACACTTAAGAATAGTTTAAATAATACTTACTTGTTGGTAACAATGATATAAATTTATAATAAGATGATGATGATTTGGAAAAAACAGCAAGAAGAGGCCTCTTTTAAGTCAACAACAGCTCACAGAGGCGTGCCATGGAGCAAACTGAAAAACCAGTGAGTGAGAAAACAATAAACCTTTTTGGATTATTGATTGCATCATCTGTTGTCACGTAAGATTATCATAATTACTTAATTGATGCTTTTACATGACTACCAACTCCAATATGGTTAAGAATAAAAGGAGTAACATCTGTAAATCTTCTTTTATTCCAAAATAATCATTGATTTCTCAAATTTATCAATGTTATTGCCAATTTCATCACATGTTGTAATTACTGTGAATTTTTGAAGATTCAGTGTTTCACGTGGAATAGTCAAAAATGGATTGTAAGTAAAACTTTTAATTTTACTAGTAAAACTGTAATTATTTTTGGTTGTACCATAGATAATACAGTTCTCCATTAGTCCTGAAAGTTTCAGAAAGATTCATTAAGAATTGTATTTTTAATGAATTTTTAAAGTTTTTACCTCATTTCTACGTAGAATTGCAAATAGCAGTATTTAGCTGGTTGCTATGAGGTAAATCAATGAATACTGGTCCCAAAAGGGTTTTAATTACTCTTTTGGGGTTTATACATGGAAATTCATTAGTAATTGACATGGTTACAGGAGTTTAAGTAGCTCTTTACCTCCTTGGCATGTCAAAATAGCAGGTTATTTGCTATTTTCTGGTGTTTTACAGTAGTTGTAACTTGGTAACCAAGTTCCCAAAGAGTTCTAGTTTACCAATTGGGCCAAGATGAGCCATGCATCCATTCTCTGGAGTTATCCACGCCTCTGAGGCCTCAGAAGTTGGGTACCCTGGCTCTCTTTGATGTCTTTTGTCCCCCTTGCTTATTTTTCACGTCAAAATAGAAATTTAAGCTTCAAGTGAGATATCCACTATGGGTGTACCAAAAGTGCATGTAAGAATACCATGATATCAAGTGCTCAAAACATGCATAACACTATTCTTAGTGTATATGTAACATGGTATTTCTCACTTTCCCATTATTTTGGCGTAAAATCAAGAAAAACAAAAATTTTCACGGATCTTTTATGTGGTATTAATGATGTGGTGTTGAAGTATTTTCCATATTACCACCTCAAAGAGTTAATTTGAGCTTATTCACTCTATGGAGCTACCCTAGGTGAACTTTTGTGTAGAATCCAAATCTGGTCTCAAATCCATGGATTTACTTACTCAATAAAAAGTTATTCATCTTTTCTGAAATCAAAAATGATGAATTTTGAATATATGCATGATTTATGAGTTATGTATAATTCAAAATTTCTTTTTAAGATAATTGTGGCCTATTTGTGTATATAAAATATACCTCAAGGCTCACATTCCCTCCCGCCAAAAAAATAAAATTGTACTACAATTTTATTAATGGTAGAAATAATAAAAAGCCCCAAAGGGGGTTAATGTCCACTGTCCAACCTCTTTGCATTACTCAGATCAAGTAATTTAAAGCACATTTATAGACATATTCAGGCTTGTGGCCTTCTTTCATGTCTAAATCTTCTCAAGAGTTTATCTGAGTCAGGTATGTCTGATTCTGCCAGCCATTCATCTTCATGTACTGGATTTCTATATCTGACAAGATATTCTCTTTGATTTTTACCCCTAAGTCTCCTTTCTTTAATGACTTTCTTTATCTTTCTGTCTTCATTCTGTTCCACTGGTGGGACATTTAAAGGAGTTGGGTTCCTTAAATGAAACAATTCTTTATCAGTTGGTTGATAAGGTTTTATCAAGCTGACTGGAAAAGTGGGGTGTTTATTTTCTAATTCACCACTCAATTCCACTTGAACTGCATTGGTTCCATGTAAGGCAACAATAACAAAAGGTCCTACATAAGAATCTTTAAGTTTCTTTGGGCCTTTGATATTATTAAAATTCAAGGTTGAAACTAGAACTAAGTCCCCTACTTTGAAGTCTGGTACTTTGTGACTCTTGTCCCACTTCTGTTTTGCATAATCAAAAGCATCATTCATACTTTGCTTTGCATGATGTTTTACTTTATCAAGCATTAATTTGAAGCTGGAAGCTGTAGGATGAATGTCAACCAAGTCTTTCCTCAGTGTGTCTTCTGGGAGTCTTGGATTCCATCCTTTTTCTAACATAGCAGGAGTTTGTCCTGTGGAAGAATGGACTGATGTCTTATATGCCAATTCTAGTGCAGGTATCAGAGTACACCAATCATGGGTAAAGCCATCTGAGTCTTTGAATTCTAATCCATAAGCACAGAATCTCCTGATCATGTCTTCTAAAGTTTGAATCATCCTCTCTGCTATTCCATCTGTTTGAGGGTGATATGCTGTATAGAATGATAACTTAGTCCCAAACAATCTATGAAGATTGGTCCAAAGTGCAGATGTGAATTTGGGATCTCTGTCACTTATGATATTCTTAAATAATCCTGTATGGGAAATAACTCTATTCCATAAAAGTAGAGCTGTATCCATAGCTGTGTCATCTTTATGACATGGTAAGAATATGGGAGTTTTGCTATATCTGTCTACAATGACTAAACAAGCATTATAACTTCTGTCACCACTTGGAGGAAGTTCTGTGACCCAATCCATGTGAACAACTTCCCAAGGGGATTTTGGTTCTTGAATATGGATCATTAATCCAAATTTCTTGCCTGTGCTCCTGTTTTCTTTTTGGAATCTGTCACAGGTATGGCAATATTCAATGGTTTCTTTCCTCCAGGATGGCCACCATGCACAGTTCTTCACTCTTTCAAGTGTTCTGTCTTCTGACAGGTGTCCAGAGTAAATGCTATCATGACATTCATGAAGAATGGTATTTATAAGCAATCTACTACACAGTGTCATCACACAAGAATGTTTTGTTCTATGGTAAATAATCCCATCAAACAAGTGAAATCTTCCTTCAGAATAAGAAATTTTCCAAACTTCCTCTAGTGCATTAACCAAAGATGTGTCTTTACAGTCTTTATCCAATAAATAAGTCAAGATATGGCAATTCTTGTCTTGCTTATAGGATTCTCTGACTTCTTCAAAGAATTCAGTCCCAATATCAGTTATGTTAATGCCCTCAATTGGAATCTGTGGTTCTGCTTCTAAAGGTACATAAGCTGGATTATCAGGAGTGTTGGCTAATGCCCATCTACTAAGTCCATCAGCATTCTTGTGAATGTTTCCTGCTTTATGAACTATAGTCATGTTTCCTCTATATTCTTGAATGGCTATTTGCCATCTCAACATATGTCTGTTGGGAGTTTTCATGTTAAGTCATTTCACGGAATTACAGTCAGTTATCACCTCAAAAACACTGCCATCAAGATAATAGTGTAGTTTCTCAAGTGCCCATACCAAACATAAGCACTCCATTTGGCTTGCACCATATCTGGCTTCAGTTGGTTTGATTTGTCTTGAGATGTAGCAAACTGGTCCTTCTGTAGGTTTGTCATCAATAATTTGGACTTGATGTAGGGCTGCCCCTAATCCATCTCCACATGCATCAATGTACAGTTTAAAAGGAATATTCCAGTCAGGCATGAGGAGTAAAGGTGCTTCTGTAAGAGCTTTCTTTATCTTCTCATAAGCTTTGATCCTTTCTTGTGTCATCTCAAATACAGTCTGTTGGTCACAGATTCTATATAGTGATTTGGCTAGAATTGCAAAGTCCTTCAGGTGTTGCCTGTAGTAACTAGCAAATCCAAGAAAAGACATCATTTCTTTTTTATTCTGGGGTATTGGCTTAAGTAACACTGCTGCCACTTTGATTTTGTCAATTCCCAGGCTTAAACCAGAAACAACATGTCCTAATGCTTTGATTTCTTCAAAACCAAAATTGCATTTCTTAAGTGATATTTTCATATTCACTTCTGCAACTTTATGAAGTACTCTTGCAAGTCTTTCAAGGTGCAAAGACCATGTGTCAGAACACATGATAATATCATCAATATAAATGATAAGCCATCCTTCAGACAATTCTGTAGGAAAGATGGTGTTCATCATCCTTTGATAATGGGATGGAGCATTTTTAATAGCAAATGGCATTCTAAGATACTCATAAATACCACAGTGTGTGATAACTCTAAGTAACTTTCTAGATTTAGGCGTCAAAACGTTTTGATGAAAGCCTTTTAATGCATCCATTGATGTTATATACTTGGCTTTAGACAATTGAGTCAGGGTTTCTTGAATTCTTGGAATTGGATACCTATCTGGAACTGTGTAGGTATTCAATGCCCTGAAATCTCCAACCATTCTTGACTTATCATTATTCCAAGAAATAATAACAGGTGTTGTCACTTCAACTTCCTCATTATGGCCTACTTTCCTTAGTACACCAAGTTGGATTAACTCTTGGATATGTTTTTCCAAGGCTTCTCTAGCTCTGGGACTGGCTGGATAAGCTGGTCTTCTAAGTACTGGAGGATATGATCTGTCAATATTAAGAGTAATATCAACTTCATGTCCCCTTATAGCACCTAATGGTTCATCATCAGAGGCAAATGCATTTTTATATGTGTATAACACATTAATAAGTTCATTCCTCATCTTTGGTGACAATGATGGATTAATTTGTGCTTCAACAAGTTGATTAGACACAAATTCATCTTTTACAGAAGATACTACAGATATTTGCTTTGGCATATTGGAAAAAGCAAATTTTTGTCTTTTGTTATCCCCAATTGTGAAATATCTGTCCTTATGGTTGTTGATGTCAATACCATAAATATTCAAGTAATCATTTCCAATAATGATATGCTGAGATGTGCAATTATCCATTACCACAATCTCAGTTTTCATTCTTACACTTCCTGCAGGATGTGGGAACACAATATTAGTGTCTAATATGCCTAATGGGTACATATTGTTACTAGCACTACTAAATTGTACGCCTTCTATTGGTAATAGATGGTTTTTCCATTCAGGAAGTATAATTTGGATATAATCTTTGCCTACACAAGTGCAGAATGCCCCTGTATCCAAGTTTATTTTGGCTTCAATATCATTCATCAAGACTGATGTGATACAGGATGCTCCAGCAGTGTAGCCTTTGCCTTTAGCTGGTTTTGTCTTACACATTCTGGCTTCCTGTATATTGATCAGGTTACAGCAGTCCTCACTATATTGTGGCAAGTGGGTATGGACTTCTGTGACCTCAAAGAAAGCTGTGATGTTTTCAATGGGATAGTCCTCCACTGGTGTATCTTCAGAGATTGCAGAATCTTGATCAGATTCTTCCCTCTCTTCAGTACACTGAACTTCTTCAATGACCTGAACTTCATTGATTTTTGTCTTTTTTGTGCAAGTGTTGGCTAAATGTGAAGTGCTTCCACATTTATGACACTTTAAGACAGGTTTTTCTGGACTTTCATCCTCTCTAGGAATCTTTGAGACCATTTTGGACTCTATTGGTTTTTTAATCCAAGTCTTACCAATTCTTGTTCTTGTAATGATATCTTCCATAGCATTAATGTAGTCCTCTGTTGAACAGGGTTCCACACATCTGCTTTTGATAGCATGCTCCAGTTCCCCTCCACACTTCCTTAATATTTTCATATTAATCATAGTGTCAGACATATCTGGGTGTAAAGCAGATAATCTGTCTTTTTGTTTAAGGAACCACGTAAGTGGTTTATCTTTTCCTGAGTTAAAAATGGCACTTTCAAAATCATTTTCCATTTTAAACCTCCAAGAATTATTGGCACATTTGGTAATCACTTCAGATTTCCACCAAGACCAATCATGTTTACCATGATCAATTCTCATTTTGTAATACCATTTCTTTGCAGTTCTGGTAAACAGACAGTGTAATTTTCCAACTATGATTTCATCAGGTATATTAAAGTCTTATTGCAACATATCAATAGTCCTGATGAATTCAATATGGTTGTATTCTCCTTCACCAGAGAATGTTGGCCATTCTTCTATTTTGGGAATATCTCTTGTAGAGTAAGCATTTTCTCCTAAGAATGGGGTCAAACTTCCTTTAACAGAACGTTTTTCTTCTGTAAGAGGTGTAGAATGTCTTGGTATATGTGGTTCATGATTCTTATGAATTTGTTCCACACTTGCAATTATTTCATTCTTCAACTTCTGCCTCTCACTGTCACTTTTTGCTAAATGTATAGCAAGTTGATTGGTATTCTTAACTATTTGTAAGACATGGTCTTCAAGAGTTTTAAGTCTATCATTCATTCTAAGAATGGAAATATCTTCCATGTCATCATTCTGATTTTGACATTGGCTCTCAATTGTTTTACAAGTATTCATAATTGACTCAAGGGTGACAGTTGTCAATTGATACCATTCAATATGTTTTTTGTTATTTCTTTTCAAATCACTAATGTCTAATGTAATTTGCTTTAACTTTGAATCAAGTTTGCCAATTTCTAAATTAATACTTCTTTGTAAATCAGTTATTTGCGTGGAAAAGTCCTGTTCATCCTTTCCTGCTCCTTGGCTGTGAATTCCATAAGAGTTCTGGCCATATTGAAGACACTGTCCACGGCTGAAGGCTCCAATTTGGGGATCCTGTACCCTTGTGGGTAAGGTCTGTGCCAACTGGCTTTGCCTTTTCCTTTGCCTTGACGGTTCTTGGAACCTTTCTGCTTCTTCTGAGGTCCCTTGGGCTTGTCCTTGGACACTTCTGGAGCTGGTTTGGAGCTGGTAGACGCCACTGGTTCCTCTTTCTCCAAAGCTGGAGTCATTTCCAACTCTTTCTTCTGGTCTATGGATAAAAGACTTTGTTTCTTCAACCAATTCTTTATCTTTTTGACCTTGTCTTTGCAAGACAGGGGGCTCCAACCTCCTAAGAGTTCTATGGTCTTCTCCTGACCCAGAAAGCTCTTGATGTGTAAGTAGGAGTTCATGGCCCCCTGCCAAAGGCTTGGGCAGATTTCCCACTCCTCCTCCTTGGCTGCTCTGAACCAGTTTTTGTACTGGCATTGATATATTTCTATTGCTGCCACCTGAAAGTGGTTCAGTCCTGGAAATATTGCCATAAATCAGTTCAGGCTCTGAATTCACGTCAAAATCTGTTGGTACAGACCTTGGGGAATGGGGGGCAACTCTGGCATCCTCCAAATGTGTCTTTCTTGAGGAAGATTTGGCACTTATGGATTTGGTCTTGCCTCTTCCTTGTCCACATCCATCTGATTGGACTGAATAGTTGCTTCCATTTTTGGTATGCACCATTTTTACGTCAATTTAAGGATAAAGAGTAAAAATAAAGATAAAAACACACCTTTTGGTGGTAATTTATTCTTTTCAGAATTGAATAAGGTGCCTCTTTTAGCAATTTGCACCTCAATACTTTCTTCAGATTCTGCTTCTGAAGATTCTGGGCTAGTGATATATCTCTTAGTGAGTCTGTTACCAGCTGCACAGTATTTGATTAAAGACACTAGAAAAATTATAAAAGAGAAAAAAAAATTATTTTTTATACTTTTTAAAATATTTTTAAAGATTTTTTATAAGTTTTATATTTTTTAATATTAAAAAATTATTCTTTTTAAAGAAAAAAAATTAAAATTTAAGATTATGAATGAAAATTAATTCAGAGTAACTCAAAGAATAATTTTATAAGTTTTTGGATGTGAAAAAGCCACGTGTAAAAACAGTATAAAATTAAACCAAATTCCTCAATGAAAAATATTTCCAAAACAATTTCAAAAAAAAGAATTATTTTAACTTTAAAATGAAAGAAAAAAATTATTAAATCAATATAATTTAGAGCTTAAAAATATATTAATTAAGGGTACAAGGTTCAAAAAACACGGCCAGGCCCCCAAATGTAAGATGTGGTAGGTATGGTGGTTTTTTAGAACACAAACATTGAAGTCTAGAATATGATTAAAGCCAAGTCTATGGATAAAATCACGGCCAGGCCCCCAAATGTAAGATGTGACTATGAAACTGATGATAATATTACTATTAATCAACAGTACTATGTCTGTTCTTATGAAATATAATAATAAAATATTATTATAACCACAATTAAATAATTATAAAATTATTTCTTTTACGTGTTAAACACTACTAGTGATTTTAACAGTGAGCAAGTAATTGTCTACAAGAATCAATTACAAGAAGAATTTAATAATAAAAACTTCTTTATTTAAAATAATAAAATTATTTTAATATATAATTATCTTTTGCAAGAATAATTATAAAGATAATTCTTGAAGAAAACTATTACTAGAGAAAAACTTTAAGAATTAAAGATAAATGACTCACTAATACTCCAAAGAACTTATTGATAGATAAGATTAAAGAAATTTGACGTAGAATTGTGGATTTAAGTGATCAAAATGATTTATAGCAGGATTACAACAATATATAGTTGGATTCTATGATTTCACGTCTTTCTGATTGATTCTAAAAGATTTAAAACACTTAAGAATAGTTTAACTAATACTTACTTGTTGGTAACAATGATATAAATTTATAATAAGATGATGATGATTTGGAAAAAACAGCAAGAAGAGGCCTCTTTTAAGTCAACAACAGCTCACAGAGGCGTGCCATGGAGCAAACTGAAAAACCAGTGAGTGAGAAAACAATAAACCTTTTTGGATTATTGATTGCATCATCTGTTGTCACGTAAGATTATCATAATTACTTAATTGATGCTTTTACATGACTACCAACTCCAATATGGTTAAGAATAAAAGGAGTAACATCTGTAAATCTTCTTTTATTCCAAAATAATCATTGATTTCTCAAATTTATCAATGTTATTGCCAATTTCATCACATGTTGTAATTACTGTGAATTTTTGAAGATTCAGTGTTTCACGTGGAATAGTCAAAAATGGATTGTAAGTAAAACTTTTAATTTTACTAGTAAAACTGTAATTATTTTTGGTTGTACCATAGATAATACAGTTCTCCATTAGTCCTGAAAGTTTCAGAAAGATTCATTAAGAATTGTATTTTTAATGAATTTTTAAAGTTTTTACCTCATTTCTACGTAGAATTGCAAATAGCAGTATTTAGCTGGTTGCTATGAGGTAAATCAATGAATACTGGTCCCAAAAGGGTTTTAATTACTCTTTTGGGGTTTATCCATGGAAATTCATTAGTAATTGACATGGTTACAGGAGTTTAAGTAGCTCTTTACCTCCTTGGCATGTCAAAATAGCAGGTTATTTGCTATTTTCTGGTGTTTTACAGTAGTTGTAACTTGGTAACCAAGTTCCCAAAGAGTTCTAGTTTACCAATTGGGCCAAGATGAGCCATGCATCCATTCTCTGGAGTTATCCACGCCTCTGAGGCCTCAGAAGTTGGGTACCCTGGCTCTCTTTGATGTCTTTTGTCCCCCTTGCTTATTTTTCACGTCAAAATAGAAATTTAAGCTTCAAGTGAGATATCCACTATGGGTGTACCAAAAGTGCATGTAAGAATACCATAATATCAAGTGCTCAAAACATGCATAACACTATTCTTAGTGTATATGTAACATGGTATTTCTCACTTTCCCATTATTTTGGCGTAAAATCAAGAAAAACAAAAATTTTCACGGATCTTTTATGTGGTATTAATGATGTGGTGTTGAAGTATTTTCCATATTACCACCTCAAAGAGTTAATTTGAGCTTATTCACTCTATGGAGCTACCCTAGGTGAACTTTTGTGTGGAATCCAAATCTGGTCTTAAATCCATGGATTTACTTACTCAATAAAAAGTTATTCATCTTTTCTGAAGTCAAAAATTATGAATTTTGAATATATGCATGATTTATGAGTTATGTATAATTCAAAATTTCTTTTTAAGATAATTGTGGCCTATTTGGGTATATAAAATATACCTCAAGGCTCACATTTAGAATAGAATATTTATAGCTTAAAATTCATCCAAAAGTCAGTTATTATTTTTATTTCCTTCATATCCATCATTATTCTCATTTTGTAAATGGTTTTTTTCCACCTCTCAAAGCATATTGTGTTAAAAGATTTTTTGTAATTTAAATTAAAAACAATTTCCCGAGTTATTCTTAGATCTGATATAGTGTCCGATTTCCTGTTTAAGACCTCTAACGTTTTATGAATGGATTGCATGTGTGACATAACAATCTTCTGAAACATACAAATGGAAAATTAATTTACTCCCAGAACTACAATATCAGTCCAACACAAGTCCAACACCAATTAAAACTTTACACCTGGTGACAGGTTTCCATCTTTTACTATTTCAAATTATTGCATAAGCCTTGGATATGTGAGAAAGACCTTCTTAAAGTTCAGGAAATGATGACATTTCTTCAATAGCTCACTCAAATTTTCTCAATGTGACAATATTTTATTCCAAGAGTATATAGTATGTGAGATACAAATATCTTGAAAAATAAATTGATACCTGGGTTTATCTACATTAAGCTTTATCTTAACTAAATTGGTCAGCTTCTGAGTCATATATAGCTTCCAGATAAGCCAGCTTATTGTGTGTTTCACAAGAAGCTTGAGTCATTTTGATTTGAAATTATCTTGGAAATTCACCAAGGCCATTTATCTGAGCACCTTAGCCATATATATGAAATCCTTTTTCTGTTTCAAGTAATACAAGATGATGAATAAATAAAATGACTTTGGGTATTGTGTAATTTTTTCTCAATTATTCTCAGAGGGTCTTTAGGATGGTCTTTCAAGTGGTTTAATAGGTCATATGAAAAGAGTTCCATTTGTTGAGGTCTGGAAGACATAATTGTGACAATAAACCAGTTACCAATGTCATGGGTTTGATTCTGGTTGGAGACAAGGGAAGCTCTCAATAAAACAAAATAAATTGCTATTTTTTCTGCTTAATTGGAATACAAGGGCTTTTCCTCTTTGATGTTCCTTGTAGGCTCCTGTTATGACTACTTTAGCTCCATGAGGATTACATGGGTAATACCATAGTGGTATTCCATACCAATTATACCAATATAAATCTTACCGTATTAAAAAATAGTAGTGTGGAATATCCCTGAAGATACTATAAAAATCTGTGGAATAACTCAAGCCACAAAAGATAAAATTGTGGAATTCTGGAGGAATTATGGAAGTAAATTCAGAATATTTTTTGAAATGGAATAAAACTATGTAATTTTTTGAATAAATAGAAATAAAATTGAAGAACTTGGGAGGAATTATGGAAGATATTGTGGTTACTCCAGAGACAGGAATAAAATTGTGGAGTTTGAGAGAAGAAATGGAGGATTTTGAATATTTCAGAGTAACTTGATTGAAAGAAAATTGTGGAATAACTCTGTAAAATGAAAGAAAATGATGGAATAACTCTGGAGATGGAAATAGGAATTGTGTAATAACTCCAGAGATGGAAATAGGAATTAGGGAATAGCTTCAGAGATGGAATTATGAAATGAAGCTGAAGAGCAATTTTAGAGACAAAAAATAGGATTGTGCAATAACTCCAGAGAGAGAAATAAAACTATGGAATGGAGGAGAATAAATGAGGGAGTTTTCAGATTTCAGAATAACTGGATGGAAGAAGATTTTGGCATTATAGACAAATCCCAGAATAACTGTGGAGAAGAAAATAAAATTGCAGATTAATTTCAGATATTAAAATAGTATTGTGGAGTTACAGAAGAGGTGCAGAATAATTCTTTGAATCAAATACAATTGTTTAATAGCTCCAGAGGTCAAAATACAATTTTGGAATAACTCTGGAGGAGGAAATCAAATTTCATAACTCTGGAACTAAGTAAATCAAACTGTGAATAACTCCTAGGGCATAATCAGAATTCTGAAAATCTAGAAAACTAAAGCTTCAACAAGAAGGATTTCAATTTAAATAATGAATAAAACTTTCTCTTCCTTATTGCACAATCCATAGCAAAATTACACAATTCAATGGAGATAAACTAAATACAGCTATTCACATTCATATTGAGTACAAGATCAGCACTGTGTTTTCTCCATGTCAAGCCAATTAAGATAAATACCTCAAGTGTATGCAAGAAATTACAATGGATTCACCAAAAGCAAATTTTTGGCTTATTAATATTAACACACATCAAATTCAATCAAAATGATGCAATATTTGCATGAAATGACAGAATAATGAAATCAAACCACTAGAAAAGTTCTCTTAAGATTGGCTATCAACTTTGAACACAAACTTTTCCCCAACTTTGTTCAAATCTAATAGAAGCACACTAAATAACAAATTCTGTATTTTCCCCACTTTCTCCACTTCCAAGAGGAATTTCACCAGCTAAATTCTCTCCAAGATATTATATGACTAGAAGAAAGTTCAGTTGTCATAACCTGTGTTTTCTCCACTTTCTTGGGAAAAAACTCTAACCAGCCAAATTTTCTCAATGACATCACATTATTTTTATAAAAAACACCACCAGTGTCAGCCTGTGACTCAAAACCAGAGCACAAGCATGACAGCCAAATACCATAAACCAATGTTAGAGCCAAGAAGCCACCAAAACATGGAGCTGAGCCAAACCAGATCAAAAAGTATCAAACAAAAGAGGAAACTCACCTCTTTCCAAATATACAATTCCCATCATCATAGGAAAAAGAATAACAAAGTTATTACTGCTCAAAGTTGTTGCTGAGCATAAACCTTAATTTTCACCTCTCATCTGGAATACAGAGGAAGAAGCTTAACCCCATCAAATGGGTATTCAAAATGAATCTCTAAGTCAGGGATATCCAATTTTACTAGCCAAATTGAGCTAGCATCAGAATTACTGAAGGTATTAGCAAAATAAGATCTAATAAGGGGGAATAAAATATTCACCTCTCATCTAGCTTCTACAGTTTTGGTGTTAGATACCTAAAGTGGGGTCTTTTTTAAAAGAACACAATCAGGGCTACGTTATGGTTCCATCTATTTCCCCATATCACATCTTGAACAAAAGTTATGGGGTAAACAAGCTCCATACAGATTTTAAACAAATCACAAAGATGTACAAAAACTCTTGTACATGGCATACCTTTGCCATATTTAATGATAGCCATACTAAATGAGGTACTATTGTGTAGAGAGAATTCAGGGATACACAATGAACCAAATTTTAGCTTGATATCTCAAAAACTGATAACGGTGGGGCAGTTTTAAGGTTAAAATCCCACATTTAGACCAATACAACCTTATTGTGGGATATTCTCCCATAATTATGATTATGAGGTGTCAAACAGACAAAGAAGCCTGTTTATACTTCAATAACTCATAGTTTGGCCAATAATGGGGTCCTTTACAGGTTCTTTACAGCATTCTATGCATCGTACATGTCAGAAGAGGGCTATGTGGTCCCCAGATGAAAGTTTTCACCCTGTATTGGTGAAAACTGTCCATATGTGGTTTCAAAACCACATCTGAGCCCAATACAGGATATACAGGCATTGTGAAAACCACAAGCCAGTCCTTGGAAGTAAAAATTCTTCACTTCCTGCACGTGGAAAGGTCTAGAAGCCTTTTCACCCAATTTTAGGATAAAAAGGGACCTTTTCTCCACCATAAAAGGTTTCCTCATCCTGCTCTTTAATAGCTACATAGTAAAGCTGTCAAAAAAGGTTATACTCTTGTAAATAACCAGGTATAATTATAACTTTAATTATTGTAGTCTTTATTGTTGTAACCCAACAGGCAAAGCTGCACCCAGGGCTTTCAACAGCACTCACCACCACTATTCCTCAATAGTAAAGCCCTGAATATTCTTTTATAAGCCCTTATTATCATAAGTAAACCTTTTTATACTATTTTCACCATGTCACAGTAATAGTTGAGGCTTGTAACTAGTCATTAATAAGCTTCATCATAGATTCAGCCTGACAACCAGAAGAATTCTCTCAGCCAACATGTTGCTACACCAAAACTACATATCTCACCAGCTCAAACATCTCAACTATTATTTTTCTGACTCCTGTATTTTGAGAGGCTCTCTGGAGGCCCAAAAGGTATAAATAGAGGTCTTCTCTCCCGCATTTTCAGAAAACAATGGAAACATTCCCACTATTTGGGATTATAACTATCTCTGAAATAGCAGGATATCAAGAGTAGTGGTGTTGTTTTGGCTGTGAAAATCTCAGTAGCTTAGTATTATAGCTGTAGTGAGAAGCTCAGGAGCTTAGTATTATCAAAGAATAGTAGCCATATTCAAACACTTTCTAGTATTGATATAAGATTATTATGAAAATTAATTATTAAAGCATTATTATTCTTATTTAATCTACTAATCTTATCATTAGTAGTCATATCAAAAAAAAAACAATATAATCAAAAGAAAATCCCTTTATTAGTCTTTGTGAGATAAAATCAAATAGTAGCCTTTAGTTTATTATAGTATCATATCAGAGGTCTGGCTATAGTGTTATTGATGGGTCTTATTCAGTGTAAGGTGTGGATATGAAACTTTGATTAAAAATCAAGTACTTTTCCTGTCCTCAAAATTTGTATAAGGTAAAATTCAATTAAAAATAGTAACAAATATTATTTTTAAGAGAAAACACGCCAACTTTACTTTTTATAGCTTTATTAGTATAAAACAATAATATTATAAAAGTTTATTGTCTTACCAACAATAAACATTTGTCCAAAAAAATACTCTACAAGAGATATTTTAAGGCTACAAAAGAAATTTCTTCAAGAGAAATTTCAATTGGAATTAATTGAGCAATGAACTTCAAGCAATTAATTAAAGAACAAAGTCTTTAAAAAGAATATTAAAGAGAAAACACACCCAAAAGTGACCAGAGTGAATTTGGAAACAAAGTGACAAAGTTTACAGTGATGAACAATGCTTTAATTCACTTTTGGGGTGGTTCAGGGGTAAAAATGATTATAAAAGTTACAAACAATGATTATAATGATTTTTTCACGTGGTTAAAAGGTTTAAAATGATTTAAAAAAGGTGGTTGGAATCTTTTATTGATGGGTTTAGCAATGTTTAAACTAATTATAAAAGGAAAAGATTCTAACATGAAGAGAAAAGTGGGGCAAACAAGACATTCTTTTATAGCCATCAATTCTCTTACTCCAAAAGTAAAATTTACTCTTGTCAGTCGTGAAAAACAGTCTGACAACAGAAAAGCCAATTATGGCATCATTGAACCCTGGTTTAGACCAAAAAGGGCTGGTTTAAGCCATTTTTAGCCATTTTAGACCCTTAAATCAGCCATTACTATAGCAATACCAGGCCTAGGGCCTTCAAAACACGTCAGAATGTGTGTCAGAGGCGTAGAAACCAGATAAAACTGGTTTTACTATGATTGTTTTATCTTAAGGGTAGTTTTACCCTCTTGGCAACAGCTAAAACTACCCCAGTTGGTATCAAAACCTCATCATCAATTGAGTCCACAGACCCTGTAACTCAATTCCAGGCCAAAAGTGATGAACTTTTGCGTGAATTTTGACATCCCACGCCTGTCAGCAAGGATTTTGGGGGTCTAGCTCCCCCTTAGAGCTGGAGTTCCTTTTCCCCCCAAATTTAATCTTTCCAATTTATTTTTTCCTTTAATTCCTCATCATGTATTATACTTGTAATTTACATATGTAATTCAATTTAATTGTACAATACAATACAGTAATAATTGACACCTCATATGTAAATCAAAGTTCACTTATGTAATACACGTGCACATTTTGACATTTCAATTGAATTCAATTGAAAATACTTCAATTCCTCATAGCTTCTAAACTAAACACAGCACCTCAATTTTAACACAAAAATTGATGATTAACACCACATTTGGTGTGAATTAAACTAAAGTTTTGAGGATTTTCAACTTTTGTATTGAAAATACTAAAAACTTAATTTAAGCTTATTTAGAGTTGAGTTACAAGAATTTCACCCAGAGGTGACCCCACCTGATTTTTTATGAGGAATCCAATGGTGAAATAATTTTTATATGTTTATTTATTGGATAAAAAGTTATAATAATTTTTATTCAACTTTTTTCCAAATTTATTTATCTTTTCACAATTTTGTTAAAATTTCATTTTTACTTAATTTTTTCAAGTATAAATGTAATTTTATAATTCCAAAATTTAATGTAATTTTATTTTTAAATTGTAATTAATTTTTTTTTTACTTTAAATATAATTTTATATTCATATTTTTATTTTTATTTTAATAATATAAATAAATTTATTTTATTCATATTTATATGTTAATTTTTTTATTTGTGGTCTTTTGGGTATATGAAATTACCTCTAAGGTTCACATTCCCTCCCCCTAAAAAAGAATATTACTTTGTAATATTGGTATTTCTAGTGTGTCTGAATCTCCTGAGGAGTTTGGTAGCTTCTGGTATATCTTTTTCCTCTAACCATTCATCTTCACAAGTTGGGTCCCTGTACCTCACAAGGTATTCCCTCACTTTCTTGGTTCTTAATCTTCTTTCTTTAAGAACTTTGGTAATTTTCTTGGTACCAGATGTCTCAATAGGAGGTATAACTTGGGGAACTTTATTCCTCAAGGGAAATTTCTCAGCATCACTAGATTTATATGGCTTCACCAAGCTCACTGGAAATGTAGGATGCTTATTACTAAGTTCTTCAGATAATTCTACTTCAACAGCATTTTCCCCATGGAGGGCTTTAATGACAAAAGGTCCTGCAAAGGAGTCTTTGAGCTTTTCACATCCTTTGATGTTATTGAAGTTTGTAGTGGATACTAGTACTAAATCCCCTACCTTGAAATCTGGAGTGGAATGAGATTTGTCCCATTTATCTTTAGCATATGCAAATGAGTCTTCCATGCACCTTACTGCATGCTTTCTGGCTCTGTCTAGCATTCCTTTGAAGCTGGAAGCTGTAGGATGTATTTCAACCAAATCTTTCCTTAAAGAATCTTGGGGTAATTTGGGATTCCATCCTTTTTCCAAAATAGAAGGAGTTTCATTGGTACTGGAATGAATGGAAGTTTTGTATGCCAGTTCCAGTGTGGGTAGAAGAGTACACCAATCATGGGTGAAACCATCACTATCTTTAGATTCAAGGCCATATGCACAAAATCTTCTCACCATATCTTTTAGGGTTTGGATCATTCTTTCAGCCAGACCATCAGTTTGTGGGTGATAGGCTGTGGAGAAGGATAATTTTGTCCCAAATAGCTGGTGAAGATTTGTCCACAGTGCTGAGGTGAATTTAGGGTCTCTGTCACTAATGATATTTGTAAATATTCCAGTCCATGATACTACTCTATTCCATATTAGAAGAGCTGTATCCATGGCTGTATCATCTTTGTGACATGGCAAAAAGATTGGAGTTTTACTAAATCTGTCCACAATTACTAGGCAAGCATTGTAACTCCTGTCACCTCCTGGTGGCAGGCCAGTTACCCAATCCATATGGACGATTTCCCAAGGTCTGCTTGGTTCTTGAATTTTTATCATATTTCCAAGTCTCTTGCCAGTGGATTTATTTGCCTTTTGGCATCTTTCACAGGTTTTGCAATACTCTGCAACATCTTTCTGCCACATTGGCCACCATATGCAGGTCTTTACTTTCTCTCTTGTTCTGTCTTCAGACAGATGTCCTGAAAAGGGACTATCATGGCATTCTTTCAGTACAAGATTGATTAATGACCTGTTTACAACTGTCATGACACATGTGTGCTTGGTTCTGTGGTAAATTATACCATCCAGTAGGTGAAATCTTCCTTCATCATAAGATTTTTTCCATACTTCATCCAAGGCGTGTATTAGAGAGTTGTCCTTACAGTCTTTACCAAGTAATTGGAATAAGATGCTACAATTCTTATCTTGAGTGTAACTACTTCTGACTTCTTCAAAGAGGGTGGTGTTCAAGTCTGTAACAATTATTCCTTCTATTGGGATTTTTGGTGAAGCTTCTTCTGGCACATAAGCAGGATTATCAATATTATTTGGTAATGGCCATCTGCTTAGTCCATCTGCATTCTTATGAATATTTTCATCTTTATGAACAATAGTCATATTGTCTCTGTATTCCTCTATGGCTATTTGCCATCTGAGCATATGTCTGTTGGGTGTTTTTATGTTTAAAAGTAATTTGACAGCTGTACAATCTGTTATCACCTCAAAAACACATCCCTCCAAGAAGTAGTTTAATTTTTCCAAAGCCCAGACAAGGCATAGACATTCCATTTGACTTGCTCCATATCTGGCTTCAGTTGGTTTGATCTGCCTGGATATGAAACATATGGGTCCTTCTACAGGTTTATCATTTATGATTTGAACTTGGTGAAGTGCAGCACCCAGCCCATCTCCTGATGCATCAATATACAATTTAAAAGGTAATTTAAAGTCTGGAATCAGTAAGAGTGGAGCAGTGGTCAAGGCTTCTCTTAGAGACTCAAAAGCTTTGACTCTGTCAACAGTCATTTCAAAGACTTTGTCTTTGTCATGCAATTTATAAAGTGGTCTTGCTATGGATGCAAAATCTTTAATGTGTTGCCTGTAATATCCTGCAAAACCTAAGAATGACTGAATTTCCTTCTTATTCTGAGGCATGGGTTTTAGCAATACTGCTGCAACTTTGTTTTTGTCAATTCCAAGGGACAAACCAGATACAACATGTCCTAGTGCTTTAAGTTCTTTAAATCCAAAAAAACATTTCTTCAAGGAGATTTTCATGTTTACTGATTGAATTTTTGTCAAAACTCTGGACAATCTGTACATGTGCTCTTCCCAAGTTTTGGAACAGACAATAATGTCATCAATGTAAATGATTAACCATCCCTCTGAGAGTTCTTCAGGGAAGATTTCATTCATCATTCTTTGGAAGTGTGAAGGTGCATTTCTGATACCAAAGGGCATCCTCAAGTATTCATACACTCCACAATGAACAATAATTCTCAAGTATTTTCTTGCTCTTGGTGTCACCACATTTTGATGGAATCCTTTAAGCGCATCCATAGTGGCTATATACACTGCTTGAGATATTTGAGTAAGGGAAATTTGGATTTTTGGTATTGGATATCTGTCTGGGACAGTGTAAGTGTTCAGAGCTCTAAAGTCCCCAACCATTCTGGATTTTCCATTATGCCATGCCACTATGACTGGTGTAGTTATTTCTACTTCCTCGTTGTGGCCTACGTTTCTTATTACACCAAGGTCCAGAAGTTCTTTGATATGAATTTCTAGAGCTTCTCTTGATTTTGGACTTGCTGGATATGCAGGTCTTCTTAAGAGTGGTGGATAAGGTCTCTCAATGTTAAGAATTATGTCAACTTCATGACCAATAATTGCTCCTAGAGGTTCTTTGTCTGAAGCAAATGCTTCTCTGTGGTCATATAAAAGGGAAGAAAGTTCATTTTCCTGTTTATCAGTCAGATGAAGGCTTATTTCAGCTTCTTTTAACTGTTCAGACTTGAATTTTTCTAATTCTAAGTTGACTGGTGATACTTTGTTTACTGTAATTTGTCTTGTAAATGGTAAAAAGGCAAATTTTTGGCGCTTATTGTCTCCAATAGTAAAGTATCTGTCTTTGTTGTTATGCAGATCTATCCCATACATGATTAAATAGTCATTCCCCAATATAAAATGGGTACTAGAGCAATTTTCCATAACAACAAATTCAACTGTGATTCTTAAGTTTCCATTTATTTGTGGGAATATGACATTGGTCTCAAAGATTCCTAATGCTTTCATTGGATTATTTGCACTGTTGAATTTGATACCATCAATTGGTAACAATTGGTCTTCAAAATTTGGTACACAAGTCTTAAGAAAAGATTTTCCAACACAAGAGCAGAAGGCTCCTGGGTCAAGCAAAAGTTTGGTGGGTTTGTTGTTAATTACCACTTCTGTTATGCAGGAGTTACCAGCTGTATAGCCTTTTCCTCTGTTTGGTTTTGTTTTCATAAGTTGTGCATCTTGAACTTTTGATAAATCAAGTTGACCATTGCTCAATTGTGGCAAGTGGGAATAAGATTCCATGATGTCAAAAGTGGCATTGATATTTTCTATATCTTTTGAATATTCAGAAAATATTGATGACTTATCATCTGAATTGTCATCTTTTTCAACATCAGGTTCTTTTTCAATATCAATTTCATTGATTTTTCCCTTCTTTGGACATGTATTGGCTAAATGGGTGGTGCTTTGGCAAATATGGCACTTTCTGACTGTATCTGCAGATTTATACTTCATATCATTAGAATTTTCTTTGGGGTTTTTGTCCACAGAATCTTTCCAAGGTGTATTAAACCTTGTTTTGAGATTCACCCTACTAGAGCCAATTTTGGTTCTGGTGGTTACTTCTTCCAATATATTGATAATATCTTCTGCTGAAGATTGTTCAGTAGTCCTGCTTTTGACAGCATGCTCTAAGTCACCTCCACATTGTCTCAGAATCTTTCTATGGATCATAAATTCTGACATGTCTGGATATAATGCTGTTAATCTGTCTTTTTGTTGGCAAAACCATGGTAAAGCTTTGTCTTTATCAGCATTAAATTTGGCAGATTCAAAGGCTGTTTCAACTTTAAACCTCCAAGCATCATTTGCCCATTTGTTAATGATTTGGGTTTTCCACCAAGTCCAACTCTGGTGTCCATGTGCGTGTCTTATTTTGATGTACCATCTGTGAGCTGATCTGGTAAACAAGGTGTTAAATCTGGCTGTTACCAATCTGTCTGGTAATTCAAAATCTTCTTTAATCATGTCAATACCTCTAATGAATTCCATATGGTCATACTCTCCTTCACCACTGAAGTGAGGCCATTCTTTAAGTTTTGGAACTTCTTTCAAGAGTGCTTGGCCCATTGATGGTTCCAATTTATGAAAAGGAGTGGATATTTCATTTTTTAACTGTGAATTATCAGGATCCAATACTTGTGGATTTGGAATTCTTGTGCCCTCATTTTGATTTAGAGGTGTAGACATTCTTGGTAAGGTTTTCAGTATTTGTTCAATATCATTTATTTTACTGTTGCTACACCTTTGGGAATTTCTGTATTCATGCTGGAAGCTTTGTATTAAATTTATTACTTCAATTTTATACATGTCTTCTTTATGTGTCAGTTCTTGCCATAACTCTGTCTGTCTTGTATTATCAGCAGTGACTTGATTCAATTTCATTGACAATTTTGATACTTCTTCTTGTGAAGCATCAAAACACTTTTTCAAGGCAATGGTATATGTCTTTACTTCAGTAAATGAATTTGAAATGTCATCAAGGACTTTCTTGTTATCTGTTTTGATAATATTTATGGCTTGTTTAATTCTTGTTTCAATTATGTCATCAATATTGAATTTAGAATATTTATCTGTTAATTCTTTAATAATGGTAAATTGTTCATTTATTTTATTGCCAAAAGAATTATCATTATTGTAAATTTTAATTGTTCTTGAAACTTTTTCAAAACACATAAGTGTTTCATTAATTTGGCACAGACTCAGGTTGTTTGTTTTAATGTTGTTACAAATGGTTTCATTTTTATCAGAAAGATGTTTTTTCACGTCATTTACACCATCATACAACTCTGGGATGGAATCAAATATATCAGAAATCATTTCTGGAATTTTAATCTGGCTTCCTCCTTCTTCTGTAATTCCATCATGGTTCTGGCCATCTGAAATACATTTTCCATGGCATCTTGCTGAATCTTTGGAATTCTGTATCCTTGGCTGTAAGGCTTTGGGTCTGGTGCCTTCCCTTTTCCCTTGTTTGGAACTTGTGGCTGCTTTTTCACGTTGGAATTGCTGCTACTGGCCACTGGGGCTGTTTTTGGCACTGGTTTGGGTGGTGGAGGGTTGTTTTTCCTCCATTCTAGTGTCAAAAGCATCATGTTTTTCTTTTCCATCAATGGATGCCATCCATTGAGCAATTTGCAAGTGTTGGGATGGCCCAGGAATCTTCTCACAGTTAGGTAAGAATTCATGCAATTCTTCCACAGGTCTGCAAGGATCTGGTACTCCTTGAATTGAAGTGCATTGTTGTATGCACTGTGGCTGGCTTTGTATATTTCCACAGAGGCTTGTTGTGGCGGTGTCAGCTCTTTTTGAAGGTAAAATGGTATTATCAGCTTCAGAATGACCCATTTTAGTTGTTTGGAAGTCATCAACTGACCCTTTTCCTTCTGTACCTGATTGGCCTCTGCCATACTCATGTCTATTACCTTTTTGGGAGCTGCTTGAGGGGTTATAGCTGGCTCCTGACCTGGTTGAAGGCATAATTATGGTTAAAAAGGCTTAAAATAGTAATTTTATGTCAAAAAAAACTTACTATTGGCCAAATTCTTACCTTTCTGAAGGGTATTACTTATGTCCAAGTTAATCAATTCAGAAGATATTGGTTCAGGTTGGTTATTTTGAGTCACAATGACAGTACTATTATGTTCAGAATTAACAGTACTGGCAGGAATAATGCTGGTGACTGTTGAGGCTGTTTCAATTTTTTCTTGTCTTACCACGCTGTCAGACACTAAAATTAATGAAAAAGCCAATTAATTAAGTAAAAAAAAGGTTATTTCAAAAAGAAATAAAAATATAAGCCTCACTTATAATATGAAAAAAATTATTTTTTATGGATTTTTTGAATTATAAGTATTTTTTATATGTTTTTAAATTTTTCAATATAAGAAAGAAGATTTAAAAAGAGTAAAAAAAATATGTTACAGGTAAAATATCACGGCTGGGCCCCCAAATGTAAGGAGTGGATATGAAACTTTGATTAAAAATCAAGTACTTTTCTGTCCTCAAAATTTGTATAAGGTAAAATTCAATTAAAAATAGTAATAAATATTATTTTTAAGAGAAAACATGCCAATTTTATTGTTTATAACTTCATCAGTATAAAACAATAATATTATAAAAATTTATCCAAAAAAATACTCTACAAGAGATATTTTAAGGCTACAAAAGAAATTTCTTCAAGAGCAATTTCAATTGGAATTGTTTGATCAATGAACTGCAAGCAATTAATTTAATAACAAAGTCTTTAAAAATAATATTAAAGAGAAAACACGCCCAAAAGTGACCAGAGTGAATTTGGAAACAAAGTGACAAAGTTTACAGTGATGAAAGATGCTTTAATTCACTTTTGGGGTGGTTCAGGGGTAAAAATGATTATAAAAGTTACAAACAATGATTATAATGATTTTTTCACGTGTTTAAAAGGTTTAAAATGATTTAAAAAAGGTGGTTGGAATCTTTTATTGATGGGTTTAGCAATGTTTAAACTAATTATAAAAGGAAAAGATTCTAACATGAAGAGAAAAGTGGGGCAAACAAGACATTCTTTTATAGCCATCAATTCTCTTACTCCAAAAGTAAAATTTACTCTTGTCAGTCGTGAAAAACAGTCTGACAACAGAAAAGCCAATTATGGCATCATTGAACCCTGGTTTAGACCAAAAAGGGCTGGTTTAAGCCATTTTTAGCCATTTTAGACCCTTAAATCAGCCATTACTATAGCAATACCAGGCCTAGAGCCTTCAAAACACGTCAGAATGTGTGTCAGAGGCGTAGAAACCAGTTAAAACTGGTTTTACTATGATTGTTTTATCTTAAGGGTAGTTTTACCCTCTTGGCAACAGCTAAAACTACCCCAGTTGGTATCAAAACCTCATCATCAATTGAGTCCACAGACCCTGTAACTCAATTCCAGGCCAAAAGTGATGAACTTTTGCGTGAATTTTGACATCCCACGCCTGTCAGCAAGGATTTTGGGGGTCTAGCTCCCCCTTAGAGCTGGAGTTCCTTTTCCCCCCCAAATTTAATCTTTCCAATTTATTTTTTCCTTTAATTCCTCATCATGTATTATACTTGTAATTTACATATGTAATTCAATTGAATTGTACAATACAATACAGTAATAATTGACACCTCATATTTAAATCAAAGCTCACTTATGTAATACATGCGCACATTTTTACATTTCAATTGAATTCAATTGAAAATACTTCAATTCCTCATAGCTTCTAAACTAAACACAACACCTCAATTTTCACACAAAAATTGATGATTAACACCACATTTGGTGTGAATTAAACTAAAGTTTTGAGGATTTTCAACTTTTGTATTGAAAATACTAAAAACTTAATTTAAGCTTATTTAGAGTTGAGTTACAAGAATTTCACCCAGAGGTGACCCCACCTGATTTTTTATGAGGAATCCAATAGGGAAATAATTTTTATATGTTTATTTATTGGATAAAAAGTTATAATAATTTTTATTTAACTTTTTTCCAAATTTATTTATTTATTCACAATTTTGTTAAAATTTCATTTTTACTTAATTTTTTCAAGTATAAATGTAATTTTATTTTTAAATTGTAATTAAATTTTTTTTTATTTTAAATATAATTTTATTTTTATTTTTTTATTTTTATTTTAATAATATAAATAAATTTATTCTATTTATATTTATATGTTAATTTTTTTATTTGTGGTCTTTTGGGTATATGAAATTACCTCTAAGGCTCACATTTAGAAACTATTGATAAGTATGTTCTATCTTTTAAAACAACAAATATTATTTTATCTTGTGATTCTATGTAGGCTGACTATCCATTATTATTTTGAGGGGCAGCTAATACACCTTAGAACCCATGGTTATTGGACAATTCTGAAATTCAAAACAGACCTACCAATAATTTCCCCCTCAAGGTACTTCCTTATTTGATCCCACACTGTCAGCTACATGAGCTTTGTGATTCAGGGCCTTGATCCTGGAGGTGCTGTCACATGGTGGAGTTTGATCTACAGCTTGCCAGTATTAACTAGTATGTCAACCCATTTAATAGCATTTTCAGAAATTGTTTCCTTTCTTGAGGTCTGGAATACAGAATGGTGACAGGTTCATTAAGAATTGAGACATAGATATTAAGATAGCAATATTCCTAATCAATTAAATCACCCATTTGTAGAAATATTGAATACTTGTGACAAGTAATGATAAGTTCTTCATATTTTTCCCCTGAAACATTGACACATTCCAATTATTCCTGGATATATGCTATGAAGAAAAGTTTTTTTTCTAAATTATTTCCTTTCATTATGTAAATATAACTCAAGATTTTATGATAAGAAAAATATTCTCAAACACAAAATGATAAGGCCATAACATTTTGTGGACTTCAAATTTTAAACCTCAGAGAATAAGTGTATTGAGTTTTCATTATGTTGGAGTTGGTAGATATCTTAGCTAAAAAGGAAGTAGTCTGGGTTGATACAATGACTCACCAGAACCATGTAGATCTAATTATTTCTCTTAAAATTTCCAAAAAGCCTCACATAAAAGGCTCATAGTACCTCTAGTTAGTGGAATACAAAATTTAATTCTGCTTGGCTTCTCCTTCAGTAGAACTATGCTTCAAATTATATAATATGTAATGGTTTTTTCCAAATGAAAAGAGGGGATAATTTAGTAGATCTTCTATGAGCCCTTATTATCTATTATGATAATAATTGTAGCTTAATTATGGAAAGAAAATAAAAAAAATGCTTGAGGCTAGCCTGGTTTTCAAATAATATTTTACTGCATATATTTGGCTCAACTGAGTCAAAGATGAATTTTTTACAAGAATGAAAGAAAAGGAGTAAATTAACAGGATCTTTTATGAAGATATAATTCTCAAAATATAACATATTATACTAAGTTCAAATTAATTCATGTAGTGTTATCTGGGATATTCTACATAGCGAATATGATGGATAAAAGCACTTTCTGTGATTGAGCCACTTATATGTGGAAAAAACATGATCTCTTATATGATTAAGATTTTATTCTAACAATTAAATTATGTCATTTATATCAGAATAGAACTGTATAGAATCTATTAATTGTATTATTTTATTTGTATAGATACAACATACTTAGTATAAGAGTTGTTTATCAAACTCTTGATAGTACTACTACTGATCAAGATTGCTAAATCTTTGCTTATTGAACATGACTTCTTTATTTTAATTTCTATACACTACTGGTTATTATAAAAGTAAGTCCTATATTTCTACTAGAATCAATTACAGGAAGATGGAATAATAAAACATCTTTTCAAAGAATATGTGATTAATTTAATTAATGTTTTTTCTCAGTAGTAATTATCATAACTTCTTAAAAAAAACCTAAAAACTAGGTAAAAAGAGCCAGAAATTTCTAAATAGCTCACTGATACTCTAATGATACCTTGCAAAGGAAAATTTAATACATTTAAGAATGATCCAATAACTGATACTTTCTTGGATTATTAATTATTTAATGATTCAACTTAATGATAATGGAATGAATGAATCAAAGCAATAGAAGGCTTCTTTTAAGTCTAATCAATATTTTATTTTCATTCCATGGATAAAGCTTAAGAACTAGATACATGATTTGTATCAATTATTTGATCACTTCTTTCCACCTAAAATTATGATAATTAATGAATCACATCAATTTTCATTGCTACCAACCTGTCTATGGTTGAGAAATAAAGAATAAAAGACTGTAAATCTTCTTTCATTTCAAAATTGAAACAAGATCTTCAAAGTTATTTATTTCATTGAAAATTTCATCACAGCTTACATTTTCTGTGAGTTTTTGAAGATACAGTGTTTCATGTGTAAACATCTAAAATGGACTGTAATTAAAACGTTTGATTTGAATAATGAAGTCATAACTCTTTTTGGCTTTACTATAGATTATCCCTTTTTTCATTGGCCCTTAAATTTTCAGAAGTTTTAATTAAGAATTGTATTTCTAATGAATTTTTGAGGTTTTTACCTTATTTCTAAATACAAACGCAGATGGTATAGATACAGGTAGTTTCCATAATGTAAGTTCCTGGATACTAGTCCCAGAGTTGTCTTTATTGATTCATTTTTGCTTATTAATGGAAAATAATCAAGAATGGACATTTTTGAACAAGGAAGAGCTTCGCATTTCCTCTTTGCCATGCCAAAATAGCAGCTTATTTTCTATTTTCTCATCATTCAATGAGACTTAGCCTGAGTAAAAAAGTTCCCAATGGGTTTGAATTTACTAATTTTCCAATATCATGCATTTATAAACATTCTAGTATTTTCTAGATCTCAGATTCCTCAGAAATTGGGGTACCCTTTCTCTTTCTGATGTCTTTTGTCCTCACAAGCTATTTTCATTTCAAAATAGTAGCTCAAGTTTGAAGACTGATATCTACTATGGGTGTTCCAAAAACACATGTATCAATAAAGTGATTCTGAGCTCAATAAAAATTTATAACACAAATAGTAGGCTCTATTTCACATTGTAATATTAACAAACCCATTATTTTGGGCTTAAAATGCAAAAAAAAAGTTTTCACAATTCTTCTATGTGGTATTGATGATTAGGTATTGAAGTATTTTGCCTATTTCTGCCTCATATACTTAATTTAGGCTTATTTACTCTATGAAGCTACCCTAGGTGAACTCCTTTGTGGAATATTTGAGCTTACTTACTCAAAAGAATACTATTCATATTTTTCTCTATGAAAATAATAAATTTTGAATATATAAATGACTTATGGGTTCTGTATATTCCAAGAATTATTTTTGGCCTTTTTTAGTATATAAAATTTAGCTCAACGCTTGCATTAAGCACCCTTTTGGAAGCTCAAATATTAGTATTTTTTCCAAAACTTAATAATAACTACTTTGTTTGGTGTCAATTATCATTTGATGTTTGACTCCTGTAAATTGATACATCATACTTCTGAATGGGACCAAAGTTAATCCAAGAGATTGGAGAAATTGTTATTGTGGGATTTCCTCTTCATTTAAGGTCAATGAAGTAACCTAAAGGGGAAATTACAAGAATTATATTTAGAATTTATATCAGATTCTTGTAAGCCTTTCACTACTTTCAGGTTAAGACAATATATTTTTGAATTCCCAATCTTCTAATTTATATTTAATTCACTTAATAATATGTTCAAATAATGGCTAATGCCTTGCTAAATACGTTTTTTCAAACAATTCTCTGAAAAATCCTTGGAAGAATTATTTTTTTAAAAAATCTCCAGCAATATTACTTTATGAAAAAATAATTTGGAAAACCACATTCAATATGACAAAAATAATGCTTAATTATTATATTATAAAGAAAGCCTTCATGAGATAAAATAGTGATTTGAAATAAATACTATTTCATTCATTACTATATAATGAAATTAGAAAACTTATCAAAGGGAATTGTAAAATAATATAAAAACAATTAGTCAACATTTTGCTTCAATGATAGCTCTGCTTTATATATTCCAACTTTTTACTTCAACAATGGGAGGTTTTGATAGTACTCAACATAGGACTATTCACAATATATTTGTGTATAGAGACTGAGAAATAATTCAATTAGTAATAACTCTTGAAACACTAATGGTGTTATTAAACCTTTTAATAACCTCTTAGCTATTTTGAAGACATTTAATTTGTCTAGTTAAGAAGTCTTTCTAGTCTATGGTGTGTCCATATCTTAAAGCATAAATAGGTTTATATTGTGATACAGGTTTTTTGTGCTCTTGCATGAATTATATGTGACTTGGAAATTATGGCAATAGATATTTTGTGTAGATCTAATGTATTAGTTTACTGATAGTTCTTTATGATATTGTGGAGTATTAAGTATACCCAAAGCTCTGTGTTTTTTTGGGTAGAAATCTCTAGCTCTTTCTTCCATTAATTATCTTTAACATCTTTTTATATTTACTGCTTCCTTATATTTCTATTAAGCTCCTTGAGATTATTTAAATGAATTTCTAAATCTTCATCTTATATCATTTTTTATTCCTCCTGAGCCTGAATATCATTTTTATGATAAAATCCAAAATTGAACTATTATTTTTCTTAAAACTGTTTAGACTCCAATTATTTGTAAAGCTCCAGGTTTATAATTTCTAAGTCAGGTATTATATACCCAACACATTCTTCCTGAAACATATTTTTTCTTTGATATGCTTCTTAAACAGTAAGGAAAGGCACAATAAGACTTCATTATAATGGAAAATTTCTCTTTTCTTTTGATCCCTCAAAAATTGTATTTGAACAATTTCAATATGATCACCATGATTATTTTTTGCTTAAGCTACCTCATAGGATATATTAGTTCTATAATAATCTTCATGAATTTTTTTGATTAAGAACTCGTTATTTATGGAAAATAGTATAAAATACATTATAAAAACAGGTATTAGATGAATAAGCCCAAATACTTTTGAAAATATGTAACTTGAATTGTAGAAAAAACTGATTTATTTATTTATTTTCTCTAGAAATTACTGTTTTCGAAAAATAAGACTTCTAAATTAATAATACTATGAGAAATATTCAGAAGATCAAGATTCCTATCTGGATCATTTTAGTGAGAACATTTCTCAGAAATTTCAGCTCGGAATTCTTAACAATTAATTTACCTCATTTAAATAAGGATCCTAATAAATATTAACGAATAACTGTAACATAAAATTTGAGTAAAACGTGCTCAATGTAGAGAGACACTTCTTCTAGGACACTACTTATAGGATTTGGGAGTAATTTACAATAGCTACAATAGCTAAAAAGACATATTTGAGTTTTTCTATTCAGTTGATAAAACCCTTCAGAATTTAAGAACAATCTTTCTGTAGCTCTTAAGCTATTTTCTTAATGGTTACTCTCACTAGTTTGGAAAGTAAATTATTGTGACATGAAATATAGAATATTTGGATAGAGGCCTTCTCTGATTCCTTCATAATTCTATTTGAAGGAATTTGAGAGAATATGAAATTATTTAAGGGAAGTACCAAATAAAACCCAATTGAATTAGCTCAAAAGCTGTTTTTTTATTGATGTATTGCTATTTATGGTAGAACTTCTTCTAAAGCTTTAAAATAATTTCTTTACTATTTCAGATATTGCTTGTCCAGGGAATGCTGATTGAACTCCTTTATCTTAACTCCAACAAGACTCAGAAAATGGGAAAAACTTTATTACCCAATGATTCTTACACATTTTTCATATGTGTTTGAAGCAAATTTAAAATTAAACAATTTCCATCATTTGAAATCTATATTATGAATTACTAAATTAATTAGGCTTTTCAAGGTAATTCAAAAATCAAGCAGGAATTTGGAACATAATACAAAATTATTCAAAAACACTTATTCTTCTACATATAAAGATATCAGGAGGGAAAATTTCAAGTAATTATTTGTTGTTGAATATTTTCTCAACAACAATAAACAAAAAATACACATAATTCTTGTATCAGACAAAAGATGTATATTTTGAGTTTAGTCTTCCAATAATGTAAATTACATTTAGTTGGGGTTTGGTAAATAAACAGAATATCTACAGTGCTTTGATCAAGGAAGGGGATGTAATATGTCAGTTGATATGAAAAATGCTCTATTTCTTACCTTAGAAGCCAGTTTTAATGATTACTGTATGCATAAAATTTCTAAGAAACTGAAAAGTGTGACAAGAGCCTCCATAATCTTCAATAACATATATTAAATTACTCAACATAAATGATGAAAAATCATTTAAACTACCCCAGTCAGATAAAAGGGAATACTTTGATCAAGTACCAGAATTCAAAATCAGAATCTATATGGCTGGCTGTATGAGATATCTACAATATAGTTGATGACAGATAGAAACACGAGTTTGAGAAATAAAATTCAACATAATATAGTTGAATATAAATGAAAGGGATCTACTAAGACAATTCGAAATGGTGAGTACCTCTGAGAGCCCTGGGTGAAGGTTTTATTATCTGAGCTATTGTGATACACACCAAAATAGTAATTATTATATTTATAACCATTAGTATGACAAGGTTACCACTTCCAAAGGAAGTCTTAACATTTAGGAATATCAGAATAGTTAAATTATTTACTCTTAAATTGAGTGAGAGAAAGGTTTTTCTTCCAATTTTGATACCTTTTTTTCGACAATACTATTACCTCATATCAAGAATAATCTTTCATGTAAAAGTAAGGGTTAAAAAAATCAGGAGATTTTTTCGAAATTCTGATTCCGATAGTTTTAACAAACCTCAATATATTCATTTTAATGATAAGAAGCCATTTCTTGACTTTTCTAACAAAAGGACTGTTTTTTATAATGAAATTTTTCATTTTACAAAACAATTTCAATTTTTTTCTGATCTTGAAAAAAAAACTTTCTTTTTCTTTTTCAAGGATTTTGATATTGTTTCAATAGAAATATGATTTTGCGTTATTTTTTCAAATAAAGACTCTATATTTCAAGTCCTTGAAATAAATTACTTACCCTCTTTTTGAAAAATACTGAAATATGATTTATTCAGAAGACAAAGACAATTACTTTTGTGGTTCTTGGCATATTCTTCATTCCAAACATAAATAGGGGGTTGTATAAATTTCTGCCACCAGAGACTTTCATGATTTCACAAAGTACAAATATCTTCCAAATAAACACCTGTTCCATATTCAATTTAGAAAAAGAGATGTATGTCTTGAAAAATAAACTAAATATTCTTTGTAATATCAAAAACAAATAAATCACTATTTTTAATGAATTTTACAAATTCATTTTCAAAATACATTGAAGACTTATTTGGAAAGAAATGAACCTATTAACCCTCTATGCAGCTAATAGTTATACACCAATATCTCATTCTCATGTTTCTTTTTCTATCATGTTTTATTCTCTTAACACAAATGGTGATTATAGTTATCATTTATCTTGGAAAAATCTTTTAATATTATTTGAAAAGGATTTGAACAAAAGGATGCTTTCTTGAGATACTTGGAAAGTTTACAGAACAGGATTAGGGTTAAAATGAATTATGGTATAATTTCTATTAAAAGTATTCCATATAAGGTTTTTTTATGGGGGAAACTCCTTGAAACTATAGAAAGAACATCTCTCAAGCTTTCATTGTGAGTCTGAGATACTTATTCATTAGGAAATGAAATTAATTTGATTCTGAAATTTCAAATTAACTTAGTACTTTTGGATATTTTTTGGAATTTTTTGTTTTTAATCTAGTCAAAGTTTATATCAACTCTTCCTTTTAATACTTTGTCTAATAGTTTTCTACTGAATAAATACATAAAAAATATATAAAAATATTTCAGCTTTAAGATATGACTTTTTATTCATTTTTCACATTTTCAGTAAGTGTATTTTGTGATAGGAGAAATATTTTCTAATTCTTTGAGGATTATATCACTGAAGTATCTCATATTAGATCCCTTTTATGCATTCCCGTCACTGATTTAGATTTTTTGAGTTATGGGATGAGAGGCTGAAAAATTTTTCTAAATTCATGAACTAAAAAAAACATTATTTTCTTGGAAATTGTAAATATTTATTCATAATAAAATATGAAATATTGAAGAAAAAATACTCTAGATACAATTTTGAATATATTTAACAGGAAATAATTTTTAAAACCCAGAGAACAAGCATGACACTCAAGATCACCATAAATATGGTATACATGAAAGGAGTGAAATACACACCTTGCCCCTTTATTAAACTAAATAAGCATACAATCAGGCCACAAACAGAAAGTCAGGACCTAAAGAGGTTAGTCTTTAAATGTAAAAGTCTTGAATTAGAAACCTTCCCCTTTCAGAAACTGTTATTCTGATTACCAGTTAATAACAGTTAACCGAGTTATTAAGGATGTAAACTCTTTCAGAAAATAAACCTTAATCTTTACCTCTCATCTAAAATATGGAGTTTTAATTAAAGACCCCTATAGTGGTATCTTTTATCAAATTTATCAAGAAGATATATCAAGTGGTACTCTCTCCAAGACTGTAGCACCTCTGGATCAACAATTACAGTAAAAATACTACCTGAACAACCTGGAAAAACAATTCTATTTTTTCATCTCTCATCTTTATTTCACAGTTTTGATGAGAGAAAAATCAATTAGAATATTTTTTTTGAAGGTAAAATTAGAGCTATGAAGAGGAATCATCTTTATTCTTTTGTATTACACAGATCATAATTTATTGGTATGTTTCTCCCAAAAAGATCAAAATACTATTTTAAACGAGGTTAAGAGTACTTTGAGCCTGAATATCTTTGAAATATTCAAGTAAAGTCCATTCAAACGTATTTTCAACTTGTATAGATCACCTGTTTGTTACAATCTAATCCACTTCTTAGCCCATTATCTTAAAAATGGACAAAGTTATTAAGGATTTAAGGCTATGATTGCATGCAAGCTTGTACTGTGGAATACTATCTCAGATAATTGAACTATGAGGTTTCAAATCTGTACAGAGGCTGTTCATCCATTGATTCAAAATAAAATTATATAAGAAATTCACACACATTTTCATACAGGGTTGTACTCTAGGTTATTATCCTGTATAATTGAATTATGAGCTTTCAAGCCCATTCAAGTAGAATTTTTTCATTCATTACTGAACATTTGACTGAAAAAAATCCCTCAGAGGTGATTTTAACGTTATTGGACATGCCTTCGCTTTTGCAATATTCTTTAACTTTATATTGGTTGAATTTTTTCCCTTTTATGGGCATAAAATGTTGAGATGTGGTTTCAAAACCACATCTGGGTACCAATACAGATTTTTTTTGGTTTTGTTAAGCCAGAAACTAGCCACCTTATTAAATTTATTACTCTATGAGCATTGAAATATGTTATTCCCCTCTATCCACCCTGAATTGAGATAAAAAGAGGCTTCACCCAGTAGGAAAAATCAGCGATTATCTTAACAACCTGTCCTTACTTGGTTAAACTGTCTTAAAAAGAGGTAACCCTTAGAATATTTTAGATATAATTATAATCTTAATTATTGTATTGGTGATTAAAATGATTCAATTGATAATCATTGCAACCAGCGCTTTTAACAGACACATCACCACTATTCCTTAATAGTAGAGCCCTCTATGTTTTATGTTTCACAGTCATAGTTAAATCTTGTAATTACTGTCTCATAGCCTCTGCATGGACTCACCCTGAAAATCATAGAAAATCAATTACTTATATTAAGAAATATATATACTGTTGTTTCATAATGATTATGAGATCCTTGTTTGAGAAGTTTTTCTTATCTTTTTTAACTTCTTATTATTAAATAAAAGAACCCTACTCTTCATATAAACTGAGGTAAAATATGATTTACAACCAAATTTAAATATTTTTTGATATATCTTGCTTCCCCAAAGCTCACTATTCTTGGGGAAAACATTCACAACTGAAGCACTCAGGCTTTTCTCTCAGATCTTATATTGAATTATATTTAAATAAAAATGTTAGACCCTGTAATTAAGAAATAATCAACACATGTATTATCCAAATTTAAAATTAATGCCTTTTTCTCAATATGTAAATTTTTCTTAATGAAAATCTTCACCAATTTATCAAATCCTTATATATAATCTTATTGAATGACATTACTTTTTATTTTTTTCTCTACACATAAATCCAAAAAGTAAATTAATACTTCAATATACTCATAATTGAAAGAAATTAAGAATTTGGGTTTTAACTTAAAGGGGCCAGCTGATAGATTTTCCAAGTTTTGAAAGAAGACTGCCTGTAAACCATTAAAAATATTAAGAATTCTCAATTTATATTTTTAATTTTGTCTTTTAATTCTTCAAATCTCATTTGAGGAGCTGTAATTTCATGATATAAAGATTACTTTCATACATTAACGTTGATCATCTATAAGTATCCAAGATGTGAAAGGTATTCAAGTCAGCTCTTTATAAGATTTTTACAAATTAGCGGCAGAAAACCTCATTAAATTTCTTTCTTTTTCAATTTTCTACATCATCACATTGACACTTGCAATGGGAATACTTCCCAACATTCATGGAAATTTGCCTTTTGAATTTAAAAAAAATATGGAATTAGAGAAAAACATCCACTCAAAAATGTACCAATTTTATATAATATTCTTAATTTCAATCACAAAAAGGGTCTATCATAAATTTCAATTCATTATAGTAAAGGTATTTCACCCAGAATATTACTTTAATGTACCATTTATTTTTTTAATTGATGTCATCCGTTTTTGGAGGGTTTGACTATTATTTTGATTTCCATTTTAAAAAATATTTTTGTAAATATAATCACCAGACTAGGTACTCAAGTTAATAATTAGCCCAAAACTTTTCTATATTATCTAATTTTAATTCCATTTGAAATTTCAAAGGAATCATTTGTAAGAAGCCTTTGGTACTTTCAAACTTCATCAACTTTAAAAATAAATCTTCCATATACCACTAATGCCTCTCTTAGCCAGAATCTAATGATGATATTATTGACAAAAAAAACAAATCTATTAAATTACTTTTGAACAAAAAAAATAAATAAAAAGATAATCTTCCAATTAAATAAGAATGAAATACAAACAAAGATAAGGGAAGCACCCATCCTCAAGAAATTTAATTTTTGAAGCTTCAATAATATACTGAACTAACACTTATTTAGATCAAAATATATTTTTTCTCATCAGGAATGTATTTACCCTCAGATTTACTATTATTTTCTGAAAGTTTCAAACAAAATTTCAAAATCCCTAAATGTATTTTCAGAAGGCTTCAGGAGCATTTGAAAATAAAGACCCTCTTCTGAGTAATTAATACGCAAACCAGGTTAAGGAAGAATATAATTTAATTCCTTTGATCATCAATCATCTTTAGCAAATTTATGACTTCAATTATAGATTATCCAATTTTTTTACTTCATAGCTGAAAATACTGATAATAAATCCAATTTTCTTTTATTTGAAATATTATGAAAGGAATCGAGCCAAATAAAGCCTGTCAAAATTATAATTAGTGATTAATTCTATAATAAATGGAATTGTGCTTGAAAATGACATGATTTTTAAAAAATAATCGTGTGAAATGATAATAAGATATAAAAACACTTTCAAAGACGGACTGAAAGAATTTGAGAAATGTGATTAAGTGTTGACATGGACATACGTTGACCACCGAGTTCTAAGATTTCAAACGTTTTTAATACGCCATTAATGAGAGATTGAGAGTATTTATCAAGCACTAAAATCTTCCAACGACCGTTTGAGGGTTTAACAGATTGAATAGTGTCAAGATAACCTATAAAAGGAGATGATGGAAATGAAGAGGTCAGTTAGTCAACGAATGAATCAAGCCATTGATGATTTGGATATACGTTGCCTGATGATCTCAATTAAAGAAAAACTTGAATCAATTAATTAGCTTGATTACTGAAGTTTTATTGTCTGTGGTCTTTGACGATACTGTAGACAAGAGATGGGTAGGCTTAGTTCATTTTGAAAGAGTCCAAGACTATTTTAGATCTTGGAGAACGCTTAAAAGCAAATTAATATCACAGGAAGTTAGGAACACTCATGTGCTTCATTAACAATGACAATATTATGACGACTTGATATAGGAGTAATTATTGAAAGAACAGATCATGGAGACAATGCGAAGATTCTTTGTTGAAAATGAAGCGTTTAAAACTGGTACACATTCAAAATGTAGGATCTAAGATCATCTAGGGGAGTTCAAGGCACTGGTTTTTATTGGCTCGTGCTTGATTTCTCGATCGCTTGATTTTAGCTCCTTGAACCACCATTTTTGGTAGCTGGTGGCCTGGTTCATGAGCTTTGATTGTTGTAGGCCATTTTCACATATGGGGCCAGGTGGTGCTTGAGCGTTGAAATCTGCTCACGTTGCGGTAAAATGTGGCTTATGGATCCACCCCTTGAACTCCCCTAATCAAGTAGTGATGCGCTTTATTCTGGCCTGAGTTCCAGTTCACTCTGCAAACAGGATAACCAACTTCTTCACCCCAAACCCACCCTGCTGGCCAAACTAGTCGCCACTCCCCCATGTAATATAGTATAGTGGTCCAGTTGGTATCAAAACAGACTGTTGGACAATACAATGATGGATTCAATCAGTTTTGAATTCAAAATTTGCCTGAGAAATTTACTTTTGAAGCGCATCTGTGCAACATTTGTTTCATAACTTGCCTTTTTGAGGTTATAAAGTGTTTTGTCTTCCAAAGGGTAGAAACAATACTTTCTCCCACCGAAAAATTATTTTTTACATACTTGAAGTTTCGTATTTTGAAAATGGGGGCATTACCACCCATTTTCATAAATCTCCAAAACCATTATCAACAAATTGCGGACAGCATGGGTTCGCTGTCTGCTGTTCCCACGCTGAACGCTGATGTAAATTTATTCCAAAAGCTTTCAGAACTCTCTGATCATATCAAAAACCTAAGCTCAGAAATAAAATCACTCAAACAAAAAGTAGATTTACAAAGTGGAAAGATTTTATCATTAGAAGAAAAAGTAGATTCACTCGAAAAAAAAGTAGATTTACAAGGTGGAAAGATTTTATCACTCGAAAAAAAAGTAGATTTACAAGGTGGAAAGATTTTATCACTCGAAAAAAAAGTAGATTTACAAGGTGGAAAGATTTTATCATTAGAAAAAAAAATAGATTCACAAGGTAAAAAGATTTCATTAATAGAAAAAAAATGTAGACAAACAAACTGAAAATATTTTATTATTAGAAAAGAAAATGGATGAAAATTATTTTAAACTGGATAAGAAGCTTACATTATTGTAAGTTTTTTTTTTGTTTTTCAATTTACTTACTTATCTTTTTTTTTGAATTTTTTACTTAGGGATAGAAACAATCGCGCAAGAATGGCTAACAGTATTTGCCTTTCCACAATGGATCCATTAACACCATTGGCATCACTTAAAACAGGGTCAATACTCAATTTATTTCCTGAAACAATTGATGAAGTTGAGAATTTGTCCAGTAAGTTTTATTTTTTGAAAAGACAAGTTTGATCGATTAACATAAAACAATGATTTTCTTTGATTTTTTAATAGCTGCGTGCCTCAAAGAATTATTGGAGGGGCTTGAGGAAATCGTTCCTCAAAGTAGAGATGCAAGACGGAAGGCATTTAAACAGGCCATAGGCCTACAAGTACAAATTCACAGAGCCTGATTCTTTGCCTTTCTCTTTTGTTTGCTTGGCTTTCTTTAGCGTGCTTTCCAATCTTTTTACATCAATTTTTTTTAATATTTTCCTTTGTGACTTGCTTTTTTTGCATTGTTAATCTTATTGAAGCCTACTCAAAGGTTCATTCCTTCAGCCGAATTGAAGAAAAATTGCACAGATTACTTTTTTGGAGTTAAATTCACAAAAATTCCATTCTTATCAAGGTAATAGACATTACAAAATAATAATTACTTAAAAAAATCGCATTGACATATATATCATTGTTTTGTGAATAAATAAATAAATGAGCCTATTATGATATACATATATGTTTTGAAAATCGCGGATTGTTAACGTTGAAAAAGCTCCAAAGAAAGCTGGCTTTATTTCTCTTGCCCAGCATGGTATCTCTTGTTTTTATTTTATTTTTCTTTGTTGCTAACTGTAAATATCTTTCATAATATTAATTATCTTAAGAAATTATATCTAATTCGCCTGTCTTAAGAAAATTCTTTACCTGATGCCTTTTTATCTTATCATTTTTTACTTCGACTGAAAAAGCCTTTTTTTTTTCCTTTTCAACCTTGGGAGTACCATAACCTGAAGGAGCGGGACAATAGAAGGCCAAGGTAAAGGTGAGTTCTCTGCAACAAATGTGCGAATGGAGGAAGGTTTGCGTAGACTATTTGATCCAGAAGGCAGGCCTGGACGAAGGTGGGAAGAACGAGAGGCCGAAACATCCTTTCCGGGTGGGATTCGTTGAGAACTTTGATGGGAAGGTTCATGGACGAATTCGTTCATCATAATTTGTTCGTTGGGTCTTTGGTTGAAGTAATTTGTTGAGTTTCGAAGGTCGCAAAGAATTCGCGTCAACAGTTGTGAGCCCCATAGATTGACTAGCGCCCCCTCTATCTATGTTGACTAAGTCCGCGATATACTTCTTAGGCGTATGAATATGAGTTGAACCTATGATAATATCATTAATGTTATTGTTAATTTACGCAGTAAATAAAACCAATGAACGTCAACCTGAGGGGGTTGATTGGGCTAACCTATGACTATGTCTTTCGTGTGTGCTTCTGAAACCTCGTAAGCAGCCCGAATTTCTGAATGAGTCAATCCGCCATCCACAAAGACCATGACCCTCTGTCGGTTCTCAATCACGGTTTTTGATTTAGGACGCTGCCAACTTGGCTTAGCACTTCGTAGTGATGCGGGACCACCGCCGTTTGTCGCTAAACTAGCGGCGCCTGTCTTTGCGCTGGAGACAGTCGGCGTTTCACCCATATAAGGAAACAAATTCAAGTCTAGTTTGTTCGAAAGTGCCTCCTGCATAGACCCACATCCCCACATGACTCAACCCGACCGTTATGTGACCTAAAATGTAAGCAAAAGTTACTCGTACCTCCAACATCAGTTTGACAAAAGGTTGAAACTTTGAAATGTCATATGCGTTCTCGTCCAACGACTGCTTAAACAATTGTTTCTTCTTTTTCCCGCTATCTTTTGTTACATTGGCTCCGATGTGAATGAGATTGTTGACAGCATCCATTTCATGTAAGGCTAATTTGGCGTGTTGATAAAGTCGTCGCCGATCTTCGTCTGGGACCCCATCTCGATAAAGCACATATAGAGCCACAATTCGCAACTTGTCAGACGTGCTACAAGAGTACAAAGCATTAGGATTTTGAGAGAATTGATCATAGTAGAACGAACAAACCTTAGAGTGCGATCATCCAAAAGCGGCACCATTTCCTCTACGATCGACTTGGGTGTCCGCCCTTCGGCTGTCATACCCGTCGAGCAGCACTGTTCAACTGATGCTACTGCTGCTAATTGACGTTTTTCAAACAATTCCATACAGGTTTCTGCCATGCTGAGATGGAGAAAGCTATAGAAAACAATAATCAAAACAAAGAGGTACAAGTGGCCAAGGCCAAAAAGCCGTCAATCATTTATAAAACCAGAAGAATTACCTTTTCTTTCCTTTCTTTCAAATGGGGTAGACTAGCCAACATGTCCTTTATGTCATTCAGACTAGTCTGGTTTGTCAAATGTCCGTGCTCAAACAGCATGTCTGCTTACCGATTTGCTTATCCAACAAATTTCCTCTTCCCAGATATCAAGCGCTTGTTCAGCGGATCGAATGGGTGGAGGAGCATAGAGAGTCAAAAAACTACGAGGATTTGGAGGCCGGAGTGTATACACTTGAGGTTCCTCTGGCAAAATATTAGTAAACAATTCGATTAATTGCCGAAGGTAGGGCGCAGCTGGAGAATGGGTGAGTCTATTGACAAGTTGATCATCTAAGGCTATAAAAGTTTTGAACCATGTTCCATGGTTTTTTCATACATAGCAAAAAGACTTAGCGGATTGATAAATCGAAGCGAAATGTCAAACTTGACTTTTAAAATAAATCAATTACCATCAACAAAAAACATATGCGCGCCAGCATATTTATTGAAACCTTCAGGTGGGGCCTTTTTGCCAGTGCTACCATGAGGACAAAAATCGGCTATGATTCGATCAATATTCTTAGCTATTGGTGCAAGGATGTAAATAACGTCAAGATTCGGGGTAGGATTTCGGTTGTTTTCAATTAGATCGATTTCTGAAAAATGTTTTGTTTGTACAAGATAAATTATAATTAGTGATTAATTCTAGAATAAATGAAATTGTTCTTGAAAATCATATGACTTTTAAGAAGAATCGTGTGAAATGATAATAAGATATAAAAACACTTTCAAAGATGGACTGAAGGATTTAAGAAATATGTGATTAAGTGTTGACATGGACATACGTTGAACACCGAGTTCTAAGATTTCAAAGGTTTTAATACGCCATTAATGAGAGATTGAGAGTGTTTATCAAGCACTAAAATCTTCCAACGACCGTTTGAGGGTTTAACAGATTGAATAGTGTCAAGATAACCTATAAAAGGAGATGATGAAAATGAAGAGGTCAGTTAGTCAACGAATGAATCAAGGCATTGATGATTTGGATATACGTTGTCTGATGATCTCAATTAAAGAGAAAGACATTTCAATGTATTTCAATCAAGTAAATTTATAAGAATCCCAAAAAAAATTAACATCGATTAATTAGCTTGGTTGATAAAGCTTGATGGCCTTGTCTGGTTTCGTTCGATTTATGTAATTTTCATTTCTTGCTGGATTCGATTTGGATTTCGATTCAGATTTGGATGGAAACAAAAAGCTTGAGTTAATTTCAGTTTTTCGGGAGAAGCTCAATGGCATCCAAACTTTTGGTCAACAGCGCAATTGACCATCTCAATTAATTAATTTTTCATCCAACCACATCAATAATCAAATTTTATATGAAAACTGTACTGATGACACCTGGAAAGTATTGAGAACATTAAAATTTTGTTACTAAAAATGCAGCTCAAATAAGAAATTTGAGAAAAATTATTTCAATAAGGTTTACTTTGAATGAAGCAATTTGATGGATTAGGCAATTCTCTTCATTTAAGAAGGGATTTGAGATGCTTTTTGGCAACTTTCTTTTTGGGAGACATTATTCACATTTTTACACTCTTCATCTTATCAAAGCTATTTTGTAGATGTCTTCAACATGTGTCAAGTCTTGTGTTCTACTTTTTGATCATAGTATAATATTTAAATAGTGCTTTGTAAATGTGCTGGTGGTATGAAATGAGGGTAATAATAAATTTTGAATATAAATGGTAGCAATTTTTTTACTGGGTTTTAGATAAAGATAAGATGGTTCTAAATCTTGTTAAATGATGTTCTGATACCTAGGCAAAGCTTTCTTCAATAATGAACTTCCACTGAGTTTGGCTACTGGGTAAGCTTTCAACACTCAAAGGCCACTAAGTGTAGCTACTGGGAAATACAAGAACACTATACTTTACTGGACTACCTTCCAGATGTCAAATGAATTAATTTCCCTTTTTGGAATGTAATTTTCTTGGAGGAAACTCTTCAATTTGAGAGGAGAGAGCCCCTATAGTTATGCCTTTTCAGGATCCAGGGGGCCCTCCATGGGAACTCTATTTTCCCACTTTAATTCCTCTTGTTCTTATCATGTGACACTATTTTTGATGAGGGGTTTCCATTCATGTGGGAGGTGATTTAAGGCTTAGTGATAACTATTCTTCTGCATTGCCTTTATTTTGTCATATGATATGTTTTTGGTAAGTTTTTGGTCATGATCTTGTATTTGCCCTCTATATTTCAGGTTATTTGCTTTTGGTGAGCAATTTTTGAAGACAAAGCCTTAATTCTTGTCACATTATGTTATTTGGGTGAAGTGATGATGACATTATATTCTCATATTTTTCTTGAATATGACATTTGATTTTATTTTGGATGGTGTGGCTGTGTGAGTAATGCATTTTCTGTGCCTATATACACTTAGCCTTCAAATTTGAGGTCAGCTTATTTTTCTCTTACAGAGGTGGATTTGCATCTGCTTTGCATGAGGTGGTAAATGATGTTAAAGCTTAATTTTGGGAGTTTTTTTTAGCTTATTAATACAATGCATCTCATTCCATATCCCAATGGAGCTTTGCAATTATGCAGTTTTTCTGCATTTGAATTGCATGACTTGAGGAATTATTTGGGATTTAATTTTCAGCTAATATTTTCTTGCATGTGTTTGTGTATTATGATTTATGCATGTAGTGGAGCTGTGTCATTTAAATGAGTTAATTATGTCCCAGTGGATATATTTCCAGACTTTGAGTGTGGCTATGTTGGGGCCGCCAGAATCTTTCAATTATTCAGCTTATTACTGTGACTGGTTGCATGTGCTATAGTGGTGTTTAAAGGTTTTATGATTTCTTGACACATTAAAAAAATGCTTTGTAATACTTGTACTCTATTAGAAATGTTTAATATTGACTTTAAATATACGTTGTGTAATGAATTTAGCTTTGTAACACATACATTCCTTCTCAGCTTCACTTCCTGAATCATTGAATCACCATAAACTATGTGAAATACAATCACACTCACCTGGTTTATTTAAGATCTAGATAGTTAGTTTTCTGTATTGACATGTTTAGTTAAAATAAACTGTAAAATTATTCATAAAATAGGTTTATTTAATATAACTCAAAGATTGTTTCGATATCAAGAGGATAGGGGCTTTATTTTATACTATTAGGAATTTATTCCACATGATAAGGAATGGATTTTAATATCTTAACATGTAGCTAGAGTGAAGGTTTTTACTTTCACAGTTGGTTTGTAGTTCAACACAGTCAAAACTACCACTATGTAACAATGAGAAAAGTGGCTACACCTGAAAGCAGGTGTTCCATTTGGAAAATGAAAGAGGAATTATATGGGAAATGAGTCTTTCCCCAAATTGAAACTGATAATAAAAGATAGAAGATCTGGAAGAAAAAGCAAGCCACACCTGAAAGTCACATTATTTCAATTGAGAACCCTGATTATCATTTGGATATAATTGGTAATTTAGAATATCAGGAAATATATCTATCAATAAATCCTTCTTTCAAACCTTAGATGAACTTTTCTATATCTGACCTCAATATCTCAAAATAACAACATAAGTATTATAAAAACCTTCAATTTTAAAAACCAGTCCATAATTTTTTGAATGCTGACATATGATCGGCCCATATTTGATCTCTCAATCCAAGATTTTTCCTGTTGATACTAATATGAAATTACACCAGAAGCTCACCAAGCTCAGAAAAAACTCCAAGTCCACCTAGAAATCTTGGATGATTTGCATTCTCTTACTCCAGATTTCCATCTATTTTGCTGGAAATTTAAATTTGATTTTTTTGCCTTTTTAGTAAAAATTGGATTCTGCATTTCTGTAGGTTATCCCATTGAAAATTACTGAATTGAATAAGTTTTTTTTGCAGATAGAAATATTCCTCATTTCATATTTCAAAAGTTCCTACAAGAGATCCATGCTGTTACTGAATGGGATATTTTGTTTCAATATGAAGATAATCTCAAATAATATCTTTGAGTAAAGAATTTCATGCATATTTTTTTGATGAATATTTCGAAAAACCTTGGTACAACAGTACTTATTATAGATCTATGACACTAGAAGCATGAAATTATTAACCTCAAAACACAAGCTTGTATCATAATTTGTGATATTCCCTGGTCATGTATTCATGGCAATTCTGGACTTATATATTGATATATCTATAATAAAAAATATTATTACTTATTGTAGCAAAAAATATTTTATGCTGAATTCTGGAGTTAAAAATTAAATTCCTTCAGCACAAAGATATCTTACAAAATATCATCCTTTACAAACATCACACCATGGAAGCTATTGGTTTCTTCATATTTTTTGTATATAATTTTCACAAAGAAAGTCAAATAAATCTTTTTCAGTGATAATTTAAATTTTTATGAAAGTTGTATTTTTAAAACTATGTTGAAAGCTCAATGCATATTTACTCAAGAAGCTTGATAAAGAACCTTTAAGGTTAGCTCATCAGCTCAACTCAGATATTTGGTCTCATTTACCTAAAATACAAGTTTCCATTGTATAACTCTAATAAGCCTCATTGTTTGTTGTGAGAAATTCACATTTTTTCATAATATACAATAATTACATGAGAAATGCATATTAGTGATATCACTTCATTATTTGAAAATCATATTTGTATATCATTCCTAAATATTACGTGATTGATTTCTTGGTATTTATATTCATTTACTCCAAATAGCTTGGAAAATCATTATTAATATCATAATCTTCATCCAAAAAAATTACTCTGGAGATATGATAAATATCATCTGACAAATTGAAGGGGGAAAGTAAGTAAATTCATGCCATTTATAGTGAGAAATGGGGCCCTATGAGTTTTACAAAGCTTTATTTTCACTTATTTTCAAGTTTGGGCTTGACAGTTGTCATAAAATAAACCAATTCTGAAATATTATTTCATTTTGAAAGTCAGAATAATCATCATTTGTCTTACCAAAATAAGAGGATTAAAGTAACTGTCATTAAGTAAAATCACTTTGGAATTTTCTGTTTCAAAATTTTTATCCATAATATGTGTTTAGTAATATTTTATGATATAAAAATATAAATTCCAAAAGTATAGGGATCTCATACTCCAAAAAAATTTTCAAGTGGCAGTTGGTCTCATAGTTTAAAATTAAAACTTAATACAATCTAGAAAGGGATATCCTCACAGGTTTCAACAAACAATATATTTTACTGTAACTTATATGGTCACTTGAACAATAATTCAATATATAAATCTTGATTTATTGAAACAGAAAAAATTAATTCATAATAAGAGTCATGAGCTCTTAATGAACCCTTGTAGCTTGCAAAATGTCCACAAATTTGTTCTTGAGTTATTATTAGAAACCTATCAGAAGTAGAGGAAAAAAATTTAGCATTCATATAGGTGAAGTTTCTGTAAGTATTTTTATATCCCTCAGAATCTGGGAGTTGAGTGAGTATTTTTGAAAATAATAAATAATTTTTTGATTCCTCCTCCCAAACTATTTTTTTCACAATGGAAAATTCCAATGATTTTGTATCAGATTCTTCCATAAATGTGATCTGAGAGTTATCAAGGTGTGCCAAGTCATGTGAAATGGTATTCCCCTTAAACTTTGTGGAGGAACAAAACGTCCATTTAAAAGTTTAAAATTTAGGGAAATTATTCATTTTTGATGATTTTACAAATAGGTTTTTCAAATGATTTAGCATGGTGAATGTAATTGAATCTGCTTTTTCTGAGACTTTTGTATTTTTACCATATAGTAGGAGATTTAAATCTGGAAAATCTAAAGGTGAATTGAAGGTGGTGGATTTTGGGATTTTCTCATCTCATCCTTCCACAATCTCTCTTAAACATATTTTTGGAGCAATTTTTGGAAGATAGACTTGTAAAGGTGGGCTGAATTTTGGTGAGAATGTTAATATATCTAAATAATAATCAATGATTAATTAGAATAAAATAATATCACCTGTGTTTTTATTTTTATTTTCTAGTGTAACAAGGTTATTTATTCTTTCTCCTTCCCAGCAGGAAAGAAAAAGAGGGTGAACCATAGCTACAAATAACTTCTGATAAGTGTTGAGAAAGGTGAATAGTTGGGTTTGGCTTTAGATTTGGGTTCCAATTTATTAATAAGCTCTGGAAATAGCTAACTCATAATTGGTCAAACAAAGTTAGTTTAGACTTTGAAATGGAGTGAGACATTTCAGTATTAACCAAAGATACTAAAGTTTCTGTGGTTCAAACAAGGGTTCCTTTGGAGGGGTTTTTAATATTTTCAAAATTCCATTTTGGGATTAGTAGTAAGACAATGTGTACTACATATAGAATCAGCCAATCAGAAGCTACCTTTGGGGTTCCACATGAAATCATTCCCATTTTTTGGGTATGTAGGCTATCCATGATGGAATAATAATATTCTGGATATGTTGATGTAGAAGTTCAAGCTCCTCTTTGGTTATGATCAGGTTTTCTGGTGATTCACTCAGGGTTATTGATGGGGAATGCTGTTAATTTGATAGTGAGATAGATGAGGAGATTCCTGGAAAAGAGCTCATTAATTTAGAATCATGTTTTGTGCCTGATGCCTTTGGAGATTTACTGGGTAAATGATGAGATATTTCTTGGGAGAATGATGAAGCTGATCTTGTTTTTTTTTCTTTTTCCTTTCCTTTTTAAGCTGATTCCTTCAGAAATCCATCAGTAGAGCCTTGTGATAAAATCCTTGATGAGCTTCTGAGTTGAGATAGTGATTGAGAGTGTGATCTTTATAGAGGGTTTGGTACTGCTTGTTTGATGGTATGAAATGTGGAGCTTGTCTTGTATGTGGCTTTGTGCTTTGGAGATAGACTTGATCTCTGAATTTTTCTCTCTTGCCATTTGTGAGTTCTCTCAGTAGCACTGTAGAATGACTCTGAAGCTGAACTAGTGGACTTTTTCCTGATTGCTAGCTTGTATTTTGTAAGATGTGACTATGAAACTGATGATAATATTACTATTAATCAACAGTACTATGTCTGTTCTTATGAAATATAATAATAAAAATTATTATAACCACAATTAAATAATTATAAAATTATTTCTTTCACGTGTTATACACTACTAGTGATTATAACAGTGAGCAGTAATTGTCTACAAGAATCAATTACAAGAAGAATTTAATAATAAAAAACTTCTTTTATTAAAATAATAAAATTATTTTAATATATAATTATCTTTTACAAGAATAATTATAAAGATAATTCTTGAAGAAAACTATTACTAGAGAAAAACTTTAAGAATTAAAGATAAATGACTCACTAATACTCCAAAGAACTTATTGAAAGATAAGAGTAGAGAAATTTGACGTAGAATTGTGGATTTAAGGGATCAAGATGATTTATAACAGTATTTCAACAATATATAGTTGGATTCTATGATTTCACGTCTTTCTGATTGATTCTGAAAGATTTAAAACACTTAAGAATAGCTTGAACTAATACTTACTTGTTGGTAATAATGGTTTAATAAATTTATAAGATGATGATACGGAAAAAACAGCAAGAAGAGGCTTCTTTTAAGTCAATAACAGCTCACAGAGGCGTGCCATGGAGCAAACTGAAAAACCAGTGAGTGAGAAAACAATAAACCTTTTTGGATTATTGATTGCATCATCTGTTGTCATGTAAGATTATCATAATTACTGAATTGATGCTTTTACGTGACTACCAACCCCAATATGGTTAAGAATAAAAGGAGTAACACTTGTAAATCTTCTTTTATTCTAAAATAATCATTGATTTCTCAAAGTTATCAATGTTATTGCCAATTTCATCACAGGTTGTAATTACTGTGAATTTTTGAAGATTCAGTGTTTCACGTAGAATATCCAAAAATGGACTGTAAGTAAAACTTTTAATTTTACTAGTAAAACTGTAATTCCTTTTGGTTGTACCATAGATAATACAGTTCTCCTTTAGTCCTGAAAGTTTCAGAAAGATTCATTAAGAATTGTATTTTTAATGAATTTTTGAAGGTTTTACCTCATTTCTACGTAGAATTGCAAATAGCAGTTTTTTGCTGGTTGCTATGAGGTAAATCAATGAATATGGGTCCCAAAAGGGTTTTAATTACTCTTTTGGGGTTTATCCATGGAAAGTCATTAGTAATTGACATGGTTACAGGAGTGTAAGTAGCTCATTACCTCCTTGGCACGTCAAAATAGCAGGTTATTTGCTATTTTCTGATGTTTTACAGTAGTTGTAACTTGGTAACCAAGTTCCCAAAGAGTTTTAGTTTACCAATTGGGCCAAGATGAGCCATGGATCCATGCTCTGGAGCTATCCACGCCTCTGAGGCCTCAGAAGTTGGGTACCCTGGCTCTCTTTGATGTCTTTTGTCCCCCTTGCCCAATTTTTACGTCAAAATAGTAATTTAAGCTTAAAGTGAGATATCCACTATGGGTGTACCAAAAGTCCATGTAAGAATACCATGATATTAAGTGCTCAAAACATGAATAACACTATTCTTAGTGTATATGTAACATGGGATTTCTCACTTTCCTATTATTTTGGCTAAAAATCAAGAAAAACAAAAATTTTCACGGATCTTTTATGTGGTATTAATGATGTGGTATTGAAGTATTTTCCATTTTACCACCTCAAATACTTAAATTGAGCTTATTCACTCTATGGAGCTACCCTAGGTGAATTTTTGTGTAGAATCCAAATCTGGTCTTAAATCCATGGATTTACTTACTCAATAAAAAGTTATTCATCTTTTCTGAAATTGAAAATGATGAATTTTGGATATATGCATGACTTATGAGTTTTGCATAATTCAAAATTTCTTTTTAAGATAATTGTGGCCTATTTGGGTATGTAAAATATACCTCAAGGCTCACATATTTTCTGTCTGTACCAGGGTTCTCATCCTTTTGAGGTTTGAGGGATGTGAGCCTTATGTTCCAAGTGATAAGATATGAAGATTTTTTGATTAATTCAATGAAAATAATTTTACAGCTTTTTTAATTTTGAGATAGGCTAGAATATCATCCCTCAGAACACCCAATAGAAGAGTATGCATAACATCAATGGTGACCATCTGTGAATGGTTCTAGTAAGGTAGCTCTCCTAATAAAGTGTAATGAGAACCATTCTATGCAGAAATTTTCCTCCTTTGGCTGGTTGTAATTGCTTGAAGCCATTGGGTGGCTCCTGATATATGCTGATATTTATCCTTCTGGGGCAAAGAGTGTTTTTGGGTATTTTATATATCCTTAACAAGGAGGTTGCAATGTGCACAAAATTGATTTTCGAAATGAGATGAAAAACATCCAATCTTTCTCAAGGCTGGGATAACTCCAATTAATAAGAAAAGTGAGGTTTTGATCAGACGTCCATTGGGGAAACTAGTGGTTGAAGTAAAGTGAACACCCGTCCAGAGCTCCTGAAGCTCAGAAACAAGTGGCTTCAATAAGAATTTAACTGATTTGAGGTGTTTTCTTTGGGTGTTGGAGTGAATCTATAGACAAAAGGTTTTTGATATTGATAACCTTTTTCTGTGGGGAGGTTGAATCAAATCAAAAATATAACACCTAGTGAAATACTGTTGGACCCAATAATGGATCCATGGGGCTCTTTTTCCAGTAAATATATAAGCCAAAAACTAGGTTCCCTGAATTCTCAGTAAGCTTTAAGCCTGTATTGTCTAGGAATGTTCTGCAAACCTGGCCATCTGATATATATTAATATCTCTCTTCATTCCCATGGGGATATTATAGGGGTGAATCCAAGTCATTTTCAAAGGCTGGGAGTGAGAGTTTGTCTGAGATCTATTTCCTCAAGGATCAAAAGTAAATTTTTTTTTGGGTTTGTAACTTTTTGGTATCTATATTTTTCCTGAGAAGAAAAGTGTTTCATTATTTTTAGTGTCCATATTTTCCAATAATTTGTTGCATACAGCAAGGGAGGGGTGGTTCTTCATCCATGTTATTTCCAAAGGGTTACTTTTTTTCTAAACCTAAATAGAGATAAAAACAGAGTGGAAAACAGATGTGGGTTATGAATTCACTAAGAAATTTAAATATTTTTTTGGGAGGTTTTGAGCTGTTTGAAATCTCACAACTGAAATCAGTAGTCTTTTATAATTTGGCACTTGTTTGGATTCTCTTTTGGTCCAATTTTAGGCTTTTATCACAGCTTTAGTACTTAAAATTCTTGTGAATATTGTCATGCAAAATTTGAATCATGTATAAAAGCACTGTTGGAGATTGATAAAAATAGGAGGGTAGTGGCCTACTTAAAGAATTGTCAATTTTGTGGATGGTTTGGGGTAGTTTTGCATTTTACAATGGATTTATAGAAAGGTGTGAATGATTTGTGACCAAATTTAGTATGCATTTGTAGTAAAGATATAGGAAGCATATACTGTGATGAATTGTTCAAATAAGATTCAATTAAACTATGTTGTGACTTGTTTTTCTGGGAGAAAGGTCAGGCTTTCTGGGTTAGATGGGCTATGTATTGAGCCTGAAATATATAATATATTAATACTAATGAATTTTTAAGATGATGAAATGGAAGAATTTATTGAGGTATTATGTAAGGTTTGACTATGAAACAATAAGTAAAAATTACCAATATTTTACTTATTGTACTATGAATGTCCTTATAAATAAAAAGAATAAGATAAAAATAATCATAATAATAACAAATTCTTATAATTATGGCGTAAAAATAATTATCTTATTAAATAAATATAATTATATAATCTATATTATAAAAAAATAATATAATAAATAAATATATTAATATAAAATGATTAATATATTTAAAAGCACTTTATTATTTTTAAAAACAAATGATAAAGGCGTAAAAAATTGTTTTTGATTAATAAAAAACAATTAATAACATTAATATTACTCATATTAAAGCTATGAATTAATATAAATACTATTTATATTAATTATAGAATTATTTAAAGTAATAATAGAGAGAAAATTATTATAATAAGAAGAAATATCCTATTTTTAATACTTAGTATAAGAATTTTGAATAATTTTGTGCCAAAGAATATAAATGAAACTTATTTATATTGTATTTACAATAAGAGTTAAGAGAAATTACAATTTGTCTTACTTTTACGTGGAATTAAGGTTTTGAAGAGAATTTTGAACAAAACAGTTGAATAATTAGAGTAATCATGTCAAAGATGATGATTATAATAAGATTTATCTTTGGTCTTTAATAATATAAAAGTTTTATATATAAAGAATAAAGAAATTACCTTTTGATTTGATTATTTAGTGTTCTGTAAGCCTCTGAGGGGGAAATAGAGTAAAAAAAGCTCTATTTATATTAAATTCCTTCCTCTTGGAGTTCAACAGGCCTCTATTAGACGTTTAACAGTCATATCCACTGGAATTGATCAATATTTTAAGGTTTGGTGATGATTACATCATGATCAAACGATATTATCTCATTATTACGCCATCTCTAAGTTTGATGACGTCAAAGGCTTGGCAGAACCCCAAATTTCATGGGTTTTATTAGTTTTAATCATAAACTAATAGTATTCACCAATTTTATCACTCATATGACTGTTAAACTTAATTTAAAGCTACAGTGAGTGATCATAAATTATCAAATTAAGCTCAAACTTTGATCCTTAATAACTTTTAGTTTTACACGCTACAGAAATTCAGAGAGTGAATTCTGGTTACTTGCCATAGCCTTATTTTACTACCAGAAGCATTTTATTACATCATCCAAACTCTATTTTTGATGATTTTTCTTGTAACTCATCTTTTCTGTTGAAATTTAATATTTCAAACTTCAAACCATGATTTCAAGGGGTTATGCGCTGAATTTTATAATAAAAATTACATCATTCTTCACAAATGAGCTAGTAGAATCTAACTGTATCCCTTTTTAAGTTTGGACCACTTTCACAACAAAGTGGTCAACAGCTCTATTGATTTTAATCAATAATTCCTTACAAGTTTTAACCTTGTTTATAGCTTGTGAAATAAAGTTCATATCTGTGTTTCTAAAGTAACAAGGTGATGACTTTATTTTTAGTTTATCACTCTATCTTGTATATTTAAAAAGATATTAGCTAGAATCCTTGAATATATGTGTTGACCAAAAAAGTGCATATATTCAGCTTAATTTCTTAAGTATTGATTTTAGAGATTAGCTTCTTAACTGTTTTAAGTGTTAATGTTTATGGAGAATCCAATGGTAAAAGGTATTTCACATGTTTTCCCATTGGGTTCTGAAATAATCAATGATTTATGTCTTTCATAAGGTATTGTTACTTATAACTCATTAAGTATTGAGTTTACAGATATGCCATAAAAATGGTATATGTGTATTTTACCATGGGGAATCCAATGGTGTAATTTATTTCACATTCTTATTCATTTGTTTCTAAGGTAATTTTACTCTTATGCCTATTTATGGCAGTTTTTGTAATTTTAAGATAATTATTCTAAAGGTATAATTATTATAAATATTTCTTGTGACCTTTTTGGGTATGTGGTTATATCTCAAAGGCTCACATTACCTACCACCAAAAAAGATTGTAACACAATCTGATATGTGTAATTAGGGTATCATCCAATGTCCTACCTCTTCAATAGACTTTATCAGTCTTGAAGCTCAATAATTCTTGATTTTTGTATTCTTTAGGTTTTCTTTCATGTCTGAACCTCCTTAGTAGTTTGTCAGCATTTTTTATATCCTTCTCAAGTACTTATTAATCTTCTTGAGTTGGATTTCTATACCTTACAAGGTATTCTCTTTCTTTCTTTTTTCTTGTCCTTCTTTCTTTGAGGACTTTCACAATTTTTTTTCCTCTCCTTCTTCCAAAGGGGAATTTCAAGTGGGGGTTTATTTCTTAGTGGAAATAACTCCTTGTCACTTGAGATGTAAGGTTTTATTAGACTTACAGGGAAAGTTGGGTGTTTGTTCATTAAATCACCTGTGAGTCCAATTGCACAGCATTGGTTCCATGAAGTGCTTTTATCATAAATGGTCCTGCAAAGGAATCTTTAAATTTCTTTGGGCCTTTTATGTTATTAAAATCAAGGGTTGATACTAGGACCAAGTCTCCTATTTTGAAATCAGGTGATTTATGACTTTTATCCCATCTTTCTTTTGCATACCCAAAAGAATCCTGCATACATCTTTTTGCATGGTGTCTTGCTTTGTCAAGCATTATTTCAAAGCTTCTTGCTGTTGGATGTATATCCACTCAGTCCTTTTTGAGGGTATCATAAGGAAGTCTTGGATTCCAACCTTTTTCTAGCATTGCTGGTGTTTTGCCAGTAGAAGAATGGGTTGATGTTTTATATTCCAGTTCAAGGGCTGGTATTAGTGTACACCAATCATGGGTAAAACCATCAGAATCTTTAAATTCTAGTCCATAAGCATAGAAACTTCTAATCATATCCTCCAAGGTTTGTATCATCCTTTCTGCTAGACCATCAGTTTGAGGATGGTAAGCTGTTGAGAATGATAATTTTGTCCCAAACAAGTTATGGGGATTTGTCCATAATGCTTAAGTAAACTTTGGGTCTCTGTCACTTATGATATTTTGGAATAAGCCTTTGTGGCTAATGATTTTATTTCATATCATTATGGCTGTGTCCATAGCTGTGTCATCTTTGTGACATGGTAGGAGCATGGGAGTCCTACTGTACCTGTCAACTAACACTAGGCATGCATTATAACTTCTGTCTCCTCCTGGAGGTAATGCCGTTACCCAATCCATATGAACTATTTCCCATGGGGATTTTGGTTCTTGGATTTGGATCATCATTCCAAATTTCTTTCCTGTGGCTCTGTTGGCTTTTTGACATCTGTCACAGGTTTGGAAGTATTCTGCAACATCTTTCTTCAAATTTGGCCACCAAGAGCATGTTTTCACCCTTTCTAGTGTTCTGTCTTCTGAAAGATGTCCAGCTGCAACACTATCATGACACTCATGTAAAATAGTGTTTATCAGGGTTCTATCTGTTAACGCAATAACACATGTGTGTTTTGTTCTATGGTAAAGGATTCCATCAAGGAGGTGGAATCTTCCTTCATCATATGCCTTTTTCCATGTTTCATCTAGTTTTGATGAAATTGATGGGCCTTTGCAGTCTTTGATTAGAAGTTGGCCTAAGATATGGCAATTCTTGTCTATCTTATAGCTTTCTTTAACTTGGTTAAAGAATTCTGTGCTAATTTCTGCAACACATATTCCTTCTATATGGTTCTCCTCCTGTGGTACCCATGCTGGATTGTCAGGGGTATTTGCTAGAGCCCATCTGCTAAGACCATCTGCATTGTTATGAATGTTACCAGACTTATGAAAAGTAGTCATATTTCCTCTATATTATTGGATAGAAATGTGCCATCTCAGCATATGTCTATTTGGGGTTTTCATATTTAATAGAGATTTTACAGCATTACAGTATGTAATCACATCAAATACTGTTCCATCCAAGTAATAATGTAATTTTTCTAAAGCCCACACTAAGCATAGGCACTCCATTTGGCTTGCTTCATATCTTGCCTCTGTTGGCTTTATCTGTCTTGAAATGAAACAGATTGGTCCTTCAGATGGTTTATCATTGATGATTTGTGTCTGGTGTAGTGCAGCACCTAGTCCTTCTCCACAAGCATCATTGTAAGGTTTAAAGGGTAGTTTCCAATCTGGCATTAGAAGAAATGGGGCATTTGTTAAGGAATTTTTCAATTCTTCATATGCCTTGACTCTTTCTTCAGTCATTGCATAGACTGTTTGTTGGTCACATAGTTTATACAAGGATTTGGCAATTTCTGCAAAGTCTTTTCTATGCTGTCTATAGTAACCAGAAAATCCTAAACATGATTGCATTTCTTTTGTTGTTTGAGGCATTGGCTTAAGTAGTACTGCTGCTAATTTATTCTTGTCTATGCCTAGACTAAGTCCAGATACAACATGTCCTAGTGCTTCTAGCTCACTGTATGCAAAATGACACTTTTTCAAGGAAATTTTCATATTTACTTGCACTATTTCTTGAAGTACTCTTTCTAGTCTTGTGAGGTGGTTTTCCCAAGTTTCTGAGAAAACTGTGATATCATCAATATAGATGATTAACCATCCTCCTGATAATTCTTCCCGGAATATGGTATTCAGCATCCTTTGATAATGGGAAGGTGCATTCTTTATCCCAAATGGCATTCTTAAGTATTCAAAAATCAAACAATGGACTATTATTCTTAGTAGTTTCTTGGCATTGTCTTTTAAGACATTTTGATGAAAACCCTTAAGAGCATCCATAGCTGTGATGAACTTAGCTTGTGACAATTGTGTCAATGTCTCATGGATTCTGGGTATTGGATATCTGTCAGGGATGGTATAGGTGTTCAGGGCTCTGAAGTCCACTACCATTTTTGATTTTCCATTATGCCAAGTTATAATGACAGGTGTAGTGACGTCTACTTGTTCATTATGTCCCACTTTTCTTGATACTCCAAGGTCCATTAATTCTTTAATGTGTACCTCTAAGGCTTCTCTGGCTCTTGGACTAGCTGGGTAAGCAGGTCTCCTTAGTAAAGGTGGGTAAGGTTTTTCCACATTAAGAATTATTTCTACCTCATTCCCAATTATAGCACCTAATGGCTTTTTGTCAGTTGCAAAGGCATTTTTGTACTTAAATAGGAGGTCAATCAATTTCTCTTTCATTTTTTCTGTTAATTCTTTATTGAATTCTGCCTCCTTGAGTTGTTCAGATATAAAAAGTTCTTTTTCTGGACTTTTTTCTTCATTCTTAATAGGTGTAATTTGTTTTTTGTTATTCAAGAAGCCAAACTTTTGTCTTTTGTTATCTCCTATAGTAAAATATCTGTCCTTCTGGTTAGAGATTTCTATACCATAGATTGACAAGTAATCATTTCCAAGTATAAAGTGATTACTGGTACAGTTGTCCATTACCACAAATTCTACTTTAATTCTGAAACATTGTGAAGGGTGAGGGAAAATGAGTGCTAAGTCAATTATTCCAAGGGGCTTCATGCTCTCACTTATACCACTAAATTTGACACCTTGTATTGGTATAAGCTTTTCTTGCAAATATGGAACAATTGGTTTTAAATAACTTTTACCAACACAGGTGCAATATGCTCCTGTATCCAAGTTCACTTTTGCTTCTTGGTTGTCAACCATGACAATACTTATACTTCATTTTCCAGCTGTATATCCCATTCCTCTTGCAGGTTTTGATTTATACAGTTTGGCATCTTGCACATTTGTCAGGTTTGTGTCAGGTGTTCCAACTTGTGGTAACTTTGAGTTAACATCTAGTACTTCATAAATTATATCAATATTATTAATTTCTGCATTAATTATATTAATTTCATCACTTTCAGAAATTCTGATTCTTCTGTCTCTTTTTCAGAGTAAGATTCCTCCTCTTTGTCATTGTGGTTTTCTGTTTCCACAATTTCATTAATTTTTGCCTTTTTTAGGTAGTTATTGGCTGAGTGTCCAATAACTCCACCTTTATGACATTTTCTTTTCTCATTGTTGTTGGATGTATTGGGCTTGAAAGCTTCTTTTGATTTATCTTTTTTGATAAATGGTTTATTTGGACTTTTGATGTCCAATTTATTCCAAGTTCTACCAATTTTTGTTCTTGTCACTATGTCTTCTAGTGCATTTATATACCCTTCTTTGGAGAATGGTTCTATACACCTGCTTCTTAGGGCATGCTCTAGTTCCCCTCCACATTTATTAAGGATTTTCATCTGCACAATTTTTTGTGACATTTCTGGGTACAGTGCATTTAGCCTTTCAGCTTTTTTTAAGAACCAAGTTAAAGGTTTGTCTTTGTCTGGGTCAAAGAAAGAATTTTCAAATGCATTTTCTATTTTGTACCTCCAGGCATCATTTGCCAATTTGGTGATTATCTCTTGTTTCCACCAAGACCAGGTATTTTTACCATTTGTTTGTCTTATGCCATAATACCATCTTTTTGAAGATTTCTCAAACAATGAGTGTAATATGGCAGTTATTAATTCATCTGGTATGTCATACTCTTCTTGTAACATTTAAATTTTTTTAATAAATGACATGTGATCATATTCACCTTCTCCTGTAAATATTGGCCATTATTTCAATTGAGGTGCTCGCTTCATTAAGACTTGGTTATTGTCTTGGTGATTCAGGTCTGTTATGAATGGATTTGTTAATTCCTCTTTTGTTTTAAAAGGGCTTCTTATGTGAGAAAATGGAGTTGATAACTTTGGCATATTTGACTTAGCCTCATTAATTTTATCCATTTTTTCAATGATAAGCCTTATTTCACTTTGAATATCATCTTTTAGATGCATTCTTGCTTCATCACTTTTTTCCACATGGTCCAAAAGTAATTTCTGGTGTGATGAAGTCTTTTCTTCAAATTCTTCTACAGAAATACTTAATTTGTTTAATTTTTCTGTAAGATTGTCAATGCTCACATCATAATTGATTGTCAAAGTTTTTTCTTTGATATCCTTTATGTATTTATGAAATTCTTTTTGTCCTTGTATTAAATTTTGAGTGTTGTCTATTAAAATTTTTGGTTTGTTATTTTCAACAATAAACTTAATGTTGTCAATTTCTTTTTTGTTTTGTACAATAATTTTTGTTAAAGAAGATAAGGTATTGGTTATTTCTTGTAATGATAATAAACTATTTTTAATTGCTTTCAGAGGTAATATACTATTTTTAATTTCTGTTAAAGTACTTACAACATCTTTGGAAAAGGTTATTTCTTTGAGAAATGAGGTTGTCTCATTCTTTGTTCCTCCTTTTCCTTGAATTCCATCAAGGTTCTGGCCATGCTGAAGACATTGTCCATGGCATCCTTTTTGATTCTTTGAATACTGTAGCTTGGGGGATATTGTTTTCTCCAATTATTTTTCTTGTTCTTCTTCCCTTCTTGGGGAAGTGGGTTGGCTTGGGGCTTCTTCCTTGGTTGCCTCCTTCTTTTTGATGTAGTACTCCTTGATCTTTTTGATTTGAGGCTTGGATGACAGTGGATTCCATCCATTGGAGTATCTCACTATTTCCTCCTCGTTGAGGAACTTTTTCAGTATATGCCAGGAGTTCATCACTCCTTGGTGTATTTGAGGCAACATTTCCCAATCTTTGTCCTTGTACACCATGTAATACTGCTTGTACTGGCTCATTTAGATGTCTATCTGAGCCATCTGAATGTGATTTGTACCTGTTTGAGTTGCTCATACTTAGTTCTAACTCTGGCTCAGATATCATTGGCATTTCTGGGAATTGCCTTTGGGATAAGGCACTTCCTTGTGTGGATTCTGTTCCACTGGGGTATTTCCCTTCTTTTTCCCTTTTGAGGAATCAATTCTACCTCTGAGTCCAGCTCAATCTGATTGGATGGAGTATTGGGAGCCTCTTCTGGTAGTCATATTCTAAGAAATAAGAAATAAGAAGATTTAAGAACAAGAATTACTATTATGGCAATTTATAAATGAGGTACTCACCTTCAGAATTCTGAATAGTGGGTCCTGGAAAGTCTAATTTCTTAGCTTTCTTTTTTCTTAGTTATAATTGGTGTTGGAGAACTTGGGCAAGTTTCTTCCACCAATCTTTCAACAGTGGCTTGGTTGGTTTCTGTTGGATTATCTTCAAACACTAAAAAAGACAAATGAATATAAGTCTTTTATAAGAAGTGTTATTTTTGGTAAGATATGGAAATTTTCCACGTAGAATTGCTTTTATATCTTTGGAAAAATGAAATGAATGAAGAAATGAATAAGAATGAAATAAAAATAACTTTTTTTATTGTTTTTTAATATTTTTTATGTTTTTATTTTTAAAGAATAAAATAAAAATGAATATGATTCTTTTTGAAATTAATTTATAATATAAAATTATTTTCATTTATAAAATATCTTCTTTTAATCACTAGAGTCACTCAAATAAAGTTTTTGTAAGTCTAAGGATGTGAAAAACCATGTGTAAGACAATACAATTGTTTTTTGAATGCCTCAATAGCTTTTAAACTCATTAAATATAAAATTATAATTTATTATTGGATAAACCCCATTAGAATCTTTTTAAAGGTCTTTTAAAGTAAATATCACGGCCAGGCCCCCAAATGTAACGTTTGACTATGAAACAATAAGTAAAGATTACCAATATTTTACTTATTGTACTATTAATGTGCTTATAAATAAAAAGAATAAGATAAAAATAATTATATAATTTATATTATCAAAAAAATAATAATAAATAAAGGGTGTTGGTAAAAACACATAAGAGCTTATGTGTTTTTACTAAAAACTTACATGTTTTGGCCATAAATTGGTAAAAACACGTAAGTTTTTAGTAAAAACATGTAAGGGGTTCCCCGGGCCCATTTTAATTAAAAATGAAACACAATTGGGCCTTTATTGGGCCAAAACATGCCCAAAAGTGGTTTTTTCCCCACAAAACCTCTCTAACTCCAAATTGTTTCAGTTTTTTTTTCCAGCCCCCCGCCAAAAAAAAACAAGCCCAAACACCCCAATACTCCACATTATCCCCACCTCAAACCATTTTTTTTTTTGGAAAAACAGCATTACCAAAGCCATTTTGCAAAGGTTTCACACTTTTTTTTATTTTTTTACCCCAAAGACTGCATTTTCCACCACAACAACCTGCTTTCAAGCCTCTCAATTTTCAATTTTTTACCTTCCCTCATCTATTAATCCCACATTTAAACCACTTTCTTTCACTCTTAACCACTTCTGTTCATTTTTCACACCTTTTTTCACCTCTTTTTCACATTTCAAAAGGTTCTTACCCCATTCCAAATGCCCCAATTCCCCCTTTTTTCACTTTTATACATATTTTTCATTAAAAAAATGCTTCAAACCCCCACTGAAGGTGAATTTCAGACCCTTGAGCTTCTTTGGAAACATGTGCATAATGTTGCCAGGGCTCAGGGGTATGATGTGTCCACCTTGAGGTCCAATATGACCCACAACCAAATTGAAATATGTTGTGACAGGTCTGGCACCCCAAATCCCAACAAAAGCCCCTCCAAAACAGTCACCTCAAGAAAGCTTGACTGTCCTTTTAGACTTTATGCCAGGAAATATGCCAAGAGTACCACTTGGACTCTTAAAGTCAAAAATCCTGAACATAGCCATGATGCCACTGAAAATATCATGGCACATCCTGCTTTCAGGAAATTCAATCAGCAAGAAACATCCCAAATTTCTCAAATGTCTGAATCACTGCTCATGCCAAGGCAAATTCAGGCCCAATCATGCAGCCAGAGGGATTCTGACAGGCCTGTAATCCTTCAAGACATTTACAACCAAGTCAAGAAAATCAAGAAAGACAAACTGCAAGGCAGAAACCCCATTGATGCTCTTATTAACACTCTCAAAGAAGAAAATTTTGTTTGGTCCTCTGCAAGGGATTCTGAGGGACACATTACCGCCTTGTTTTTTACTCACCCCTGGCCATAAAACTTCTTCATGCCTTTCCTTATGTCATTCTTATGGATTGTACCTATAAAACCAATAAGTACAAAATGCCCCTTTTTCATATTGTTGGATTCAGCTCAACCAATAATACCTTTTCTGGGGATTTTTGTTTGATGAAGAATGAAAATGAACCTTCATATACTTGGGCATCAAATCAATACATAGAAAAGGTCCTCAACGACACCAATCTTGTTCCCCCTCCAGCTATTGTTATTGACAGGGATCTGGCCTTGAAAAACTCTATTAAGAAGCTCTTCCCAGACTACAAAGTCATGCTATGCATTTGGCACATCAACAAGGATGTATCTGCTCATTGCATGAAGAAAATTGGTCATGGAACTGATTTTGAAAATTTTATGGGCCTTTGGAATCAAGTAATATACTTCTTCACTTTATTTCACTTTTTTTCTTATTATTTTCTTTATTAATGACTTTGGGATTCTTTTCTCAGCTTATGTATTCATCCACTGAAAAGTCTTTTAAAGGCAACTGGAAAAAGCTTCAAAAGCAAGTCAAAAATCATGAGGTCTTGCAATATTTGGAAAGGACGTGGCTTCCTCTAAAGGAGTATTATGTGCCAGCCTGGACCAACCACCATTGCCACCTGGGTGTGGGCTCCACCTCCTAAGTTGAAGGTGCCCATGCCATGGTTAAAATTTGACTCCAAAAGTCCACTGGTACTCTCCTGGAGGTAGTAAGGGCTCTCCACATGGCATTCAGAAAACAATTTATTGAAATTATCAACAGAATCTCCAAAGAAATTATTGTCCATGTGAAGAATTTTCCTCCACACATCTGTGCCCTGAATGGCAAGGTGTCTCATTATTCTCTTCAGATTGCCTTTGAAAATTTCAAAACAAAAATTCCTCCAAATGAAAAATGCACCAACAAATACAAAAATTATAAAGGCATTCCTTGCAAGCATAAGACCCAAAAGGCATTTTCCAAGCACCAAAGGCTTGAATTATCAGACTTCCATCCTCAATGGCATTTGAATTTGCCTGTGAGGGTTTTTAATTTCTTATTATTATTATTTTTCTTATTAACTGACTTTATTTGTCATATTCTTCTCAGGCTGGTTTTCAAGGTGATGATCAAAGTGTTGAAAAAGAAAGAAAGAATGACGCCAAGAAAATATTTGAAGACATTGGGGAAGACCTGTTTCAAAGACTAATGGCAGAAATCGCTCCAATACTTCAACATTTTCAAGATGTTTTGACTGGAAAAGTCCCATTTGATCAAATTCCCAAGAGTCAAGAGGATGATCAATATTATGAAGACCCTCTAGATTGAAAGAATATCCATGGAAGACCCCAAGGAGCCAAGAATAAAGACAAAAATAAAACAAAAGAGAACCTTCAAGATTTGAAATTATTGAAAGTAAATCCAAGAGAAGAGGAAGACCCCCCTCAAAAGTGACCAGTACAACAACGTCAAGATCCCAGTCAAATGTCCCCTCTCCAATTATGGAAGTGGACTCATCTGAAGATTCTGAAGATTCTGAGCACTCATTATCTAAATCCATCAGTTACTCAGATTCACTACCCTCAGAAACTGAATTAAATAAATCAGAAGTAACCCTTAGAAGGTCCAGAAGATTGGCAATTGGAAGCAAAACCTCACAAAGAAAATCACACAAGCCTGCCATCAGTTTGAATATATATGATGAAATTTACTTGACCTGTGAGAATTGTCAAAGAAATTATCACACAAGTGATGAATGCTCCAAGCTGTTTGTGAGTTTCTTATTCTTTTTAATGTAATTTGCTGCTCTTTATTTTGATATTTATTCATTTTTTGACCTTATTTTATCAGATAAATGGCTCAGAAGACTTGCCCAAGCTTATATTGAAATACACCTTCAAGGCCATCAATGTCCAGGGTGATGGAAACTGTGGCTACAGAACAGTATCCCACTTCATTTACAAGACTCAAGATCAATGGGCTGATGTCAGAGGTGACTTGGCTGATGAAATTCACCAAAATCAAGACCTTTATGAAGACATGAACACCTTAATTCCCTCAGTATCCTCTTATTTGGAAAGAATTGAATGGTATGAAGATTTTGGCCAGGCTCCAAAAAGCAAGTGGATGTCCATGCCTGACATGCAGGATCCAATTGCAAATAAGTATAAAAGACCAGTTTTCTTTTATTCCACAGCCCAATCTTTTTCTTTTTTCCCTTATTTCTGTCCTCCAAATGATAATCCCCCCATTTTCATCTGCTTCTTGATTAGTTGTGCTCATTTTGTTCCTTTGGACATCATCATTTCTAAAGTTTATCCAGTCCCCCCCATTACTGTGAACTCAGAGATTCATGCCCAAAAACAAGCCCTGGGGTGGGCTGATAAATTGAAGAAACACAGAATGTTGTATTTGTCCAATATTCCTCCCCCCTCTCAGAAAAAACCCACTATTTTGGAGGTTGATTCTGATTGAATGATTTTTGTATATACAATTTATGCCAATTATCCCCCTCCTCAGTCATATTTATTGCTTAAATCCCACCTCAGTCTCCTTTTTTATCAAACATGTGGAAATTTTGTACTTGAAAATAGTCATATTACACACAAGAAAAAAAAAAGTTGAAAAAAAACACTCATTGCGCCTTAACTTGTTGTCCCACCAAAGTTTTTTTCCTAATTCATGAGCTTCTTGTTCTTTATTGTCCAGATTGAACCCTTTAATTTATAAAAAAATGGAGAAAATCTATAAGTGGGAAGTTATTAAATTCACTTTTTAGAATTAGGCATATTACAATGACAGGAAAAAACATTTGAAAAAAAAACCCTTTTTGCACCTTCACTTGTCCCACCCAAAAAAAATTCCCAAAATTATGGGATTCTGGTGCTTTCTTCTTCACATTGAACCCTTCATTTTTGAAAAGAAATGAAGGAAATTCATAAGTGGGAAGATTTTAAATGAATATTTGAAAAAAATACCATTTTGGCATATTGGCCAAATTGGTGAAATTTGGCAAAAATTTGTGCTTATTGACATGCCAAGTTGGGAAAAATATGGCAAAAATAAAAATAAAAAAATCCTCAAAACTGAGCCTGAGGATTTTTTTTTTGAAAAATAAGGTCACTTACGTGTTTTTACCATAAACCTACGTGTGTTTACCAACACCCTAAATGAATATATCAATATAAAATGATTAATATATTTAAAAGCACTTTATTACTGTTACCAACAAATAATAAAGGCCTAAAAAATTGTTTTTTATTAATAAAAAACAATTAATAACAATAATATTACTAATATTAAGGTTATAAATTAATATAAATACTATTTCTATTAATTATAGAATTATTTAAAGTAATAATAGAGAGAAAATTATTATAATAAGAATAAATAACCTACTTTTAATACTTAGTATAGTAATTTTGAATAATTTTAAGCCAAAGAATATAAATAAGACATATTTAAATTGAATGTACAATAAGAGTTAAGAGAAATTACAATTTGTCTTAATTTTAGGTGGAATTGAGGTTTTTAAGAGAATTTTAAACAAAACAGTTAAATAATTGGAGTAACCACGTCAAAGATGATGATTATAATAAGATTTATATTTTATCTTTAATAATATAACAGTTTTTCATATAAAGAATAAAGAAATTACCTTTTGATTTGATTATTTAGTGTTCTGTAAGCATCTGAGGGGGAAATAGAGCAAAAAGAGCTCTATTTATATTGAATTCCTTCCTCCTAGAGTCCAACAGGCCTCTAGTAGACGTGTACTGATTATATCCACTGGAATTGATCAATACTTTAAGGTTTGGTGATGATTACATCATGATCAAACCATCTTATCTCATTATTACCCCATTATTTAGAGTTATCACTATACCTCTAAGCTTAATGACGTAAGAAAGGCTTGTCAGAATCCCAAATTTCGTGGATTTTATTAATTTCAATCATAAACTAATAGTATTAACCAGTTCTATCACTTATATGACTGTTAAACCTAATTTAAAGTTACAGTGAGTGATCATAAATGATAAAATTAAGCTCAAACTTTGATCCTCAATAAATTTTAAGTTTTACACACTAGAAAAATTCAGAGAGTGCATTATGGTAGCTTGACATAACCTTATTATACTAAAAAGAGCATTTAATTACATCATCAAAACTCTATTTTTGATGATTTTTCTGGTAACTCATCTTTTCTGTTGAAATTTAATATTTTAAACTTCAAACCATGATTTCAAGGGGTTATGCGCTGAATTTTATAATAAAAAATTACATCATTCTTTCACAAATGAACTAGTAGAATCTAACTGTATAATTTTTTGAAGTTTGGAACACTTTCACAACAAAGTGGTTAACAGCTCTATTGATTTTAATCAATAATTCCTTACAAGTTTTAACCTTGTTTATAACTTGTGAAATGAAGTTCATATCTGCATTCCTACAGTAATTACGTGATGACTTTATGCTTGGTTCATCACTATATCTTGTATCTTTCAAAAGATATTAGCTAGAATCCTTGAATATATGCATTGACCAAAAAAGTGCATATATTCAGCTTAATTCCTTAAGTATTGATTTTGGAGATTAGCTTCTTAATTGTTTTAAGTGTGAATGTTTATGGAGAATCTAATGGTAAAAGGTATTTCACATGTTGTCTCATTGGTTTCTGAAAAAATCAATGATTTATGTCTTTTATAAGGTATTGTTACTTATAACTCGTTAAGTATTGAATTTACAGATATGCCATAAAAATGGTATATGTGTATTTTACCATGAAGAATCCAATGGTGTCATTTATTTCAAATGCTAATTCATTGGCTTCTGAGGTAATTTCATTTTTATGCCTATTTATGGCAGTTTTTGTAATTTTAAGATAATTATTCTAAATATTTCTTGTGACCTTTTTGGGTATGTGGTCATATCTCAAAGCTTCACATATTATCTCCAATCACTGGAATACTTTCACAAATGGTTTCCTCATGTGTTTAATGGGCCCTTTTAGATCCTTAAACTCCTTGATATTTACTTCCACCGATTTGGCATATTTTCAAGATGCAAGTGATGCATTTGGAAATATATATCTTTCCCACTTTTTGATGAGATATAGTGCCCATTTTATATTCTAATACAATTATTATGAGTATTGTTCGTATTTTTATGGGATAAGAAGAGTTTCTGTAAATATTTTTGATGAAAGGATAATTAATTTTATTGGGTTTTTCTTATCTCAAAATTTTCAGGAATTCAATTATCAGTAATATCCAGAGAGTAATTATTTATTTTTGGACAAGAGTGTCTATGAAAGGGTAAATTGAGTTCATAATTTCGCTTTCTTAATGAATTTGAAAGTTCAGCAGTACTACTATTAAAAATAATCATTTATATTGAGCTTGGCATTATTAATTTTAACATTATTTCTACAAACTATATTCGGCTTTGTTTGGTTTCAAAATTTGGATATAGCATAGCTGTCTCAGTTATTAATTATAATTAATTAAGTAAAAGTACCTATGTATGATTATAATTCAGGTAGAATACCTTTTATTCTTTGGATTAAAATAATCTGATCTCTAATTTGGTATCAAGTTACTTTATTGCAGGTGTAAGGCCTACATCTTGATTATGATTGTCTCATTTTGAATAGCTTTTATGGGCCAATATTTTTGAATTGAAAAATTGTTTGAAAATTATTCCAAATTTTGAGCTTTTCATCTCCTGAAATAAGCTTTACATTTGAAACCAAGAAATCCATAATTAGGAATTTGGACAAGTGGCAAGCTTTTTTATCAAGAAATTTAGAAAAAAGAGACAGTAAATATTACATCCTGGTAGAAAGTATCAACTAATATAATTTCAAAAAGGTTTCATCTTTGCATAAAGGAAGATTGGGTAAGAGTTGGCCTCTTAGTCATAGCTCTCAAGTGTTAAGTATCTGGGGAGAGATATACTGCCTCTCAAAGCTTCATTCACATTTTTTCCACCTGTAAGTGATGCCATAGCATCAGTTGCCACCAAATTTGATCGGATTTTACTTGGTATGTTTTCAAATCCTGGAGCCTTGGCAATATGAGGGTCTGGAATAAGTTTTTGGATTCTTTTATTATGGTCCCTTTTGGCTCTTGGGGTGCTTGCAAGCTGTTTATATACCTCATCAAGCAGTTTGAAAATTTCATCAATTGGCTTTTATCTCCAGGAAATCGAGGGAAGTAGCTGACCAGGGGAGTCTTGCTCAATATCAGACATCATTTCATCAACCAGAAATAGTTCTGCTATACTTGGATGATTGTTCAGAATAAGTTCTGAAGAAACTTCCTGCCAAATTTTCTTCTTCTTGTCCTATATTTTGAGTTATAATCAGCTAACTCAGGTTTATGATATATATATATCAATTATTTGGTGCATGAAAAAAATAAACTACCTTTTTCTTGGAATTTCTCAAACTTCCAGATTGCCTAGTTGGGGATTATTTCATAAACTCTGGTGGGCTTTACTTCTTCCAAATGGCTTTCCTTTCAAGAAGACATCTATTGAAAATTGAAATTCTGTTGGCTTGGTTATTTAGGTCCTCTTAAATTTTGTAATTTTGAGTCCCACCATGCTTGTAAGATTTGTCTATGAAACTGATGATAATATTACTATGAATCAACAGTACTATGACTGTTCTTATGAAATATAATAACAAAATGTTATTATAACCACAATTAAATAATTATAGAATTATTCCTTTCACATGTTAAACACTACTAGTGATTTTAACAGTGAGTGTGTAATTCTCTACAAGAATCAATTACAAGAAGATTTCAATAATAAAACTTCTTTTATTAAAATAATAAAATTATTTTAATATATAATTATCTTTTTCAAGAATAATTATAATGGTAATTCCTGAGGAAAACTATTTTTTAGAGAAAAACTTTAAGAATCAAAAATAAATCACTAACTAATATTCCAAAGAACTTATTGAAATATAAGATAGAGATATTTGATGTAGAATTGTGGATTTTAAGGATAAAAATGAATTTCTAACAGTATTACAACAATATATAGTTGGATTCTATGATTTAGCGTCTTTATGATTGATTCTGAAAGATTTAAAACACTTAAGAATAGCTATAACTAATACTTACTTGTTGGTAATAATGATTTAAATGATAATAAGATGATGATTTGGAAAAAACAGCAAGAGGAGGCCTCTTTTAAGTCAACAACAGCTCACATAGGCGTGCCATGGAGCAGACTGAAAAACCAGTGAGTGAGAAAACAATAAGCCTTTTTGTATTATTGATTGCATCATCTGTTGTCACGTAAGTTTATCATAATTACTTAATTGATGCTTTTATGTGACTACCAACCCCAATATGGTCAAGAATAAAAGGAGTAACATCTGTAAATCTTCTTTTATTCCAAAATAATCATTTATTTCTCAAAGTAATAAATGTTATTGCCAATTTCATCACAGGTTGTAATTACTGTAAATTTTTGAAGATTCAGTGTTTCACGTAGAATAGTCAAAAATGGACTGTAAGTAAAACTTTTAATTTTACTAGTAAAACTGTACTTCTTTGTGGTTGTACCATAGATAATACAGGTCTACATTGGTCCTGAAAGTTTCAGAAAGTTTCATTAAGAATTGTCTTTTTAATGAATTTTTGAAGTTTTTACCTCCTTTCTACGTAGAATTGCAAATATCAGTGTTTAACTGGTTGCTATGAGGTAAATCAATGGATACAAGTCCAAAAAGGGTTTTGATTACTCTTTTGGGGTTTATCCATGGAAAATCATTAAGAATTGACATGGTTACAGGAGTCTAAGTAGCTTTTTACCTCCTTGGCACGTCAAAATAGCAGGTTATTTGCTATTTTCTTAAGATTTACAGTAGTTGTAACATGGTAACCAAGTTCCCACAAGGTTTCAGTTTACCAATTAGGCCAGATCAGCCATGGATCCAAGCTTTGGAGCTGTCCACGCCACTGAGGCCTCAGAAGTTGGGTACCCTGGCTCTCTTTGATGTCTTTTGTCCCCCTTGCTTATTTTTTATGTCAAAATAGAAATTTAAGCTTCAAGTGAGATATCCAATATGGGTGTACCAAAATTCCATGTAGGAATACCATGATATTCAGTGCTCAAAACATGCATAACACTATTCTTAGTGTATATGTAACATGGGATTTCTCACATTCCCATTATTTTGGTGTGAAATTAAGAAAAACAAAAAGTTTCATGGATCTTTTATGTGGTATTGAAGTATTTTCCATTTTACCACCTCAAAGAGTTAATTTGAGCTTATTCACTCTCGGGAGCTACCCTAGGTGAGTTTTTGTGTAGAATCCAAATCTGGCCTTAAATCCATGGATTTATGTACTCAATAAAATGTTATCTATCTTTTCTGAAATGAAAAATGATGAATTTTGGATATATGCATGACTTATGAGTTATGAATAATTCAAAATTTCTTTTTAAGATAATTGTGGCCTATTTGGGTATGTAAAATATACCTCAAGGCTCACAATGCTGATATCATAGATCCCAAGAATGGAGTATAATAGCTTTTGTGGATGTGTTCTAGGGTGATGAAGGAGGAGAAAACCAAGAAAATGTGAATTGGGGGAACACACACTTTTTCAATAGGGAATGTACATAAGAAAGCCATTCTTGCCTGTGGGAATTAATTTTTTGCACTGTGGAGGTTCCAACTGACTATTGAATAGGAGGTAGTATTTGGTCCATTTATTTCAAAGAGAATTTTTGGATAAAATAATTTTCATTTCAAATGAGATTTCCAAATGCCCTTTCTGCATACTCCAAAGAGCCTTGTATATGGACTTTTTGTTTATGCTTACAGGCTGAAAAGTGGTGTTCAAAATTTTCAAGCTCTTCTGCCACGGGGGTGGAGGGAGTTAAAAGGAAGGTGCTTGAGTGCCCAACATAGCCTCTACCCATACTAAAATTGATCTTTCCAGGCCTGTATTTTCAGATGGATTACCTGAATTTCTTGCATGCCTTGAAAGACTTTGAGATACTTGAGAATTCTTTCTTTTTCTTTTTCTTTGTGATATTAACCAGGAATTAAATGGGAAGCAGCATTATATGAGGCTGTAGTTTCTGGGGGAAGAGGAATTTGTGATGGTTTTGTAGTAGTTCCTTGAGCTAAACCATGATATTTGAATAAGATAGATATAATATTTTAATTAGCTCATTCATTAAAAATTGAATAGTGAGAATCACAAAAGTGAAAAATTCTTACCTTCTGAGTGTGGTAAATCTGCCATGTTTGATAAATGGTTCCTTGAAAAAAATTGGACTTGAGGGAGAAAATGAGATAGTTTTAGATAAGAGTCAAAAAAAGGTGAAACCCAAAGAGACTACTTAATAAATGGAGTTATCCAAAGAATATGTGCATGGGGTCATACTTGCTTCTGAAATTTAATAACATGTATGTATTCCATAACCATTCTAAAGAAACTTTCTGTGAATAAATCAGTACACATGAATTTTAGTTTCTCATGGTATACCTGTGTAACAATATAAGGGAGCTCTAAGGCACATTCCTCATGATTTAGCTGATTTATTATTTCATGCCCTTTAGGTCTTCAAGAAATTGTGATAAAAAGTGCAAGATTTACAGAAAGTTGCACCAGAAACATAGAAGCCTAATATAATTCCTTCATATCCCTTGGGGGGCCAATGAAGAAAGCAGCCAAGAAAATATTATTGCTCACATCTTGAACATATATAACTGGAACCAAAAACACCCTGAAATTTATGTTGGATAATTTCTCTTTCATCAAATTTGATGTATTGAATACTCTCTCTTTCGATTTTGATATATTTATCTACAGCAAATTTCTTCAACAAAAATCCACCCCAATATAGGAGAGAATTACTCTAATTAAGGAAAAAAGCGGTCTGCATAATAAGCTGCACATGAAACCTTGGAAAAAGATCTTATTAAACAAATTCTCCATCCGGATTCTCCATGAGGATACAATAAGACATAATTAAAAGGCCCATTTTACTCATTTGTTTCTGATATTGTTATGATTAGACCATCCCTTGGATGAATGATAGCTTTTCTAGACCTGATTTCTACGCCCTCATTTCCTGGAAGATTCTTTCAGCCATCTATTCCTGAAAAAACACTGCTAACCACAAATCCATACTACAGCCACCTGGTATTCACCAGGATTGTTTTAAACGCTTTGGTTAACATTCAAAGCACCAGAGGTTTTGACAAATTTATGTCTTAATTATTTCAACCAGCTCTTAGAAATAATTAACTGAATAAAAGCGGGTTTAGTCTGATTTATTGATTACTGACAATATTTTATAAGGTATAAATAAAGAATTTAATCCCAAAAATTCTTTCTATTCAGCTCATTTTGTTTATAATATATATAAAGCTTAAGGAATTTTGGATGAGGATTTTTTGGGAAAATTTCCCCAATCATATATTGGGAAACAAAATTAAATTTAAATTTATAAACCAACCTTTCTGAACTTTCCAAAGAATGTCCCAAATTTATGTGTGATTAAATGAAAGAAAAACTACTATTGAATCATTTTACTTTTCAATCAAATTCTGTCCTCTGGTTTTACTGCCAGAATTTGCCTTCTTAAAAAGCTTAAATAATAACTTGGGGAGTTTATCATTGGTAATTTGGGTTTGAGTTAGGAAAACAGAAGCTATTTGTTGTACACTAAAAAAGGAATTCCTCAAAATTTTGACAAATAATTGAGCTTTCTAGCTTAATTGAGTAAATAATCTAGGTCATTTACGATTTCAAGCTTGTGAAGTATTGTTCAAATTGAAAAGCTCCTGATCCAAATTCAAAAATTCACTCCCAGTTGGTTTTCTTTGCAAAACATTTGAGCTAAGCCACAATTAAACTTCTGATTGATCTGTGCCTCTATGACAGTAAGCGATTTAGAAATATTTTTGAACTGAAAGAAAAGAAAAAAGAAAACTTAGTAATTTGTTGCCATTTTATCTCTATGCCTTTGACTTATTTCACAATTTAGACCCCTCCTCCTGTCATCTATGGATTGCTTTCTAAAAAAATTGAAATAAATTAGCAGCTTGACGCAAAGATTATACAAAGATTAATCAAATTGAATCACTTAATGATTCATGTTGGAAAAGTTTCATTGTCTTTGAGTTATCTCAAACTAGAGAAAGTCCAGAAAAGCCTTATTAAAATATATATATATGGATTAAACTATTATCAGAAGGAGTATTTTATTTGAATTCTATGCTCTAATAAAAAATCATATTCAAATTGAGAGAAAAAACTTTCACAAATACTTGTGCCATTGAATTCAGCAGAAAATCTATTTTCTTTGATCTTAAAGCTATAGCCTGAAATCTCCATATATCTTGAAAATTAATTTGTGCAGGGTTGTATAGTATTTGAAGGCACTATCCTCATTCACTTCAAGTGTCTTCAGTTTTTTCAAAAAATAATACATAGCTTTCTTCAGTTGAATTGTAATTAAAACTTGCTTTTAAGGGCGGTCAGGGTTTAAAAGCACTATGCCAAGCTTCTTCAAGTATCTACTTTGTGAATGGAAATCCTCTTTTTTAAGAAAACAGCTATTAATGTGAGCCTTGAGGTATATTTTACATACCCAATTAGGCCACAATTATCTTTAAAATGAATTCTGAACTATTAATAACCCATAAATCATGCATATATTCAAAATTCATCATTTTTGATTTTAGAAAAGATGAATAACCTTTTTGTGAGGAAGTAAATCCATGGATCTAAGGCCAGATTTGGATTCTACACAAAATTCTACCTGGGGTCGCTCCATGCAGTGAATAAGCTTAAGTTAGCTCTATGAGGTAGTAATATGGAAAATACTTCAATACCACATAAAAGAAGTGTAATTTTTTGTTTTTCTCTATTTCACGCCAAAATAATGGAAATGTGAGAAATTCCATGTTACATATACAATAAGAATAGCTTTATGTGTGTTTGTGGCACTTAATATTATGGTATTCTTAAATAAAGCTTTGATACACCCATGACGGATATCAGTCTTGAAGCCTGAATTTCTATTTTTGATGTGAAAATAGCTAAGGGGGACAAAAGACATCAAAGAGAGCCAGGGTACCCAGCTTCTGAGGCCTCTGAGGCATGGAGAGCTCTAAATCCTGGATCCATGTCTGATAGTGGCCCAATTGGTATACCAAAAACCTTTGGGAACCTAGTTACCAAGTCAAAATCTCATTAAATCATAAAAAACTTGCAAATAAACTACCATTCTGATGTGACAGAGAGGTAAAGAGCAACTTAGACTCCTGCAAACATTTAAATTGTTAATTATTTTCCATGGATAGACCTTAAAATATGAATTAAAACCATTTTTGGACTATTATCCATTGATTTACCTCATAGCAAAGTGCAATACTGTGATAGTTGCAATTCTATGTAGAAATGAGGTAAAAAATTCAAAAATTCAATGAAAATAAAATTTCTAATGAATCTTTCTGAAGCTTTCAGGACAAAGGGAGAATGGTATGAAACATAGAGAAACCAAAAAGCAATCATGGCTTCATAGGTAAAATTAAAGTTTTACTTATAGTCTATTTTTGATTATTCCACATGAAATACGGAATCTTCAAAAATTCACAGAAAATTCAACCTGTGATGAAATTTTCAATAACATTTAAAAATTTGAGAAATTTATGTTCATTCCAAAATAGAAGAAGATTTACACTGGTTATTACTTTTATTCTTAATAATAAATGGGTTGGTAGTCATGTAAAAGCTTTAATTCAGTGATTATGATAATCTTATGTGACACCAAATGATGCATTAAATAAACCAAAAAAGGATTCTTGTTTTTTAACTCACTGTTTTTAAGTTTTCTCCATGGCAGGCCTCTGTGAGCTTTCTCTGACTTGAAAAAGCCTCCTCTTTCTGTTTTTTTCAAAATCATCTCATTATCAAATTATATCCTTGTTAAAAACAAGTAAGTATTAGTTAAATATTTTCTTAAGGTGTTTTATTCTTTCAGAATAAATCAGAAAGACATCAAATCATAGTGTCAGGCTGAGTCTATGATAAAATCATTAAAATGTATTTGAAACTTTTAACAATGACTGTGACATGGTAAAAAAGGATTTAAAAAGGGTTATAAGAGTTAAAGATGTTTTGATTTAAGAATAAAAGGGCTTTACTATATGAAATATAGTGGTGGTGAGCGCTGTTGAAAGCCCTGGGTGCAGCTTTACCTGTGGGTTACAATAATTAATATTATAATTATACCTGTTTATTACCCAAGAGTAAAACTGTTTTTGACAGTTTACTACGTAGGGTATTAAAGAGGAGGATGAGGAAAGCCTCCTTTTTATCCTGAAATGGGGTGGAAAGGGTGCTAGAACTTTCCACGTAGAGGAAGTGAAGATTTTTCACGTTCCAGGACAGGTTTGTGGTTTACAAATAGCCTGTATTGGGCTCAGATGTGGTTTTGAAACCACATCTGGGCAGTTTTCACCAATACAGGGTGAAGATTTTCATCTGGGGGCCTCACAGCCTGATTCTGACATGTATGACACGTAGAATGATGTACAGAAACTGTATGGGACCCCAGTATTGACTGACTTATGAGGTATTGAAGTATAAACATGCTTCTTTGTCTGTTTGACACCTGATAATCATAGTACAACTGTATTATCTCATAATACTGCTGTATTGACCATACTGTGGGATTTTGACCTTCAAATGGTCATAACTATGTCATTTTTTGAGATATCATGCTCAAAGTTGGTTCATTGTATAGCCCTGTCTCATCTCTACACAATGGCTCCTAATTTGATATGGTAAAGGTATTCCATGTACAAGTATTTTTACATATGTGTGGTTTAGGCAAAAAGCTGTATTGAGCTTGTTTGCCCCATAACTTTTGTTCTAGTTGAGATATGGGGAAATGGATGACACCATCAGGTAGCCCTGATTGTGCTCTTTACAAAAAGACCCCACTGTAGGTATCTCACACTCAAACTGTGGAAGTTAGATGAGAGGTGAATGTTTTGTTCACCCTTATTTGGCCTGATTTTGCCCATAACTCCAGAAATACTGGTGCTAGCTCAGTTTGGCTAGTAACCTTGGATAGCTCTGACTTAGAGCTTCATTTTGAATACCCATTTGATGGGATTAAGCCTCTTCTTCTAGATTTTAGATGAGAGGTGAAAATTAAGGTTTATGCTCAGCAACAACTATGAGAAGGGATAACTTTGTTATCCTGTGTCCTATGGTGATGGGACTTAAATTTTCAGAAAAAGGTGAGTTTCCTCTTTCTTTTGATACCTTTTGAGCTAATTTGGCTCAGCTCCATGTTTTGGTGGTATCTTGGCTATACCATTGATTTATGGTATTTTGGCTGTCATGCTTGTGCTCTGGTTTTGAGTCACAGGCTGACATACCCTCCCTCTAAAAAAGGCTTGTAATTGATGAGACTGTTCAGTCCTCCTAGAGGCTCTGAATCTCCTTAGATGAAGGTTCCCATCTGGTATGTCATCTTCTGCCAACCACTTGTCTTTATCAGCTGTTGGGCTCTTGAATCTGACTAAGTATTGTCTCCGATCCACCCATTGAGTCCAATCTACCTGCCCTTGATGATTTTACTCACAGGTCCAGGGGAGTCCTCCACTTCCACTATCTCTGGTGGTGTGGGGTTCTTCCTCCTGGAAGGGAATTTGTCCTCCTCTGTTTGGAAGTATGGCTTGACCAAACTCACTGGAAAGATGGGGTGTTTCCTGGAAAATTCCTCTGTGAGTTTGACTTCCACTGCATTCTTTCCTATCAACTTAATGATAGTGAAGGGCCCTACAAATGAATATCTCATCTTCTTAGGTCCTTTGAGATTATTAAAGTTTAGTGTGGACACTAGCACTTGGTCTCCTTTCTTGAAGTCAGGTTCAATATGTGATTTGTCCCACCTCTGTTTATTGTATTCTTTTGCCTCAGCTATGCGTTTGGAAGCTGTGTCACAAGCCCTCTTCCACATATCATGGAGGTCTTTGGCTGTGGGTTGAATGGTCAGAAGATTCTTCTTCAAGTGATCCAAAGGCAACAGGGGATTCCACCCTTTCTCTACAAGTGCAGGTGTTTTTCCTGTGGTAGAGTGCTGGCTTGTATTATGAGCCAGTTGGACAGCTGGTAGAAGGGTAACCCAGTCATGGGTGTATCCCTCATTGTCCTTGTATTCCATGCCATAGGCACAGAACCTTCTAAGGATGTCATCCATTGTCTGGATCATCCTTTCAGCTAGGCCATCTGTTTGTGGATGGTAAGCTGTGGAAAATGCAAGCTTGATCCCAAGCATTTCATACAAGTTGGTCTAAAATTTGGATGTGAATTTTGGGTCCCTATCACTAATGATGATTTTAGGGCCTCCACAAGTAGATATGATGTTATTCCAGAATAACAGAGCAGTATCCATGGCTGTGTCCTCTTTATGGAATGGTAGACACCTCATGCTCTTGCTGAACCTATCAACTATAATTGAGCAGGCGTTGTATTTTTCTTTGCCTCTTGGGACAAGTCCTGTAACCCAGTCCATATTGATGGTTTCCCATGGGTGTTTGGGTTTCCTCTATGTGTTGAAGTAACCCATACTTCTTCCCATGTTTCCTATTTGCCTTTTGGAATCTTTCACAAGTTTTGATGTATTAACTCAACTCTTGTTCCCACTTGGGCCACCAAGCTGTGCTTGCTACCCTCTCTTTGGTCCTTTCCTCACTCATGTGTCCCATATAGGGGCAGTCATGGCATTCTTGCAGGATCAGAGAGATGTGGTCTCTGTCTACCACTGTGAGTGCACTTGTGTGCTTTTCTCTGTGGTAGAGCAGGCCATCTATAAGGAAGAACTTGTTATCCTTATAGGCCCTCAACCAGGGTTCTTACAGCTGGGATTCCAGTTCTGGACTCCCGTATTTCTGTTGAAGCAGTTGCAGTAATATGCCACATTGTTTATGCTTGGAATAAGATTTCAGTACTGCACTGAAAAATTCATTGTGCAGTTCTGAGGAACTTATTCCCAGTATGGGATTTTCTGTTCCTTCTGAATCAGTGTTCCCACTTTCAAGGGTACCACTTTCTGGTGCCCATTCAGAAAATCTGAAGTTCCTCTTCCTATCTATCTCCATGAAATGGATAAGGATCTTGGCTGCAACTTCAGGGTCATAAGCTGGATTGCTTTTGACATTATCCAGTGGCCATCTGCATTGGTATGGCTTTTACCTTCTTTGTATATGATGGTCATATTCCCTCTATACTCCTGGATTGATATTTGCCATCTCAAAATGTGTCTATTTATAGTCTTCATGTTTAGTAAAGACTTCAAACCTGTGCAGTCTGTGTAGACTTCAAAGACTGCACCCTCCAAATAATAGTGGAGTTTCTCTAGAGCCCAAACTAAGAATAGACATTCAGTCTGGGTGGCCTTGTACCTGGCTTCTGAATCTTTCAGGTACCTAAAGATGTAGCAAATTACTCCCTCTCTTGGTTCACCATCCACAATTTGTCTTTGGTGAAGGGCTTCTCCTAAGCCTTGGCTACATGCTGCAACTATGTATAACTTGAATGGTAGTTCAAAGTCAGGCAAGATGAGAACAGGTGCATTTGTGAGTTCATGTTTGATCCTCTCATATGCATCCCTCCTTTCCTTGGTAATTTCAAAAACTACATCTTTTGAACATAGCTTGTATAGACTACTAGCTATGTGGGCAAAATTCTTGATTTGGTTTCTATAGTAGCTAGAAAAACCAAGGAAAGATTGCATCTCTTTGATTCTCTTTGGTACCGGCTTTTGCAGTACTTATGCTACTTTGTTTTGGTCAATTTCCAGACTAAGACCTGAGACTTTATGTCCTAGAGCTGGTAGCTCTTGTTGACCAAAATTGCACTTTTTTAGTGAAATTTTCAGATTGATGGGTGTACATTTACTTAGTACTCTGTCTATGTATTGCAAATGGTCTTCCCATGTCTCTGAGTATATAATGATATCATCAAGCCTTCCAATATTTCTTTTTGAAATATTGTGTCCATCATCCTTTGGAAGTGGGCTGGTGCATTTTTGATGCCAAATGGCATCCTGGTGTACTCATATATGCCCATATGACATATTATTGTGAGTAATTTCATGGAGTTTGGTTTAACTCCATTCTGGTGTAAGCTTTTCATACATCCATTTTGGTTATGTATTTGGCTTTTGCCAGTTTATCCAAGGCATGAGGTATTCTGGGTATAGGGTACCTGTGAGCCTGTGAGGTATGTATAACATACCCATAAGGCCACAAATGATTTTATAGACAGTTAATTTTGTCTTAAACAGACTTTTTAGTTGAATTTAAAATAAAAAATAACAAAAAATAAGTATAACTTTTTTTTGGATAAACAAAGTTATATATTATGTCATTTTTGGATTCTACACCAAAAATAACCTAGGGTACACCCATAGGGTGTTATAACCAAAAACACTTATTTCTTGTGTTATTGGAAGATTTAAGAATCTCACAGTACTAATGTAACTTTTTTAACATTTTTTAAAATTGTTAAATTTAAGCTTAATTAAGCTTAAATTTAAAGTTGCATAAGGTTTATGCAACTTTACCAAAATTTTAGTTAAAATTGAGGTGTTGTGTATATTTACTGAATTGGCTAAGGATTTGCCATACAGAATGTAAATCCTGCGTGAGCTCAATTTTAAAGGGTTTAAGGCCATAGTATGGCTTTAAATAAATAAAAGGGCAAAATCCACACAAAAAGGTGGGACAAAGGAAAAAGACCAAATAGAGCTGGGGTACCCAACTTTTTGGATCTGCAATGATTCAATTAAGGTTGTCCACCTGTATTGGAGAATTTTAAACCTTATTTAAACTTTAAGATTAGACTTTGATCCAACCTTAAGGTTTATACTGGTTTTATCCCAATTTGGACAGGAATTTCAAGCTGCCAAAGGGTAAATCCCAATATGAAGGCTTGAAATCAAGGGTTTAAGAGCTGTCAAAGCTTAATCAAGCTTAAAAACCTTAAATAAGCTTAAAACTTTAAAGTTACAAGCATCAAAACCTTATCAAAAGCTAAGGTTGGGTGTGTATTTCTATTTTATGTGGAAAAATAGCAATAACTTCAAAAATTCATTAAAAATTCAACTATTAATGGATTTGCTTGAAAATTTCACACAGCTTAAAATTTAATATTATCTATATATAAATTAAATTTTAAGTATCTTTTATAAATAAATTTCCTGGGTAATCAGCCTGGAAAATTACTTTTTTAATTAAGCTCAAAAGAAAATTATGATTTCTTTAAAAATTAATTAAGAATTGAGTTTAAGAGATTTCTGCTTGAAACTCTATTTTTAAGTTGTTCATGTGATGAAATTTAATATAAATAAGTTTATTTATATTAAAAACTTAAAAATAATTAGTTTAAATGAGGATTAAAGTTACATGGAGTTAAGAATAACACTGGTAACTTTAAATTGGAATTAAAAACAAGTTTCCTTAAGTTGAGAACTTTGTTTTTAAGTATGGGTTTTCAGTTTTGACCTGAGAACGCCCTCTATATTCATTATGAATCATGAGAGCTTCTCTGAAGACATAAAAAGAGTCTTTTCATCACTGTTTTTGTCCATCATTCATTATCAATCCAATCATATTAGAAATTTAAACAGGTAAATGTTTATTAAATATAAAATCTTATTATTAAAGTAATTCTTAAGTTATTCTATTTTTTATTAATTAAAATTGAAGAATTGAAATCATAGAATTTAGATTATTGTTGTAATCACCAATAATATATTTTATTATATAAAATTAAATCATTTTAAATATCTTTTAAAATCCACAAATTCTTCTTAAAAACTCTTTAATCTTAATCTTTATTATAAAAAGTTCCTTTATCTTTAAAATTATTGATTTTAGGCGTGTTTTCAACTTATAATTATTAATTAATATAATAACTGTTGTTGTTTGACTTATTTTATTAAATAAATCTTATAAGTAAGTTTTCGTTAAAAATTCTATATTTTTTTTATCTAGTATTAGTTTTTTTTATAGAATCTTTCTATAAGAATTATTTCTGCACAGTGTGTGTTATAATTCTTTTATAAATAATATTTATTATTTATAAGTGGTTAAATATTTATATTTTCCACAAGTAATTGTCTCATTAAGAGCTTTACACTTCTTATTGATATAATTGTCAGTGACTATAACAATAATAGAATAATTATAATTTATTATAATTATTATATTTTTTTATTATTATATTATTATAATAATAATTGATTTATTTTTTTTATATAATTATTTTTAATAATTATATTTAAATTTGTGGTTATAATATTTTATTATATTATATTTTTCTACTGAGGACAGTCATAGTACTCTTGATATTGTTAATATTATCAAGAGTTTCATAGACAAACCTTACAGTACCTGTCTGCTTTTGTATAGTTATTCAGAGCTCTGAAGTCTCCACACAGTCTAGAATTGCCATCATTCCAGGTGATCAGGACAGGAGTGGTGATTTCCACTATTTCATTATGTCCAATCTTCCTGATAACATCCATGCCCAGGAGTTCATTGATGTGTTTTTCAATTGATTTCCTGGTTTCAAGGCTTTCTGGATAAGGAGGTCTCCTAAGCATGGGTGGATAAGGCCTTTCCACATCCAGATATAGTTCTATATCATGGCCTTTGCTCTTGCCTAGTGGCTCTTCACCAATGGCAAATGCTGCCCTGTTCTTCCTCAGCATTTTCAGTAAACTTAGTTTTTGTTTACTGGTGAGGGTAGTGCTAAATTGTCCCTCTCTGAATTTATTCAGAAGGTCTTCCAGTGGACCTTGAGAAGATATCTGGTATATATCAAGTGAAAATTACTTTTCCTTGTTGGTACCAATGGTAATGTGCCAATTGTTACTGTTGTAAATATCTATGCCATACATCCTCTGGTAGTCTGTTCCCAGTAAGAACCCTTGGATGTGGGCATCATCAAACACTACAGACTCTGGGTTGAGTCTGATATTACCTTTCCTATGGGGTATAATTATCTCTTTGATAATTGTCCCAATGAAAGTCATCTTCCCTGATGCACTTTTAAAGTTCTTTGCCTTGGTGGGCAAGAGCTGTTCTTCCCAGTTTGGGAAGTGGTTTTCCAGACAATATCTGGCCACTATGGAGCAGTGTTCTCCACTATCAATGATCAGTGGATTCTGAGAGTTTTCAATACAGAAAGTCATCTTTGTGGCTGTTCCATGTATATATGCCATCCCTTTGGTTGGTGTAACCAGGAATGTTTGTGCATCTTGTGTATGTTTGCACAAGTTTTTGTTGGCAGTATCCTGTGGAATGCCTGCTTCCAACTGCATGTCCTGAATTTCTAGTAGGGTTTCCTCTTGGTATTCCACTAAGAATTCTTCTCTTGGGTCTTGGTTATCATCAGATGGTTCTCTGATGGCATCAACCATGGAGTCTGATTCAGAATCCTCTGTTTGTGATTCCTCCTCTGGGACCTTCTCAATGGCATAGACTTTTTTCTTTGACTTTGGACAGTTGTTGGAATAGTGGTCTGTTGAAACACAATTGTGAAAGGAATTCTTCTTCTTTTCCACTTCTGCTGTTCTTTCTCCGGGTTTGTCTTTAAACTCTATCCTGAGAGGCTGTCTCTCTTTGAGACTACTTCCTCTAATAGGCTGAATTTCCCTATATTAGTTCTCTTCCTTATATCTTGTAAGGTATTAGAAATGTCATGTAGAGTTCAATGTTGGTTGCATCTGAATTTCACTGCATGCTCTAGTTCTCCTGGCAGCTGTGTCAGAAGTCTGTGATTTTTCATTTGGATGTTCATCTGAGGATCAATGGATTTAAGTCTTTTAGACTGTTTAAGACACCACTCATATGGATCTTTGTCCACAGAGTATTTGTCATTGTCAAATGACATGGTCTTTTGCCATATCCAAGTTACATTACTGTACTTTTGGATGATTTGACTCTTCCACCATGGCCAGTTTCTTCTGCCATGGATTTCTTTCATTTCTGTGTACCATATACTAGCATGACCTTTAAATGCTGTATTTAGTCTAGCAGTAATTCAGTAATCTGGTATGCTTGGTACATCAATGAAGAGTCCATCAATATAATCTATGAGTTCCATATGATCATATTCTCCTGTTCCAGAGAGTTTGGGTCAGCTTGAGGCCTCAGGAAGCTGTTTCAAGGCTTCCTTCTCTGAATAAGACATTCCATCTCCATCCTGGTATTGTGATGGAGATCTTGCCTTATTCATAAACATGGCATCTGGTTTGATGCCATCTGGTTGATATGGATTATCCATAACTTGGCCTTGTGGTTGGGGCTTCAAGTTATGGTAGACATTAAACAATTTGTTTATGTCTTGACCCAGACAATCCCTGTCCCTTTTGCTGTGGTGTTTTTCTTCAAAGACTAGATTCAGTCTTTTTTTGGTCTCTTCAGAGGCTTTGATCAATTGAGCATGTCCCTCTTGAAGAGTTTTGACAATTTTATCCATGGAGGCTGTTAATTTTTTCATCCTCTCATGGCTTGCTTCAAGTTCTGCAAACTATTTTTGAGTTTGCTCAGCATATTGGAACATTTGTAACCACAGTGCATCACTGTTTAAGCTACTCTCAGGTGTGACAATATCATGTTCAATCTGAGTGGAGGTAATGTTTCTATTACTATGACTACTGATTCTAGAGTGGTTTACAACTACTTCTGGCTCTTTTGCACTTCTTTCACCAGATCCAACAACTTCTGGATCATGGGGTCTGACTCTCTGCCTTTGGCTGAAAGAGGTCTTGTTTTTCCCTTTGTATCCTTTTCTTCTCCTGGAAACCTCCTGGAATTGTGAAGAGTGGTGACTCCTGGTCATTGATTTGTTGGTTTCTGAATGGTGTGAAGCCACTGGAGAGCTGATTTGGCCTGCTCCTTGTGAGCCTGAAGGAATCTGAGTAGGCCTTGTCTGGGTTAACTGTTCTTCTATAGCTTGGATAGTGGCTTGATTCTCCCTTATCCTCTGTGCCCTTGCCTCCAGGAGTCTGAACTGCCTGGTAGGATTCCAACCTTTGGTGATTACCATAAGGTCTTTGAAGTCTATCTCTTTGAGACAGATCTTCTGGCAACTTTCTCCAAGTTCTGCCCAGTGAGATGCCAGGTTGAGCCTTGTGTTGTCCATGCTCCATTGAAAAAAATCTTTCAGGAGTTGGTGGAGCTGAAGAGCTTGATCCATATCCTTCCAGTCCTCTGGTTTTCAGGGTTGATATTATCTCCCTCATTGTTTTGCCATCCACCACTGTGTCCAAGGTGTCCTCTTCCAGGTCTTCTGGTTCTGGACAAGCCTTCTCTGTCCTCTGGCTGGTTCCTTTGGAAGCCAAGGTCTCTGAGGTATACAGGTGACATATCAGTGTTTGCAAGAAGTCAAAAACTTTATTTTATTAAGGTATTTTACCTTTGACTGTGCCTTGTACAAATTTGTTGTCTGCTGATTTGAGCAATTTACCTTTGGAGGTTACAACTGGGTTAATTATAGTAATCTTCCCTACACAAGTTGTTAAGGTTGGTTTACCTTGTATTGATGCAGAGTTTTGTGGTTTTCTACTTCTATGGGTGGCTATTGGTGTCCACTTCTTTGCTGTAATCAGGCCTTCACTGTGCCTCTTTCCTTTTCCCTTGCTTCCCTCTGGCTCGGAGGGTGTCACTGGTGTGCTGGCCTGTGACTGGGTCTCAAGTGGGATATAATTCTCTTCTACTGAATCAGAGTGGGAAAAAGAGGGCTTATGTCAGTTAAGACTTCTTAACATGCTGTTTGCATGTCTAAGAATGGCGTCTGGGCTTGTATATTACTACAATCTGCCCTTTATAATGACAGTGTAATTGAATTAACAATTGCACCTCAGAATTACAGCTTTTGGTACCCTGTCACACTGTTTGTGTACCAGTATCCCACAGATTCACTTGTGCTTTTCAAGTGTGATCTGTATAAGTGGCTTTGTATAAGTGCAATTGAGCCAACAATACACTTGGCCATGCCTCAACTGTTGGTTTTACGGTCAGAAGTGTCCTTATTTAATCAAAAATACGGGACTTATTGATGGCTTATGTGTTTTTATATGTGAAACACACCAAAAATAAAAGTCTTGTGGGTATTAACCACGTGACAGATACTCTTATAATATGAGTAAAAGGTGGCACATAGACCAATTAAATGAATAAAATATATAATATATATGTTTTTAAAGAAAAATACGCCTAAAAAATGTAAAAAAATAGTCAGAAGGTGATAAATAAGTGAAAACCCTACTTATAAGGTCCAAAAGGGTCCAAAATATGGCCAGGCCCCCAAAATGTCAGGCTAAGTGTATGATAAAAGTATTAAAATGTATTTACAACTTTTAACTATGACTGTGACATGGTAAAAAAAGATTTAAAAAGGGTTATAAGAGTTAAAGATGTTTTGATTTAAGAATAAATGGGCTTTACTATATGAAATATGGTTGTGGTGAGCGCTGTTGAAAGCCCTGGGTGCAGCTTTACCTGTTGGGTTACAATAATTAATATTATAATTATACCTGTTTATTACCCAAGAGTAAAACTGTTATTGACAGTTTACTATGTAGGGTATTCAAGAGCAGGATGAGGAAAGCAATTCTGGCTGTGAAAAGCCGCCTGTTTATCCTGAAATGGGGTGGAAAGGGTGCTAGACCTTTCCACATAGAGGAAGTGAAAATTTTTCATGTTCCAGGACAGGCTTGTGGTTTACAAATAGCCTGTATTGGGCTCAGATGTGGCGTTGAAACTACATATGGGCAGTTTTCACCAATACAGGATGAGAATCTTCATCTGGGGACCTCACAGCCTGATTCTGACGTGTATGACACGTAGAATGATGTACAGAAACTGTATGGGACCCCAGTATTGACTGACTTATGAGGTATTGAAGTATAAACATGCTTCTTTGTCTGTTTGACACCTCATAATCATAGTACAACTGTATTATCTCATAATACTACTGTATTGACCATACTGTGGGATTTTGACCTTCAAATGGTCATAACTCTGTTGGTTTTTAAGATATCTTGCCCAAAGTTGGTTCATTGTATAGCCCTGTCTTAGCTCTACACAATGGTAACTAATTTAATATGGCTATAATTAAATATGTTAAAGGTATTCCATGTACAAGCTTTTGTTTATATGTGTGGTTTAGGCAAAAAGCTGTATTGAGCTTGTTTTCCCCATAACCTTTGGTCTAGTTGAGATATGGGGAAATGGATGACACCATCAGGTAGCCCTGATTGTTCTCTTTACAAAAAGACCCCACTGTAGGTATCTCACACTCAAACTGTGGAGGTTAGATGAGAGGTGAATGTTTTGTTCACCCTTATTTGGCCTGAGCTTGGCCATAGCTCCAGAAATACTGGTGCTAGCTCAGTTTGGCTAGTACCATTGGATAGCTCTGACTTGAAGCTTCATTTTGAATACCCATTTGATGGGGCTAATCCCCTTCTTCTAGACTTTAGATGAGAGGTGAAAATTAAGGTTTATGCTAAGCAACAGCTTTGAGCAGGGATAACGTTGTTATTCTTTGTCCTATGGTGATGGGACTTAAATTTTCAGAAATTGGTGAGTTTCCTCTTTTGTTTGATACCTTTTGAGCTAATTTGGATCAGCTCCATGTTTTGGTGGTATCTTGGCTATACCATTGATTTATGGTATTTTGGCTGTCATGCTTGTGCTCTGGTTTTGAGTCACAGGCTGACACATAGAAAATTAACTATGTATTGCTTTAATATTGTTATAAATCAATTTTGATCCCTTTAAATCCACAATTATCTGTCAAATCCCTCTACCATATTCTATTGAAAGGTACATTGGAATATTAGTGAGTGATTTATACTTAATTCTTAAAGTTTTTATTTAGTTTTTTTTTCTTCAAGAATTAAATTTAGAATTATTCTTGTAAAAGATAATCATATATTGAAATAATACCATTATTTTAATGAAGGAAGTTTTATTATTTAATAATTCTTGTAATTGATTCTTATAGACAATTACTGCTTACTGTTATAATAACTAGTAGTGTATCAAAAGTAAAAGAAACTTTTAATAATTGAATGATTTAATTGTGGCTATGATGGTTTTATTATTCTATTTAATAATAACAGTCATAGTATTGTTTATCAATAGTAATATTACCAACAATTTCATAGAAAAATCTTACAATTAGAGTTAATTTATGTGATGCATAATCAATCCTTTCAAAAATGATAAAGAAGATTCTTTCAAATGTGAATTGTTTGAGTAACTTAAGTTGAGAATATGCCCATATAGTAGAGCAATAGGTAAGATTTTAACAGCTTCAGGTCAAAAGTATTTCTGTTTGGTAAATTTATGCAGCAGTAGTTAAGAACATTAATGTTTCACATGTTTTTTGGAATATTTAAATCAAATATTTCCTTTTGTGAAGTGATATTCATTTTCCCAAAAATAGCTGCCACAGCACCCATAGGGAAAATGCTGTGGTAATTCTGTAGTATTGTTTTGGAATATGGTATAGATTGGTTGAATTTTAATAATAAGTTTTTCATGAAATATATAATACATACAAAAAATGAGGTTCATAAATTTTTGTGCTTTGATTATTTGATAGGTCTAATCAAATTTAATTTGATTTTGAAAGAAGGAAATATGAAAAGTAGGAAAAAGCTAAGAAAAGGAGAAAAATATAGAGAAAAATATCAGGTGGTGGTGAGTGTTAAATGTGGAATAAGGTGAGAGAGAAAAGATAGTATTGTACTTGCTTAACCTACTGGTTCATAATAATAATAAAAACCTATAAAGCTTTTGCAAATTTCTTTTCTTTTTTCCTTCCAATTATATCTTAATTTCATATTATGATAAAATCAAATTGATCAATAATTGAAATTGATTTTTTTTTCAACAAAAAAAACAATTTCTAAAAAAAGATATCTATTTATATATTTCAAGACTTTCAAAAGAAAACAAATATATATATTTATTCTAACTAATGTATTCATAGATTATAATCATTAATAGTAAAAATAAGATAAAATAGAAGTATCAATATGTATAGATATATCAGTTTTTATGTAATGGATTCAGATCTTCTGAATTTTCTAAAAAAAGGTATTGGTAAACCCACATGAGAAATTTGGTAAAAACATGTAAGGCCTTACATGTTTCTACTAAACACTTTTGGGTTTTTGCCATAAATTGGTAAAAAAAGGTAAGGGGATCCCTGGGCGCATCTTAAATTAAAATGAAACAAAAAATATGTATTGGTCCAAAACATCCTAAAACCCCCCAAAAAGAGGGGTTTCCACAAAAAGCCCCTTAACCCAATTGTTTCACTTTATTGTTCACACCCCCAACCCAAAAAAAACAAAAAAAGAACAAATACCCAAATAATCCACATTATCCCCCCAAAACAATTTTTTTTAAAAAAGCATTACAAACAAAATTTTGAAAAGCTTTCCACACTTTTTTTTATTTTTTTCCAAAATACCACATTTTGCTCAAAAACAAGCTGCCTCCACACCTCTAAAATTACCTTTCTTTACCTTCCCTCTTCTATCAATCTCAAATTAAAACCTCTTCATTTCACATTTTCCAACTTTGTTTTACTTTTAACATATTTCATCCCTTCTTTTTCACATTTCAAAAGGTTCTGTTTTCATTCCAAATCCCAAAAATCCCCCTTTTTTAAATTGATACATCTCTTGAACCATATATTGCTTCAACACCCCACTGAAGGTGAATTTCAGACCCTTGAGATTTTTTTGGCAGAATGTGCATGATGTTGCCAGGGAACAGGGGTATTCTGTATCAACCTTGAGGTCAAACATTACCCACAACAAAATTGAAATAGGCTGTGAAAGGTCCAGGACCCCAAATGCCCACAAAATAACCTCCAAAATGATCACTTCAAGAAAGCTTGACTGTCTATTTGGACTTTATTATAGAAAATATGCCAAGAGTACCACTTGGACTCTTAAGGTCAAAAATCCTGAACACAGCCATTATTCCACTGGAACTATCATGGCACATCTTGCTTTCACAAAATTCAATGAGCAAGGAACATCCCAAACAGCTCAAATGTCTTAGTCACTGCTCATGCCAAGCCAAATTTGGGCCCAATTATGCAGCCAGAGCAAGTCTGAAAGGCATGAAATCCTTCAAGACATTTACAGCCAAGTCAAGAAAATCAAGAAAGACAAACTGCAAGGCAGAAAGCCCATTGATTCTCTTATTGACATCCTCAAAGAAGAAGATTTTGTGTGGTCCTCTGAAAGGGATGCTGAGGGACACATTACCACATTGTTTTTCACTCACCCCCTTGCCATAAGACTCTTTCATGGCTTTCATCATGTGATTATTACATATTGAGCTTATAAAGAAAATAAGTGCAAAATTCCCCTTTCTCATATTGTTGGATTGGGCTTAACAAATAAGACCTTTTATGGGGCTTTTTGTTTTCTGAAGAATGAAGCTGAACCATCATATACTTGGGAATTTAATCCATATGTAGAAAAAGCTTTCAAAAACACCAATAGTGTTCCCCCTCCAGTCATTGTTATTGAAAAGGTTTTGGCCTTGAAAAATTCTCTTAAGAAGCACTTCCCAGACTCAAAAGTCATGTTATGAATTCGGCACATCAATAAAGATTTATCTACCTATTGCATGAATAAAATTGGCCATGGCACTTATTTTGAAACTCTTATGGGCCTTTGGAATCAACTAATATACTTTTATCCTAATTATTGTTTTCCCTAATGACTTTGGGATTCCCTTCTCAGGTTATTTATTCTTCCACTGAACAGTATTTCAAGGATAAATGGAAGAAGCTTTGAAAGAAAGTCAAAAATCCTGAATTCTTGCAGTATTTGGAAAAAACTGGCTTCCTCTGAAGGATTATTGTGTGCCAGCCTGGGCCAACTACCACTTCCACCTGGGTGTAGGCTCCACCTAAAGAGTTGAAAGTTACCATGAAAAGGTCAAAATTTGGCTCCAAATGTCCACTGCTACTCTCCCAGAGGCTGTTAGGGCTCTTCAAAAGGCTTTCAAGAAACAATGTATTGAAATAATCAACAGAATCTCCAAATAACTGATTTTCCATGTCAAGAATCTCCCTACACCCATCAGTGCTCTCAATGGAAAGGTGTCTCATTATGCCCTTCAGATGGCCTTTGAAAATTTTGAAACAAAATGTCCCCCAAATGAAAAATGCACCAACAAATAAAAGAATTATCAAGGAATTCCTTGAAAGCACAAGATCCAACTGGCATTTGCCAAGCACCAAAGGCTTTGGAGATTATACTTCCATTTTGCAGTGGCATTTGAATTTAACTGTGGGGATTTTTTCATCTTCAATTTACTTTCTTTTTTATATTAACTTATTTTCATTGTCATATTTTCTCAAATTAGTTATCAAGGTGATGGTGAAAGTACTGAGAAAGAAAAAGTGAATCAAAAACAATATTTTGAGATATTGGGGAAGACCTTTCTCAAAGGCCAATGGCAGAGATAACCCCAATTATTCAGAATCTTCAAGATTTTCTGACTGAAAAAGTCCCTTTTGATGAAATTCCCAAGAGTCAAGAGGATTATCAATATTATGAAGACCACTTGAATGCAAAAACACCCATGTAAGACTTGAAGGAGCCAACAATAAAGATAAAAATGAAAGCAATCCCTCAAGATTTGAAATCATTGAAAGTCAATCCAAGAGAAGAGGACAGCCCCCATCAAAAGTGACCAGCAAAAGACATCAAGATCAAAGTCAATTTCACCCTCTCAAATTATGGAAGTGAATTCATCTGAAGATTCTGAGGCCTCATCATCCAAATCAATAATTTCATCAGATTCACTACCCTCAGAAACTGAATTTAATGAATATGGAAAGTCAGGAGTCACCCTAAGAAGGTCCAGAAGATTGGCAATGGGTAGAAAACCTCACAAGAAAGTCCCACAAAGCTGCAACAAATCTGAAGATATGTGATGCAATTGACTTAACCTGTGAAAAATGCCAATGAAATTATCACACAAGTGATGAATGCTCCATACTCTTTGTGAGCCTTCAATTCATTTCAATGTTGAATATTTTTGTTTCTATTAGTATTTATTAATTCTTTGACCCATTTTTATTAGGTACCTGGCTCAGAAGACTTACCAAAACCCATATTTAAATACACCTTCAAGCCTATCAATGTCCAAGGTAATGGAAACTGTGGCTACAGAACAGTGTCATATCACATTTACAAGACTCAAGATCAATGAGCTGATTTCAGAGGTGACTTGGCTAAAAAAATTAAAAAAATTAAGACCTTGAATAATCCATGAAAACTTTGATACCCTCAGTACCCTCTTATTGAGACAGAATTGAGTGGTATGAAGATGTTGGCCAGGCTCCAAAGAGAAATTGGATGTCCATTCCTGATATGGGGGATCCAATTGAAAATAAGTATCAGGGACCAGTTTTATTTTATTACACAGTCCAATATTTCTCCTTTTTCCCTTATTGATGTCCTCCAAATGATAATCCATCAATTCTTATCAGTTTCTTGGATAGCTGTTCTCATTTTGTTCCATTGGATAGCATCATTTCTAAGACTTATCCAGTCCCACATGACTGTGAATTGCAAATTTCATGCCCAACCACAAGCCCTGGGGTGGAAATATAATTCTAAGAAACAAAGGATGTTATATTTGTCCAATCTTCCCCCCTCAGAAAAATCAACTATTTTTGAGGTAGATTAAGATTAATTGATTTTTGTATATAAAATTTATGCCAATTATCCCCCTCCTCACTCCTATTTATTCCTTAAATCCTACCTCAGTCTCATTTCTTATCAAAAATTTGCCACTTTTTTACTTAAAAATAGTCATATTTTAAACATGAAAAAATATTGGAAAAAACACACCTTTCTGGGCCTTCACTTGTCTCACCAAAAAAATCCCCAAAATTATGGCCTTCTAGTATTTTATTGTCAATATTGATCTCTTCATTTTAAAAAAAATGAAGGAAATTTATAAGTGGGAACATTTTAAATGAACTTTTAAAAAGAAAATGCCATTTTCCAAATTGGCTAAATTGGAGAAATTTGGCAAAAAAATTGAAAAAATATGGGGATATTGATATCTTATGTTGGAAAATGTATGGCAAAAAAAATAAAGAAATCCTCAAAGCTAAGCCTGAGGTGTTTTTTTAAATAAAAGTCATTTATATCTTTTGGCCATAAATTGGTAAAAACATGTAAGGGCTTACGCGGGTTTACCAACACCCAAAAAAGAAAAATATACTTTCATTTATTCTTATTCAAGTGTCACCGCATTTGGTTTTCTATTCATTTTTATTCTTATTTTTTAGTTTCCTTTTTTTGAGCTTATTAATTCTCTTTTTTTCCCTTTTGTTGATTATCAAAATTGAGTTATATTTCAATCAAATTTTAAAGTTAATTTACAGCAAAAAACCAAATAATCCTTTATTGTTGTTGTAGTTTTTAGCTTTTTTTCTTAATTGTTAGAATATTTCAATTCTTTTTCAAAGAGAAAAAAATACAATGAGAAAAAGAAACAAAAAATATCATAATAATAATAATAATGATAATAGCTGAAAGATATAATCCCTCAGTATATTAAAATTTAAGAGAATATTATATAATACATTTTTCACTTTCTTTATTTTTATTTTTATTTTAATTTTGTAAAAACGGATAATAATAGTAAAATCAATAATTAAGTAGGTCTAAAGCAAAAAAAAGAAAACTTTAATTAAATTATTTATTATATATAATTTTTTTTCCTTATAGTATTGAAAAATTGAATAACTGAAAAGAAAAAAGCAAATGAAAAATTCAATTATTTTTTTGAGAATTTTAATTATTCATTTTTCAAACCAACAACTATTTGGTTGTAAGAAAGTCATACTTCTAGTAGGAAGCTATTGCAAGGGTAACATATTACAAAAGAATTTAATTAAACATGTGTTTAGTTTTTCAAGAGAAAGCTATATTTTATGCTTGAACATTAGAAGCAGGAATAAGAAATGAATTGAATTAATCTAAAAGATAAATTAGCTATTGGGATTCATAATCTTAAGTCTTTGATTGAATTTGTAAGATAAATTCAAGCTCCTGCTTATCTTATAGCATAAGATAGATTCATTTACAAACTTGAAGAATGAGATATGAAAACATGAAAGTTTTTGAATCAAGGTTTAATTTTCTTTTCCAGTCAGGTGCTATTCATTGAAATAGAATGATGAGTACTGGAAACATATTCTTAATCTAGAATTAAGATGGGTTCTTTTTGATGGTCCTTCCGTGCCTCTAAAAAGAGCACCAGAATTCAAGTCAAATACAATGAAAAATGGAAATAACCTTTGAGCCCAAGTAATACAATTACAAAAAAGGTACCTCTCATATGGGTATAGGCTTAAGGAGAAGGACTTCTCAGCTAATAGTATACCATTACTATAAAAAATGAATATTAATTGGCCCATATATAATAAAATTCAGGTTTTAATGATTAACCAATAAGAAAAAAACTTTTTCACATCTGCTTCAATTTTCATATATTTAACTCAAGTCCCCAGAAATGTCATGATTCTGATAGATCTTGGTCAGATATTTCCTACGGTGTAATCAATTTCCTGGAAGAACCCCTATTTAAGAAAATTGCATATCTTCATCTTTAATTGAATTAAAACCCTTCAGAAGTAAAGGCTGGGTTGCAAAAAACTGTGAAAAACCATACCAACTAATTAATGATATCACTTAAAGATATAATCTGGGATAGCTGAAATTACTATATAAAGGAGCTGACAAAGAAATATTGGCTCAAAGGATTCAAAACCAAACTACAGGTTTTGTGAAAATAGTTATTCAAGGAAAAACCTATATTTTTTCCTTACTTCAATAGTTCTGTATGAAAAAATATATGAAATTGTAGATAAAATAAGTACCAACAGTTATGTATCATTTAAATTTGTATATATTCAAAAGTCATTGAGATAAAAATCTTGGAAGATTAGGAAGCTGAATACTGATGGACACAAATACTCCAAAAAGCCTCAAAATCCTATAAATTCTCCAATTTTTTTGGAAAGGAAGACATGAAGAGTTCCAAATTAAGAATATAAAAAACCCTTCATCTGTATCATTATAATCAATATCTGTATTGCAGGCTTTTTAATCAATAATCCTATATCTTATGATTCTGGCCTGATGCCTACAGTATTGGTAGCTCAAAAGTTAAATTTTTAAGTCATGACTAATATTAGTCACAGGAAAATTCCAGACACATCAAAACGGTTCTGAAATGTCCCATGAAGATTCTTTTCACTTTGTAATTCTCTAAAATTCTCATTTGTGGTCTCATAGCCACAGTTATGACTTTTATGATGTCAGTATTGACGGTATAAAAAAATAAATAAGCTTCAAGAGTGCAAAAAGGTAATTATCATAATTTATCAGTATTCTTACATCATGGAGCTTTCTCACAACAGTTTGACACTCAGAGTAAAATTTGGTTATAATGAATGATTATTGTAGTATACCTAATTGAGAATTGAGATTTCATTTCAACAACCAGGTCTCTCAACAGATTTATCAAAAATGTTTATTGATAGTAGAGCCCTTAAGATCTTTTTTCAACCATTTTCACTGTATTGCAGTATATTTATAGCTTGTGTCTAATATTTTGAATATATCATATATAATTAAAATGAAAATTTGAGGCAGTATCCATGCTTGTAGCCTACTTCTGGACATCTTTTTGGCATGTTTTATTGACTATTTTTGCTATTTTGGAAGGGTTTTACTATTAAAGGAAGTAAAATTTCAAGTTTTTTCCAATGATATTCCAGTTTTATACTATCTTAATAAGAGTTATAATATATATACCTGGTCTGATATATCATATCTGTTAAAAACTTATGGAATAGTATTCTTTTGTTTTGTTTCTATGTGTATATCATTGGATATATAAAAATAGAAATTTTTTGAAGCAATTGATAGTAATAATTTTTTATTATGAATTTTCCATAATCATTTTTTTCTGAAAAGAATTATATTCAAAAATAAACTCATCATTTTTTATCAAATTGCTTAAAACTTCATAAAAATCCGAGGATCATTCATAAATTTTTATTACATACCAGAATATTGGAACAATAGCTTATTATTATAAGTAATATCCAAATCAAATGCTATTGAGACTCAATTTATACTAAAACCGACATAAAAGCTGATAAATAAATTCTTAACAAACAATGAAAAAAAGTTCAATTTATTTATATTATCATTCTATTAATGATATTGCCACAAGAAGTGTTAATGAACAGTTATTAGAATTTTTAATTCATTGAAAAACTAAATTCTTTCAAGTACAATATGCACAAAGAGTTTGAATATTGAAGGTTTAACCTTTCAATCATAAGAAAAAAAAAATCAACAAATGCATTATTTTTTTTTAAAAAAACCCTCAAAAATAATAAACAATTCTAAGAAAGGAATAAGAGTGAAAAAGATTAATTTTTTTACTAATATCTAATTATAAGTAGTTTTTATTGTTCTTCTTTTTAAAGTGGAAAAAGACTAAATAACAGTTGAAAAGGAGTTTCAAAGAAACCCATCTGTAAAATCCTCAGCCTATAAAGAGGCATTTTAAAAAACTAAAGGAAAATTGAAGTTCTCATCAACCCAAAAGAGGGGATACCAATATCTGCTCCAAGAGATAAAAACCCCAGGAAAACACCAGGTATAGAGGTCAAAAACCCTGTAAAGCTTGAATATGAAACAATGATTAAAAATACTAAATCCTCACTGATAGTGCTATTCACTTCTTTATGAATAATAAATAATAGGATAGAAGTAGTTAAAACAGCTAAATAGGTTTCAATTTTTGGATAAAGCTCATAATAAACAGTGTAATCATAAAATACTCATATAAAGATAAAGATTGGTATATCCAAATTCAGTTATAATTGTTACCAAAAAATAATCATTTAATAAAAGTATTCATTTCTATACATAAATCCAGGTTTATAGTCAAAATATTACTAATATTACAGTTATGAATACTATAAATACTATCTATATCAGTAAGCTAATAATTTATGCGGTTAAAGGAGAAAAAGTAATAATCAAGACAAAACACTTATCCTGAAAGCTCAAATAAGAGTTTTGGAAGATCTGATGCCCTTAATATTGAATACAACTAAGTTCAGAATGTAGTTAGCAAAATGAAAATATTGATAATACAAATTTTACTATTACTACATGGATTAGACTTTTTTAATGGAAAATTGACAATTAAAGCAAAATATTATAATATCAAATATTAATTAAACAAATTTTAGTGGTAAGATCTGTGATACTTAATATTGTATGTTTTTCATTCTCAAAATTAATCCTTTGAACTCAGTAATTTGATTTTTATTGATTTTGTGGCGTCTGAGGGAAAAACAGAGAAGAAAGTAGTGTTTTTATGCTGAAGATATTCCTATCAAATTACTGAAGGAATCATAACCAATTCTGGGGGACTGTTTGGACCATGATATGTTAAGTTGTAGGGTGTAGAGATGATTACATAATTATTTAAAGCTATCACTATTGTAAGGTTTGACTATGAAACAATAAGTAAAAATTACTAATTTATTACTTATTGTACTCTGAATGTCCTTATAAAATGAATAAATAAGATTAAAATAATAATAATAATAAAGCAATATTATTATTATGGCGTAAAATTATTATATTATTAAATAAATATAATAATATAATTAATATTATATGAAAATATAATATTATAAATAATATATTAATATAAAATAATTAATATATTATAAAGCTCTTTATTATTGTTACCAACAAATAATAAAGGCGTAAAAAATTGTTTTTTATAAATAAAAAAACAATTAATAACAATAATATTACTAATATTAAAGTTATAAATTAATATAAATACTATTTATATTAAATAAGAATTATTATGAGTAATAATAAGAGAGAAATTATTATAATAAGATGAAATAACCTACTTTTAACACTTAAGATAATAATTTTGAGTTATTTTACGCCAAAAGAATATAATACAACCTTTTCAAATTGTAATTACAATAAAAATAAAGAGAATTTACTAAATTTCTTGATTTTACGTGGAAATGAGCTTTTTAGAGAGATTTACAGCAAAAACAATTAAAGAATTGATTTAATCACGTAAAAATGGTGATTAATGACAAGATGGTCTTTGGTCTTTAAGAATATAAGAGTTTTATATTTAAAGAATAAAGAAATTACCTTTTAATTAATTGATTTAATGTTTTTGATGCGTCTTAGGGGAAAACAGAGTAAAAAGAGCTCTATTTATAGTAAATACCTCCCTCCTAGAGTCCAACAGGCTTCTAGTAGACGTGTACTGATTATATCCACTGGAATTGATCAATATTTTAAGGTTTGAGGGTGATTACATCATGATCAAACCATATTACATCATTATTACACCATTATTTAGAGTTATCACTATAACTCTAATTGTGATGACATCAGAGGCTTGGCAGAACCCCAAATTTCGTGGATTTTATTAGTTTTAATCATAAACTAATAGTATTCACCAATTTTATCACTATTAAGACTGTTAAACTTAATTTAAGGTTACAGTATGTGATCATAACAGCTCAATTTAAGCTCAAACTTTGATCCTCAATAACTTTTAAGGTTTTCACGCTACAGCAATTCAGAGAGTGAATTCTGATAGCCTGACATAACCTTATTATGCTGCCAAGAGCTTTTCATTACATCATCAAAACTCTAATTTTGATGATTTTTCTTGTAACTCATCTTTTCTGTCGAAATTCAATATTTTAAACTTCAAACCTTGATTTCAGGGGGTTATACCCTGAATTTAATAATAAAAATTACATCATTCTTCACGAATGAACTAGGAGAATCCAACTGTATACTTTTTTTTAAGTTTGGACTACTTTCACAACAAAGTGGTCAACAGCTCTGTTGATTTTTATCAATATTTCCTCATAAGTCTTAACCTTGTTTATAATTTGCAAAATAAAGTTCATATCTGTGTTCTTACAGTAATTACGTGGTAACTTTATTTTTGGTTCATCATTCTATCATGTATAGTTTAGAAGATATTAGCTATGATCCTTGAATATATGCGTTGACCAAAAAAGTGCATATATTCAGGATAATTCCTTAAGTATTAACATTGGAAATTAGCTTATTAATTGTTTTATATGTGGAGTTTTGTGGGGAATCCACTGGTACAATTTATTTCACATGTTGTTTCATTAGTTTCTGAGATAAATAAGTTTTTATGGTTTTTATAAGGTATTGTACCTTATAATTCCTTAAATATTGGCTTTACAGATATGCCATAAAAATGGTATATGTATATTTTTCCATGGGGAATCCAATGGTATGATTTATTTCACATGTTCATTCATTGGTTTTTAAGTTAAACCAATTTTAGCACCAATTTATGGTATTTTTTGTATATTTGAGTAATTATTTTTAGTGTATAATTATTCTAATTAATTTTAATATAATTATATTAAAGGTATAATTATTCTGAGTATTTTTTGTGACCTTATTGGGTATGTGGTCATATCTCAAAGGCTCACATTCCCTACCACCAAAAAAGATTGTACCACAATCTAATGTATGTGATTAGGGTATCATCCACTGTCCTACCTCTTCAATAGACTTTGTTAGTCTTGAAGCTCAATAATGCTTAACTTTTTTATTTTTCAGGTTTTCTTTCATGTCTGAACCTTCTTAGTAGTTTATCAGCATTTGTTATATCTTTCTCAAGTAGCCATTCATCTTCTTGAGTTGAATTTCTATACCTTACAAGGTATTCTCTTTCTTTTTTGTTTCTTGTCCTTCTTTCTTTAAGGACTTTTACTATTTTCTTTTCCTCTCCTTCTTCCAAGGGGGGAATCTCAAGTGGGGGTTTATTTCTTAGTGGAAATAACTCTTTGTCACTTGAACTGTAAGGTTTTATCAGACTTACAGGGAAAGTTGGGTGTTTGTTCATTAGCTCACCTGTGAGTTCTAATTGCACAGCATTGGGTCCATGAAGTGCTTTTATCATAAATGGTCCTGCAAAGGAATCTTTCAATTTCTTTGGGCCTTTTATGTTATTGAAATTAAGGGTTGATACTAAAACCAAGTCCCCTATTTTGAAATCAGGTGGTTTATGACTTTTATCCCATCTTTCTTTTGCATATTTAAAAGAATCTTGCATGCATCTGTTTGCATGGTGTCTTGCTTTGTCAAGCATTATCTTGAAACTGCTTGCTGTTGGATGTATATCCACCAAGTCCTTTTTGAGGGTATCATAAGGAAGTCTTGGATTCCAACCTTTCTCTAGCATTGCTGGTGTTTTGCCAGTAGAAGAATGGATTGATGTCTTATATGCCAGTTCAAGTGCTGGTATTAGTGTACACCAATCATGGGTAAAACCATCAGAATCTTTGAATTCTAGCCCATAAGCACAGAATCTTCTGATCATGTCCTCTAGGGTCTGTATCATTCTTTCTGCTAAACCATCAGTTTGAGGATGATAAGCTGTTGAGAATGATAACTTTGTCCCAAACAGGTTATGGAGATTTGTCCATAATGCTGAAGTGAACTTTGGGTCTCTGTCACTTATAATATTTTGGAATAAGCCTGTATGGCTAATGACTTTATTCCATATCATTATGGCTGTATCCATAGCTGTGTCATCTTTATGACATGGTAAGAACATGGGAGTTTTGCTGTATCTGTCAACTAGCACTAGGCATGCATTATAACTCCTGTCTCCTCCTGGAGGTAAGGCTGTTACCCAATCCATATGAACTATTTCCCATGGGGATTTTGGTTCTTGGATTTGGATCATCATTCCAAATTTCTTTCCTGTGGCTCTGTTGGCTTTTTGGCATCTGTCACAGGTTTGGCAGTACTCTGCAACATCTTTCTTCCAATTTGGCCACCAAGAGCAGGTTTTCACCCTCTCTAGTGTCCTATCTTCTGAGAGATGTCCAGATGCAACACTATCATGACACTCATGTAAAATAGTGTTTATTAGTGTTCTGTCTGTTAAGGCCATAACACATGTGTGTTTTGTTCTATGGTAAAGGATTCCATCAAGGAGGTGGAATCTTCCTTCATCATATGCTTTTTTCCATATTTCATCTAGTTTTGATGAAAGTGATGGATCTTTGCAGTCTTTCATTAGAAGTTGGCTTAAGATATGGCAATTTTTGTCTGTCTTATAGCTTTCTTTAACTTGGTTAAAGAATTCTGTGCCAATGTCTGTAACACATATTCCTTCTATATGGTGCTCTTCTTGTGGTACCCATGCTGGATTGTCAGGGGTATTTGCTAGAGCCCATCTGCTAAGACCATCTGCATTTTTATGAATATTTCCAGATTTATGAACAATAGTCATATTTCCCCTATATTCTTGGATAGCAATTTGCCATCTCAGCATATGTCTATTTGGAGTCTTCATATTTAATAGTGATTTCACAGCATTAAAGTCTGTGATTACATCAAATACTGTGCCATCCAAATAATAATGCAGCTTTTCTAAAGCCCACACTAGGCATAAGCATTCCATTTGGCTTGCTCCATACCTTGCTTCTGTTGGCTTTATCTGCCTTGAAATGAAACAAATTGGTCCTTCCACTGGTTTATCATTGATAATTTGTGTTTGGTGAAGTGCAGCACCTAGTCCTTCTCCACAAGCATCAATGTACAGTTTGAAAGGTATTTTCCAGTCTGGCATTAGAAGAAATGGGGCATTTGTTAAAGAATTTTTCAATTCTTCATATGCCTTGACTCTTTCTTCTGTCATCTCATAGACTGTTTGTTGGTCACATAGCTTATACAAGGATTTAGCAATCTTTGCAAAGTCCTTTATATGCTGTCTATAGTAACCAGCAAATCCTAGAAATGATTGCATTTCTTTTTTAGTTTGAGGCATTGGTTTAAGTAGTACTGCTGCTACTTTATTTTTGTCTATGCCTAGACTAAGTCCAGATACTACATGTCCTAGGGCTTTCAATTCACTATATGCAAAATGACACTTTTTCAATGAAATTTTCATATTTACTTGGACTATTTTCTGTAGTACCCTTTCTAGTCTTGTCAGGTGATTTTCCCAAGTTTCTGAGCAAACTATGATATCATCAATGTAGATTATTAACCATCCTTCTGATAATTCTTCAGGAAATATGGTATTCATCATTCTTTGATAATGGGAAGGTGCATTTTTTATTCCAAATGGCATTCTTAGGTATTCAAAAATTCCACAATGGACTATTATTCTTAGTAGTTTCTTGGCATTGTCTGTTAAGACATTTTGATGAAAACCCTTAAGAGCATCCATAGCTGTGATGAACTTAGCTTGTGACAATTGGGTCAATGTCTCATGGATTCTGGGTATTGGATATCTGTCTGGAATGGTATAGGTATTCAGGGCTCTGAAGTCTCCTACCATCCTTGATTTTCCATTATGCCAAGTTATAATCACAGGTGTAGTAACTTCTACTTGCTCATTATGTCCAACCTTTCTTAATACTCCAAGGTCCATTAATTCTTTAATGTGCACCTCTAGGGATTCTCTAGCTCTTGGACTGGCTGGATAAGCAGGTCTTCTTAATAAAGGTGGGTAAGGTTTTTCTACATTAAGAATTATATCCACTTCATGTCCAATTATGGCACCTAGTGGCTCTTTGTCAGTTGCAAAGGCATTTTTATACTTAAATAAGAGGTCAATCAATTTTTCTTTCATTCTTTCTGTTAATTCTTGATTGAATTCTGCCTCTTTGAGTTGTTCAGATATAAAAAGTTCTTTTTCTGGAATTTTTTCCTCATTCTTAATAACTGTGATTTGTTTTTTGTTATTTAAGAATCCAAACTTTTGTCTTTTATTATCTCCTATGGTAAAATATCTATCCTTTTGGTTGGAGATATCTATACCATAGATTGATAAGTAGTCATTTCCAAGTATGAAATGATTACTAGTACAGTTGTCCATTACTACAAACTCTACTTTGATTCTGACACATTGTGAGGGATGAGGAAAAATTAGTGTTAAATCAATTATTCCAAGGGGCTTCATGCTCTCACTTGCACTACTAAATTTGACACCTTGTATTGGCATAAGTTTTTCTTGCCAGTCTGGGACAATGGTTTTTAAATAATTTTTGCAACACAGGTGCAATATGCTCCTGTATCTAAGTTAACCTTTCCTTCTTGGTTATCAACTATAACAATACTAATACTTGATTTTCCAGCTGTATATCCCATTCCTCTTGCAGGTTTGGTTCTATACATTTTGGCATCTTGTATGTTTGTCAGATTTGTGTCAGATGTTCCAACTTGTGGCAAGTTTGAGTTAACATCCAGTACTTCATAAATTATATCAATATTATTAATTTGTGCATTAATTATATTGATTTCATCACTTTCAGAGCTTTCTGATTCTTCTGTCTCTTTTTCAGAGTCAGATTCTTCTTCTTTGTCATTGTGGTTTTCTGTTTCCACAATTTCATTAATCTTTGCTTTTTTAAGGCAATTATTGGCTAAGTGTCCAATACCTCCACATTTATGGCATTTTCTTTTAGAGGTAATATACTATTTTTAATTTCTGTTAAAGTATTTACAACATCTTTGGACAAGGTTATTTCTTTGGGAAATGAGGTTGTCTCATTCTTTGCTCTTCCTTGTCCTTGAATTCCATCAAGGTTCTGGCCATGTTGAAAACATTGTCCATGGCATCCTTTTGGATTCTTGGGATTCTGTAGCTTGGGGAATATGGTTTCCTCCAATGCTTTTTCTTGTTCTTCTTCCCTTCTTGGGGAAGTGGGTTGGCTTGAGGCTTGCTGGTAGAAGCTACTGGGGCTTCTTCCTTGGTTGCCTCCCTCTTTTTGGCATGATAATCCTTGATTTTTTTGATTTGAGGTTTGGATGACAGTGGATTCCATCCATTGGAGTATCTCACTATCTCCTCCTCTTTGAGGAACTTTTTCAGGATGTGCCAGGAGTTCATCACTCCTTGGTGTATTTGAGGCAGCATTTCCCAGTCTTTGTCCTTGTATACTGTGTAATACTGCTTGTACTGGCTCATGTAGATGTCTATTTGAGCCCTCTGAATGTGATTTGTACCTGTTTGAGTTACTCATACTTAGTTCCAATTCAGGCTCAGATATCATGGGCATTTCTGGGACTTGCCTTTGGGATAAGGCACTTCCTTGTGTGGATTCTGTTCCACTGGGGATATTGCCCTTTCTTTTCCCTTTTGAGGGATCAATTCTACTTCTGAGTCCAGCTCCATCTGATTGGATGGAGTATTGGGAACCTCTTCTGGTAGTCATAATTAAAGAATAAGAAAAAATAAAAGTATTTTTAGAATAAAATTCTTTTATGGCAATTTAAAAAGAGGTGCTCACCTTCAGAGTCTTGAATGGTGGGCCCTGGAAAGTCTAATTTCTTAGCTTTCTTTCTTTTGGTGATAACTGGTGTTGGAGAACTTTGACAAGTTTCTTCCACCAATCTCTCAACAGTAGCTTGGTTGTCTTCTGTTGGGTTATCTTCAAACACTAAAAAAGACAAATAAATATAAGTCTTTTTATAAGAAGTGTTATTTTTGGAAAGATATGGCAATTTTCCACGTAGAAATTGCTTTTATATCTTAAAAAAAATGAAATAAATAAAGAAATGAATAAAAATGAATAAAAATAACTTTTTTTATTGGTTTTTAATATTTTTTAATATTTTTATGTATATTTTTATTTTTAAAGAATAAAATAAAAAATGAATATGATTCTTATAAAATTAAATTATAATAAAAATTATTTTTAATTTATAAATTATCTTTTTTAATCACTAGAGTCACTCAAAGAAAGTTCTTGCAAGTCTAAGGATGTGAAAAACCACGTGTAAGACAGTACAATTGCTTTCCAAATGCCTCAATAGCTTTTAAAATCAATAAAATATAAAATTATTATATAATTTTATGATTATAAATATAATTTATTATTGGATAAACCCAAATAGAATCTTTTTAAAGGTCTTTTAAGTAAATATCACGGCCAGGCCCCCAAATGTAAGGTTTGACTATGAAACAATAAGTAAAAATTACTAATTTATTACTTATTGTACTCTGAATGTCCTTATAAAATGAATAAATAAGATTAAAATAATAATAATAATAAAGAAATATTATTATTATGGCGTAAAATTATTATATTATTAAATAAATATAATAATATAATTAATATTATATGAAAATATAATATTATAAATAATATATTAATATAAAATAATTAATATATTATAAAGCTCTTTATTATTGTTACCAACAAATAATAAAGGCGTAAAAAATTGTTTTTTATAAATAAAAAACAATTAATAACAATAATATTACTAATATTAAAGTTATAAATTAATATAAATACTATTTATATTAAATAAGAATTATTATGAGTAATAATAAGAGAGAAATTATTATAATAAGATGAAATAACCTACTTTTAACACTTAAGATAATAATTTTGAGTTATTTTACGCCAAAAGAATATAATACAACCTTTTCAAATTGTAATTACAATAAAAATAAAGAGAATTTACTAAATTTCTTGATTTTACGTGGAAATGAGCTTTTTAGAGAGATTTACAGCAAAAACAATTAAAGAATTGATTTAATCACGTAAAAATGGTGATTAATGACAAGATGGTCTTTGGTCTTTAAGAATATAAGAGTTTTATATTTAAAGAATAAAGAAATTACCTTTTAATTAATTGATTTAATGTTTTTGATGCGTCTTAGGGGAAAACAGAGTAAAAAGAGCTCTATTTATAGTAAATACCTCCCTCCTAGAGTCCAACAGGCTTCTAGTAGACGTGTACTGATTATATCCACTGGAATTGATCAATATTTTAAGGTTTGAGGGTGATTACATCATGATCAAACCATATTACATCATTATTACACCATTATTTAGAGTTATCACTATAACTCTAATTGTGATGACATCAGAGGCTTGGCAGAACCCCAAATTTCGTGGATTTTATTAGTTTTAATCATAAACTAATAGTATTCACCAATTTTATCACTATTAAGACTGTTAAACTTAATTTAAGGTTACAGTATGTGATCATAACAGCTCAATTTAAGCTCAAACTTTGATCCTCAATAACTTTTAAGGTTTTCACGCTACAGCAATTCAGAGAGTGAATTCTGATAGCCTGACATAACCTCATTATGCTGCCAAGAGCTTTTCATTACATCATCAAAACTCTAATTTTGATGATTTTTCTTGTAACTCATCTTTTCTGTCGAAATTCAATATTTTAAACTTCAAACCTTGATTTCAGGGGGTTATACCCTGAATTTAATAATAAAAATTACATCATTCTTCACGAATGAACTAGGAGAATCCAACTGTATACTTTTTTTTAAGTTTGGACTACTTTCACAACAAAGTGGTCAACAGCTCTGTTGATTTTTATCAATATTTCCTCATAAGTCTTAACCTTGTTTATAATTTGCAAAATAAAGTTCATATCTGTGTTCTTACAGTAATTACGTGGTAACTTTATTTTTGGTTCATCATTCTATCATGTATAGTTTAGAAGATATTAGCTATGATCCTTGAATATATGCGTTGACCAAAAAAGTGCATATATTCAGGATAATTCCTTAAGTATTAACATTGGAAATTAGCTTATTAATTGTTTTATATGTGGAGTTTTGTGGGGAATCCACTGGTACAATTTATTTCACATGTTGTTTCATTAGTTTCTGAGATAAATAAGTTTTTATGGTTTTTATAAGGTATTGTACCTTATAATTCCTTAAATATTGGCTTTACAGATATGCCATAAAAATGGTATATGTATATTTTTCCATGGGGAATCCAATGGTATGATTTATTTCACATGTTCATTCATTGGTTTTTAAGTTAAACCAATTTTAGCACCAATTTATGGTATTTTTTGTATATTTGAGTAATTATTTTTAGTGTATAATTATTCTAATTAATTTTAATATAATTATATTAAAGGTATAATTATTCTGAGTATTTTTTGTGACCTTATTGGGTATGTGGTCATATCTCAAAGGCTCACAACTATAAAATTGATATATTGATATCATTGGATTTCAAAATTTATAAATTTTGTGAATTTAAGTATTGAAAGAATCAAAAAACTAGCTCAAATCCATATTTTCTCTTTATAAGATTCCAAAATTAAAATAAGATCATTTTTAGAAAGCCAAACTGATCATTTTGCTCCCCAACTTTGATCATGGATACATTCTAAGCTATTTATTATTCAATAACAGTATATTTAATTCATATAGATTTGCATTTCCTAATTAAGGCTCCAAGAGAATTTCACAACATCGTTGAAAGCCTGTTTTGGATGAATTTTATGTCAAATAGTCTTTTCTGTCAAGATTTACCATGTTCAGCTTCATTAAAGATAAGCCGTCAGCCTTATAGTGTAATTATTGAGAATAATTGCATCATTGTTAACAAATGAACCAGTGGAATTACATTTTGGTTCTGATATTGAGATTTCAACGCTTTTGTTCATAAGTGGTCAACTGGTATGATAATTTTCATCAATATCCCTCTGCTACTCATAGCTCTATTTGAAGAACTGGAAATAAAATCTATTGATTTATTATTACATCAATTACTTGGTATCTGCATACTGGAATTATAAATCTATCCTATATAATTGAAGAGATATATGCTAAAAACCATTGATATATTCACTTATCATTGAAAGCGCCTATATTCAGGTATCTAAGAAAGTATTGGTCTTGAAGATAGGTCACAGAAGTAATATATATATCAAAATTTGGATGGGCAATGAAATGGTTTATCTTATTTTGCACTTTTAGTTTTTGGATTCTGGGATAAACAGGATTTTGTGCTTTTTTAGTCAGTTTTTCCTATATTATCCAGGTATTTCCACAATTAAAGGTATTTGTGATTTACTTTAAGAGTTATTATAGAGGAATAACTTCAATTGTGTTTATTTTAAAGGAATTTCCATCAATAATAATCAAATAATTATCACTGCATAAGTAACCTTGAGTTATTCTTACTTGAAATGATTTAGCAGAATATTTGTGATATTTTTGGGTATGTGGTCACATTCAAAATGTGCATGCACTTAAGGATTTCCATAAAAAGAAGAAATAACCAAAACATTTTTAAGAATTAGAGGAAAGTTTCAAAAGAGTATAGATCATACATTAGTACAAGGGACTTCAAAAATACATAATATTTTCCCCAAAATTACTTTATAGAAGCCATTCAGTGGAGAAATTGGATAAAAAGGATACAATCCAGGAGTATGGGAAGGAATAAGAAAAATACATTTTGTACCAAATTTCCAAAAAGAGACTCAGTATTAGGGAACTTCTACCCAGAGTCAAAAATAAAATGCAACCCAGAAGTACAAGAAAAGGATTGGACAGATTCAGTTAAACTAACTACTGAGATATTTGTTCATATGGATACTGGACAAAAGGAATTTTAGCATGGAATAATGATGGGCAGAAATTTAAATAAAAACTCAGAAATTATACCTCCTAAAAATGACCTGGTTAGAAATTATGCATGGAATTAGAGTTTGCAATCTCAAAAACATTTTGAAATATTAGAAGAAATAGAAACCAGAATCAGAGGAAATTGGGAAGAAATCTCAGACATAGGAAATTCATGGAATATCAAAGATCCTGAACAGATTCAGGGACACCAAGGCATGGAGGAAGGAATACCATATTACCCATAACAGTCAAGAAAATACAGGACTTACAAGCCAAAGACCAGTTTATCCAGGATTCATCAGTCATGCCTGGTAGTCTCCAGGGAAGTAGAAGGAACCCAAGGAAAAAACAAGGCCTTTTTCAACCAGTGGAAGAAAGAATCAGAACCTTTGATGTATAGCTCAATGGAATTAGCTCAAGAGTTACAAAAAACAAAAAATGATTTTTGATAGCTAAGAATTGATTGAAACAGAGCTTATTACTTGGAATGATGAAATACCCATTAGATATTTTGAAACCAATAACTCTACATGTGTAGGCTCACATAGTTCAAAAGAGGAAAGTTCATGGAATAAAAATTTGAACATGTACAAGAAGTGAGGCCAGAAATTCAAGGCCTTAAGGAATAAATTGCATTAAAAGATGTATTCATTAGTACTTGATTAAAAACTTAGCCAAAATTTTGGCAGAAGCTTGAAAGAAAAACAGAAACTTCATCTTAATACTAAAAGAAAAACAATCTGTGAGAAGATATTCAAGAAGAATCAAAAAGAAGAAGGAAATCCTAGGAAAGAAATTCTGTTATATCTTTAAAAAAGAGAAGAAGATGATTTTTACCCTCAAAACATTAAGCTGATGAGCCCATGAGTACCTCACAACAGGTGAAAGAGGAGGAAAAATCAGAGCACAAAAACCAGAAACCTTTTTACCAGGCTCCAAGTTTAGCATCTGAGTCCATTCAACAGGATGATAAGAGCCTCAGTTAAGCTGGGTAGAAAGAACTAAAGAAACTACCAGAAGTGGTTCATTGGAAAAAATTACATGTGATTGAGGAATATGATAATATTGAGCTCATTGCTTATGTTTATGGCATTTCTGTTGATGTTCCAAAGAAACCAAAATACCAGAGCACCATAGGACTAAACAATGAATTAGGAGGCCATGATATTATAAAGTAAAATGGACTGAATGAGATAAATGAAAGTAAAATCTGGCCATTGTGGAAAAAAATCATAAGAAAGTACAGTATTGGTTCTTGTATTGGGAAGAAAACTATCCCCTTTGAGAGTGAGAGATAATCCACAGAAAAATACTACTATCAATGGTTTCTGAAAAAACCACAATAGATCACATCTGTCAATCCACATATGAAAGTAGAAAGAAGGAAAAAAGGCATATTCAAAAATATCACAAGGCTTGGAGCATACAGTAAAATGCTTGTTCAGAAAAACCAGAAGAACTGATGAAATAGGAAATTCTATAAAAGACACAAGGAAGAGGAAATGTATTGCAAGGTACCTCTACTACAAAACCAACCTTAAGCAAAAAATAAAGTATGAGAATAAAGACAATAGAAAGGAGAACTGAATTGAGCTATTCAAAAAAATGTGTTCAGCATATGTGGATCACATGAAGATAATGCCAAATCTTTCACTAATAAAAGTAATATATATATAGCTGATTGAGAATTAGAAAAAATGGCCAAAAGGGGAGAAATCTGATTCAAGCAGATTGCAAATAGCCTCTGCAGAGTCGAAAAGCTAATCAGATTAGATAGAGTCATATATAGTAGAATTAAATGAGTAAAAAGAGAAAAAACGTTAGACTCAGGTATAAAACAGAAATACACAGAAAAAGAGCTCTGTAAGAAAAGAAAGAATTTAAAAACCTTTTTGGTAACATCAAACAAAGGTATGAGGTTCATTCATGGTAAGCCTGAAAAATTACAGCATACATGTAAAAGAAAAAACATTACTCAATAATCTAAATTTGAGTTATATTATCAATAGTCAAAGAGAGTACCTGAACAAGAATTTCCCCAAATGGGATTACAAAATCATTCCCACTAAAGTTGGATTTCTCAAGAGAGCCCCAGGAAGGATGAACTCTCTTGGTACAGCTTCAAAAAATATATTCCCACCCAAAATGAAAAGCAATTTCATACTAAGAACTAAGGTTGTAGTATTTGGTTATGAAAAGGTATTAGTAATCTTAATACAAATAGAAAACAAGAGAATGTATGGTATCTATATCTGAAACTGTCATGAAAAGCACTTCACCATAAGTGGAAATAAGGACAAAAAGTTTTCCTTTAATAAAAACCATCTCCTAAGTAAAAATAAGATTGAGGACCCATTGAAAGAGCTCAGGATTCCAACATGGTACACAACTTCAAAGTAAGAGAAAGATTCACTCAAATTAGATACCTATAAAGCATAGAGAAGCTTTTTCTATGGAGATGGACCCCTGGGAAAACTTAAAGCGAATGAGGTACACCTTGTTGACATACTCCCAGAATACCACCATAACCTGAAATTTGGGAGACTAGAAAGGAAATTGAAAAAAATCAATGAAATACTAGGGCTGGAATAATGAGATAGTGGAGGATACTTCACCAGTCCTGATTACATGGAATGATAGAGATTGAAAATAGCTTGGAGATCTCATAGTCCTGAACAGATACCCCAATGAAAAAATCTGACATTTAAATAATAACTCATTTAATTGAAAAGCTTGCAAAAGAATAATTAAAAATGAAGGAATACATCATAAAACTCTTCCATCAACCTCCAATAAGAAAAAACTCCATAAAACTACCAAGAAGTAGTTGTCATATGGGAATATATGAGTATACAATCATGCCATTTGGAATAAAAAGATGCACCAGACCAATTCCAAAGGTCTATGGAGACCACATTTCACAATGAAATAATGTGGGTGTGATTATAGTATGTATTCATGATATCATAGTATAACCAGCAACATGGGATTACTATAAAAGATAAATTGAAAGCATATTGATAAGATTTATGCCAAAAAACATGAAACTTACTTTCCAAAAATGAAAGTTTGGACAAAAACATCTATTAGATCTGGGGAAAATAGTTTCAGGATTAGGATCATGAATAAGACAGAAAAAAGGACTTGTAGTACTGAAAAACCCAGTAGCCAAAAATACAAAAGAAATTCAATATTTTTTGGCCTTTTCAGCTATCAAGGAAGGCACATGGAGAGCCTTGCACATATATCTAGTATTCCATATAGGCTATTTTGAAAGGGTGGTTAATTTGAAATTACCAAAGAATGGAGAATTGGATTTGAGAAAATAAAATATTAACTCCCACATACACCTGTCATCATCATAGCTAGATTTTAATTTCCTCTCAAGTTATAGAATAATGGATACTGCGATTTTATTTTGGAGCAATATCCTAACTAACTGTGGTGTTCTAAGAATAGTAATCAGTGATAGGGAGCCAAAATTTCAATCAGGATTCCAGACCAACATATATTAGATTTTAGGAGCCAAATAAGCTTTCTCAAATTTTGGAAATCCACAAACAGATGGATTGGAAGAAAGGATGGTCAAAAAAATGGAAGAAATGATAGGGAGATTCTGTTTGTAGGGAATGGAATACAAGGACCATTAAGGATGCAACCATGACAGGTAACTACCTATCAGAGAGGTACAGCTGCCTAAAAACAAAAGTGTACACTCAGTAAAATGCAACACACCTACTATCCCAGAAAAAGGATGAAATTCACTACTACCAGTAGTTTAGTTAAAAAAAATATCTATAAATATATCCAAAAGAAAAAGACTTCCAAAAACTGTGGAAGATGAAGCTTTTGAGCCCAGATAGATTCATGGAAGAAGGAAAAATTTAAAACAAACAGAGGTATGACAAAATTCACCAAGAATCTGAATTCAAAGAAGGAGAAAAAATCCTACTCTGATATTAAATAACCTAGAGGGTCTCAAAGAGATGATAAAACATCTTTCAAGAGCATTTACCATGATCAGAAAAAGAAGCAAAAGGCATTGGAAATCATAATAATTGAATGATTTTCAAGGGAAGACCATCTTTTCCAAATAAGATTAGTAAGGCTATATGATGAAACAGCTGATAGTAAACCCCCTGATTGGAAACAGAACCTCACCCACAATAAAGTATTGTAAGACTAACATTTACCCTTCCCAGGCAAAATAATCATCAATTACAGGAAAATAGGAATTGATTTGAAGGAGAATCACCATCAGAAAATTGGATACACCTGATGGAAGGTGTTGTGTTTGGAATTAAAAATTGGAGATATATTGAAGGAAGGTTGGAAATAGGACAAATGGTCAATTTAGAAATGGAAGTTTTTGAATACATTTAAGTCACATACACAAGCCACAAATTCTGAATTCAGTTTTTTTAGCATCAGTGTTTTTTCAAGGTTGTCAAGGCTCAGAATTATGAGAATCCTTGCTTTTGTTTTCCTTTTTTTAATATTATTGTTTATTGTTTATTTTTCAAATTACAGAAATTTCAATCCATGGGGTCTTTCTTATGTAGTTTCACATATAAAATACAGTTTCAATATGAACTAACTGTGAAGATCACATATAGGAACCCATAGAAGAATAATATTGGGAGTGGAAACCTTTTAATTTGAATGACCTTCCTCATTAATAATAAAATGGCTTAGGTAAGTTCTGAAAAAATGAATAATTATACCCCACCATTAAAGTTCTTTCTCTTATTAAGTCTGTAATTTGTGAGAAATTCTATTTGTTATTTTTTCTCCATTTTTATAGTGAGGTTATGATTAAAATTAAGAAAATTGGTCAAGATTTAGGGAACAGTGGTATTTCAGGGAGAGGCACAAACACATTTATTTTTTATTGAAACAATATTACCCCAATTTAAACGGATAAGCTTATTTTGAAGAGGTTTTAGCACTTATAGCTAGATAATATAAATATTGAAATTAAAATATTGGCTTCACTATTACAATGGGGGACTTTTTCATTCAAAATTCCATGATTTAAGCTGAATATTGTTGTGATCCTCATACCAAAACATGAATTAGCGATAGAATTTTTATATATATATATATTATCACCAAGGAGATCAGATTCTTTCACTTTTTTGGCCAATTCAATGTTTCTCTTTCCTGATACCAATTTAGATCCACTTTCTATATTATTGTGGAGAAATTATTGATTCTGATTTAAGAATCTTGAGCAAGCGTATTACTTCAATATCTGAAGAAGAAAAGATTGTTAAAATTTCTTCTTTTAAGTAAAGAAGGGTAGGAGGTGTATCAGAATATAAAATGAAGCTGAAATAATGCAAGGATTTGTGTGAACTTTCTAGAAAGGTAATCTTCATCTGTCAATGTTTCTAGCCATTTGTTTCAGCAATTATTTTATTCTTTTAGAAGGTTTTATAAATATAGATGTTTATGGCGCTCATTTATTTTACTATTTCTTATGTATTATATGGGATTTTTACATTTTACCTTTACCTTTCTTAGTCTTTGATGTAATTTTGAATTATTAGATATATTAACAGCTCTCCATGCATTGAGAAATTAAAGATTGTATCTGAACTTGATGGATTGATAAACATAATTATCTCAAAATATCTTCTTGACTTCATCCTTGATACACAATCATAAAATCAAATTATGGAAAATATTTAGCATATAATCTCCCAATTTTTCTACATTAAACCTTTCTCAAAGCTATAGAGAAAACCATTAGAGAATATTATTAGGACTTTACTTTAAGCTGAATTACAACTTCAATATCCATTGGAAGAATTAGAAACTTTGTATCTATAAGTAAATAAAATAATTCATTCCATTGTTTTGAAACAATAGGAATATGATAACAAAGCAAAAGAACTGGTAAAAATAGGTTCTTTAAACAAATTTCTGTATCATCATTTATTGATAAAGCTTTTGAGAATTTTGAGAATATGAAATAAGCTTGCTAAATCTATACAGCCTTAAATAATGATAAATAATTAATGATCAGCTGTTATGAAGATTAGTGGAAAATGTTATATATGAAGTTACTTCAATTGTTTTTGAAGGAGAATATGATTATATTTCTTATTTTTTTTCTTTTATCTCCAATTTAAGGCTTGAAGTATTGATTAAGGTCAAACTTTGAAGAGGGAAGCCACAAATATATTCTGGAAAGTTTTGGGAAATAAGCCTTAACTAGAACAAATATCACATCAGAGCCATGTCCATTTAAAATAAAAATATGGTCGAAATCATGTTGAAACTATTTAATTGTTACTATCAAAGATTCTCCAAGGGCTTAAATGAGTTCAAAAGACTTCTCATGGAATTTCGTGAAAAGTGTTTTCTCAGAACCCTTTATGACCACAGAGACATTCATATTACAAAAAAGGATTATTTATCCAAGTAAATAATTAATAATATTCTGTTATGCATGCAAATATAATGAAGCTTTGAAACAACATATTCTTCAAAATTAAAGAAACTTCTCTTGAATATTTTAAAAAGAAGCTACATATTATAAACTATAATATTAAAAATATTTGGGAACAATTTGAGAAACATTACAGAGAAATAAAAGCTGTTTGAGACCTTTTTGATAGAATTATATTCTATATGGGAAAATGGGCTTAGAGTTTCAGTTAGCTGGTCTTGATTTCTTGAAATAAAGCAAAACATTCAAATCTTCAGTTTGTTTCATCAGAATTATATTGGGCTCATATAATCCTATTGTTATTTTTCACATTTTGGTGAAACATAAATATAATTTAATTTGAAAGTTGGATGTGCAAACAGAAACACAAAAACTGAAAAAAATACCTCAAAAATTATCTTTCAACAAAGATTTTGAATAAAGTGGTGGAGCTCACTCAAGAAAATAAGGGATAGAAGAGCTCAAGGAGCATGTTCTGCTATTCTTTTTATTATTCAAAGAAAGTTTTTTGTTTTTTTTTCAAGAAAATAAGTAAAAAACCCTTGGGTTTGATTGGTTTGATTTCACTTTTTGAGTTGTGTTATTACTTTTTATGATGATATGTCATTTCGAGTATTTTATGCATTTTTGTTTGTTTGTCCTTTTATCTAAGTTTTCCTATGTTTCTTTTTCATGTGATTCATTTCATTTAACTCTATTTTATGTTTTTTTGTCAATAAAACTTGAAGTAGGAGGCCTTGTAAGGCGCGCTACTGTAAATTTATTCACAAATGTCAAATGTGTTACAGTACAGAACCAGTAATAGCCACCACTGTAAGTTTGTCGACAATCATTGAAAACTTTACAGTAGCCGTCATTTCAGGGCCTGTAATGTCATTTCCTTTTCACTTTTTTATTTCCTCCAGTGGTAAGGGCTGTACTATATACAGCCTAGTACATCTATTTAAAAGTAAGTAATAATAATCTAAAAACAGAAAGAGAGAGTAACTTTCTCTTGAAAAAAAAAGAAATTTTGGCCTTAAGAATAAAAATTGATAAAATTCATCAATGATGCAAAGTGACCAGAAAATGAATAAAAATAAAAATAATAAATGAATTTCAGAAATTTTGATCAACGAATAAGAAAAAAATAATGTCTCTTGGAAATAATTGTATTGAAAGGACTTTGAATGAAAGCCCTTGTCTGTTCCTTCTGAAGTTACAGGAGTTTAACTATCGAAAATTCAAAAATATCCACAATCCAGTTTATTCAGAAGAGGATTAGTGGAAAAGAGCTGTATTTGATTTTTGAGGCTATTGGTTCGAAAGAAATAATAAATAAGATTTTTATATAGTAATCATAAGTCAAAAATCAATAAATATGAAGGATTTATTCATTTTTAAGACTTTATTTGACTTATTTTTGCCATCAAAAGGATATAATCATCAAAAATGAAAATGGATTTGGGAATTCTGTTTCTTATCATAAAGTAAATTATTATAAAGATCAAAATATAAAAGGAAAGTATTTTTTTTAATATACTATATCTTTCCTATATTCAATCAAAAAAGGAAATACAATCTTGGGAATTAAGCAACATTCCAGTGGCTTAGAATAACTTGGTATAACAGGAAACATTGAGATCCTGAGTCTAACTTAATTAACAGAAAGGGTCCAGAATCAGGCTAGGATGGGTCTATGCTAAATTCCCAAATGCAGCACATGCTGGCAGTTGTAACCATTCTGCTCATTATAAATAGACAAGAACGGGTAAGATGTGAAAATAAAACAGCAGATAAAGATAAATGTGTACCTGAGAAAGATATCTCAGATGAAAAGCCAAATTTTGAAATATTCAGAGCTTCAGGGATAACAGAAGAGTCTCATAAATAATAAGCCTTTTTTGGGAGCAGGGTATGCCAGCCTGTTACTCCAAACAAAGAACCAGAATTACCTACATGTACCATAAGTCATTTCATTGACCTTGATACATGAGTAAACAAGATAATGATAAGATACAGATAATGAAGGTACAGGTTGCATGTGAGACTTCTTCCAGCTGATAATATAATATTTTTTACCAATTGGCCAATAACTACCCAATATATAACACCATTTTGTTCTTGATGTGTACCAAACAGGCAAAAACTCCTTTTCAACTCTAATCTAGATTTGAAAATTTAATTTAAGCACCATTAAAGTGGTTTTAATTCAATATTTCTCAGTGAGAGATGTCCAATGGTTTAATTCATTTCCCAGTATCACCCTTAATGTAAGGAATAATATATTTTCACCTTAAATTAAAAGAAAACCCTTTATAAGTCAAGGAGTGCTTGTAAAAAACTGTATGAAAGCACCACAAAATTGAACATCCAATTGATAAATTTGATCTGAGATACTCTAAGAAAACAAATAGTCCAAACTGGAAGAGAGATCTTGGTTGAAAGGATATGAAGTAAAATAAGTTTTTCTGATAATAGTTATTCAAGGGAATGCCTGCATATTTGCCATTTTGAATCCTGATTTATTGAAGAGTATATCAAACTTTAGAGATCTCCAATAAATGAATTTTCTTTTAATTCAAGATTTGATATATTTTAAGTTGACAGAAATATCTGGCGTGGTAATCTTTGAGGCCACATACATATTTACACACAATAATCAAAATAATTCAAAAACCTATAGCCTCAGCTATTTTTGAGAATATTGAGAATTAAGCATACCAAATTGGATAGCTGAATAAGCTCTTCCATTGGGTATCCATGTGCTCTTGGTATCTTCAATATTGACTGAGATATATGGATTGGAATATTCTCCCCAATTCTGGTATGTGACAGACCTGTAACATGTGGTACTTTCTTTATAAATTCTCATAGTTAAAAGCTAAAAACCCACTATAATGAATCATATAGGTTATTAAAAATACACTAGAAACAGCATAAAAGGTCCGATATGGTCTATTGAAAGCCTCTTCACCCTGTACTTATTTAGGATCATTGTTTGTAGTCTCAAAGCCATACTTCTTGCTATTGTGATATTATTACTGAAGGTATATATCCAGAACCCAGACTCAATAATGAACCCTAAATGGATGAAAGAAGTATATTTCTCACTGGAAAAGGACGTAATTATCTCATATGAGGATTCCTAAATGATAAAACTGTGTCTAGGAAGTGGAAATTTTTATTTATACATTGAAACAATGTTTACTAATAGCTTAAGCACCACCATTATTGCTGATAGTATGTCCCTCCTAATTTGTGTTTAACTATTTTTACCATGTGAAAGTAACAGCTTTAGATTTAAACTACTATTTTTAATCTACTAAATACACTCACCCTGAGGTAAAATGTCTCTCTCATGAGAAATTGGTTTGTAAAAGACAAATGTAAAGCCATTATTTGAGCTACAAAGGAAGTTGAAACTCAATTAGTGGCTCAAAAGACAATTCTACCAGGGTGGCTCAAATATGCAAGATGATTGGCTCTATATATTCATCATATTGATAGAAATGTTGAATTTGAAAACTTTTATTTCAATTATGAAAATTGCAAATTGTTACAGCTTAGTTACCCTGAGATTTCAATCAAGTTCTTTCTTTGTTTAATGTTTTTCCCACTTTATTAAGCTACCAAATTTTCATAAATAAATCATTTGATATTAAAAATAATCATTCTACACAAAAAGTCCTAAATTAAATTTATCTCCTTCAAGAAAAACAATAAAACCTTATTCATAATCATCAGGCCATTTGACAACTGCCAATTAACTGTGTATGATTAATTAGCTTTCAGAAAATTTAAGTTTTGATTATGTCAAAACCTCAGGAGAAACCTCAATAATTCCACCACTTTCCTTCAAACAGAATTAATATCAATAGCTTCCAGCTGAGATGAATCAAAATTGTTTCAATCAATTGAATCTTAGCTCAACCCAACTACATGAAAAATGGAAAAAATAAAAAAATATGCCTGAAGGATGTTTTACAAAACCATTCAATCATGAATCACTCCGGATTATCCTAAGAAGGGTCTCAAAAGGATAGATCAAAAATATGAAGTCTAATTGCCCCTGCTTCAAAGAAATGGATGTTCCTATTTGGAAAAATCTAAGTTTGAGTTCATTGAGCTCATTTGATGCCCAAGACAGAGGAACCAATTATTAAGTTCCACAAAAAAAAGCAAAGTTCAAGAGGTAAGCCAAAGTAAACCTCAATTGATAGTGATTAAATATCAATTTATTGATTATGTATCATATTTATATTATTGAGAGGGGAATAAGGAAATCACCAAAGAAACATTTTTAAAATTGTTATGTTTATACAAAACTAGAGAGAATGGAGAAAAATAGCTTCTTTTCTGAAGCTGTAAGAATTCTTTTCAAACATCAAGAATCATAATACTGAATTGAAGCTATGACAGAGTGAGGATATATATACAATAGATTTTCCAAAGGGTATTCAAAATAATCAAAATGATATATGTGATTACTCTATCCAAGATATTGATAAAAATAATGATAGGGAGAGAAATATTCAAAATCAAAGCCTTCTGAAACCCAATGATTTGGGTATATCTCCCAAGAGTTTTAATATCAATTATGGTTCATGCAAACCATCACATGATTCATTATCACAAAAATATACTCAATATATGGATGTCCATCAAAACGTTTTGTTTTTCATAAATTGATTTTAAATATAAATATAGAGACTCTGAGCTAAGTAGCTCTTTATTATGTGATAAAAGCCTCAATGCATTGTTTGAGAGGGGAAGATAAGATGTAAGGGGGATAAAAAAGTTCAATTTCTGTAGCTTAATAAATGTAAACAAGCCAAAATATTGGATATTTTTTTCAAGAGAAATAAAATTAGAAAATAATTAATTCAAAAAATGTTTGAAAAGAATAATTGGGAACAGGAGATGGACTTAAAATAAAAAAGGGAGGAAGTTTGGTTTAAGAGCGGCCACTCTTATCTCAGGATGTTCTTTTTCAGAGCTGGAAGAAATTATGAAGGTCATTATTAGCTCTTAGTTTGCTATGTCCTGGATCCAAAAAGAATAGCTTATCAATACTTCTTCTATTTCAAAACCATGTACACTACCCTCTTAAACCTCCATATGCCATATCAATGCCATATCCAATGTATGGCAATTTGGCCATATCATCTTTTTTGGCCTTTTATGGCTATTTCATCATCTGGGGCCAACCTGAACCCTTCACTATTATCAGGCCTTTCCTGGCCTTTCTCTGCTTTTGGGAACCTTTGCGTATTTTCCAGTAAACAGGGAAAATACATCCCAAAAGCCTGTATTTGGATTTTTAAGCTTAAAATAAATTTTTGCACATTTTGTGCACTTTTGTTGTATTCAGTCCTTTTATGCCATTTTCCCATGAATTATGGAAAATATGCCCAAAAGACCATATCTGTCCTTTTCGGGCTTAATTGCCAGTCTTTTGAATTTTGCGCGCTTTGCACAAATACCTTTTTAAAGCTGTATAGGTTGTATTTGGCCAAAACACCCAAAAGCACTTTGTCACTTCTGAAGCCACCCAAAGCCCATTTTTCACTCATATCCTCCTAGGTTCACTTCAAAAGACCTTTGGCCACTTTGACCCTCCAATAACCAAAAGTGCCATCAATGGTGTTATACACCATTATGCTTCTTTTTTCATCAGAATTCCAATAGTTCCAATATCAAATGATTATTTCAACTTTTCATCGGGTCATCAAGGCACATCATCCAGAGGATTCGTCAAGGCTCAAAGACAAGTGTCAATCTCAGAAACCAATGATGCCATCAAGCCATCATTTGATATTCTCACTCACAGTATTCCTCCAAGGGGATACTGGCAATTCATTCTCAAGGGGAAATTCAAGAGGTAGTTCCAAAACAATCTTTCAGGTGTCCATTCTCCATCAATCCACCTTGAAAACCACATTAATTCAATACAGTCTGGATTCATAAAGACCTGTATTTCATTCAAACACCATGGAAAAATCATTCAACGCAGTTAATTTCTCAATTTGGAAAGCTATACATTCCATCAGACAATCAATACAACTTCCATTATTCACTAATGTTCAGCTTCCAGTTTGAAGGATTCAAGCTCTCAATGTTTCACATATGACAGACTCCTTTGACCCTGGGGTGTTTCCCCCAGTTAATTAATATATTTTAGTTTTATTTTAGTTTTATTTTATCTTTATTTATCTTATCTTTTTGCTAAGTGAATACTGATATTATCAATTCAGTCATTCAGCATCTGTCTCCTTTCTTTCTTTTCCTGTCAGTGGAGATTGGTGGTCATATCCTTTACTAATTCTATTTTTCCTTCTAGAAGTTTGAAACGGTGATTAAGGACTTACTTTGTTGGATTTTTGGCCATTTGGCTTCTCATTTCTCTTTTGAATCTCATCTTGTACTTGCATATCTTTCAGAGAAGTTCATTTTATGTTATCTGGTCTTCTTTATTCTTTGGAGTTTTCCAAGTGAGTTTCCTGATTACTGAGTGACTGGCCACTCTTGCTTTCCTCAAGAGCCCCTGTGACATTATATTAATTAACTCATAATTTCCTTTTATTCTGTTCATCCATTCTTTTATCATTTTTATTCACTCATTTCATCAAAATCATGACTCTTTAATGCTTATGAACTTGATGATTTTTTGTCACCTTTCAATTTTCCCTCACACATTCTTCATTCTTGAAAATTGAAAGCTGACCCATTTTCTTTTTTTTTCTCTTTTCAATTTGTCTTCAAATCATCAAATAGCTTCATTGAATTAAGGTTTTCATTCCATTTCATTTTCAAATTGGCCATTGAGATATTCAGACACTCTCTTCTCATCCAGATTCAATAATTCTGATTTTTTAAAGAAGATTTCACTTGATTTTATTTTGATTGATTAACTTGACATAATTGATATTGAATTCAAGAAGATTGATTGACCTGAAGTTTTATTGATTTTTCTGATTTTCACATCAAGATTTTTGAAATTTTTTTATTTTTCTTCAAGAATTCATTTGATTGACTGACTTTCTGAAAGATTTTGATTTTGATTGATTTGACATATTGATTAATTGAATTCAAGATTTTTATTTGATATATTGATTCAATGACTTCAAGATTTCATTTGACAATTGATTTATTGACTTACCTTAAGTTTAATTTTGATTTATTGAATTTTTCTTAAATAATATTGAATTTGATTTTGACTTCAAGCCTCCATTTCAAATTTCCTCAAGTCTTTTCACCTTCAATTATGATTCTATATTCATTTTATATCATTTATTTCTAAAATCATGCCTATCCAACATTCACCTCCTACAAGATAGACAAGATCTCAGGCCAGAGATCAAGCGTTTCTCACTCTAACTCCAAGGGCTCCTTGTTATGGCACCCCAGCAGTTCCTCAACTGAGAGCCAAATTAGACAGAGGACCCATTTTAGAAGGAGGAGCACCAACCAGGAAGGAAGGAAGAGGGCCAAGAAGATTGAGCTCATTTTCAGGAGTAGTTGGCAGTTTTCCAGGAAATTCAAGGACCACTTTCAAAGGTACTGGGGGAGATGGTGAAGAGGAGGAGGAGAATTCTGTGGAAGAGGAGGAGTCTGATGGTACTAAAGGTGCTCCTGCTCCTGTGGGGGAATCTCAAAGTACTGGAGGGCCAACTCCAGCCCATTATAATCAGCCTGTCTCTCATCAGTCTGAACCATCTCTATTGGCCATCATGCAGAAGATGACTTGAATTATGGCCAATCTTCAAGGCACTTCATCTTCTGAAGCATCAAGACCACCAGCATTCAAGAAGCCCTCTATGAAGGCACCAGAATTCTTTGTGGGACTCAGCCCTTCAAATTCAGAAGCTTTATTCAGTCTTGCCAGCTAATATTTCATAATGATCTGGCAAATTTCTCTCAAGACAGAAAGAAAGCTCTTTCTGCCACTTCATTTTTTACTGGAAGGGCTGCAAATGGATTGAGCCTTATTTTTCCAATCTCCCCAATCAACACCCAAGCTACCTTCTCAATTCATGCAAATTATTTTAATCTCAACTCTTTACTTTGCTTGGGGACCCAAATGAGGTTAGAAAAGCTGAAGCAGAGTTGGATTCCTTAAGAATGAATGAAGGTTGACATGTTTTCTTATAAACTTCTGATTTCAGAAGTTTGGTTTCAAGAATTGGAGATTGGGGTAAAAATTCTCTTATCCATTATTTCAGGAAGGGATTGGCCTCCAGTATTCTGTACCAATTGGCCTCCCATCCTTCACAAATTGACTCTCTTAAAGACTTAATGGATATTAACCTGAAACTTGATACCAGGTACCATGAGAGGCAAAAGAAGAAGGGTCAGCTGCAAGAGAACAATTCTGAAGCCTCAAAATTCAAATTCCTCTCATCCTCAAGATTCTTCAAGTTAAAGTCAAAAGAAGAAGAATAATTTTCATTCTCAGAAGAGGGACAAGCCCCATTCTTCTTTGCTCAATAAGGACTTCAAGTTGATGGGTTCTGAAAAAGAAAGAAGAGTCAAGGAGGGCTTGCGCCCCTTTTTCGGTGGAAAGAATGGTCTTGATTCCTGTTTAAAAAGGCCTAAAAACCATCCTTCCCAACCATCAAGAAGGTTTCCCAGCCAGGGAAAATCCTGAGTGAAGATCATGTTGTGTTCAATGGTCTTCACTATTTTCCATCCAGAGCACAATTGTGCATTCCAAATACTGGTGTCAAGAACCCTCTCAAATTCTTTGTTTTTTCTTTTCTTTCTGATGTTTTTTACAGTATTCACATTGATTCTGGTGCTACCAACTCATTTATTGCAAAGACATTTGCTCACAAGTATTCTTTGACTATGTCAGAACTCCCAGAGAAGGTTCCTCTTATTATCTTGCACTCCTCTCAGTAACCTTCTTTATTTGTGACTCACCATACCAGCTATATGGTTGAGCTTCCCTCCTTCCCTAGCTTTGGGTGGGACTCTTTAGTCATTGATACTACCAAGGGAGAAGACCTCATATTGGGCTTTGACTTTCTTAATCATTTTGATCCATCTATTTATTGGAGGCAAGGGTTGATAGCCTTTAATTCTGATCATAAGGACTATTATGATTCTTCAAAATCTTTCAGTAATGACTTTTCCTCTGCAAAATCATGTGTAGCTCTGTTTGGTGATTCTATAACACCATCATTTCCATCTTCTTTCCACATTCCTTCCCTCAATTCCCATATGTCATTACTATCCTCTAGAGATGAAGTCTTCAAAGAGATTCAAGCTTTTGGAGAAGACAATTCTCTATCTTCACTTCATCTCTTCTTTGGGAATATGGACCTTCCTCCTTTATCTTATCATGACTCCATGAAGGAGCTGTGAAATGAAGAGGAAAAGGCATAATAAAAAGAAACTATGATGAAGGTTGTTCCTTGTGATTATCATCAGTATTTGGATTCATTCTCCAAGGTGAAAGCAAAGAAACTTCCTCCTCACCACACCTGTGATCAACATATTGAGCTGGAGGGGTCCCTACCTCCAGTCGGGGTGATCTACTCTTTATTAAACCAAGAGTAAGATACACTCATGGCCTACATTTAAGAGAATGTAGAGAAAGGTTTCATCTTGCCATCTCCTCTCAAACACAAGCACCTGTCCTCTTTGTCAAAGAAGAAGGATGGTGGCCTCTTTTTGTGTGTTGATTACTGAAACCTCAATGCTGTTACTAGGAATAAAAAGTATGCTGTTCCTCCTATTAATCAGCTTCTTACTGTCTTTAATGGTTCTTCTATCTTTTCCAAGATTGATCTGTGTGTTTCATATAACCTTCTCATAATCAAGGAAGGTAATGAACATTCTACATTTTTTAGAACTAAATATTGCAGCTATGAGTACTTGGTTATGCCATTTGGGCTTACCAATGCTCCTTCCTCTTTTCAAAATCTTGTCAATGCTATTTTTTATGATCTTCTTTATGCTTGTTCTGTGGTCTATTTGGATAAAATATGGTCTTTTCCAGATCTGAGGAAGAACATGTCACTCATGTGTCCACTGTTCTTGCTAGACTCAGAGCCAATAACCTCTTTACTAAGGCCTCCAAGTGCCTATTTCATATTTTTTGTGTACAGTATTGGGTTATTTTTTCTCTTCTGAAGGCCTGAATATGAACCAAGGAAAAGTCCAACAAATTCTCAATTGTCCACGTCCCAGAAACCTCAAGTCTTTTCAATCATTCCTTTGCTTTGCCAATTTTTACCACTGTTTCATCAATAATTATTCAAAGTAAATTAGTTCAATCACCAGTTTCCTCAATAAAGATTCCCTTTTCCCCTCAATTAGAAAGCTCTTAGACAGCTTCATCAACTCAAAGCAGTTCTCACCACTTCTCCAATCCTTCTCTACCCACCATTATAGGAACTGATGCTTCTGATTATGCCTTGAGTGCTATACTGAGTCAGGTTTCTGACTCAGGAAAACATCCCATTGCACTTGATAGCCGCAACCTTCTTCCAGAAGGGCTTAATTATGAAATTCATGACAGGGAACTTCTTGAAATAGTCTGAGATCTTAAGCACTGGAGGGCTTTTCTTTTTTCTCTTTCTTCCTCTTTTGAATTTCTTACTGATCATTCTGTCCTGAAATACTTTATGTCCTCAAATATTCTCACTTGCCATCAAGCCCTCTGGGATTAATTTCTCTCTGAATTCCATTTCTCAATCCCTTAATGCCCTGGCCCCTTGGCAACCATTCCATATTCTTTATCACATTGAGACAACATTTATCCAGAGAGGGGGGCTGATTTCATCAGCAAGAATCCAATTAATTATCAACAAATAATCAAGAAAGATGAAATTCAAGCCTCAAAGTTTTTTTCAGTCAAGGTGGAATCAGTTTCAAATTTGATTTAATCAATTCAGAAGGCATTACGGCAAGATTCTCATTACAGAAGTATTCTTCAAGATTTGGGTAAAGGTAAATCTGCTCAAGATTATTCTCTTGATTTCGCTTCTCAGCTTCTTCTCTTCAAAGATTGGGTTGTGGTTCAAAATGACATCACAATTCAACTCAGCATATTTCAAAGCAGAATTAACCTCCTCTATCTGAACATCCTGGACAAGAGAAGACTCTCAAGATTGTCAAGCGGGATTTCCACTGGTCTGGCATGACTCAATTTGTCAAGGATTATGTTTCATCCTGTCAACAGTGCTCATGAAACAAGAATATTCATCACAAGAAGTTTGGCCTTCTCAAACCTCTTCCAATTCCAAATGGTCCTCAGATTTTTCTTTCAATGGACTTCATCACTCAATTTCCACTTTCCAATTCCTTTGACTCAATCCTTGTTATAGTGGACAAATTCTCAAAATGGCAATTTTCATTCCAACAATTTCTTCAATAACTTCACTGTATTTGTCCCATTTATTCATCAATGATATGTTCTCAAAGCATGGCCTTCCTTCAAGAATTGTTATTGATAGAGTTTCTCTATTTGTTTATTCTTTTTGGACCAATCTTTGTCAGCAGCTCAAGATTTCAAGAGATCTGTCAACTGATTACCCCCCAGAAACTGATGGACTGACAGAGAGGGTAAATCAGATACTAGAACAGTACCTTCAGATTTATGTCTGTTATCATCAAGATGATTGGAACACCTGGCTTCCTCTGACTGAATTTTTCTACAATAACTCTGACCACTCTTCAACAAAATAATCACCATTTTTCACTGTTTATGGAAGAGATCCACAACTTTACCCAGTTCACATTACTCAAGATACTCCTTCTGGAAAGCTATCAACAAAAATTCAATACGTACAACAAGATGTCAAGAGTGAACTTGAAGTTTCCATAAACAGTTTTAGAGAGTATGCAGATAAAAGTAGAGCAAGTCCACCTGTTTTCAACCCTGGTAACATGGTATGGCTTTCTACCAAGAACATTAAATCAACTAGACCCACCAGAATACTGTCTGAAGTATGGCTGGGTCCTTTCTTAATCTTGAATAAAGTAAGCACTCATGCCTACCATCTCAAGCTTCCATCTCAATGGAAGTTCATCCACCCATTCTTCCATATTTTACTCTTAGAACCAGTCAAGACATAAAAAATGCCAAATAGGCATCGAGAGCTTCCTCCTCCAATTATCATTCAAGAAGAAGAGGAATGGAAAGTCTCTCAAATACTGGATTCAAAGATCAAGAGAGGAAAATTATGGTATTTTGTGGGATGGGAAGGTTTCAGTCAAGACTCAGAAATATCCACATGGGAGCCAACTCAAAACCTCAAGAATTGTCCTGAACTTGTTAGGGATTGTCATTCTTTATATCCTGACAAGCCAGGACCAAATTCTTCAAGAGCTTGATTTTTTATGGTGCTTGATGGGAGAGTAATGACAAAACATAAGTCCCACTCCTGGTATGCACCTTGAGAGGTATTCTACTCTTTTTGATGTAAGCATCACCTTGGTAGCCCTGTGAGAACTCTGCAATTTTTGGACACAGATCTCTGGCCTGGCCTTCAGCATCAATTCCAAATTTATGGCCATTTTCACTTGGGCAAATGGACCATCCTTTTCTTATTTTTTTTGCAATACATTCATTCAACAAATTCTTGTATTTTATGGCACTGGCGGGATTGGTAACTACCAAAAGTAAGCTCTTCTCCTGGTGTGACCTTCCCTGAGGGGTCTACAATCTGTCAAAACATCACCTTGGCCACTATGAGAGCACCTGGAATCCAATTTTTTTTCCAGGTCCTTGGCCAATCTTGAAATCAATTGCCAAACTCTGTGATGAAGATTTGAACCTCTGCAAGACTCATTTCATTTTATTTCTTTCTTTTTGTCTCTTATTTTCATTTTCATTCTTTTACCCTTTTTTTTCTATTCACAATTTTCTTTCATCACATCAAATTTTATGTCAAAAAAATAACAATCATTTATTTTATCATCAATCATGAGGCTAATTTCAAAAGAAGATCAAGCAAGTCCAACATGGTATGCCAACCTTTTAATATCACTATCAAAATTTATTTGTCAAAAAAACTCCTCCTTATCCCTCTTTCAAAACACTTTTCAAATTGCATCATCAGGCTTCACCTTGTATTGGTACTCAGGAGCTCACCATTTCAAGGTGGGGGTACTTCCACAGCCATTTAAACTACCCTCTTGGACCTCCATATGGAATATCAATGCCATATCCCATTGATTCAATTTGGCCAAATTGGCCATATCATACTTTTTGGCCTTTTATGGCCATTTCATTATCTGGGGCCAACCTGGAACCTTCACCATCATCAGGTCTTTCCTGGCCTTTCTCTTCTTTTGGGCACCTTTGGGTATTCTCCATTAAAAAGGGAAAATACAGCTAAAAAGCCTGTGTTTGGCTTTTTAAGAATAAAATACAGTTTTGCGCATTTTTCACACTTTCTTTGTATTCAGTCTTGTTATACAGTTTTCCCATGTATTATGGGAAATATTCCCAAAAGGCCATATCAGGCCTTTTGGGAATTTCTGCACATTTTTTGTGCACTTTGCACAGATGCAGTTTTAAAGCTGTATTTGTCCAAAACACTCAAAAACTCTTTGTCACCTCTGAGGCCACCCAAAACCCATTTTCACTTATATCCTCCTGGCTTCACTTCAAAAGACCTTTGGCCACTTTCACCCTGCAATACCCGAAAGTGCCATCAATGGTGTTATACACCATTATGCATCTTTTTTCACCAGAATTACAATGGCACAAATATAAAATGGTTATTGCAACTCTTCCTCAGGTCATGAAGGCACATCATCCAGAGGATTCATCAAGGCTCAAGGACAAGTGTCAATCTCAAATACCAATGATTACATAAAACCATCATTGGACATTCTCACTCAAATTGTTCCTCCAAGGGAGTAATGGCAATTCATTCTCAAGGGGTCATTCAAGAAGTAGTTCCAAAACAATCTGTCAGGTGTCAATGCTCCATCAATCCACCTTGGCAACTACATTCATTCAATACAGTCTTAATTCATCAAGACCTGCATTTCATTCATACACCATGGGAATATCATTCAACCCAGTTCATTTCTGGAAAGGTATACATTCCATCAGACAATCAATACAGCTTCCAGTATATAATACAGTTCAGCTTCCAGCCCAAAGGATTTAAGCTTTCAATTTTTAAAATATACTAGCCTCCTTTTACCCTGGGGGGTTTCTCCCCAGTTAATGAATATATTTTGATTTTATTTTATCTTTATTTATCTTATCTTTTTGTTGAGTGAATATTGATTTTATCAAGCCAGTCATTTAGAACTTTTCTCTTTTCTTTCTTTGCCTTTCAATGGATATAGGTGGTCATATCCTTTATTGATTCCATTGTTACTTCTGGAACGTTGAAACTGTTATTAAGGACTTACTTGGTTGGCTCTTTGGCCATTTTTCTTCTTATTTCTATTTTGAATCACATCTTGTACTTGCATATCTTTTAGAGAAAACTATTTCTTTTATCCTGTATTTTTTATTTTTTGGATTCTTCCAAGTGAGCTCTCTGATTACTGAGCACCAGGCCACTCTTCCTTTTGTCAAGAGCACCTGTGAGATTATCAAAAGCTTTTGAACTACTATTAAAGCTTAATGCTTCAATAGGTTCTTTGATGAAAAAAGATATGCTATGAGATTCAATATCAAGACCTTTGAAATGCTTTTAAACTATCATTTCCAATCCAATGAAAATGATTCTATACCAATAAGATGAATTGGATTCAATCAACTCTTTTGTTTCATTAATTCATTTAAAAAGTATTAAATCATCAGAAGCAATAGGAAATCTCAATTATAATATTCATTCTGAAGAAAAATGGATTAAAGAAAGGTTTGGCTCCTGTTCTTACTTAAAACCTGAATTTTTACTTTAATGTTATTATTATTGGAAAATATCAAGTACTAACTCACTAAAGACCATATTTTATTGTACCTCTACTTCTTTGTTTTTTGATCTCATATTGAAAAGTTTGTCAAGTTTTTTTTTTGACCATCTTTTTCTGTTTCTCATTTAATAAGATGTTTAAACTTTCTATTGGAATTGATAAATATTATTGGAAAATGTTTGTTCAATTTTAATCTTTCTTGTTTTGCTCTTGGTTGATCTACTAAGCCAATAGGTTTTGGGATATAATCTGTTGTTCAGATTTAAATTGTTACAGCTTGCTTGATAAAAGTTAATTTATGATAGTTCCAATGTGAAAGAAAAAAAACCACTGTGGGAACTCCTCTTGTGTGGGATACATAAGGAAGTACCTGGAAGGGGAAATTAAAAGAAAACTATTTCAACTTGATTTTTAAGCTTTTAACCCTTGCTCTTCTTGTGTGCTAGAATACTCTGGACTTTCCTTCCTAATAATGCTGAATTATCTCTACTTGATTTTCACAATCAATTTATTTTATTTGATGTTGGCTGGTTCAGAAAGGTATACTCAACAGAATTTATCAGGCTTTGTTTGATCTTGAAACAATGGTTTAGTAAGCCTTAGAACAAATAAATAAAGATATAAATCTGGAGAAAATTCTTTTTAATTCCTTTCCTGAGAAAAGTAGCACCTTGAGGGATTTCTAATTTTGATGATAACACTGTTGATAATATGATAACTAATAATAAAAAAACCCTACTATTTTTTTAAGTGTTTTATATTTTTTATGATGATACCTTGGGATGATAGAAACTACTATGGTTCAATTTACTACTGAGCTTGGCTAATGAGTAAAGAGCTTTGTCAATGGGATGGATTCAAAAAATAATGTAGACCAACTGTTGACTACTATTATCTATAGAACACCCAGACAATTCTACTGAGCTTGGCTACTGGGAAGAGAGCTTTGTCAATGGGATTTATTGATAAAATAATGTAGACCAAATGTTAACTACTATTATCTATCAGACACCCATACAATTCTTGCTACTGAGCAGATTTAGGATTGAAGGTAGTCAATGAGATGAGTTTATGAATTAAATTAGACCAACCTTTAACTAATATTAACTATGAATCACTAAGACAGCGCTGCTGAGCTTGGCTACTGAGCAGATTGGGAATAGGATACTAATATCAATGGGATAGTCAATGTGCTTAGTTTTTAAATTACTGTAGACCAGCTGTTATCTAAAATAAATTATAAAGAGGACTCAGAAAGTGCTTCTGAGCTTAGCTACTGAGAAACAATGGGATGGATATAGTCAATGAGGTGAGTTTATGAATCAAAATAGGCCAATTGACAACTACTATTAACTATAAGTCACTCAGACAGTACTACTGAGCTTATCTACTGAGAAAAATTTAGGAACAGGGATGGGATAACTATAATTCTGAGCTTAGCTTCTGAGTATTCCTAAAAAATTAGGATAATGTGTATGGAGGGAGGCAATTTCCCTCAGAAAAGATATGAAGAAGTTCTGGTTTTAAGATGGGCCTCCATCTAGGCCATAAGGAAAAAATTGAGGGGGAGGGGACCTATATTTATAGTTTTTAGGGCCTCCGTGGGAGTTTCAAAAAGATGGGGACTTGGAATTTTTTAGGTCTCCAATTTGGGTTTTTTTTCATGTGACCTGTATTATGAAACAAGGTTTTGTTGTGTTGGATCAGGAGACCTATATTTGCAATTGAGTTCTTGAAATTGTGTGGAAATGATGTCATTTAATTATGTAATCAATGGAGTTTCCTGGGATCCTTATATCCATGATTAGTAAAACTAGTTTATTTCCTGTTGATGAGGTCATTGATTATGTAATAAATTGAGAACCCTGGAATCCTCATCTCTGTCAGGCTTAGTCTATGATGAAGCTTATTAATGACTAGTTACAAGCTTGAACTATGACTGTGACATGGTGAAAATATTGTAAAAAGGTTTATCAACTATAATAAGGGTTAATAAAAGAATATTCAATGTCAGGGTGAGTCTATGATGAGAGTAATAAAAGGTATTTACAACTCTTAACTATGACTGTGACACGGTAAATGAGAATAAAAAAGGTTTTATAATGTTTAAAAATGATTTAATTTAGTAATATAAGAGCTTGACTATAATGATTATAGTGGTGGTGAGCGCTGTTGAAAGCCCTGGGTGCAGCTTTACCTGTTGGGTTACAATAATAAATACTACAATACTTTAAATTAAGAGTATACCTGATTATATACCCAAGAGTAAAACTGTTTTTGACAGTTTACTATGTAGGGTATTCAAAAGCAGGATGATGAGAGGATTTTGGCTGTGGAAAGCCCTCCTTTTATCCTGAAATTGAGGTGGAAAGGCTGCTAGACCTTTCCACGTAGAGTAAGTGAAGATTTTTCACTCTCTGGGACAGGCTTGTGGTTTTCAAACAGCCTGTATGCCCTGTATTGGGCTCAGATGTGGTTTTGAAAACACATCTGGGCAGTTTTCACCAATACAGGGTGAAAAGTTTCATCTGGGGGCCACACAGCCTGATTCTGACGTGTATGACGCGTAGAATGCTGTACAGAAGCTGTATGGGACCCCAGTATTGAATGAATTATGAGTTATTGAAGTCTAATCATGCTTCTTTGTCTAATTGACACCTCATAATCATAGTACAACTGTATCCTGTCATTATACAGGTATACAGGACTGTATGTGGGATTATAACCTTCAAATGGCCATACCTCTGTCAGTTTTTGAGATATCAAGCTCAAAGTTGGTTCATTGGATAGCCCTGTATGGGCTCTACACAATGGTACCCAATTTGGTATGGTTACTGTTAGATATGGCAAAGCTATACTATGTACAATGGTTTTTGTACATAGGCCTGGTTTGGGCAAAAAACTGTATTGAGTTGTTTTGCCCCATAACGTTTGCTACAGTTAGGATATGAGGAAATGGATGACACAATCAGATAGCCCTGACTGTGCTCTTTCCAAAAAGACCCCACTTCAAGTATCCCAAACTAAAACTGTAGAAGTTAGATGAGAGGTGAATGTTTTGTTCACCCTTATTTGGCCTGAAATTGACCATAACTCCCATAATATTGGTGATAGCTCAGTTTGGTTAGTACCATTGGATTGCCCTGGCTTAGAGCTTCAATTTGAATACCAATTTGATGGGGTTAAGCCTCTTCTTCTATATTTTAGATGAGAGGTGAAAATTAAGGTTTATGCTCAGCAACAACTATGAGTAGGGATAACTTTGTTATCCTGTCTCCTATGGTTATGGGACTTGTATTTTCAGAAAGGGGTGATTTTCCTCGTTCCTTTGATACCCTTTGAGCTAATTTGGCTCAGCTCCATATTTTGGTGGTATCTTGGCTATACCATTGGTTTATGGTATCTTGGCTGTCATGCTTGTGCTCTGGTTTTGAGTCACAGGCTGACATACCCTCCCTCTAAAAAAGGCTCATCATTGATGAGACTGTTCAGTCCTCCTAGAGGCTCTGAATCTTCTTAAATGAAGGTTCCCATCTGGTATGGCATCTTCTGCCAACCATTTGTCTTTATCAGCTGTCTGGTTCTTGAATCTGACTAGGTATTGCCTTTGATCCCTCCGATTAAGTCTGATCTTCCTTGCCCTTATGATTTTACTCACAGGTCCAGGGGAATCTTCTACCTCCACTATTTCTGGTGGAGTGAGGTTCTTCTTCCTGGAGGGGAATTTTCCCTCCTCTGTCTGGAAGTATGGCTTGACCAAACTTACTGGAAAGACTGGGTGCTTCCTAGAAAATTCCTCTGTAAGTTTGACCTCCACTGCATTTTTCCTATCAACTTAATGATAGTGAAGGGCCCCACAAATGAGTCTCTCACCTTCTTAGGTCCCTTGAGGTTGTTGAAGCTCAATGTGGACACTAACACTTGGTCCCCTTCTTTGAAGTCAGGTTCCATGTGTGATTTGTCCCACCTCTGCTTGTTGTATTCTTTTGCCTCAGCTATGCATTTAGCAGCTGTGTCACATGCCCTCTTCCACATGTCATGGAAGTCTTTGGCTGTGGGGTGGATAGTCAGAAGATTTTTCTTCAAATGATCCACAGGCAGTAGGGGATTCTACCCTTTCTCCACTAGTGCAGGTGATTTTCCTGTGGTGGAGTGCTGACTTGTGTTGTAAGCCAGTTGGACAGCTGGTAAGAGGGTTACCCAATCATGGGTGTATCCCTTGTGGTCCTTGTATTCCATGCCATAGGCACAGAATCTTCTGAGGATGTCCTCCATAGTCTGGATCATCCTTTCAGCTAGGCCATCTGTTTGGGGATGGTAAGCTGTGGAGAATGCAAGTTTGGTGCCAAGCATCTCATATAAGTTGGTCCAAAATTCTGATGTGAATTTTGGGTCCCTATCACTGAGTATGATCTTAGGGACTCCACAGGTGGATATGATGTTATTCCAGAATAACAGAGCAGTGTCCATGGCTGTGTCCTCTTTATGGCATGGTAGACATCTCATGCTCTTGCTGAACCTATCAACTATGATTAAACAGGCATTGTAGTTTTCTTTGCCTCCTGGGACAAGTCCTGTGACCCAGTCCATGTTGATGGTCTCCCATGGGTGCTTGGGCTCTTCTATGTGTTGAAGTAGCCCATATTGCTTCCCATGTTTCCTATTTGCCTTTTGGAATCTTTCACAAGTGCTGATATATTCACTCAGCTCTTGTTCCCACTTGGGCCACAAAGCTGTGCTTGCTACCCTCTCCTTTCTCCTATCCTCACTCATGTGTCCCATGTATGGGCAATCATGGCATTCCTGTAGGATCAAAGAGATGTGGTCTCTGTCTATCATTGTGAGTGCACTGGTGTGTTTCTCTCTGTGATAAAGCAGTCCATCTATAAGGAAAAATTTATTGTCCTTATAGGCCCTCAACCAGGGTTCCTCCAGCTGGGTTTCCAGTTCTGGACTCCTATATTTTTGTTGAAGGAATTGGAGTATAATGCCACACTGTTTGTGTTTGGCATAAGATCTCAGTACTGCACTAAAAGATTCATTGTGCAATTCTGAGGAACTTATTCCCAATATAGGGATTTCTGTCCCTTCTGAATCAGTGTTTCCACTGTCAAGGGTACCACTTTCTGGTGCCCATTCAGAAAATCTGAAGTTTCTCTTCCTATCTATTTCCACGAAGTGGATAGGAATTTTTGCAGCTACTTCAGGGTCATAAGCTGGATTGCTCTTGACATTGTCCAGTGGCCATCTGCTAAGGCCATCTACATTGGTATGGCTTTTACCTTCCTTGTATATGATGGTCATTTTCCCTCTATACTCCTGGATAGCTATTTGCCATCTCAGCATGTGTCTATTAGTATTCTTCATGTTTAGTAAAGACTTCAAGGCTGTGCAGTCTGTGTAGACTTCAAAGACTGCACCCTCCAAGTAATAATGGAGTTTTTCTAGAGCCCAGACTAGACATAGACATTCTGTCTGGGTGGCCCCATACCTGGATTCTGAATCTTTCAGCTGCCTGGAGATGTAACATATTACACCTTTTCTTGGTTTACCATCCACAATTTGTCTTTGGTGGAGGGCTGCCCCTAAGCCTTGGATGCATGCTGCATCTATATCTAACTTGAATGGTAGTTCAAAGTCAGGTAAGATGAGCACAGGTGCATGTGTGAGTTCATATTTGATTTTCTCATATGCATCCCTCCTTTCCTTGGTTATTTCAAAAACTACATGTTTGGAACATAACTTGTATAAGCTACTAGTTATGTGAGCAAAGTGTTTGATGTGGTTTCTATAGTAGCTAGCAAACCCAAGGAAAGATTGCAGTTCTTTGATGCTCTTTGGTACTGGCTTTTGCAGTACTGCTGCTACTTTGTTCTGGTCAATTGCCAGACTAAGACCTGAGACTTTATGTCCTAGAGCTAATAGCTCTTGTTGGCCAAAATTACACTTTTTAAGTGAAATTTTCAGATTGATGGGTGTGCATTTACTCAGAACTCTGTCTATGTAATGTACATGGTCTTCCCATGACTCTGAGTATATAATGATATCATCAATATATACCACCATCCAGCCTTCCATTATTTCTTCTTGAAATATGGTGTCCATCATCCTTTGGAAGTGGGCTGGTGCATTTTTGATGCCAAATGGCATTCTAGTGTACTCATATATGCCCATATGGAATATTATTCTGAGTAACTTTATAGAGTTTGGTTTAACTCCATTCTGGTGGAAGCCTTTCATACAATCCATCTTGGTTATGTATTTGGCTTTGGCTAGTTTGTCCAAGGCATGAGGTATCCTGGGTATTGGATACCTGTCTGCTTTTGTGTAGTGTTCAGAGCTCTGAAATCCCCACATAGTCTAGACTTGCCATCATGCCAGGTGATTAGGACAGGGGTGGTGATTTCCACTATTTCATTATGTCCAATATTCCTGATGACATCCATCTCCAAGAGTTCATTGATGTGTTTCTCAATTTCTTTCCTGGTTTCCAGGCTTGCTGGATAAGGAGGTCTCCTAAGCATGGGTGGATAAGGCCTTTCCACATCCAGATATAGTTCTATATCATGGCCCTTGATTTTGCCTAATGGTTCCTCACCAATGGCAAATGCTGGTCTGTTTTTCCTCAGCATCTTCAGTAAACTTAGTTTTTGTTTACTGGTGAGGGTAGTACTGAACTGTCCCTCTCTGAATTCCTTCAGAAGTTCCTCTAGTGGATCTTGAGAAGATATCTGGTATATGTCAAGGGAAAATTTCTTTTCCTCGTTGGTACCAATGGTAATGTGCCTGTTTTTACTATTGTAAATGTCTATGCCATACATCCTTTGGTAGTCTGTTCCCAGTAAAAATCCTTGGATGTGGGCATCTTCAAGCACTACAAACTCTGGTTGGAGTCTGATATTACCCTTCCTGTGGGGTATAATTATCTCTTTGACAATTGTCCCAATGGAAGTCATCTTTCCTGATGCACTTTTGAAGTTCTTTGCCTTAGTGGGCAGGAGTTCTTTTTCCCAGTTTGGAAAGTGGTTATCCAGATATTTCTGGCCACTATGGAGCAATGTGCTCCACTGTCAATGATCAGTGGGTGCTGAGCATTGTCAATACATACAGTCATCTTAGTGGCTGTTCCATGTATGTATGCCATTCCTTTGGTTGGGGTAACCAGGAATGTTTGTGCATCTTGTGTGTGCTTACACAAGTTCTTGTTGGCAGTGTCTTGTGGCATGCCTGCTTCCAACTGTATGTCCTGAATTTCCAGTGTCGTTTCCTCTTGGTATTCCACTAGGTATTCATCTCTTGGGTCTTGGTCATCATCAGATGGTTCTCTGATGGCATCACCCATAGAATCAGATTCAGAATCCTCTGTTGGATCTTCTTCTTCTGAGACTTTCTCAATGGCATAGACTTTCTTCTTTGCCTTTGGACAGTTGTTGGCATAGTGGTCTGTTGAACCACAATTGTGACAAGAATTCTACTTTTTTGTCACTTCTGCCACTCTTTCTTTGGTTTTGTCTTTAAACTCCACTCTGAAAGGTTGTTTCTCTTTGAAACCACTGCTTTTATATGGGGTGAATTTCCCTATATTAGTCCTCTTCCTTATGTCTTGTAAGGTGTTGGCAATATCATCTAGAGTGCAATTTTGGTTGCATCTGCATTTTACTGCATGCTCTAGCTCTCCTGGAAGTTGTGTCAGAAGTTTATGATTCCTCATTTGGATGTTCATCTGAGGATCAATGGCTTGCAGTCTCTTAGACTGTCTCAGACACCACTCATATGGATCCTTGTCCACAGAGTATCTGTCATTTTCAAATGACATGGTCTTTTGCCATATCCAAGTTCCATTACTGTACTTTTGGATTATTTGGCTCTTCCACCATGGCCAGTTTCTTCTGCCATGGATTTCTTTCATCTCAGTGTACCATATACTTGCATGACCTTTGAATGCAGTATTCAATCTAGCAGTAATCCAGTAATCTGGTATGCTTGGTACATCAATGAAGAGTCCATCAATATAATCTATGAGTTCCATATGATCATATTCTCCTGACCCAGAGAATTTGGGCCAGCTTGAGGCTTCAGGAAGCTGTTTCAGGGATTCCTTCTCTGAATAAGACATTCCATCTCCATCCTGGTATCGTGATGGGGATCTTGCCTTATTCAACAGCATGGCATCTGGTTTGATGTCATCTGGTTGATATGGATTATCCATAGCTTGGCCTTGTGGTTGGGGCTTCAAGCTATGGTAGGCATTAAACAATTTGTCAATGTCTTGATCCAGACACTCCCTGTCCCTTGTGCTGTGGTGTTGTTCTTCAAAGACTTGATTCAGTCTTTTGTTGGTTTCTCCAGAGGCTTTGCTCAATTGAGCATATCCTTCTTGGAGGTTCTTAACTATCTGTTCCAAGGAGGCTTGAGTTTTTCTCATCCTCTCTTGGGCAGCTTCTCTTTATGCAAACTGCTTTGCAGATTGTTCAGCATATTGGGACATTTGTAACCACAGTGTATCACTGTTAATGTTACTCTCAGATGTGACAATGTTATGTTCTGTCTGAGTGGGGGTAATGTTTCTATTACTAGGACTACTGATTCTAGGGTGGTTTACAATTACTTCTGGTTCTTGTGCACTTCCTTTACCAAATCCAACAGCTTCTGGATCATAGGGTCTGACTCTTTCCTCCTCTGGTTGAAGGAGGTTTTGTTCTTGCCCTTGTTTCCTTGTCTTCTCCTGGAAACTTCCTAGAATTGTGAAGAATGGTGACTCTTGGCCACTGATCTGCTGGTTTCTGAATGGTGTGAAGGCACTGGAGAGCTGATTTGGCCTGCTCCTTGTGAGCCTGAAGGAATCTGAGTAGGCCCTGTCTGGGTCAACTGTTCTTCTATAGCTTGGATAGTGGCTTGATTCTCCCTTATCCTCTGTGCCCTTGCCTCCAGGAGTCTGAACTGCCTGGTAGGATTCCAACCTTTGGTGATTACCATCAGGTCTTTGAAGTCTATCTCTTTGAGACAGATCCTCTGGCAACTTGCTCCAAGTTCTGCCCAGTGGCTTGCTAGGTTGAACCTCTTGTTGTCCATACTCCATTGAAATAAGTCTTTGAGGAGTATGTGGAGCTGAAGAACTTGATCCATGTCTTTCCAGTCCTCTGGTTTGAGGTCTCCATTGAATTGGAGTGTTAATGGCAGGGTTGATATTATCTCCCTCATTGTTTTGCCATCCACCACTGTGTCCAAGGTGTCCTCTTTAAGTTCTTCTGGTTCTGGACAAACCTTCTCTGTCCTCTGGTTGGTTCCTTTGGAAGCCAAGATCTCTGAGGTGTACAGGTGACATATTGGTGTTTGCAAGCAGTCAAAAACTTTATGTTCTTAGGGTATTTACCTTTGACTGTGCCTTGTACAAATTTGTTATCTGCTGATTTGGGCAGTTTGCCTTTGGAGGTTACAGCTGGGTTAATAATTGTAATCTTTCCTGTACAAGTTGTTAAGGTTGGTTTACCTTGTATTGATGCAGAATTGTGTGGTTTTCTACTCTTCTGAGTGGCAATGGGTGTCCACTTTTTTGCTGTGATCAGGCCTTCACTATGCCTCTTTCCTTTGCCTTTGCTGCCCTCTGGTTCTGAGGGTGTCACTGGTGTGTTGGCCTGTGACTGGCTTTCAAGTGGTATGAAATTATCTTCCACTGATTCAAAACAGGAAGAGAGGGCTAATGTGAGTTAAGACTCTCAAGAAATGCTGGTTTTGCACGTCTAAGAATGGCCTCTGGGCTTGTAAATCAATACAGTTTGCCCTTGTATGATGAAAATGTAATTGAATTAACAATTCCACGTCAAAAATACAGCTTACTGATATATGGTATACTGTTTGTATCCCAATATATCACAGAATAACTTGTATTTAGCAAGTATAAACTGTCAAATGTGGTGTATTACAGGGCAATTGAGTTAACAATGTTCCCAAACACGCCTCAACTGTTGGTTTATCAGTATGAGCTGTCTTGATTCAATTAAGAAATAAGACTGTATAAGTGGCTTAAATGTGTTTTTATATGCAAAACACGCCAAAAATACTTATTTTTGTGGTTATTAGCCACATGAAAAATACTCTTTGAAATATGAGTATATTATAAAAAGGGTAACAAAATATATAAAATATATATTTTTAAGAAAAATGACGCCTAAAAAGATAAAACAGGTGTCAATAAATGATAAAAAGAGAAAAAACTCACTTGTAAAAGGTCCAAATAGAGTTAAAACATGGCCAGGCCCCCAAAATGTCAGGGTGAGTCTAAGATGAGAGTAATAAAATGTATTTACAACTCTTAACTATGACTGTGACACGGTAAATAAGAATAAAAAAGGTTTTATAATGTTTAAAAATGATTCAAGTTAGTAATATAAGGGCTTTACTATAATGATTATAGTGGTGGTGAGCGCTGTTGAAAGCCCTGGGTGCAGCTTTACCTGTTGGGTTACAATAATAAAGACTACAATACTTTAAATTAAGAGTATACCTGATTATATACCCAAGAGTAAAACTGTTTTTGACAGTTTACTACGTAGGGTATTCAAGCGCAGGATGATGAGAGGATTTTGGCTGTGGAAAGCCCTCCTTTTATCCTGAAATTGAGGTGGAAAGGCTGCTAGACCTTTCCACGTAGAGTAAGTGAAGATTTTTCACTCTCTGGGACAGGCTTGTGGTTTGCAAACAGCCTGTATGCCCTGTATTGGGCTCAGATGTGGTTTTGAAACCACATCTGGGCAGTTTTCACCAATACAGGGTGAAAATTTTCATCTGGGGACCACACAGCCTGATTCTGACGTGTATGACGCGTAGAATGCTGTACAGAAGCTGTTTGGGACCCCAGTATTGAATGAATTATGAGTTATTGAAGTCTAATCATGCTTCTTTGTCTAATTGACACCTCATAATCATAGTACAACTATATCCTGTCATTATACAGGTATACAGGACTGTATGTGGGATTATAACCTTCAAATGGCCATACCTCTGTCAGTTTTTGAGATATCAATCTCAAAGTTGGTTCATTGGATAGCCCTGTATGGGCTCTACACAATGGTACCCAGTTTGGTATGGTTATCGTTAAATATGGCAAAGTTATACTATGTACAATGGTTTTTGTACATAGGCATGGTTTGGGCAAAAAACTGTATTGAGTTGTTTTGCCCCATAACGTTTGCTACAGTTAAGATATGAGGAAATGGATGACACCATCAGATAGCCCTGACTGTGCTCTTTCCAAAAAGACCCCACTTCAAGTATCCCACACTAAAACTGTAGAAGTTAGATGAGAGGTGAATGTTTTGTTCACCCTTATTTGGCCTGAAATTGACCATAACTCCCATAATATTGGTGCTAGCTCAGTTTGGTTAGTACCATTTGATAGCCCTGGCTTAGAGCTTCAATTTTAATACCCATTTGATGGGGTTAAGCCTCTTCTTCTATATTTTAGATTAGAGGTGAAAATTAAGGTTTATGCTCAGCAAGAACTTTGAGCAGGAATAACTTTGTTATTCTTAGTCCTATGGTGATGGGACTTGTATTTTCAGAAAGAAGTGAGTTTCCTCTTTCTTTTGATACCTTTTGAGATAATTTGGCTCAGTTCCATATTTTGGTGGTATCTTGGCTATACCATTGGTTTATGGTATCTTGGCTGTCATGCTTGTGCTCTGGTTTTGAGTCACAGGCTGACATTCAAGGCTTTATTATTGAGTAATAGTGGGGGTGAGCACTGTTGAAAGCCCTGGGTGCAGCTTTACCTGTTGGGTTACAATAATAAAGACTACAATAATTGAAATTATGATTATTCCTGTTTTTTTCCAATATTATAACTCTTTTTGACAGTTGTACTACATAGGATTTCAATAGTAGGATGAGGAAACCTTTTCTTGTGGAGAAAAGCCTCCCTTTCATCCTAAAATGGGGTGAAAAGGCTGTTACACCTTTCCACATAGAGGAAGTGAAGATTTTTTACTTTCAAGGAATGGCTTGTGGTTTTTTCAAGGCCTGTATAGCCTGTATTGGGATCATATGTAGTTTTCAAACCACATCTGAGCAGTTTTCACCAATACAGGGTGAAACGTTTCATCTGGGGACCAAATAGCCCTCTTCTGACGTGTATGACACATAGAATGCTATACAGAACCTATACAGAACCCCAGTATTGACCAAACTATAAGCTATTGAAGTATAAACAGGTTTCTTCATCTATTTGACACCTTACAATCAAACCTATTGGAGAATATGCCACAGTAAGGCTGTATTGGTCTAACTGTGGGATTCTGACCTTAAAGGTTCCATACCTTTGTTGGCTTTTGTGATATAAAGCTTAGATTTGGTTCATTTTGTATCCCTGAATGTGTTCTACACAATGGTACCTCATTTGATATGCTTATCATTAAATATGCCAAGATTTGTTGTACATATGTATGATTTGCTCGAAATCTTTATGAAGCTTGTTTGCCCCACAAATTTTGTTCTAAATGAGATATGAGGAAATACATGGCTCCATCAGATAGCCCTGATTGTTCTCTTTCCAAAAAGACCCCATGTCAGGTATCTCACACTAAAACTGTTAAAGCTATATGAAATGTGAATATTTTATTCACCCTTATTTTACCTTATTTTGGTCATAACTTCTGTAATTCTGGTGCTATCTCAATTTGGCTAGTACCATTGGATAGCCCTGAATTAAAGCTTCATTTTGAGTACCCATTTGATGGGGTTAATTCTATTCCTCTGGATTTCAGATGAGAGGTGAATAATAAGGTTTATGCTCAGCAACAACTTTGAGCAATAATAAATTTGCTGTTCTTTGTCCCATGATGATGAGAATTGTATATTTGGAAAGAGGTAAGTTTCCTCTTTCTTTTGATACTTTATGAGATGGTTTGACTCAGCTCCATGTTTTGTTGGTATCTTGGCTCTACCATTGGTTTAGGGTATTTGGCTGTCATGCTTGTGCTCTGGTTTGGAGTCACAGGCTGACAATCTCCCTGACAACTCTATTCTAGTTTTCCTTTATTATCCTGTCTTTCTTTGTGAGTAGATTTCCTGTAGCTGTAACTGTATTACAGTACACCCTTATGAAACTCCTGTAATATTGCTCAAACCCATGGATTTGTGGCCAGATTTGGATTCTATAAAAAATAAATTAGAATAAAGCCCTATAGTAGATAATATTAGATAATCTTTATGAGGCTTAATTATTTGAAATACCATAACACCTCATTGTCAATACAATTTGAAATAATTGTGAAGATTTTTTTCCATTTTGACACCAAAATAATGGGATTGTTAAAATTCCCATGCTACATATAGACTAATATGAGTGTTATATGTGCTTATGAAGCTTTCTATTGCTGTATCTCTAAATATAGCTTTGATAAACCCATTTTGGTATCAGCCTTTAACCTTCAATTACTATCTCTTCCATGAAAATATCTAAAGGGGACAAAAGACAGCAAATAGATCCAAGGCACCCCAAATTCTAAGGATGCTGAGATTTAAGAACTCCTAAAGCTTTTATAAATGTTGATCTTTCTCAATGAGTAAATTAAAACTTTTGGAAACATTTTTACTAAGGTTAATTATCATTAAATAATGAGAAAATATAAAATAAGCTGCTATTTTGACATTATATGGAGGTGATGATCCATTGGGACTCCTGTAGCCATGAAGCTTCCATGGATAAGCCTCAAAATGGTAATTGAGAAAATTTTGGAACCAGCATCCATGTGATTTTCCGGTGAAAACTAGCTGTCAGTATAATATTTACTTATACAATTCATAAAATGAAGTAAAACTTCAGAATTCATTCAAAATACATATTCTATTCAATTATTCTGAATTTTTCAGGAGAAGTTATTAAATAAATAATTGATAGTAAAGCCAAAGAATTTCATGAATTCATAATTGAAATAATAGTTTTACTGACAGTCAATTTTTGATTATTCCACATGAAACACTGAATCTTCCAAAATTCACAGAAAATACATCTGGTGATTGAATTTCCCAAACCATTCATAGATTTGAGAAAACAGTCTTTATTTGGAAATAGAAGAAGACTTGCACTATGAAATTTCTTTTTCATTAACAATAAATGGGTTGGTAACCACATAGAATGACTTAATCAAGTAACCATCATAATTTTACAAGACAGAAAGTGTTTCAATCATCAATGCAAATACATTCATTGTCTTTTGAGTCATTTTTTAATCATTTTAATTGAGCTCATCTGTGAGAATTTTTAGATTTAAAGGAATCCCACTATTGCTGTTTTAAAGATTCACTCAGTTAAATAATGAAATCATTAATACTTCTAGTAAGTATTAGCTATCAACATTATCAGCAAGTGTTTTAATGTATCAAATAATCCAGAGAAAAATTAAATAGTACATTATTCTTATTGAAAATATTATTTCAACTATAAATTCGTGAATTATTGCTTTAATCTATTTTTTCATTCTTTACATTCACAAATAATCTATCAAATTACTCTACCAAATCTTTCAAGATATTAATGGAGTACTAGTGAGTGATTTATTAATTTCTTTAAGTTTTTCTCTCAAAATTTAGCTTTATTGAAGTATAAATAATAATTACTCTTTCAAAATAGAATTATTAATCAAAAACGTTTTATATTATTTTCATCAGAAGTTTTATTATTAACTTTTATTTTAATTGATTTTTGTACAACCTTATGGCTTACTTTTAGAATTATAGCTATTTTGCAACAGGTTGTAGAAATACATAAGAAATCAATTATATATTTGCGTTTATAATTATTATATCAATTATACTTCATAAGAAAGCTCATAGTACCCTTGATTATTAGTAATATTATCAAGAGCTTCATAGGTGAATCTTACATGTATTGTACTTGGATCACAGGATCTATAATGGTCCTAAATCAATAGTTCAAAATAACGGTATGAACAAAATTACATCTCAAAAGTGTATGCATTAGGTGGAATCTAGGTTTGATACTAAGATAGACATAGGTTTACTTTAAAATTTCATTTTTACAGATATTTTATTCTTTCTTCAGTGAGAATAATAAAGAGGAACTGATAAAAAAAATCTTTATGGAAAGTCTTTCTATTTGAAACATTACTCACTCACAAAATTGTCTCCATATTTCTGGCATATTCCCCAAGCCTATGAGACTCCATATTCCTGGAACTAGTCAAGGATACATAGTACTAAGACATTTATTAACCCTTTGCATGTAACATCAGATAAATATTAAAAAAGATAGAAAGTTTGTGTCTTGAATTACTTATTTGTTATAAACTGAAAAACCCCTTTATATTTTTAATATGATAAATTATCTAAGTTGAAGCTTTATAAATAGAACCATATTAATCTTCCTTTATGTATTTTTTTGTCAATATTTCATTTCAAAATGCTTTATTTTGGAAATTTAAATTTTTGCGTCTATTTCTCAATTATTTTGAATGGTAAACCTCTCAAGTAAACATTTTCCAATAAGCTCACTATGAGAAAATTGGCTACACCTGACAGCAGTTGTTGAATTTGGAATTTTACATTGGAGATAGACTGGAGGCATGTTGAAAATAGGACAAAAGCTCAATTTATAAAATTAAGTTTTTTAATAAATTTAAGCCACAAACCCTGAGTTCAGTTTGGTCTATATCAGTGTTTGGTCCATGTTTTCAAGGATGAGAATTCAAAATTACTTTATTCAAGTACTTGTTTTAATTTTCCCTTTTTTTTGGTATTATTTTTTATCTTTTATCCTGCAATTTGCAGAAATTTCAAACTTTGGGGTCTTTCTTAAGTAATCTCACATATATGATACAGCTTCAATATGAGCTAATTGTAAATATTATGTATGGGAACCCATAGGAGAAGAATATTGGGAGTGGAACCCTTTTATTTTGAACTAACTTCCTCATTAATAATGAAATGGATCAGGGAAATTATGAAAAGATGCATAATTATACCCTACCATTAAGATTCTCACCCTTATGGAGTCTGCATCTTGTGAGAAATTCTATGTGTTATTTTTGCTCTATTTTCTAGTGAGGTATGATTAATATTGAGGAATGATGTCCAGATTTAGGGAAAAGTGTCATTTTGGGGAGAGGCACATACAAATTTAGTCTTTATTGAAACAATATCATCCCTATTTCAGCACATGATCTGATTTGGAGGCAGTTTTTAAGCTAATAGCTAGATAATATGAATATTGAAATTGAAATATTGGCTTCACTATTACAATGAGGGACCTTTTCATTTTTAAATTTCATGGTGTAAGCTAAAGATTGTTGTGATCTTCATATAAAAACACGGATTAATGATATCATTTTAAATATTAATAACCAATAAGAACATAATATTCTTTCATATTTTGGTGAATTAAGTTTTTCTCTTTCCTGATACCAATTTAGATCCACTTTCTATATTATTGTGGAGAAATTATTAATTCTGATTTAAGAATATTTATCCAGTGTATTCCTTGAATATCTGGATGTCATAGGCCCTCTTCTAAGTGAAGAGGGCCTGGCACTCAGTAAACTGGGACTCACTTATGGAGGGCTCAAGGATATGGTAAGAAAGAAAGACACTGCAGAGTGTTAGGAGATGAATTACTAAAATAAAAGAATATAAGAAAAGCAGCAACAATAATTAAGAGTAAGAATAAAAGAGCCAACCACAAAAAATTCTAAGTCCACTGTTTCAACCTGTCAGAATGGAAAGAGAAGGGTTAATAAGGATATGGCCACCCAACTCATACTGTACAGGCAAAGAAAGAAAAAAGAGGCAAAGACTAACTCAAAATCAAATAATTATAATACCCAAAAGAAGGTTGAGAATAATTATAAAATAATAAATATACTAAATTAATTAACAGGGGAAAAGTCGCCAGGGGAGAGAAGGAGGGGCTGGTATATGTGAGAATCACCAGCCCTGATCCAGACAGAGAATTTTCATGAGAAGAGTTGATGATTGAATTGAGTCTGTCCAATACAGGTCCTGTACGGATGTACAGGATCTGTACATGAGGAGTGGTGGTATTGAGTGATCATACAGTTTGGGAATGGTTTATCCAGACTATATGCATGTTTCAGCAAAGAAGATTTGCTGAAACTGAATGCCGATACACACAGTGGATTTTCTGGTTTGAGGTGTTTGAGTGGGTGTAAGTATGAATACCCTTACCCCTGATTAGATGTTGTTACAGTATCCCCCTCTTGAAACTGGTGGGCTCCTGAACACCATAATATCCCGCCACTGTTGAGTGGCATCTCAATATCCCCCCATTTTTTTAAAAAAATTCTTTTTAATTATATTTTCCTCTTGACCATTATCCTGAAAATCTCTTCTTCATTTCTTCACTGTCATACTTCATTTTAACTATCTTCCCCCTTATCTTCACTTGAGTAAGTGCCTTCAACTTAGAAGTATGCTTTTTCTTTGGATTCAGTCATTTCCTTCCTCCCAAGGTATGGCCTTTGGGTTATATCCCAAAATGAGTGCCATAAAGCTCTTCTGCTCAAAATTTGATGGCCAATGAGTTTATGTTCATATATCCCATTGTCTGAAAATTCCTTGAAATATGGATTTTGGGCCCAATTGGCCCTACCATTGATTTTGGGTCATGGCCCTTTTCATGGTTATATTTGATCTTTTTGGCTTTAGAGAATTTCTTTTCCCAATTTGGTATTGGGCTTATTTGGGGTCCTATGGTCCGCGGGCCATGGGGGCCATTGGAGACCCCTGAGCCCAACCTTTCTGGGGCCATTGGAAGGGTCCAGGACCATAAAGATTCTGACCTCCCCAAATTTGCAGGGGAGGTCCTGGGTGGTGACTTCAGTCCAAAAGAGACATGGACTCACCACCTTAAGGACTTTGAGGGGGGCATCATTGAGTTAAGGCCCCCACTTCCTTGAGGTCATTTTCTTCAGACTTGAAGTGATTAATCTGACTCCTTGAATCTTCTGCTTGCATGTTCCTTAGTCATTAGTTCCAAACTGACTGAACTCACTGAATCTTCCCCTTCTGCGCTGCCACCATCTGTCCTTCATGGTTCTGGAGTTCTCAGTCAATTTTCTTCACCATCAATGGCTTCTTCTGGTAATTTTGATCCAACCCAAACCTATGATGGTTACAAAGCAGTTGAAGTTCTTGATCCTGCTTGTACTGAATGTTTGGCAAAGGGCAAGTATTGTTTTAAACATTACAATCCCAGATCTTTAAAATGCCACTATTGCTTTATTGGGAAGAAGCCATGTCATTGTACTGGGAAGCAAGTGTCAAACGCCAGGAGGTATTTGTGGAGTAAGAAAGAGGGGCCTTTTGGGAAAGACTTCCCAGTTTCTGAGGCCCCTACTCTTGATGGTACTTAAGGGTATTCTGATTTTGAGTGGACTGAGTTTCTTTATTGAAATCAATACTGATATCTTGATTCAGTGACTGGTTCAAGGCAGAGGGATGTAGCCAGATGGACCAATGTTAGAGGGGACATCCAAGCTAGTGATAGGCCAATATATTCCAGCTCAGTAGTTCCAATATAAAGGATCAATACAGAAGGAATAGTGAAAAGAATAAGACAAATTTCTGATTCCCCACCTGATCTGGATGCTGAAGGTAGTGATGAGTTGGATGGTGAAGAAGTTGAGGTGGTTCCTAATTCTGCTAGTCATCCACCCAATACTTCTCCTTCCCAGCCTTCTGCAAAGAGATTCCAAAGCTACCTCATCCCCAGTACCCCCAGAACTTTCCAAACCACTCTTTCCACCATTCCTACTTCCATTCCTCCTGCATCACCAAGCTCTTCCCACACCAGGCCCGCCTTGAATCCAGAAGTAAGACCATCTCCCATCCAACCTTCCAGAAACTCACTCATAGTCACCTTCCAAAAACTCCAACCTGTGGCCAGTACCAGTAGAAGAATAGAAGAACTTTCTCCTTTGCCGTTTCAATAGAGGGATCACTGGCCTATCTGAGTTACCAGAGAGGATCCAAATACGGCGAGTGAAAATCAGGATGCTGTAGCCAGACCATCTAGGAGGGTTGATAGAAATAGTAGGGAGGTGATAATGTATGCTAATGATAAGACTATTCCAGGGAGTGCTTCTGAGGAGATGGCTGAAAATATTTCTTGGTATGAATATGAGTTGATTGATGAATTTCAGAAAAAGTTTGATCATTTGGGTAGAGATAACAACTAGTTTCCTTGTCCTTGTTTGTGCTTGGTTTTACTTCTATCCCCGCTCTTATAAAATACTAAATCAAAGATAAAAAATAAATGGAACCTCCCAATACATGATTTGGGAGGGGATGTTGCTGCTTTGAAGAATTAAAAATGAAAAAGAGAAATATACAATTAAAGAAAAAGAAAAAGAATTAGAGAAAATAAAACAGAGAAATTCCTGAGGTTTGTCCTTCTTGCGGTGAGCTTCTTGATTTTGGCCAAAAATTGTCTGAAAGTTAAAAACCATGCATTTGATGCTCACAGAGTGGCCAAGGTAATGTTTTACAAGAAGTAGAACCCTCAGGGATGCATACCAGGAGATGGAACTTACTTTCATAACTCCCACTCCCAACAAGCACCATAAACAGATAATCTTTCCATAAATGGCTTTGAAGTGAGGATTGTCCTGAATAATGATAATTGGAATAAGTCGGAAGAAAAGAAAAATAAAAAGTGGACAGAAATTGGCCATATATTGACAAAGGGTCCAATTTTGAGGGTATTGATGTTGCAAGGCCTTTTGAATCTGTCCAAAGAATTGACAAGTGCTCACAAAGTGGCCAAGGTGATTCTTACAAAGAAATTTGGGTAGAATACCCCCTTAAAGGTGCATGTCAGGAGAGGAGCTTACTTTCATAACCTCTTCTCCCCACCAAGAACCATAAAATCAAACTCTTGAGGCAATTGGGCCAGGCTTGTCTGGATACAATGAGTGAAAATCCTTGACAAGGTCTGGTGAGCTGTTAAGGTTGGAATCTGGCTTGCAAGTTGTTCTTTCTGGGTCGTCACTGAATCCTTTCAACTCCACAAGATACCATAATTTACCTCTTTTGAGTTTTGAGTCCAGAACCTGAGCCACTTCCCATTCTTCTTGCTCCTCCACTAGAGCTGTTGGTGGTGGCAATTGATTACCATTTGGGATGCTTGACTGCTTGACTGGTTCTAGTAAGGACAAATGGAATACAGGGTGAACTGACTTCCATTGCAAAGACAACTTGAGGTGATAGGCATGACTTCAAAGGGTCCAAGCCATTATTCTGAAAGCTTCTTGGTGGGTCTTGTAGTCTTGATGTTCTTGGAAGCTAGCCATACTTTGTCCCCAGGTTGGAAATCAGGTGGAATTTACCTTTTTCTATCTGCATACTTCTTGAATCTCCTTATTGCTGACTCTAATTCCTCTTTGAACACTTTCTGTACTGATTGGAGTTTTGTTGATAACTTTCCAGCAGGTGAATCTTGAGAGACATGGATTGAGTCAAAGCTGGTATTTATTCCATAAATGGTGAAAAAAGGTGTTTTCTTGGTTGATTAATGTTCTGCATTATTGTAGGCAAATTCAGCCAGAGCGAGCCAGATGTGCCAGTAATCTTGATGGTAACTGACATACATCCAAAGATACTGTTTTAGGATCTGATTTGCCCTCTCTGTCTGTCCATATGTTTCAGGATGAAAAGAAGTTGAAAGATCTCTTGATATCTTGAGCTTCTGACATAAATTGGTCCAGAATGATGAAACAAATAAATATCCTCTATCACTGACAATACTGAATGTAAGTCCATGTTTGGAAAAGACATGGCTAATAAATATTTGAGCTATTGTGCCATAAGCTGGAATGAAGATTGCCATTTTTGGAAATCTGTCCACAACTACCAGAGCTTAATCAAAGCTTTTGGACAGGGGCAATTGAATGATGAAGTCCATTGATAAAGAATTCCAATGACCAGATGGAGTTTGAAGAGGCTTGAGTAGTCAAAACTTCTTATGGTGGATTTTCTTGTTTCTTGAACATTTCTGACATGAGGAAACATAGTCCTTAATGAATTGATTTATGCCATCCCAATAGAAATCCCTCTTTGTGAGCTTGAGGGTCTTCTCCTCGCCAGGATGGCCAGCCAATGGTGAGTAATGATGTTTTTGAAGAATATTGAGTTGGATTTCTTCATTTCTTGGGATTCCCACTGTATCTTTGAATAATAATAACTTGGATTGAGGTTCAAGAGAATAATCTGTAACTGATTCACCTCTTTCTAGTTGCTTGAGTATTTCTTTATAGTCTTTGTCTTTCCATACTTCCTTTTGAATCTTGTCAACTAAATCTGAGATATTTCCACCTTGATTGAGAAGAATCTTGATTCTTGAATTCCATCTTGCTTGATTACTTGATAAAAATTCTGATGATTCTTGCTGATGAGGTCCACCCCCCTCTCTAGCTACACGTTGTCCTGACATGACAAGGCATCTGGTAAAGTGGCTAGCCTTCCTGGGTGGTACGTGATACTGAAATGAAACTCAGAGAGAAATTCAGCCCAACAGGCCTGATGACAAGTAAGAACTTTGGAAGACATAAAATACTGAAGAGAAGAGTGGTCTGTCAAGACCTCAAAAGGATTGGAAAGAGAAAGAATAAATTCTCTCTAGCACTTGAGAGCCCAAACTATGAAAAGGAGTTCCTTGTCATGAATTTCATAGTTGAGCTCAGCTGGGAGAAGCTTGCAACTATCAAATGCAATGGGATGCTTTCCTGAGTCATTCACCTGGCTCAGTACAGCACCCAAGGCTCAATCAGAAGCATCAGTCTCTACAATAGTAGGTAGAGAAGGATTGAAATGGGAAAGGATAGGAGCGGTGGTGAATGCTTCTTTGAGTATTTGAAACTGACTATGAGCTTCCTCATTGAAGATAAAAGGAGAGTCTTTTGTGAGAAGGGAGGTGAGAGCAGTGATATTCTTGGAGTAATTTTTAATGAAGCAATGATAGAAATTGGCAAAGCCAACAAAGGATTGAAGGGCTTTGATGTTCTTGGGCTGAGGCCAATTGAAGATTTTCTGAACTTTTGAAGAATCCATCTTGAGGCCATTAATTGAAACAACATAGCCCAAGTATTCCACACTTGAAGGCTTTGGCAAACAAATTATTGTCCCTCAGTATTTGGAGGACAGAGGCCACATGTTTGACATGTTCCTCCTCAGACCTGGAGAAGACCATAATATCATCTAGATAAACTACAACAAAGATATCCAAGAAATCCGCAAATATATCATTTTCAATATTCTGGAAAGAAGCTGGAGAATTGGTCAGGCCACATGGCATAACCAAAAACTCATAACTACCATATTTGGTTCTAAAAGCAGTTCAGTGCTCACCCCCCTCTTTAATTCTCAGGAGATTATATGCACCACACAGATCTATCTTGGTGAAGAAAGTCGCACCATTGAATATGGTAAGAATCTGGTTCATAGGAGGAACAGGATACCTGGTCTTCCTAGTGACAGCATTTAGTTTGTGGTAGTCAACACAAAATTTAAGACCTCCATCCTTTTTCTTAACAAAAAGGATGGGTTCTCCTGTTGAAGAGGAGCTTGGTATTATGAAACCTTTCTCTAAATTCTCTGAAATTTAAGCCTGCAGTGTTTCTGACTCTTGATTTGATAATGAGTAGATAACACCAACTGGAGGTAGAAAACCCTCCAATTTGATAAGGTGATCACAGGCGCAGTGTGGAGGAACTTTCTCTGCTTTCAACATGGAGAATACATCCAAATATTGGTGATAAGAAGGAGGGACTACCTTCAACACAGTTTCAATTTCTTCTGGCTCTTCCTCCTCATCCCACTGCTCCTCCAGGGATGCATGAAAAGACAAAGGAGGACGGTCCATATGCCCTTGAAAGAGATATAGTGAAGATATAGCAACATCTTCTTCAACATCCTTTATCTCTTTGAAGACTTCATCTCTTGATTGAAGTAATGACTGAGATGGCAGGATGTTAGGGATATGGACAGAAGAAGGGATGCAAGGTGTCTTAAGTTCACCAACCAGAGCCACACTGTTGACAGAAGTGGCCAAGGCATTACTATAAAAAGGTTTAATACCACTAGAATCCTTTTGACTAGAATCATAGGTGATCAATCCATTTTTCCAATCAATAATGGGATTAAAATGGTAGAGAAAATCATAGCCCAATTTCAGGTCTTCTCCTTTGGGTGAATCTATGATAAAAAGTTCCCATTCAAAGCTTGGGAAGAAAGGCAAGTCAACTACCCACTTGGTATAATGGGTGATGAGCAAGGCAGGGGATTCATTTGACTCCAGGATGAAAAGAGGAATCTTTTCAGGGAGTTCTGACATTGTCAATGAGTACGTGAGAACAAACTTTTTTGTGATAGAAGAGTTTGAAGCACCAGAATCAATGATAACACTATAAGAAATATCAGAGACAGAAGAAAGAATAAGAAACTCTAAATATTGCTTGAAACTAGTATTCAGAGTGCACAATTGTGCTCTTGAAGGAAATAAGTGAGAACCATTGAACACATCATGAACCCCACTCAGGCTTTTCCCTGCTTGCTAGGGAAGCCTTTTGATGACTCAGGCGTGTTCTGAGGTCTCTTGAAGCATTTTTCAATTCGATTTTTTCCACCACAATAAGTACATAACCCTTCTTTGATTGTTCTCTCCTTTTCATAACCAATTAATTTATTGTCCTTATTAAGAAGAGCAGAATGAGGCTTGTCCTTTGAAACTTGAAATTGTTTGCCCTTCTTGTTGTTCTTATGGTTAGGCCTTTTCAAAGATGAGTCTTGAGGAGGCCTTGAAGAATGGTATCCAGTAACAGGAGGCTTCTTTTCTTGATAGCTACCCTTCTCTTTCTGCCTCTCATGATATCTGGTATCTAGTTCCAGGGAAACGTCCATGAGTTCTTGAAGAGTAACAAAATTTCCAGGGTAGGCAGCCAACTGGTCCAAAGGTCTTGATGCCAATCCTCTTCTATAAAAATTAATGTAAGCTCTTTCTCCCCAATCTCCAATTCTTGACATTAAGCTTCTGCAATCAGAAATGTACAAGGATACATGACCACTTTCCTTCATCCTCAAATTTTCCAACTCTTGTTCAGCTTTCCTGACTTCATTGGGATCACCAAACAGAGTGAATGATTGAGTTTCAAATAGCTTCCGATTATTGAGGAGGTAGGAAGGATCTTCATTGGAAATATTGGAGAGGTAGGGTTCAATCCATTCTCCAGCTCTACCAGTGAGAAAAGAAGCTTAGTACAGAATTTTCTTCCTGTCAGAGAAGAAATTTTCAGGGTCATTATGGAAAATCAATTGACAGTATTGGATAAATCTTCTCAATTTATGGGCTTGAGTGCCATCAAAATAATCAGGTGCCTTCATTTATGGAGTCTTTAATGCAGGGGCTTTGGAGGGCTGTTGTTTGAGAAAGTTGTCCCATAATAGTAGCCATTTGCTCCTTGATCTTGAGGAGACTTGGATCAGATTGAGAGACAAGAGATTGATTAGTAGGGGCTAGATTATAATCCTGGGGTACCTCTGGAGCATTTGCCAAAGCATCTTCCACTTCAGCTTCTCCAGAATCTTCCTCTTCCACAGACTCCTCCCCCTCTTCATCTTCAACTTCTCCAAGTCTTGCTCTTGCACCTTCAGACATGCCAGGATACCAACCCAAAAGTCAAGAGAAAGATCTTGATCTTCTTGATTTCATTCCCCCTCTTCTGGAGGGTGCTTCTCCTTCCATTGGTGGTCCTCTGTCCAAATTTGCACTCAGTTGATGAACTGATGGTGTGCGGTCAAGAGGAACCCTTGCTGTAGGAGTGAGAACAGCTGGATTTCTTTGAGATCTAGTATTTTTGGCTGTGGGGCTATGCTGAACTGGAATTATTGGAAAATTAAAAATGAGAAATTGAGGATACTTGAGAATAAAGAATTAAAGCTTGTCCAAATCAATAATCAATAAAATCTTGAGGAATCAATCAACAGTCTTGAGGTGAAATCAAATTCAATCAATCAATTCAGTCAATATCATCAGTCAATCAAATCTCAATAATCTTGAAGAATTCAATAATCAATCAATCAATTTCAATTCAAGTTCTTGAGGAATCTATCAGTCAAATCAATATCTTCAGGAATCAAAAATCAATCAATAATGATAAACAATTCTTGAGGATAAATTGGTAATCTTGAAGAATTCAAAAGTCAATCAGTCCAATCCAAATAAAATCCTGAGTCTCTGAATCAATGACCCAAATGAATCCCAATCAATAACTCCTGATAAGAACTGAATAAACAAAAACAAAAGAGAGATTTTTTTGAAATAGAACTGATAATGAAATTAAATGGTCAGAAATGATCAAGAAATGAAATAATCAATTTTCATAAGAATATAATGAATGAGATGAAAATTGATTATAGAAAATAATTATCATTAAGAATCATAAAATCATGAAAAGGTCATAATTGATGAATGAGAGAAAGGAATATAAAATGAATGAAAAGAAAGAATCAAATATGACTTAATTAATTTAATGTCATAGGGGCTCTTCTAAGTGAAGAGGGCCTGGCACTCAGTAAACTGGACTCACTTATGGAGGGCTCAAGTTTATGGTAAGAAAGAAATACACTGAAGAGTGTTAAGAGATGAATTACCAAAATAAAAGAATATAAGAAAAGCAGAAACAATAATTAAGAGTAAGAATAAAAGAGCCAACCACAAACAAGTTCAAGTCCGCTGTTTCAACCTGTCAGAATGGAAAGAGAAGGGTTAATAAGGATATGGCCACCCAACTCATACTGTACAGGCAAAGAAAGAAAAAATAGGCAAATACTAACTTAAAATCAAATAATTATAATACCCAAAATAAGGGTAAGAATAATTATAAAATAATAAATATACTAAATTAATTAACTGGGGAAAAGTCCCCAGGGGAGAGAAGGGGGGGCTGGTATATGTGAGAGTCAGCAGCCCTGTTCCAGACAGAGAATTCTCATGAGAATATTTGATGATTGAGTTAAGTCTGGCCAATACAGGTCCTGTACAGCTGTACAGGATCTGTACAAGAGGAGTGGTGGTATTGAGTGATCATACAGTTTGAGAATGGTTTATCCAGACTGTATTGGGTAATTCCAACCTGTACAAGTATTGAAAAGCTGTATTTATGAACCAGACTGTATGCATGTTTCAGCAAAGAAGATTTTCTGAAATTGAATGCTGATACACACAGTGGATTTGCTGGTTTGAGGTGTTTGAGTGGGTGTAAATATGAATGCCCTTACCCCTGATTAGTGGTTGTTACACTGAAGAAACAAGATTGTTAAAGTTCTTATTTTAAGTAAAGAAGATTAGGAGCTGTATCAGAATACAAAATGAAGCTAAAACAATGCAAGGATTTGTGTGAAATCTCTGTAAATATAATCTTCATCTATCAATGTGGCCAGCCCTCATTTTCAACAATTATCTGATTATTTTGGAAAGTTTTATCAAGATAGATTTCTATGAGGTTCCTTTATTTTACAATTCTTTTTGTATTCTATAGGAGCTTTACATTTTACCTTTACCTTCCTTAGTCTTTGATGAAATTTTGATTATTAGGATATATTGAAAGCTCTCCATGCATTGAGAGATTCAAGATTGTATCTGAACTTGATAGGGTGATAACATTAATTAGCTCAAAATATCTTTTAGGCACCATCATTGATGCACAGTCAGAAAATCAAATTATGAAAAATATTTAGAATATAATCTCCCAATTTCTCTTCATTAAACTTTCCTCAAGGGTATATGGAAAACCATTATAGACTCTTTTTAAGAAGTTTATTCAAGCTCAATTACAAACTCAATGTCTATTGAGAAGAACTAGGAACTGAGTATCTTAAAGTAAATAAAATAATTCATTGAATTGTTTTTAAATAATAGGAATATGATAAGAAATCAAGATAACTGGTATAAATATTTTCTTTAAACAAATTTCTGTCTCATGTTTCATTTCTAAAGCCTTTGAGAAGCTTTAGAAGCTAAAATCAGTTTGATAAATCTATAAATCCTAAAATAATGATAAATAATTAGTTATCAGCTGTTTATGAATCTTAGTTTAACATGTTATATATTCAGTTTCTTCAAGTGTTTTCAAAAGAGAATATGACAGTATTTTTTTTATTTGTGTTTATATTTAATTTAAGACTTGAAGTATTTATTAGGGTCAAATTTTGAAGAGGGAAGCCACAAAAAAATGCTGGAACGTTGTGGGAACTATGCCTCAACTGGAACAAATATCATGTCAGAGCCATGTCCAATCAAAATTGAAATATGGTCCAAATCATGTTGAAAGCATTGAATTTTTACTATCAAAGGTTCCTCAAGGGATTAAATGAGCTGACAATAATTTGCATGGAATTTTCTGAACAATTTTTTGTCAGAGCCCTTTATGACCACAGACACATATATTTTAAAAAAGATGGATCAATTATCAAAGAAAATCATTAATAATATTCTTTTATCCATGGAAATATGATATAGTTTTGAAACAACATATTTTTCAAAATTAAAGAAAATTCTCTTGAATATTACAAAAATCAAAGAAATATTATTAATTGTAATATTGAAAATATTTGAGCAATATTACAGGGAAATAAAAGCTTTTTGAGACTTTTTTGATAGAATACTATTCTATATTGGAAGATAGCTCTTAGATCTTGAGTTAAATGGTTTTTATTCCTTGAAATAAAGCCAAACATTTTTATCTTCAACTTGTTTCATCAGCATGATATAGAGCTTATAGAATCCCACTGTTATTTCTCACATTTTGTAGTAACATAAATATACTTTAATTTGAAAGCTGGCTGTGCAAATAGAAACACAAAAACTGCAAAAAAATCTCAAAAATCATCTTTTGAAAAATATTTTGAATAAAGTGATGGAGATCACTCAAGAAAATAAGGGATGGGACACATGAAGCATGTTCTGCACTTCATTTTATTATAAAAATAAATATTTTTTTATTTTTGTTAAAGAAAATAAATAGCAAAAACTTTCTTTATCCTATTCAAAGAATTTGTCTTTTATTCTTTTGACTTCACTTTTTGAGTTTTGTTATTCATTTCTATGGTGATATTTCATTTTGAGTATTTTATGATTTTTTTTTTTTGTCTTTTTTTTAAGCTGCCCTATGTTTTTTTTTCATGTGATTCATTGGATTTGACTAGATTTTATGGTTCATTTGTCAATTAAAATTACAGTAGGAAGCCTTTCAAGGCCCTCTACTGTAAATTCATTCACAAAGGTCAAATGTGTTACAGTACAGGATCTGTAATAGCCACCACTGTAACTTTTTCTACGATTGTTGACAATTTTACAGTAGCTGTCATTACAGGGCCTCTAATGTCATTTCCTTTTCAGTTTTTTATCCCCTCAAGTGGAAATGGCTGTACTATATACAGCCCAGTGTTAACGTATAAGCATAAACTTTAAATCTCTGGTCATACAGAAAACATGAATTACTGTAATTACTATTTAAATCTCATCTTAGATAAAAAGTTTCTCCCCCCTTAGAGGAGTTTTTCTGTTAAATTTCTGCTTCTAATTTTTGTTTTCTACTCTTTTCTCATCAGGTATGAGAAATAAATATTGACCCTTAGGGAGTGTCTCTGTTAAATTTCTGCTGATAATTGTTATCTTCTACTATTTTCTTATCACCTAGTACTTCTCTTTCAAACTAAGTAATCATATCCTAAAAATGGAAATAGAAATTAATTCTTTCTTTCAAAAAAAGAGACACTTTACCCTTAACAATAAAGATTGATAAAATTCAATGATGAGCAAAAGGGACCAGAAAATGAAAAAAATCAAAATAATAGATAAATTCCAGAAATCTTAATTGATTAATGATAAAAATATTTTTTCTCTTGGAAATAATTTTATTGAAATTAATTTGAAAGCCTTTGTTTGTTGCTTCTGAAGTTACAGGCGTTTAACTATTTGAAATGCAAAAATATCCACAATCCAGTTTATTCAGAAGAGGATTAGTGGAAAAGAGCTAACTTTTATGTTTGGAAGCCATTGGTTTTGAAAGAAATAAGAAATAGTATTTTCATGAAGTAATAATAAGTCAAAAATCAATAAAGATGGAGGCTTTATTAATTCATAAGAGTGGATTTGACTTACTTTGGCCATCAAAAGGATATAATTGTCAAAATTGAAAATAGATTCAATAATTCTTTTTTCTATCATGAAGAATATTCTTTTGATTATTAAAATATAAAAGGAAAAGACTTTCATTTAATATTCTATATCTCTACTATATCCATTCAAAAAAGAAAAGAAAATCTTGAGAATTACGCAATACACCAGTGGCTTAGAATAACTTGGAATAACAACAAACAGTGAAGTCCTGAGTCTAACTTGATTAACAGCAAGGCTCCACACTCAGTCTAGGATTTTTCTAAGCTAATTTCCAAATGCAAAACCCTCTGTCAGCCAATTTTCTCATGTTGAATTCCAATTTTAATAATTAATACCAGCACCATAACCTTTGTGTAAAAAGAAAACAGCAGTTATTTGGAAAGTATTCACACTTTATATTTATTTCAGTATTTGAATATCCATTTTTCAAAAAGGGAGTAGTATGAAAAGGCGCAAATTTTCATAATTGTGAATATAAATTCTTGAAATATTGTTTTAAATTTAAGATTAATTCAAAAAGGGGACAGAAAAATTAATATAGAATTAATTGAATGTTGTGAGAAGCTTCAAAATGATCAGTATGTCAGAGCTATTGAATACGTTTTTCAAATATAAAAGCACAAAATATTAATTAGTTAATTCTTTTCTTCAAGTGGTCATTAAACTTTATTGATTGAAAAAAAATGTGAAAAAAATAACTTCATTCTTGGGCTTTGATTTTCAAATAGAAAATTTTATTTGTTTGGAATAGTTTCTCATTCATATACTATGCTTACATTTCTTCTTATTGAAGACAAACAATATTTGGGTTTTTCTTACTGAAGAATACCGATATATTGTAATATTTGACTAAACTTCTATATCTGAAATCGACAAGATACTTTGATTAACCAGGGAGATTTTTATCTTCTCCTTCTTAATTTGTGAATATTAGTTCATCCTTGAAATTACTTTTAAGCTGTTCTTCTTTTCAAAAAACAAATCTTGGAGATTTGTATTATTTATTCAATGAAGAAAGGAATTTCAAATTATAAAAAAGCCTTGAATAAGCTTTCAGAACCTTCATATTCCCCTTTTTTTCAAGTAATTGGATTGAACTAATGGAGTATCATAATCCATTTTGATGTGCTACAGATATAAACAGCATGTGAGAAACCAATTTCCCATAGAATCCACAACGTTCAATAATATCTTTGGTAATCCACATTCCCTCATTGAAGTAATTTATCAAATTATTAATTTTTCTTTTGAAGTATTCAAAAAGAGGCAATGCATTTCCAAATGGATATTTTCTTTAATATTTTACTTAATTCAAACTTCAAAATAAAGCAATATAATAATGACAAATTATTATATAAGTGATTCAGTTAGTTCTCTACCAAGTCTATTGGTATATAATTTTTTGAATGAATAATAGATTTTAATAATCAAAAGGATGTAAAACTCCCTGTGATACTAACTGTAATAGGAAATATTCAAAATTTTGATATTTTTTGAGTAAGATATACGAAGTTAACTAAAAGTATTCCCAATTAAAAAGTAAGTGTTCCAAATTTCTTTCAAAATATGAAATTGGATATAATGTTGTTGGGAATTTGAAATTTCTTAATTTTTCAGAAATGCTGAATTCTTTGAACAAATTGATTCAAATGGATGGTTAATAATCTCAAGTGATTCATAATTGGTAACAGAATCTGGAATAGCAGGATTCTATTGAGGATCTCATCTAAAAAGGAATTTTAGAATAATATGGATCCTTACATGCCACCACTTACATGCAAATAGGAAAATAAGGCCAAGTTTTCCATAGAATTATGATAAGATATACATAACTCCAAGGGAAATCAAGTATCTTTTTTCACAGCTCATTTAATATAGAGAGAAGAGTTAGTACATGAAGTATCAATATTATTAAGAACTTTGAAAATTAATTTTCTAATTTTTCAATTCCTTTTTCTTTCTTCTTGGATACACCATTTTTTGAATAAAAATCTGAGCAATGATCAAGAGTATCAAATGAAACTTATTTATTCTAAGATTGATTATTATATTAGTTAGTTTAATCTAAAGTAGTATATACTTCAAATAATTGGGCCATATATCAGGCAAAAATTGCTAACTATTCTTAAATTACTCATACTGAAACATCTCTAATCCTATTTACTATATAAACATATTTTGAGAAAGTAATACAATTAATACCCTTGTAAAAGCTTTGTATGGTTTGGCTATGAAACAATAAGTAAAAATTACTAATATTTTACTTAGGGTGTTGGTAAACACACGTAAGCTTTTAGTAAAAACACGTAAGTGACCCTATTTTTCAAAAAAAATTCCTCAGGCTCAGTTTTGAGGATTTTTTTAATTTTTTTTTGCCATATTTTTCCCGACTTGGCATGTCAATAAGCGCAAATTTTTTCATAATTTTTTTTTTGCCACATTTCACAAATTTGGCCAATATGCCAAAATGGCTGTTTTTTTTCAAAAATTCATTTAAATTCTTCCCACTTATGAATTTCCTTGATTTTTTTTTAAAATGAAGGGTTCAATTTGAAGAATAAAGCACAAGAATGCCATAATTTTGGGAATTTTTTTGGGTGGGACAAGTGAAGGCTCAAAAAAGGTTTTTTTTTCTAATGTTTTTTCCTGTCATTGTAATATGCCTATTTTTAAAAAGTGAATTTAATAACTTCCCACTTATGAATTTCCTTCATTTTTTTTTTAAATTGAAGGGTTCAATCTGGACATTAAAGAACCAGAAGCTCATGAATTGGGAAAATTTTTTTGGTGGGACAACAAGTGAAGGCGCAATGAGTGTTTTTTTTCAACTGTTTTTTTTCTTGTGTGTAATATGACTATTTTCAAGTACAAAACTTCCACATGTTTGATAAAAAAGGAGACTGAGGTGGGATTTAAGCAATAAAAATGACTGAGGAGGGGGATAATTGGCATAAATTGTATATACAAAAATCATTCAATCAGAATCAACCTCCAAAATAGTGGGTTTTTTCTGAGAGGGGGGAGGAAGATTGGACAAATACAACATTCTGTGTTTCTTAAATTTATCAGCCCACCCCAGGGCTTGCATTTGGGCATGAATCTCCCAGTTCACAGTAATGGGGGGGGGACTGGATAAACTTTAGAAATGATGATGTCCAAAGGTACAAAATGAGAACAACTATTCAAGAAGCAGATGAAAATGGGTGGATTATCATTTGGAGGACAGAAATAAGGGAAAAAAGAAAAAGATTGGGCTGTGGAATAAAAGAAAACTGGTCTTTTATACTTATTTGCAATTGGATCCCCCATGTCAGGCATGGACATCCACTTGCTTTTTGGAGCCTGGCCAACATCTTCATACCATTCAATTCTTTCCATATAAGAGGATATTGAGGGAATCAAGGTGTTCATGGCTTCATAAAGGTCTTGATTTTGGTTAATTTCTTCAGCCAAGTCACCTCTGACATCAGCCCATTGATCTTGAGTCTTGTAAATGAAGTGGGATACTGTTCTGTAGCCACAGTTTCCATCACCCTGGACATTGATGGCCTTGAAGGTGTATTTCAATATAAACTTGGGCAAGTCTTCTGAGCCAGTTATCTGATAAAATAAGTTCAAAAAATGAATAAATATGAAAATAAACCACATAAAATTACATTAAAAAGAATCAGAGACTCACAAACAGCTTGGAGCATTCATCACTTGTGTGATAATTGCTTTGACAATGCTCACAGGTCAAGTCAATTGCATCATATATATTCAAACTGGTGGCAGGCTTGTGTGGTTTTCTTTGTGAGGTTTTGCTTCCAATTGCCAATCTTCTGGACCTTCTAAGGGTTACTTCTGATTTATTTAATTCAGTTGCTGAGGGTAGTGAATCTGATGAACTGATGGATTTAGATAAGGAGTCCTCAGAATCTTCAGAATCTTCAGATGAGTCCACTTCCATAATTGGAGAGGGGACATTTGACTGGGATGTTGAAGTTGTTGTGCTGGTCACTTTTTATGGGGGTCTTCCTCTTCTCTTGGATTGACTTTCAATAATTTCAAATCTTGAAGGTTCTCTTTTGTTTTTATTCTTGGCTCCTTGGGGTCTTCCACGGATATTCTTGCATTCCAGAGGGTCTTCATAATATTGATCATCCTCTTGACTCTTGGGAATTTGATCAAATGGGACTTTTCCAGTCAAAACATCTTGAAAATGTTGGAGTATTGGAGTGATTTCTGCCATTGGTCTTTGAAACAGGTCTTCCCCAATGTCTTCAAATATTTTCTTGGCTTCAGCCTTTCTTTCTTTCTCAACACTTTGATCATCACCTTGAAAACCAGCCTGAGAAGAATATGACAAATAAAATCAGTTAATAAGAAAAATAATAATAATAAAAATTCAAAAACCCTTACAGGCAAATTCAAATGCCATTGAGGATGGAAGTCTGATAATTCAAGCCTTTGGCGCTTGGCAAATGCCTTTTGGGTCTTATGCTTGCAAGGAATGCCTTTATAATTGTTGTATTTGTTGGTGCATTTTTCATTGGGAGGAAATTGTGTTTGGAAATTTTCAAATTCAATCTGAAGAGCATAATGAGACACCTTGCCATTGAGGGCACAGATGTGTGGAGGAAAATTCTTGACATGGACAATCATTTCTTTGGAGATTCTGTTGATAATTTCAATAAATTGTTTTCTGAATGCCATGTGGAGAGCCCTGACTACCTCCAGGAGAGTACCAGTGGACTTTTGGAGCCAAAGTTTAACCATGGCATGGGCACCTTCAACTCTGGAGGTGGATCCCACACCCAGGTGGCAATGGTGATTGGTCCAGGCTGGCACATAATACTCCTTTAGAGGAAGCCAGGTCTTTTCCAAATACTGAAAGACCTCAGGATTTTTAACTTGCTTTTGAAGATTCTTCCAGTTTTCTTTGAAAGACTTTTCAGTTGGTGAATATATAAGCTGAGAAAAGAATCCCAAAGTCATTAATAAAGACAATAATAAGAAAAAAAGTGAAATAAAATGAAATGAAGTGAACAAGTATATTACTTGATTTCAAAGGCCCATAAAATTTTCAAAATTAGTTCCATGACCAATTTTCTTCATGCAATGAGCAGATACATCCTTGTTGATGTGCCAAATGCATAGCATGACTTTGGAGTCTGGGAAGAGCTTCTTAATAGAGTTTTTCAATGCCAGATCCCTGTCAATAACAATAACTGGAGGGGGAACAAGATTGGTGTGGTTGAGGACCTTTTCAATGTATTGATTTAATGCCCAAGTATGTGAAGGTTCATTTTCATTCTTCATCAAACAAAAAGCCCCAGAAAAGCTCTTATTGGTTGAGCTGAATCCAACAATATGAAAAAGGGGCATTTTGTACTTATTTGTTTTATAAGTACAATCCATAAGAATGACATGAGGAAAGCCATGAAGAAGTTTGATGGCCAGGGGGTGAGTAAAAAACAAGGAGGTAATGTGTCCCTCAGAATCCCTTGCAGAGGACCAAACAAAATTTTCTTCTTTGAGAGTGTCAATAAGAGCATCAATGGGCCTTCTGCCTTGCAGTTTGTCTTTCTTGATTTTCTTGACTTGGTTGTAAATGTCTTGAAGGATTACAGGCCTGTCAGACTCCCTCTGGCTGCATAATTGGGCCTGAATTTGCCTTGGCATGAGCAGTGATTCAGACATTTGAGCAATTTGGGATGTTTCTTACTCATTGATTTTCCTGAAAGCAGGATGTGCCATGATATTTTCAGTGGCATCATGGCTATGTTCAGGATTTTTGACATTAAGAGTCCAAGTGGTACTCTTGGCATATTTCCTGGCATAAAGTCTAAAAGGACAGTCAAGCTTTCTTCAGGTGACTGTTTTGGAGGGGCTGTTGTTGGGATTTGGGGTGCCAGACCTGTCACAACATATTTCAATTTGGTTGTGGGTCATATTGGACCTCAAGGTGGACACAGCATACCCCTGAGCCCTGGCAACATTATGCACATGTTGCCAAAGAAGCTCAAGGGTCTGAAATTCACCTTCAGTGGGGGGTTGGAGCATTTTTGAATGAAAATTATGTATAAAAGTGAAAAAAGGGGGGAATTGGGGGATTTGGAATGGGGTAAGCCCTTTCGAAATGTGAAAAAGAGGTGAAAAAAGGTGTGAAAAATGAACAGAAGGGGTTAAGAGTGAAAGAAAGTTGTTTAAATGTGGGATTAATGGATGAGGGAAGGTGAAAAATTGGAAATTTGGAGGCTTGAAAGCAGGTTGTTGTGGTGGAAAATGCAGTCTTTGGGGGAAAAAAAGAAAAAAAAAGTGTGAAAAGCTTTGAAAAATGGCTTTGGTAATGCTGTTTTTCCAAAAAAAAAAAACAATGGTTTGGGGTGGGGATAATGTGGATTATTAGGGTGTTTGGGCTTTTTTTTTGGGGGGGGTGGCTGGGCCAAAAAATCTGAAACAATTTGGAGTTAGTGAGGTTTTGTGGGGAAAAAACCTCTTTTGGGCATGTTTTGGCCCAATACAGGCGTGATTGTGTTTCATTTTTAATTAAAAATGGGCCCAGGGCACCCCTTACGTGTTTTTACTAAAACCCTACGTGTTTTTACCAATTTATGGCCAAAACACGTAAGTTTTTAGTAAAAACACGTAAGCTCTTACATGTTTTTACCAATTTGCTTACGTGTTTTTGCCAATACCCTTTACTTATTGTACTATGAATGTCCTTATAAATGAAATAAATAAGATAAAAATAATTATAATAATAAAGAATTATTATAATTATGGCGTAAAATAATTATATTATTAAATAAATATAATAATATCATTTATATCATAAAAAAATGATATATAAAATAAATATATTGATATAAGATAATTAATATATTTAAAAGCACTTTATTATTGTTACCAACAAATAATAAAGGCATAAAAAATTATTTTTTATTAATAAAAAACAATTAAAAGCAATAATATTACTAATATTAAAGTTATAAATCAATATAAATACTATTTATATCAATTATGGAATTATTAAAGTAATAATAGAGAAAAACTATTATAATAAGAGAAATAACCTAATTTTAATGCTTAATATAATAATTTTGAATACTTTTATGCCTAGAAATGTAAATAAAACTTATTTAAATTTTAGTTACAATCAAATTTAAGATAAATTACATTTTTTTCTTGATTTTACGTGGAATTGAGGTTTTTAAGAGAAATTTAAACAAAAAAATTAAATAATTGCAATAATCATGTCAGAGATGAAGATTATTTTAAGATTATCTTTTGTCTTTAATAATATAAACGTTTTATATATAAAGAATAAAGAAATTCCTTTTTTATTTAATGATTTAATGTTTTGTAAGCGTCTGAGTGGAAAACAGAGTAAAAAGAGCTCTATTTATAGTAAATCCCTCCCTCCTAGAGTCCAACAGGCTTCTAGTAGACGTGTACCAATGCTTTCTACTAGAATTGCGCAATGTTTTAAGGTTTGGGGATGATTACATCATGATCAAACCATCTTACCTCATAATTACGCCATTATTTAGAGTTATCACTATAACTCTAAGTTTGATGACATCATAGGCTTGGAAGAAGCCTAAACTTCGTGGATTGGATGTGTTTTAATCATATTTTAATATTATTCACCAGCTTTATCACTTATATGACTGCTAAACTTAAAATAAGATTACAGTGAGTGATCTTAAATGATCAAATTTAAGCTTAAACTTTGATCATTAATAACCTTTAAGTTATACACGCTGGAGCTATTCTGAGGGTGTATTCTGATAGCTTGTAATGTCCGCTTTAAACTTCTAAGAGCATTTCATTACATCATCAAAACTGTATTTTTGATGATCTTTCTTGTAACTCCTCTTTTCTGTTGAAATTTAATATTTTAAACTTCAAACAATGATTTCAAGGGGTTATACCTTGAATATTTTAATAAATAATATATCATTATTCACGAATGATCTAGTAGAATCCAACTGTTTACTTCTTTTTAAGGTTGGACCACTTTCACAACAAAGTGGTCAACAGCTCTATTGATTTTAATCAATAATCCCTTACAAGTTTTAACCTTGTTTATAGCTTGTGTAATAAAGTTCATTTCGGTATTCCTACATTAATTAAGTGGTGACTTTATTTTTGGTTCATCACTCTATCATGTATATTTCAAAAGATATTAGCTAAAATCCTTGAATATATGCGTTGACCAAAAAAGTGCATATATTCAGCTTAACTCCTTAAGTATTGACTTTGGAGATTAGCTTATTAATTGTTTTATGTGTGTATTTTTATGGAGAATCCAATTGTACCATTTATTTCACATGTTGTTTCATAGTTGTTTGAAATAAGTAAGTATTTATGTTTTTTATAAGCTATTATTACTTATAACTCATTAAATATCGACTTTACAGATATGCCATGAAAATGGTATATGTGTATTTTACCATGGGGAATCTAATGGTATAATTTATTTCACATGTTTATTAATTGTTTTTTAAGTTAAACCAAGTTTTATGCCTATTTATGGCATTTCTGTAGCTTTAAGGTAATTATTTTTAATGTATAATTATTTTAAATATTTCTTGTGACCTTTTTGGGTATGTGGTCATATCTCAAAGGTTCACATTCCCTACCACCAAAAAGGATTGTACCACAATCTGATATGTGTAATTAGGGTATCATCCACTTTCCTACCTTTTCAATAGACTTTGTTAGTCTTGAAGCTCAATGATGCTTAGCTTTTCTATTCTTTAGGTTTTCTTTCCTGTCTGAACCTTCTTAGTAGCTTATCAGCATTTGTTATATCTTTCTCAAGTAGCCATTCATCTTCCTGAGTTGAATCTCTATACCTTACAAGGTATTATTTTTCTTTTTTGTTTCTTGTCCTTCTTTCTTTAAGGACTTTCACAATTTTCTTTTCTTCTCCTTCTTCCAAGGGGGGAATTTCAAGTGGGGGTTTATTTCTTACCAGAAATAACTCCTTGTCACTTGAGCTGTAAGGTTTTATCAGAATTACAGGGAAAGTTGGGTGTTCGTTCATTAATTCACGTGTGAGTTCCAATTGCACAGCATTGGGTCCATGAAGTGCCTTTATCATAAATGGTCCTGAAAAGAAATCTTTCAATTTCTTTGGACCCTTCATGTTATTGAAATTAAGGGTTGATACTAGGACCAAGTCTCCTATTTTTAAGTCAGGTGGTTTATGACTTTATCCCATCTTTTGTTTGCATATTTGAAAGAATCTTGCATACATCTGTTTGCATGGTGTCTTGCTTTGTCAAGAATCATCTTAAAACTGCTTGCTGTTGGATGTATATCCACTAAGTCCTTTTTGAGGGTATCATAAGGAAGTCTTGGATTCCAACATTTTTGTAGCATTTCTGATGTTTTGCCAGTAGAAGAATGGATTGATGTTTTATATGCCAGTTCAAGGGCTGGTATTAGTGTACACCAATCATGGGTAAAACCATCAGAATCTTTGAATTCTAATCCATAAGCACAGAACCTTCTGATCATGTCCTCCAAGGTTTTTATCATTCTTTCTGCTAAACCATCAGTTTGAGGATGGTAAGCTTTTGAGAATGATAACTTTGTCCCAAAAACGTTATGGAGATTTGTCCATAATGCTGAAGTGAATTTTTGGTCTCTGCCACTTATAGTATTCTGGAATAAGCCTTAATGGCTAATGACTTTATTCCATATCATTATGGCTGTGTCCATAGCTGTGTCATCTTTGTGACATGGTAGGAACATGGGAGTTTTGCTATACCTGTCAACTAATACTAGGCATGTATTATAGCTTCTGTCTCCTCCTGGAGGTAATGCTGTTACCCAATCCATATGAACTATTTCCCAAGGGGATTTTGGTTCTTGGATTTGCATCATCATTCCAAATTTTTTTCCTGTGGCTCTGTTGGCTTTTTGACATCTTTCACAGGTTTGGCAGTATTCTGCAACATCTTTCTTCCAATTTGGCCACCAAGAGAAGGTTTTCACCCTTTCTAGTGTTCTGTCTTCTGAAAGATGTCCAGCTGCAACACTATCATGGCACTCATGTAAAATAGTGTTTATCAGGGTTCTATCTGTTAAGGCCATAACCCATGTGTGTTTTTTCTTTGGTAAAGGATTCCATCAAGGAGGTGGAATCTTCCTACATCATATGCCTTTTTCCATGTTTCATCTAGTTTTGATGAAATTGATGGGTCTTTGCAGTCTTTCATTAGAAGTTGGCTTAGAATATGGCAATTCTTGTCTATATTATAGCTATCTTTAACTTGGTTAAAGAGTTCTGTGCTAATGTCTGTGACACATATTCCTTCTATACGGTGCTCTTCCTGTGGTACCCATGTTGAATTGTCAGGGGTATTTTCTAGAGCCCATCTGCTAAGACCATCTGCATTTTTATGAATATTACCAGATTTATGAACAATAGTCATATTTCCTCTATATTATTGGATAGCAATTTGCCATCTCAGCATGTGTCTATTTGGAGTTTTCATATTTAATAGAGATTTTACAGCATTACAATCTGTAATCACATCAAATACTGTTCCATCCAAGTAATAATGTAGTTTTTCTAAAGCCCACACTAAGCAAAGACATTCCATTTGGCTTGCTCCATATCTTGCTTCTGTTGGCTTTATCTGTCTTTAAAAAAAAAATCGGTCCTTCCACCGGTTTATCATTGATAATTTGTGTCTGGTGTAGTGCAGCACCTAGTCCTTCTCCACAAGCATCAATGTAAAGTTTGGAGGGTAGTTTCCAATCTGGCATTAGAAGAAATGGGGCATTTGTTAAGGAATTTTTCAATTCTTCATATGCCTTGACTCTTTCTTCTGTCATTTCATAGACTGTTTGTTGATCACATAGCTTATACAAGGATTTGGCAATTTTTTCAAAGTCCTTTATATTCTGTCTATAGTAACTAGCAAATCCTAGAAATGATTGCATTTCTTTTTTGGTTTGAGGAATTGTTTTAAGTAGTACTTCTGCTACTTTATTCTTGTCTATGCCTAGACCAAGTCCAGATATAACATGTCCTAGTGGTTTTAGTTCACTGTATGCAAAATGACACTTTTTCAAGGAAATTTTCATATTCACTTGCACTATTTTTTGTAGTACCCTTTCTAGTCTTGTAAGGTGATTTTCCCAAGTTTCTGAGAAAACTATGATATCATCAATATAGATAATTAACCATCCTTCTGATAATTCTCTAGGAAATATGGTATTCATCATTCTTTGATAATGGGAAGGTGAATTTACATGCCAAATGGCATTCTTAAGTATTCAAAAATCCCACAGCGGACTATTATCCTCAGTAGTCTCTTGGCATTTTCTGTTAAGACATTTTGATGAAAATCCTTTAAGGCATCCATGGCTGTAATAAACTACACGCTTGTGACAATTGTGTCAATGTCTCATGAATTCTGGATATTGGATATCTGTCTGGAATGGCATAGGTGTTCAGGGCTCTGAAGTCTCCTACCATTCTTGATTTTCCATTATGCCAAGTTATAATGACAGGTGTAGTGACCTCTACCTGTTCATTATTTCCTACGTTTCTTAATACTCCAAGGTCCATTAATTCTTTAATGTGTAGCTCCAAGGCTTCTCTAGCCCTTGGACTAGCTGGGTAAGGCTTTTCCACATTAAGAATTTTATCCACCGCATGCTCAATTATGGCACTTAGTGGCTTTTTGTCAGTTGCAAAGGCATTTTTGTACTTAAATAAGAGGTCAATCAATTTTTCTTTCATTTTTTCTGTTAATTCTTGATTGAATTCTGCCTCTTTGAGTTGTTCAGATATAAAAAGTTCCTTTTCTGGACTTTTCTCTTCATTCTTAATAACTGTAATTTGTTTTTTGTTATTTAAGAATCCAAACTTTTGTCTTTTGTTGTCTCCTATGGTAAAAGATCTATCTTTTTGGTTAGAGATATCTATACCATAAATTGATAAGTAGTCATTTCCAAGTATGAAGTGATTACTAGTACAGTTGTCCATTACTACAAACTCTAATTTATTCTGACACATTGTGAGGGGTGAGGAAAAATTAGTGTTAAATAAATTATTCCAAGGGGCTTCATGCTCTCACTTGCACTCCTAAATTTGACACCTTGTATTGGCATAAATTTTTCTTTCCAATCTGGGACAATGGTTTTTAAACAGCTTTTACCAACACAGGTACAATATGCTCCTGTATACAAGTTCACTTTTCCTTCTTGGTTATCAACCATAACAATACTTATACTTGATTTTCCTGCTGTATATCCCATTCCTTTAGCAGGTTTGGTTGTGTACATTTTGGCATCTTGTATATTTTTCAGGTTTGTGTCAGATGTTCTGACTTGTGGTAAGTTTCAGTTAACATCTAGTACTTCATAAATTATATCAATATTATGAATTTTTGCATTAATTATATTAATTTTATCACTTTCAGAACTTTCTTACTCTTCTGTTTCTTTTTCAGAGTCAGATTCCTCTTCTTTGTCATTGTGGCTTTCTGTTTCCACAATTTCATTAATTTTTGCCATTCTGAGGCAGCTATTGGCTAAGTTTCCAATACCTCCACATTTATGGCATTTTCTTTGCTCATTATTGTTGGATGTATTGGGCTTGAAAGCTTCTTTTGATTTATCTTTTTTGAAAAATGGCTTATTTGGACTTTTAATGTACACTTTCTTCCAAGTTCTGCCAATTTTTGCTCTTGTAACTATGTCCTCTAGTGCATTGATATACTCTTCTGTGGAGCATGGTTCTACACACCTGCTTCTTAGGGCATGTTCTAGCTCTCCTCCACATTTCTTAAGTATTTTCATGTGCACCATTTTTTGTTACATTTCTGGTTACAATGCATTGAGTCTTTCAGCTTGTTTTAAGAACCAAGTTAAAGTTTTGTCTTTGTCTGGGTCAAAGAAAGAATTTTCAAATGCATTATCTATCTTGTACCTCCAGTAATCATTGGCCCACTTAGTGATTATTTCTTGTTTCCACCAAGACTGGGTATTTTTGCCATTTGTTTGTCTTATTCCATAATACCATCTTTTTTCAGATTTTTCAAACAATGAATGTAATGTTTCAGTAATTAATTCATCTGCTTTGGCAGAATCTTCTTGTAGCATGTCAATTGTCTTGATAAATTACATGTGGTCATATTCACCTTCTCCTGTGAATTTTGGCCATTCTTTTAATTGAGGTTCTTCCTTCATTAAGACTTTGTTATTGTCTTGGTGACTTAAGTCTGTTATGAATGGATTTGTTAATTCCTCTTTTGGTTTAACAGGGCTTCTTATGTGAAAAAATGGGCTGGTAACTTTGGCATATTTGAGTTAGCCTCATTAATTTTATCCATTTTTTCAGTAATAAACCTTATTTCACTTTGAATGTCATCTTTCAGATGCATTCTTGCTTCATCACTCTTTTCCACATGGTCCAAAAGTAATTTTTGGTGTGATGAAGTCTTTTCTACAACTTTTTCTACAGAAATACTTAGTTTGTTTAATTTTTCTGTAAGATTGTCAATACCCACGTCATAATTGATTGTCAAAGTTTTATCCTTGATATCTTTTATGTATTTATACAATTCTTGTTGTCCTTGTATTAATTTTTGAGTGTTATCAATCAAAATCTTTGGTTTATTATTTCAATAATAAACTTAATGTTGTCAATTTCTTTTTTATTTTGTACAACAATTTTTGTTTAAGAGGATAAGTTGTTGTTTATTTCTTGTAATGATAATAAACTGTTTTTAATTTCTTTTAGAGGTAATATACTATTTTTAATTTCTGTTAAAGTATTTAAAACATCTTTGGGCAAGGTTATTTTTTGGGAAATGAGGTTGTCTCATTCTTTGTTCTTCCTTGTCCTTGAATTCCATCAAGGTTCTGGCCATGTTGAATACATTGTCCATGGCATCCTTTTGGATTTTTGGAATCCTGTAGCTTGGGGAATATGGTTTTCTCCAATTCTTTTTCTTGTTCTTCTTCCCTTCTTGGGGAAGGGGGTTGGCTTGGGGCTTGCTGGTAGAAGCTACTGGGGCTTCTTCCTTGGTTGCCTCCTTCTTTTTGGCATGGTACTCCTTGATCTTTTTGATTTGAGGTTTGGATGATAGTGGATTCCATCCATTGGAGTATCTCACTATTTCCTCCTCTTTGAGGAAATTTTTCAGGATATGCCAGTAGTTCATCACTTCTTGGTGTATTTGGGGCAACACTTCCCAGTCCTTGTCTTTGTACACTGTGTAGTACTGTTTTTACTGGCTCATGTAAATTTCTATTTGAGCCCTCTGGATGTGATTTGTACCTGTTTGAGTCACTCATACTTAGTTCCAAACCTGGTTCAGATATCATGGGCATTTCTGGGACTTTCCTTTGGGATAAGGCACTTCCTTGTGTGGATTCTGTTCCACTGGGGATATTTCCCTTCCTTTTCCCTTTTGAGGAATCAATTCTACCTCTGAGTCCAGCTCCATCTGATTGGATGGAGTATTGGGAGCCTCTTCTGGTAGTCATAGTTTAAGAAAATAAGAAATAAGAGGATTTCAGAATAGGAATTACTCTTATGGCAATTTCTAAATGAGGTACTCACCTCCAGAGTCCTGAATGGTGGGTCCTGGAAAGTCTAATTTCTTAGCTTTCTTTTTCTTAGTGATTATTGGTGTTGGAGAGCTTTGACAAGTTTCTTCCACCAATTTTTCAATAGTGGTTTGGTTGTCCTCTGTTGTATTGTCTTCAAACACTAAAAAAGACAAATAAATATAAGTCTTTTATATAAAAAGCATTATTTTTGGTAAGATATGGCAATTTTCCATGTAAAAATTGCTTTTATATCTTAAAAATGAAAATAAATAACAAAATGAAATTAAAATGAATAAAAAATAACTTTTTTTATTGGTTTTTTATTTCTAATTTTTTTGTTTTTCATATTTTTATTTTTAAAGAATAAAATAAAAAAATGAGTATGATTCTTTTATAAAATTAATTTATAATATAAAGTTATTTTTAATTTATAAAATATCTTTTTTAATTACTAGAGTCACTCAAAGAAAGTTCTTGCAAGTCTAAGGATGTGAAAAACCATGTGTAAGACAGTACAATTGCTTGTCAAATGCCTCAGTAGTATTTAAAATCAATAAATATAAGATTATTATATAATTTCATGATTATAATTATAATTTATTATTGGATAAACCCAATTAGAATCTTTTTAAAGGTCCTTTTGAGTAAATAGCACGGCCAGGCCCCCAAATGTAAGGTTTGACAATAAATAAATGGGAAAGAATTACTAATATTTTACTTGTTGTACTAAGAATGTCCTTATAAATGAAATAAATAAGATAAAAATAATTATTATAATTATGGCATAAAATAATTATATTATTAAATAAATATAATAATTGAATTTATATTATAAAATAAATATATTAATATAAGATAATTAATATATTTAAAAGCACTTGATCATTGTTACCAACAAATAATAAAGGTGTAAAAAATTGTTTTTTATTAATAAAAAACAATGAATAACAATAATATTACTAATATTAAAGTTATAAATTAATATAAATACTATTTATATCAATTATAGAATTATTAAAGTAATAATAGAGACAAATTATTATGATAAGAGAAATAACCTACTTTTAATGCTTAATATGATAGTTTTGAATACCTTTACGCCTAGAAATGTAAATACAACTTATTTAAATTGTAGTTACAATGAAATTTAAGAAAAATTACATTTTTCTCTTGATTTTACATGGAATTGAGGTTTTTAAGAGAAATTTAAACAAAACAATTGAATAATTGCAATCATCACACAGAGATGAAGATTATTATAAGATTATCTTTAGTCTTTAATAATATAAAAGTTTTATATATAAAGAATAAAGAAATTACCTTTTTATTTAATGATTTAATGTTTTGTAAGCATCTGAGGGGAAAACAGAGTAAAAAAAACTCTATTTATAGTAAATACCTCCCTCCTAGAGTCTAACAGGCTTTTACTAGACTTTTACTGATTCTTTCTACTAGAATTGATCAATATTTTAAGGTTTGGGGATGATTACATCATGATCAAACCATCTTACCTCATAATGTTTCCATTATTTAGAGTTATCACTATAGCTCTAAGTTTGATGACATCATAGGCTTGGCAGAAGCCTAAACTTTGTGGATTTTCTAGTTTTAATCATATTCTAATAGTATTCACCAGCTTCATCACTTATATGACTGTTATACTTAAAATAAGATTACAGTGAGTGATCTTAAATGATCAAATTTAAGTTTAAGCTTTGATCATTAATCACTTTCAGTTATAAGCGCTACAGCCATTCTGAGGGTTGATTCTGATAGCTTGGCATGTCCTCTTTAAACTTTCAAGAGCATTTAATTAAATGATCAAAACTGTATTTTTGATGATTTTTCTTGTAACTCCTCTTTTCTGTTGAAATTTAATATTTTAAACTTCAAACAATGATTTCAAGGGGTTATACCTTGAATATTGTAATGGAAAATACATTATTCTTCACAAATGAACTAGTAGAATCAAACTTTCTACCCTTTTTTAAGTTTGGACCACTTTTACAACAAAGTGGTCAACAGCTCTATTGATTTTAATCAATAATCTCTTACAGGTTTTAACCTTGTTTATAACTTGTGAAATTAAGTTCCTTTCTGTATTCCTACAGTAATTACGTGGCGACTTTATTTTTGGTTCATCACTCTATCATGTATATTTCAAAAGATATTAGCTAGAATCCTTGAATATATGTGTTGACCAAAAAAGTGCATATATTCAGCTTAACTCCCCAAGTATTGACTTTGGAGCTTAGCTTCTTAATTGTCTTATGTGTGTATTTTTATGGAGAATCCAATTGTACCATTTATTTCACATTCTGTTCCATAGTTATTTGAAATAATTAAGGATTTATGTTTTTTATAAGGTATTATTACTTATAACTCATTAAATAGTGACTTTACAGATATGCCATAAAAATAGTATATGGGTATTTTACCATGGGGAAACCAAGAGTATAATTTATTTTACATGTTTGTTCATTGATTTTTAAGTTAAACCAAGTTTTATGCCTATTTATGGAATTTTTGTAGCTTTAAGGTAATTATTTTTAATGTATAATTATTTGGAATATTTCTTGTGACCTTTTTGGGTATGTGGTCATATCTCAAAGGTTCACAAGCTTCATATTCATTATTTTCAAGCTATTTGAAAAGAACTATTATAGAAATATAGCTCTCATATTTAATCCATTGTTATTTTTTGAGCTTCAATAATCAACTAAATTTCAAATAAAAAAGCCTTCCTACCCTATGGCTCCCTATTTTGAAGTATTTAAAAGAGAATAAAATGGCTTAGATTATGTTTTAAATACCTGAAGCTTAATTTCCAAAATTTATAAAATTCAGTTCTAATTTATTTGGAGAAATTTGTATGTAAATTTTGATCAACTGTTTCAATTAAACAGAGCTTCATGGAATAACCCTTTAGTAGCGATGAACTAGCTTTCTCATTAAGAATAATAATTAAATAACTGTAAAAAAAATTACCTGTAATACTGAGTATTAAGAGTCTTTAGAATGAGAAGAATGATTCTCTTTTTTTATATGTTCAAATTCTCACTCAGAATTTGAAGAGGGTATTATCTACCATATCTTTTTTCTCTATGCAAAAAAATATTCCAAAAAACCTTTTACAAAACAATTTGCATTTTCTGTAAAATATTCTGATTATTTGAAACATGACTATTTTAATATATCATGATTTAATATGAAATTTCATATTACAAAGGGAGAGATATTTTAAAGATGCAACAAATGAACTACCCATGTGCATATATCAATGAAAAAGTATTAAAAGATCCTAAATTCTTATATTTGCGAAGCTCATGATAAAGGATATTACATATAGAAACAGAAATATAGCCAAAAAAAGTAAAAATGTATTGTAATGATAGAGAAATACAAAGAAAACATTTTGAAACCTACATTCAAAATATGCAATTATTATAAAAGGAATAATTTTCTCGATGGAAAAAAATTAAATAATAGATTCCTTTTGTCCCTTTTCAAAAAAAAATTAAGAGCGAAACCTTCTATTTATATTCATTTTCTTTTCTCACTTGAGAAAATATAAGCTATTATCCCATTGAATGTCTGTTATATAAAAAGGGCTAAATATCTGGCACAAAAAAATCAGTTTTCTGGTATATGAAAACATATTTTACTGCTTTGATCTTTGAAGAAATGTTTTTCTATGAATATCATAGCTTAATGAGATTACCATCCAAGGTCATAGAAGTACTTAAAAACACAATTATTTTTCTCTCCTAGTATTAGAGGTTGAAAATAATTCATGAGAGGTTTTGCGACCTTTTAAAGCTTAGTTTGTTTATTTAATGTAATTTTCATATAATGGCTAGTCTGAAAGAAAAAATGTAAGATCTTTCTTTCAATTATCTGGGATATTTTTTGTCAAAATTGAGAATTAATTACACAATATACTCAATATTTACAATGCCATCATTCATCCCAATTAATGAGGATTTTGAATTTACATTTTATATTCCAAAAATGATGTCTAGCTGATCAAAATGGAAGATTTTGAAACAACTTATCTACTCTATAATTTTAGAAACTAATTTCCTTATTCCCCTTTCCTCTTGATTCTATATATATTCTTTTTTAAAGATATGGAAACAAATTGCTTCTTCTATTATAAAAAAATACAAATTTGAATCAAAAATGATTCATTCTAAATAATAGGAGATATATCATATCAAAATTGGATATTCCCAACAGCTATATGGGCTGAAGTGGAAGAAATTATTATTAAAATGTTTTTTCAAATCGTACACTTTTTATATTTTGAGCTACAAGCTCAAAATATTGACTATTTTAGGATTCAAATACCACTTCTGAGGTGGATCTACATCTCATTAAATAAGGGAACTTTAGCAACGTTTAATATTTTAGTGAGTTTGAGATATCTCGATCATATTACAGACACCTGAATGTTGGGTTCTTATTATTAAAATATGAATACGGTTAAGTTACATATAATACAAATTGAATTTTAGTTTATCTCATGGCTCTTAGCTTCAAGAATATATACTTATTGATAAAGGAATTTGAAAAAAACTATAGCTTTTATACAGCTTAATATCTGAGGAAAATGGAAATTTTGGGGCTGATATTTTTAAAATATATTTAGTGTAAGATGTGACTATGAAACTGATGATAATATTACTATTAATCAACAGTACTATGTCTGTTCTTATGAAATATAATAATAAAATATTATTATAACCACAATTAAATAATTATAAAATTATTTCTTTCACGTGTTAAACACTACTAGTGATTTTAACAGTGAGCAAGTAATTGTCTACAAGAATCAATTACAAGAAGAATTTAATAATAAAAACTTCTTTATTTAAAATAATAAAATTATTTTAATATATAATTATCTTTTGCAAGAATAATTATAAAGATAATTCTTGAAGAAAACTATTACTAGAGAAAAACTTTAAGAATTAAAGATAAATGACTCACTAATACTCCAAAGAACTTATTGATAGATAAGATTAAAGAAATTTGACGTAGAATTGTGGATTTAAGTGATCAAAATGATTTATAGCAGGATTACAACAATATATAGTTGTATTCTATGATTTCACGTCTTTCTGATTGATTCTAAAAGATTTAAAACACTTAAGAATAGTTTAACTAATACTTACTTGTTGGTAACAATGATATAAATTTATAATAAGATGATGATGATTTGGAAAAAACAGCAAGAAGAGGCCTCTTTTAAGTCAACAACAGCTCACAGAGGCGTGCCATGGAGAAAACTGAAAAACCAGTGAGTGAGAAAACAATAAACCTTTTTGGATTATTGATTGCATCATCTGTTGTCACGTAAGATTATCATAATTACTTAATTGATGCTTTTACATGACTACCAACTCCAATATGGTTAAGAATAAAAGGAGTAACATCTGTAAATCTTCTTTTATTCCAAAATAATCATTGATTTCTCAAATTTATCAATGTTATTGCCAATTTCATCACATGTTGTAATTACTGTGAATTTTTGAAGATTCAGTGTTTCACGTGGAATAGTCAAAAATGGATTGTAAGTAAAACTTTTAATTTTACTAGTAAAACTGTAATTATTTTTGGTTGTACCATAGATAATACAGTTCTCCATTAGTCCTGAAAGTTTCAGAAAGATTCATTAAGAATTGTATTTTTAATGAATTTTTAAAGTTTTTACCTCATTTCTACGTAGAATTGCAAATAGCAGTATTTAGCTGGTTGCTATGAGGTAAATCAATGAATACTGGTCCCAAAAGGGTTTTAATTACTCTTTTGGGGTTTATCCATGGAAATTCATTAGTAATTGACATGGTTACAGGAGTTTAAGTAGCTCTTTACCTCCTTGGCATGTCAAAATAGCAGGTTATTTGCTATTTTCTGGTGTTTTACAGTAGTTGTAACTTGGTAACCAAGTTCCCAAAGAGTTCTAGTTTACCAATTGGGCCAAGATGAGCCATGCATCCATTCTCTGGAGTTATCCACGCCTCTGAGGCCTCAGAAGTTGGGTACCCTGGCTCTCTTTGATGTCTTTTGTCCCCCTTGCTTATTTTTCACGTCAAAATAGAAATTTAAGCTTCAAGTGAGATATCCACTATGGGTGTACCAAAAGTGCATGTAAGAATACCATGATATCAAGTGCTCAAAACATGCATAACACTATTCTTAGTGTATATGTAACATGGTATTTCTCACTTTCCCATTATTTTGGCGTAAAATCAAGAAAAACAAAAATTTTCACGGATCTTTTATGTGGTATTAATGATGTGGTGTTGAAGTATTTTCCATATTACCACCTCAAAGAGTTAATTTGAGCTTATTCACTCTATGGAGCTACCCTAGGTGAACTTTTGTGTAGAATCCAAATCTGGTCTCAAATCCATGGATTTACTTACTCAATAAAAAGTTATTCATCTTTTCTGAAATCAAAAATGATGAATTTTGAATATATGCATGATTTATGAGTTATGTATAATTCAAAATTTCTTTTTAAGATAATTGTGGCCTATTTGTGTATATAAAATATACCTCAAGGCTCACATTCCCTCCCGCCAAAAAAATAAAATTGTACTACAATTTTATTAATGGTAGAAATAATAAAAAGCCCCAAAGGGGGTTAATGTCCACTGTCCAACCTCTTTGCATTACTCAGATCAAGTAATTTAAAGCACATTTATAGACATATTCAGGCTTGTGGCCTTCTTTCATGTCTAAATCTTCTCAAGAGTTTATCTGAGTCAGGTATGTCTGATTCTGCCAGCCATTCATCTTCATGTACTGGATTTCTATATCTGACAAGATATTCTCTTTGATTTTTACCCCTAAGTCTCCTTTCTTTAATGACTTTCTTTATCTTTCTGTCTTCATTCTGTTCCACTGGTGGGACATTTAAAGGAGTTGGGTTCCTTAAATGAAACAATTCTTTATCAGTTGGTTGATAAGGTTTTATCAAGCTGACTGGAAAAGTGGGGTGTTTATTTTCTAATTCACCACTCAATTCCACTTGAACTGCATTGGTTCCATGTAAGGCAACAATAACAAAAGGTCCTACATAAGAATCTTTAAGTTTCTTTGGGCCTTTGATATTATTAAAATTCAAGGTTGAAACTAGAACTAAGTCCCCTACTTTGAAGTCTGGTACTTTGTGACTCTTGTCCCACTTCTGTTTTGCATAATCAAAAGCATCATTCATACTTTGCTTTGCATGATGTTTTACTTTATCAAGCATTAATTTGAAGCTGGAAGCTGTAGGATGAATGTCAACCAAGTCTTTCCTCAGTGTGTCTTCTGGGAGTCTTGGATTCCATCCTTTTTCTAACATAGCAGGAGTTTGTCCTGTGGAAGAATGGACTGATGTCTTATATGCCAATTCTAGTGCAGGTATCAGAGTACACCAATCATGGGTAAAGCCATCTGAGTCTTTGAATTCTAATCCATAAGCACAGAATCTCCTGATCATGTCTTCTAAAGTTTGAATCATCCTCTCTGCTATTCCATCTGTTTGAGGGTGATATGCTGTATAGAATGATAACTTAGTCCCAAACAATCTATGAAGATTGGTCCAAAGTGCAGATGTGAATTTGGGATCTCTGTCACTTATGATATTCTTAAATAATCCTGTATGGGAAATAACTCTATTCCATAAAAGTAGAGCTGTATCCATAGCTGTGTCATCTTTATGACATGGTAAGAATATGGGAGTTTTGCTATATCTGTCTACAATGACTAAACAAGCATTGTAACTTCTGTCACCACTTGGAGGAAGTTCTGTGACCCAATCCATGTGAACAACTTCCCAAGGGGATTTTGGTTCTTGAATATGGATCATTAATCCAAATTTCTTGCCTGTGCTCCTGTTTTCTTTTTGGAATCTGTCACAGGTATGGCAATATTCAATGGTTTCTTTCCTCCAGGATGGCCACCATGCACAGTTCTTCACTCTTTCAAGTGTTCTGTCTTCTGACAGGTGTCCAGAGTAAATGCTATCATGACATTCATGAAGAATGGTATTTATAAGCAATCTACTACACAGTGTCATCACACAAGAATGTTTTGTTCTATGGTAAATAATCCCATCAAACAAGTGAAATCTTCCTTCAGAATAAGAAATTTTCCAAACTTCCTCTAGTGCATTAACCAAAGATGTGTCTTTACAGTCTTTATCCAATAAATAAGTCAAGATATGGCAATTCTTGTCTTGCTTATAGGATTCTCTGACTTCTTCAAAGAATTCAGTCCCAATATCAGTTATGTTAATGCCCTCAATTGGAATCTGTGGTTCTGCTTCTAAAGGTACATAAGCTGGATTATCAGGAGTGTTGGCTAATGCCCATCTACTAAGTCCATCAGCATTCTTGTGAATGTTTCCTGCTTTATGAACTATAGTCATGTTTCCTCTATATTCTTGAATGGCTATTTGCCATCTCAACATATGTCTGTTGGGAGTTTTCATGTTAAGTCATTTCACGGCATTACAGTCAGTTATCACCTCAAAAACACTGCCATCAAGATAATAGTGTAGTTTCTCAAGTGCCCATACCAAACATAAGCACTCCATTTGGCTTGCACCATATCTGGCTTCAGTTGGTTTGATTTGTCTTGAGATGTAGCAAACTGGTCCTTCTGTAGGTTTGTCATCAATAATTTGGACTTGATGTAGGGCTGCCCCTAATCCATCTCCACATGCATCAATGTACAGTTTAAAAGGAATATTCCAGTCAGGCATGAGGAGTAAAGGTGCTTCTGTAAGAGCTTTCTTTATCTTCTCATAAGCTTTGATCCTTTCTTGTGTCATCTCAAATACAGTCTGTTGGTCACAGATTCTATATAGTGATTTGGCTAGAATTGCAAAGTCCTTCAGGTGTTGCCTGTAGTAACTAGCAAATCCAAGAAAAGACATCATTTCTTTTTTATTCTGGGGTATTGGCTTAAGTAACACTGCTGCCACTTTGATTTTGTCAATTCCCAGGCTTAAACCAGAAACAACATGTCCTAATGCTTTGATTTCTTCAAAGCCAAAATTGCATTTCTTAAGTGATATTTTCATATTCACTTCTGCAACTTTATGAAGTACTCTTGCAAGTCTTTCAACGTGCAAAGACCATGTGTCAGAACACATGATAATATCATCAATATAAATGATAAGCCATCCTTCAGACAATTCTGTAGGAAAGATGGTGTTCATCATCCTTTGATAATGGGATGGAGCATTTTTAATAGCAAATGGCATTCTAAGATACTCATAAATACCACAGTGTGTGATAACTCTAAGTAACTTTCTAGATTTAGGCGTCAAAACGTTTTGATGAAAGCCTTTTAATGCATCCATTGATGTTATATACTTGGCTTTAGACAATTGAGTCAGGGTTTCTTGAATTCTTGGAATTGGATACCTATCTGGAACTGTGTAGGTATTCAATGCCCTGAAATCTCCAACCATTCTTGACTTATCATTATTCCAAGAAATAATAACAGGTGTTGTCACTTCAACTTCCTCATTATGGCCTACTTTCCTTAGTACACCAAGTTGGATTAACTCTTGGATATGTTTTTCCAAGGCTTCTCTAGCTCTGGGACTGGCTGGATAAGCTGGTCTTCTAAGTACTGGAGGATATGATCTGTCAATATTAAGAGTAATATCAACTTCATGTCCCCTTATAGCACCCAATGGTTCATCATCAGAGGCAAATGCATTTTTATATGTGTATAACACATTAATAAGTTCATTCCTCATCTTTGGTGACAATGATGGATTAATTTGTGCTTCAACAAGTTGATTAGACACAAATTCATCTTTTACAGAAGATACTACAGATATTTGCTTTGGCATATTGGAAAAAGCAAATTTTTGTCTTTTGTTATCCCCAATTGTGAAATATCTGTCCTTATGGTTGTTGATGTCAATACCATAAATATTCAAGTAATCATTTCCAATAATGATATGCTGAGATGTGCAATTATCCATTACCACAATCTCAGTTTTCATTCTTACACTTCCTGCAGGATGTGGGAACACAATATTAGTGTCTAATATGCCTAATGGGTACATATTGTTACTAGCACTACTAAATTGTACGCCTTCTATTGGTAATAGATGGTTTTTCCATTCAGGAAGTATAATTTGGATATAATCTTTGCCTACACAAGTGCAGAATGCCCCTGTATCCAAGTTTATTTTGGCTTCAATATCATTCATCAAGACTGATGTGATACAGGATGCTCCAGCAGTGTAGCCTTTGCCTTTAGCTGGTTTTGTCTTACACATTCTGGCTTCCTGTATATTGATCAGGTTACAGCAGTCCTCACTATATTGTGGCAAGTGGGTATGGACTTCTGTGACCTCAAAGAAAGCTGTGATGTTTTCAATGGGATAGTCCTCCACTGGTGTATCTTCAGAGATTGCAGAATCTTGATCAGATTCTTCCCTCTCTTCAGTACACTGAACTTCTTCAATGACCTGAACTTCATTGATTTTTGTCTTTTTTGTGCAAGTGTTGGCTAAATGTGAAGTGCTTCCACATTTATGACACTTTAAGACAGGTTTTTCTGGACTTTCATCCTCTCTAGGAATCTTTGAGACCATTTTGGACTCTATTGGTTTTTTAATCCAAGTCTTACCAATTCTTGTTCTTGTAATGATATCTTCCATAGCATTAATGTAGTCCTCTGTTGAACAGGGTTCCACACATCTGCTTTTGATAGCATGCTCCAGTTCCCCTCCACACTTCCTTAATATTTTCATATTAATCATAGTGTCAGACATATCTGGGTGTAAAGCAGATAATCTGTCTTTTTGTTTAAGGAACCACGTAAGTGGTTTATCTTTTTCTGAGTTAAAAATGGCACTTTCAAAATCATTTTCCATTTTAAACCTCCAAGAATTATTGGCACATTTGGTAATCACTTCAGATTTCCACCAAGACCAATCATGTTTACCATGATCAATTCTCATTTTGTAATACCATTTCTTTGCAGTTCTGGTAAACAGACAGTGTAATTTTCCAACTATGATTTCATCAGGTATATTAAAGTCTTATTGCAACATATCAATAGTCCTGATGAATTCAATATGGTTGTATTCTCCTTCACCAGAGAATGTTGGCCATTCTTCTATTTTGGGAATATCTCTTGTAGAGTAAGCATTTTCTCCTAAGAATGGGGTCAAACTTCCTTTAACAGAACGCTTTTCTTCTGTAAGAGGTGTAGAATGTCTTGGTATATGTGGTTCATGATTCTTATGAATTTGTTCCACACTTGCAATTATTTCATTCTTCAACTTCTGCCTCTCACTGTCACTTTTTGCTAAATGTATAGCAAGTTGATTGGTATTCTTAACTATTTGTAAGACATGGTCTTCAAGAGTTTTAAGTCTATCATTCATTCTAAGAATGGAAAGATCTTCCATGTCATCATTCTGATTTTGACATTGGCTCTCAATTGTTTTACAAGTATTCATAATTGACTCAAGGGTGACAGTTGTCAATTGATACCATTCAATATGTTTTTTGTTATTTCTTTTCAAATCACTAATGTCTAATGTAATTTGCTTTAACTTTGAATCAAGTTTGCCAATTTCTAAATTAATACTTCTTTTTAAATCAGTTATTTGCGTGGAAAAGTCCTGTTCATCCTTTCCTGCTCCTTGGCTGTGAATTCCATAAGAGTTCTGGCCATATTGAAGACACTGTCCACGGCTGAAGGCTCCAATTTGGGGATCCTGTACCCTTGTGGGTAAGGTCTGTGCCAACTGGCTTTGCCTTTTCCTTTGCCTTGACGGTTCTTGGAACCTTTCTGCTTCTTCTGAGGTCCCTTGGGCTTGTCCTTGGACACTTCTGGAGCTGGTTTGGAGCTGGTAGACGCCACTGGTGCCTCTTTCTCCAAAGCTGGAGTCATTTCCAACTCTTTCTTCTGGTCTATGGATAAAAGACTTTGTTTCTTCAACCAATTCTTTATCTTTTTGACCTTGTCTTTGCAAGACAGGGGGCTCCAACCTCCTAAGAGTTCTATGGTCTTCTCCTGACCCAGAAAGCTCTTGATGTGTAAGTAGGAGTTCATGGCCCCCTGCCAAAGGCTTGGGCAGATTTCCCACTCCTCCTCCTTGGCTGCTCTGAACCAGTTTTTGTACTGGCATTGATATATTTCTATTGCTGCCACCTGAAAGTGGTTCAGTCCTGGAAATATTGCCATAAATCAGTTCAGGCTCTGAATTCACGTCAAAATCTGTTGGTACAGACCTTGGGGAATGGGGGGCAACTCTGGCATCCTCCAAATGTGTCTTTCTTGAGGAAGATTTGGCACTTATGGATTTGGTCTTGCCTCTTCCTTGTCCACATCCATCTGATTGGACTGAATAGTTGCTTCCATTTGTGGTATGCACCATTTTTACGTCAATTTAAGGATAAAGAGTAAAAATAAAGATAAAAACACACCTTTTGGTGGTAATTTATTCTTTTCAGAATTGAATAAGGTGCCTCTTTTAGCAATTTGCACCTCAATACTTTCTTCAGATTCTGCTTCTGAAGATTCTGGGCTAGTGATATATCTCTTAGTGAGTCTGTTACCAGCTGCACAGTATTTGATTAAAGACACTAGAAAAATTATAAAAGAGAAAAAAAAATTATTTTTTATACTTTTTAAAATATTTTTAAAGATTTTTTATAAGTTTTATATTTTTTAATATTAAAAAATTATTCTTTTTAAAGAAAAAAAATTAAAATTTAAGATTATGAATGAAAATTAATTCAGAGTAACTCAAAGAATAATTTTATAAGTTTTTGGATGTGAAAAAGCCACGTGTAAAAACAGTATAAAATTAAACCAAATTCCTCAATGAAAAATATTTCCAAAACAATTTCAAAAAAAAGAATTATTTTAACTTTAAAATGAAAGAAAAAAATTATTAAATCAATATAATTTAGAGCTTAAAAATATATTAATTAAGGGTACAAGGTTCAAAAAACACGGCCAGGCCCCCAAATGTAAGATGTGGTAGGTATGGTGGTTTTTTAGAACACAAACATTGAAGTCTAGAATATGATTAAAGCCAAGTCTATGGATAAAATCACGGCCAGGCCCCCAAATGTAAGATGTGACTATGAAACTGATGATAATATTACTATTAATCAACAGTACTATGTCTGTTCTTATGAAATATAATAATAAAATATTATTATAACCACAATTAAATAATTATAAAATTATTTCTTTTACGTGTTAAACACTACTAGTGATTTTAACAGTGAGCAAGTAATTGTCTACAAGAATCAATTACAAGAAGAATTTAATAATAAAAACTTCTTTATTTAAAATAATAAAATTATTTTAATATATAATTATCTTTTGCAAGAATAATTATAAAGATAATTCTTGAAGAAAACTATTACTAGAGAAAAACTTTAAGAATTAAAGATAAATGACTCACTAATACTCCAAAGAACTTATTGATAGATAAGATTAAAGAAATTTGACGTAGAATTGTGGATTTAAGTGATCAAAATGATTTATAGCAGGATTACAACAATATATAGTTGGATTCTATGATTTCACGTCTTTCTGATTGATTCTAAAAGATTTAAAACACTTAAGAATAGTTTAACTAATACTTACTTGTTGGTAACAATGATATAAATTTATAATAAGATGATGATGATTTGGAAAAAACAGCAAGAAGAGGCCTCTTTTAAGTCAACAACAGCTCACAGAGGCGTGCCATGGAGCAAACTGAAAAACCAGTGAGTGAGAAAACAATAAACCTTTTTGGATTATTGATTGCATCATCTGTTGTCACGTAAGATTATCATAATTACTTAATTGATGCTTTTACATGACTACCAACTCCAATATGGTTAAGAATAAAAGGAGTAACATCTGTAAATCTTCTTTTATTCCAAAATAATCATTGATTTCTCAAATTTATCAATGTTATTGCCAATTTCATCACATGTTGTAATTACTGTGAATTTTTGAAGATTCAGTGTTTCACGTGGAATAGTCAAAAATGGATTGTAAGTAAAACTTTTAATTTTACTAGTAAAACTGTAATTATTTTTGGTTGTACCATAGATAATACAGTTCTCCATTAGTCCTGAAAGTTTCAGAAAGATTCATTAAGAATTGTATTTTTAATGAATTTTTAAAGTTTTTACCTCATTTCTACGTAGAATTGCAAATAGCAGTATTTAGCTGGTTGCTATGAGGTAAATCAATGAATACTGGTCCCAAAAGGGTTTTAATTACTCTTTTGGGGTTTATCCATGGAAATTCATTAGTAATTGACATGGTTACAGGAGTTTAAGTAGCTCTTTACCTCCTTGGCATGTCAAAATAGCAGGTTATTTGCTATTTTCTGGTGTTTTACAGTAGTTGTAACTTGGTAACCAAGTTCCCAAAGAGTTCTAGTTTACCAATTGGGCCAAGATGAGCCATGCATCCATTCTCTGGAGTTATCCACGCCTCTGAGGCCTCAGAAGTTGGGTACCCTGGCTCTCTTTGATGTCTTTTGTCCCCCTTGCTTATTTTTCACGTCAAAATAGAAATTTAAGCTTCAAGTGAGATATCCACTATGGGTGTACCAAAAGTGCATGTAAGAATACCATAATATCAAGTGCTCAAAACATGCATAACACTATTCTTAGTGTATATGTAACATGGTATTTCTCACTTTCCCATTATTTTGGCGTAAAATCAAGAAAAACAAAAATTTTCACGGATCTTTTATGTGGTATTAATGATGTGGTGTTGAAGTATTTTCCATATTACCACCTCAAAGAGTTAATTTGAGCTTATTCACTCTATGGAGCTACCCTAGGTGAACTTTTGTGTGGAATCCAAATCTGGTCTTAAATCCATGGATTTACTTACTCAATAAAAAGTTATTCATCTTTTCTGAAATCAAAAATTATGAATTTTGAATATATGCATGATTTATGAGTTATGTATAATTCAAAATTTCTTTTTAAGATAATTGTGGCCTATTTGGGTATATAAAATATACCTCAAGGCTCACATTTAGAATAGAATATTTATAGCTTAAAATTCATCCAAAAGTCAGTTATTATTTTTATTTCCTTCATATCCATCATTATTCTCATTTTGTAAATGGTTTTTTTCCACCTCTCAAAGCATATTGTGTTAAAAGATTTTTTGTAATTTAAATTAAAAACAATTTCCCGAGTTATTCTTAGATCTGATATAGTGTCCGATTTCCTGTTTAAGACCTCTAACGTTTTATGAATGGATTGCATGTGTGACATAACAATCTTCTGAAACATACAAATGGAAAATTAATTTACTCCCAGAACTACAATATCAGTCCAACACAAGTCCAACACCAATTAAAACTTTACACCTGGTGACAGGTTTCCATCTTTTACTATTTCAAATTATTGCATAAGCCTTGGATATGTGAGAAAGACCTTCTTAAAGTTCAGGAAATGATGACATTTCTTCAATAGCTCACTCAAATTTTCTCAATGTGACAATATTTTATTCCAAGAGTATATAGTATGTGAGATACAAATATCTTGAAAAATAAATTGATACCTGGGTTTATCTACATTAAGCTTTATCTTAACTAAATTGGTCAGCTTCTGAGTCATATATAGCTTCCAGATAAGCCAGCTTATTGTGTGTTTCACAAGAAGCTTGAGTCATTTTGATTTGAAATTATCTTGGAAATTCACCAAGGCCATTTATCTGAGCACCTTAGCCATATATATGAAATCCTTTTTCTGTTTCAAGTAATACAAGATGATGAATAAATAAAATGACTTTGGGTATTGTGTAATTTTTTCTCAATTATTCTCAGAGGGTCTTTAGGATGGTCTTTCAAGTGGTTTAATAGGTCATATGAAAAGAGTTCCATTTGTTGAGGTCTGGAAGACATAATTGTGACAATAAACCAGTTACCAATGTCATGGGTTTGATTCTGGTTGGAGACAAGGGAAGCTCTCAATAAAACAAAATAAATTGCTATTTTTTCTGCTTAATTGGAATACAAGGGCTTTTCCTCTTTGATGTTCCTTGTAGGCTCCTGTTATGACTACTTTAGCTCCATGAGGATTACATGGGTAATACCATAGTGGTATTCCATACCAATTATACCAATATAAATCTTACCGTATTAAAAAATAGTAGTGTGGAATATCCCTGAAGATACTATAAAAATATGTGGAATAACTCAAGCCACAAAAGATAAAATTGTGGAATTCTGGAGGAATTATGGAAGTAAATTCAGAATATTTTTTGAAATGGAATAAAACTATGTAATTTTTTGAATAAATAGAAATAAAATTGAAGAACTTGGGAGGAATTATGGAAGATATTGTGGTTACTCCAGAGACAGGAATAAAATTGTGGAGTTTGAGAGAAGAAATGGAGGATTTTGAATATTTCAGAGTAACTTGATTGAAAGAAAATTGTGGAATAACTCTGTAAAATGAAAGAAAATTATGGAATAACTCTGGAGATGGAAATAGGAATTGTGTAATAACTCCAGAGATGGAAATAGGAATTAGGGAATAGCTTCAGAGATGGAATTATGAAATGAAGCTGAAGAGCAATTTTAGAGACAAAAAATAGGATTGTGCAATAACTCCAGAGAGAGAAATAAAACTATGGAATGGAGGAGAATAAATGAGGGAGTTTTCAGATTTCAGAATAACTGGATGGAAGAAGATTTTGGCATTATAGACAAATCCCAGAATAACTGTGGAGAAGAAAATAAAATTGCAGATTAATTTCAGATATTAAAATAGTATTGTGGAGTTACAGAAGAGGTGCAGAATAATTCTTTGAATCAAATACAATTGTTTAATAGCTCCAGAGGTCAAAATACAATTTTGGAATAACTCTGGAGGAGGAAATCAAATTTCATAACTCTGGAACTAAGTAAATCAAACTGTGAATAACTCCTAGGGCATAATCAGAATTCTGAAAATCTAGAAAACTAAAGCTTCAACAAGAAGGATTTCAATTTAAATAATGAATAAAACTTTCTCTTCCTTATTGCACAATCCATAGCAAAATTACACAATTCAATGGAGATAAACTAAATACAGCTATTCACATTCATATTGAGTACAAGATCAGCACTGTGTTTTCTCCATGTCAAGCCAATTAAGATAAATACCTCAAGTGTATGCAAGAAATTACAATGGATTCACCAAAAGCAAATTTTTGGCTTATTAATATTAACACACATCAAATTCAATCAAAATGATGCAATATTTGCATGAAATGACAGAATAATGAAATCAAACCACTAGAAAAGTTCTCTTAAGATTGGCTATCAACTTTGAACACAAACTTTTCCCCAACTTTGTTCAAATCTAATAGAAGCACACTAAATAACAAATTCTGTATTTTCCCCACTTTCTCCACTTCCAAGAGGAATTTCACCAGCTAAAGTCTCTCCAAGATATTATATGACTAGAAGAAAGTTCAGTTGTCATAACCTGTGTTTTCTCCACTTTCTTGGGAAAAAACTCTAACCAGCCAAATTTTCTCAATGACATCACATTATTTTTATAAAAAACACCACCAGTGTCAGCCTGTGACTCAAAACCAGAGCACAAGCATGACAGCCAAATACCATAAACCAATGTTAGAGCCAAGAAGCCACCAAAACATGGAGCTGAGCCAAACCAGATCAAAAAGTATCAAACAAAAGAGGAAACTCACCTCTTTCCAAATATACAATTCCCATCATCATAGGAAAAAGAATAACAAAGTTATTACTGCTCAAAGTTGTTGCTGAGCATAAACCTTAATTTTCACCTCTCATCTGGAATACAGAGGAAGAAGCTTAACCCCATCAAATGGGTATTCAAAATGAATCTCTAAGTCAGGGATATCCAATTTTACTAGCCAAATTGAGCTAGCATCAGAATTACTGAAGGTATTAGCAAAATAAGATCTAATAAGGGGGAATAAAATATTCACCTCTCATCTAGCTTCTACAGTTTTGGTGTTAGATACCTAAAGTGGGGTCTTTTTTAAAAGAACACAATCAGGGCTACGTTATGGTTCCATCTATTTCCCCATATCACATCTTGAACAAAAGTTATGGGGTAAACAAGCTCCATACAGATTTTAAACAAATCACAAAGATGTACAAAAACTCTTGTACATGGCATACCTTTGCCATATTTAATGATAGCCATACTAAATGAGGTACTATTGTGTAGAGAGAATTCAGGGATACACAATGAACCAAATTTTAGCTTGATATCTCAAAAACTGATAACGGTGGGGCAGTTTTAAGGTTAAAATCCCACATTTAGACCAATACAACCTTATTGTGGGATATTCTCCCATAATTATGATTATGAGGTGTCAAACAGACAAAGAAGCCTGTTTATACTTCAATAACTCATAGTTTGGCCAATACTGGGGTCCTTTACAGGTTCTTTACAGCATTCTATGCATCGTACATGTCAGAAGAGGGCTATGTGGTCCCCAGATGAAAGTTTTCACCCTGTATTGGTGAAAACTGTCCATATGTGGTTTCAAAACCACATCTGAGCCCAATACAGGATATACAGGCATTGTGAAAACCACAAGCCAGTCCTTGGAAGTAAAAATTCTTCACTTCCTGCACGTGGAAAGGTCTAGAAGCCTTTTCACCCAATTTTAGGATAAAAAGGGACCTTTTCTCCACCATAAAAGGTTTCCTCATCCTGCTCTTTAATAGCTACATAGTAAAGCTGTCAAAAAAGGTTATACTCTTGTAAATAACCAGGTATAATTATAACTTTAATTATTGTAGTCTTTATTGTTGTAACCCAACAGGCAAAGCTGCACCCAGGGCTTTCAACAGCACTCACCACCACTATTCCTCAATAGTAAAGCCCTGAATATTCTTTTATAAGCCCTTATTATCATAAGTAAACCTTTTTATACTATTTTCACCATGTCACAGTAATAGTTGAGGCTTGTAACTAGTCATTAATAAGCTTCATCATAGATTCAGCCTGACAACCAGAAGAATTCTCTCAGCCAACATGTTGCTACACCAAAACTACATATCTCACCAGCTCAAACATCTCAACTATTATTTTTCTGACTCCTGTATTTTGAGAGGCTCTCTGGAGGCCCAAAAGGTATAAATAGAGGTCTTCTCTCCCGCATTTTCAGAAAACAATGGAAACATTCCCACTATTTGGGATTATAACTATCTCTGAAATAGCAGGATATCAAGAGTAGTGGTGTTGTTTTGGCTGTGAAAATCTCAGTAGCTTAGTATTATAGCTGTAGTGAGAAGCTCAGGAGCTTAGTATTATCAAAGAATAGTAGCCATATTCAAACACTTTCTAGTATTGATATAAGATTATTATGAAAATTAATTATTAAAGCATTATTATTCTTATTTAATCTACTAATCTTATCATTAGTAGTCATATCAAAAAAAAAACAATATAATCAAAAGAAAATCCCTTTATTAGTCTTTGTGAGATAAAATCAAATAGTAGCCTTTAGTTTATTATAGTATCATATCAGAGGTCTGGCTATAGTATTATTGATGGGTCTTATTCAGTGTAAGGTGTGGATATGAAACTTTGATTAAAAATCAAGTACTTTTCCTGTCCTCAAAATTTGTATAAGGTAAAATTCAATTAAAAATAGTAACAAATATTATTTTTAAGAGAAAACACGCCAACTTTACTTTTTATAGCTTTATTAGTATAAAACAATAATATTATAAAAGTTTATTGTCTTACCAACAATAAACATTTGTCCAAAAAAATACTCTACAAGAGATATTTTAAGGCTACAAAAGAAATTTCTTCAAGAGAAATTTCAATTGGAATTAATTGAGCAATGAACTTCAAGCAATTAATTAAAGAACAAAGTCTTTAAAAAGAATATTAAAGAGAAAACACACCCAAAAGTGACCAGAGTGAATTTGGAAACAAAGTGACAAAGTTTACAGTGATGAACGATGCTTTAATTCACTTTTGGGGTGGTTCAGGGGTAAAAATGATTATAAAAGTTACAAACAATGATTATAATGATTTTTTCACGTGGTTAAAAGGTTTAAAATGATTTAAAAAAGGTGGTTGGAATCTTTTATTGATGGGTTTAGCAATGTTTAAACTAATTATAAAAGGAAAAGATTCTAACATGAAGAGAAAAGTGGGGCAAACAAGACATTCTTTTATAGCCATCAATTCTCTTACTCCAAAAGTAAAATTTACTCTTGTCAGTCGTGAAAAACAGTCTGACAACAGAAAAGCCAATTATGGCATCATTGAACCCTGGTTTAGACCAAAAAGGGCTGGTTTAAGCCATTTTTAGCCATTTTAGACCCTTAAATCAGCCATTACTATAGCAATACCAGGCCTAGAGCCTTCAAAACACGTCAGAATGTGTGTCAGAGGCGTAGAAACCAGTTAAAACTGGTTTTACTATGATTGTTTTATCTTAAGGGTAGTTTTACCCTCTTGGCAACAGCTAAAACTACCCCAGTTGGTATCAAAACCTCATCATCAATTGAGTCCACAGACCCTGTAACTCAATTCCAGGCCAAAAGTGATGAACTTTTGCGTGAATTTTGACATCCCACGCCTGTCAGCAAGGATTTTGGGGGTCTAGCTCCCCCTTAGAGCTGGAGTTCCTTTTCCCCCCAAATTTAATCTTTCCAATTTATTTTTTCCTTTAATTCCTCATCATGTATTATACTTGTAATTTACATATGTAATTCAATTTAATTGTACAATACAATACAGTAATAATTGACACCTCATATGTAAATCAAAGTTAACTTATGTAATACACGTGCACATTTTGACATTTCAATTGAATTCAATTGAAAATACTTCAATTCCTCATAGCTTCTAAACTAAACACAGCACCTCAATTTTAACACAAAAATTGATGATTAACACCACATTTGGTGTGAATTAAATTAAAGTTTTGAGGATTTTCAACTTTTGTATTGAAAATACTAAAAACTTAATTTAAGCTTATTTAGAGTTGAGTTACAAGAATTTCACCCAGAGGTGACCCCACCTGATTTTTTATGAGGAATCCAATGGTGAAATAATTTTTATATGTTTATTTATTGGATAAAAAGTTATAATAATTTTTATTCAACTTTTTTCCAAATTTATTTATCTTTTCACAATTTTGTTAAAATTTCATTTTTACTTAATTTTTTCAAGTATAAATGTAATTTTATAATTCCAAAATTTAATGTAATTTTATTTTTAAATTGTAATTAATTTTTTTTTTACTTTAAATATAATTTTATATTCATATTTTTATTTTTATTTTAATAATATAAATAAATTTATTTTATTCATATTTATATGTTAATTTTTTTATTTGTGGTCTTTTGGGTATATGAAATTACCTCTAAGGTTCACATTCCCTCCCCCTAAAAAAGAATATTACTTTGTAATATTGGTATTTCTAGTGTGTCTGAATCTCCTGAGGAGTTTGGTAGCTTCTGGTATATCTTTTTCCTCTAACCATTCATCTTCACAAGTTGGGTCCCTGTACCTCACAAGGTATTCCCTCACTTTCTTGGTTCTTAATCTTCTTTCTTTAAGAACTTTGGTAATTTTCTTGGTACCAGATGTCTCAATAGGAGGTATAACTTGGGGAACTTTATTCCTCAAGGGAAATTTCTCAGCATCACTAGATTTATATGGCTTCACCAAGCTCACTGGAAATGTAGGATGCTTATTACTAAGTTCTTCAGATAATTCTACTTCAACAGCATTTTCCCCATGGAGGGCTTTAATGACAAAAGGTCCTGCAAAGGAGTCTTTGAGCTTTTCACATCCTTTGATGTTATTGAAGTTTGTAGTGGATACTAGTACTAAATCCCCTACCTTGAAATCTGGAGTGGAATGAGATTTGTCCCATTTATCTTTAGCATATGCAAATGAGTCTTCCATGCACCTTACTGCATGCTTTCTGGCTCTGTCTAGCATTCCTTTGAAGCTGGAAGCTGTAGGATGTATTTCAACCAAATCTTTCCTTAAAGAATCTTGGGGTAATTTGGGATTCCATCCTTTTTCCAAAATAGAAGGAGTTTCATTGGTACTGGAATGAATGGAAGTTTTGTATGCCAGTTCCAGTGTGGGTAGAAGAGTACACCAATCATGGGTGAAACCATCACTATCTTTAGATTCAAGGCCATATGCACAAAATCTTCTCACCATATCTTTTAGGGTTTGGATCATTCTTTCAGCCAGACCATCAGTTTGTGGGTGATAGGCTGTGGAGAAGGATAATTTTGTCCCAAATAGCTGGTGAAGATTTGTCCACAGTGCTGAGGTGAATTTAGGGTCTCTGTCACTAATGATATTTGTAAATATTCCAGTCCATGATACTACTCTATTCCATATTAGAAGAGCTGTATCCATGGCTGTATCATCTTTGTGACATGGCAAAAAGATTGGAGTTTTACTAAATCTGTCCACAATTACTAGGCAAGCATTGTAACTCCTGTCACCTCCTGGTGGCAGGCCAGTTACCCAATCCATATGGACGATTTCCCAAGGTCTGCTTGGTTCTTGAATTTTTATCATATTTCCAAGTCTCTTGCCAGTGGATTTATTTGCCTTTTGGCATCTTTCACAGGTTTTGCAATACTCTGCAACATCTTTCTGCCACATTGGCCACCATATGCAGGTCTTTACTTTCTCTCTTGTTCTGTCTTCAGACAGATGTCCTGAAAAGGGACTATCATGGCATTCTTTCAGTACAAGATTGATTAATGACCTGTTTACAACTGTCATGACACATGTGTGCTTGGTTCTGTGGTAAATTATACCATCCAGTAGGTGAAATCTTCCTTCATCATAAGATTTTTTCCATACTTCATCCAAGGCGTGTATTAGAGAGTTGTCCTTACAGTCTTTACCAAGTAATTGGAATAAGATGCTACAATTCTTATCTTGAGTGTAACTACTTCTGACTTCTTCAAAGAGGGTGGTGTTCAAGTCTGTAACAATTATTCCTTCTATTGGGATTTTTGGTGAAGCTTCTTCTGGCACATAAGCAGGATTATCAATATTATTTGGTAATGGCCATCTGCTTAGTCCATCTGCATTCTTATGAATATTTTCATCTTTATGAACAATAGTCATATTGTCTCTGTATTCCTCTATGGCTATTTGCCATCTGAGCATATGTCTGTTGGGTGTTTTTATGTTTAAAAGTAATTTGACAGCTGTACAATCTGTTATCACCTCAAAAACACATCCCTCCAAGAAGTAGTTTAATTTTTCCAAAGCCCAGACAAGGCATAGACATTCCATTTGACTTGCTCCATATCTGGCTTCAGTTGGTTTGATCTGCCTGGATATGAAACATATGGGTCCTTCTACAGGTTTATCATTTATGATTTGAACTTGGTGAAGTGCAGCACCCAGCCCATCTCCTGATGCATCAATATACAATTTAAAAGGTAATTTAAAGTCTGGAATCAGTAAGAGTGGAGCAGTGGTCAAGGCTTCTCTTAGAGACTCAAAAGCTTTGACTCTGTCAACAGTCATTTCAAAGACTTTGTCTTTGTCATGCAATTTATAAAGTGGTCTTGCTATGGATGCAAAATCTTTAATGTGTTGCCTGTAGTATCCTGCAAAACCTAAGAATGACTGAATTTCCTTCTTATTCTGAGGCATGGGTTTTAGCAATACTGCTGCAACTTTGTTTTTGTCAATTCCAAGGGACAAACCAGATACAACATGTCCTAGTGCTTTAAGTTCTTTAAATCCAAAAAAACATTTCTTCAAGGAGATTTTCATGTTTACTGATTGAATTTTTGTCAAAACTCTGGACAATCTGTACATGTGCTCTTCCCAAGTTTTGGAACAGACAATAATGTCATCAATGTAAATGATTAACCATCCCTCTGAGAGTTCTTCAGGGAAGATTTCATTCATCATTCTTTGGAAGTGTGAAGGTGCATTTTTGATACCAAAGGGCATCCTCAAGTATTCATACACTCCACAATGAACAATAATTCTCAAGTATTCTCTTGCTCTTGGTGTCACCACATTTTGATGGAATCCTTTAAGCGCATCCATAGTGGCTATATACACTGCTTGAGATATTTGAGTAAGGGAAATTTGGATTTTTGGTATTGGATATCTGTCTGGGACAGTGTAAGTGTTCAGAGCTCTAAAGTCCCCAACCATTCTGGATTTTCCATTATGCCATGCCACTATGACTGGTGTAGTTATTTCTACTTCCTCGTTGTGGCCTACGTTTCTTATTACACCAAGGTCCAGAAGTTCTTTGATATGAATTTCTAGAGCTTCTCTTGATTTTGGACTTGCTGGATATGCAGGTCTTCTTAAGAGTGGTGGATAAGGTCTCTCAATGTTAAGAATTATGTCAACTTCATGACCAATAATTGCTCCTAGAGGTTCTTTGTCTGAAGCAAATGCTTCTCTGTGGTCATATAAAAGGGAAGAAAGTTCATTTTCCTGTTTATCAGTCAGATGAAGGCTTATTTCAGCTTCTTTTAACTGTTCAGACTTGAATTTTTCTAATTCTAAGTTGACTGGTGATACTTTGTTTACTGTAATTTGTCTTGTAAATGGTAAAAAGGCAAATTTTTGGCGCTTATTGTCTCCAATAGTAAAGTATCTGTCTTTGTTGTTATGCAGATCTATCCCATACATGATTAAATAGTCATTCCCCAATATAAAATGGGTACTAGAGCAATTTTCCATAACAACAAATTCAACTGTGATTCTTAAGTTTCCATTTATTTGTGGGAATATGACATTGGTCTCAAAGATTCCTAATGCTTTCATTGGATTATTTGCACTGTTGAATTTGATACCATCAATTGGTAACAATTGGTCTTCAAAATTTGGTACACAAGTCTTAAGAAAAGATTTTCCAACACAAGAGCAGAAGGCTCCTGGGTCAAGCAAAAGTTTGGTGGGTTTGTTGTTAATTACCACTTCTGTTATGCAGGAGTTACCAGCTGTATAGCCTTTTCCTCTGTTTGGTTTTGTTTTCATAAGTTGTGCATCTTGAACTTTTGATAAATCAAGTTGACCATTGCTCAATTGTGGCAAGTGGGAATAAGATTCCATGATGTCAAAAGTGGCATTGATATTTTCTATATCTTTTGAATATTCAGAAAATATTGATGACTTATCATCTGAATTGTCATCTTTTTCAACATCAGGTTCTTTTTCAATATCAATTTCATTGATTTTTCCCTTCTTTGGACATGTATTGGCTAAATGGGTGGTGCTTTGGCAAATATGGCACTTTCTGACTGTATCTGCAGATTTATACTTCATATCATTAGAATTTTCTTTGGGGTTTTTGTCCACAGAATCTTTCCAAGGTGTATTAAACCTTGTTTTGAGATTCACCCTACTAGAGCCAATTTTGGTTCTGGTGGTTACTTCTTCCAATATATTGATAATATCTTCTGCTGAAGATTGTTCAGTAGTCCTGCTTTTGACAGCATGCTCTAAGTCACCTCCACATTGTCTCAGAATCTTTCTATGGATCATAAATTCTGACATGTCTGGATATAATGCTGTTAATCTGTCTTTTTGTTGGCAAAACCATGGTAAAGCTTTGTCTTTATCAGCATTAAATTTGGCAGATTCAAAGGCTGTTTCAGCTTTAAACCTCCAAGCATCATTTGCCCATTTGTTAATGATTTGGGTTTTCCACCAAGTCCAACTCTGGTGTCCATGTGCTTGTCTTATTTTGATGTACCATCTGTGAGCTGATCTGGTAAACAAGGTGTTAAATCTGGCTGTTACCAATCTGTCTGGTAATTCAAAATCTTCTTTAATCATGTCAATACCTCTAATGAATTCCATATGGTCATACTCTCCTTCACCACTGAAGTGAGGCCATTCTTTAAGTTTTGGAACTTCTTTCAAGAGTGCTTGGCCCATTGATGGTTCCAATTTATGAAAAGGAGTGGATATTTCATTTTTTAACTGTGAATTATCAGGATCCAATACTTGTGGATTTGGAATTCTTGTGCCCTCATTTTGATTTAGAGGTGTAGACATTCTTGGTAAGGTTTTCAGTATTTGTTCAATATCATTTATTTTACTGTTGCTACACCTTTGGGAATTTCTGTATTCATGCTGGAAGCTTTGTATTAAATTTATTACTTCAATTTTATACATGTCTTCTTTATGTGTCAGTTCTTGCCATAACTCTGTCTGTCTTGTATTATCAGCAGTGACTTGATTCAATTTCATTGACAATTTTGATACTTCTTCTTGTGAAGCATCAAAACACTTTTTCAAGGCAATGGTATATGTCTTTACTTCAGTAAATGAATTTGAAATGTCATCAAGGACTTTCTTGTTATCTGTTTTGATAATATTTATGGCTTGTTTAATTCTTGTTTCAATTATGTCATCAATATTGAATTTAGAATATTTATCTGTTAATTCTTTAATAATGGTAAATTGTTCATTTATTTTATTGCCAAAAGAATTATCATTATTGTAAATTTTAATTGTTCTTGAAACTTTTTCAAAACACATAAGTGTTTCATTAATTTGGCACAGACTCAGGTTGTTTGTTTTAATGTTGTTACAAATGGTTTCATTTTTATCAGAAAGATGTTTTTTCACGTCATTTACACCATCATACAACTCTGGGATGGAATCAAATATATCAGAAATCATTTCTGGAATTTTAATCTGGCTTCCTCCTTCTTCTGTAATTCCATCATGGTTCTGGCCATCTGAAATACATTTTCCATGGCATCTTGCTGAATCTTTGGAATTCTGTATCCTTGGCTGTAAGGCTTTGGGTCTGGTGCCTTCCCTTTTCCCTTGTTTGGAACTTGTGGCTGCTTTTTCACGTTGGAATTGCTGCTACTGGCCACTGGGGCTGTTTTTGGCACTGGTTTGGGTGGTGGAGGGTTGTTTTTCCTCCATTCTAGTGTCAAAAGCATCATGTTTTTCTTTTCCATCAATGGATGCCATCCATTGAGCAATTTGCAAGTGTTGGGATGGCCCAGGAATCTTCTCACAGTTAGGTAAGAATTCATGCAATTCTTCCACAGGTCTGCAAGGATCTGGTACTCCTTGAATTGAAGTGCATTGTTGTATGCACTGTGGCTGGCTTTGTATATTTCCACAGAGGCTTGTTGTGGCGGTGTCAGCTCTTTTTGAAGGTAAAATGGTATTATCAGCTTCAGAATGACCCATTTTAGTTGTTTGGAAGTCATCAACTGACCCTTTTCCTTCTGTACCTGATTGGCCTCTGCCATACTCATGTCTATTACCTTTTTGGGAGCTGCTTGAGGGGTTATAGCTGGCTCCTGACCTGGTTGAAGGCATAATTATGGTTAAAAAGGCTTAAAATAGTAATTTTATGTCAAAAAAAACTTACTATTGGCCAAATTCTTACCTTTCTGAAGGGTATTACTTATGTCCAAGTTAATCAATTCAGAAGATATTGGTTCAGGTTGGTTATTTTGAGTCACAATGACAGTACTATTATGTTCAGAATTAACAGTACTGGCAGGAATAATGCTGGTGACTGTTGAGGCTGTTTCAATTTTTTCTTGTCTTACCACGCTGTCAGACACTAAAATTAATGAAAAAGCCAATTAATTAAGTAAAAAAAAGGTTATTTCAAAAAGAAATAAAAATATAAGCCTCACTTATAATATGAAAAAAATTATTTTTTATGGATTTTTTGAATTATAAGTATTTTTTATATGTTTTTAAATTTTTCAATATAAGAAAGAAGATTTAAAAAGAGTAAAAAAAATATGTTACAGGTAAAATATCACGGCTGGGCCCCCAAATGTAAGGAGTGGATATGAAACTTTGATTAAAAATCAAGTACTTTTCTGTCCTCAAAATTTGTATAAGGTAAAATTCAATTAAAAATAGTAAGAAATATTATTTTTAAAAGAAAACATGCCAATTTTATTGTTTATAACTTCATCAGTATAAAACAATAATATTATAAAAATTTATCCAAAAAAATACTCTACAAGAGATATTTTAAGGCTACAAAAGAAATTTCTTCAAGAGCAATTTCAATTGGAATTGTTTGATCAATGAACTGCAAGCAATTAATTTAATAACAAAGTCTTTAAAAATAATATTAAAGAGAAAACACGCCCAAAAGTGACCAGAGTGAATTTGGAAACAAAGTGACAAAGTTTACAGTGATGAAAGATGCTTTAATTCACTTTTGGGGTGGTTCAGGGGTAAAAATGATTATAAAAGTTACAAACAATGATTATAATGATTTTTTCACGTGGTTAAAAGGTTTAAAATGATTTAAAAAAGGTGGTTGGAATCTTTTATTGATGGGTTTAGCAATGTTTAAACTAATTATAAAAGGAAAAGATTCTAACATGAAGAGAAAAGTGGGGCAAACAAGACATTCTTTTATAGCCATCAATTCTCTTACTCCAAAAGTAAAATTTACTCTTGTCAGTCGTGAAAAACAGTCTGACAACAGAAAAGCCAATTATGGCATCATTGAACCCTGGTTTAGACCAAAAAGGGCTGGTTTAAGCCATTTTTAGCCATTTTAGACCCTTAAATCAGCCATTACTATAGCAATACCAGGCCTAGAGCCTTCAAAACACGTCAGAATGTGTGTCAGAGGCGTAGAAACCAGTTAAAACTGGTTTTACTATGATTGTTTTATCTTAAGGGTAGTTTTACCCTCTTGGCAACAGCTAAAACTACCCCAGTTGGTATCAAAACCTCATCATCAATTGAGTCCACAGACCCTGTAACTCAATTCCAGGCCAAAAGTGATGAACTTTTGCGTGAATTTTGACATCCCACGCCTGTCAGCAAGGATTTTGGGGGTCTAGCTCCCCCTTAGAGCTGGAGTTCCTTTTCCCCCCCAAATTTAATCTTTCCAATTTATTTTTTCCTTTAATTCCTCATCATGTATTATACTTATAATTTACATATGTAATTCAATTGAATTGTACAATACAATACAGTAATAATTGACACCTCATATTTAAATCAAAGCTCACTTATGTAATACATGCGCACATTTTTACATTTCAATTGAATTCAATTGAAAATACTTCAATTCCTCATAGCTTCTAAACTAAACACAACACCTCAATTTTCACACAAAAATTGATGATTAACACCACATTTGGTGTGAATTAAACTAAAGTTTTGAGGATTTTCAACTTTTGTATTGAAAATACTAAAAACTTAATTTAAGCTTATTTAGAGTTGAGTTACAAGAATTTCACCCAGAGGTGACCCCACCTGATTTTTTATGAGGAATCCAATAGGGAAATAATTTTTATATGTTTATTTATTGGATAAAAAGTTATAATAATTTTTATTTAACTTTTTTCCAAATTTATTTATTTATTCACAATTTTGTTAAAATTTCATTTTTACTTAATTTTTTCAAGTATAAATGTAATTTTATTTTTAAATTGTAATTAAATTTTTTTTTATTTTAAATATAATTTTATTTTTATTTTTTTATTTTTATTTTAATAATATAAATAAATTTATTCTATTTATATTTATATGTTAATTTTTTTATTTGTGGTCTTTTGGGTATATGAAATTACCTCTAAGGCTCACATTTAGACACTATTGATAAGTATGTTCTATCTTTTAAAACAACAAATATTATTTTATCTTGTGATTCTATGTAGGCTGACTATCCATTATTATTTTGAGGGGCAGCTAATACACCTTAGAACCCATGGTTATTGGACAATTCTGAAATTCAAAACAGACCTACCAATAATTTCCCCCTCAAGGTACTTCCTTATTTGATCCCACACTGTCAGCTACATGAGCTTTGTGATTCAGGGCCTTGATCCTGGAGGTGCTGTCACATGGTGGAGTTTGATCTACAGCTTGCCAGTATTAACTAGTATGTCAACCCATTTAATAGCATTTTCAGAAATTGTTTCCTTTCTTGAGGTCTGGAATACAGAATGGTGACAGGTTCATTAAGAATTGAGACATAGATATTAAGATAGCAATATTCCTAATCAATTAAATCACCCATTTGTAGAAATATTGAATACTTGTGACAAGTAATGATAAGTTCTTCATATTTTTCCCCTGAAACATTGACACATTCCAATTATTCCTGGATATATGCTATGAAGAAAAGTTTTTTTTCTAAATTATTTCCTTTCATTATGTAAATATAACTCAAGATTTTATGATAAGAAAAATATTCTCAAACACAAAATGATAAGGCCATAACATTTTGTGGACTTCAAATTTTAAACCTCAGAGAATAAGTGTATTGAGTTTTCATTATGTTGGAGTTGGTAGATATCTTAGCTAAAAAGGAAGTAGTCTGGGTTGATACAATGACTCACCAGAACCATGTAGATCTAATTATTTCTCTTAAAATTTCCAAAAAGCCTCACATAAAAGGCTCATAGTACCTCTAGTTAGTGGAATACAAAATTTAATTCTGCTTGGCTTCTCCTTCAGTAGAACTATGCTTCAAATTATATAATATGTAATGGTTTTTTCCAAATGAAAAGAGGGGATAATTTAGTAGATCTTCTATGAGCCCTTATTATCTATTATGATAATAATTGTAGCTTAATTATGGAAAGAAAATAAAAAAAATGCTTGAGGCTAGCCTGGTTTTCAAATAATATTTTACTGCATATATTTGGCTCAACTGAGTCAAAGATGAATTTTTTACAAGAATGAAAGAAAAGGAGTAAATTAACAGGATCTTTTATGAAGATATAATTCTCAAAATATAACATATTATACTAAGTTCAAATTAATTCATGTAGTGTTATCTGGGATATTCTACATAGCAAATATGATGGATAAAAGCACTTTCTGTGATTGAGCCACTTATATGTGGAAAAAACATGATCTCTTATATGATTAAGATTTTATTCTAACAATTAAATTATGTCATTTATATCAGAATAGAACTGTATAGAATCTATTAATTGTATTATTTTATTTGTATAGATACAACATACTTAGTATAAGAGTTGTTTATCAAACTCTTGATAGTACTACTACTGATCAAGATTGCTAAATCTTTGCTTATTGAACATGACTTCTTTATTTTAATTTCTATACACTACTGGTTATTATAAAAGTAAGTCCTATATTTCTACTAGAATCAATTACAGGAAGATGGAATAATAAAACATCTTTTCAAAGAATATGTGATTAATTTAATTAATGTTTTTTCTCAGTAGTAATTATCATAACTTCTTAAAAAAAACCTAAAAACTAGGTAAAAAGAGCCAGAAATTTCTAAATAGCTCACTGATACTCTAATGATACCTTGCAAAGGAAAATTTAATACATTTAAGAATGATCCAATAACTGATACTTTCTTGGATTATTAATTATTTAATGATTCAACTTAATGATAATGGAATGAATGAATCAAAGCAATAGAAGGCTTCTTTTAAGTCTAATCAATATTTTATTTTCATTCCATGGATAAAGCTTAAGAACTAGATACATGATTTGTATCAATTATTTGATCACTTCTTTCCACCTAAAATTATGATAATTAATGAATCACATCAATTTTCATTGCTACCAACCTGTCTATGGTTGAGAAATAAAGAATAAAAGACTGTAAATCTTCTTTCATTTCAAAATTGAAACAAGATCTTCAAAGTTATTTATTTCATTGAAAATTTCATCACAGCTTACATTTTCTGTGAGTTTTTGAAGATACAGTGTTTCATGTGTAAACATCTAAAATGGACTGTAATTAAAACGTTTGATTTGAATAATGAAGTCATAACTCTTTTTGGCTTTACTATAGATTATCCCTTTTTTCATTGGCCCTTAAATTTTCAGAAGTTTTAATTAAGAATTGTATTTCTAATGAATTTTTGAGGTTTTTACCTTATTTCTAAATACAAACGCAGATGGTATAGATACAGGTAGTTTCCATAATGTAAGTTCCTGGATACTAGTCCCAGAGCTGTCTTTATTGATTCATTTTTGCTTATTAATGGAAAATAATCAAGAATGGACATTTTTGAACAAGGAAGAGCTTCGCATTTCCTCTTTGCCATGCCAAAATAGCAGCTTATTTTCTATTTTCTCATCATTCAATGAGACTTAGCCTGAGTAAAAAAGTTCCCAAAGGGTTTGAATTTACTAATTTTCCAATATCATGCATTTATAAACATTCTAGTATTTTCTAGATCTCAGATTCCTCAGAAATTGGGGTACCCTTTCTCTTTCTGATGTCTTTTGTCCTCACAAGCTATTTTCATTTCAAAATAGTAGCTCAAGTTTGAAGACTGATATCTACTATGGGTGTTCCAAAAACACATGTATCAATAAAGTGATTCTGAGCTCAATAAAAATTTATAACACAAATAGTAGGCTCTATTTCACATTGTAATATTAACAAACCCATTATTTTGGGCTTAAAATGCAAAAAAAAAGTTTTCACAATTCTTCTATGTGGTATTGATGATTAGGTATTGAAGTATTTTGCCTATTTCTGCCTCATATACTTAATTTAGGCTTATTTACTCTATGAAGCTACCCTAGGTGAACTCCTTTGTGGAATATTTGAGCTTACTTACTCAAAAGAATACTATTCATATTTTTCTCTATGAAAATAATAAATTTTGAATATATAAATGACTTATGGGTTCTGTATATTCCAAGAATTATTTTTGGCCTTTTTTAGTATATAAAATTTAGCTCAACGCTTGCATTAAGCACCCTTTTGGAAGCTCAAATATTAGTATTTTTTCCAAAACTTAATAATAACTACTTTGTTTGGTGTCAATTATCATTTGATGTTTGACTCCTGTAAATTGATACATCATACTTCTGAATGGGACCAAAGTTAATCCAAGAGATTGGAGAAATTGTTATTGTGGGATTTCCTCTTCATTTAAGGTCAATGAAGTAACCTAAAGGGGAAATTACAAGAATTATATTTAGAATTTATATCAGATTCTTGTAAGCCTTTCACTACTTTCAGGTTAAGACAATATATTTTTGAATTCCCAATCTTCTAATTTATATTTAATTCACTTAATAATATGTTCAAATAATGGCTAATGCCTTGCTAAATACGTTTTTTCAAACAATTCTCTGAAAAATACTTGGAAGAATTATTTTTTTAAAAAATCTCCAGCAATATTACTTTATGAAAAAATAATTTGGAAAACCACATTCAATATGACAAAAATAATGCTTAATTATTATATTATAAAGAAAGCCTTCATGAGATAAAATAGTGATTTGAAATAAATACTATTTCATTCATTACTATATAATGAAATTAGAAAACTTATCAAAGGGAATTGTAAAATAATATAAAAACAATTAGTCAACATTTTGCTTCAATGATAGCTCTGCTTTATATATTCCAACTTTTTACTTCAACAATGGGAGGTTTTGATAGTACTCAACATAGGACTATTCACAATATATTTGTGTATAGAGACTGAGAAATAATTCAATTAGTAATAACTCTTGAAACACTAATGGTGTTATTAAACCTTTTAATAACCTCTTAGCTATTTTGAAGACATTTAATTTGTCTAGTTAAGAAGTCTTTCTAGTCTATGGTGTGTCCATATCTTAAAGCATAAATAGGTTTATATTGTGATACAGGTTTTTTGTGCTCTTGCATGAATTATATGTGACTTGGAAATTATGGCAATAGATATTTTGTGTAGATCTAATGTATTAGTTTACTGATAGTTCTTTATGATATTGTGGAGTATTAAGTATACCCAAAGCTCTGTGTTTTTTTGGGTAGAAATCTCTAGCTCTTTCTTCCATTAATTATCTTTAACATCTTTTTATATTTACTGCTTCCTTATATTTCTATTAAGCTCCTTGAGATTATTTAAATGAATTTCTAAATCTTCATCTTATATCATTTTTTATTCCTCCTGAGCCTGAATATCATTTTTATGATAAAATCCAAAATTGAACTATTATTTTTCTTAAAACTGTTTAGACTCCAATTATTTGTAAAGCTCCAGGTTTATAATTTCTAAGTCAGGTATTATATACCCAACACATTCTTCCTGAAACATATTTTTTCTTTGATATGCTTCTTAAACAGTAAGGAAAGGCACAATAAGACTTCATTATAATGGAAAATTTCTCTTTTCTTTTGATCCCTCAAAAATTGTATTTGAACAATTTCAATATGATCACCATGATTATTTTTTGCTTAAGCTACCTCATAGGATATATTAGTTCTATAATAATCTTCATGAATTTTTTTGATTAAGAACTCGTTATTTATGGAAAATAGTATAAAATACATTATAAAAACAGGTATTTGATGAATAAGCCCAAATACTTTTGAAAATATGTAACTTGAATTGTAGAAAAAACTGATTTATTTATTTATTTTCTCTAGAAATTACTGTTTTCGAAAAATAAGACTTCTAAATTAATAATACTATGAGAAATATTCAGAAGATCAAGATTCCTATCTGGATCATTTTAGTGAGAACATTTCTCAGAAATTTCAGCTCGGAATTCTTAACAATTAATTTACCTCATTTAAATAAGGATCCTAATAAATATTAACGAATAACTGTAACATAAAATTTGAGTAAAACGTGCTCAATGTAGAGAGACACTTCTTCTAGGACACTACTTATAGGATTTGGGAGTAAGTTACAATAGCTACAATAGCTAAAAAGACATATTTGAGTTTTTCTATTCAGTTGATAAAACCCTTCAGAATTTAAGAACAATCTTTCTGTAGCTCTTAAGCTATTTTCTTAATGGTTACTCTCACTAGTTTGGAAAGTAAATTATTGTGACATGAAATATAGAATATTTGGATAGAGGCCTTCTCTGATTCCTTCATAATTCTATTTGAAGGAATTTGAGAGAATATGAAATTATTTAAGGGAAGTACCAAATAAAACCCAATTGAATTAGCTCAAAAGCTGTTTTTTTATTGATGTATTGCTATTTATGGTAGAACTTCTTCTAAAGCTTTAAAATAATTTCTTTACTATTTCAGATATTGCTTGTCCAGGGAATGCTGATTGAACTCCTTTATCTTAACTCCAACAAGACTCAGAAAATGGGAAAAACTTTATTACCCAATGATTCTTACACATTTTTCATATGTGTTTGAAGCAAATTTAAAATTAAACAATTTCCATCATTTGAAATCTATATTATGAATTACTAAATTAATTAGGCTTTTCAAGGTAATTCAAAAATCAAGCAGGAATTTGGAACATAATACAAAATTATTCAAAAACACTTATTCTTCTACATATAAAGATATCAGGAGGGAAAATTTCAAGTAATTATTTGTTGTTGAATATTTTCTCAACAACAATAAACAAAAAATACACATAATTCTTGTATCAGACAAAAGATGTATATTTTGAGTTTAGTCTTCCAATAATGTAAATTACATTTAGTTGGGGTTTGGTAAATAAACAGAATATCTACAGTGCTTTGATCAAGGAAGGGGATGTAATATGTCAGTTGATATGAAAAATGCTCTATTTCTTACCTTAGAAGCCAGTTTTAATGATTACTGTATGCATAAAATTTCTAAGAAACTGAAAAGTGTGACAAGAGCCTCCATAATCTTCAATAACATATATTAAATTACTCAACATAAATGATGAAAAATCATTTAAACTACCCCAGTCAGATAAAAGGGAATACTTTGATCAAGTACCAGAATTCAAAATCAGAATCTATATGGCTGGCTGTATGAGATATCTACAATATAGTTGATGACAGATAGAAACACGAGTTTGAGAAATAAAATTCAACATAATATAGTTGAATATAAATGAAAGGGATCTACTAAGACAATTCGAAATGGTGAGTACCTCTGAGAGCCCTGGGTGAAGGTTTTATTATCTGAGCTATTGTGATACACACCAAAATAGTAATTATTATATTTATAACCATTAGTATGACAAGGTTACCACTTCCAAAGGAAGTCTTAACATTTAGGAATATCAGAATAGTTAAATTATTTACTCTTAAATTGAGTGAGAGAAAGGTTTTTCTTCCAATTTTGATACCTTTTTTTCGACAATACTATTACCTCATATCAAGAATAATCTTTCATGTAAAAGTAAGGGTTAAAAAAATCAGGAGATTTTTTCGAAATTCTGATTCCGATAGTTTTAACAAACCTCAATATATTCATTTTAATGATAAGAAGCCATTTCTTGACTTTTCTAACAAAAGGACTGTTTTTTATAATGAAATTTTTCATTTTACAAAACAATTTCAATTTTTTTCTGATCTTGAAAAAAAAACTTTCTTTTTCTTTTTCAAGGATTTTGATATTGTTTCAATAGAAATATGATTTTGCGTTATTTTTTCAAATAAAGACTCTATATTTCAAGTCCTTGAAATAAATTACTTACCCTCTTTTTGAAAAATACTGAAATATGATTTATTCAGAAGACAAAGACAATTACTTTTGTGGTTCTTGGCATATTCTTCATTCCAAACATAAATAGGGGGTTGTATAAATTTCTGCCACCAGAGACTTTCATGATTTCACAAAGTACAAATATCTTCCAAATAAACACCTGTTCCATATTCAATTTAGAAAAAGAGATGTATGTCTTGAAAAATAAACTAAATATTCTTTGTAATATCAAAAACAAATAAATCACTATTTTTAATGAATTTTACAAATTCATTTTCAAAATACATTGAAGACTTATTTGGAAAGAAATGAACCTATTAACCCTCTATGCAGCTAATAGTTATACACCAATATCTCATTCTCATGTTTCTTTTTCTATCATGTTTTATTCTCTTAACACAAATGGTGATTATAGTTATCATTTATCTTGGAAAAATCTTTTAATATTATTTGAAAAGGATTTGAACAAAAGGATGCTTTCTTGAGATACTTGGAAAATTTACAGAACAGGATTAGGGTTAAAATGAATTATGGTATAATTTCTATTAAAAGTATTCCATATAAGGTTTTTTTATGGGGGAAACTCCTTGAAACTATAGAAAGAACATCTCTCAAGCTTTCATTGTGAGTCTGAGATACTTATTCATTAGGAAATGAAATTAATTTGATTCTGAAATTTCAAATTAACTTAGTACTTTTGGATATTTTTTGGAATTTTTTGTTTTTAATCTAGTCAAAGTTTATATCAACTCTTCCTTTTAATACTTTGTCTAATAGTTTTCTACTGAATAAATACATAAAAAATATATAAAAATATTTCAGCTTTAAGATATGACTTTTTATTCATTTTTCACATTTTCAGTAAGTGTATTTTGTGATAGGAGAAATATTTTCTAATTCTTTGAGGATTATATCACTGAAGTATCTCATATTAGATCCCTTTTATGCATTCCCGTCACTGATTTAGATTTTTTGAGTTATGGGATGAGAGGCTGAAAAATTTTTCTAAATTCATGAACTAAAAAAAACATTATTTTCTTGGAAATTGTAAATATTTATTCATAATAAAATATGAAATATTGAAGAAAAAATACTCTAGATACAATTTTGAATATATTTAACAGGAAATAATTTTTAAAACCCAGAGAACAAGCATGACACTCAAGATCACCATAAATATGGTATACATGAAAGGAGTGAAATACACACCTTGCCCCTTTATTAAACTAAATAAGCATACAATCAGGCCACAAACAGAAAGTCAGGACCTAAAGAGGTTAGTCTTTAAATGTAAAAGTCTTGAATTAGAAACCTTCCCCTTTCAGAAACTGTTATTCTGATTACCAGTTAATAACAGTTAACCGAGTTATTAAGGATGTAAACTCTTTCAGAAAATAAACCTTAATCTTTACCTCTCATCTAAAATATGGAGTTTTAATTAAAGACCCCTATAGTGGTATCTTTTATCAAATTTATCAAGAAGATATATCAAGTGGTACTCTCTCCAAGACTGTAGCACCTCTGGATCAACAATTACAGTAAAAATACTACCTGAACAACCTGGAAAAACAATTCTATTTTTTCATCTCTCATCTTTATTTCACAGTTTTGATGAGAGAAAAATCAATTAGAATATTTTTTTTGAAGGTAAAATTAGAGCTATGAAGAGGAATCATCTTTATTCTTTTGTATTACACAGATCATAATTTATTGGTATGTTTCTCCCAAAAAGATCAAAATACTATTTTAAACGAGGTTAAGAGTACTTTGAGCCTGAATATCTTTGAAATATTCAAGTAAAGTCCATTCAAACGTATTTTCAACTTGTATAGATCACCTGTTTGTTACAATCTAATCCACTTCTTAGCCCATTATCTTAAAAATGGACAAAGTTATTAAGGATTTAAGGCTATGATTGCATGCAAGCTTGTACTGTGGAATACTATCTCAGATAATTGAACTATGAGGTTTCAAATCTGTACAGAGGCTGTTCATCCATTGATTCAAAATAAAATTATATAAGAAATTCACACACATTTTCATACAGGGTTGTACTCTAGGTTATTATCCTGTATAATTGAATTATGAGCTTTCAAGCCCATTCAAGTAGAATTTTTTCATTCATTACTGAACATTTGACTGAAAAAAATCCCTCAGAGGTGATTTTAACGTTATTGGACATGCCTTCGCTTTTGCAATATTCTTTAACTTTATATTGGTTGAATTTTTTCCCTTTTATGGGCATAAAATGTTGAGATGTGGTTTCAAAACCACATCTGGGTACCAATACAGATTTTTTTTGGTTTTGTTAAGCCAGAAACTAGCCACCTTATTAAATTTATTACTCTATGAGCATTGAAATATGTTATTCCCCTCTATCCACCCTGAATTGAGATAAAAAGAGGCTTCACCCAGTAGGAAAAATCAGCGATTATCTTAACAACCTGTCCTTACTTGGTTAAACTGTCTTAAAAAGAGGTAACCCTTAGAATATTTTAGATATAATTATAATCTTAATTATTGTATTGGTGATTAAAATGATTCAATTGATAATCATTGCAACCAGCGCTTTTAACAGACACATCACCACTATTCCTTAATAGTAGAGCCCTCTATGTTTTATGTTTCACAGTCATAGTTAAATCTTGTAATTACTGTCTCATAGCCTCTGCATGGACTCACCCTGAAAATCATAGAAAATCAATTACTTATATTAAGAAATATATATACTGTTGTTTCATAATGATTATGAGATCCTTGTTTGAGAAGTTTTTCTTATCTTTTTTAACTTCTTATTATTAAATAAAAGAACCCTACTCTTCATATAAACTGAGGTAAAATATGATTTACAACCAAATTTAAATATTTTTTGATATATCTTGCTTCCCCAAAGCTCACTATTCTTGGGGAAAACATTCACAACTGAAGCACTCAGGCTTTTCTCTCAGATCTTATATTGAATTATATTTAAATAAAAATGTTAGACCCTGTAATTAAGAAATAATCAACACATGTATTATCCAAATTTAAAATTAATGCCTTTTTCTCAATATGTAAATTTTTCTTAATGAAAATCTTCACCAATTTATCAAATCCTTATATATAATCTTATTGAATGACATTACTTTTTATTTTTTTCTCTACACATAAATCCAAAAAGTAAATTAATACTTCAATATACTCATAATTGAAAGAAATTAAGAATTTGGGTTTTAACTTAAAGGGGCCAGCTGATAGATTTTCCAAGTTTTGAAAGAAGACTGCCTGTAAACCATTAAAAATATTAAGAATTCTCAATTTATATTTTTAATTTTGTCTTTTAATTCTTCAAATCTCATTTGAGGAGCTGTAATTTCATGATATAAAGATTAATTTCATACATTAACGTTGATCATCTATAAGTATCCAAGATGTGAAAGGTATTCAAGTCAGCTCTTTATAAGATTTTTACAAATTAGCGGCAGAAAACCTCATTAAATTTCTTTCTTTTTCAATTTTCTACATCATCACATTGACACTTGCAATGGGAATACTTCCCAACATTCATGGAAATTTGCCTTTTGAATTTAAAAAAAATATGGAATTAGAGAAAAACATCCACTCAAAAATGTACCAATTTTATATAATATTCTTAATTTCAATCACAAAAAGGGTCTATCATAAATTTCAATTCATTATAGTAAAGGTATTTCACCCAGAATATTACTTTAATGTACCATTTATTTTTTTAATTGATGTCATCCGTTTTTGGAGGGTTTGACTATTATTTTGATTTCCATTTTAAAAAATATTTTTGTAAATATAATCACCAGACTAGGTACTCAAGTTAATAATTAGCCCAAAACTTTTCTATATTATCTAATTTTAATTCCATTTGAAATTTCAAAGGAATCATTTGTAAGAAGCCTTTGGTACTTTCAAACTTTATCAACTTTAAAAATAAATCTTCCATATACCACTAATGCCTCTCTTAGCCAGAATCTAATGATGATATTATTGACAAAAAAAACAAATCTATTAAATTACTTTTGAACAAAAAAAATAAATAAAAAGATAATCTTCCAATTAAATAAGAATGAAATACAAACAAAGATAAGGGAAGCACCCATCCTCAAGAAATTTAATTTTTGAAGCTTCAATAATATACTGAACTAACACTTATTTAGATCAAAATATATTTTTTCTCATCAGGAATGTATTTACCCTCAGATTTACTATTATTTTCTGAAAGTTTCAAACAAAATTTCAAAATCCCTAAATGTATTTTCAGAAGGCTTCAGGAGCATTTGAAAATAAAGACCCTCTTCTGAGTAATTAATACGCAAACCAGGTTAAGGAAGAATATAATTTAATTCCTTTGATCATCAATCATCTTTAGCAAATTTATGACTTCAATTATAGATTATCCAATTTTTTTACTTCATAGCTGAAAATACTGATAATAAATCCAATTTTCTTTTATTTGAAATATTATGAAAGGAATCGAGCCAAATAAAGCCTGTCAAAATTATAATTAGTGATTAATTCTATAATAAATGGAATTGTGCTTGAAAATGACATGATTTTTAAAAAATAATCGTGTGAAATGATAATAAGATATAAAAACACTTTCAAAGACGGACTGAAAGAATTTGAGAAATGTGATTAAGTGTTGACATGGACATACGTTGACCACCGAGTTCTAAGATTTCAAACGTTTTTAATACGCCATTAATGAGAGATTGAGAGTATTTATCAAGCACTAAAATCTTCCAACGACCGTTTGAGGGTTTAACAGATTGAATAGTGTCAAGATAACCTATAAAAGGAGATGATGGAAATGAAGAGGTCAGTTAGTCAACGAATGAATCAAGCCATTGATGATTTGGATATACGTTGCCTGATGATCTCAATTAAAGAAAAACTTGAATCAATTAATTAGCTTGATTACTGAAGTTTTATTGTCTGTGGTCTTTGACGATACTGTAGACAAGAGATGGGTAGGCTTAGTTCATTTTGAAAGAGTCCAAGACTATTTTAGATCTTGGAGAACGCTTAAAAGCAAATTAATATCACAGGAAGTTAGGAACACTCATGTGCTTCATTAACAATGACAATATTATGACGACTTGATATAGGAGTAATTATTGAAAGAACAGATCATGGAGACAATGCGAAGATTCTTTGTTGAAAATGAAGCGTTTAAAACTGGTACACATTCAAAATGTAGGATCTAAGATCATCTAGGGGAGTTCAAGGCACTGGTTTTTATTGGCTCGTGCTTGATTTCTCGATCGCTTGATTTTAGCTCCTTGAACCACCATTTTTGGTAGCTGGTGGCCTGGTTCATGAGCTTTGATTGTTGTAGGCCATTTTCACATATGGGGCCAGGTGGTGCTTGAGCGTTGAAATCTGCTCACGTTGCGGTAAAATGTGGCTTATGGATCCACCCCTTGAGCTCCCCTAATCAAGTAGTGATGCGCTTTATTCTGGCCTGAGTTCCAGTTCACTCTGCAAACAGGATAACCAACTTCTTCACCCCAAACCCACCCTGCTGGCCAAACTAGTCGCCACTCCCCCATGTAATATAGTATAGTGGTCCAGTTGGTATCAAAACAGACTGTTGGACAATACAATGATGGATTCAATCAGTTTTGAATTCAAAATTTGCCTGAGAAATTTACTTTTTAAGCGCATCTGTGCAACATTTGTTTCATAACTTGCCTTTTTGAGGTTATAAAGTGTTTTGTCTTCCAAAGGGTAGAAACAATACTTTCTCCCACCGAAAAATTATTTTTTACATACTTGAAGTTTCGTATTTTGAAAATGGGGGCATTACCACCCATTTTCATAAATCTCCAAAACCATTATCAACAAATTGCGGACAGCATGGGTTCGCTGTCTGCTGTTCCCACGCTGAACGCTGATGTAAATTTATTCCAAAAGCTTTCAGAACTCTCTGATCATATCAAAAACCTAAGCTCAGAAATAAAATCACTCAAACAAAAAGTAGATTTACAAAGTGGAAAGATTTTATCATTAGAAGAAAAAGTAGATTCACTCGAAAAAAAAGTAGATTTACAAGGTGGAAAGATTTTATCACTCGAAAAAAAAGTAGATTTACAAGGTGGAAAGATTTTATCACTCGAAAAAAAAGTAGATTTACAAGGTGGAAAGATTTTATCATTAGAAAAAAAAATAGATTCACAAGGTAAAAAGATTTCATTAATAGAAAAAAAATGTAGACAAACAAACTGAAAATATTTTATTATTAGAAAAGAAAATGGATGAAAATTATTTTAAACTGGATAAGAAGCTTACATTATTGTAAGTTTTTTTTTTGTTTTTCAATTTACTTACTTATCTTTTTTTTTGAATTTTTTACTTAGGGATAGAAACAATCGCGCAAGAATGGCTAACAGTATTTGCCTTTCCACAATGGATCCATTAACACCATTGGCATCACTTAAAACAGGGTCAATACTCAATTTATTTCCTGAAACAATTGATGAAGTTGAGAATTTGTCCAGTAAGTTTTATTTTTTGAAAAGACAAGTTTGATCGATTAACATAAAACAATGATTTTCTTTGATTTTTTAATAGCTGCGTGCCTCAAAGAATTATTGGAGGGGCTTGAGGAAATCGTTCCTCAAAGTAGAGATGCAAGACGGAAGGCATTTAAACAGGCCATAGGCCTACAAGTACAAATTCACAGAGCCTGATTCTTTGCCTTTCTCTTTTGTTTGCTTGGCTTTCTTTAGCGTGCTTTCCAATCTTTTTACATCAATTTTTTTTAATATTTTCCTTTGTGACTTGCTTTTTTTGCATTGTTAATCTTATTGAAGCCTACTCAAAGGTTCATTCCTTCAGCCGAATTGAAGAAAAATTGCACAGATTACTTTTTTGGAGTTAAATTCACAAAAATTCCATTCTTATCAAGGTAATAGACATTACAAAATAATAATTACTTAAAAAAATCGCATTGACATATATATCATTGTTTTGTGAATAAATAAATAAATGAGCCTATTATGATATACATATATGTTTTGAAAATAGCGGATTGTTAACGTTGAAAAAGCTCCAATAAAAGCTGGCTTTATTTCTTTTCTTGCCCAGCATGGTATCGCTTGTTTTTATTTTATTTTTCTTTGTTACTAACTGTAAATAGCTTTCATAATGTTAACTATCTTAAGGAATTACATTTTTTTCACCTGTCTTAAGAAAATTTTTCACCTGATGCCTTTTTATCTTATCATTTTTTACTTCGACTGAAAAAGCCTTTCTTTTTCTCCTTTTCAACCTTGGGAGTACCATAACCTGAAGGAGCGGAGACAATAGAAGGCGAAGGCAAAGGTGAGTTCTCTGCAACAAATGAGCGAATGGAGGAAGGTTTGGGTAGACTATTTGATCCGGAAGGGAGGCCTGGACGAAGGTGGGAAGAACGAGAGGCCGAAACATCCTTTCCGGGTGGGATTCGTTGAGAACTTTGATGGGAAGGTTCATGGACGTATCGTTCATCATAATTTGTTCGTTGAGTCTTTGGTTGAGGTAATTTGTTGAGTTTCGAAGGTCGCAAAGAATTCGCGTCAAAAGTTGTGAGCCCCATAGATTGACTAGCACCCCCTCTATCTATGTTGACTAAGTCCGCGATATACTTCTTAGGCGTATAAATATGAGTTGAACCTATGATAATATCATTAATGTTATTGTTAATTTACGCAGTAAATAAAACCAATGAACGTCAACCTGAGGGGGTTGATTGGGCTAACCTATGACTATGTCTTTCGTGTGTGCTTCTGAAACCTCGTAAGCAGCCCGAATTTCTGAATGAGTCAATCCGCCAGCCACAAAGACCATGACCCTCTGTCGGTTCTCAATCACGGTTTTTGATTTAGGACGCTGCCAACTTGGCTTAGCACTTCGTAGTGATGTGGGACCACCGCCGTTTGTCGCTAAGCTAGCGGCGCCTGTCTTTGCGCCGGAGACAGTCGGCGTTTCACCCATATAAGGAAACAAATTCAAGTCTAGTTTGTTCGAAAGTGCCTCCTACATAGACCCACATCCCCACATGACTCAACCCGACCGTTATGTGATCTAAAAGGTAAGCAAAAGTTACTCGTACCTCCAACATCAGTTTGACAAAAGGTTGAAACCTTGAAATGTCATATGCGTTCTCGTCCAACGACTGTTTAAACAATTGTTTCTTCTTTTTCCCGCTATCTTTTGTTACATTGGCTCCGAGGTGAATGAGATTGTTGACAGCATCCATTTCATGTAAGGCTAATTTGGCGTGTTGATAAAGTCGTCGCCGATCTTCGTCTGGGACCCCATCTCGATAAAGCACATATAGAGCCACAATTCGCAACTTGTCAGACGTGCTACAAGAGTACAAAGCATTAGGATTTTCAGAGAATTGATCATAGTGGAACGAACAAACCTTAGAGTGCGATCATCCAAAAGTGGCACCATTTCCTCTACGATCGACTTGGGTGTCCGCCCTTCGGCTGTCATACCCGTCGAGCAGCACTGTTCAACTGATGCTACTGCTGCTAATTGACGTTTTTCAAACAATTCCATACAGGTTTCTGCCATGCTGAGATGGAGAGAAAGCTATAGAAAACAATAATCAAAACAAAGAGGTACAAGTGGCCAAGGCCAAAAAGCCATCAATCATTTATAAGACCAGAATAATTACCTTTTCTTTACTTTCTTTCAAATGGGGTAGACTAGCCAACATGTCCTTCATGTCATTCAGACTAGTCCCGTTTGTCAAATGTCCGTGCTCAGTAGCATACGCCTTAAACTCCTTAATTAATTTATCAAGCGCGTCTTTCATGTGCATATGCCGAACTTCTACCCAAACTTTGTCTTCTTCTCCCAGAATAACTTCTTTTTCTTCAATTTCACCTGAATGATCTTTGAATGAATAGCTAAACCAGAGTAAGACATAAAGGGTGGGGGTTTCAGCGGCTGGATTTTTCGCGTTGGCATGGCTAACGATAACATACACATATTTGTTTCCACTCGCAATTTCCAAAAGGTCATTGCACATGGCTTGATATGTAAACTCATGCAATAAAGGCGCAAAGAGATCCATAGCTCGTTCAGTAATCAAGATTGTGCTACGGGGCCTCGGTGGATCAATAACCGGCTAGGAAACATAGAGAGGAGATTAGTTATACCAGGCAATCAAGGACATCATAAGTAAATTTGAGCAGGAGATTGGTTAAATGGTTATAAGAGCAGCCAAGTTAGCAAGTCAATCAATCAACTCACGGGGAACTCTTTATTAGAATCACAATAATTTAGCAAGTCTCTTGCTAAACAAGACGCTAATCTTTTGCAGAGATGTTCCTTAACCAGTCCAGCTAGTCCCAAAGGAGGGCTTGGAGGCTGATAGTATCGAATGTACGGCTTTTCGCCTAAAGTGGCAAATAGGTTAATCAACTAATTCATTCTCGTTAAAAGTGGGTTGTTTGAATAAGATAAAAGAGGCGATATAGGAGTGGGAAAGGAATAAGAGATGAGGTCAGAATTAAAAAAAGGACCAAAGGCATCGATTTTAATGACAATGAAGATGGGAAAAATGATTGAATGTAATTTTTGTGCTCTCAATAATGCAAATAGAAAAAAATGATGGATAAGAGAAGAACAAAAAGCAACAGAATGTCTGCTTACCGATTTGCTTATCCAACAAATTTCCTCTTCCCAGATATCAAGCGCTTGTTCAGCGGATCGAATGGGTGGAGGAGCATAGAGAGTCAAAAAACTACGAGGATTTGGAGGCCGGAGTGTATACACTTGAGGTTCCTCTGGCAAAATATTAGTAAACAATTCGATTAATTGCCGAAGGTAGGGCGCAGCTGGAGAATGGGTGAGTCTATTGACAAGTTGATCATCTAAGGCTATAGAAGTTTTGAACCATGTTCCATGGTTTTTTCATACATAGCAAAAAGATTTAGCGGATTGATAAATCGAAGCGAAATGTCAAACTTTGACTTTTAAAATAAATCAATTACCATCAACAAAAAACATGTGCGCGCCAGCATATTTATTGAAACCTTCAGGTGGTGCCTTTTTGCCAGTGCTACCATGAGGACAAAAATCGGCTATGATTCGGTCAATATTCTTAGCTATTGGTGCAAGGATGTAAATAACGTCAAGATTCGGGGTAGGATTTCGGTTGTTTTCAATTAGATCGATTTCTGAAAAATGTTTTGTTTGTATAAGATAAATTATAATTAGTGATTAATTCTAGAATAAATGAAATTGTTCTTGAAAATGATATAATTTTTAAAAATAATCGTGTGAAATGATAATAAGATATAACAACACTTTCAAAGATGGACTGAAAGAATTTAAGAAATGTGTGATTAAGTGTTGACATGGACATACGTTGAACACCGAGTTCTAAGATTTCAAAGGTTTTTAATACGCCATTAATGAGAGATTGAGAGTGTTTATCAAGCACTAAAATCTTCCAACGACCGTTTGAGGGTTTAACAGATTGAATAGTGTCAAGATAACCTATAAAAGCAAATGATGAAAATGAAGAGGTCAGTTAGTCAACGAATGAATCAAGCCATTGATGATTTGGATGTACGTTGCCTGATGATCTCAATTAAAGAAAAAGGCATTTCAATCTATTTCAATCAAGTAAATTTATAAGAATCCCAAAAAAAATTAAAATCGATTAATTAGCTTGGTTGATAAAGCTTGATGGTCTTGTCTGGTTTCGTTCGATTTATGTAATTTTCATTTCTTGCTGGATTCGATTTGGATTTCGATTCAGATTTGGATGGAAACAAAAAGCTTGAGTTAATTTCAGTTTTTCGGGAGAAGCTCAATGGCATCCAAACTTTTGGTCAACAGCGCAATTGACCATCTCAATTAATTAATTTTTCATCCAACCACATCAATAATCAAATTTTATATGAAAACTGTACTGATGACACCTGGAAAGTATTGAGAACATTCAAATTTTGTTACTAAAAATGCAGCTCAAATAAGAAATTTGAGAAAAATTATTTCAATAAGGTTTACTTTGAATGAAGCAATTTGATGGATTAGGCAATTCTCTTCATTTAAGAAGGGATTTGAGATGCTTTTTGGCAACTTTCTTTTTGGGAGACATTATTCACATTTTTACACTCTTCATCTTATCAAAGCTATTTTGTAGATGTCTTCAACATGTGTCAAGTCTTGTGTTCTACTTTTTGATCATAGTATAATATTTAAATAGCGCTTTGTAAATGTGCTGGTGGTATGAAATGAGATTAATAATAAATTTTGAATATAAAGGGTAGCAATTTTTTTACTGGGTTTTAGATAAAGATAAGATGGTTTCAAATCTTGTTAAATGATGTTCTGATACCTAGGCAAAGCTTTCTTCAATAATGAACTTCCACTGAGTTTGGCTACTGGGTAAGCTTTCAACACTCAAAGGCCACTAAGTGCAACTACTGGGAAATACAAGAACACTATACTTTACTGGACTAACTTCCAGATGTCAAATGAATTAATTTCACTTTTTGGAATGTAATTTTCTTGGAGAAAATTCTTCAATTTGAGAGGAGAGAGCCCCTATAGTTATGCCTTTTCAGGATTCAGGGGGCCCTCCATGGGAACTCTATTTTCCCACTTTCATTCCTCTTGATTTCATCATGCAACACTATTTTTGGTGAGGGGTTTACATTCATGTGGGAGGTGATTTAAGGCTTAGTGATAACTATTCTTCTGCATTGCCTTTATTTTGTCATATGATATGTTTTTGGTAGGTTTTTGATCAGGATCTTGTATTTACATTGTATATTTCAGGTTTTTTTCTTTTGGTGAGCAATTTTTGAAGGCAAAGCCTTAATTCTTGTCACATCATCTTATTTGGGTGAAGTGATGATGACATTATATTCTCATAGTTTTCTTGAATATGTCATTTTATTTTATTTTTGATGGTGTGGCTGTGTGATTAATGCATTTTCTGTGGCTGCATACACTTAGCCTTCAAATCTGGGGTCAGCTTATCTCTTACAGATGTGGCTTTGCATCTGCTTTGCATCTGCTTTGCATGAGGTGGTAAATGATGTTAAAGTTTAATTTTGGAAGTCTTTTGAGCTTATTAATACAGTACATCTCATTCCATATCCCAAAGGGGGTGTGCAGTTCTGCAGTTTTTCTGCATTTGAATTGCATGACCTGGGTAAGTATGTGGGATTTAATTTTCAGCTGATATTTTTTTGCATGTGTTTCTGTATTATAATTTATGCATGTAGTGGGGCTGTGTCATTTAATTGAGTTATGTCCCAGTGGATATATTTCCAGACTTTGAGTGTGGCTGTGTTGGGGCCTCCAGAAGGAATCTCATTGGATTTGAGTTGGTGTTATACATCTTAAATGAACTGTATCTTTCAATTATTCAGCTTATTACTTTAAGAGGTTAAGCTTTTAATGCAGATATCTTGTACTGATTGCATGTGCTATAGTGGTGTTTGAGTTTTCAATGATTTCTTGACACATTTAATACCACAATGCTGTGTAATAATTTTAATTTATCTAGAATATTTAATATTGACTTTAAATATATGTTGTGTAATTAATTTAGCTTTGTAACACATATATTCCTTCTCAGCTTCACTTCTTAAATCATTGCATTACCATCACCTATGTGATATCAAAGCACACTCACTTGGTTTATTTTAAATGAGCCATCATGTTTCTGTATTGCAATTTTTATTCAAAATAAACTGTAAAATGCTTCATAAAATAGGTTTATTCAATATAACTCATAGATTTATTCAATATCAATAATATAGGGAATTTATTTTACATTATTAGGAACTGATTTCACATGATAAGGAATGTATTTTGAATCATAAGGAAGTGATTCCACATCTTTTGGAATTAAATCACCCCAGGGTTGATTTTTAATCAAAATATGGTTTATGTTAAATCGACCTATTTTATAAAACATTTTCCATCTTATTATAAATAAAAATTAAAATGAATAGAAATCACTAGGTTGATTTAGAATAAACCGGGTTGGTGTGACTTGATATCACATAGGTGAGGGCCTCTTCTAAGTGAAAAGTGACCATGCACTCAGTGTCGGGATGAGTCTATGAAGTGAATATGGAAAGGTAATTAAAAGCTACAGAAATGAATTTTGTACATAAAATAGTTTCAATATGTGATTAAAGCCCTCCAATATTGAAAAATAATGATGATGAGTCTAGTGAGAGCCCTAGTAACCCTAATATTCTGTTATTTGGAATAATAAATAGAAAAATGAGCAAAACTATGATTATATCTTCAAAAATCTAGGTTTACTTCTGTGCAAGACAGAGTAACCACATAATAATAAGCTGCTAAGATTCTGAGGGGAGGTTCCTAAGGGAAAAAGCCTCCATGTATCTCAAATCAGAGTTGGAAGAGGAGGAAAACCTCTTACCATGTAGCTAGAGTGAAATTTCTTGTATAGTTAGTTTATAGTTCAACACACCCAAAACCACTACTATACCTGCCCAAATGTGTTTTTGAAACTACATTTTCCCCACTGGTTTTCATGCAATAGGGGGTGTCAAAGTCATCAGATCCCACCTTAAAATAACACAGTATTTGGTTTCCAAATCACCAGGGTAAAACCCATGTTTTTCATGTGTAAATTACACAAGATTTTAACTGAGTCCCCTGTTATATTCAACAAATACCATTAATATGGAACTTCAGTTTGAAACCTAACCCATATTAGTATTCAAAACTCATGAATCATATCTGTAAAACATGGTCTTCCACCATCTATTTTTAAAAATCTGATCAAAAAGCTTACAATCACTTTATATTTCTTCAGCCATATCATAATGCCTTGCACCAAGATGAAACAAATAAATTCAGATATGAAGACCACCTTGTGCCTTCCTCATCCAATAAGGTAATTCATCATTTATTTTTGTGTTTACCTGAGATGATGAAATCTCATTTGAAATTTAAAGGGCCATAATTGTTTGGAATCACCTCTCAATCTTGATCCTTTTCTTAATAATGATTATGACTTAGTTCAAGCAGAAAAACTTCATTATGAATCAGTAAGTATGTTGAAACCTGATATTTTTAAAAGTAAATTTTAATTATTTCTTCTTTGACCAGCTAAGTAAATCTATAGCTCATTAAACACAAAAGAGTAATCAAGCATTGACCCCCAGCTTGAATGGCAAGAGTGGATCTAGGAAAAGGTCTATGGATATGTTTGCACCTACATATGCAAATTTGCTTGAATAATTTCAAAAGGGTATGTCTTGAAATAGTTTTTACTCTGTTCAATCCCAATGAGAAAAAATATGGTTTTTAGCCTGTGAAGAAAGTGGGAATGCTTGTTTGGAGTGGGACAAGGAAAGGTGGAATGAAGAGAAAATGATGAACATTGAAATTCAATTGTATGAAGAAGTGAAGTTACAAAAAAATGGATTTTTATGAGAAACAAAACAAAATGAAATATGAATTTGAAAAATAACTGTGGAATCATGAATTAGAGCTTAACAAAAAAGAATTGCCAGATGGATCTCACTATAGCAGCATTGTCATCAAGCAGGAAAATATCTGAGCTCAAATGTATTTTGACATTAATAAAAAAGAAATAATATTTAATCATGATGTAATAGGTATAAATGATTCATTTTTGATTTGCTAATGCAGAAATTCAACATATCAATTATTTAATGGTTTCAAGTAATTAGAAATGCACTCATATGTTAAGGTCATTGTATTAATAAGCTGTCTGTGATGATGAGGTATTGAAACAAATTTAGCCCAGCTTTCATTTGGATACAAAAGAGCAATGAGTTTAAATGGAACTTTTTATAATAACTTGTAACTGAAAATTTCCAAAGACAAATTTAATTTTTATTTTCAAATTACATTTTGCATCTTCCTCTTATTTTGATTTTAATTTTTCATGAATTTTCAATCCAATTAATCCAACTTCTTTGGAATCAAGAAAAGTGGTATTTTTTTCAAGTATTCACTCAGAAAACTATCACTACAACTCATTTAACCCTTTTGGTAGAAATTAAACTCTGTTTTTTTATTTCTTGCTGATTTTTATTAAAAAAAATGTGAGTTTTTATTTTATCTTGAACCTCATCATCATTCAAACATAAATCACATCAATAATCATCATCATCACCATCTACCAACCTCACACCCAACTCTGCACCCTGAAACCCACCCCTAATTATTATTCAGCCATCACTCACCACCCTATCAACTTTAAATCCACCCCAACCACCCACCTAGAACCTCCCAATTATTGCTGTGGGTGGTTTGAAGCTTTCAGAAATTAAAATAAATCCAAATCAATTTGGAATTGATTTAAAATGCTTCCTGCATTGATTTGGGTGGTTTCTTTTATTTGAGCTCTCAATGGCCCCCAATCAGGCCTCTAACAAAATTAATTAATTTTTTTTTCTGTTTCATAATCATGGTTGATGAAACCAGAAACAAATATAAATATATTTTTTTTTATTTCTGATTATATATCAACATTCTTATTAAGTTTTTTTTATTTCTTTATAATAATGATTAATGATACTGATCATTATTTTTTCATTTCTTTATGCTGATATATAACCATGTGAATTTTTTGAATTTCTTTATTCTAGTGACTAATTATGCTCATTATTTTATTTTTTATTTTATTTTTTATTTTATTTTTTATTTTATTTTTTATTTTATTTTTTATTTTATTTTTAATTCTATTTTTTATTTTATTTTTTATTTTATTTTTTATTTTATTTTTTATTTTATTTTTTATTTTATTTTTTATTTTATTTTTTATTTTATTTTTTATTTTATTTTTTATTTTATTTTTTATTTTATTTTTTATTTTATTTTTTATTTTATTTTTTATTTTATTTTTTATTTTATTTTTTATTTTATTTTTTATTTTATTTTTTATTTTATTTTTTATTTTATTTTTTATTTTATTTTTTATTTTATTTTTTATTTTATTTTTTATTTTATTTTTTATTTTATTTTTTATTTTATTTTTTATTTTATTTTTTATTTTATTTTTTATTTTATTTTTTATTTTATTTTTTATTTTATTTTTTATTTTATTTTTTATTTTATTTTTTATTTTATTTTTTATTTTATTTTTTATTTTATTTTTTATTTTATTTTTTATTTTATTTTTTATTTTATTTTTTATTTTATTTTTTATTTTATTTTTTATTTTATTTTTTATTTAATTTTTTATTTTATTTTTTATTTTATTTTTTATTTTATTTTTTATTTTATTTTTTATTTTATTTTTTATTTTATTTTTTATTTTATTTTTTATTTTATTTTTTATTTTATTTTTTATTTTATTTTTTATTTTATTTTTTATTTTATTTTTTATTTTATTTTTTATTTTATTTTTTATTTTATTTTTTATTTTATTTTTTATTTTATTTTTTATTTTATTTTTTATTTTATTTTTTATTTTTTTTTTATTTTATTTTTTATTTTATTTTTTATTTTATTTTTTATTTTATTTTTTATTTTATTTTTTAGTTTATTTTTTATTTTATTTTTTATTTTATTTTTTATTTTATTCTTTATTTTATTTTTTATTTTATTTTTTATTTTATTTTTTATTTTATTTTTTATTTTATTTTTTATTTTATTTTTTATTTTATTTTTTATTTTATTTTTTATTTTATTTTTTATTTTATTTTTTATTTTATTCTTTATTTTATTCTTTATTTTATCTTTTATTTTATCTTTTATTTTATTTTTTATTTTATTTTTTATTTTATTTTTTATTTTATTTTTTATTTTATTTTTTATTTTATTTTTTGTTTTATTTTATTTTTTATTTTATTTTTTATTTTATTTTTTATTTTTTATTTTATTTTTTATTTTATTTTATTTTTTATTTTATTTCTTATTTTATTTTTTATTTTAGTTTTTATTTTATTTTTTATTTTATTTTTTATTTTATTTTTTATTTTATTTTTTATTTTATTTTTTATTTGATTTTTAATTTTATTCTTTATTTTATTTTTTATTTTATTTTTTATTTGATTTTTTATTTTATTTTTTATTTTACTTTTTATTTTATTTTTTATTTTATTTTTTATTTTATTTTTTATTTTATTTTTTATTTTATTCTTTATTTTATTCTTTATTTTATCTTTTATTTTATTTTTTATTTTATTTTTTATTTTATTTTTTATTTTATTTTTTATTTAATTTTTTATTTTATTTTTTATTTTATTTTTTATTTTATTTTTTATTTTATTTTTTATTTTATTTTTTATTTTATTTTTTATTTTATTTTTTATTTTATTTTTTATTTTATTTTTTATTTTATTTTTTATTTTATTTTTTATTTTATTTTTTATTTTATTTTTTATTTTATTTTTTATTTTATTTTTTATTTTATTTTTTATTTTATTTTTTATTTTATTTTTTATTTTATTTTTTATTTTTTTTTTTATTTTATTTTTTATTTTATTTTTTATTTTATTTTTTATTTTATTTTTTATTTTATTTTTTATTTTATTTTTTAGTTTATTTTTTATTTTATTTTTTATTTTATTTTTTATTTTATTTTTTATTTTATTTTTTATTTTATTTTTTATTTTATTCTTTATTTTATTCTTTATTTTGTCTTTTATTTTATCTTTTATTTTATTTTTTATTTTATTTTTTATTTTATTTTTTATTTTATTTTTTATTTTATTTTTTATTTTATTTTATTTTTTATTTTATTTTTTATTTTATTTTTTATTTTTTATTTTATTTTTTATTTTATTTTATTTTTTATTTTATTTCTTATTTTATTTTTTATTTTAGTTTTTATTTTATTTTTTATTTTATTTTTTATTTTATTTTTTATTTTATTTTTTATTTTATTTTTTATTTTATTTTTTATTTGATTTTTAATTTTATTCTTTATTTTATTTTTTATTTTATTTTTTATTTGATTTTTTATTTTATTTTTTATTTTACTTTTTATTTTATTTTTTATTTTATTTTTTATTTTATTTTTTATTTTATTTTTTATTTTATTCTTTATTTTATTCTTTATTTTATCTTTTATTTTATTTTTTATTTTATTTTTTATTTTATTTTTTATTTTATTTTTTATTTTATTTTTTATTTTATTTTTTATTTTATTTTTTATTTTATTTTTTATTTTATTTTTTATTTTATTTTTTATTTTATTTTTTATTTTATTTTTTATTTTATTTTTTATTTTATTTTTTATTTTATTTTTTATTTTATTTTTTATTTTATTTTTTATTTTATTTTTGATTTTATTTTTTATTTTATTTTTTATTTTATTTTTTATTTTATTTTTTATTTTTTATTTTATTTTTTATTTTATTTTATTTTTTATTTTATTTCGTATTTTATTTTTTATTTTAGTTTTTATTTTATTTTTTATTTTATTTTTTATTTTATTTTTTATTTTATTTTTTATTTTATTTTTTATTTTATTTTTTATTTGATTTTTAATTTCATTCTTTATTTTATTTTTTATTTTATTTTTTATTTTATTTTTTATTTGATTTTTTATTTTATTTTTTATTTTATTTTTTATCTTATTTTTTATTTTATTTTTTATTTTACTTTTTATTTTATTTTTTATTTTACTTTTTATTTTATTTTTTATTTTATTTTTTATTTTATTTTTTATTTTATTTTTTATTTTATTTTTTATTTTATTTTTTATTTTATTTTTTATTTTATTTTTTATTTTATTTTTTATTTTATTTCTTATTTTTTTTTTTATTTTATTTTTTTTTTTATTTTTTATTTTATTTTTTATTTTATTTTTTATTTTATTTTTTATTTTATTTTTTATTTTATTTTTTATTTTATTTTTTATTTTATTTTTTATTTTATTTTTTGTTTTATTTTTTATTTTATTTTTTATTGTATTTTTTATTTTATTTTTCATTTTATTTTTTATTTTATTTTTTATTTGATTTTTTATTTTATTTTTTATTTTACTTTTTATTTTATTTTTTATTTTATTTTTTATTTTATTTTTTATTTTATTTTTTATTTTATTTTTTATTTTATTTTTTATTTTATTTTTTATTTTATTTTTTATTTTATTTTTTATTTTATTTTTTATTTTTTATTTTTTATTTTTTATTTTTTATTTTTTATTTTATTTTTTATTTTATTTTTTATTTTATGTTTTATTTATGTTTTATTTTATTTTTTATTTTATTTTTTATTTTATTTTTTATTTTATTTTTATTTTTTTTATATTTTTTTTGTATTTTGTTTATATTTTTTTATATTTTTTTTATATTTTTTTTATATTTTTTTTATATTTTTTTTATATTTTTTTTATATTTTTTTTATATTTTTTTTATATTTTTTTTATATTTTTTTTATATTTTTTTTATATTTTTTTTATATTTTATATATATTTTTTTTTGATTTTTTTTTCTTTATTTATTTTTTTTTATTTGAGTTTTATTTACTTTGGTTTATTTTTGTTTACTTTTATTTTTTTTGTATTTTTTTTTACTTTTTTTTACTTTTTCATTTATATATGATGATATATCATGATGCTGATTACTGTGATTACTTTATTTATTTTGTTAATATAGGGGTAGATCATTTATGAGGGTTTTAGTTTTGAAATGTCATTTCATCAAAATCCCCTCCCTTAATCATCAATTTTTTTTCAAAAAAACACCTTCTCTCTCTCTCTAGCAAAAACAATGTAATGATGTCATTGTTAGGACTAAACCAGATTAATTACATCATTGGATTGGTTACAAAGATGATGAAAGTCATATTACTATGCTTGATGTCAAGGTTAGGACCAAACCAAATATACAACAGCAGGAGGTGAATGATACAAATGCAAATCATAAAAAAAACTCACCTAAAGCCAAATACACATATCCATTATTGAAAAAAGATAATCTGACTACTTGGAAATTCCAAAAGATCATACAAACATATCTCATAAATCTCAACTGATAAGAAATCAGCCAATGCCACATTGTTTAAACTTCTATCAATAAACACTACAACATATTCTCATGTAATCATTGATAAAACCAAGAATCCTTTCTTCCCTGTTGTCATTTATGAAATCAACCCATTTGAAAATTCTTCTGGGAAATCTCACATCTTAAAAAACCTTATTTTTACTTTGATGAGCTTATTTCAAAATCCACAAGAAATAAAAACCAATAAACATATCCTCAGGGGGATTATGAAAGCTATTGGCTTTTATACAGCCTCTGATTCTGGAAAATCTGCAGGTGTGTAATATTTCTTACAACCCAAAAAAGAGCTTGCATATGCTGAATTTGCTAGTAAGTACTGATATTTTTCATGAAATTCTTGAGGTTTTTGTGCTATTTTTATTTGTTGATATACATTAAAATCATGAAGTGACCCAGTACAACCCACATGTTGAGCAGTGAACTGTTTTTTTATATTGCAAAACAGTTGTATTAAAATAGATTAACTTAATTTTTAATGATCAGTAAAAATGAAATCAAGTATGAAAATTCAAAATCTTACCTCTCTTTGAAATCAAAATAGGCTTCTTCATCATTTATGGGTCTTTTGTATAATGGTATGAGACTCCCATAAATAAATACAATGCACCCAGGGAAGCCTTCCCCCTGCATACCTTGTGCAATCTCTCTGCATTGTTCTATTATTGGCCACAAAATCATTCTTCTCTTTAGCTTCATTAGTATGCTAATAGGTATTTGAGTGTACAAAACAATAGCGCCATGGATAATTCCAAACAAAATTACAATTTTTCCCAAAGCTGCCCCATTTCCATTTTATCCTCAGCTTGATAGTGCTACAGCCAATTGTAAGGCAGGATTATGTTTTTTTTTTGGGATAAAATTTGAAAGTTTTCATCATATTGAATTTGTGCCACCAATTTTCTGAATGAGTCATGTGTTGTGAAAAAAAGTTGGGGAGACTTTTAAGATGATAAGGTTTGTAAATGAACCAACATATACATGTAATTTCAATGATATCTTCTTTAAGGATTGATTTATGTTTTTGATTTTATCATAGCTAATAAGGTTATATCTTCTTGTATATCCAAATCACTATCAGAGCTGAAAGTATTGATGAACTGTAGCAAGTTTAATTTCTGAAGTAAACATAACATTTGAGATTCCCTTGGCATTGTAAATGATGAAAATTTATATAGTAGATGCAATTTGAAATAAAATACTTTAGTAAATAATGTGGGTATTCAGATTTTATGCAAGAGAAGGGATGTCTTATTCAATTTAACATGCACTCACTGAGGTGTGTATCAAACAAATGATGCTTTTAGTGATTCCAAAGGCAGGATTTTAGTATCCCAAAATGGGATTTGGCTCCAAAAACCCTTGGTTTTTTGTACCTCAAAATACCAAATACTTAATTTGGAATTTGGAAAAAAACACAGGAGCTTAAGTGTGGGATTTTGTAACTTTGACACCCCCCAATGTGAAAGCTTTCACCCATGAAATCTTCAGATTTATTTTACAGGTCAGGAAATTTCAGATTCTTTACAGGGGTAATCTGAATGACTATTATTGGTAAAGTTATTAGTCATCAATGTATAAAAACCATTTGAATGATTTTTCTGCCTCATAATTCAATTATATGGGAGATTATCTGACAGTACCACCCTGTACAAGCAGATGTGGGAGTTTATTATAAAAATTATGAGTTATAAATATATAAGAATCATTTTAATGGCCTTGAAAAATAATAATCAAATTGTCTCAAATAATTTTCCACAACACCACTTGGTGTGGGATTATAGTTTCAAATCCTTAACAACTTTGTCAGTTCTCAATATACAGGGCTCCAAAGTTTCTCAAATTGTATCTACAAGAAATATATACAGTATTCTTAAGCCTTTGAGCTACTTTGAATCAAGTATGAAAAATCTATATAGGCTTAAATATTTCTTACTTTCAGAAAATTATTATTTTATGTGTTTTAAGGGAAAGGTTCAAATAACATTTCATATGTAAGAGATACAGGGATAAATTCTGTAATTTTATGTAGCCTTAAAATAGACCTTCCAAAAAATATCTTACTTGATTGGTATCTCATCAAAAATTTGGAAGCTAAATGAGAGGTGAGAAATAGTATAATTTTCTTCATTTACTCAAGGAGTAATGGTATAGCACCTTTTGACATGATGATTCTAAAGTCTTTGAATTAGTAAAATTAGATAGACCTCTTTGAGAGATTCAAGTAAATAACCCTCATGATGGGTCTTTCCTTCAAAATGAAGCCGTTGAGAGGTAAGACATAAGCTTTATTCTTAGAAAGGGTTTTCAACCTTAATAAACTGGTAAAGTATTATTTGTTGGTTATGAGAGTAATACTTTTTGAAAGGGTAAGATTTCCTCCTTCAGAAGGTCACATGTACAGAATATCTTTATTGATTATTGTTTTATGTGATTGTTGTATTTATATTATCTTATTTGATTCAATAAAGGTTTAAGATTTCCATTTCACTATGATCCTTGGATACCATATTTGTGGTATTTGGGTGTCATGCTTGTGCTCTTATTTTGAGTCAGCAGATAGAACTCAGGAAAAAGACCTACTAAGGGAGGCCTCAAAAGAAACAAAAGATGAGATTACTAAGAAATGTAAGAGATAAAACTCAAAAGAATAAATAACAAATTGAAAAATAATGTGGTTAATCAACATGAAATGAATAAAAAAATGATAATAAAGAGCTTACCACCAAATAACCTAGTATAAAAGTTTCAACCTTATCAGAAAGAAGAGAAGGAATATTTAGGATATTACCCTCAAGCCTTAACTGAAAAGTTTAGTAAAGGAAAATAATGACTTTGAGATAGTCAAAATTTGTTACTTCGAGTAGGAATAAGATTTAATCAATAATAAAAACCAAGTAATTGATCAATTGGGGAAAATCTCACAGGTGGGTGAAGACATTCTGATATAAATGATAAATGCGGCCCTGGAGTTTGAGCTCTGGTTCAAGGCTTGTTGAGAAAATGTTTAATAATGATACGTTATGATAATCATATATAAAAAATGATACAATGATTATATTTTCACTATATTTTCATGAAAATTATAGTGATAAAAATATGAAATATTTACTAGAGACAGCTATATTTCGATTCAATATATCAAAGAAAAGTAAGAAATGATATGAGTATCATTTATAAATAAATTTATTACACAGAAATATTTAATCATAATTTCTAAAAGGAGTTCTATATAAAAGCACAAATGAGCTAAAACAATATAATTTTGATCAAAAAACAACATATAATTCATTATATAATGAAAGAATTTACATTTTTTAACCATGAAGCTATGTGTTTTTGGCCATAAATTGGTAAAAAAAGTAAGAGCTTACATGTGTTTACCAGGAACCTGAGAGTATAATGAGATTATAGAATTTTATTTTTGTAGCTATGAAAATTATACAGAATGAAAAGCTAAAGAATTATCCATAATAACATAGGACATTATTCAATAAAATGATTATGATTAAGAAGATTGACTGAAATAGCTTATGGGGAAAAAACTGTAATGAAATGTCTTCTTGTACAATTTGAGATTACTAATCTGTGATCAAAGATTATCCTAGAGGTTTTTTACTCATTAAGACTGAAAAATAAATCATTAAAAGTTGATTTTGAACCCAAATACTCTTAAATTTGGCTCAGAATTTGAGCTAAAAGAACTAATATTCACTCCAAGTAGCTTAGAATTCCATTTGGCTTTATTTTTTTTTATTTTAAAAATAATATTTACATCTCAAATTTTGATTTCTGAATATATCAAAAAGAAAGTTTCCAAGAAAAAATATTTTAATATGGCTTTTGGTTAGTATTTAGTGTAATTTTGATTTATTTTAAATTAATTAAATTAGGTATCTCAAAGGGTATATACCAAATAATGTTTTTGAAAATATGAGCTTGACTACTTGTATATTTACAGATACAATAAAACTTTCATATTTGTGAAAATCTCAAGTTAATCCATTTAGCAATGGTTTTCTATGAATTTCTGAAGTTATTCCTATTGAAAAAATGGAAATAGAAATATACAGTAAGCAAAATTTAAGCAGTTTATGATAAATTTCTCTTTAGTTTTAAGATTATTTAATCTTTGAGATCTCTTTTTTAAGATTTGTCTATGAAACTGTTGATAATATTACTATTAATCAACAGTACTATTACTGTTCTTATGAAGTATAATAATAAAAATCATCATAACCACAATTAAATAATTAATTACTTGATTATTTCTTTTACTTGTTATACACTACTGTGGTATTCCATACCTTTTTACCAGTTTCAAGAATTTTTTTTGGAAATTAAAAGTCAGAAAATCAAGATCAAAATGACTAATTCAGGAAATCACCACTCAAAGGACATGATTAAAGATCACACACACTCAGGAATAACATCAATATTAGGGAGGAATGGAAGATTTGGCATTCAGAATTGAAATATTCAATATATTTCTACAATTAAGTAAATAATAGGGGAATCCAATCTTATGGAATTATACAAGAAAACCTACATATAAGCCTTACAGAGTCAACAATAGGCTTAATACATACAGAAACTCAAAATTACATGGGAAAAGTAACATTGTAACATTATATCCACTCTAAATCCATCAAGAAGATTATATTACCAAGAATTACAGTAACCAAATACAGTGCATGTGACACAAGGATCATATGACAGTGTCCAGTTCAACTCAATACATGAAAATCCACTAAAAACTTGAAAAAATTACACAACAATACAGGAGCCCAAATAAGACTTATGCAGTCCACATGCATAAGATCTGTACAGTACACAGCCTCAGAATCAACAAATACAACTCAATTCAATTTCAACCAGCTGCATGCAAGGGGAATACACTAAACTGTAAACCACACAGCAATTACAGTAATCAAGAATTAAAACCCAAGATATCCCCACATTACACAGCATGATCACCTGGAACTAGATAAATATTACAAACAAAGTATACAGGGGCTTATTCACATGACACCATCTTCATCCTTTACTCACCAGCATTAATTCCTCAAGGCTGTGCAAGCTGACTAAAGCAGTGCAAATGAGAAGTCATCTGATACTTTTATCAAAAATCCCCACCAAGCAAAAACATCTCAATCTTAATTTTGGCCAAACAAATGGTGAAATATCTCAGTCATATGACACCATTCTCAATTTTACACACTAGCATTAATCTCTCAAGGCTGTGCAAGATTACTAATACAGTGTAGCAGATAGGTCATCTGACTTTTTGTTACAAAAATCTACACCAGCAAAATTATCTCAAGGGCAAGAATAAAACTTTACATGGAGAGCCCATGGGTACTTCTCACAACATAAAAGGAGGCCTCTCTCTCTCATTTTCTCCTCTTTCCTCATGCAAATAATTATATACCAAGAAGGAGAATAATTATTCATCCCTTACTAGTAGGTTAATCTAGAAATTATTATTATTATTATTATTACATTACATTAAAAGTGATTTATATATAGCTGTAGTTAACAGTAGGTCTGCCTATATTATAAATTCATCTATTAGTGAAATACTCATACTCAACAAAATATTTATATTATACTCTTCTCACTAGAAGGCAATCCATATCACTATTATTATTATCACAAAATATATTTTACATATTATCAAAATTATTTACCAACAAAAAAATATTTAAACTATCAAACAATATTATTATATTATCACTATTACTAAATTTTTCTCATATTGAGCTATTATCCATTAAAACAAAATACCTTCAACAAAAGAAAACAACTTGAAATCTCCACTCAGTACCATTATATCTATTATTTATCTACTCAATTATTATCTTATCATCTTGAAATCACCTACAAATCTATTTATTTAAAGTTATTATTATTTTATCATTGGTCTGATTATTGAATAGGTCTGATAGAGCCTGCTAAAAAGTCTTCTCTAGTTGTAAAGCCACAATCTTAAATATTGATTTGTGAGCTCTGTAGGGAGATTGTTTAGTATATTCAGAGGGGCAGCTAAAACACCATTAGCACCCTTGGTTACAGGATTATTTCAGCAATTCAAAACTGTTTACCTGTGATTTCCCCCTCAAGGACTGCCTTATCCCATCCCACACCAAAAGGAGTTCCACATCTGGTGTCCCAACAGTGGCTATTTCAACTTCAACATTCAATAATCAGTCAATCATCAATAAAAGAAGAAACCCAAATCAACATAACTCACAAAAATAATTATCATTATCAAGAATTAACAATCAACACTCTCATACAATCTGGAATCTGGAAACAAATCCCATTCCAAATCATCATCACCATCACAATCCTCAAATCAATCATACCATTTTTATTATCCAGTAAAAGAAGGAACACCAGAAAATCAAACACCTCAGGATATTGATTTACTCATTGCAACACCAAGAACAGAACAGAAGGAAAAGGAAGAATTAAGGAGATTTTTCTTCAAGTTAATTCAAGAAGCAAAGAAAAACAAGAAAAGTACAAAAGAATTTAAAGGATCAGTTTACCAAGTAGAAATGAATCAACAATCAACATCTGACTTACCACCATTACCTGAAGATACTGTAGAAGGACAGTATGCAGAAGAAAGTGAAGAGGAAGATCAAACATTACATATCCAAAGTCTTATGAAGCAAATGCAAGATTTATTATTAACACAAAGTAAAAAGAAAGGAAAAAGAAGGGAACAAACATCTTACACACCTGGAGCCAGTCCAAGTGAACAAACATTACCAAGGCATGTTAGGCCTGAAGACTCACCAATATCACCTACACCTGGACCTAGAGCAATCTCTACTCCAGTAACAGAACAAAGATTACAGAGTATCCCAAAGAAAGTATTTTTAACTACACCAAACCATCCAAGTCCATTACAAAAGGAAATTCCTAAGGTAACATCTCCTATTGTTAAGATAAGAGCTAAAGATTATAATCTTGTTTTTGATGGTAATGAAGTAGAAAAATTCATAAAAAGAGTGGAAGCAGCAGCTGAAATTGAAGGAGCTAGTGGAGAAGATATAGCAAGACAAGTTATTTTTATGTCAGCATCTGAAGAAGTTAAGGAGAAAATTGAAGCAATGCAAGGTTATGAAGAGAAGAACTGGACAAAACTCAAAGAAGAACTTACTACAGAATGGGGAAGAGTAGAGCCAGACAGAAGATATAGACCAGAATCTTTGCAGAAGCTTTTCAGTAATACCAAAAGAGCAGGAGGAATTAGAAACCTAGCTGAATACAAGAGATTTATTGGAGAATATGAAAAGATCACAAATTATCTGTACAAATATGGATATATTAGAAGGGAAGTTGAGCACAATGAAGAGCTCTATGCAAGTCTTTCACCTGAAATTAGGACTTCCATAATTAAGGAGATGAGAAGAGATAAGGTCATGATCCAAGCAAGGGATGGTGGATATATTGTACCAGAAATGAAAGTGTTGAAGAGCTATATAGAGCAAGAACTAGAAACTGTGATCATATCAAGGGATAGAGTAGAAGATAAAATTTCTCAGGATGAACTCAACTATGATTATTTAGATAAGGCACAAGAAAAGAAAGTTAAATTTGAAGATGAAACAATGGAAAATGCCTTGAATCAATTGAAGGATCTTAATAAGAAAATTAAAGAACAAAAAAGACACAGAAGCCAGGATCAAGAAGAAAAAAAGGAAATGAAGGATTTCATTCAGCAAATCAAGGAATTAACAGAAGCAGTACTACCTCAAAGTAAAACAGGTCAGGTACTCAAGCAGGAAAATCAATCAAGGTACCCAAAAGACAACTTACCACCTTTTTCACAAAAGCATATTCCTTATACACCAGCACAAAACATACCAAGACCTTATGTAAAATGTTATTACTGTCTTGAAGAAGGACATTCAGTGAATAGATGCAACTACCTCTTTGAAGATCAAAATAGAAAATGGGTCAGCAGACAAGGAGGTGGATTTTTGTTTCCCAATTGGCAAAGAGTACCAACAGATGGAAAAATATCACCAAAGAAGTTAGTGGAAGAATTTGCAAAAGAACAAGAAGAACTTACCAAGAAAAGGAAAGAAAATGAAGCTAAAGAACCAACACACCAACCAAAAGAAGTAAACATAATACAAGTAAAGAAAAATGACATTGCAACAGCTATAGCCAAAATTGAAGATTGGGGTAGCTGGCAGCCACCAACTATATCATCAGCAAATGATCCATTTCTCAATAATTATGGATTGAGAAACACCAAACAAAGATCCTCTAGAAATGAGCATCCAAGTCAAGAACCAACAAAGTCACTACCAAAAATAATGGAAACACCACCAAAAAAGAAACCAAACATACCTGGAGCCTATATTGAAGATGAAGAGGGTACAGTAGAAAAAACAATTATTCCTACTAAATTCAAGAAACCTCAAGAGTTCAAAGAGGAAGAAGTTAGCCCAGAAGTTAAAGAAAAACAGGATTCTGGAAAGAAGCAAGAATTGACTCAAAATACTGTTAAAAACAAGAATATCAAGCAAGAACACACAGAATTTCAAGAAGTTATGAGCCAAATTATCAAAAAGGTTTTGGACCAGAAAATAAATCTCACCTTAGAACAAGTTCTTATCATGTCACCCAAAGTTATCAACCAGCTTAAAAATTTGACAACAGAAGAAAGAAACTCAATTAACTCACTTGACACAAAAGAAATTCAAACCAAGCTCATAAACCACCATTTAGGAGATTATGAACAGCCCAAATTACATTATGCCTGTCCATTGGGATTTATGCAAGTTTACCTAGGGGAAGAAGGACATGAAATAATGGCATTAGTGGACACAGGATCAGAATTGAACATAATACCAGAAGATTCAGCAATAAAAGCAGGACTCACCACAAGATGTCTCAACATGAATTTAAGAGGAATTGGTGGTCATTGTACTTCAATAGTTGGATTAGCAGAATTTACCCCAATTACCTTAGTCACTGGGGAAGAAAGAAATATACACCTTTTTGTAGCAAGAGGAGCAGTGCATACAGTATTGGGAAGACCCTTCCTAGCAGACAATAACATCAGATTAGACTTTTCTCAACAAAAAGGGGAAATATTCAGTTATATAGAGCCTGATGGAAGAAGACTTTGCTTACCAATTTGTTCACCACAGAAGGTAGGGTGGAGAGAAAATCCACCAGCAGGCATGGAAACATGTGCAGTTTCTAAATTGGAAGATTGGAAAAAATTATTGGTAGAAAAAGAACCAAGCTCCAACAATCAGGAAATTTCAGAAGAACATCCTCACCGAGTACTTGAGGAAGAAGAAATAATGGAATCTGAATATGAAAGGGAAATAAAAGTGGAATTAGCCTCAGTTGATACAGAAGATAAGGAAAGTTCTGGGAATATAGGAAGTGATATCAAATTTTCCAAAAATAAAGAGTCACCTCAAGAAATTCCAACTTTGGCCAACACACATGTAGAAAATAAGATTTCACCTAAAAACCTCACAGGAATTTTGGACTTAGAGAAACAAAATACCAGAAAAAATGAAAGCTCAATCAAGACTATCCATCAAGACTCCATAATAACAGAAGGACAGGGGGTCATAAAAACAGAATCCAAAACAATTAGTCAAGGGGAATTCATTATGCAAGAGATACCTGGAATCACTCACAGAGACCCTGATTATAATCTAGTTACTAAGAAGAAATCCCTCAAAAGCAGATTATCACCCAAGAAATTAGTCAAATCAATATCCAAACTAATTAGGAAGGACAAGGAGATTATTAGACATAAACCAAAACAAAGCTCGACACCTGAAATTGATCCAAGGGCACAGCCCTCAACCCTAATCAGTGGTATTACAAAGGAAGAAACAGTTAAGAATATGAAGTACCTACCCTCCTTGGACCCAGAATATCTAAATCAAAATTCAGTACAAAATAGAGAAAACACAAAAGTCAATGAAAATACATTTGACCCTCCTGTAGCAGGTATTGAAGGAAATTTGAGATATACTGAGCTTACCAAGCTTTCAAAAGAGGAAGGACTTGAACAGAAAACTGAAAATCCCAGCTTCAACCAACAAGAGGAAAAGTCAATCAACATGAAGGAATCACCCATGTCAACTACAAAAGATCATAAAGTAACAGAAACCAAAATTCAAAATAACAATTCTGACATATTTTGTAAAGGTGAAAATAAAAAGGAAATGGACATTCATAAAGAATTCACTTACCCAATAAACACAGAAGATTGTGTGGAAAACAAAACAGAGCCAAAGGAAATGTATAGGTCAAATTCTATAAATAATTCAGCCAATTCCAAAAAGGAAGACTCACCTACCCCACACCATCACTCTGATAAAGAAAATACCAATTTTAATTTGGAAATAAATTACTTTTCTTTGGACAAAGCCAAAGAAATCCAAAGAAATAAAAATGAAGAAATAAAGGAAAGCATCAGTAACAGACAGGAAAAACAAGACCAAAAGGCTTTATCAAAATCAACAAATATGGAAGAAATTGAAGCAGATGGAATTTTACTTACAGAAGACCAATTTCCCTGGGAAGGCTATACCAATTGGCAGCCTTTGAGGAATGAAAATTGTAACCAGGAACTGTACAAAATAACTGAACAAGATCATCAATGCTCAGTTCAGCATGTAAAGTGGCTAGAAGGAATAAAGAAAGCATCAAATAAACAAACAGAAAGTAATAAAAAGAAGAAGAAGACTAAGGAAGAAAAGGAGTATTTTTGGATTACTCAGAACAAAAAGCTATGCCCAAGTTTGCAAGCCCATTTGGCAAGGCAATATCAGACCTCTACACAAAATGAGGACTGGACAGAAAATAATGATAGAAATGGAAAACTTATCCAGGATTACAGTAATGATAATGAAGATTTTCAAGATCAATATATCAATGAAGAAAGAAGAAATGAGCTTACAGCTAAGAAGACCAAATTCAAGAATAAGGCTTGACAACAAATCTTCACATTATCAATGAATTTTTTATTATAATAACAAAGTTTCTTTTTCTTATATCATGAATTTTAATCTTATTCTAGTATCAAATATCCATAAAAAATATATAAAAAATATATAAAAAAAAATAATAAATAAATAAAAATATATCAATAAAAAAAAAAAAAAAGTTTCAAGTGTATCAGTATCATTATTCCATGTTATCTTATGTATTAGTATAAAAAAAAATAACTCAACTAAAAAAAATTAGGGTGGGTGTCTATTTCTTAAATCCATCCTTTATGATTTAAGTTTTTGGGATGAAATTCTGGGGAATTTCAATTTTTACTCTATAATTTACCCTCATCAATATTAAATATCATAGTCAATAATATCACCACAGTCAAGAATTTAACCCAAAATGAAGAATCACACAAACAAATCAAGAATTTATATGTGAAGAACTTAATGAAGTCAAATAATCAATACATAATCAAAAGGATAACTGGCCAGGTTAAACCCAAATGAAAATGTTTTCTTATACAATTAATTCTTTTTTCTTATTAATTCACTTTGGATATTCAAAATGTCTTATTATTAAAGACACAAATATTATTATTATTATTATTTTGGGGAATTGGGAGAAAACACCTCCTTTTATATTAAAAATGGACAATGTGCTTTTACCCACAGAATAGCCCTTAAACCCTTCATATATCAAAGGCTAGGCAAAACTCTAAATATTCATTTTTATCAACCATTTAACCCCATTTATTACTAAAATTAAAAAAAAAAATAAAAAAAAAAATAAAAAATATAAATAAAAACAAAATAAAAGAAAAAATATATATATAGATGTAAAATAATACTTATTTTTTTTTTCTTAGTTTTATGCATTTATTTATTTATTTTTTTACTTATTTTTGTTTATTCTATTATTATTTCATTTTTTTTATTTTTATTTTTATCTTATTTTTATGTTATTTATTATTATTTTTGTTTTTTTATGGTTATTTAAGTTTTAATATTATTTATTTTTTATTGCTTTATTTTTATTTTTATTTTTATTTTTATTTTTTTGTTTTTTGTTCTCTCTTCTTATCTTACAGGTAATGGGGTCCTGGCATGGGAATCAAAAGGACCATGTATTGTTTTTTTTTCGAACCCTTTTTACCCAGACACCTAATAAAACAAAATAAATGATAAATATATATATAAAAAAAAAAAAAACATTCACATATTTATTTAAAAAAAAAATATAAAAATAAAATAAAAAAAGCGGAATGGAATTTATTTAGTTTGATGAATGGTATTTTCAAACTTTAAAAAAAAAAAAAAAAAAAAAGAGAAAAAATAATAATAATAATAATAATAAAAAAAAAAAAAAAAAAAAAAAGAGAAAGAAGCGAGTTTTAGGGCCATCCAGCCTTTACGACGATGAGTCTGTCTCTTCATCAAGGATTCTGCATCAACAAAGGACCATATCAGTAAAAAAAAAAAAAAAAAAAAAAAAAATTTAAACTTACTCGGACATTTGGTTATACAACTCCATAACCATGCGTAACGACGAACGAAGGCAAAGAAAACCGGTTGGATTAGAAGATGAGGCGGCTGTTTCATGATAGTTCTCATGAAAATCACGAACGTAGCGTCGAAAGGTACGATCGAATGCCTCGTAGATCTGGTTAAAGTGGTGCTTGCGTCGTGATCTTAACGTAGGAGGTGAAAAGGGAACAGCTCGAGGTTTGTAAGGAGAAGGAGGACTGGGAATAGGGGAGGAAATCCGGGAACTGTTGACCAAAGGAGGTACTAGATCGCCGAAAATCGAGGCGATTTCGGAAGAAGTCGGCCCATTAAAGCCGTTAAGATGAGCAGTAGGTACTGGATCGCCGAAAATTGAGGCGATTTCGGAAGAAGTCGGTCCATGAATACCGTTGGTATGAACGGGAGAAGGATTATTTGGACCGATCGATTCGTTAAAAAAAGCCAAGGTCGATTGAACGAGGTTAGCTTCAGGCAAACTCGTAATTGGAATAGAGGAAGCGGGGGGAATAGTAGTAGCCATCGTCAATTGTGGATCATCGTGTCGAACGCAATTGATCAAATAACGGATCCCCCTATAAAATACAATAATGGACTCTTGACCATCATCGGATAAATTCATAAAAAACACTAAGTTAGGCATTATGATCGAAGAATGAATAAAAAAAAAAAAAAAAAGAAACGAAGCAGGACGTACCTCGCTGAGCATATGCCCCAAAACTTATGCATGCCACGGCGTTACACCCTAAAACCCGCCAATACCTTATCAAAAGAAAAAAAAATATATATATATATAGAAGAAAAACAAAATAACGTACCGAAGTAACTACGGCCAACAATAAGGATTGGCATTGATAGAAACCAACCGCAACATAGAAATACCGGACGTGGCGTCAAAAGATGGAGGAAGAAGCCACGAAAAGAAGAAATGATAATAACAAAAGAAAAGAAACGTTGCGAAATAAATAGAAATAAATAAATAAAAAAAATAAACTAATAATAAAACAAACAAAAAAAAAAAAAAAATGATAAAAAGAAAATCAGATTGAGCGGGCAGAAGAAGAGACACCCGCGGCTAGAAAACAAAACCAAATACTTCAAATTTGAAGTATTCACACCCAGCTACTACAAATTAAAAAAAAAAAAAAAAAAAAAAAAAAAAAAAAAAAAATTAAAAAAAGTTAAAAAAAAAAAAAAAAAAAAAAAAAAAAAAAATTAAAAAAAAAAAAAAATTTTAAAATTAAAATTATTATTATTATTAAAAAAAAATAAATTAAATTTATTAAAAATGAGAAAAATTATTATTATTAAAATTAAATTACATTTATTAAAAATAAATTAAATTTATTAAAAAATTAGAAAAATTATATTATTAAAAATTAAATTAAATTTATTAAAATTAAAATTATTATTATTATTAAAATTAAATTAAATTTATTAAAATTAGAATTATTATTATTACTTCAAAAAAAAAAAAAAAAAAAAAAAAAAAAAAAAAAAAAAAAAAAAAATTATCATCATTTAAATTAAATTATAAAATAATAATATTATTATTTATAATAAATTAGATGTATTTTTATTATTTAAATTAAAATAAAACTTATATTTATCATTCAAATTAATTCAAATTTATTATTATAAAAAAAAACAAAAAAAACAAAAACAAAACAAAACAACACATCATTATTATAAAAGATGGAAAATAGGTCATAATTATTAAATGGAGAGGGGGGGTGCCCACCCATTTAATAATCATCAATGGGTTATAGTGTAGAGCTGTCATGAAGAGGATGACATGGGTATTAATTTTACTCAAGAAAATATGGGGTCTCAATATTGTTAAATACAATAAAAGGAAAAACAACAAAACAAAACTCACCAAAACCAATCAACTTAGTAAAACAATAATACCAACCAAATTACTGCAAGAAAAGGTCCTAGATAAGACCTTAAACTGTCTGAATAATTATTTTATCTTTTATCAATACCATTCAACAAAATCAACTCAAGAAAAGGTCCTAGATAAGACCTTAAACTGTCTGGATCATTATTTCATCATTCATCAAGACACTTCAACAAAATAATTACTTCAAGAAGAGGTCCTTGATAAGACCTTAAACTGTCTAAACCATTTTTTTATCAAAGAAAACTTCAAGAACTCAATAAATGGTCCTTGATAAGACCTTAAACTGTCTAAATAATTTCTTTATAGTACTTATTCAAAATCAAGACTCAAGAAAAGGTCCTTATTATGACCTTAAACTTCCTCATCAACATTATTTTATGCTAATTACAGTCTCAGGACTAAAGCAGAGGTCCTGGATAAGACCTTAAACTGTACCAATTTCCTTTTTTATTATTATTCATTTATTTTATTTTATGGCAACACTGGTGGAAATATTTAATCAAGATAATTTATTAGTAGCTGGAAGAATTTTTATCAAATCGAGAGGGAAATCACCCTAAATCAGTATTGATGATATTGGACAACATTAACATGGATAAACAAACAAACAAGAAGAAACAAGAGGGGACAAATCAAATATGAAGAAATGGAGATTCAAAATCAATATAACAAGCCATCAATGGAATTATCAGCTGAATTTATTGAAATAAAAATTTAAAGAAAGAAGATTCTCACTTATGAACCCAGGATATGGTACTTGAAACTGGAATGCTGGGGACAGCATTAAATGGAGAGGGGGATGTGGTATTCCATACCTTTTTACCAGTTTCAAGAAATTTTTTTGGAAATTAAAAGTCAGAAAATCAAGATCAAAATGACTAATTCAGGAAATCACCACTCAAAGGACATGATTAAAGATCACACACACTCAGGAATAACATCAATATTAGGGAGGAATGGAAGATTTGGCATTCAGAATTGAAATATTCAATATATTTCTACAATTAAGTAAATAATAGGGGAATCCAATCTTATGGAATTATACAAGAAAACCTACATATAAGCCTTACAGAATCAACAATAGGCTTAATACATACAGAAACTCAAAATTACATGGGAAAAGTAACATTGTAACATTATATCCACTCTAAATCCATCAAGAAGATTATATTACCAAGAATTACAGTAACCAAATACAGTGCATGTGACACAAGGATCATATGACAGTGTCCAGTTCAACTCAATACATGAAAATCCACTAAAAACTTGAAAAAATTACACAACAATACAGGAGCCCAAATAAGACTTATGCAGTCCACATGCATAAGATCTGTACAGTACACAGCCTCAGAATCAACAAATACAACTCAATTCAATTTCAACCAGCTGCATGCAAGGGGAATACACTAAACTGTAAACCACACAGCAATTACAGTAATCAAGAATTAAAACCCAAGATATCCCCACATTACACAGCATGATCACCTGGAACTAGATAAATATTACAAACAAAGTATACAGGGGCTTATTCACATGACACCATCTTCATCCTTTACTCACCAGCATTAATTCCTCAAGGCTGTGCAAGCTGACTAAAGCAGTGCAAATGAGAAGTCATCTGATACTTTTATCAAAAATCCCCACCAAGCAAAAACATCTCAATCTTAATTTTGGCCAAACAAATGGTGAAATATCTCAGTCATATGACACCATTCTCAATTTTACACACTAGCATTAATCTCTCAAGGCTGTGCAAGATTACTAATACAGTGTAGCAGATAGGTCATCTGACTTTTTGTTACAAAAATCTACACCAGCAAAATTATCTCAAGGGCAAGAATAAAACTTTACATGGAGAGCCCATGGGTACTTCTCACAACATAAAAGGAGGCCTCTCTCTCTCATTTTCTCCTCTTTCCTCATGCAAATAATTATATACCAAGAAGGAGAATAATTATTCATCCCTTACTAGTAGGTTAATCTAGAAATTATTATTATTATTATTACATTACATTAAAAGTGATTTATATATAGCTGTAGTTAACAGTAGGTCTGCCTATATTATAAATTCATCTATTAGTGAAATACTCATACTCAACAAAATATTTATATTATACTCTTCTCACTAGAAGGCAATCCATATCACTATTATTATTATCACAAAATATATTTTACATATTATCAAAATTATTTACCAACAAAAAAATATTTAAACTATCAAACAATATTATTATATTATCACTATTACTAAATTTTTCTCATATTGAGCTATTATCCATTAAAACAAAATACCTTCAACAAAAGAAAACAACTTGAAATCTCCACTCAGTACCATTATATCTATTATTTATCTACTCAATTATTATCTTATCATCTTGAAATCACCTACAAATCTATTTATTTAAAGTTATTATTATTTTATCATTGGTCTGATTATTGAATAGGTCTGATAGAGACTGCTAAAAAGTCTTCTCTAGTTGTAAAGCCACAATCTTAAATATTGATTTGTGAGCTCTGTAGGGAGATTGTTTAGTATATTCAGAGGGGCAGCTAAAACACCATTAGCACCCTTGGTTACAGGATTATTTCAGCAATTCAAAACTGTTTACCTGTGATTTCCCCCTCAAGGACTGCCTTATCCAACCCCACACCAAAAGGAGTTCCACACTACTAGTGATTATAACAGCAAGCAATAATTTTCTACAAGAATCAATCACAAGAAGAATTTAATAATAAAAACTTCTTTATCAAAATAATAAAATTATCTTAATATATAATTATCTTTTATAAGAATAATTATAAACATAATCCTTGAAGAAAACTATTAATAGAGAAAAACTTTAAGAATTAAGACAAAACACTCACTAATACTCCAAAGAACTTATTAAAGATAATTGTAGAGAAATTTGACATATAATTGTGGATTTTAATGGATCAAAATGGAGTTATAACAGGATTACAACAATATATAGTTTATTTCTATGATTTAAAGTCTTTCTGATTGATTCTGAAAGAATAAAACACTTAAGCAAAGATTAACTAATACTTACTTGTTGGTAATAATGGTATAATTGAATAATGTGATGATTTGGTAAAAAAGCAAGAGGAGGCCTCTTTTAAGTCTAAGACAGCTCATAGAGGTGTGCCATGGAGAAAGCTGAAGAGCCAGTGAGCAAGAAAACAGCAATCCTTTTTTGGACTAATTATTTCATCATTTGTTGTCATGTAAGATTATCATAATTACTAAATTGATGCTTTTACGTGACTACCAACCCAAATATGGTTAAGAATAAAAAAAGTAAAAACTGTAAATCTTGTTTTACTTAGTAATACTCATTGAGTTCTCAAATTTATCAATGTTATTGGAAATTTCATCAAAGAGTGTATTTTCTGTGAATTTTTGAAGATTCAGTGTTTCACATGGAATCATCAAACATGGACTATACGTAAAACTTTTAATTTTACTTATAAAAGTATATTTTCTTGGTTTTTATATGAATTCTACAGTTCTCAATTGGTCCTTAAAGTTTCAGAAAGATTCATTTTTAAAGTTTTTACCTCATTTCTATGTAGAATTTCAAATAGCACTATATGGATGGTTGCTATGAGGTAAATCAATTCATACTAGTCCAAAAAGGGTCTTAATCACTCTTTTAGGGTTTATCCAAGGAAAATCATTAATAATTAACATGGTTACAGGAGTCTAAGTTGCTCTTTACCTCCTTGGCATGTCAAAATAGCAGCTTATTTGCTATTTTATTATGACTTAATGGTATTTTAACTTGGTAACCAAGTTCCCAAAAGGTTTGAGTATACTAATTGGGCCATGATCAGCCATGGATCCAAGCTTTGGAGCTGTCCACGCCTCAGAGGCCTCAGAAGTTGGGTACCCTGGCTCTCTTTGATGTCTTTTGTCCCCCTTGACTATTTTCATGTCAAAAATAGAAATTCAGGCTTCAAGACTGATATCCACTATGGGTGTACCAAAAGTGTATGTAAGAATACCATAATATTAAGTGCCAAAAACATGCATAACACTATTCTTAGTGTATATGTAACATTGGATTTCTCACATTCCCATTATTTTGGTGTGACTGTTAGAAAAACAAGAATTTTCACAATTCTTTTATGCGGTATTGATGATGTGGTATTGAAGTATTTTCCATATTACCACCTCTTAGAGTTATTTTAAGCTTATTCACTCCATGGAGTTACCCTAAGTGGACTTTTATGTAGAATCCAAATTTGGCCTTAAATCCATGGATTTACTTACTCAATAAAAAGGTATTCATTTTTTTTGAAATCAAAAATGATGAATTTTGAATATATGCATGACGTATGGGTTATGCATAGTCAAGAATTTATTTTTAAGATAATTGTGGCCTATTTGGGTATGTAAAATATACCTCAAGGCTCACATCTTTAAACCTTGATGAAGAACCTGTACATTAGGCCTTACAACTTTGGAAACTGGTAATTCCTGTCAAAAAGAAGGATAAACTAATTTAGAATTAAATATCTTATCAAGGACAAATGTTTAAGCTTAAATAATTTTTGAAATCCTTCAATAAAGAAAAGAAATATTGATTGGGCTCTTTCAGATCCCAAATGTGGCATACCCTGACACCTTTTGCCATTTCTCTTATTTTCCCCATCATGTGTGAGTTTTTCTAATTTAACTATTCAAAGTAATACAATTAATATAGCTAAGTTTTACTTTAGTCCACACATGATTCAAATTTTGTATTGAAAATAATTAGCCAATCTAGTAGATATACACAACACCTCAATTTAAACACTTCTTTCATAAGCTTGCATATACATGAAGTAGCTTCAAATTAGTTCTGAAATTCAGAATTTGAAGAATTACTCATAATTTCTAAACTTTATTGAGCTCTCTGAAGAGCTATGAATTCTTCTGATAACAGATAAAATAATCATCTTTTAATATAAAACCCCGAGTGGGCACTCTAGGTTATTTTTGATATAGACTCCTAATATGAAATAATAACTATAACCTTTTCATTAAAGAAAGATATACTATATCTCTATTATTCATTTGTTTAAAAGTAGATTTATAGGTCCTTTAATGAAAAAATAAAATGTATAGAATGTTATTTGTGGCTTTATGGGTATGGATGAAGCCAGGGTCAGTATGACACACAGACCATTCTGGAATATCCATTTTTAATTGAGTCTTCAATAATTAATATGGAATTAACTGGAATCCTTTATTGGTGTATCCAATACAGTATTATACTTTCTGTGTGTATACAGCATTCCACCCCAGTATTGAGCTTAGGGATGCATCTGGAAAGTCTTGTATTGAAGAGAACTATATTTTTGTGTGAATATTACATGAAACCCCTTTCTAGTTAATAATGGTGGCTCTTAAATTAAACACCAGGGAATTTTTGGTGTAAATTTCTGGCCAGTCACATATTATGACCAGGAGAGCTCTTTGGCATAATTTGGTGGTTATTAATATGTGACTCTCTTTTCACCATGATACCACTTGAATATTCCTGCTTTATTTTTATTAGGTGGAAATAAAGTGTTGGAATTTCTCTCAAGAGAAAGACTTGATTATCATAATCAATTCATCCAAAATTAAACATCACCAAAAATTCAAATTTAACTAAGCTTTATTCTAGAGGTCTAGACTTCTAAAAAGTAGGCTTTCACTTCCTTTAATTTACAGAAGGGTCAGGAATTTTAAGTGTGAATAATTTACAAAAGTATTAGACGTAAATGAAGAAATTATCCATCAGATAATAAGGTTTGTAATCCATTTTGTTTTCTGAAAACATACTGAAGTTAATATTTAGATTTTTTTCAGGAAGCTGAAACAAAGAAAATTCCAGAATCTTCAAGAGAACCAAATTGAATCCATAGAAGAGAAGAGTACTTATTAAGAATCACTGAAAGTGAATGAAGTGATGCCCTCAATCAATGGAGGAGAATAAAATAATCTTTAATGTCACAAATAGCTTGAAGCAATACATCATTCAATAGATATTGTGAATTTAATACTTTTATGATTTTTGGTGAGCTGTATAAATGAAAGAAGTTCTAAATCAGAAATTTCCTGATCCAAATATAATGTTCTTCAAACATGTGAATTAATATCTTTATGCAGGATTGATAAATAGTATCTTTGCACTTAGGTGTGATCCAAAGGAATTAAATGTTAGTTTTTCTGTGATAAATACAAATTTTCTTTTTGAATAATCCCATTTTAATTTTAAAATCTCATAAAGTCACTGATATTCTAAGATTACTTTTGTATTTTAACATTTTTTTGAACTTAAAAAGGGTTTCTGAAGTTGATTTTTGGATGAGAAAGGTCTTTTACTTGGGGTAATGATGAAAATCATCTTTTAAAAGTATTTTTTCTTTCTCCAGAAAACTCAGATGTTTTTTGAAAACCACTTTACTTAGTAGGAAAATCTTGTTTAATCAAGTTTAATGCAATTGGTTGTTCTTGCAAAAAAATTGGTTTCTTGTTTCAAAGTTAGAGTTTGAAATCAAATGATTCAGTTTGAATAAAATTAAAGGTTTTGAGAGAAACTAGCTCTTTTGAAAAAACATGACTCTTTGAAAAATTCTTTTGGGAGGTCTTAATTTTTTTGAAAAAAAAGAATAAATTCTCTGAAAAATGTAGTTCCACTTGACAAGAAATAACATCTGTGAACAGAAAATTATTTTCTTGTTTAACAAATATTTTTTTTCTGATAGCTTGGTTTTTTGAAAAAAAGCCTCTTTGAAAAGAAATCTATATTTTCTAGAAAAAAACAGCATTTTTAAAAGTGAATTTTCCTTCTAAATAGATGGAAATGTGTTTTTGTGTTAAAATCCAAGCTGGTTTCTTCAACAAAAAAAGAGTAACCTTGAAAAAATTATTCTTTTTCCAGAAAACTACCTTTTAAAAAAGTCATTTTTGAAAAAACTAGCTAAATTTTTTTCTTTACACAAAACCCTTGGAAAAATAGTAAAAATATAGTTTTTTGAAGAAACTAGTAAAAAAACGGTTTTTTGAAAAAACCACTAAATAAACAGCTTTATGAAAAAACTTGTAAACAAACAGTTTTCTGGAAAAAAGTAGTCAAAAAAGCAGCTTTTCTAGAAAAATAGTAAAATAGCCTTTTGAAAAAAAACTAGTACAAAAGTAGTTTTTTCAAAAAAACAAGTGCAAAAAACCAGTACAAGAATAGTTTTTTTTGAAGAAACAAGTGCAAAAAACTAGTACAAATATAGTTTTTTACAAAACAAAACTGGCACGAAAATAGTACATAAATAGTGTTTTGTAACAAACTAGTACAAAAATAGTTTTTTTTGAAAAAAACTCATAAGAAAATTTTTTCTTGATTTGTTTTGTTAAAGACAGTGTTTGTGGATGAGCTGGCAACATCCAACTGTTCCTAGTTGCACTACCACAATCTAGCTGACCTGATCAGTTGTGCATCACACTGACGTAAGCGGTGTGATTCAACTTACCTAATCAGATGTGTGTTGTCTTCAAGAACCAGCGCTTCTCCCAACACATTTTTTTCCTTCCTACTTTGTTAATTTTTTTTCTCAACCTATCCTCTTTTGTGATATTATCTTAACTTACCACCATATTCTTTATGGATGTCTGTACCTGCCCCAGCTGCAAGAAGCACGTCATTACCAATGCAGATAAAAATACTCACCAATGACTTTTTGTAAATTGCAGTACTCAAACTTGCCATTGGAAAAAAATCACCTCTCAGTCCGTTGAAGCTATGATTTCTTCAATGTTTCCCAATCTTTAAATAAGACAAAACTCAAAAGAAAACCCCAAACCAACTTCAAAAAAGGAAGGATTGCAGAAGCGACCTGAACAGCCAAGAAAACTGGGCTTGGACATAATCTGTAATCCAAATAAAGCTTTATCTTTTTTGACTGATCAATTTTTTCTCTAGCTTTTGTTCTATATCTGCTTATTTGGCCACAGCTTGAATGTGGAATCAGTCAATCAAATTGCAGGCAGGCATGGGACATGATTGTCTATATAATGCAATAGATTGCAAGGGAAAATATTCCAATGAGCTTATTGTACCACATATTCCTTCAGACCTTCAAACAATTGAGAAAAATTTCAAGCTTCAATTGGAACTGGACCAATATTTATGTTGTCCAAAGTGTTATGCACTTTAAAACATTGAGGTAGCTCCAAATGATTGTGACAGAAAGCTCACTATCAATAGTGCTCCATGTGGCACTGAGCTCTTTTGAATGTCCAAATTCAAACCTCTCCCCATCATCAATTTCAAAACTAAACATAATCAAGTCTTTTCTGCACCACGGAAACATGGTCAAATTCACCTATCAGGTCAGCCTTGTCTTTGTGTTCCTCATACAATTTTTTTTTCAAAAGTTCTATCTACTTGGCTTTAATGGTTCATAAATATACCAGGAATTGAGAATAAGATTGAACAATGGTCCACTTCACTGTCTTGAAAGGGTTCCACAATAATGTTTGACATGATGCAGGCCAAAGGTTGGAAAAATATCATATGTGATAATGGGCTGCAAACAAGTCCTCATTTAGGGTTCTGTATTTTTGCTGATTGGTTTAATCCTTGGGGAAATTGAATTTTAGGAAAACAGCTTTCAATGGGTTTAATTGCTCTTAACTTCCTCAACCTTCCACCACAACTTAGATTTCAGCCATACTATACTTGACTTTCTGGAATGATACCCGCACCAAAACAGCCCGACATGTTTACTACAAACAATGTATTGAAGCCCCTTGTTGATGAGCTGCTCAATCTGCATTAAGGAATAAAAATAACCACCCAAAATATCCTCATGGACGTAAGATATTTTTCAGGCTTGTTGGTTCAATTGGAAATGTTGTAGCCACTCAAAAGGTCGCAGGATTTATGTCACATTCATCAAAACAATTCTGCTCTTGGTGCAAAATCAATGATTATGAGCAAGAGAAACTACAACTTGGACTGCTTTGTAGCAAAAGAATAGTATTTGAATCATTGTGGCAATGGAAGGAAACCAAAACAATAACTTCACGCCGACAATTATCAAAAAAAGCAGGCATTTGTTGGTCACAACATAATTTCTTACTTTATTGGGATCCCATTCTTTGTGTGTCTCTGGGAGTAATGCATAATTGGTATGAAGGAGTATTAAATCACCATTTTTGCTTCGGCTGAGGCTTTGATACAGATTTAATTCAGCAAATAACAATGGAATCAGACAAATCTGGGATGGAATCCAAATCAATGGAACTAGATGATAATGACACCAGAAATGAAGAAAGCAAAGGGTTTGAAGTTGAATGTTTTTCAAATTACTTAAAGAAAACAATAAAAAACAAAATCAAAGAGGTCATTGTTCCAAAAGGGGTGAGCCAAATAACATCCAAGGTTGGCACTTATGGAAAGGGATCTTTGAAAGCAAGTGAATGGCGCTTTTTATTTTTGGTTTATATGCCCTTAGTATTTCTGGATTCATTATTTGAAATGGAACCACAAAACCACCTCTTACTTGTCAACACTACAGCACTTATTAAATGCACTGAACTTTTGGGAGCTAAATAAATAAACCAAGAAGAAGCAGAATTGTTTGCTCCATAATAAGGGGTTTATTGAACAAAAACCAGTCAACTACTTAAAAATATAAAAATAACCCCAAATAATTACTATTCAATGCATATACCCAAGCAGCTGATGAGATGGGGGCCATTAATGGGGGTGTCAGAGTTTGGAGGTGAAAGACTGATTGGAACATTGGTTAAATTCAAAAACAACTCAATAAATGGTAAGTTGTCATAAATATTGTTTTAATTTAGGCTTCTGATATGCTTTGTAATTTACAAAAATAGGTGCTGTAGAGGAAACAATAATGAAGAAGTTTGGTGGAATGCAAAGACTTCAAACGGCTTCTAAGAAGTACAAAGCAATGATATCAAAAGAAGAAAACAGAATTAAAACTTCAAATTTTAAAGAATTAGATGAAAAGAAATACATGGAATTACTCAAACACCTCCAGAAAAAGGTTTCAACACTACAAGATTATCGGAATTTACCATATGAGGGCCCAGTTCTTCAGAATTACATCACTGAGCATAATGATCTGACCTGGTGCTTTGGCTTGAAGGTTTCAAAGAGCTCACCTGATAATCTTATTTGTATTGAAAGATACATTAGCAAAATTCAATTTGGTAATGTGGCTCACATCCTGGATTTAGAGAGTGAGACACTCCATAAAGGCCCAATTCTATTAGTACCTTGGCTAGATTTTGTAAAAACTTGTGATGATGGATTTGAGAGGCTTGACAAAATATTGAGGGATTGGAAAATAAGGCATTTAAAACAAACAAATAAGTTTATTTTTATTATGATTTCTGCTATTTTAGGCCTGGGGGCTTATTGCAATCTGTCTGCGTTGGCATTAGGTTGTCCTTATAGTAAAATTCTCGCATGCCCTATCAATACGCTTGTTGGATTAGAGGCTTTTGAATGATTATTTTATTATGTTTTATTTTATAACAGACTTCTAAATGAAATTTTGGAAATCATGTAAGCTATTGGGTATAATTTAACTATTAAGATTGAAATGCTTATGCTTTTGTGTGAATATTTTGAGATCAATACTTTCAAATATTTTTAACCCCTAAGTTGAGATAAATATTTCATTTTTATGCTGAAGTATGTCAAATTTTTGTTTTAATTATTTCAATGATGCCTGAAATATAAGTCTATATTTTCAAAATTAGAAAAATAAATCAATTACAGTTAAAGCCATTTGATTATTCAAATTGTTGTATTATTTTTTTCATTCAAAGCTCACCTTTTTCAATGATTAACCACTTCTTTATCAAAGGAATAAGAATGATATTATTGTTGAAATATTAGCATGGTATTCAAATTATGAACATCAGCTTGTCAAAATGAAGGAATTAAGAGCATGAAAATTTAACCATTTAAATAAGGTTAGTAAAGGTACCATCCAAAATGTTTAGAAATATTACAAGTAATATGTTTTAAATACCATCATTTTGACAAGATTATTTATCCTATTGATCATAAAATTAAAAACAAAGTGAGTATAATGATAATATAAATTAATTATTCCCAGAGCTAAAGGCTTATTATTAATTTGATGAAAAAGGCAATATTAAAAAATTCATCAGTATCAATATTTGAATGAGAACATGATTTAAGATGATGATAATTAAATTGTGATTAAAATTTAGATATTAAAAAAACACATATTACTTAGATAATACCAAATGGTGAACTTGAAAGAATCCATATATATTGAAAGTACAATTATGAAGATAGCCACGTTTCTACTATTCAAAATAAAACAATTTAACATTAAAAACCGAACAATTTCCTTATAAAAAATACCAATAGGGTGAATGTAATCATGACTGTGTTTTTAGTGAAAGAATTGAAATATCATAAAAAATTCTCTTCATATTGATGGACTTGTCATTTTGAGTATCCTCAAGAATGGTGGTAATAAATTGTGAGCAATTCAGATACTGAAATTAATGATAATGGGGTAATTTTAAAACTCATTACTTCATAACAAATAATAGAAATAACAACTACAATCATAACAATGAGAAACAGGAGTTTTTGACAAAATTATTTAGCCTCTTGATCAACAAGCTAATTATAACTTTAGAATTATAAGAATATAAAGTAATTATTCCCAAAGTAAGAGAATTATTATTCATTTAATTAAAAAGGAATTATTCACAAAGCCATCAGTATTGTTATCTAAATAAGAACATGCTCTATAGGTTTGGTGATTTAATCATGAAGAAAATGGAGATCTCCAAATACACACATATTAATAAAATAATAAAAAATAGTAAAGTTTAAATAAATAGCATATAATAAAAGTAAATCTAAGAAGATGGCCACATTTCTATTATTAAAAATAAAACAATTGAAGCTTAAAATATCAAAATTTTCTTATAAAAAGAATACAAATATGGTGGATGTAATCATGAACATTTTTCCAGTGAAAGAATTGAAATCCATAAAAAAATCTTCAAAGTTAGAGATTTCTGCCTATGAGTATCAAAAATGATGGTGGTAATAAGATTTTATCCATTCCAATACTTGAAGTAACAAGAATGGTATTTTGTCAAAAGAATTACTTCATAGAAAATAATAGCACTAATAATTACAAACATAACAATAATCTACAGAAGTTAATACAAATTTGTGAAGACCTTACTTTTGACATAAAATAATGATATAATTAAGGCAACAGCAAGGTTATTTCTAAGATAATCACAATTTATAATAACCAAATATATTTTTAATTAATATTTCTGTTATTATCCTACTATTCTCTAACCATGGTGATTAGTAATATTTCATTATTTTCAAACCAGCTACATGGATTTGAGATTTCAATTCTTAATGATTTAATTACATAATTTTTACAACTTAAAGCATTCTTTTTATATATATTAATAATATATCCATAGTAAATCATATTGTGAATGTGTCTTCATATCCTGATGGCTTGTGGTCCTTTACTGAGTGTATATACCAATTGCGGGTGTCAAATAGTTTCTTTAATTATGCTACTTTCTATAACTTTAAATTCATCCACTTTTGGTAAAGACTTGCAACATAGGTTTTTCAACGTTTCAATAGGACAAGTTCCAATATAAATATATAAGTCTTTTCTTATATCACCATACTATACCATCCATCTCTTATTGTTTGTGCTTGAAAATGCCAGTCTTTACAAACTTGAAACAAGTATTAGTATTGCCCTGAGTAATGAGAAATAATCCATTTCTTTGTCATCAAATAGTCAAAGGCATAAACCAAAAAATTGAACTTTCAAAAATGTGGAAGTCCTATTTTAAAAAGCTGAACATACTATTAACAAAATTGAGGCAGTCAAATGGAACCAAAAAAATCAAACAATAGCTATTTACAAAAAAATCATTATGACATCGTATCTTAATGTATGTCTTTATCAAACAGAGAAGTTAACTGTTCCTACCATCCAGACCATTCATTTTCAAAAGCAAGATGGCTTGACCCAGTAGTAAAATAATTAGCCATCGGAGTATCTTCATCACAAAGTTGATTCAATTCCACTACTTCATGAACCTCCTCCTCCTCCTCACTCTCCTCTTCACTTGATCCTACCTCATAGTCATCATATTTTCTTCATTTGTTTCATCTGATTCTTCTTCATTGGGAATCTCATGTGAGATATCGTAAGTTTCAAATAGTTGATCACAGTACTTATCGGTGAATTTCCTGTTACCCAATCTCTAATCAGGATGTTGAGCTCCTCTAAGGGATTGTGAAGAATCGGGAAGGAATGAAACATTGAATGCATCAGCAGTTATGGTCTTTTGTCCAGCTGAGAGGCTGTTGAACCAGGAGAGATTGTAAAAGTTGATTGGGAGGCCTTTTGGAACTCAAGTGCCTACTGATTTCAAAGGTTCATGAGGAATGATGCGCTCACATTGGCTTTATGTCTTTCCAGAATCCTCTTGAGCCTTAATTATCTCTTCATCAATCCTTTCCATGAAAAAATTTGCATTGTGGGATTGACATGGAAGTCTTTGGATGTAATACTTCTGGGAACCAGGGATACACTCATCATTGCTATGTGCATCAACATTTTCTAATATTTCCAAGTAGCATCTTGGGAACGTTTGGGCAACACAAAATGTATAGCAAAGATTTTTTAACTGGAAGAAGAAAGATCTAAGTCAGAAATATTATATTAAGTCCAAAATAGATTGAACAGTCACCCTTAGTCTGGCCTGTAATACAGCTTGCCTCTCTTTACTTTTGAGGTATTTACCAGTTTCTTTCATTTCTTGCTTGTATTACTTGCCCAATGTGATTGTAGTTTTCTTCTAGTAATTGAAGATTGTTCAGGAACTTGAGGTTTACATTAATAAGCTCGTATGCACCACCAGAAGCAAGCTGACAAAAGGTTTGGATTGCACCAATTTGGCATGCCTCATTGTAAAGTGAATCAGCTGCATTATTTATATCTGGGGCCAATTGGTGTATTCCAATTTTTGCTAGTAGTGCGAGAACATACTTCATGAAGAAGTCATTCAAGTTAATAATAACACAGGTAATCTTCTTCTTTCCTGGTTTTACTCCTTGCAATGTGAGAATTTCATTTTCTGGTACCAAGGGTGTTGTGTTACAATTTTTCATTGTTTCTGTAATTTCATCAGGAAATGAAAATCAAAGATTGAATTCTTTTAGCAAGGAATAATAAGGTATGACAGGAATTGAATATTGATAAACAAGGCCACATAGTGATTTTATGTGTGCAGAAAATGAATTTTCAAAATTTGACAAAAGAAGCACACAGAAACATGAATAAATTTAGATTAGCTCAAAAGACTCCCCCTTGTTGGTTCAAATCCTTCAGGAATCTCATCAGTGGCTTGCTGATGGGGGCTTAACTGTTTTTTGGAGAATTTTTCTTTTTTGAATGTTTTTTCTAATTTCTTTGATTGACTGTTTCTTCAAGCCTCCAGACACTTTACTTGATATTGGCTGCTTTCTTTTATTGAATCTTTTCATTGATGACCAGGTGTTTTTTTTCTTTCTCTTTAGTTTTTGCAGAGGACACCAAAGCTTGGTTTTGGATGTTTAGATTGGTTACTTGAGAGAGTAGTCCTTCTAATGCTCTATCACAGGCATTCACTTGTTCTTCAAGCTTTCTGATATGGCTGGCTTGTATATTGAACAGCTTGTTGAAATAAGGTGTGAGAGATGGAGCAGAAGGGTGAGTGGTGGCTGAGTTACTGTGGAAACCTAAATTCATAAGTAATATTAATGAATAAGTGAATCAAATGTGGGATTGTGGTGGTCTTCTATAGTACAAAATTGTTTGTTGAGTTTCCTGAGAATAAGAAATAGATATAAGAGAAAAAATAGTATATATAGAGATTGAAACTATATAAATAGAGAAATGGAAAGCAAACAATTTTAAAGAGATAAGTGTATATACTAATAAGACCAATAATGATTAGAATCAAAGCAATATAAGGCATGAGACAATAGATCATCAAGACAAGGGAGAAAAATTGGGTGAGGGAGGGAAGAAATCATCACTCACAAAGCAAAGGTTTATTAAATATATTTCCTAAGAACAAAGGTATTCCAAATTTTCTATGCATTGTTTGAGATTAAAGAAAATTAATAATGGGTATTGTAAAACATGATTCATAAATTTGAAAGTGACTGAAAACAACAATTTTTGAATCTTCTCACTGAGTAGAGAATTAAGTCCTGTTTGATGAATGCTCATCTGATTAGTTCTTGTAACGTTTTACTACGAAACAATAAGTAAAAATTACCAATATTTTACTTATTGTACTCTGAATGTCACTATAAATGAAATAAATAAGATAAAAATAATTATAATAATAAAGATTTATTATAATTATAGCGTAAAAAGAATTACATTATAAAAGAATAATATAATCAATAAATATATTAATATATTTAGAAGCCCTTGATTATTGTTACCAACAGATAATAAAGGTGTAAAAAATTGTTTTTTATCAATAAAAAACCATTAATAAGAGTAATATTACTAATATCAAATTTATATGTTAATATAAATACCATTTATATTAATTAAAGATATATTAAAAATGATAATAGAGAGAAAATAACCTACTTTTAAAACCTCATATAATAATTTTGAAAGATTTTACGCCAAATAATGTAAATAAAATGTTTTTAAATTGTATTTACAAATAAAAATAAAAGAAATTACAAATATTCTTGATTTTATGTGGAAATAAGCTTTTGAAGAGAATTATAACAAAACAAATGAACAATTGGAGTAATCACATCAAGATTGATTACTATAATGAAGATTATCTTTGGTCTATAATAATATAAAATACTTATATATAATGAATAAAGATTTTACCTGTTGATTTAATTGTTTTATTGTTTTGATTTGTCTGGGGGGAAAATAAAGTAAAAATAGCTATATTTATAGTAAATTCCTCCCTTCTAGGGTCCAGTAGGAGTCTAGTAGACGTGTAATGATGGTCTCCACTGGAAATTGTCAGTATTTTAAGGCTTAGTGATGATTACATCATGATCAAACCATCTTATCTCATTATTATGCCATTGTTTAGAGTTATCACTATAACTCTAAGTTTGATGACATAATAGGCTTGGAAGAAGCCTAAGCTTCATGGATTTTATTAGTGTTAATTATAACCTAATAGTATTTACCAGTTTTATCACTTATATAACTGTTAAACTTAAAATAGGATTACAGTGAGTGATCATAAATGATTAGTTTAATCTTAAAATTTGATCATTAATAGCTTTAAATTTATACATGCTAAAGCTACTCTGAGAGTTAATTCTGATAATGTTTCATGTCCTTATTAAACTTCCAAGAGAATTTTATTACATCATCAAAAATCTATTTTTGATGATTTTTTTGTATCTCATCTTTTCTGTCAAAATTCGATATTTTAAACTTCAAACCTTGATTTCAGAGGGTTTTACCTTGAATGTTATGATAAAAAATACATCATTCTTCACGCATGAGCTATTAAGATCTGAATATTCACTGTGTTTTAAGTTTGGACCACTTTCACAATAAAGTGGTCAACAGCTCTAGTAATTTTGTTCAATAAACCCTTACAAGTTATAACCTTGTTTATAGCTTGGCAAATAAAGTTCATATCTGTGCTATTATGGTAATTAAATGGTGACTGACTTGTTGGCTTAACTCTATATCTTTTATATATCAAGAGATATTAGCTAAAAATCATGAATGTATGCATTGACCAAAAAAGTGCATATATTCAGCTTAATTTCTTGACTATTGAATTTAGAGAATTTTCAAAAAATCTTTTTATGTGTAGTCTTCATGGGGAATCCAATGGTGCAATTCATTTCACATGCTGTTTCATTGGTTTCTGAGTTAAATAAGACTTTATGTCTTTTTTAGGGTATTATTACTTATCATTCGGTAATTATTGACTTTACAGATATGCCATAAAAATGATATATGTGCACTTTACCATGAGGAATCCACTGGTATAATCTATTTCAAATGTTCAATAATTAGATTCCGAGTTAATTCAAAGTTTATACCTATTTATGGAATTTTCACTGGCTTTAAGATAATTATTCTAAAGTTTTTCTTGTGACCTTTTTGGATATGTGGTCATATCTCAAAGGCTCACAGTTTTAGACAAGGATATGTGGTAAAATTGAAGGGAAAATCAGAAGGGGGTTTCAGTCAAATTGAAAAATAAAAGGAATTCTTCAACTTTTTGAGAAAATTTACATATTTGTGTCTTGAAAAAAAGACCTGTGATGAAAGGGAAGAATGAAATGAAAAGAAGTTTGTTGTGTTAAAAAAAAGGGTGTTTGGGATGAACCAGTGAGAAGATTGAAAGAAAAGGGAATGTTGTATTTGTGGCGCAAATAACAGAACAAAAACAAAAGCTTAGGTCAGTGCAATGTAAAAATGATTATGTCAGCATATTAGCAGTGGTGTTGGTACGCCTTGCATCTGCACTACTTACTCAATTTGTCATGGGTTCAAATAACCCATGTGGCAGGAAATAAGGTCTTCCTTTCTTACCTCCCTTATCTCCTATTGTAGAGAGAAGTCACCCATCATACCTCAGTATTTTGCTTTACTGGTGCCATCAGGGCCCACCGGCAATATAATAACACTGCAGAGGCTGGTGTTCGCAACCCCCACTGGTTTTGGGGGGCTGTTTGCACTAGTTAATGCAAGCAGCCCCCAGCGTTTTACCACTGGCTTCAACGGGCTGTTTGCACTACCTCATGGCCTTTTACAGCTGGATTTGGGGGGTTTTTAGGACTAGCGATTACAAAAGAAGCCCTGGCTTCTAAATTTGGTTTTGGGGGGTTGTTGGAAACAGCACCCCTCCCATTGTTATTTGGTTTTAGGGGTTTTTTCACAACATATTTTTGTAACAAAACCCACAGTCTTGGAGATGGTGTCATAAGGCCTTTCAAAATAGTTGGCTAAAACCACCCCTAGCCATTTGAAGCTGGTTCTGGGGGTTTGTTTACACCTCCAAATACTAATAACCTCTGGATTTTAGAGCTAGCTTGTGGGGGCTGTATTCATAAGGTGATATAAACCAACCCCTAACTTTTTCAGTATTGTAAGAGATTATTTTGATGATTCATCACTGAAAGAGAATGGGAATAAGCTGGGTGATTCCATGTGTTTGAACATAAATATGCAATAATTTTAATCATCTTTGGAGGGAGATTCATCATAAGAGGAAATGAAAGACGCTGATGGAGGACTTCAGCTTTCATTTGATATTTTTTGGAATATTGACTATTCAAAAACACCCACATTCTTCAATTTTGTATTGGTTAATGGCTTGAAATTTATCATTAGTAGAAGTGTGTAGTGAGTTGTGCAACAGAAGTTAAAATGAAAGATGTACTTTAAAGCAGATAATAGAATTAATGCACACAACACTCTATAGCCTCTGAATAACCTGTGACTTGTTCCTGCCTAAAGACATCTTATAGTTCACATATTCCTCTTGAGAAAAGTGGGATCCAATCAAAACCTTACATGAGGGAATAAGCCTCATTATTTCATTTTTTTCCAGTAACCAGAATGCAAAATTTTAAGTTTCAGTGGAATACTTCAGATATAATCTAAAATTTTACAAAAGATGAAAATTATTTTATAATGATAGATTTAATCGTCTTAATAGCTTTCAGTAACCAAAATACTTGTGAAAATGAATTTCTAATAAGAAATATTACCTAATTTTCCCATCTTTGAGCTTTAATTTACATTTTTTGGGTGCAAAATTTTGGATTACTACTAAATTTCTGATATTATTTGAACAGAATTGAATTTTGTGGTAGATTATGTACAATTTACACCAAAAACCAAAAAATACCTTTCATAAAAACACAATCCACCAAAAACACATTTCTGGGGACACAAATATTTTTATATTTAAAATACTAATGATGAAAAAATGTTTTTACAAAACATATGTTCTGATTCTTTGAAATTTCAATAAAATGAAGAAGATTCTCTTTAACTTAAAGATGAAATTAAAGAAGATCTTTTTAAACATGATTATATCTGCATCTGAAAGATGTATCTTATATAATCCTGTTGTAAACCTCCAAAAACTTCCATTGCTTATCTGTCAGAAAACTATGAATTCTTGTCCACAGAGCTTCTTTCAAAAAGTGTTGGTGCATGTTTCATTTAAGAAGGAAGTGTATACCAAGTTGAAATGATCAAAATTTGCGAATTTGAAATATATGATTATGGCTGAGCATTCTTGATATTGGTTCCCAAAACCATCACATAATTTCTGATATTTGGATATTGATAAATCTTTGCTCTGTGATCTCGATGAAAGGTTTAAGGCTCATATTGAGACATGATGAACTTTTTTTCTGCAGCAAATGGTGCCCTTAAACAATAGATATCAATTCTTAACTTATCAAATTTCCATTTTTTTCATTGCTTAATTGAGAGATATTATTCCAATATCACATGATTATTAGAGAATGACTGAGTAATTGATAGCCTAATTTCAAATACTATTAAGTAATAAAATAGCTTATTAAAATTAATATGCACATTCAAAGTTCAATTGAAGCTTTCTTTCTTTTGACTTTATAAACACAAATTATACAATATTTATTAATCCCTCAATAATTTTCAAGGATGGTAAATTCTGAACAATACCTGCTTGATAAGACAAAGATGGTGCTGAAACTACTGAAAAAACCCACTTCTGCTCCATGTAATTCTATTTGAGAATATAATTGTTAAATTATGGAAGGTTCTTTTGATAATATCTTGAGCTATGCCAGTAATGAAAGACAAATTTGATACTGAAGTTCATGCTGGTAATATTTGAGCTTTTCAGAGGTCATCTTATAATTATATCTTGTTAATTTTCAATGCACATTAATAGCAATTTTAGGGTCACAGAAAGGAAACATTATATGACTGGCTAGCTAGTCACAAATTTATTCCTTTTCAACTCCATCTATTTCTATTAAATTATGATATGGAAATGTTTTATGAAGGTAGCTTTGTGTGAAATTCTGACTATACCTAAGATTTATTTATGCTGTTGAATACTTGTGAGCTTGAGTCTTGTGAAAAATAGTATGGAATGCTTCACTATAATTTTGAATATTCTGTGTAAATCCCTATTTATAATTAAGATAAAGTACCAAACAACTAAGCAATAGTCCTTACACTGGTAATAATATCTATTGAAGTCAAAGAAGAATGTGTTATATATCTATCAAGGAGATTATTCTCATACATACCTCATAAAAATGGTTTTTTCTCTTTCCATTTGTATTTCTTTAAGCTTGAAGCCTTTGAATAAATATCTGGTATTGTATCAATTACAAAAAGAATATTACATGAAAGCTACTGAGAACAAGTGTATTTAGATTAAAAAGGAATCTAAAAATGGTCTTAAAAAAGATTGTCTGAAATATTGTAAGAGGAATTTCTTTTCATTTTTGAAAATGATATTACTTATTATTATCTTTTGTATCAAAAATAGATATTTTTTACCCACAATTATTGGTAACTCTCAAGCACTAAAATAAAGGTTGTTAACACATAATGGTGATTAGCTTTCATATTTGGGTAACAATTGAGATGAATATGGTCAAACATAATATTGGCATATTTTCAATAGAATAATGTTGTTAAAAAGGGTATAAAGTAAAAAAGCTGAAATAATTTCTCATTTAATGTGAAAGAGAGTGAATAAATTGATGAAAAAATGAATTATTGTAAAATTTTCTCAGTTACAATAAGTCCATGAATGTCAAAGAATCTTCTGAAGAAATTTTCTATTACAGGATATATTTTATGTATTGAAAAGCTCTAATTTAATTAGGAATAATAAGATATTGGTAATTTACACCAAGAAAAAAGATGTACATAATGTCGGCATAATTTTTCCAAAATATTCATCTTGTGTTTAAAAAGTGCAGCTTTATACCATTCGCAGTAATTCCAACATGGGACAGAATTTCCAATAAAATTGAAAAATATAAGAAAAAGAAATTGATTTGAAATGATGGAAGAATTAAAGCTTTGAAATTATTATTTAGTAACTATAAATGGGTTGTTATTCATGTCAAATGACATAATAAAGTATTTATGATAATTTCACATGAAAAAAAGGGATGTAGACATAAATCCAAATAAGGGAAGTGCTTTTAAATCTATTGAGTTTTAAGCTTAATACTTTGAATGCCTGTGTAAGCTATTCTAGACTTAACACAATACTGCCATTGTTTTTTCCAATAATGATCCTATCAATTCATGCTATCATACTACTAAAAGGTATTATAGAAGTATTATTGATATTTGAAATATTTTTTATTTTCAAAAACTGTAAAAAAAAATATTAATATATTCCAATAGTATTTTAATACCTGAATATTTAAATAATTTCTGTAAATATAAAAATACACTTCTTAAACTAACTTAAAAATCTTCAAATATTCAATTCCATATATATTCAAGGTTTTGGCCTTATATTTCACAGTTCTAAATTCCTTTAGAAATTTTTTATCAACTTTGAGCTTTTATAAATTGTTCCTTATCAATTTCATAAGTCATTTTTGTACTAGATTTTTCTAAATTTCTTTATTAAAGAAATACTTTCAATATTCCTCTTATGGAATAATAATTCCCAAAATTCTTAAAACATAAAGAATTATTGTGATATGAAAACTTTGTTTTCAGTTTTATTCAATCTCATAGAGAAATTTTACTATTGCATCAATACTATTGGTAACATATGTTGGTTATAGAATAACTGTTTTATACAATTAGTGAATAAATCTCTTATTTATTAAATATGAGTAATTATATTTGATAATAAATAATTTTGTAAATTTAATTCATAAGAAATTAAGAATATAAAACTTGTGGCTACAGTGAATTTTTTTATTGTACTGATCTGGATTAAATTCATAGGAAGTTGGTCTAATTTAACTAATTTTTTGATAGAAAAACATGACATTTGGGGTCCCGGCCATGATTCTCACTTGAAAAAGACTTATTATCATAATCCAAGTTTTCTTATGAAAAAATCTAATTTCAATTAATTTTTTGGAATAAAGTTGATTTCTAATATAAACATATTTGAAAATAGTATATGAAGTCATTTGGTTATTTGGAGTATTATCTTAGGGCTTTGGTAAACCACATAAGCCTCTTGGAAAAAACACATAGCTGAAAAATTATGTATTTTTGCCATAAATTAGTAAAAACACATAAGCAATTCCATTGGCCCCTTTTTGATGCCATAAATGGCATTGTCAATGCTACCAATGCCATTGTTAATTCCATTAAGCTTATACATGTCATTTTTTATGCCATAAATGTTTCTTATGTCATTGGTGATGCCATAAATTCCATTTATGCTGTTGTTGATGCCATAAATTCCATTTAATCTGTTATTGATGCCATAAATTACATTTATGTCATTGTTGATGCCATAAATTACATTTATGTCATTGTTGATGCCATAAATTACATTTATGTCATTGTTGATGCCATAAATTACATTTATGTCATTGTTGATGCCATAAATTACATTTATGTCATTGTTGATGCCATAAATTACATTTATGTCATTGTTGATGCCATAAATTACATTTATGTCATTGTTGATGCCATAAATTACATTTATGTCATTGTTGATGCCATAAATTACATTTATGTCATTGTTGATGCCATAAATTACATTTATGTCATTGTTGATGCCATAAATTACATTTATGTCATTGTTGATGCCATAAATTACATTTATTTCATTGTTGATGCCATAAATTACATTTATGTCATTGTTGATGCCATAAATTACATTTATGTCATTGTTGATGCCATAAATTACATTTATGTCATTGTTGATGCCATAAATTACATTTATGTCATTGTTGATGCCATAAATTACATTTATGTCATTGTTGATTCCATAAATTACATTTATGTCATTGTTGATGCCATAAATTCCATTTATTCCATTGTTGATTCCATAAATTCCATTTATGCCATTTTTGATGCCATAAATTCCATTTATGCCATTTTTGATGCCATAAATTCCATTTATGCCATTTTTGATGCCATAAATTCCATTTATGCCATTTTTGATGCCATAAATTCCATTTATGCCATTTTTGATGCCATAAATTCCATTTATGCCATTTTTGATGCCATAAATTCCATTTATGCCATTTTTGATGCCATAAATTCCATTTATGCCATTTTTGATGCCATAAATTCCATTTATACCATTTTTGATGCCATAAATGACATTTATGTCATTTTTGATGCCATAAGGGACATTTATCTCATTTTTAATGCCATAAATGATATTAATGGAATTCATTTCCTTGATTGCATTGTTAATTCCATTAATTTAATTTATGTCATTGTTAATGCCATTAATTTCATTTATGGCATTGTTAATTCTATTAATTTCATTTATGGAATTGTTAATTCCATTAATTTCCTTTATGGCATTGTTAACGTGATTAATTTCATTTATGGAATTGTTAATGTCATAAAAGGAATTTTAAATTTATTAAAAACATGAAAAAAATATGTAAAGAAACAATTTTTGGGTCTACAGTTGTCCCACCCAAGAAATTTCCCAAAAATATGGGCCTCTGGGTTTTGATTCTCAATATTGAATCCTTCAATTTGCCAAAAAATTAAAGGAAACTTATAAGCTGGAAGTGTTTGAATAAATCCTTGAAAAATTGGCCAATTCAGAGGAATTTTTCGAAAAAATTATTGAAAGCTTTGAGGATCTTCCAATCCCACTATGGAAGAAATATGGCCAAAAAAATTAAGAAATTCCACAAAACTTTTCCAGTTTTTTTTTTCAAAAAAAGATGTCACTGAGATGCTTTTACATAATCATTATGTGTTTTGGTCGTAAATTAATAAAAAAAAAGTAAGGGATTACATGCTTTTACTAGAAGATTATGCGCTATGACCAGAAACCTTCTCTTATTGCTGTTACATGTGGATTTTAAAAGTCCAAAGATCTTGAATATTTTCATTTTTAAGTTTCTTTCAAAAATATTATTTTTTATAATATTTTGATGTGGAAAATTGATACATATTCTCTTATAGTTTTATTTTACTCATAAAGGTTTTGCTCAACTTAATTATAATCTTTCTCTAAAGAGTATGAATATTCAGTTTTTTCATCGCGATAAATTATTGAGATTGAGAAAATCCCAAAACCTCTTTTCAAGAAAGAAAAATTTTCTGAAGGTGAGCTATCAACCAGGTAATTATGAATTCAATACAATCAGAAGTGGTGCCAAATTCTCAATCCAATAAAATATATACAGAACCAGTACCTAACCAGACCATCCAAGAGAAGAACACATGAAAAACTCCCCAATTATCACCAGTTCCACAAGGCATGAACCCTCTTCAGGTATCATCCATGGAGATTTAGCAGAGCCAGTACAGATATCAATATTGAGAAAACAAGCAGGAGGCATGTGAGATTTTCCTAAGCTTGTGGATAGGAAAAATGAGCTATTACTTGTTCATGAAAGGGTTTTTGGAAGTGGTAAAGACCACAGGTTCAGTAAAAGGTTGGTCCTGAATAAAGGAAAAAGAAAGATTCCAGCAAAAAAGAGGCTTAATTAAAAACCAGATTGTTTTTTTGTGGACCAGGGAACATCACTTTCGAAAAAAATTACGGAAGCTTCAGGAAGCAAATATGAAGCTAAAAAGGTGCCTCAGGAACCAAATAAACCCCCAAGGGACCCAAAAATGACAATAAGGATCCAAAGAGGAATTTGAAAGGCAAAGGAAAAGTAAATGTCTGAAAACCTTTAAGCCAAGGGTACAGGATACCCAAAAGGGACTACTGAGGAATAAAAAAATGTTTTCATTATGGCCAGGACCTTCATGGAGCTCAAATAAAAAAATAAACAAAGAATTTATTAGTAATTTCTCAATAAAAACTCTTTCAAGCTCATGAAAGGGCTTAGTTTCTGTATTTGCGTTAAATTTGAAAGTATCTCTAATTTAATTACTAAAATTCATGAAATAATGTCCTTGAATCATAAAAAAATTCAATTTTTTTTCCTTTTGAATAAGATTTTTTTTAATCTTTAGAAATCCATTTCTAGAATTGAAAAGAAACTTACACCAATTATGTGAAAAAAGTGACCTTTAAATTGATTTTATATCCAGAAAGCTAGCCAATTTTCAAATACAAATCAATGAATCAGACAAAGGAAGCCAAAATAATTATGATTTATTCCAAAAGAAATTGAGAAATAGTGAAAAAGAAAAAAATGTGATTAAAAGAGGTAATAAGGGTAATATAAAGGAAATATCTTTCAAAAGAGACAAATTTTAAAGAAGGAAGTACACCAATAAGAAGTACTTTGGATATCCAACCTGCTTTGAGAAGTGGGAACTTAATAATTAGGGTGTAAAATGACATAAAAAATTAATTTAGTTTCAGAGATATTCTAAAACTGGATTAATGGCCAACATCAAACGGAGAAGGTCAATATAACCAAATAGAGTTCTGAAATCTTCAAAGAGGATTCCAATATCTAAGATAGCTTCATTAAAGCCATATTAAAACTTTTTCTTACAAAACCAGCCAAGAAATGGTACTAAAGAGTCAGACGATGGAAAAAAATTTGGCCTTTGTCAGAAGAACTGATAATTTCTAAACGGGAAAATGGCTTTTGGAGGTTTAAAATTGAAAATGTATTTGAAGATGCCATTCTTATCCCAAACAAGGATTAAATATGGGTTTTATTCTTAGATAGAAATACAGAATACAAATTATTTATCCTGAAAAAGAAAATCCTAAGAAAGTGTGGTAGTGATCTTGAACATGCAATCAAATAAATCTTTTCAGAAAACAGCTGAAATGAAGGTTATATTAATGCCATTGAGGTTGTTACCACCACATATAGGATTTTTAAAAAATGGAATAGAATCTCACAAAAAGGGAGGAATCTCCTGAGACATAAATTTCTTAAATGTGAAAGCACTTTCCATTAAGCCAATATTATGCACCAAAAAGAGGATCAATGAAGTTCAGATTACTGAATAGGAAGACCTCTTGGAAGAAGAGGAGAAATATCTGGTAGACTCTTCCCCTTCATACGGGGAAGAGGAATTAAAATAGAATTCAATCAAAAAAATCACTTCTTTATTTTACGTAACTGAGGTTAATACTGAATTTACCAATATAGTAATAATTTAATTAATATAATAGATATTCAATATTAGAAGATGAAGAAAACCAAACTTGAAGGAGGACAAGTTTATAATGAAGGATCCTGTTGAGAAAATCAGCCATTATGACTAACAGAGCTGTCACAGGGAATGTTGACACAGAAGTCTTCTGAAAAAGTATTGGAGAAAGCTATATTTAATCTTCATTACAGAAATGGAAGAAATATCTTTTTCCCAATAATGATATGAAGCCCTTAGGAATATTTGAAGGTGACATTGACTTCCTTCAACCTGAAGGGGGAATATGTCACAGCCACTAATAGGGGAAAGGGGCATTCAACCTTATCTCCACTCCAGCTCACAAAATTGATATTTTACAGCTGTGTATTGGTACCAAGTTTCAGAAATCTTACAAAAGACTGATACGGGATGAATTCACCAATACGGAACTATAAGATCACCCAGCTTTACCACACCTCCTGTACAGACTAAGGGTGTCACCTGGACTGAAGAATTTCCAAAGAACCCATGGGAATACCTCCATGGGATTGAGTCATGGGGCACATTATTGTACCAAAAACTTAAGTTCAGACCTGGTTTGAGTGGTGTATAGGATGGAGCTTGGACCACCAACAGGATCCAAGGAATTAATTTCAGGCCAAAAATTCCAATTATCATTGCATAATATATCAAGGCAATAAAAAGCAAAAAAATAGCACAATTGGTGAGCATAAAAACTGTTAAAAACCTCATTTGTGAGAATATAATTGCCCAATCCTTGACACATTCCAATTGTTAAAAATGCATTCTGGTATGTAAGTATCTTTTTACCACATGAGAGGACCCTTTCAGATGGGGCACTTGTTGCTGGGATGGAAAGATATTTCTGCAACATATGAGCAAGAGTTGTAAAATTTTTTCCTCTCAATTTCAAAAAGAGGAGGATGCCAGTCTTTTTGGTATTGATGGACTCATCAAAGAATAGTTGGATTTCCTTTTCCAATCTTCTTCCCTGGGATGATTTCAGCAAACACATATCATCAAGAAGCTCAATTACAATTCTGACAGGGACAGGGCTATCACTATGGGTTGTATTGATGTTGAAGTTCTTGGTGGTAACATGTATTATTTCATCCTCAACAAAAATGGCTGCAAGCTTGGCCAACAAAGCTACAAAGTGAGCTAGGGTTTTTTGATGATTCATAAAGAATTGAGGCACATATCACAGGTGTTTTGAGAAAGAGTTGCTTCAGATAACTTAACAGCTTACTGGTAATTGCCATTGTGGAAGACCTGATTGATGAAACATCATAATGATCACCGGCCTTTCCAAAGCAACTCATCAGAAATATTACAAATATATCAAGGTTTGACTATCAAACAATAAGTAAATATTACCAATATTTCACTTATTGTACTATGAATTTCCTTATTTAATTAAAGAATAAGATAAAAAGGAATTATATTAATAAAGAATCATTTCAATAATGGCGCAAAAAATTTATATTATTAAATAAATATAATAAAAGGAAATATAGGGTTTTGGTAAACCCTTGTCAGCCCTTACGTGTTTTTAAACAAAACTTATGTGTTTTTGCCATAAATTGGTAAAGACATTTAATTCTATGGTAAAAACATGTAATGGGTGGTTTTAAAATGAAATGTAGCTATGTATGGCATTTATGATGCCATTAATTTCATAAATGGAATTATTAATTACATAAATGGCATTGTTAGGGCCATTAATGGCATTATTCATTCAATAAATGGGATTATTAATGTCATAAGTGGAATTATTAAGGCAATAAATGGCATTGTTGAGGCCATTAATTTCATTTTTAAGGCCATAAAATGCCATTTATGCCAATGTTATGGCAATAAATGGCTTCTGTATGTCATTCTTGATGCCATTTACGGCATTAATATGTCATTTGTAATACCATTTATGGCATTGTTAATGCCACAAATGAAATTTCAACCTCCACTAATAATAAGTTACACTTTCAATTTAATTACAAACATGAACAAAAGGTAAAAAAAGGACTTTTTTGGTGTACACCTGTCCTGGCATAAAAAATCCCAAGCTTTTGGGCTTCTGGCTTTTTATTCTCAAGATTTTTCCATTTATTTGAAAAAAATTATAGAAATTAATAAGGGGGAACATATTTCATGATTTTTTTTAAAAGCGGCCATTTTTCCAAATTGGTCAAAAGGGAGAAATTGGGAAAAAAATAATTTGAAAAAATTTGGGGACCTTCACATACCATGTTGGAAAAGATATAGCAAAAGAAAATTATAAAAATGCTCAAAACTGAGCCTGAGGAATTTTTTTTAAAAAATAAGTCACTTAGGTGTTTTGACCATAAAATTATGTGTTTTGCCATAAGTTGGTAAAAAAACATAAGGGCTTATGTGTTTTTACTAAAAGCTTATGTGTGTTTACCAACACCCTAAATATATTAGTATATAATAATCAATATATTTATGGCACTTTATTATTGTTACAGAAAATAATGAAAGTATAAAAACTTGTTATTTAATAATAAGAAAGAAATTTATAACAATAATCTTACCAATATTAAAGTTATATATTAATATAAGCAGTATTTATATTAATAAAAGAAATATTGAAAATAATAATAAAGAGAAAATTATTATGAAAGATGAAAATAAACTACTTTTGACACTTAATATAATAATTTTGAATTAATTTACACCTAAAAGTGTAAAGAAAACTTATTTAAATTGTATTTAAAATTCAAAAAGACAAGAAAAGACAAATATTCTTGTTTTCACGCGGAATCAGAGATTTAGAGAGAAATTTAACAAAAATAATTGAAAATTGGTGCAATCACATCAAGATTGATGATTAAAATAAAGATGAACTTGAGTCTTGAAATATATAATAGTTTTATATGAAAAGAATAAAGATTTTACCTTTGGTTTGAATAATTTAATGTTTTTGTTGCATCTGAGGGGGAAATAGAGGTAAAAAGAGCTCTATATATAGTAAGATCCTCCCTACTAGAGTTCATAAGGGCTCTATTATACATGTAATGATGATATACACCGGAATAGATAAGTATTTCAAGTTTTAGTGAGGATTACATCATACTTAACCCATCTCATCTCATTATTACCCCTTTACTTAGAGTTATGGCTGTAACTCTAAGTTGTATGACATTATGGGCTTGGACGGAGACTAAAGTTTGTGAATTTTATTAGCTTTAATAATAATAAACTAGTATTCACCAATGTAATCACTTATATGACTGTTAAACTTGAATTAAGATTACAGTGAGTGATCATAACTGATCAGTTTTAAGCTTAAACTTTGATAATTGATAGTTTTTGAGCTATAAATGCTGGAGAAATTCAGAAATTGAATTCTGATAGCTTGAAATGTAATTACTAAACTTCCAAGAGCATTTTATTACATCATTAAAGCTCTATTTTTGATGATTTTTCTGTAACTCATCTTTTCTGTCAAAATTTACTATTTTAAACTTCAAACCATGATTTCAAGGGGTTATAACTTGAATATAATTATAGGAATTACATAATTATTCACTTATGAGGTTTAATAGTCACAATATTTACTTTTTTTAAGCTTGGAACACTTCCAAAAATAAGTGGTCAACAGCTATAACAATTTTGTTCAATAAACCCTTACAAGGTATAACCTTGTTTATAACTTTTCAAGAAAGAAATTATTTATGTATTTTTAAAGTAATTATGCATTAGATTTATTTTTGGTTAAACTCTATATCATGTAAATTTTGAGAGATATGAGCTAAAAAGCATTGATATATGCACTGATCATAAAAGTGCACATATTCAGGTTTTTTCCTTAAGTATTGAGTCAACAGATATGAAATAAGAATTTTATATGTGTAATGCTTCATGGGGGTTCCAATGGTGCAATTTATTTTATTTTTTTATTGATTGGTTTCTGATATGATAAAGGATTTATGCATTTTTATGGAATTTTTACTTATTTCTCAGTAGGTATTGTCTTTACAGATATGAAATAAAAATTCTATATGTGTACTTTACCATGGTGAAATTTATTTTACATTTTAATTCATTATATGCAGAGTTTATCAAGAATTTTTGCCTTCTTATTGTATTTGTATTTATTTTAAGATAATAATTCTACTTATTATTAGAATAAATATTTTGAAGGTGTTTTGTGACCTCTTTGGATATTTGGTCATATCTCAAAGGCTCAAATTCCCTACCACCAAAACATTTTGTACCACAATCTGATATAGCTAATGAGGGTATCTTCCACTGTCCTACCTCTTCATTAGACTTTATTAGTATTGAAGCTCAATAATGCTGAAAATTTCATTCTTTGGGTCTTCTTTCATGTCTGAACCTTTGTAATAGCTTATCAGAATTGGTAATATTTTTCTCAAGTAGCCATTCATCTTCTTGAGCTGGGTTTCTATACCTCACAAGGTATTTCCTTTCTTTTTTGTTTCTTCTCCTCCCTTCTTTAAGGACTTTTACAATTTTCTTTTCTTCTCCTTCTTCTAGAGGGGGAATTTCAAGTGGTGGCTTATTTCTTAGGTAAAAAAGCTTTTTATCACTTGAGCTGTAAGTTTTTTATTGGGCTTACAGCAAAGGTTGGGTGTTTGTTCATTAATTCACCTGTGATTTCTAGTTGCACAGCATTAGGGCCATGTAGTGCTGTTACAATAAAGGGACCTGAAAAGGAATCTTGTGATTTTTTTGGCCTTTAATGTTACTAAATCTTAGAGCTGATACTAAGACAAAGTATCCTCCTTTTCAATAAGGTGGCTTATGACTTTTGGCCCATCTTTCTTTTGCATATTTGAAAGAATGTTGGATAAATATGTTGGCATGACCTCTTGCTTTTTCAAGAATTATTTTGCAACTTCTTTCTGTTGGGTGTATATCGACTAGGTCCCTTTTGAGAGTATCACAAGGAATACTTGGATTCTAACCTTTTTCTAAAATTTCTGGTGTTTTTACTTTTGAAGAATGAATTTATGTCTTATATGCCAGCTCAAGAGCTGGTATTAAGGTACACCAATCATGGGTAAAACCATCAGAGTCTTTGAGTTCTAGGCCATAAGCACAGAATCTTCTGATCATGTCTTCTAAGGTCTGTATAATTCTATCTTTCAAACCATCAGTTTGAGGGTGGTAAGCTGTTGAGAATGATAGGTTTGTTCCAAAAAAGGTATGGAGATTTTTCCATAATGCTTAAGTGAATTTTGTATCTCTATCACTTATGATGTTTTGGAATAAGCCTGTATGACTAATTACTCTATTCCATATCATTATGGCCATGTCCATAGCTGTGTCATCTTTATGACATGGCAAGAACATTGGGGGTTTTCTGTACCTGTCAAATAGTACTGTGAGAAATCCTCTTGTGTGGGATTAAAATTAGGCAGTACCTGGAGTGAGAAATCACAGGTAACTACTTTTGAATTGCTCATAACTCCTGTAACAAATGGCGGCAAGGGTGTATTGCCTGCCCCTCCTAAAATACTGAACAAAATCTTCCTTGGAGCTCAAAAATCAAAACTAAAATTAGTAAGTGGCTTTACAACTTCAGAAGACAAAATTCAGCAGTTGCAAATCAGACCTATTCAAGAAATAATAAGAAGTTTAATGTCAATAATTTTGGTTAATTTTGAGATTTAAATGAAATAATTGTCTGTATAATTTTTATTTTCTCAGTGAAATTGGGGTGAATAATTTCTTCTTGGTGGCAAACCTTTGGTAAGATGAATGATTTAAGGTGTTCTGTAAAATTGGATGAGTGTTGATCAAGGTAATCTTGTGAAGGTAAAGTTGTAGTAGAGTAAAATATTTTTTTAAAGGTTTTTTTTAAGAGTTGTGAATAACAAGATAAAAATTGCATATGTTAATTTTAAGAGGTAAGATTCTTTGATCTTGGATTTTTTAAAGGGGTAAGTTAATTTTAAATCTTGGTAAAACATTTTAATTTTACTAGGTGAAATATTTTAATAGAGTAGGAACCCTAATCTTGGGTACTGGATGATTTTCTTTTTTTAATAATACAATTCCACTGAGCTTAGCTACTGGGTAATCTTCCACTAAAATTCCACTGAGCTTAGCTACTGCGCAAGTAAATTTAATATAATATAAGGGACTACCTCCCAGGTGAGGGATGAATTATTCCTATGCTTCTACTGTTCAGGGAATATAATGTGCATGGGGGGAGAGAGCCCCTCTATTTATAGCTTTTGGGAGCCCAGGGGGCCCTCCAAGGGAGCTTTCTTTCTCCACTTTAATTACTCTTGATTCCATTAAGTGACTTTGTTTTTGGTGAGGACTTTTCTTGCATGGCTCAGGTAATTTAAGGTTTGGTAATAATTCTTTCTGTGCACAGCCTCCATTCATCACATGATGGTCTTTTAGGGAACTAATTATGATATTCTTGAATTTTTCTTGCATTCATGAGTTTATTTCATTTTGGCTGAGGATTTTTCTTGTGAAGAGCATTTTTTACGTCACATTATATGCTGTTGTTGGGTGAAATATCACATGATGACCTTGTATTTCCTTTGCATATGTCACTCTTAGGCTTGTTAAAAGTGGCTGTAATTTATGCAGGTGTCATGGTTGTTTTTATTCCTTTTGAACTTGAAAATGAGGTCAGGTGATAAATTCTTGCACTGATGACTTTACTGTTGTGTATGAGATGATGTGATTTTTTTAGTTTGACACATGCTATGCAATGCCATGTGGTTTTAATTAGAAGTCTGTACTGCATGCAGCCTGTTTCAACTAGCTTTAATTTTCATGAGGTGATTAGTGGTGTAAATAATTCTGATTCTGTTTTAAGGTTTCAAGTGGGGTTACTGTGGATATAAGACAAGGTACTCCTGTAGCTGTGTTGTAAATGACTTGCAGGAATTCCATGGGGTTGGGCTTTGCATCATGTGAATTTGAATGCAAGGTGGCTGTGCATGTGTCATTTTCATGCTGCAGAAGTCCTGGAACTATAAGGGGGTGTAAAGCTGGGTGGGGTGTGTAATTTAAAGGGTGATACCTTATTTGTTGTAAATAGTTTTCTATATGTAACTTGATTTTTACATATGCATAATAAAGCTCAATAATTTGCTTAAACACATACAATTCCCTTTAGTGCCTGTGCCATGGTGTTATGAATACCTCCAGCTTCTTGCCATACAATTGACCTTTTGGTGTAAAATTTGAGTTTAAGTCTGCCTGTAGGGTGGATTTACTGCTGTTATGGGGTACTATGAGCTTGATTCTGGTGAAAAAAATGGCATGGAATACCACATCCCCCTCGACATTTAATGCCGTCCCCAGCATTCCAGGTGAGAGCTCCCTATTCTTCATGTGATTATGTGGTTTCCCCCAATACCTCTTCCTCTTGATTAATCTTTTTCACTTTTTACTTCTTCTGTGTCCTCTTTTTTTCTATCAACTTTCCTCTTGGGTCAAGCTTCTTGACTTGAGAGGCTTCCAATCATCTTTCTAATTCTGTTCCATCCAGCTCCTCAAGTTCATATGGTCCATTGCTTACTTGCCTGATTACTCTGTAGGGTCTATTCCATTTGTTTTTGAAAAGTAGTCCCCAATTAGTTTCTATTGATTTGTTGCAAACCAGGACCAAATCTCCTGGTTTGAGTGCTGATATTAGTTTATGTGCCATTCTTCTATCCCAATATTTCATTGAGTCTTCCCTTGATATTTTCAGTTTTTCTGCTGATTTCCTTCTCATCTCTTCTTTCCCTTCCAACTGTTTGGCTCTGACTTCTAGTAATTCCTCAGTTGTGGATATTTTGTGGCATTCTACTGCTAAAAATCTTTTTGTTTCAATGTAAATTGGTAATACTGGTAGTTGTCCAAATTGGAGTTCAAATGGTGAGAAACCAGTTTTTTGTTTAGTGGAAATTCTGTAAGCTAATGTAACTAGTGGTAGATATTTTTCCCATTTTCCTCCATTCTCCCCACACATCTTGACTAATGCATCTTTGAGTTGTTTATGGCCCCTTTCACCCATTCCTTGAGACTCTGGGTAATGGGGTGTGGTGACTCTTATCCTTGATCCTTCTTTCTTTACTGAATCTTGCAATTATTCCCCAAACTCTGGCCCCTCATCAAAAGTTAATTATTTTGGTGAGCCATACCTGAATATCTATTCTGAGGTGAGTTATTCTGCAACTCCTTTTACTGTTAATTTGACTAGTTGAACTGTTTCCTGCCATCCTGAAAAATCATCTCTGGCCACAAACATGTACTTCCATCTTCCAGATTTAATATGGACTGCATCCATGCTGACCATTTCAAAGATTTGTGATGTTTCTGTAGATTTTACTTGTTCCCTTTGTAAGTTTTGACTTCTCTTTTGATAGGACAGGCAAGATTGAACCCATTTCTTGACTGATTTCTTCATTCCTTCCCACCAAAGTCTTGCTTTAATTCTTCTATAAGTTTCATTTTCTCCTCTGTGCCCCATGTATTCATGAAGTGACTTTAAAATGTAGCTTTGAACTCCTTGACTTGATATCAGCAATTGAAGGTTTGGGTCATTTATTCTTTTGAGTTGGCCATCTTCCAAGCAAAAGTTGGGTGACCTTCGTTTAATCCTTTTAAATTCTTCTTCCTTGCTTGATTACGGGTTTTCCATTGTACTTAAGTATTCTTGCATCCTCTTCCAAAATCCTTCTTGTTTTTTTGGTACTTGTTTTTCTAAAATATTGAGTCAATTTACATTCTTAGCCCCAAAACCAGGGTGCGCCTTGATCCAATTTTCTTCTTCATCAAATTATGGTACATCTTCATCTTATTCTGAGTTTTTTGGTCCTCTGGCTAGCCCATCTGGCATAGTAAAAGTTTCCCTGGTTTGTATACCAAATCAAAGGAAAATAGCTGAATGAAAGCAACCCATCCTGTCATGGGGGCATTGAGTAAGCAAGGGGTGTTTCTCATTTCAATTAAGGACTTGGAATCAACCTGTAACTCAAAATGTTGTCCACAAAGTATTGTTTGAAGATTCTTGAGAATTATTGCAACTCCACAGAGTTCCAATTTAGGTTGTGAGTATTTTGATTCCAATTTTTTAAAAAGTTATTGATTCATATAATACTGGTCTATCTTTTCCTTCTTTGTCTTTTTGAGTGAGTACTGCTCCTGCAGCAATGTAGCTTGAATCTACTGCTAGCTTAATTTTTCCTGCTCCTTTGTCGTAATCCAATTTCTTGAGGGTTATTTCTTCTCCAACTATTCTTCTGAGCTTATGGAAAGCTTCTTCACATTTTTGATCCCAGCACCAGTCAACATCTTCTCTGGTGAGCCTTCTGAGTGGTGATGCAACTTGTGAGAAGTTTTCAATAAACATCCTTACATAGGCACAAAGTAAAAGAAATCCTCTTATTTCCTTCTTGTCAAGAGGTGTTAGCCAATTTTGAATCTTGTTGATATTTTGTTTTGAGATTGTTCTTCCTTTGAATGATACAGCATGCCCTACAATTTCCAAAGCTGTCACACAGCATGCAAACTTTGATCCTGAGATAGTAAGTCCTGCTTCTTCAATTCTGAATAAAATTCTTTCTAAATTTATGGCATATTCCCATATAAATCTTCTGATTGAGGGGTTTTCTGGTAATGGTTCTTGGTTGTAAAGTGATCTTGGCCCTTTTATTCCTCCATGATCAATAAAGATTCCTACACTTTCTGGTATTTCTTCTTGGAGAATCCAGGTCATTTGGGCTTGGTATACTGCTACTGAGTTGGTGGCTCCTTGGGGTAGTCTTGTGAGTTGCATCCTTCCAAGAGGTGTTTCAAAAGTGGTGAGGGGTCTTTTAGTGACATCTCATTCTCTTTCATAATATCCTTCCATGATGTCTCCTAGTCCATAGCATTCTCTTCCTGCAAATTAATTGACAAATTCTTCAATGTGAGGTGGTAAGCCAGAATCCTTGATGGTGACTTTGTTGAGTTCCTGAAGGTCATGGACAATTCTGAGTTTTCCACTTGATTTGGCCACACAAAGGAATGGGCTTGTGTAGCTTGATGTGGATTGCTAATAGAGTGCAGTCCTGATTCTTTCTTTGATTAATTCAGTAGCCTGAGGTAAAATTGATTTGAGAATGAGAATTGATTTCTTCTGCCAAGGTTCATGAGGTATTACTGGTATCTTGTAAGGTTTTTCATATGAGTGTTTGAGTAATCCTCTTTCTTCTTCACAGAAAGCTATTGCTTTTTACCTTAAGGTAATAACATTTTTGAGTAAATTGATTCCTTCATTTCATAACCATCCTGATGGGCCAAAATTAACTGCTTGCAGTCCTTCATGGGTGACCTTGAAGGTTTCTTGAAATATAGGTGGGTTTGGTGATAAGGGTGTTTAATAAGGATCTCTTTCCAAAGGTGTATTAAGGTCTTGAGGCATTGGCTCATTGACTGGTCTCACCTTCTTCAGGACTGATTTGTATTTGGCTGATAAAATTTGGTGATCCATCTTCAATTAGTTATTTTGTTTATTCTTCTTATTTTTTAATGATTTCTAAGAATTTTCTAGTGTCCTGAAATATTGAGGTCTTCACAATTCTTTTTTTTTCTTCCATAAAAAATGTAGTTCAAGGTCATAAATGACCTACAACTAGGTGTGCAACCCCTGTATATTAGGTATGAAAGTCCTGAAGCTTAAGTCATTCAAGGACCTCCTGGTTCATCCAAGGGCTTATCTTGATTCTTGAGCTCCTTTTGGCTTGATTTTGGATTCCACTTGACTCTTGTTTTATTCTTCAATCTTCATGATTCACACTTAATGCAAGATTATTCTGGTTGATTTATTTCTTGATGAGAAATTTTCTTGTCTTAATTGATTGCTTGAGACTTCACTTTGTTAATTTTGGCCAATTTGATAATGATAAACACCTGTGAAACTGTCAGCTTGTGACTCAAACCCAGAGTACAAGCATGACAGCCAAATACCATAAATCAATAGTATAGCCAAGATACAACCAAAACATGGATCTGAGCCAAATAAACTCAAAAGATATCAAAAGAAAGAGGAACGTTATCAATTTCCAAATATACAAGTCCCATCATCATAGGAAAAAGAATGACAAAGTTATTCCTGCTCAAAGTTGTTGCTGAGCATAAACCTCAATTTTCACCTCTCATCTGAAAGACAGAGGAAGAGGCTTAACCCAATCAAATGGGTATTGAAAATGAAGCTCTAAGTCAGGGCTATCGGATAGTACTATACAAACTGAGCTAGCCCCAGAATTACAGAAGTTATGACCAAAATAAGGTCAAATAAGGGTGATTAAAATATTCACTTCACATCTAACTTCTACAGTTTTAGTGTGAGATACCTAGAGTGGGGTCTTTTTAGAAGGATAACAATAAGGGCTATCTGATGGTGCCATAAATTTCCCCATATACCATCTAGAACAAAGGATATGGAGCAAACAAGCTCCATACAGTTTTTTGACAAATCATAAATGTGTATAAGAAAACTTGTACCTGGCATAACGTTGCCATATTTAATGATAACCATACCAAATGAGGTACCATTATGTAGTACAAATTTAGGGCTACACACTGAACCAACTTTGAGGTTGATATCTTAAAAACTGACAAAGGTATGGCTGCTTAAAGGTGAAAATCCCACAGTTTGGCCAATACAGCCTTATAGTGGGATAATATCCCATAACCATGATTATGAGGTGTCAAACAGACAAAGAAGAATGTTTATACTTCAATACTGGGGTGCCATACAGGTTCTGTACAGAATTCTACGCGTAATGCACGTCAGAATCAGGCTATGTGGTCCCCAGATGAAAATATTCACCCTGTATTGGTGAAAACTTCCCAGATGTGGTTTCAAAACCACATCTGAGCCCAATACAGGCTATAAAGGCTTTGTAAAAACCACAATCTAGTACTTGGGAGTAAAAAATCTTCACTTCCTCTATGTGGAAAGGTCTAGAAGCCTTATCACCCCATTTTAGGATAAAAAGGGGGATTTTCACAGCCAGAAAAGGTTTCCTCATCCTGCTCTTGAATTCCTATGTAGTACAACTGTCAAAAGATGCTATACTCTTGGAAAATAACCAGTTTATACTTTCAACTTAAGTATCTTAGCTCTTATTATAGTAACCCAACTGGTAAGACTGCACCCAGGGCTCTCAGCAGCACTCACCACCAATATTATACAATAGTAAAGCCCTTTTACCATCATTAAAACCTTTGATTATTATAAAAAAACCCTTCTTAAATTATTTTCACCGTTTCACAGTAATAGTTAAAGCTTGTAAATACTATTATACACCTTTATCATAGACTCAACCCAACAGAAACCCCTTGTTCCTGTTACACAAAGGGAGAAGTTTATTGTCATGCTAAGGACAAAAATGGTCCGTCAGCACTTCTCCTGACTAGGACAATCCCCTCCAGCTTCTTGGCTGTTATTATTTTTTTTATAATTTTTCCTGCCCAAGTCTACAGGGGCAGCAGTTTAGTGTCATGCTGAGGACCTCTTGAGTCTTCAAGCTTCTTTAAAATCCCAAGGGCAATTTGAGTTGAGTGTTTTACATCATCTTGTTAGTCAATCATGTTGAGTGAGTCCTGAATCATTAATTAATCAAGTGGGTCATCCTTCATTCCATAAATCCTGACCAGTGATTCTTGAATTCCAAATGGGTTTAAATTCAGAATCAAAGAAATGGCCAAGGTCTTGTGTTGTCCAAACATCAGTCCATAAGGAACTCTTGATTTTTTTATAAGTGATCTTCACTTTCAGTGTTCTTAATAATTTATCTCTGAATAAATATTTTTATCCCATTCTCTTGATATTCTTGGAAATGATTTCTTTTGGTTCTTCTGTGCTCCTAAATTATACCTGTTATAAAAAAATGAAAAAGAAAAATTGTAATAATAAGATGATTTAAAATTGATTTTAATATTAATTGATTGATCTTTTTTTAATAATATATTTTTGGATGAAGGCCCCCCTCTCCATTTAAAAATCTTGCATTTATTTTCAAATTTTGAAGAGGATATGTTCTCATTCCCCCAAAACTTCCACTATACAGGATAGTGTAAGAAATAAGTTTTCCCACCCCTTATTTTACAGGGAATTTGATGAGGATAAATAATGATACAACAAATTTACATAATTTTATTTTGAATCCACAATCAAGATCATGGAGCTGTTTGGTTAAAGGTGGTAATTTGTGCCAATAAGTAAAGATTGGTGCTCTTGGGAGTATTTATAAATAATATGACATAATTGAATGATCATAATCTGAGTCCTTTATTCATATGATAACCCTTTTGATGCTACAACTCTTCCTTTTGAAATCATCATTGTGACTCGGACTTTATTTCAAGTCAATCCCATTTATGGTTCAGATTTTCTGTTACCCATAAATGCATTTGAGTTGTTAAAATAATATAAACAGTGAAAAATGAAAATTTGTACATTTTTAAAAAACTCTTGTTTGATTTTGGGGGGATTTTTAAATTCCTTTTGGAATCAATAGCACATTGAGGTGTTATTAATATGTAAATTCCCCAAATTATTTCATCAGTTTATGGGTTTTTAATATAAATAGCTCCTTCAGAGTTCAACTAATGCCTTCATGGCACAAATACATCTTCTTTTCAAACAAGTTCCAATAGCTTTCTTGTAATTGAAGAAATATTTCAAATAAATTGATTATTTTTTAAAAAATTACTTGATGTAGAGTTTTTTTAATTATTTTAATTTTTGAGTTGAAAAATTAAGCCAATTTAATGGCTCTTGTTCTGATATTAGGAAAAGTGTAATAAAGATAAAAATAAAGAAAATATTTTTGAGCTCATGAATGGGATATGACCCTTATTCTTAGGAAAAAATAATTTAATTTGAAGTAAAAAAAAATTAGAAAATATGTTCAAAAGGTTTAATTCAGTAGATATCTCTAATTCTTGTTTATAATGAAATAAAATTAGAAAAAATAAGAAATAAAACCTCAGGTAGTTTATAGTCTTTCCTAAGACTTCAGGTGTTTTGTTGATATTTTCTTGATTTCTTGTTGATAGTTGGAGGTATCTCTTGATTTTTGAAGGGGAAGTTTATGGTCTTTCCAAGGACCATTGATTGATTGTTTTGTTTACTTCTGTTTGATCCTTTTGGTTTTCATGAAATCTGATTTATCTTCAAAGCCAAGTTGTAAATTGTATTCAACAGTTTATAGTCCTATTTAGGACTTGTTTTCACTTTAAAAGCACTTTTAATCTTATAAATTAAGAGAAATATTTTCATGATGAACACCTGTAGAGTTCAAAATCAAATATGTAAGTATAATATATTATAAAACATGAGAAACAAGCATAAAAATAGAAACAGAAGTTGGAAGACTTGCTGAGGGCTTTTATTATTTTGTTTTATTATTATTCTTTGAAGCCCTGTGGAAATTGAGAATATTAAATGTCAATCCACTATAATTATAACAGAAAATAAAAAATAAAAGAAACCATCAGTTTAAAGCCTTGATGAGGGCTTTATTTTTGGTATTTTGTTTAATTTTCAGCCCTCCTTCTGTTATATATTAATCTTTCTTGAGATATATATATATATGTTATTTAGAAGAAAACTGTAGAAAAAAAATAATAATTGTCAGTAAAATAAGGAGTTTGATCACAAAAAAGAAAATTAAGCAGTTTAAAGCCATGATTAGGGCTTTTTTATTTGTAGCCCTGTATAATATCAAAATAAAATAAATAAATTAGCAGCTTAAATAGTCAAAATTACAATTTATAAATGAATTAAGCAGTTTTAAGTTGTGCTGAGGGCTTTTTTCTATTTTTTTATTGTTTTTTTTGGACTCAGGGCATTTTTTATTCCATTTTTTGTGAAGCCCTATAAAAATTAAAAAAAGAAATTATTTTCAGGTAAGTAAACTAAACAGCCACAAGATAAAAATAAAGGAAGAAACCAGCAGTTTAAGGTCTTGCTCAGGACACATTTTGTTATTTGTAGCCCTGTATCACACCAAAATTGAAATAGGTCAGCTTTATTTAATATTAAGGACAAAATGCAAAAAGTCCAGCAGCTTAATGTCTTTCTAAGGACATATTTGTTTGTTATTTTGAGCCCAAGCAGTTTTAAGCCATTCTTGGGACTTTATTGTTTATTGTTTTGTTTTTTTAAACTCCTGTAGAAATCAATAATCAAAATTTTTGGATAAATTTAATCATAAAAACTGGAGTTAAATAAAAAATTTGGAAGATCATCAGTTTAAAGCCTTGATTAGGGCTTGCGTTTTTTACTTAATTGATTGTAAAGCCCAGTAAAAAATTAAAAACACATTTGCAGTTAAGTAAAATAAACAGCCACAAGATAAAAATAAAAGCAGAAACCAGCAGTTTAATGTCTTGCTGAGGACATTTTTGTTTTCTTCATATTGAAAACCTGTAGAATTCAAAATAAAATAATTAAGTATGATTTAAAAATAAAACCAAATTAAATGAAAAAGTTTCAGAAGTTTAAAGTCTTGCTGAGGACATTTTACTGTTTTCTATACCCTTTTTCTGTTGTTTCATTTTTTTTTCAGTTGAAAGTAATTCAATTTATTGTTCTATTGTTATATTTTTTTATTTTTTTATTTTTTTTATTTTTTTTATTTTTTTTATTTTTTTTATTTTTTTTATTTTTTTTATTTTTTTATTTTTTTTATTTTTTTTATTTTTTTTAGGGTATTGGTAAAAACACGTAAGCAAATTGGTAAAAACACGTAAGAGCTTACGTGTTTTTACTAAAAACTTACGTGTTTTGGCCATAATTTGGTAAAAACACGTAAGGGGTGCCCTGGGCCCATTTTTAATTAAAAATGAAACACCATTGGGCCTGTATTGGGCCAAAACATGCCCAAAAGAGGTTTTTTCCCCACAAAACCTCTCTAACTCCAAATTGTTTCAGATTTTTTTGCCCAGCCCCCCCAAAAAAACAAACAAGCTCAAACACCCCAATAATCCACATTATCCCCACCCCAAAACACTGTTTTTTTTGGAAAAACAGCATTTTCAAAGCCATTTTGCAAAGCTTTTCACACTCTTTTTTCTTTTTTTCCCCCAAAGACTACATTTTCCACCACAACAACCTGCTTTCAAGCCTCTCAATTTTCAATTTTTTACCATCCCTCAGCTATTAATCCCACATTTAAACAACTTTCTGTCACTCTTAACCACTTCTGTTCATTTTTCACACCTTTTTCACCTCTTTTTCACATTTTGAAAGGTTCTTACCCCATTCCAAATCCCCCAATTCCCCCCTTTTTTCCTTTTATACATAATTTTCATTAAAGAAATGCTTCAACCCCCCACTGAAGGTGAATTTCAGACCCTTGAGCTTCTTTGGCAACATGTGCATAATGTTGCCAGGGCTCAGGGGTATGCTGTGTCCACCTTGAGGTCCAATATGACCCACAACCAAATTGAAATATGTTGTGACAGGTCTGGCACCCCAAATCCCAACAAAAGCCCCTCCAAAACAGTCACCTCAAGAAAGCTTGACTGTCCTTTTAGACTTTATGCCAGGAAATATGCCAAGAGTACCACTTGGAATCTTAAAGTCAAAAATCCTGAACATAGCCATGATGCCACTGAAAATATCATGGCACATCCTGCTTTCAGGAAATTCAATGAGCAAGAAACATCCCAAATTGCTCAAATGTCTGAATCACTGCTCATGCCAAGGCAAATTCAGGCCCAATTATGCAGCCAGAGGGAGTCTGACAGGCCTGTAATCCTTCAAGACATTTATAGCCAAGTCAAGAAAATCAAGAAAGACAAACTGCAAGGCAAAAAGGCCCATTGATGCTCTTATTGACACTCTCAAAGAAGAAAATTTTGTGTGGTCCTCTGCAAGGGATTCTGAGGGACACATTACCTCCTTGTTTCTTACTCACCCCCTGGCCATAAAACTTCTTCATGGCTTTCCTCATGTCATTCTTATGGATTGTACTTATAAAACCAATAAGTACAAAATGCCCCTTTTTCATATTGTTGGATTCAGCTCAACAAATAAGACCTTTTCTGGGGCTTTTTGTTTGATGAAGAATGAAAATGAAACTTCATATACTTGGGCATTAAATCAATACATTGAAAAGGTCCTCAACAACACCAATCTTGTTCCCCCTCCAGTTATTGTTATTGACAGGGATCTGGCCTTGAAAAACTCTATTAAGAAGCTCTTCCCAGATTCCAAAGTCATGCTATGCATTTGGCACATCAACAAGGATGTATCTGCTCATTGCATGAAGAAAATTGGTTATGGAACTGATTTTGAAAATTTTATGGGCCTTTGGAATCAAGTAATATACTTCTTCACTTTATTTCATTTTATTTCACTTTTTTTCTTATTATTGTCTTTATTAATGACTTTGGGATTCTTTTCTCAGCTTATGTATTCACCCACTGAAAAGTCTTTCAAAGACAACTGGAAGAAGCTTCAAAAGCAAGTTAAAAATCCTGAGGTCTTTCAGTATTTGGAAAATACCTGGCTTCCTCTAAAGGAGTATTATGTGCCAGCCTGGACCAACCACCATTGCCACCTGGGTGTGGGATCCACCTCCAGAGTTGACGGTGCCCATGCCATGGTTAAACTTTGGCTACAAAAGTCCACTGGTACTCTCCTGGAGGTAGTCAGGGCACTCCACATGGCATTTAGAAAACAATTTATTGAAATTATCAACAGAATCTCCAAAGAAATGATTGTCCATGTCAAGAATTTTCCTCCACACATCTGTGCCCTCAATGGCAAGGTGTCTCATTATGCTCTTCAGATTGCCTTTGAAAATTTCAAAACAAAACTTCCTCCAAATGAAAAATGCACCAACAAATACAACAATTATAAAGGCATTCCTTGCAAGCATAAGACCCAAAAGGCATTTGCCAAGCGCCAAAGGCTTGAATTATCAGACTTCCATCCTCAATGGCATTTGAAATTGCCTGTGAGGGTTTTTTAATTTCTTCTTAGTATTTTTTTTCTTATTAACTGATTTTATTTTTCATATTCTTCTCAGACTGGTTTTCAAGGTGATGATCAAAGTGTTGAAAAAGAAAGAAAGAATGAAGCCAAGAAAATATTTGAAGACATTGGGGAAGACCTGTTTCAAAGACCAATGGCAGAAATCACTCCAATACTCCAACATTTTCAAGATGATTTGACTGGAAAAGTCCCATTTGATCAAATTCCCAAGAGTCAAGAGGATGATCAATATTATGACGACCCTCTAGAATGCAAGAATATCCGTGGAAGACCCCAAGGAGCCAAGAATAAAAACAAAAGAGAACCTTCAAGATTTGAAATTATTGAAAGTCAATCCAAGAGAAGAGGAAGACCCCCATCAAAAGTGACCAGCACAACAACTTCAAGATCCCAGTCAAATGTCCCCTCTCCAATTATGGAAGTGGACTCATCTGAAGATTCTGAAGATTCTGAGGACTCATTATCTAAATCCATCAGTTCATCAGATTCACTACCCTCAGCAACTGAATTAAATAAATCAGAAGTAACCCTTAGAAGGTCAAGAAGATTGGCAATTGGAAGCAAAACATCACAAAGAAAATCACACAAGCCTGCCACCAGTTTGAATATCTATGATGCAATTGACTTGACCTGTGAGCATTGTCAAAGCAACTATCACACAAGTGATGAATGCTCCAAGCTGTTTGTGAGTTTCTGTTGCTTTTTAATGTAATTTTATGTTATTTATTTTGATATTTATTCATTTTTTGAACTTATTTTATCAGATAACTGGCTCAGAAGACTTTCCCAAGTTTATATTGAAATACACCTTCAAGGCCATCAATGTCCAGGGAGATGGAAACTGTGGCTACAGAACAGTATCCCACTTCATTTACAAGACTCAAGATCAATGGGCTGATGTCAGAGGTGACTTGGCTGAAGAAATTCAACAAAATCAAGACCTTTATGAAGCCATGAAAACCTTAATTCCCTCAGTATCCTCTTATTTGGAAAGAATTGAATGGTATGAAGATGTTGGCCAGGCTCCAAAAAGCAAGTGGATGTCCATGCCTGACATGGGGGATCCAATTGCAAATAAGTATAAAAGACCAGTTTTCTTTTATTCCACAGCCCAATCTTTTTATTTTTTCCCTTATTTCTGTCCTCCAAATGATAATCCCCCCATTTTCATCTGCTTCTTGAATAGTTGTGCTCATTTTGTTCCTTTGGACATCATCATTTCTAAAGTTTATCCAGTCCCCCCCATTACTGTGAACTGGGAGATTCATGCCCAAGCACAAGCCCTGGGGTGGGCTGATAAATTTAAGAAACACAGAATGTTGTATTTGTCCAATCTTCCTCCCCCCTCTCAGAAAAAACCCACTATTTTGGAGGTTGATTCTGATTGAATGATTTTTGTATATACAATTTATGCCAATTATCCCCCTCCTCAGTCATATTTATTGCTTAAATCCCACCTCAGTCTCATTTTTTATCAAACATGTGGATATTTTGTACTTGAAAATAGTCATATTACACACAAGAGAAAAAACAGTTAAAAAAAACACTCATTGCGCCTTCACTTGTTGTCCCACCCAAAAAATTTTCCCAATTCATGAGCTTCTGGTTCTTTATTGTCCAGATTGAACCCTTCAATTTAAAAAAAAAATAAAGGAAATTCATAAGTGGGAAGTTATTAAATTCACTTTTTAAGAATAGGCATATTACAATGACGGGAAAAAACATTTGAAAAAAAAACCCTTTTTGCGCCTTCACTTGTCCCACCCAAAAAAATTTCCAAAATTATGGGATTCTGGTGCTTTATTCTTCACATTGAACCCTTCATTTTAAAAAAAAATTAAGGAAATTCATAAGTGGGAAGATTTTAAATGAATTTTTGAAAAAAATATGCCATTTTGACATATTGGCCAAATTTGTGAAATTTGGCAAAAAAAAAATTTTTGAAAAAATTTGTGCTTATTGACATGCCAAGTCGGGAAAAATATGGCAAAAAAAAATTAAAAAAATCCTCAAAACTGAGCCTGAGGAATTTTTTTTGAAAATTAAGGTCACTTACGTGTTTTTACCAGAAACCTACGTGTTTTCACCATAAATTGGTAAAAACACGTAAGTTTTTAGTAAAAACACATAAGGGCTTACGTGTTTTTACTAAAAGCTTACGTGTGTTTACCAACACCCTTTTTTTATTTTTTTTATTTTTTTTATTTTTTTTATTTTTTTTATTTTTTTTATTTTTTTTATTTTTTTTATTTTTTTTATTTTTTTTATTTTTTTTATTTTTTTTATTTTTTTTATTTTTTTTTATTTTTTTTATTTTTTTTATTTTTTTTATTTTTTTTATTTTTTTTATTTTTTTATTTTTTTTATTTTTTTTATTTTTTTTAATTTTTTTAATTTTTTAATTTTTCATTTTTTTAGAAAATTGATCAAAAGAAAAAAAAACATCAGTAATATTCAGCTTTAATAAGAGAAATAGAAAATAAAAATAAACAGTTTTAAGTCTTGTTCAGGACTTGTTTTGCTTTATTTATTTATTTATTTTTTGAATCCTTTTTTTATTATTATTAAAAAAAACAGAAATCATCAGTAAACTCAAATAAAATATTGAATAAAAAATAAACACTCAGTTTATTTACAAATATTGATACTTTTACTATGCTATACTTATTATTATTTTTCTTTTATTGAATTTTTTATCATAATTCTTGTTATTATTAGAAGGTAAGGTGGTCAGCTTCCCAGGCTGATCTAGAAGTTGTCAAAACCCTTCAGGGGTCTTGGAGTGAGGTTGTCTTGGGTCTAGGTCAGTGTTTCCATCAGTGTTGGAAACTAATCGGGTGGATTTCTTTTCTTTTGTTTTTTTTTCAATAGGGGGGATGTCAAGCACTGGAGTGTGCTCAAATTCACTTCGGGTAGGTTTATTTTAGGTCTATGGAATTTTAGGGTGGTTGCTTTTAATATCATGGGTGTTGTTAATCCAACACCGCTGTTTGGGTAGGTAGTTTTCTGAGCGTGAAGGAATTTTAATACCCTCCGGAGTGCTTCCAGGCACTTCGGGCGAGACCTTTTTACCCTATTGAAAGTTTTGTAAGTGGATTTTTCTTTTAGCGCAGTATATTTGTTAATTCAGGTAGGGCTAAACCCTGAATCTATAGGTTAATTGATTATCAACGACTAGAGGCTTCATAGCCTTATCGGGTGAGTTATTTCAGTTCTTGTGGGCGTTAATATACCCCCAGTAAAGCTTTCATTGAGTTCGTGTGGCTGTTTCCTGCTCACAGGGTGTTCTAACGTCTTTGAAAAGCTTCGCCTGAGGTTATTTTCAGGTTCGTTGGTGCTAGAAAGCCTTATTGATCTTTTAAGTAGAACGGCTGCATTGTTTTGGGTTTATCAAGGGTTATTCTACCCTTATTACTGCTTAAAATTATTTTGGTTGTGTGTTTTTGACAATTGGAGGGTCTTTCTACCTTTCTACTGTGTAGAAGTAGATTGGGTGGGTCATTTTTTGCTGGTAGGCCTTTTAAACCCTTTAAACAGTTTCAGGTCTAAGATGAAATCAATCATTTTGCTGTAATACCCTCCTAAAATCGAGTCATTGGGGCCTCTTAATTACTAGAGTGTCATAATCCTACTCCTAACTGCATCACTTAGTTTGTTTTGGGTCTAGGTGAGTGTTATTGCTTTACTTCTATGTTCAAACTGAAATGTACTGAAATGCTGGATGTTCAAGGTGTCACTCCACCTTTATTGTGTCTACCTCTGGCTTCTGATGAATCTTTTTAATATCACCTCTGTAATTCTTTAGATTAGTTTCTAAATCAGTTTGAAAATTATTTAACGATCCTATAATAATCCCCCCAAGCACCCAGGAAGGGTTTTAATAGTGATTGTAAGCAGGCTAGGTGGTAACAGTCAGTATAGAGTCTTTCAAGCCTTTTCTGATGCTCTCAGCAGCTTTGGGTGGGTCATTTTTTGGTTAATGGGTGTCTTAAACACCCAAACTGGGTCAAAGTAAGCATTGGTGGGTTTCATTTTTCTCCAATGGGCTTGAAATCACCCTCAGAGTGGCTAAACCCACCTCATCTAGTGTAGCTATAGTCAACAGGGCGCTAAGAAGCCTCTTTGGTACTCAAAACCAGATTGGTGCAGCTCTTCTGAGTGTTTGGGGTTCTCTACCATCTGCTTTGTCAAAAATTAAGTGAAATGGTTTATTCATGTGTTTGATGAATTGTCAAACACCCTCTATTGCTGTCAGGATTTGAGTCAGGCGGGGTTCATGAACCTCTGGGAAGCCTAATCTTAGTTGTGGTTAATTCAGTAGTCACAAATTAAACTGGCTGTTGGTTAAATTGGGAGTAGCATAAGGATGGCTGCCATTAACATGTTTAAGTTTTTGAGTACTGATTAAACCAGAAGCAATACATAGTTGGTGATGTCTTCTCCTCACTGCTGATTTTCTTGAAGAAGGGATCTGTTTAATTTTGATCTGTGGCTTTTCAGCTTCACACTGTCTGCCATTTGTTCAAAAAATTGAAGCCTCCTTTAGAGGTTTTTTTTCTTATTGGTGTTATTTTGAAGGGTAACAAGTATTATCATGTGAAAGGAGAGCATTTGAGCAAACTTTGGGGTCCAACTTTCTTTTTTTTGAGAATATAAAGTTGCTCAAATCTTTTTGAGGATAAGCCCTCATCCATCCATTGAATGAACATCTAACCTGGTGTCCCCTTGTGTACATTTATTTGAATGATTATAATTAGTTTTTTTTGATTGAGTACCTGATAGCTTATTTATTTGAAGGAAGAGAAAAAAAATCAAAGATGAACCCAGATCATTCATTCTCAGACAATTTCTTTGAGACTTTGTAGACTGATACAATGGATGATGAAATATGTCAGTTTCTTTTTGGATAACCTGACCCTTTCTTGAATGTGATTACACCTGAAGGGTCCGGCTTAGTGATAGCTACCTCTCCAACTAAAAGCCCAGCCTTGACATTGTCAGTTTCATTTAGAAAGTCTGGCTCTAAGATTGAGTGGATAACTTTAAGCACCACTCCTTCTATAATCAGTAATAGTAATAATTCTCCATTGAATGGAGGTATTACATTTCCACCAGCCTTAGCAGAATATGTTGAATTACATCCCTCCAGTCCCAAAATCATACATCCTCCAGACCCTACCAGCAAGATGCAAAAAAAAACAAAAATATTGAAGACCTGGTGGAGAGACTGGCCCTATTATTTTAATAAAACTAAATGCACCTGATTTGATCTTTGTCAGCTCCGCCCAAGAAATTGTATTGGTAAAGCCTTTACTGAATTTTCCTTTGATGTTGGTCTTTTTTTTTTTTTTTTTTTTTTACTTGAATCACTAGCTTAAATTATCATTTTTATTTTAAATTAGATTTTCTAAGTTATTTATCAGTACCACTATTCTAAATCTTCTTTCTATGGTACTCCTTTATCTGAAAAAAAGAAAATTTGGAAAAAGAAAGAAAAATGTGATAAGTTTTTTTTTTTTTTTTTTTTACAAAAATATAAATATATATATAATATCAGGAAAATACAAAAAAAAAATAAAACAAAACAAAAAAATTAGAACAAGTTAAAAAAAAGAAAAGAATTTTTCTTCTTTTTTTTTTTTTTTTTTTTTTTTTTAAAAATTAGAATCTCAATTATCGGAATTTACAAAAGTAAAGAGAGTTTTTTTTTTGATAGTTCTAGTTTTAAAGGAAATGAAACATTTGTCTTTTTTTTAAGAAAAGTAAGAAATTTAAGAGCAAAATATAATTAAGTCCATAGTAAGATAATACAGAGTTCCAATGTTTACTACTGGGAATTAGTAAAAGAAAAAGAAAATAAATAGAGCATGTTTTTTGGGCTTGGACACTAATATTTCTTTGATTAAAGTTTTTTTTTAGTGTTTTATTAAGCCAGTTATTTGGTTTAATAGTTCTTTCTTGATAAAGTTTCCTCCCCTCCATTGCTCTATTTTAAGAGTTTTAAAAAGTTATTCTTGACAGAAGGAGTTCCAATCCTCAGTGTTTAACTTAGTTGCACCCTCTTTAAGGCTGAGGATTGCTGGTATAAATGTTTCTTCCCAATGGAAATCCCTTGTGGAATTTTTTACAATATAGCCTCTTGAGATCTTGCTGATTTTTCCACTTTTAATTTCAAAATACTGGAGGTTGAAAAAGTGTTGGCATTCCCAGGTCCTCCAGAATAGTGATTTCCTGAGGTTTTCATCCATGAGGAATATTTCATTCCAGTATTGGTTTCCAAGGTTGCCTTCAATTCCATCCCAGGTCAGTAACTCCAGGAATTCATATTTTGTGAGGTTGTATCCAGGTAATTCTTTCCATGGATGAGATATGAAAGTTCCTAATGGTGAATTTTCTTTTTAAAAGATGTCCTCAAATTAAATATTTGGAAGGATTATTGTGGAAATATCTGGACAGGGTTCTGGTTTTGTTTTCATAAACCATTCAGCATATTCACTTGCTTCTTGGGGATTATTGTAATTGGACCAGACTTCTTTTTCTTTTATCCAGCTGATATCTGTGTCCAATGACCAGGGATTTTCTTCAAGTAATGGCTATGACTCCCTTTTATAGGATTTGGTTGGTTTGAAAGTGTCAAAAGGTAATAAGATTTGAAAATACTATAAGTTTTTTTTATCAAAATATTTGAGGCTAGGTTTAATGGGTTTTGGATGATAATTTTTGGTAAGAATTTTGATATTCCTCTTTGATAAGGCTGGAGTTCACTGACTAGTGATCTTATGGCTAATTACTTTGGTGAGTTAAATTATTGATTTGAGTTGATGAGAGTTGATATTCCTCTTTGATAAGGCAGGAGGTCATTGCCTAATGATTTTTGATTTTGTTCGTTTTGATATTGATGGAGTATCTTTAAAGTCCCAAATGGTTTCTTTTTTTTGATATCTTCATCTTGTGGTGACCAAAGAGATTCTTCATTGATAATTTGGCCTTCTTTTGTTAATTCTTCCCCATGGCATCCAAAAAATGGTGAATTCACCATGGTGGAGGTGATTGATATATTTTTTTAATTTAAGGCTTTTTATTGTTATTATTATTTTTTTAATTTTAAAGAAATACTTTGTTGATAAACTCCTTCTTTGTTAAGGAAGGAAGTCACTGCCTAGTGATTTAATAAAAAGAAACTAATGATACATTTTTAGAGAAAAAAACTAGATTTTTGTTGATTTTATTTAAAGTTGAGCTCCTCAAAGTGGGAACGGTGAGTGTCTGTTGAGTAACCAGGCCAAAATCAGGTCTTTGAGGGCTTCCAAAAAGGCATTTCTTTCATTAATTTCAGGCTCTGATGGAAACTCTGACCACCATAAGTATTCATCAATGAATATATATCCATCTCCAACCCACTTCAATTTTCCAGTTTGATATGTTGATCCATTCAATCCAAGGTACCATTGGGCTCAAATGTGATTGAAGTAGAGTCCTCCTCTTGGTAAAATTGCCATTGAGAATGTTTTATCCCAGATTTGATTTGAGAGGTTTCCTTTCATTCCTTCTTCAATTAATAGCTCTAGAAATTGGATGTAATTCAAGTTTGCTCCTGGAAGTTGAAATAAATATTCATCTTCACATAAACCTTCTTGACCTTCATCCCCATTAAATTCTTCAAAGGTAATATAGGGCAAGTAAAGGTAGTTGTATTCATTTTCTAGGTTTGATTCTGTTTCTTCATCTTCATTAGGAGGTTACTGGATGAATTAAGGGCTTCCCAGTTGCCATTAATAAGGTTCTTCTTGGCTGTTCAATGGTCTATCCAAGAAGTTGATATGGTATGTTTCTTTGAAATTTTTGTTTCTTTCTTCCATAATTCTGAGGTCTTTTTCAATTTCATTTATAAATTCTCCATCTGAAAGCTCATGATGTTCACTAAATGTGACTCTCTTCTTTTTGAGTTTAGTTTTGAAACAGTTTTCATTCATTCTTTCATTCTTATCCAACAAAATATGGAAGGTTTCTTCAGTTTTATTGATTGGCTTGTAAACTATACTAGGTGATTCATCTTCAGAGGTTGATTCTTCAAGTTGTCTTTTGAGGTTGTTTGGCCAATTGTGGTTTTGTAAATCTTGGCCAAATTTATCACTTTTTGAATATATGTATAAATCTTGGGTCTTCTGGGTCAAATTAATAATGGTGTTGTCTCCTTTTGCATTTTAAAAATTCTTTCCTGGTGTATTTCTGACCAATTTTTCCATATTGTATAAATCCATTCCTCTAGGTGGACAAGTCTGCCATCCAAGTGCTTGAGATTTGCATATTGGAATGCATAATCTTCTTCCATAAGGTTCTTGATAGCTCAGTATTTCACCTTGCTTATGGGAGCATTCTAGCCTAATATTTTTGTCTTCCAAGTACTGTATGGAAAGATCCTTTCGAAATAAAAAAGTGGATTTGAGTTTCTTTGCCTGAAGCCAATATTATTGAAGTAAATTATGAAAGTTCCCCCAATGAATTAGTATGGCCTCCAATTCCCCTAAGGTTCATGTTTAGTTTTCTTGTTGTGAGTGAGGATTTGATTTCTATTTCTTCTGGTATAATGTTGAGTTCTTCCCCAGTGCCCGCTAATGCTTTGATCGGATATTCTTCCTTTCTAATGAAGATTTCCATAAATCCCAAAGGAAAGGCATAATGAATATTGGGCTTTGGTATTTCTTTGAATCAAAATTTTAATAGTCTTTCTTGAAGATCCATTGAGTTGAGCAATTTAATTTTCTCCTTGTGTCAGGGTGACTCTATGATATAGCTATACAATGACAAAATAAAAGCTATAACTCTGAGTGTGACACGAAAATAAAGATGATAATTAAGGTAATAGAGGGTAAAAAGGGCTATACTAAATGAATTTAGTGATGGTGAATGCTGCTGATAGCCCTGAGTGCAGTGTTTGCCTGTTGGTTTACAATAACAAACCCTAAAATACTTAAGCTTAAAGTATACGTGTGAAATTCTAAGGGTAACACTTCTTTTAAGAAGTTATACCATGTAAGAATACTAAGAACAGGATGCTGGATTTGCTTCCTGGTGAGGCAAAGCCTCCTTTTATCTTGTTCTGGGGTAGTGGGAAGTGGTTTAACTCTGCACACGACCACAGAGTGAAAAGTTTCACTACTGTGGGCTGATTTGTGGTTCTAAACACTCAATAAAGACTAGTATTGGGCGGAAATGTGGTTTTAGAACCACAAGTAGTCATTTTTACACTATACAGGGTGAAAAATTTCACCAATGGAGTTTACAGGTGTGTTCTGGTGCTTCTGACGCGTCAGAAGCTGTACAGAACTTGTATGAACCTCCATATTTGAATTAAATATGAGTTACTGAACTATAAACAAGATTATTTGTCTGTTTGACACCTCATAATCATACTTATGGGATAGTATCCCACTTTAAGGCTGTATTGGCCAAGCTGTGGGATTTTAACCTTGAAACTGCTATAGCTTTGTCAGTTTTTAAGATGTTGAGCTCATAATTGGTTCATTTTGTAGCCCTGGATGTGATCTACACAATGGTACCTCATTCTGTATGTTTATCATTAAATATGGCAAAGCTATGCCATGTACAAGTTTTCTTGTACACATTTATGATTTGTCCAAAAACTGTATGAAAATTGTTTGCTTCATATCTTTTGTTCTAGATAGGATATGGGGAAATTGATGGCACCATTAAATAGCCCTGAATGTGCTCTTTCCAAAAAGACCCCACTTTGGGTATCACACACTAAAACTGTAGAAGTTAGATGAGAGGTGGATATTTTAATCACCCTTATTTGACCTTATTTTGGTCATAACCTCTGTAGTTCTGGTGCTAGCTCAGTTTGGCTAGTACCATTGGATAGCCCTGACTTTGAGATTCAATTTGAATACCCATTTGATGGGGTTAAGCCTCTTCCTCTGGATTTCAGATGAGAGGTGAAAATGAAGGTTTATGCTCAGCAATAGCTTTGAGCAGGAATAACTTTATTATTCTTTGTCCTATTATTATGGGACTTGTATATTTGGAAAGAGGTGATTTTCCTCTATATTTGGAAAGAGGTGATTTTCCTCTTTCTTTTGATATATTTTGAGTTAATTTGGCTCAGCTGTATGTTTTGGTGGTAGCTTGGTTTTACCATTGGTTTATGGTATTTGGCTGTCATGCTTGTGCTCTGGTTTTGAGTCACAGGGTGACACCTTGTCTTTTTCTGAGAATTCCTGTAATTTATGGAAAACATTTGGCGACATCCTCAAAATTTCTTCAATGGTGAGGTTGATCTTTTGTTGCATAGTTTACTTAATAATTTTGGCAATTTCCAATTTAGTTTCAACTTGTTTCTTTTGAGGTTTTCTGAACTTCTTTTCTTTGGGAATTTCTTCATTTTCATTATTATTGGAAATATTTTCAACTTCCTCCTGAGGTTGGTCTGGTTTTAGAATTTGGTAGGAATTATGACTCTTTCTTCTTTTTCTTCTTCAATATAAGCGTCTGGAATAGCTTCCTTCTTCTTTGGCTCTTGATTTTGAGCTTGTCTTTTAATCCTTTGTTTGGTCTGCCTTAGTCTAATGTGTGATTCTAAGGGATCATTGGCTGAGGAAATGGTAGGTGGTTTCCAATTTGACTAATCTTCAACATGTACAATTGAGGTTGATTTATCCTTGGATTTCTTTTCAGTGGGATTGGCCTCTTCCTCTGGTTTTGGTTTGAAAGTAGGTTTTTCCATAAATTTATTGTTGAGTTTTGCTTGTTCCTTTGCAAAAGCTCTGACTATGTTTTTGGCGCTTTCATTTCCTTCCATAGGTACTCTCTGATAATTGGGGAAGAGGTAAGATGCTCCTTGAGTTCTGACAATTCTTTTGTCCAAATCTTCAGCAAGGTGAGTGCATCTAGTTGCTGAATGGCCTTCTTCCTTGCAGTGAGCACATTTTAATGGTGGTCTTGGAGTAATTTGCGCTGGTATGTAAGGTTGGTAACTGGATGAAAATGGTGGTAAGAGATTACTTGGCCTGTATGGCTGATTATTTTGAAGGAATCTTTGCTCTTGATCATTGTTCCAAATAATTATTGGTGGACTAACTGCTTCTGAAAGGGTTTTGAGTTGATTTGAAACTTCTTTAACTGATTCTTTTCCCTCATTTCTGGGTTGAGGCTCTGGTTGTGGAGGATTTTTGATCTTTTGGGTGAGTTCTTTTACTTGTTTTAAAATTTCATCCCAGCTTTCATCCTCAAATATTGCTTTCTTTTCTGGAGGTTTTGGTTTGGAAAATTCTTTTCATTGTATCAGAACCTTGGCCTTCAAGTCCTGTGCAATGTATAACTTCAAAATATCCAATCTTGGGATGATGTAACCTCCATCCAAGTCTTGAACCATAGCTCTGTCTTTGATAATTTCTTTGTAAATTGACTCTTGAACACTTGTGGAAGGGCTGTCAAATATTTCTTGATTATGGTTTATATCACCTTGGATATATTGGTATCTTTTGAGGTAAGTGATGATTGCTTCATATTCCCCAATTAATTTTGTGTATTGTGTCATGTTTCTTATTCCACCTTCTTGTTGAGGTTTTGTGAATAATTCAGTGATTTAGGATAATCTGTATCTTATTTCAGGTGAGATTTTTCCCCAACTGTCTTTCATATCCACTTTCAATTGATCCCAATCAGCTCTTTTATATACTGGCATTCCTTCAATATGATAGCTGATTTCTTCATTTTTGGTCCAAAATGCTATTTGTCTTGCAATGTCTCTTCCACTTTCTCCTTCACTTCCTGCAATATTTTCAACTTTCTTGATGAGCCTTTCAACATCCTTCCCATCAAGCCACAGATTCTAGTCCTTGGCTCTGATTCTCACTATTGGAGTAGTGTTTCTTGGAATTTATTGATGTGATGGAGTTGGAATTTGGGAGGAAATGTTGATTCTTCTTGGTAACATATTTTGTCGTTGTTCTGTATAAGGTGTTGATGTGGCCATGGGTCTTGAATAAGGTGAAGGTGATCCATGTGGCCTGAATGATCTTGGAAGGGTAGTCTGCTCCTCAAGTGGACTATTTTGTGGAGTATAACTTGATGATTTTCCCCCCTTCTTTTTTGATTAATGCTAATAGTTGCTCTTGCATTTATAGTATTTTCTGGTAAAGTCTGTCTGTTTAAGAAATTTATTTCTGTTCTTAAACAGTCTCTTCATTGAAATTTTCTTCCTGAATTTCTTCAATACTGAAAGGTAACTTTGATGATGAGGGTTTATTCATTTTTGATTGGTTTATTTCCTCTTTTGAGACTGATTTATTGAGTTTATTTATTTCAAGGAGATCAAGGAAGAATTTCTCCACAATCTTCAAGTCCCTTTTATTGGCTTTTGGTGTTACAATAGGAAATTTAAATTATGTTCCTGATTCCTCTCCTAGTTCTGTTTCTTGGTTTGGTGGATAATAGTAATGGTTAGAGTGAGTTGATGATTCAGATTCTTGAGATGATGGTTTTGGCTGATTTTGATTATTTGAATCCAGTTTTTTGTTATAAAAAAATAGTATTCTTGGAGTAGATAAGAATTTTTCTGTTCATTTTAATTTAATTGATTTTTTATTGAAGTTGAGGTTGACAAGGCCACTTTTGGGACACCAGATGTGGGAACTCCGCTTGTGTGGGATTAGAATTAGGCAGTACCTGGAGGAGGAAATCACAGGTAACTAGTTTTGAATTGCTAATAACTCCTTTAACCAAGGGTGGAAAGGGTGTATTGCCTTCCCCTCCTAAAATACTCAACAAAATCTTCCTTTGAGCTCACAAACCAAAAATAAAAGTAGTAAGTGGCTTTACAACTGCAGAGGACAAAAAACAGCAGTCTAAGATCAGAACTATTCAATAAATAATAATAAATTCAATGTCAGTAATTTTGGTTAATTTTGAGATTTTAATGAAATACTTTCCTGTATAATTTGTATTTTTTCAGTGAAATTGGGGTGATTGGTTTCTTCTCGGTGATAAACGTTTGGTAAGATGAATGATTTAAGGTATTCTGGAAAATTGGATGAGTGTTGATAAAGGTAATTTTGTTAAGGTAAGGCTATAATAGAGTAAAATAGTTTTTTTGAAGGTTTGTTATTATTTTTTTAAGAGCTGTTGATAACAACATAAAAACTGTATATGTTAAACTTAAGAGGTAAGATTCTTTGATATTGGATTTTATTAAAGGGGTAAGTTAATATTAAATCTTGGTAAAAGGTGTTAATTTTACTAGGTGAAATATTTTAATAGAGTGGTAACCCTAATCTTGGGTACTGGATGATTTTCTTTTTTTTAATAATAAGATTCCACTGAGCTTAGATACTGGGTAATCTTCACACTATACTTCCACTGAGCTTAGCTACTGCGCAAGTAAATTTACTATAATAGACTGGACTACCTTCCAGGTGAGGGATGAATTATTCCTATGCTTCTACTGTGCAGGGAATATAATGTGCATGGGGGGATTTTGAAATTTTGGGGGAGGGAGCCCCTCTATTTATAGCTTTTGGGAGCCAAGGGGACACTCCATGGGAGCTGTCTTTATCAACTTTAATTCTTCTTGATTCCATCATGTAGCTTTGTTTTTGATGAGGAATTCTTTTGCATGGGTCAGTTAATTTAAGGTTTGGTGATAATTTTTTCTGTGCACAGCCTCTACTCATCACATGATGGTCTTGTAGTGAACTAATTATTATATTCTTGGATTTTACTTGCATGCATGAGGTGATTTTATTTTGGCTGAGGATTTTTCTTGTTCACAGCATTTTTTATGTCACATGATATGCTGTTGTTGGGTGAAATATCACATGTTGACCTTGCATTTCCTTTGCATATGTCACTTTTAGGCTTGGTAAAAGTGGCTGGGTAATTTATGCAGGTGTCATTGTTGTTTTTCTTCCTTTTGAGCTTTAAAATGAGGTAAGGTGATAATTTCTTGCACTGATGACTCTACTGTTGTGTATGAGATGATGTGTCTTTTTTAGTTTGACACATGCTGTGCATACCCATGCGATTTTAATTAGAAGTGTGTACTACATGCAGCCTATGCGGTGATGAGTGGTGTAAATAATTCTGATTCTGTTTTAAGTTTTCAAGTGGGGTTACTGTGGATATAAGATAAGGTACTCCTGTGGCTGTGTTGTAAATGACTTGCAGGATTTCCATGGGGTTGGGCTTTGCCTCATGTGACTTTGAATGAAAGGTGGCTGTGAATGTGTAATTTTCCTGCTGCAGGAGTCCTGGGACTATAAGGGGGTGTAAAGCTGGGCAGGGTGTGTAATTTAAAGGGTCGTAAATTATTTGTTGTAACTAGTATTCTATATGTAACTTGATTTTTACATATGCACAATGAAATTGAATAATTTATTTAAGCACATACACTTCCCTTTGGTGCCTGTGCCATGGTGTTATTAATACCTCAAGCTTCTTTCTGGAAAATTGACCTTTGGTGTAAAATTTGAGTGTAAGTCTACCTGTAGGCTGGATTTACTGCTGTTATGGGGTACTATGAGCTTGATCCTGGTGAAAAAAATGCTATGGAATACCACATTACTAGGAATGCATTAGAACTCCTGTCTCCTCCTGGAGGTAAGGGTGTTACCCAATCCATGTGAACTATTTCCCATGGGGATTTTGGATCTTGGATTTGGATCATCATTCCAAGTTTCTTGCCCGTGGATCTGTTTGCTTTTTGACATCTGTCACAGGTTTGGCAATAATCTGCAACATTGTTTCTCCAATATGGCCACCAAGAGCAGGTTTTCACCCTCTCTAGTGTTCTATCTTCTGAGAGTTGTCCAGATAAAACACTATCATGGCATTCATGTAGTATAGTGTTTATAAGAGTCCTACCTGTAAAGGTCATAACACATGTGTGTTGAGTCCTATGATAAAAAATTCCATCAAGGAGGTGGAATATTCCTTAATCATATGGCTTTTTCAATATTTAATCTAGTTTGGAGGATAATGATGGGTCTTTGCAATATTTCATTAAAAGTTGGCATAAGACATGACAATTTTTGTCCATCTCGTATCTTTCTTTAACTTGATTAAAGAATTCTGCGCCAATACCTGTAACCTATATGCCTTCTATATGATGTTCTTCTTGTGGTACCCATTCTGGGCTTTAAGGTGTATTTGCTAAAGCCTATCTGTTAAGCCCATCTGCATTTTTATTAATATTTCCAGATTCATGATCTATAGTAATATATCCTCCATATTCTTGGATAGCAATCTGCCATCTCAGTATGTGCCTATTTGGTGTATTCATGTTTAATAAAGATTTTACATCATTGAAGTCTGTAATGACATCAAAATCTGTTCCATCCAAATATTAGTGTGATTTTTCTAAAGCCCACACCAATCAAAGGCATTCCATTTGGCTTGCTCCACATCTTGCTTCTGTTGCCTTAATTTGTCTTGAAATGAAGCAAATTGGTCCTTCAACAGGTGTATCATTGATGATTTGTGGCTGGTGTAGTGCAGCACCTAGTCCTTCTCCAGAAGCATCAATGTACAGTTTGAAAGGTAGTTTTCAATCTTTAATTAGAATAAATAGGGAAATTGTGAGAGAATTTTTCAATTCCTCATAAGATTTAACCCTTTCTTCAGTCATTTTATAGACTGTCTGTTGGTCACAGATCTTATAAAAGGAGTTGGAAATTCTTGCAAAGTATTTTATGTGCTGTCTGTAATAACCAGAAAATCCTAGAAATTATTGCATTTATTTTTTTGTTTGGGGAACTGGTTTCAGTAGTACTTCTTCTACTTTGTTTTATCTATTCCCAAATTTAGTCCAGATACAACATGTCCCAGTGCATTTAGTTCACTATATGCAAAATGAAATTTCATCAAGGAAATTTTCATATTTACTTGAACTATTTTTTCAATACTCTTTACAGTCTTTTTAAGTGATTTTACCAAGTATATGAGCAAAGTATAATATCATCAATATATATGATAAACCATACTTCTGATAATTCCTCAGGGAATATGGTGTTCATTATTCTTTGATAACGGGAAGGGGTATTATTTATACCAAAAGGAATCCTTAGGTATTTAGAAATTCCACAATGGACTATTATCCTTAGTAGTTTTTGGAATTTTCTGTGAAGAAATTCTGGTGAAAACACTTTAGAGCATCCATGCCTGTAATGAACTTAGCCTGTGACAAATGTGTCAATGTCTCATGAATTCTGGGTATTGGATATCTGTCAGGGATAGTATAGATATTCAAAGCTCTACAATCCCCTACTATCCTACATTTTCCATTGAACCAAGTTATAATGACAAGTGTAGTGACTTTTACCTGTTCATTATGCCCTAATTTCCTTAATACCCCAAGGTCCATTAGTTCCTTTATGTGTACCTCTAAGGCTTCTCTAGATCTTGGGTAAGATGGTCTTCTTAGCAGGGGTGGTAAGGTTTTTACACATTAAGAATAACTTCTACCTCATGTCCAATGCTAGGACCTAGTGGGTCTTTGTCAGTTGCAAAGTAACTTTTGTATTTAAATAAGAGATAAATCAATCTTTTATTTCATTTCTTCTGTTAATTGTTGATTGAATTCTGCCTCTTTAAGTTTCTCACTTATGAATGAATGTCTTTATGAGCTTGTCCCTTGATTTTTTATAACATTGATTTGTCTTTTATTGCTTAAAAAGGCAAATTTCTGTCTTTTATTTTCTCCTATGGTGAAATATCTATCTTTCTGGTTAGAGAAATCTATGCCATAGATTGAAAATTAATCATTTCCAATTATAAAATGGCTACTAGGAAGGTTTTCCATTACCAAAAACTCTAATTTCACTCTTATGCATTGGGAAGGATGAGAAAAAATTAATGTTAAGTCAATTATCCAAAGGTGCTTGATGCTTTCACTTGAACTACTAAATTTAACCCCTTGTATTGGTACAAGTTTTTCTTTCCAATCTGGTATAATTGTTTTCAAATACCTCTTACCAACCCAGGTGCAGTATGCTCCTGTGTCCAGGTTGACCTTTTCCTCTTGATTTTCAACCATGAAAATACTTATACTTGGATTTCCAGCTGTATATTAAATTCCTTTTTCAGGTTTGGTTCTATGCAGTTTGGAATCTTATATGAATGTGAGGCTTGTATCAGATGCTCCAGCTTATGGTAAGTTTGTATTTACATCTAATACTTCACATATTAAATAAATGTTATCAATTTGTGCATTAATTATATTAATTTCATCACTTTCAGAATTTCTTGACTCTTCAGTGTCTTTTTAAGAATCAAATTCATCTTCTCTATAATTGTGGTCTTCTGTTTCCACAATTTCATTGATTTTTGATTTTTTGGGCAATTATTGGCTAAGTTCCCAATACCACCACATTTATGGAATTTTCTTTGCTCATTAGTGTTGGGTGTATTGGGGTTGAAAGGTCCTCTTGGTTTATCTTTCTTAAGAAATGGTTTATTTGGACTTTTGATATTCAATCTGTTCCATTTTCTAAAAATCTTGGTCCTTTTCACTACATCTTCTAGTGAATTAATGTAATCCTATGTGGAACAAGGCTCTATGCACCTGCTTCTCAGGGCATTTTCCAGCTCTCCTCCCCATTTTTTGAGTATCTTCATATGCACAAGTTTCTTTGACATTTTCAGGTACAATGCATTTAATATTTCAGCTTGCTTTAAGAACAAAGTCAAAGGTTTATCCTTACCTTGGTCAAAGAAGGAGTTTTCAAATGCATTTTATATTTTTAACCCCCAGGCATCATTTTCCCACTTGATGATTATTTCATTTTCCCACCAAGACCAGCTATTTATCCCATTTGTTTGCCTTATTCCATAATACCATCTTTTTGATTTTTTTTTTCAAATAATTAATGTAACCTTGCAGTTATTAATTCATCTGGTATGGCATAATCCTCTTGTAGCATGTCAATTTTTTAATAAATGACATGTGGTTATATTCACCTCCCCCTGTGAATGTTGGAAATTTGTTTAATTGAGGTACTTCCTTCATTAAGACTTGATTATTGTCTTGATGACTCAAGTCTATTATAAATGTTTTTGTTATTTCCTCTTTTGGCTTGAAAGGAATTCTCAGGGGTTTATAAATTTGGCATATTTAAGTTAGCCTCATTCATTTTATCCATTTTCTCAGTAATAAGTCTTATTTCACGTTGAATATCATCTTTAAGATTAATTCTTGCTTCATCACTCTTTTCTACCTGTTCTGGAAGTAATTTTTGATGTGATGAAGTCTTTTCTTCAAATTTCTAAAGACAAATTCTTAATTTGTTGAATTCTTCTGTCAGATCATCAATAATCACAACATAATCAATTGTCAAAATCTTTTCTTTGATATCTCTTATGTGTTTTAAAAATTCCTGTCGTACTTGTATCAATTTCTTAGTATTGTCAATTGAGACTTTTGGTTTATTATTTTCAACCATGAACTTAATGTTGTCTATTTATTTTTCATCTTGCACAACAATTTTTGTTAAAGATGATATACTACTATTTCTTGTAAATATAATAAAATATTCTTAACTTATTTTGGATGTTAAATAATATCTTTAATTTCTGCTAAGGTATTTACAGAATAAGGAGAAAAAGGTATTTCTTTGGGAAATGGGGTTGTATCATTCTTTGTTCCTCTTTGTCCTTGAATTCCATCAAGGTCCTGGCCATGTTGAGGACATTTTCCATGGCATCGTTTTGGATTCTTGGAGTCCTGTAACTTGGGGAATATGGTTTCCTCCAATTATTTTTCTTGTTCTTAATCCCTTCTTAAGGAGGCTGGCTGACTTGAGGCTTTCTGGTAGAAGCTACTGGGGATTCTTCTTTGCTTGCCTCCCTCTTTTTGGCATGGTACTCATTTATTTTGATGATAGTGGATTCTATCCAATGGAGTCTCTCACTATTTCCTCCTTTTTGAGGAGCTTTTTCAGGATGTGTCAGGAGTTCATAACTCCTTGGTGGATCTGTGGCAACATTTTCCAATCCTTGTCCTTGTACACTGTGTAGCACTTCTTGTACTGGCTCATGTATACGTCTATATGAGCCCTTTGAATGTGATTGGTACCTGTTTGAGTTACTCATACTCAGTTCCAACTCTGGCTTAGATATTATGGGCATTTCTGGGACTTGCCTTTGGGATAGGGAACTTCCTTTTGTGGAATCTGTTCCACTGGAGATTTTGCCCTTTCTTTTCCCTTTTAAGGGATCAATTCTACATCTGAGTCCAGCTCCATCTGATTGGATGGAGTATTGGGATCCTCTCCTAGTAGTCATAATTAAGTAATAAGAAATAAAAAAGATTTCAGAACACTAAAAAATCTTTTTATGGCAATTTTAAGAGTGGTACTCACCTTAAGAGTCCTGAATAGTGGAACCTGGAAAGACTAATTTCTTGGCCTTTCTCTTCTTATTAACAACATGTGTTGGAGAACTTTGACAAGTTTCTTCCACCAATCTCTCAAAAGTGGTATGAGCTTTCTCTGTTGGGTTGTCTTCCAACACTAAAAAAGAAAAAAAAAATATAAGTCTTTCTATAAGAAGTGTTATTGTTGAGAAGATAAGGAAATTTCAATGTAAAAATTGCTTTTATATCTTTTTAAAATAATTGAATGAATACAAATGATTTTTTACATCTTTGTTTTCAAAGGATAAAAGAAAATCAAGATTATTTCTTTTTTCAAAATTGAATTATAATATAAATTGATTTTTAATGTATAAATATCTTTTATAATCACTAGCGTCACTCAAAGAAGGTTCTTTCAATTCTATGGATGTGAAAAACCACATGTAAGACAGTAAGATTGCTTTCCAAATGACTCAATAGCTTTCAAAATTAAAAAATCTAACTCTTACTGGATAAAACCAGTTTGAATCTTTTTAGAAGGTCTTTTAAGTAAATATCACAGCCAGGCCCCCAAATGTAAGGTTTGACTATGAAACAATAAGTTAATATTACCAATATTTTACTCATTGTACTATGAATTTCCTCATTATGTTAAAGAATAAGATAAAAAATGGTTATAATAATAAAGAATTATTATAATTATGGCATAAAATATTTATATTATTAAATAAATATAATAACATAAATTATATTCAAGAAATCAATAAAATAAAAATAAAAATATTAATATATAATAGTTAGTATATTTATGACACTTTATTATTGTTACAAGCAAATAATAAAGGTATGAAAAATTGTTATTCACTAATAAAAAACAATTTTTAACAATAATACTACCAATATTAGACTTATATTAATAAAAGAATTATTAAAAATAATAATGAAGAGAAAATTATTATGAAAGATGAAAATAAACTTCTTTTGACACTTAAAATAATGATTTTTAATTCATTTACACTTAAAAATGTAAATAAAACTTATTTAGATTGTATTTACAGTTAAAAATCAAAAGTAATTACAAATATTCTTGTTTTTAAGTGGAATTAGAGATTTAGGGAGAAATTCAACAAAAACAATCAAAAACTGGTTTAATCATTTCAAGATTGATGTTTACAATAAATATTAAATTGAGTATTTAAATATATAATAGCTATATATAAAAAGGATAAAGCTTTTACCTTTGGTTTTAATAATTTTATGTTTTTGTTGTGTCTAAGGGGGAAATTGAGGTAAAAAGAGCTTTACATATAATAAATCCTCCCTCCTAGAGTCCAGGAGGCTTCCAGTAGACGTTTAATGATGGTATCCAGTGAAATTAGTCAGTAGATTAAGGTTTAGTGAGGATTAAAACATAATTAAACCATCTTATCTCATTATTACACCATTATTCAAAGTTATCATTGTAACTCTAAGTTTTCTGACATCATGGGCTTGACCAAAAGCTAAAATTTGTTGATTTTATTAGTTTCAATAATAATAAACTAGTATTCACCACTTTTATCTTCCAAGATCTTTTCATTACATCATCAAAACTCTATTTTTGATGATTTTTCTTGTAACTAATCTTTTTTGTCAAAACTTACTATTTTAAACTTCAAACCATGATCTAAAGGGGTTATACCTTGAATATAATAGTAAATGTTACATCATTATTCAATTATGAGCTTTGAGAATATGAATATCTACTTTTTTCTAAGTTTGGACAACTTTCATAACAAAGTGGTCAACAGCTATAACAATTTTGTTCAATAAACCCTTACAAGCTATAACCTTGTTTATAACTTTTCAAATGAAGTTATTCCCTGTATTTTTACGGTAAACACGTGGTAACTTTACCTTTGGTTCAACTCTCTATCATGTATATCTCAATAGATATGAGCTAAAAACCATGAATATATGCACTGATCATAAAAGTGCATATATTCAGGTTATTTAGTTAAGTATTGACTTTAAATATATGAAGTGAAAATGTCATATGTGTAATGATTTATCAAAATTCTAATGGTCAAATTTATTTTACATTTTAATTAAATGGTTTATGACATAATAAAGCATTTATGCAGTTTTATGGAATTTTTACTTATTGCTCAGTAGGTATTGTCTTTATATGTATGAAAGAAAAATGTTATATGTTTATTTTACCATGGAAAATCTAATGGTGCAATTGATTTTACATTTTAATTCATTATATGCAGAGTTAATCAAGAATTTATGCCTTTTTATTGAATTTGTATTTATTTTAAGATAATAATTTTACTTCTTATTATTAGAATAAATATTGTAAAGTTTTTTTGTGACTTTTTTTTTGATATTTTTTCATATCTCAAAGGCTCACAACTATATTGTTACAAGATAAGAAAATGATGTAACTGATGTATTTTTTTGATAAGCAAAATAGTTATAATGGTAGCATCTCATTGATTGTGGGATAAGCTGAGCCACAAGTAATATGGGTTTCAGGAAATTTACCATCACTGAAGCCTCATCCCATTTGAGCTGGGTAAGGCTATAATATTGCATTTTTTCACTGCTGCAATATTGGATGCATGCATCTTTGAGGGAGTGCAATTGTTTCAAAATATCATAAGTACAATTGCAATGGGTGAAAACATTTGACCAAAGGGTAGTTGCTTTGGTTTTTTTGCCTTCTTCATAAATGAGGTTGATAGTACAATGAAATTCTTCATTCCTCAGAAGGCTTTTCTGTATATATGATGCCATATTACTAAGACTATTAATAATTGAATAATAACAATTATTTTCACCATCTGGATCATATAAAACATTTTCTATGGCCATGGGGCCTGAATCTTTACTACCATCCTCTTGATTGGCTGGGAGAAGTCCTGATTGAGAAAGAGCATTGAAGCCATCATGTGCAGCCAGATGGATCAGGGGTGCCATGCATCCAATTTCATTGTTGGGTGCAGAGAACAATGGTACCAAGCATTCTAACTTTTGAGCCATGTAATGATTTTCTGAGGCATTATTGGTGGTAATGCAAATTAATTTTTTTTCAAGTTTGTATTGGTGGTGAGGATGATTTCAAAATGATTAGAAAGTGAGATATAAGCATGGTCATCTTCATGAATTAAAGCTTCAGCCACTGGAAAAAATGGCAAAAAAACACGTTAAATCTTAGTGAGACCCAAGAGAACATATTTGAGATTTAGATCTGAATCAATAAAATGAGCAGTGATTTTCATAAATAGTTTCAAATTTTGAGTGGTTCAAAGGTCAGTGGTGAAGGAGAAAAATTGGTACTTTTGATTATGGTTTTGTAGATGTGTTATTGATGAAAGTAAAATATGATGGATAGGCGTCTGGTTAGAAAGGTTTTTCAAACAAGGATATCCAGAACCAATGGATTTCACAGCTCAAGGAGCTGGACTTGGCGATGGATGAAGGAATATCAAAATCTGAAATGAAGTAGACAAGGGAGGTATTAAGAGTTTCCAAAGAACGTTCCTGCAAAAGAATAACAAGTTGGCCAAAGATTTTATACCTGGTAATTGAATAGAAAGCATACCTTTTCTCTGTTACAATTCAGAACAACCTGATCAATGATTGTCTTTTGGGCTGTGTAAGTGATGCAGGGTCATGGCCTTGGTGCTTCGAGTTCAATTTTGCTTTGTTTTATGATGACAAATTTTTCCAAAAACAATTAATAAAATTGCACTCAGAAATTTTGTCATTTACTTCAGAGAAGTCTAGTCAAACCCAAGAGTGTTAAGAAGTGATGGTGAGATCAATAGAAGCTTTAGTGGTTTGTTTAGTTTGTTCAACTTCACTGGGTGTAGATAAATGAGAAGTAGCAGACAAGAACTGAGATGGAGTAGCTGACAACATATGATGAAGGAATAGAATCAAATCTTTGAGAAGGAAGCAAAATTGAAGAATTGAAAAAAAAAATATTGACCCATTGAGGCTCTAGGAGGGGAAGGTAATGGAATAAGAAGTATGAGTTATGGGGAGAGAAAAATTTGAGCTAGATGGAAAAAAATTAACATAAAATGGTTCAAGGAACATAAGAGATGCAGAGAGACAAGTTGAGTTGGACAGAATAAAAAATAAATGGAAATTGGCTTAAGGAGACACCTCGAGGGGGGGAAAAGCTGGACCTTTATGGTCCAAAACATAGAGGTGTGGGAAAGGGGAAAGTTCTCAAATTCTCCCTAGCCTTATAATGGGACAAGGGGCAGTCTAAGAAAATGGGGCCTAAAAGAACCATGAGAGGGAGCCTTAGTACAAACCCTGTGAATCCATACAGGGCCTGTTGTATCCAAATCAATCAATATTATCAAGAAACTCCCTCCTTTGACCTGGTCTGGTGGATACTCACATAAACAAGTACCTCCTTGTTCCTCTGGGGACTTTCTCCCCAGTTACTTACTATAGTTTATTTATTATTATTAAGTATTTTCTTCTCACTCATCGGAGTATCATATCTAGAAATATTAAGTTTCTCTTATTCTTTTTCTCACCTGCTAAGTGGAGTGGTGAAAGACATATCCTTTTAAACCTTCTATTTCTTTCTGACAGGTTCAAATGGTGGACTTGGACTTGTTTTTGGTTAGCTCCTTTATTTCATCTTGTTTATTTCTGCATGTTATTCAAACTGGATTGCTTTAATTCTTTCGAATTAACAATATAATATTTTATCAATCAAATTGAGTGATTACTATTAATTCTGAGCTCTTCAAAAGTGAGTTCAGTTTACTGAGTTCCAAGCCTTTGTCACTTCGAAGAGCCCCTGTGACTGAACAATTCTAAAAGGGGAATCTGTAGTAATGAATAATCGTACCTTCAAGCAATTTATTATTAGAAATTGATCAATCTATATCTATGGGATAGATATCAACAGCTGAACATATAAAGGTTTTACCATTAAGGTAATAAAAAGGAAGAAATTTTATTTCTCCCCTGAAAAACATCACACAAGGGCAAATGCCATGTCAATTGATGGCAATTGACTTCACGTCAAGCAGGATAAAAGTCAAGCTCACATCAAGCAAAAATAAAGCAAACATCCAGCACACATCACACTTTGGTATTACACCAAATCCTGTGACATCCACTAATATTGGTTCCCCTGTGCCTTCAACTGAGCATTTGCACCACCATCCAAAGGTTGTTAAACGCTACACAAGACCCGCTTGTTTCCACACACACATCAAAGAGTCCTTCAGCCAGTCTTGATGTAGAGAAGGGGTGTGTTACTTACCAGGTCATCCATGAAAGGACTCCACCTCAGCGGGATTGACATTTTGTGGGTGACACTGGTAGATCCCACTGCACAATACCATGGGTGTGTGTGTGTGATGTGCAAGCCAAGGCCAATTGATGTGTTGTCCTAATTTTGTGTAGCATCAATGAGCTCAGCATGAGCAGGTGACCTGGTTGGAGCCCACCGCACAACGCAGCAGGTTCAGGTGTGGGTGCATGGGTGTGACACATGCACACAAAGGCAAATCATGTGAGGGCCTAATGTCAAGAGGCATTGACCATTTCTGGGTGACACATGTGGAACCACTTGCAGTGGGTTTGGGTGTGATTGCAGTTGCGTGTGCGGTGGCGGGTGCATGTGCGTAAGTGTGAGACATCGGCAATAAACCAAGAGCATGTGCAGGGGTAATTTTATGATACCTACCTGCAAAAAGCACTCATTAGGGAATGTGACCAGCTACTTACAACTTAAAAACATCCAAACTCTCATAGATGCAATATAATGCTGAGGACCACTTGGATGATAGGCCTATACCCCTTCTAACGTGATGATGGTGCAATTGTGTCATTTTAGGTCCTGTGATATGTGAGTGTGTGGGTCATTTGATAATTGAAATTGGCTTATCCACACTGTACCCAATGTCAAAATAGTAATTTAATTGTGGAAATGTGAAATAATGGGCTTTGCTTGTTACAATGGCATGCCACTGTCACCAAATATTGAAGAAGTTATTTCTCTACCAAAGTTGCTGATGAATCTGAGAGATTTGCATTTTTGTGTCACTAAATTTTCAGCAAAAATTGGAGACTAAATATCATGAAATAATGGATTTATCATTACAAACAGTCCACATGACATCACTTTGTTATCATACAATCCACAGTGACCTTCTATTTCTTCTTCAGATATAATCAAGTGTCTATCATAAAAACTAACAGCTTTATAAATATTGAGATGTGGCCAATCTGGTAATAAAGTCACATCAATCTTCAAAGTTTTTAAGATAAGAAATTTATTGTTCAGCATGCAAGATGGCTCAGAGACTTTAAAAATGCTATTAACAATACAAAATTATTGTGAGTTGCCACTCAGAAAACATATCACACTGTTTCTGACATTTTTGGATTCAGTTGAAAATATATTGTTCCCAATATTAATGTTTGAAACTGGAAAATACCAAGGTGAGACAATCCTTGAAGTGGGATGACTTGTGGATTGTACAGTAGTGTCTAAGCAGATCCATTCAACTATTTTCCTTGTTGAATGAAGATTCTGTAGGTTCTCAACCAGGCAATAATAATTTTGTTGGTCATGGCAAAATTTTTTTATTATATCTTTGGTGATTGAATGGGGCAGGCTGCTGTGATTCAAAAAGTTGTTTTATTTCACATGGGACAGATGGGGATTTCAGCATAATGGAAAGGTTGGAACATCAACAGATATGTTGAAGTAAGGTTTTATCTATATCATCTATTCAGAGCTGCAAGAAGTTGGTCTTATTGAGTTCATGTGTTTAATCAATGTGAATATATTTCTCTTATTAATTAACTTTCATATTTTGTTATTTGTTGGCATCTTTGCAAATACTCCAATCAAGCACTTATAACCCCATGTGGCTGAAGCTTGTGCTGGGCCCCAACATTGGAAGAGTTCTGGAATATGATCAGCAAAATGATAATTTGGTTTAATTTTCTGTTTTTGGAACAGGTGTTGATTGGAAAGGCAGATTTTTTTCACAATGTTCAGCAAATGCAGTCACATCATCCATTGAAACAGTACAGCTTGTGGAAATGTTGATAGAACTAATCAAATGGAATGTATTCTTATTTAGTTCATTTTCCAGTTCTTCTGATTTACCCATTTTTCTTTGAGTATTGGGGGAATTGTGTTCTTCTAATGACATCTGTTTACTGAGCATTAAAAATGGAATATAGACCTTGTATAAGAGAGCCCATTCAGCGGCTTTTAAACTACCATGAGAGGGGGAACCCATTTTGCGGGGTACTCTTGTCCATGATGAGGTAATTATGGTATCAGATATTATTTGTTGGAGATTCTCCAGAGCCTCACCCTTGATCTGGTGAACACTCAGTGCACTGATATCCAGTTCAGAGGGGATTTAATCCACATCAAATAAGGGAATCTCCACAGAGCCACTAGATGGAGGTGTGTGTGAGGGGTGGGCATTGGGAAGTAATTTTGCTGGGTGGAAGTAGTGGGGAGGGACTCATTTATAATTTTCACTGCCTCTCTTCTCAGGGAGAGGGCCTCTCTCAATGTGATTTGATTAAGAGAGCTGTTGGAGGTCATCAAAGCTGAGGCTGAACTGTTGGTGTCATTATATTTCCTGTGGGACCTGAAGTATATTTTTGATTTGGACTCCGGAATGCACAATTTTGAAGTTGCATGATCCTTCAAAATTCCAAGTATTAAATTATGCATTATGTCAAGATTAACCATTCTGGTTGTATCCCAATATGGAAGGTCTTCCAAAATTGAATATTGAACTACATACTCAGAGAAAATTGCTTGTTGTTGTTTTGGGGTTTCCAAAAGCCATTTTGCAATGGTTGATTTATGATTTTGGTATGAGCATGTGTAGTGAAATTGAGGACCAATTTCTTCAATTTGAGCCTTGTTAATAGTGCAAAAATTACAAAAGTGGCTGCCTGAATGAGAAATAAGTCCAGTAAGCTTGTGCATGGCAACAAAATCCGCAATGGACGTGAGGATGGCAACATGGATAAATGATCCTGAAGGACCTGTTGAGGTGGGTGAAAATGGTAACCTTGCCATAGCTCTTTGAGCCCCTTGATGATTGGCATTAATAGGTAATTCAATTGAAGGGCAGTTGGCTCCTTTGGACCAGGGATTATTCCTGAAACATAGACATTCTCTCGCTTCAATATTTCACTTGGGGGGAGATTGAGACAAATAAGCATGATAGGTCCAATGATGGCCAACTGAGCTGACTTTCCATGTGAATTAAACCAGTCCACATAAATCTGGAAGGCCAATGCACCAGGAATGGACATGAATGGGGGTCATTGATATTTCTAGTGCCAGTGAACTGTCTCCAGACAAATACATCCCAGATTTCACATTTGGAGGAACCTTTGGGAATTCGGGATTGTTGATGTTGATGCAGAATTTCCATAATTACATTCCACTGGAGAAATATGACAATCCAATTCTTGAATGGTTGATAAATGAAATGTTTTTTTGATATAAAATTTTTCTTGATGTTGGTTGTGTTTTGGGTTCGGAGTTAAAATGAATTGATGAATTTGCCTAATGGCTGTGTGCAAGGGGGATCATGCTAATTTGGTTCATTATGGCGTTGACAGTGGGGTTGGTCAGTTGTGACAGATTCAGTGAGGCCATTAAGAAAGAAACATTGAGGACAGCATATATAGTTTTCAATAAGTGGCTCCAATTGGAGATGTTAAAATATGGTACTGAGATCATGAGGTATATGGAATGCGGGAGTGGGGTGACCAACTGAGCTTAAGATAATGGAATTGATCAGAAAGTTCAGGGCGGGGCTAATAATGTGTGAATCCCTGTGGGGTATATTATACCTGAATGATAGAATGGCAGATATTATCATTCCAAGGTCTTGTGGGGAAAGCTTTTGACTCCTTCTGTATGCTTTCAGTGATGTTTAATTGAGACCCAGGGGAGTGGAGAATGCTCTTTGGTTCAATTGAGAATAATAAGCTGAAAAAGGCTGATGCAATATAATTTTCAAGAACTCAGATCCTGATTCTGAAGTAGGGATGTTTGGAAGAGATTTGAGTTTGATGGCTGATTTGAGCTTTTTGATGTGCTGTCTATATTGGAAAGGTTTGAAGGAAACTATCTTCCTATCACCCTCAGGGGAAGAGTGTGTTTGAGTTGAGCATTCATGAAACATCCATATACACATTGAGGAATAGCAGGGGGTTGACATTGTTACGGGAATTGTGAATAAGGTTTGTTTGTTTATGAATACCTATGGTTGATTTGAAAGTGTTTAGGAGAGTGATTAATTGGGAAAGAATTGAGTGATTATTTATGAAGGGGGATATGATTTGATCCAGTCAAGGACTTCATCCCATTTGTAATGGTGGCGGAGCTTCAGGGGAAAAAGTGTAACATGTCACATCTTCATGGGGGAATGATTTAGGAGTTTACTTGGGTAAAATTTCATGCTTCTCAATTCTCGTACATATTCTAGTTATTTACACATGGTGATACAGTGCATTTGACCATTGAGGGGGTTCCATTAGTGAAGTGTCACCATTGAATTGAGGGGATTAACATTTAAACCATGTACGCTGGAACACCACTGTACATGGATTAAACCTTATTATAGCCATAACAATATAACTCTCTTACATAAGGATTTGGAGTGGAGCTAAAGTGTTGATGTTTGGTTTGAGTGAATCGGGCTTTTAATCTGTTGGAATGTGATTTGTATTTTCTTTCCTTTCTTGAAAAGGTGATGTCTCCTTTGTGGGTAAATTCTCCATTAATATACTGTTATACAGATATAGAATGCTGGGGAATTTTGATGCATATATTGGCAGTTTGGATACCTCACAGAATGTGACAATGGAGAGGGGGAAAGGTTTTTGAATCTGATTAGCTATGTGCAATAGGTCTCCTTTGAGATCAAGGAAATATCACATAATATGCTGGTGGGCCATGCAGTGTGGTTTCTAACAAAAGCAGAGCAGCTCAAAAATAGGCCAAGTTTATTCTCCTAATACATTTTTATTAGACCTCCAAAGCAGACTTGGTTCCCACTGTTCATAGAATTTCTCCATTATAAATTTGGAATCACTCTATTTTATCATGATACTGAGCTGTTTTATCAAGTTTAAAATATTACTGTAGTTTTTTAGCCCTTATGTCATCTTCTGACACACGTAACTCCCGTTCAGGTTTTGTTAATGACTCAGATAGTGAATCTAGCATAGAATATGTTCAAAAAAAGTCACCAATGAGTCCCAACATTCCAGTCACAACCCCTATTGCATCCTGAATGAATGTATCAGGTCTCAACATTGATTTGGGAAATGCGACTTCTAATTCAAGCACTTGGTCAATACCAAATATTTCCGTCACTCCAATTCCCCTGAATCCCACTAATACACAAATGCATGCATATGAGCAGCCAGGAAGCACACCAAAAGTCTCATAAAAGGCTAATCCACCATCCAAATTTCCACGTGAATTCCTCCTTAATCCAGGTCATAATCTGGTGGGGTCCCAGGAACCCTTTGGGAAAAGTAAACAGCCAACCCTCAAGATTCCATCATGATCTCAGGTTCATGTGGGCCATGAAAAGACATTTGATGGTGGGTGGAAAAAAGACCATTTGAACATGTTAATCGGAGTGGACTTTTGGAGGGAAATCCAGGATTGACACTTCATCAAAGTAAGTCTTTTGAATTTTGGAGTATAAACTTTTTCAAAATCTGATATGTTTGTTTCATGGGTTAGATATGGAACCTAAAGGGAAGACAGTCCAATCTCAGGAGCCAATTGGAGATTGTGAGTTTGACCAGTATTTATCAATTTTTTGATTTGTTAATTGATGATTTGCATGGCAGGTGATGAACTTTATGCATCTTCACCTCTGGTGCATAAAGAAAACATCACTGGACGTCATCATCTATATGCCTCCAAACCAAGAACAGGTCATGCCAGTTCATCAAGAGAAAAATTGTGGATGATGAGTATGAGAACATGTCTCTGACTCAAAGTGAAAAAAATGAGAAACAAAGGAGGGAAGATTTCATGGTGCATGAGCAGGGCACTCAGTTAAATAGTGAGTACACCAACCATCAAATTCCCCTTGCCCAGAGTATGCTCGATCAATCTAAGATGCGACAGAAAAGGAACAAGGCTTGCAAAGCTCACAATGTGGAGAAATGTGCAAGGCAGAAGGAGAAACAAAGATGGCTGAAAGCTGAAATTCCAGAAAATGTCTATTGGATGAGATCAGCTGTACATGCCCATTGCCTATTCCTACTCCGAGTAAGGGATAAGGATTGTTACTCACTACAAGCACCACACAGCACAGAAGAGTAAAAAATTGCAACACAAGTGGCTGGTCATCTTGGATATGTCCCCAAGGATGTTCTCACTGAGCCATCAACACAGGGTCAGTCTCAGGGGTTCCAAAGCTACTGCAAAAATGTGCTCCACAAATTAGGACTAAAGTGATTCCATTGGGACTGAGAGAGCTCATGGCAACATCCCTTCAACAAGTTGATGTCTATGGTGTTATAATGTACCTTTTTTCTTGCACTTGTCAGCACCAAGTAGCCTCATTACTGTTGGAACAAGGATAATGATAACTATGGGGTTGTGGCAGCTATAATGGAGCAATATTTCACTTATTTGAAAAGAGAATGGAAGTATACTCAAAAGGATGTGGATTATTTGGTAAAAAAGAAGGAGAATCAAAAGATCACAAAGATTGGTCAAAGGGTTAGTTACTGTATCTTTTCTTCATTGTGAAGTAAGTCTGATGATAATCTGATTGATTATGTGCATACCTCTGAGCACCATTGTGAATGGTGTGATATGGCTAAATTTCCCATTCTAGCATCACAATTAAATGACCCTTGAGTAAGCTCAGATACTGAGGAGGAACTGGAAAATGGACTTCAAGTTTACTTCAGAGTGGGATTAGGCTGGTGCTCACGCTTATTTAATGAGTTGGTATGAAAAATTGATAGAGACAAAGAGTTTTGTAATCAGATTAAAAAAAAGGGTCAAAAAACTATTGATGGATTACCAGAAATTAGATCAATAGATGTTTGTGAAATTCCTGAAGGGCTATTGTTTCAGGTATTTGATTAGATTGGCTCAAAGGCTGTGGTAAGATGCGGACTCTTGCCCTCAAGATACTTGAAATGCCAGTTATTAGCGCAAATGGGGATGCTCTCAAATAAGTGAGTAAAACTAATTTAAAGCACAGCTACCAATTAAAGTTTTGTTAATTGTTTGTGCGGGTGTAATATAATCTTATTATTATTTCTTAAATATACAACATCTTGATAAATAGGTTATAATATAAAAAATATGATTTTGTATGTACTATGGTGTCCTTTATCAATATTTTCATATTTCCCATTTTAATTGAGGAAATATTGAAGAAGTTCAATTCAGCTCATGGTGTTTAGAATTGTGGACCTGTGACAGGGTGAAAAGGAGTTATCAACTTTGTCAAACACAAATTAGATAATATCAGGAAGGCTCACAGAGCTAATGAGTGTTTCCTTTCTTGAACCTATTGGTGATTGGAATATGGGTTTCCCATAAAGAAAGATTTCATAATAGTAATACAATCAGGGACACAGATGAGCTTGAAAGGTACCTTCTGCATATTGACCTCAACTGAATTAGGAGTGATATAGTGAATAACCTTCAAATGTTGTTGTTGGCCAATATGATGGAGTCTATCAACAGCCTGAGCCTCAATTTCTGGGCTCAAATTGGGCTCCAGGAAAGCTGGATGTCAGAGTCTGAAAATTGGGGTAGAATTTTGGGGGTCCCCTCACCATTAAATAGACAATCTTAGCTCAAGCTATGTTGAGGCCAGTTCAAGCTTCAGCAATGGATGCAATGAGTACTTCACTTTCAGGATTATTGAAGAAGCTCACCAGGGATTTCTCCTGCACTTGTTCTGTAAGATGTGACTATGAAACTGATGATAATATTACTATTAATCAACAGTACTATGTCTGTTCTTATGAAATATAATAATAAAAATTATTATAACCACAATTAAATAATTATAAAATTATTTCTTTCACGTGTTATACACTACTAGTGATTATAACAGTGAGCAGTAATTGTCTACAAGAATCAATTACAAGAAGAATTTAATAATAAAAAACTTCTTTTATTAAAATAATAAAATTATTTTAATATATAATTATCTTTTACAAGAATAATTATAAAGATAATTCTTGAAGAAAAACTATTACTAGAGAAAAACTTTAAGAATTAAAAATAAATGACTCACTAATACTCCAAAGAACTTATTGATAGATAAGAGTAGAGAAATTTGACGTGGAATTGTGGATTTAAGGGATCAAAAGGATTTATAACAGTATTACAACAATATATAGTTGGATTCTATGATTTCACGTCTTTCTGGTTGATTCTGAAAGATTTAAAACACTTAAGAATAGCTTTAACTAATACTTACTTGTTGGTAATAATGATTTAATAAATTGATAAGATGATGATACAGAAAAACAGCAAGAAGAGGCTTCTTTTAAGTCAACAACAGCTCACAGAGGCGTTCCATAGAGCAAACTGAAAAACCAGTGAGTGAGAAAACAATAAACCTTTTTGGATTAATGATTGCATCATCTGTTGTCACGTAAGATTATCATAATTACTTAATTGATGCTTTTACGTGACTACCAACCCCAATATGGTTAAGAATAAAAGAAGTAACATCAGTAAATCTTCTTTTATTCCAAAATAATCATTGATTTCTCAAAGTGATAAATGTTATTGCCAATTTCATCACAGGTTTTAATTACTGTGAAATTTTGAAGATTCAGTGTTTCACATAGAATGGTCAAAAATGGACTGTAAGTAAACCTTTTAATTTTACTAGTAAAACTGTGATTCTTTTTGGTTGTACCATAGATAATACAGTTCTTCATTGGTCCTGAAAGTTTCAGAAATATTCATTAAGAATTGTATTTTTAATGAATTTTTGAAGCTTTTACCTCATTTCTACGTAGAATTGCAAATAGCAGTATTTTGCTGGTTGCTATGAGGTAAATCAATGAATATGAGTCCCAAAAGGGTTTTAATTACTCTTTTAGGGTCTAGTCATGGAAAGTAATCAAGAATTGACGTGGTTACAGGAGTCTAAGTAGCTCATTACCTCCTTGGCACGTCAAAATAGCAGGTTATTTGCTATTTTCTTATGATTACAGTAGGTGTAACTTGGTAACCAAGTTCCCAAAGAGTTTTAGTTTACAAATTGGGCCAAGATGAGCCAAGGATACATGCTCTGGAGCTATCCACGCCTCTGAGGCCTCAGAAGTTGGGTACCCTGGCTCTCTTTGATGTCTTTTGTCCCCCTTGCCTATTTTTTACGTCAAAATAGTAATTTAAGCTTAAAGTGAGATATCCACTATGGGTGTACCAAAAGTCCATGTAAGAATACCATGATATTAAGTGCTCAAAACATGCATAACACTATTCTTAGTGTATATGTAACATGGGATTTCTCACTTTCCCATTATTTTGGTGTGAAATTAAGAAAAACAAAAATTTTCACGGATCTTTTATGTGGTATTGATGATGTGGTATTGAAGTATTTTCCATTTTACCACCTCAAAGAGTTAATTTGAGCTTATTCACTCTATGGAGCTACCCTAGGTGAATTTTTGTGTAGAATCCAAATCTGGTCTTAAATCCATGGATTTACTTACTCAATAAAAAGTTATTCATCTTTTCTGAAATTGAAAATGATGAATTTTGGATATATGCATGACTTATGAGTTATGCATAATTCAAAATTTCTTTTTAAGATAATTGTGGCCTATTTGGGTAGGTAAAATATACCTCAAGGCTCACATTCCCTCCCACCAAAAAATAAAATTGTACTACAGTTTTATTAGTGATAAAAGAATAAGGCCCCAAAGGGGGTTAATGTCCACTGCCCAACCTCTTTACATTACTCAGATCAAGTAATTTAAAGCACATTTATAGACATATTCAGGCTTGTGGCCTTCTTTCATGTCTAAATCTTCTTAAGAGTTTATCTGAGTCAGGTATTTCTGATTCTGCCATCCATTCATCTTCATGTACTGGATTTCTATATCTGACAAGATATTCTCTTTGATTTTTACCCGTAAGTCTCCTTTCTTTAATGACTTTCTTTATCTTTTTGTCTTCATTCTGTTCCACAGGTGGTACAGTTAAAGGAGTTGGGTTTCTTAAAGGAAACAAATATTTATCAGCTGGTTGATAAGGCTTTATCAAGCTGACTGGAAATGTGGGGTGTTTATTTTCCAATTCACCACTCAATTCCACTTGAACTGCATTGGTCCCATGTAAAGCAACAATAACAAAAGGTCCTACATAAGAATCTTTAAGTTTCTTTGGGCCTTTGATATTATTAAAATTCAAGGTTGAAACTAAAACTAAGTCCCCTACTTTGAAGTCTGGTACTTTATGACTCTTGTCCCACTTCTGTTTTGCATAATCAAAAGCATCATCCATACTTTGTTTTGCGTGGTGTTTTACTTTATCAAGCATTATTTTGAAGCTGGAAGCTGTAGGATGAATGTCAATCAAGTCTTTCCTCAGTGTGTCTGCTGGGAGTCTTGGATTCCATCCTTTTTCTAACATAGCAGGAGTTTTTCCTGTGGAAGAATGGACTGATGTCTTATATGCCAATTCTAGTGCAGGTATCAGAGTGCACCAGTCATGGGTAAAGCCATCTGAGTATTTGAATTCTAATCCATAAGCACAAAATCTCCTGATCATGTCTTCTAAAGTTTGAATCATCCTCTCTGCTAGCCCATCTGTTTGAGGGTGATATGCTGTAGAGAATGATAACTTAGTCCCAAACAATCTATGAAGATTGGTCCAAAGTGCAGATGTGAACTTGGGATCTCTGTCACTTATGATATTCTTAAATAACCCTGTATGAGAAATAACTCTACTCCATAAAAGAAGAGCTGTATCAATAGCAGTGTCATCTTTATGACATGGTAAGAATATGGGAGTTTTGCTATATCTGTCTACAATGACTAAACAAGCATTATAACTTCTGTCACCACTTGGAGGAAGTGCTGTGACCCAATCCATATGAACAACTTCCCATGGGGATTTTGGTTCTTGAATATGGATCATAAGTCCAAATTTCTTGCCTGTACTCCTGTTTGCTTTTTGGCATCTGTCACAGGTATGGCAATATTCAATGGTTTCTTTTCTCCAAGATGGCCACCATGCACAGTTCTTCACTTTTTCAAGTGTTCTATCTTCTGACAGGTTTCCAGAGTAGATACTATCATGACATTCATGAAGAATGGTATTGATGAGTAATCTACTGCACAATGTCATAACACAAGAATGTTTTGTTCTGTGGTAAATGATTCCATCAAACAAGTGAAATCTTCCTTCATAATAGGAATTTTTCCAAACTTCATCAAGTGCATTAACTAAAGATGTATCTTTGCAGTCTTTATCCAATAAAGAAGTCAAGATATGGCAATTCTTGTCTTGTTTATAAGATTCTCTAACCTCCTCAAAGAATTCAGTCCCAATATCAGTTATGTTAGTTCCTTCAATTGGAATCTGTGGTTCAGCTTCCAAAGGTACATAAGCTGGGTTATCAGGAGTGTTGGCTAAAGCCCATCTACTAAGTCCATCAGCATTCTTGTGAATTTTTCCTGCTTTATGAACTATAGTCATGTTTCCTCTATATTCTTGAATAGCTATTTGCCATCTCAACATATGTCTGTTGGGAGTTTTCATGTTAAGAAGTGATTTTACTGCATTACAGTCAGTTATCACTTCAAAAACACTGCCATCAAGGTAATAGTGCAATTTCTCAAGTGCCCATACCAAACATAAGCACTCCATTTGGCTTGCACCATATCTGGCTTCTGTTGGTTTGATTTGCCTTGAAATATAACAAACTGGTCCTTATGTAGGTTTGTCATCAATAATTTGGACTTGATGTAAGGCTGCCCCTAATCCATCTCCAAATGCATCAATGTACAACTTAAAAGGAATATTCCAGTCAGGCATGAGGAGTAAAGGTGCTTCTGTAAGGGCTTTCTTTATCTTCTCATAAGCTTTAATTCTTTCCTGTGTCATCTCAAATACAGTCTGTTGATCACAGATTCTATAGAGTGACTTGGCTAGAATTGCAAAGTCTTTCAAGTGTTGCCTATAGTAACTAGCAAATCCAAGAAAAGACATCATTTCTTTTTTATTCTGGGGTATTGGCTTAAGTAGCACTGCTGCCACTTTATTTTTGTCAATACCCAAGCTTAAGCCAGAAACAACACGTCCTAATGCTTTAAGTTCTCCAAAACCAAAGTTGCATTTCTTAAGTGATATTTTCATATTCACTTCTGCAACTTTGTGAAGTACTCTTGCAAGTCTTTCAAGGTGCAAAGACCATGAGTCACAACATATGATAATATCATCAATATAAATGATAAGCCATCCTTCAGACAATTCTGTGGGGAAGATGGTATTCATCATTCTTTGATAATGAGATGGAGCATTTTTAATGCCAAATGGCATCCTAAGATACTCAAAAATACCACAGTGAGTGATAATTCTAAGTAATTTCTTAGCTTTAGGCGTCAAAACATTTTGATGGAAACCTTTCAATGCATCCATTGATGTTATATACTTGGCTTTGGATAATTGAGTCAAGGTTTCTTGGATTCTAGGGATTGGATACCTATCTGGAACTGTGTAGGTATTCAAGGCTCTAAGATCTCCAACCATCCTTGATTTATCATTATGCCATGCAATAATACCAGGTGTTGTCACTTCAACTTCCTCATTATGGCCTACTTTCCTTAGCACACCAAGTTGGATCAACTCTTGGATATGTTTTTCCAAGGCTTCTCTAGCTCTGGGACTGGCTGGATAAGCTGGTCTCCCAAGTACTGGAGGATATGGTCTGTCAATATTGAGAGTAATATCAACTTCATGTCCTCTTATAGCGCCTAATGGTTCATTATCAGAGGCAAATGCATTTTTATATGTGTATAACACATTAATAAGTTCATTCCTCATCTTTGGTGACAATGATTGATTAATTTGTGCTTCAACAAGTTGATTAGTCACAAAATCATCTTTGTAAGTATCCTTGATAGAAGATACTACAGATATCTGTTTGGGCATATTGGAGAAAGCAAATTTTTGTCTCTTGTTATCTCCAATTGTGAAATATTTGTCTTTATGGTTATTTATATCAATACCATAAATATTTAAGTAATCATTCCCAAGAATGATGTGCTGAGATGTGCAATTATCCATTACAACAATCTCAGTTTTCATTCTTACACTTCCTGCTGGATGTGGGAATACAATATTAGTGTCCAATATGCCCAGGGGGTACATATTGTTACTGGCACTACTGAATTGTACACCTTCTATTGGTAATAGATGATTTTTCCATTCAAGAAGTATAATTTGGAGATAATCTTTGCCCACACAAGTGCAAATTGCCCCTGTATCCAAATTTACTTTGGCTTCAATATCACTCATTAGAACTGATGTGATACAGGATGCCCCAGCAGTATAACCCTTTCCTCTAGCAGGTTTTGTTTTACACATTCTGGCATCTTGGATATTGATCAGGTTGCAGCAATCCTCACTGTACTGTGGCAAGTGGGTATAGACTTCTGTGACTTCAAAGAAAGCTGAAATGCTCTCAATGGGATAGTCCTCCACTGGTGTATCTTCAGAGACTGCAGAATCTTGATCAGATTCTTCTTTCTCTTCAGTACACTGAATTTCTTCAATGACTTGAACTTCATTGATTTTTGTCTTTTTTGTGCAAGTGTTGGCTAAATGCGAAGTACTTCTACATTTATGAAACTTCAAGACAGGTCTTTCTGGTCTTCTTTCTTCTCTAGGAATCTTTGAGACTATTTTGGACTCTATTGGGTTTTTAATCCAAGTCTTACCAATTCTTGTTCTGGTAATGATATCTTCCATAGCATTAATGTAGTCCTCTGTTGAACAAGGTTCCACACATCTGCTTTTGATAGCATGTTCCAGTTCTCCTCCACACTTTCTTAATATTTTCATATTAATCATAGTGTCAGACATATCTGGGTGTAAAGCAGATAATCTGTCTTTTTGTTTGAAGAACCAAGTAAGTGGTTTATCATTTTCTGAGTTAAAAATGGCACTTTCAAAAGCATTTTCCATTTTAAACCTCCAAGAATTATTGGCCCATTTGGTAATCACTTCAGATTTCCACCAAGACCAGTCATGTTCACCATGATCAATCCTCATTTTGTAATACCATTTCTTTGCAGTTCTGGTAAAAAAACAGTGTAATTTTCCCACTATGATTTCATCAGGTATATTAAAGTCTTCTTGCAACATATCAATAGTCCTGATGAATTCAATATGGTTGTATTCTCCTTCACCAGAGAATGTTGGCCATTCTTCTATTTTGGGAATATCTCTTGCAGAGTAGGCATTTTCTCCCAAGAATGGTGTAAGACTTTCTTTAACAGAGAGTTTTTCTTCAGTTAAAGGTGTAGAATGTCTTGGCATATGTGGTTTATGATTCTTATGAATTTGTTCCACACTTGCAATTATCTCATTCTTCAACTTTTGCCTTTCACTGTCACTTTTTGCTAAATGTATAGCAAATTGATTGGTGTTCTCAACTATCTTCAAGACATGGTCTTGTAGAGTCTTAAGTTGATCATTCATTTTAAAAAGATCTTCCATTTCCTCATGTTGAACTTGGCACATGTTTTCAATTCTTATGCAAGAATTGGTAATTAAGTCAAGTTTGGCATTTGTCACTTGGTGTAATTCAATGTATTTCTTGTCATTTTTCTTTAATTCAACTATATCTGATGGAATTTTAGTTAACTTGTTATCAAGTTTACCAATTTCTACATTAATACTAGTTTGTACACCAATTATTTGCGTGGAAAGTTTCAGTTCATCCTTTCCTGCTCCTTGGCTGTGAATTTCATCAGAGTTCTGGCCATATTGAAGACACTGTCCACGGCTGAAGGCTCCAATTTGGGGACACTGTACCCTTGTGGGTAGGGTCTGTGCCAATTGGCTTTGCCTTTTCCTTTGCCTTGATGGTTCCTGGGACCTTTCTGCTTCTTCTGAGGTCCCTTGGGCTTGTCCTTGGACACTTATGGAGCTGGTTTGGAGCTGGTAGATGCCACTGGTGCCTCTGTCTCCAAAGCTGGAGTCATTTCCAACTCTTTCTTCTGGTCTATAGATAAAAGACTTTGGTTCTTCAACCAATTCTTTATCTTTTTGACCTTGTCTTTGCAAGACAGGGGTCTCCATCCTCCTAAGAGTTATATCGTCTTCTCCTGACCCAGAAAGCTCTTGATGTGTAAGTAGGAGTTCATGGCCCCCTGCCAAAGGCTTGGGCAGATTTCCCACTCCTCTTCCTTGGCTTCTATGAACCAGTTTTTGTACTGGTATTGATATATTTCTATTGCTGCCACCTGAAAGTGGTTCAGCCCTGGAAATATTACCATAAATCAGTTCAGGCTCTGAATTCACGTCAAAATCTGTTGGTACAGACCTTGGGGGATGGGGGGCAACTCTGGCATCCTCCAAATGTGTCTTTCTTGTGGAAGACTTGGCACTTCTGGATTTGGTCTTGCCTCTTCCTTGTCCACATCCATCTGGTTGGACTGAATAGTTGCTTCCATTTCTGGTATGCACCATTTTTACGTAAATTTAGGGATAAAGAGTAAAAATAAAGATAAAAACACACCTTTTGGTGGTAATTTATTCTTTTCAGAATTAAATAAGGTGCCTCTTTTAGCAATTTGCACCTCAATACTGTCTTCATATTCTGCTTCTGAAGATTCAGGACTATTGATGTATCTTTTACTGAGTCTGTTACCAGCTGCACAGTATTTGATTAAAGACACTTAAAGAGAAAAAATATGATAAAAGAAATTATTTTTGTGTTTTAAGATACTTTTAAAAGATTTTTTATAAGTTTTATTATTTTTTAATATTAAAAAAAATTATTCTTTTTAAAGAAAAGAAAAATTAAAATTTAAAATTTTGAATGAAAATTAATTCAGAGTAACTCAAAGAATAATTTTATAAGTTTTTGGATGTGAAAAAGCCATGTGTAAAACAGTATAAAATTAGACCAAATTCCTCAATGAAAAAGATTTCCAAAACAATTTCAACAATAAAAATTATTTTAACTTTAAAATGAAAGAAAAAGATATTAAATTAATATATTTTAGAGCTTAAAAATATAGGGTGTTGGTAAACACACGTAAGCCCTTACGTGTTTTTACCAAATTATGGCCAAAACACGTAATTTTATGGTAAAAACACGTAAGTAACCTAATTTTTTTATAAAAATTCCTCAGGCTCATTTTTGAGAATTTTTAACATTCTTTTTTGCCATATTTTTTCCGACATGGGATGTGAAGGTCCCCAAATTTTTTCAAATTTTTTTTTTGCCCATTTTTTTATTTTGGGCAATTTGGTAAAATGGCCCATTTTTTTGAAAAAATTCATTAAAAATGTTCCCACTTATGAATTTAAATAATTTTTATTTTAAAATAAAGGTGAGAATGTTGAGAATCATAAACCAGAAGCCCAACATTTTGGTATTTTTTTTGCAAGAACATTTGTAGGCCCAAAAAGTCCATGTTTTTTTATGTTTTTTTGTTCATGTTTGTAGTTGAATTGAAAATGCCATTTATGACATAAATTGAATTCAAAATTTAATTTATGATGAGTGGAAGTTAAAATTTGATTTTTGGCATTAACAGTGCCATTTATCACATCAAAAGTGCCATAAATGGCATCACTAATGACATAATAATGCCATAAATGGCATCAAGAATGACATACAGATGCCATTTATGGCCAGAAAATTGGCATAAAAAGCATTACAGCAATGCCATAAATTGAATTTAATGGCCTTGACAATGCCATTTATGCATTTAAAAATGCCATAAATGGCCTTAAAAATGGCATTAATGGCCTTAACATTGGCCTTAAAAATGGAATTAATGGCCTTAACTATAACATAAATGGCATCAAAAATGCCATTTATGGAATCAAAAATTCCATTTGTGGCATTACATAAATGGAATTAACAATGCCATTTATGGTGTTACATAAATGGCATTATGCCATTTATTGCATTGATAATGCCATTCATGGTAGTAGTAATTCCATTAATGGCATTGTTAATGTGGCATTATTAATGCCATTTGTGGCATTATTAATGCCATTTATGGCATTGATGGCATCAAGTATGTTGCATTTTTGATGCCACAAATGGCATTGTTGATGCCATAAATGGCATTAATGGCATCAATAATATTTCATTGATAATGCCATTAATGGCACTGTTAATGCCACTTATGGCAGTGTTAATGCCATTTATGGCAGTGTTAATGCCATTTGTTATGGCATTTTTAATGCCATTTATGGAACTGTTAATGCCATTTATGGCATTAATGGCATCAGAAATATTTCATTTATAATTCCATTAATGGCACTGTTAATGCCATAAATGGAATTTTTAATGGCACAAATGGCATTTATGGCATCATACATGCCATAAATAGCCATATTTCATTTAAAAACCATCCCTTACGTGTTTCTACCAATACCCAAAATATATTAATTAAGGGTACAAGGTTCAAAAAACACGGCCAGGCCCCCAAATGTAAGATGTGGTAGGTATGGTGGTTTTTTAGAACACAAAAATGAAGTCTAGAATATGATTATATCCAAAACTCTGGTTACAATCACGGCCAGGCCCCCAAATGTAAGATGTGACTATGAAACTGATGATAATATTACTATTAATCAACAGTACTATGTCTGTTCTTATGAAATATAATAATAAAAATTATTATAACCACAATTAAATAATTATAAAATTATTTCTTTCACGTGTTATACACTACTAGTGATTATAACAGTGAGCAGTAATTGTCTACAAGAATCAATTACAAGAAGAATTTAATAATAAAGAAACTTCTTTTATTAAAATAATAAAATTATTTTAATATATAATTATCTTTTACAAGAATAATTATAAAGATAATTCTTGAAGAAAATCTATTACTAGAGAAAAACTTTGAGAATTAAAAATAAATGACTCACTAATACTCCAAAGAACTTATTGATAGATAAGAGTAGAGAAATTTGACGTGGAATTGTGGATTTAAGGGATCAAAAGGATTTATAACAGTATTACAACAATATATAGTTGGATTCTATGATTTCATGTCTTTCTGGTTGACTCTGAAAGATTTAAAACACTTAAGAATAGCTTTAACTAATACCTACTTGTTGGTAATAATGATTTAATAAATTGATAAGATGATAATATGGAAAAAACAGCAAGAAGAGGCTTCTTTTAAGTCAACAACAGCTCACAGAGGCGTGCCATAGAGCAAACTGAAAAACCAGTGAGTGAGAAAACAATAAACCTTTTTGGATTAATGATTTCATCATCTGTTGTCACGTAAGATTATCATAATTACTTAATTGATGCTTTTACGTGACTACCAACCCCAATATGGTTAAGAATAAAAGGAGTAACATCAGTAATCTTCTTTTATTCCAAGATAATCATTGATTTCTCAAAGGTATCAATGTTATTGCCAATTTCATCACAGGTTTTAATTACTGTGAAATTTTGAAGATTCAGTGTTTCACATAGAATGGTCAAAAATGGACTGCAAGTAAAACTTTTAATTTTACTAGTAAAACTGTTATTCTTTTTGGTTGTACCATAGATAATACAGTTCTTCATTGGTCCTGAAAGTTTAATAAAGATTCATTAAGAATTGTATTTTAATGAATTTTTGAAGCTTTTACCTCATTTCTACGTAGAATTGCAAATAGCAGTATTTTGCTGGTTGCTATGAGGTAAATCAATGAATATGAGTCCCAAAAGGGTTTTAATTACTCTTTTAGGGTCTAGTCATGGAAAGACATCAAGAATTGACGTGGTTACAGGAGTCTAAGTAGCTCATTACCTCCTTGGCACGTCAAAATAGCAGGTTATTTGCTATTTTCTTATGATTACAGTAGGTGTAACTTGGTAACCAAGTTCCCAAAGAGTTTTATTTTACCAATTGGGACAAGATGAGCCATGGATCCATGCTCTGGAGCTATCCACGCCTCTGAGGCCTCAGAAGTTGGGTACCCTGGCTCTCTTTGATGTCTTTTGTCCCCCTTGCCTATTTTTTATGTCAAAATAGTAATTTAAGCTTAAAGTGAGATATCCACTATGGGTGTACCAAAAGTCCATGTAAGAATACCATGATATTAAGTTCTCAAAACATGCATAACACTATTCTTAGTGTATATGTAACATGGGATTTCTCACTTTCCCATTATTTTGGCGTGAAATTAAGAAAAACAAAAATTTTCACGGATCTTTTATGTGGTATTGATGATGTGGTATTGAAGTATTTTCCATTTTACCACCTCAAAGAGTTAATTTGAGCTTATTCACTCTATGGAGCTACCCTAGGTGAATTTTTGTGTAGAATCCAAATCTGGTCTTAAATCCATGGATTTACTTACTCAATAAAAAGTTATTCATCTTTTCTGAAATTGAAAATGATGAATTTTGGATATATGCATGACTTATGAGTTATGCATAATTCAAAATTTCTTTTTAAGATAATTGTGGCCTATTTGGGTATGTAAAATATACCTCAAGGCTTACATGTTCTGTAACTGTTCCATCAATTCTGCTGAAAGGATAGAGTGATGGGCAAGTGTAATACAAATTCTACCATAAAAAGACAGTCAGATGTATTCAATTGGTAATGGATGCATATTAGAATTAACTCACAAATCAAGAATTGGGTTCATTTGGTGTAAACAACGAATTTGGATGGAACACACTTTGATTGTTTGTTGCTCAGTATGCTTTTGAGGAGGTGTGAAATTTTACTACTCATGATGCATGTTTCCAAATCCACAATAGTTTGGGTGATTGTTGAGCTATTCGGGGTGCTCCAGCCCTCATGGTCTTCCAAATAAGGATCTGCCATACTGTTAAGAATTATATGATGGTTACAACATATCCACAGCTTATTAACACATCTGAAAAATTCACCTTATCCTTTTGTTTTTGATGATAGGAGTTCTTTGTATAATGCAGAATATTCTTTCTGCGTTTTCACGTTGAGTGGGAGCAGTTCTTAGTGATGGCTGATAGTGGGGAGGGATTTTAGATGCATGGTCTTGATGTGGCGCAAGCTCAAATGGCCCAATGCCAAATGAAAAATCATTGCTACCTTTGAAAAGACTATTCAGGATGACTGGTGACCAGTTATCTTGATCTGAGCTCTGGGGTTGGGTGATGAATGATATTATGCCCAAACATTCATAAATGGTATTGTGAATGGGGGTTCCTGTTAAGCATATTTGACAAGATGATAGGGGGCTATTAATGGCATGGCGAGTGGCATTGTATTGAGAGCAAATATATCTATAAGATGGGGAAAGGGTTGTTGGATGTAATAGCTAATTTGATTTATTAAAAGATAAGACACTCACTGAGCTTCATCCAAAATTATATGATGCCAATTGATTTGGAACAATTGGTTTATTTCAATTTTTGTGGGATAGTGTAGTAAGAATTTATGATGATATCACATTGTAAGATGTTGGCCTTGGATAATGAGTGATGAGTGGGGCCATATTAGATGTCCACTTGCAGCACTGTTGGATATTCCTGATTCCCAGTTGGTTATTAAGCAAGGTGGGTGTGGAGCTTTGGGGGCTGGTAATTAGCCGCTCCTTGGAGGTACGAATTAGTGAAATGTCCTGAATGATTTTACCTAATCCCATATCATCAGCAAGCAGTCCACCAAGAGGGATTCAAATGAGATGACCACCTTGTTTGTAATTATATGCCTGGCATGAAATGTTGATCCAGGGGGTGACGTGGCCCAAAGATTATGGGCTGATTTTCCATTGGGGATTTCTCAATCCCAGAGAAAGCAAAGTCCGGTTTTTTGATGAGAAAAGTTTGAATCATGGAATTGGGTGGGGTCATTGTTGGAAGGTCTTATCCACTGGGTAATTGTATCAGTTTTTGATTGGATGTCCAAGAAAAGAGATCTGGATATGAGGGTGGAGTTGAGTTTGAAGTGGGTGATGTGGGAGTAAAAAGTTGACATTGAGTATGGGAATCCCCATCATACTCTCTAGGCATTTTAAGCTTGAAGTCTTGATTTTGAAAGCTTTCAATTATGGATAGAATGTGGGTACCATGTGAAGAACATCAACACTAGTTTAGGTTTTCGATATGAGGAAACATCATTCTGATAAGTCATCAATACACCCTCAACAAATAATGTTTGAGTAAGATTGGATTGGAAATTTTCAATCAATGCCCCACCAGGACCGCCGTGCATGAACATTTGTGGTTCCCAAAGGAATGGTATCAAGGTTTTAGCAAGATTTTCAGGGAGAGAGCCAATAGGATTCAGCTGATTGGGGAGATATAAAAATAGATTATGTTGATTGTGCCATAGGATAATACAAGAAGGTAAATGGGAAAGAATACTAACTAGTGAGATCTCACTATTAATTGGAGAATAAGTATTAATCATTCCAATGAAAAGTGTTTGTGAAGGGGTTGACATTATGGATATTATTAATTATTTGGGGGCAGTGAGAAATATTATGATCAGGAAGGTTTAGCTAAAGGGAATGAAGAGCAAAAACCGGAAGTGGAGGAGATTATATGAGAAGCATAAATGGGTCAAAATAGGGATGGCTTGTGGTTTGGATCATAGGAAACTTGTATTTATAATCTCAATATCTAATTTGGGGAATATATGCAGTCAAGGTGGTGGGACTGTGGATGTACCCACATGAATGCTTGCTATGCCACATATTACGCAAAGATTGGTGCACCAAGATTCAAAGTAACATATCAAGAATTGGGTGGGTTATAGAAACTTCATATATGGTGGCATATTGGAGGAATGCAGCCATGTTTGGTGGTGTGACAGAAAGAAGTAAATGTATTTTCCTCAGTTTAATTGTCATGCAGTAACCTACAGGAAATGGTGGCAGTGCAAATAAAAAAATTTACTTTGGGGAGCTTTTTGTTTGGTCGGATGAGGTATATACAGTGGCATGCCACCAAACATGAGTTTTGTTGTGAGAAAAACACCTTGTGGACTCATGACTACTGGGATTCCAGGGGTGAAATTGTGAGTTGAAAATGGGGCCCCAGGCATGACACATGATCCACTTGCACATTCAACCCTATTGTGTGTAATTCTGTAACAAGTCCTCGGAGATTGGAATCAGGTTTTTTTACTCACACATGTGAGCATTTAGGGTGAAGTTGGCCACTGCATGAGCAAATTGTTTCCTGGAAGACAGGCCTCCAATTGTGGGCCATGCCTGTGACAATTGCCTGGATATGATCTGTGGTGGTGTGTCTGAGACCTCATGACAATGTGCAGCCTCATTCATAATAAGCGGGTACCACTAATACACAGGTGTTATCAAATTGTGTATAAGTCTGTAGCTAATCCATGCAGATTGGTCCTCAGCTTTTCTCCCTCACACTTGTGAGAATCTGAGGTGAATTTGGCCACCCGGAAGAGGGAATTTGTGGCCAGCAGACAGCCCCCCAGAGTTTAGCCATGCATATGATTTGTGGTGGTGTGCGTGTGAATGTGTGTCCCTGCACAGCCATATCCGGCCTCATTTATTATAAGCAGGTGTTGTGCTAATTACATTGCGGCTGTAGCCAATCCATGCAGATTGGCTTCAGGTGTCCTCCCACAGGCATGTGAGTATCTCTTCTTAATTGGGCCACCTGGGCACGCTAATGATGGCCTGAAGACAGGCGCCAAATGTTTGGCCATGCATGTGATAATTGCCTTTGTATGACCTGTGGTGGGTTGTGTGTGCCCATGCAGAGAGATGCTGGATGATTGATCATTAGTGGGTGGCATTAACTCTGCCCGCCACACCCAGGTGAGTCCACCTTTTGCGCATGACCCTCATCATTCCTCAGAATAAGCTGGCAGACTCTACCATCTCCATGGGAGTTAGGCAGAACTCTCCAAGAAGGTGCATTGAGAGGAAAAATTTGAGAACTTTTCGTCAATTCCTCAGTGGGATTGTGTGTTACATTGCTGTATGTCTTTTTCTCAGCCCCACCGCCTTGTGGAATGGGGTATGCATGAAAATCCCACTGAGGATTTCCTAATAGTTCCGCTTTCATGCATATTACAGTTGTGTATCAAAATGACCATGAGTTTCATACACTAAGTCCATGTGCCAAATTCTCAGTGGGATCATTCTGCAGATTTTCACCCACAGGCTCAGCATGTATGTACTTACCAATGGACTTCCAAAACCTCTGAAGGTAAGATTTTTGGAATTACATGGTTGTAGTGCTTTTTGAAATAGTTTATTTGTGAGCCTGTGAGGTATGTATAACATACCCTTAAGGCCACAAATTACTTTATACACAATTAAATTTGTCTTCAACAGACTTTTTAATTGAATTTAAAATAAAAAACAACAACAAATAAGTATAATTTTTTTTTGGATAAACAAATTTATAAATATTATGTCATTTTTGGATTCTACACCAAAAATAACCTAGGGTACATCCATAGGGTGGTATACCCAAAAATACTTATTTCTTATGTTATTGGAAGATTTAAGAAACTAACAGTACTAATGTAACTGTTTTAATTTTTTTTTAAAATTGTTAAATTTAAGCTTAAATAAGCTTAAATTTAAAGTTGCATAACGTTTATGCAAGCTTACCAAAATTTTACTTAAAATTGAGGTGTTGCCTATATTTACTGAATTGGCTAAGGATTTGCCATACATGATGTAAATACTGCATGGGCTCAATTTAAAAAGGTTTAAGGCCATAGTATGGCTTTAAATAAATAAAAGGGCAAAATACACACAAAAAGGTGGGACAAAGGAAAAAGACTAAATAGAGCTGGGGTACCCAGCTTTTTGGATCTGCAAGGATTCAATTAAGGTTTTCCACCTGTATTGGAGGATTTTCAACCTTATTCAAACTTTAAGATTAGACTTTGATCCAACCTTAAAGTTTAAACTGGTTTTATCCCAAATTGGACAGGAATTTCAAGCTGTCACAGGGTAAATCCCTATATGCAGGCTTGAAATTAAGGTTTTAAGAACTGTCAAAGCTTAATTAAGCTCAAAAAGCTTAAATAAGGTTAAAAAATTAAGGTTACAAGCATTAAAACCTTATCAAAAGTTAAGGTTTAGTGTGTATTGCTATTTTACGTAGAAAAATAGCAATAACTTCAAAAATTCATTAAAAATCCAATTTGTAATGGATTTACTTGATATTTCCACACAACTTACGTTTTAATATTATATATGCATAAATTTAATATCAAGTATCTTTTATAAATAAATTTCCTGGGTAATTAGCCTGGAAATTTACTTTCTTAATTAAGCTCAAAGAAAATTATAATTTCTTTAAAAATTGAGTTTAAGAGATTTCTGCTTGAAACTCTATTTCTAAGTTTTTCATGTGATAATTAGTTTAAATAAGGATTAAAGGTACTTGGAGTTAAGAATAACACTGGTAGCTTTAAATTGAAATTAAAAATAAGTTACCTTAAGTTAAGAAGTTTATTTTTAAGTATGGTTTTTTAGTTTTGACCTGAGCACGCTCTCTATATTTATTATGAATCATGAGAGTTTCTCTGTAGACATAAAAAGAGTCTATTCATCACTGTTTTTGTCCATCATAATTAATCAATCCAATCATATTAGAAATTTAAACAGGTAAAGTTTTATTATTTATAAAATCTTATTATTAAAAGTAATTCTTAAGCATTTTATTCTTTATTAATTGTAAATTAAAGAATTGAAATCATAAAATTCAGATTATTGTTGTAATAATCAATACTATATTTTATATTATAAAATTATCATCTTAAATCTATTAAATCCACAAATTCCTCTTAAAAACTCTTTAATAATAACTATAATCATAAGATGTTGTTTTATCATTCAAATTATTGATTTTCGACGTGTTTTTAGCTTATAATACTCCTTTAATATAATAACTGTTGTATATGACTTGTTATATTAAATTCATATTATAACTGAGTTTTCTCTAAGATTCTATATTTATTTATCTATTATTAGTTTTTTATATAAAATGTTTCTATAAGAATTCTTTCTGCACAGTGTGTGTTTTAATTCTTTTGTAAATAATATTCATATTATTTATAAGTGGTAAAAAATTCATATTTACAATGTGTAATTGTCTCATTAAGAGCTTTACACATCTTATTGTTATAATTGTCAGTGACTATAACAATAATAGAATAATTATAATTTATTATAATTATTATATTTTTTTTATTATTATTTTATATAATAATAATTTAATTTATTTTTTTTGATAATTATATTTAAATTTGTGGTTATAATATTTTATTATATTATATTTTTCTACTGAGGACAGTCATAGTACTCTTGATACTGTTACTATTATCAAGGGTTTCATAGACAAACCTTACATTTGGGGGCCTGGCTGGGATTTTAACCAACTTTTGGGACATAAATCATATTCTAGACCTTATTTTACTATTTTTTGACGTAAAATTGCTATATTTATTGTAATATTGGCTTTTTTGGGACTTATCCCTTATAAATAATATTTATAATATTAATAAAGTTATTTTTTCTTAAGAATATTGTTTGTAAAATTATACTATTGAGTGACTTGGAATAAATCTCTTTTGTCTAACTAGTGGGCCTTTCACATCACAGACTTAAAATTTATTCTTTGAGTTATTCTAGTATAAAGTGAAGAATAATACAATTTTGATCAATAACTTATTAATTGAATAATCATTATTTCTTGAAAGAAAATACAAAATCAAATAAAAAATTTCTGAAAATAAAAAATCTTTACTAAAAAACATTTTTTCTTTCATCTTAGACATTTTTCTTTACTTTTGACATGATTTGCCATAAATTACATTTAACAACTTTATCCAATAAGTGGAGTTTATAAGTTATTTTTATTGTTTTATAAAATAGCTGTTATCTTTATTTTTTTCTAGTGTCATCTATCGGAGAAAGTTCTTCAGACTCTGAAGGCTCAGAGTCTAGTATTGAAATTCAAACTAGCCCAGCACCAAGGGGTTTAATAACCAAAGAACCCTTCAAAGGTCCAGAAGGTGAATTTAATTCATTCTTAGTCTATCTTATTCTTAAAATTGATTTGAAATGACTCCTACTAGAACTGGAAGCAATTACTCCATCCAATATAATGAATCTGGACCAGGACATTCCAGTCACAAATCCAAAAGACAAGAATGTCAGCCCAGAGGAGAGGCACAAATGGAGGATGCCTAAGCTTTCACCAGTTCTCAAAGGTTAGCCAGCACCTTTGAAACTCTTATTGAGAGTCCAGAAGCTGACATAACTGCTATTGCTGTTAGACCTGAATCACTTCCAATAGGAAGCAGTAGAGATATACCAGTGTCAGTACAAAAAATGGTTTATGCCAGCAAAACAGCACGAGTGGGAACTTCTATCAAGTCTTTGGATAGGCACCATGAACTCATATCTTCAGGTGAAGAAGTTCATGGGGCCAGAAAAGACAGAGGAACTTCTGAAGGGTTGGACACCCATGTCTTGCAAAGGACAAGTCTAACAGATAAAAGCTTGGTTGGAAAACCAAAGCATGTTATCAGAGTATCAGAAGAAGAAGTTGGCCCAAGGCAAGGACAACACACCAGTGGAAGCTCCCCAAGCATCCACCAGCAAAAATACACCCCAACAAGTGCCAAACAAGCCCAAGCAACCCCCAAAGACCAATCAGAAGGGCAAGCAAAAGGCAAAGGGAAAGGCAAAGCACAAGTGGAACAAGCCTTACCCTCAGAATTACAGAATTCCGAAGAAAGAGAAGACAGCCATGGACAATGTGTTCAATATTGCAAGAACTCTGATGGAATTCAAAAACAAGGAAGAGGAAATATTGAACCAATCTTTCCCAAAGAAATAGATCTTGTAAAACTTGTAACTCAATTTGAATCTTGTAATAAAGAAATTATGAAAAAGCTTAAAACATTTGAGTACATCCAACAGAAGTTGGGTAATGAGATATTACAAGTGAAAGAAACACAAAAGACCATTGTTGGCCTTGAAAAAGTTAATAAAGAAAATATTTTGCCTTTGACACAAATTTGTGCAAGAATTGAGTCTAAAGTTACCTTACTCAATCAACCAGATGACAATTCAATTTCTTTTATAACTGGACAGCTAAGAGAATTAAAAATACAAGCTTGAAGCTGGGAAAATACAACAGGTCACAATGCAGCTCTTTTCCAAGAAAAATTGGAAGAAAGTGATAAAGCAAGACTTGAATTGAAAGAAGATATTCAATCAAGTATTAATAATATATCACTCAAAAATGAATTGCCAAGGCAATCCACACCAGTTCTTGACAGAAATGTGCTTAACTTGAATAATTCATTACATCATACAATTTCAAGTAATTCAGAAGTGGAGACTGCTTGTAATCTTAAAGACATTCCAAGATTAGAGAAATGGCCAACCTTCAGTGGCAAAGGAGAATATGATAATATGGAATTTATGAAAACAATTGATATTTTCAAAGAAGACTTTAGCATACCAGATGAATACATAAGTGCCAGATTGCACTCATTATTTACCAAATCAGCGAGAAAGGGTATTATAAAATGAGACAACACCATGGTAAACATTCTTGGCCTTGGTGGAAAGAACAAATTATTTACAAATGGGAAAATGATTCCTGGAGATTTAAAATGGAAAATTCTTTTGAAGAAGCCATTTATAATATTGAGAGAGACAGGCCCATGTCTTGGTTTCTTAAACAGAGGGACAGATTGGCTGCCCTTCATCCTGATATGTCTGAAACAATGGTACATAAAAGGATATTAAGAAAATGTGGAGGTGACCTTGAGCATGCTATAAGAAGGAGATGTATTGAGCCTTGCTCTACAGAAGATTATGTCAATGCTATGGAGGACATCACTACTAGAACAAAAATTGGAAGAAACTGGTATGAATCCCCAATAGACAACAAAACTAGTGGGAAACCAATTTCAAGACAAAATAAACCACAAGACAGAATTCCTTTGAAATGTCATAAGTGTGGAAGTACATATCATTTGGCTAATACTTGTCCCAAAAAGACAAGAATCAATGAGATAGAAATTGAAAAAGATGACACAAAAGAAACAAATGATTTCCATGTACATGAAAGTGATTCTGAGCCTTCTGAAGAGGAGGAATTACCAGATGAACTTAATATATAAAATATTAATGTTTCCTTTGAAGTCACAGAAGTGCATACTCACTTACCACAGTACAGTGATGAATGTATGGATCTCATACACGTACAAGCTGCTAAAATGCAAAAACCCAAGCCTGCCAGAGGTAAAGGTTATACAGCTGGATCATCTTGTATCACTAATATTGTGATAAACAACACAGAAGCCAAGATACATCTTGACTCAGGTGCTTTTTGCACTTGTGTTGGAAAAAATTATCTTGACAAGATTTATACCAACTGGAAAGACAAGCTAATGCCCATCGAAGGTATATAATTCGGAAGTGCTAGCCTAAATATGCACCCCTTGGGTATATTTGAAGCAGCAATGATATTTCCTCATCCTGCAGGAAGTATCAGATTAAAAGTTGAATTTGTTGTTATGAATAATTGTACTTCACAACACTTTATACTTGGAAATAATTACCTCAATATTTATGGTATTGATATTAATAATCATAAAGACAAGTATTTTACTATAGGGGAAAATAAAAGACAAAAATTTGCTTTTCCTCTAGAAAAAAGAGAAATCACTGTCATTAAACAAGTGAAAAATGTTAATAAAGAAAAATTTGTGTCAGATCAATTGATTGAAGCACAAATTAGTCCTCAATTAACACTAGAAATGAAGGAAGAACGTATTGAAATTTCATTCCAATACAGGGAAGCCTTTGCTTCACATGATGAACCACTTGGAGCTATAAAAGGCCATGAAGTGGACATTATACTTAATGTGGAAAGACCTTATCCTCCAATATTAAGAAGACCAGCTTACCCAGCTAGCCCTAGGACTAGAGAAGCATTAGAAAGTCATATTAATGAACTAATGAAACTGGGAGTTCTTAGAAAGGTTGGACACAATGACAAAGTAGAAGTCACAAATCCAGTAATCATTACTTGTCACAATGATAAGTCAAGGATGTTTGGTGATTTTAGAGCACTGAATACCTATACTATTCCAGACAGGTATCCAATCCCTACAATCCATGAGACTTTGACTCAATTATCCAAAGCAAGATTCATTACTTCCATGGATGCTCTTAAAGGCTTCCATCAGAATGTCTTGACACCTCAAACTAAGAGATTATTGAGAATATTTTCCCATTGTGGTATTTATGAATATTTGAGAATGCCTTTTGGTATTAAAAATGCACCCTCTCACTATCAGAGAATGATGAATACCATCTTCCCACATGAATTATCAAAGGGATGGTTAATCATTTATATTGATGACATTATCATTTGTTCACAAACCTGGAAATTACATTTAGACAGACTTTCATTAGTACTTAAGAAAATTCTTCAAGTGAACATGAAAATATCTCTTAAGAAATGTAATTTTGGGTTTCATGAGTTGAAGGCTCTAGGACATATAGTCTCAGGACTGAGCCTTGGTATTGATAAGAGCAAAGTGGATTCAGTTTTACTGAAACAAATGCCCCAGAACAGAAAAGAAATAATGTCTTTCTTGCGGTTTGCCAGTTATTACAGGCAACACCTTAAATATTTTTCAATCCATGCCAGATCATTATACAGAATTTGTGATCAACAAGCTGTTTTTGAAATGACACAGGAGAGGATTCAAGCATATGATAAAATCAAGTATGCCTTGACCAATGCACCATTATTATTGATGCCAGACTGGAAACTTCCTTTCAAGCTGTATATTGATACAGGTGGTGAAGGTTTAGGAGCTGCTCTTCATCAAGTTCAAATTGTCAATGACAAACCCTATGAAGGTCCAATTTTTTTTATTTCAAGACAAATAAAACCTACTGAGGCCAGATATGGAGCTAGCCAAATGGAGTGCCTTTTCCTTGTTTGGGCTCTGGAAAAACTTTATTACTATCTTGATGGTAGTGTGTTTGAAGTAATTACTGATTGTAATGCAGTAAAATCACTTCTTAGCATGAAAACCCCAAACAGACACATGTTAAGATGGCAGATTGCTATACAGGAGTATAGAGGCAATATTACCATAGTGCATAAATCTGGAAATATTCATAAGAATGCTGATGGCTTGAGTAGATGGCCTTTACCCAATACACCTGAAAATCCTGCCTATGTCCCTACAAGTACAGAACCTCAAATTCCAATTGAAGGAATTAACATCACAGATGTTGTAACAGAATTATTTTAAGAAGTTAGAGAAAGCTATAGGAAAGATAAGAATCTTCAAATACTTACTTCTCTACTTGACAAAGATTGCAAAGATGCAGCATTGGCTAATTCTGTAGATGATATTTGGAAATCATCTTATGACAATGGAAGATTCCATTTGTTTGATGGTATATTATATCATAGATCTAAACAAACATGTGTCATGGTCCTATGTAGTAGAATGTTAATTAACACAATACTACTAGAATGTCATGATACCATTTATTCTGGACATCTGTCTGAAGACAGAACTATGGAAAGAATTGAGACATGTTCCTGGTGGCCATCTTGGAGAAAAGATGTCATTGAGTATTGCCATAGTTGTGATAGATGCCAGAAAGCCAATAAAGCTACTGGTAAAAGAGTTGGTTTAATGATCCATATCCAAGAACCAAATACCCCATGGGAAGTGGTTCACATGGATTGGGTAACTGCCTTACCACCTGGGGGTGATAAAGGTTACACGGCATGTCTTTTTATTGTAGACAGATATAGAAAGACACCAATCTTTTTACCATGTCATGAAGATGACACAGCTATGGATACAGCTCTTCTGATCTGGAATGGAGTCATATCCCATACTGGTCTCTTCAAAAATATTATGAGTGATAGAGACCCAAAACTTACATCAGCCTTATGGACTGATTTACATAATCTTTTGGGTACAAGAATATCATTCTCAACAGCATACCATCCACAAACAGATGGGTTAGCAGAAAGAATGATTCAAACCCTTGAGGAAATGATCAGAAGATTTTGTGCTTATGGCCTGGAGCTTAACGATTCTGATGGCTTTACCCATGATTGGTGTACTCTTATACCAGCGTTGTAATTAGCCTACAAGACCTCCATCCATGCTTCAACAGGAAAAGCTCCTGCAATGTTGGAGAAAGGATGGAACCCCAAACTTTCAGTTGATACTTTGAAAAAGATCTGACCGATATTCATCCAACTGCTCCAAGCTTTGAGGTATTGCTTGATAAAGTAAGACATCATGCAAATCAAAGCATGAATGATGCCTTTGAATATGCTAAGCAGAAGTGGGATAAAAGTCATAAAACCCCAGAATTCAAAGTAGGGGACTTAATACTAGTTTCAACCTTGAACTTTAATAATATTAAAGGCCAAAAGAAATTGAAAGATTCCTTTGCAGGACCATTTATAATTAAAGCCCTCCATGCGACAGATGCAATACAAGTAGAACTGTCAGGAGAATTGGAAAACAAACATCCAACTTTCCCTGTCAGTCTGGTAAAGCATTACACTTCAAGTGATAAGGGATTATTTCCTTTAAGAAATGAAACACCCTTAGAAGTACCCCCACTGGATCAAAGTGAGTATACAAAGGTATTAAAAGTATTGAAAGAAAGAAGACTTATGGGAAAAAATGAAAGAGAATACTTAGTCAGGTACAAAAATCCACAACATGAATATGAATGGATTGAAGAAAGTAAAATACCTGATTCCCAAACGTTTCTCAGAATATTAAGACATGAGAGAAGACCAATTGCTCAAGAAAAAGTTTGAATTGTGTGCTTTACATACTTAAGAAGTATAAGTAGAGAGGTTGGACAGTGGACTCTACCCTCCTCAAATACCTTGGGGGTATACTGCAAAAGAAAATTGTAGTACAATTTCTTTTTGGTGGTAGGGAATGTGAGCCTGTGAGGTATGTATAACATACCCATAAGGCCACAAATTACTTTATACACAGTTAAATTTGTCTTCAACAGACTTTTTAATTGAATTTAAAATAAAAAATAACAAAAAAAGTAGGACTTTTTTTTGAATAAACAAAGTTATAAATATTATGTCATTTTTGGATTCTAAACCAAAAATAACCTAGGGTACACCCACAGGGTGTTATACCCAAAAATACTTATTTATTATGTTATTGGAAGATTTAAGAAACTCACAGTACTAATGTAAATTTCTTAACATTTTTTTAAAATTGTTAAATTTAAGCTCAAATAAGCTTAAATTTAAAGTTGCATAAGGTTTATGCAAACTTACCAAAATTTTAGTTAAAACTGAGGTGTTCTGTATATTTACTGAATTGGCTAAGGATTTGCCATACAGGATGTTAATCCTGCGTGGGCTCAATTTAAAATGGTTTAAGGCCATAGTATGGCTTTAAATAAATAAGAGGGTAAAATCCAGGCAAAAAGGGGAGACAAAGGAAAAAGACCAAATAGAGCTGGGGTACCCAACTTTTTGGATCTGCAAGGATTCAATTAAGGTTGTCCACCTGTATTGGAGGATTTTCAACCTTATTTAAACTTTAAGATTAGACTTTGATCCAACATTAAAGTTTAAGCTGTTTTTCTCCCAATTGAGACAGGAATTCCAAGCTGCCAAAGGGTAAATCCCTATATGCAGGCTTGAAATTAAGGTTTTAAGAACTGTCAAAACTTAATTAAGCTCAAAATGCTTAAATAAGCTTAAAACTTTAAGGTTGCAAGCATTAAAACCTTATCAAAAGTTAAGGTTTAGTGTGTATTGCTATTTTATGTGGAAAAATAGCAATAACTTCAAAAATTCATTAAAAATAAAATTTTTAATGGATTTACTTGATATCTCCACACAACTTACATTTTAATATTATCTATGCATAAATTAAATTTCAAATATCTTTTATAAATAGATTTTTTGGGTAATTAGCCTGTAACTTTACTCTTTTAATTAAGCTCAAAGAAAATTATAATTTCTTTAAAAGTTAATTAAAAATTGAGTTTAGGAGATTTCTGCTTGAAACTCTATTTTTAAGTTGTTCATGTGATGAACCTTAATATCAATAAGCCTATTTTATATTAAAACTTAAAATAATTAGTTTAAATGAGAATTAAAGTTACATGGAGTTAAGAATAACACTGGTAACTTTAAATTGGAATTAAAAATAAGTTCCCTTAAGTTAAGGAGTTTCTTTTTAAGCATGGTTTTTCAGTTTTGACCTGAGCACACCCTCTATATTCATTATGAATCATGAGAGTTGCTCTGTAGACATAAAAAGAGTCTTTTCATCACTGTTTTTGTCCATCATAATTAATCAATCCAATTATATTGGAAATTTAAACAGGTAAAGTTTTATTATATATAAAATCTTATTAATAAAAGTAATTCTTAAGCATTTCATTATTTATTAATTTTTAATTGAAGAATTGAGATAATAGAATGCAGATTATTGTTGTAATCATCAATAATATATTTTATATTATAAAATTATCATCTTGAATCTCTTTTAAATCCACAAATTCCTCTTAAAAACTCTTTAATCATAATTTTAATCATAAGAGGTTGGTTTATCATTTGAATTATTGATTTTTGACATGTTTTTAACTTATAATACTCTTTTAATATAATAACTGTTGTATTTGACTTGTTATATTAAATTCATATTATAAGGAAGTTTTCTCTAATATTCTATATTTTTTTATCTATTGTTAGTTTTTTATATGGAATATTTCTATAAGAATTATTTCTGCACAGTGTGTTTTGATTGTTTTATAAATAATATTTATATTTTCCATGTGTAATTGTCTCATTAAGAGCTTTACACATCTTATTGTTATAATTGTCAGTGACTATAACAATAAAAGAATAATTATAATTTATTATAATTATTATTTTACATAGTAATAATTAAACTTATTTTTTTTATAACATTATTTTTGATAATGATATTTAAATTCGTGGTCATAATATTTTATTATATTATATCGTTCTACTGAGGACAGTCATAGTACTCTTGATATTGTTACTATTATCAAGAGTCTCATAGACAAACCTTACATTATTGGAATTCCCACTGCTGTGCGATTGAGAAAAGTGCATAAAATGTGCAGCCTGGAAAAAATGACCTCTGATGTTTTGCGAAATGCTCAGTTTGCGTGCATACTAAGATAATAAGCCAATAGATCTCCAGAGTAGCATTCGACACTTGTGTAGAAATCATCACACAGGCGTGCTATTCAAATGATTGTGGTTTTGCTATTCTAATGATTGTGGTTGTGCTATTCAAATGCTTTCTGTTGTGCTATTCTAATGATCATGGTTATGCTATTCAAATGCTTAGCCACTGAGAATTTAAATTATGACACCAAATAAAACCTATGCAATGGGTCAACCCAAGATACTGCTGTATTCACATTTAATACAGCTTCCTGACCCTTTGTTCAAACTCTATCACCTGGCCATAATGGTGGTATCCTTGTGGCAGTGACCTGTGACCAAAGGTACCATGTACTTTTTTGCATGGGGTATTTGTGGATTGCACCCACCATGCACATTCAAAAATGCCTCACAAAATCCCTCCTGGGAAATTGCGTGGCTATTTAACACCACAAAGGGGATTTGACTGAATATAACAATTCAATAAACGCGATACTCAGCCAGAACCCCTTTTTTCCTCTGCCTCACATGTGCATTTCCCTTCCCAATTGCAGCATTGGCTGTGACTGAGCTTTCATTTTTCCAACAGGCCTTGAATCTGAGACTTTGGCAGGTGCTGCGACTGCTGTCATTGGCTCAGCTTCAACCTGGTATAAAAAACAATATTTTCCCAACACCACCTTCTCTTTTTTTCTCACCCGCTTCACTTTTTCCAAATTCACACACTCTTCTCATTCCGGTGTGTCCATATTCCACTTTGTCTTCCTGCCTTTCCCCTCTTTTCTATCGCACTAAACTAACCACCACCCTTCCCTTTGACTCCATTTTTTCCCACTTATATGTCCAGAACCCCCCTTCTACCCACCTTGTGTGTCACCTTCTGCATTTAAATATTTTGTAGATGTTATCTTCCCCTATTAATACTAAATTTTCTTGATGACTCTCTTTCAGAATTTTGGAAACACCCTACTGTCGCGTTAATAATCTGATTACATTTTAAGTTTATACTTCATCCTACATATTCCTATTTTTTCTCAACAGTTTACTTTATTTTCAGTTACTAACCTAAATTAACTTGTTATTAGATGTCATGAACTCTGTGCTCTAAGCAGGGTATACCCTGCATCTGCTCCTCCATGGAGACTGACTGTTGTGATTCTTGCTGACAAGCACACAAAAAAATGGTTGTTTGTTGTGCAACCCTTCTGATCACGAGGCAAGAGGAGCTCACGCACAAGGACTCCTTTGTCATCAGCAATGATGAAAGGATTACCAAGTGCAAATGGATTCTGCGACCCCAAGTAGGAAGATAGGAAGACTTCTGGACAATTAGCCCGGTCCCCTAAAGTATAAGTTTGTCCACCCCCTCCAAGGCCACCATCCAATGGTCACTTCACTCCTTGACCTGAGAAAAGTGATTATCCAGCCGATGAAGGGTGGTGATGGCAAGAGGAAATTCAATCTTGGGCTGATTGTCACCATGTCTTGTCACCCATGGGATTGAAATGCCAAAGTACGTTTTCTTTCTCCTCCTTGACTCATTTTTCTTCATGCACTCATACTGACTTTTTTCTTTATGCATAGAGCAAAACCCACCAAATCCCCCTGACAAGACTCTCCCATTTCTCATATTCCTTGCAAGCATACTCCGTGGCAACCCACTTCAGGCCTGAGTGGTGCCCAATGGTTGGAGGACTTATTCCAAGGTAAGAAGCCACCTTTCCCTTTTCTCATTTTCACTTTTGCATCAAGTGAACCGACTTTGCCTCCATTTGTAGAACCCTCCCAACACCATGAGCCACCTATTTCAGGCCTGAGTCAAGCCTCAGATTCTCAGCTACCATCAGATGAGAGCAATTTGACTTGTGATCCTGAACCTGAGGTGGCTCCAATGCAATCATTGGAGGGACGTTTTGATTAGTCCTTTTCTTTTTTTTGTTTTTTTCTGTTACCAAATAACCCTCATCCCTCCTCCCACCATCTTCAGATTGTCCTGCCAATCCCCACTCTTTCAACATATTCAATGATATGCCCATTGGAACCCCCCCTCCTGTTCCCTGTCCTTCCACTCCCCCCAGTGCCCTCCCCTGAGATACCTCCCATGTCCTCCAAGAACCCAACTGCCCCTCCCCCCTGGCACCAAGCTCACCTAATTCCAACAATGAGGCTCTACAGGGATTCACCCACTTGCAACCAATGCTAATGATTCCTTGAGCCATTGTCCACAAATCCATAAACCAAATCTTGTTGGAGCATCACTGATTGCTCCACATGATTCTGTTTGTGGATTTGGCTCATTGGAATGAGATGCACTGGGAATTCCAGGAGGAACTAACTTCCCTCCTTGGAAACTCATTGGAGGCCTATTCAGTGGAGGAAATCACAGGGATAATCTCAAAATATCTTCAAAAATGTAAATTCAAAGAAAACGTTTTAGTATTATTTTCACTTATTTACTTTTGTAATACACTCATTGAAATAATTTAGCTGTAATCAATAAAAAAAATCATTTTTTGTTACATTCTTTGTTTCCGTAAAATTTTCTTATTTCCTCAATGGTGCAAATCACCTCTACCTTGAAAGTAATTTTTATGAGAGCCCCAAAAAACCTTTGAGAAGTATTTCTTTGTGTGAAGCTCTTTTTCAGAAAATGTACAAATAGTAATGATCAATGCCTTGAACATTTCCTGCATCCATGGGTCTATACTGTTTGAGATCTTCACTGTAAAGAACCTGGGGTTCCCCCCATATGAGAAATCCACCTGAGATGTGTGAGTCATTGTCAGTCCTAAGGTCACACACAATTAATCTTACAACCATAAGGAATTGCATTTGAAGGTTTGGGCATAAGGATTGGTATGTGAAGCGGGTGTCAGGAATCTGGCATAAGGATTGGCCTGTGAAGTGTTAGGAACCTGGCCCAGTGTAAGAAATTGTGTGTGATGAATTGGGAACCTGGAAAAGCATAAGGAATTGTATTTGAAGCTTTGGGCGTAGGGATTGGGAGCCTGGACCAGCGTAAGGAATCACATGTGAAGTGTTGGGCATAAGGATTGGCCTGTGAAGCGTTGGGAACCTGGACCAGCGTAAGGAATTGCATGTGATGTGTTGGGAACCTGGAAAATCATAAGGAATTGCATGTGAAGATTTGTGAAGCATTGTACATAAGGATTGGTGTGTGAGGCATTGGGCATAAGGATTGACCTGTGAAGCGTTGGGAACCTGGCCCAGTGTAAGGAACCATGTGTGAAGTGTTGGGAACCTGGAAGAGCATGAGGGATCATGTGTGAAGTGTTGGACATAGGAATTGGAGTGTGAAGCATCGGGACCCTGGACCAGTGTAAGAAACTGCATGTGAAGCATTGAGAACCTGGACAGGCGTAAGGATTTGCTTGTATGGTGGCATGCCATTGTACATCAGCCATTTCAACACCTGGTCATTGGAGCCACCATATCTCCCCAACTACAAACAATCCAATCCTGGTGTATATTGTACTCTGCCTTAACCCACCATTATTGTCCAATCACCCTCCAAATCCCCTCATTCTTTGAATTGGGATGAGGTTGTATTACTATCCCTGATCTGATAGCGCTCTCCCTTGCCAATCTCATAATAGCCATGGCTTTTCCACCACATTGTTTTTGCAAACCTCCTTGAGCATTGAGAAGATAACCCCAATACGGTCATGCTTTTGTTGTCCTGTGCTGGATCAGTATAGTGAAAGAATGAATTACTTGCCCACACTACCTGAATGACCCCATGAAAATCGGATAGAGCAATCCAAAAAATTCTCATTTGGGAAAATCAATTTCCCCCCTTTAAACTGCTTTGATGCATCTCTTTGAATTTTCCTGGTCCACTTATCAGCTTGAAACCACCATCTCAAAGCATACAGCCATGCATCCTTATCAACATGAGGCAAATGTTTGAATCTGTTCCTGGTGAAAGTGCGTGTGGAAGCAAACTCAAAAAACCCCTGATTTGTGGCTTTATAGTTGACCTTCTCAAAGGACGGGACCCCCAATGACATGTAGCAAGTTTGAATCTTTTGAAATAATTTATCCCCAACATATTGTGAGGATTGACCTAAAATGCAACCCACCAAGCTACGATTTGCTCCTTGGTTATGCCATTCATCTTTTGTGTCTTCAATTCTCCCAAGACTTCCATAAATCCCAAATTGTTCATTCTTCATGCAACATTTGCACCACTCAATAGCAAACATAAATCCCTCCAGTCATCCTCCATTTGTTGCAATTGGGTCTGTGAATTTTCTTTTGTGAAATAGGAATTGTGATAATTTATACCATTGATTGACCTTGGCCTCACTCATTGGTGTGAATGATCTGAATTCAACAAGGGAAATGGGTAAAGTGGTTGAAGAGAAAATTGCCATGCAGCCAAAGTGAATGAACTTAATCTGAGTGACATCCACAACCCTCTGAATTTCACTTGGGGTCATATTTGCCAACACTGGAATTGATATGGGTGCTGTTGGTCAAGTGCAGGAAAAAAACTTATTCCTTTGGTTTGTTTTGGTCTCATTTGTCTTTTGGGATGACCCACCATTCCCAAGTGGTTGAGGGATCACTTTGTGTTGAAGCAGAAAAGATATCACGTACTGCTGACTCCCACCCAAATCCAGAATGGTGCCCAATGCCAATGCCCATTATTCTGCACACATCCATGACTTCCCTGTTGGAGCCCACATGGCATTGGCTTGATCTAAAATGACTAAAGCCAATGTTCCTCCATGGGGACTGATGAAGGTACTACATGAATGCCGGCCCATAGATATATATCTATATATATATGCTGAGAGTAATGGAGCAACTCACACTTTCCTTTCTCACCCTGACATTTTCCTGCGAGTTCCCTTTTACACTCCTATGCTTTTTTTGTGAATGGCATGCTTGCGCAGGAAAATGAAATGAAAATACACAATTAGTGACTGTTGTGTGGATTATTAATTTCACCTATATTTGATTTTGGTCAATGAATGTTTTTTATTTGCTGCTAAAAACAAAAGATTACATCTTACTTTTGCAAATTGGAAATCTCAAGTACCTGAACCAAAAATAATGGAGTGGATACTGCATTATTCAATTTGATATATTAATGTGCCCATTCAATGAGTTTCAAATCCAACCTTCTGGAATGTTTCAAGAATGCTCAAATGGTATATGAACTTCACTGCAAATCCCTAATTATCCTAGTCCTCTTGTAAGAACCAGTGCAATTTGGACTATTATGAGCTTGCGGGAAGTGAAAATACCCACTTCCCACAATACCCCTGTGTGTGCTAATTGCTGGAACAGCTACACCTTCATGTGGTAAATGTGCGCACAACTGCCTGCCTGAGTTTGCCTCATGTCGGAGTATTCACAATGGTGTATGGAGGCATGGCTCTGTATAAAAGCTAGTTATCATTTGCATTCATACTGAGGCATGCGGGCAGTAGGATAGTAAGTCATAATTATCCAATTCATAAATCACTTTCTAAAATTTAATTACAATCTATTTGATACAAAGATAATCTAAGATGGGTCAATCTGTGTTGTAAGTTTAGCTGACCTGGGTACACCCAATGTGACATCTTAATTTGAACCAAGAATACGCTTCTTCACCCAGGCATCACCAAAATCTAATACCAAGCATTGTGTGAATTCAATTCTAAGAGGTACAGTGGGGCTAAAAGACTCTGATGAGAAGAAAATCTTATGCAGTAAATTACATATATACTTATTAGTACATAGCCACACCGGCTCTACTAGATTTTTACCCTCTGAAAGTCTTTTAGAAATGTCAATGTGTGATAAAGCCCCTTTCACTGAGATTTTTCTCCAGTGATCTGAGCATACCATCAAACCATGAACCCCCGCTGCACAGAATGCTGCTAATATACCATAGCAAATTCAAATTATTCCCAAATTCTTGTGATATACCAAGTGAGCTTTGATGGCCTCATTTTGTTTGAACTTGTGAGTTTGTGTTTAATGCCATAGATTTTGACATTTGTATGTGCAAATACCATGTTGTACGCAATAATCAAGTGGATAACTGTATCCATTCAATCCTCCAGGTTCTTGGGCGGCTTTGTCAATATCTCATTGTCAGCCCCACCAGCTTCAATGCTAATTTTTGTTGCACGTTGCTTCAATTTACTCAAGCAGGCAATCACAGATAATGAGACTAAGCTAATGGATTAGAAAATAACATTAGCCCAAAAATGTTTAATTGGATGGGAGGGGTAAAGAAGGCTCTGAACCATTTTGAAGAAGGAGTGTTCAGATTTTGGGAGATTATCTGGAGGTCTCACTGATTCCTCCATCAATTTGAGATTCCAAATGTTATTATTAAAAAATGCTTTGGTTTCTGTTTCCTTGAAAAATCTAACCTTATATATTGCAATGTATATCACTTGAGTCATCAGTCAAATCATAATGTATCATTCACAAAGATAAAAATTACCTGCATTCTCAAGCTCCTCAAGCCAGGCCAACATTTTGAGCTCTTGATTACTGATTACCTCAATATCAACAGGCAGGAATGTATCAGCATCATTTGTTGGTAAATTGTCCCTTTGATTTTTTTAAATACTATTGATATCATCAAGCCCTCTTTTCCATGAATCTTGAGGAATATTGGAATGATCATTCAAAATCTCTTGAGACTCTTCAATGAAGGGTAAAAGTATTCCTTGATCATTAGTGGAGGATGGCACTTTGGGCTCAGGGTCAGGCATTATATCAGTCATATGTCGGCTGAGGGAATCATCTTCTATTTTATCCCTTTCTTGAAATGCTTGAATATTTTGAGGAGAGGCGGGAGGGGTTTGATCATAGAATGTTTCATTGAGACTGGGGGGGCTTTAAATATGTGGAGGTTCATTATTAATATGGTCCACTTCAACATTGATCCTGTCAGAACCTTGATCCCAGGAATTCTTTGTGGCTTCAAAGGTATGGTGTTTTTTGTTGGTTTTTTTTGGTGGCATTTATAGTTGGTCTTTTTCCTAAACCTTTTCCTGGAACTCCAATTACCACTCGAGATCCTTGATGTAGAGATTCTCCCACCTCCACACCTATCCATATATTGTAAGCAGCTATTTTTATCAATTTTGTTTTTGAATTAGTAATGGACTTAACATTCAAATCCAGCTTGAGGAGGATCATTGCTTCAGCAATCTTCTGACATACATAATGAAGAATTTTACTATCTTTTTGTATTTTTTCCAGCCTTGGGATTGTTTGAGCAATGGTTGAGACAAATTGTTCCTTGGATATAATTTCAACCTCCCAACTGAAAATTATGTCATCTTTCCCAGAATCTTCTGTTGGTGCACAAGGTTCAACATTCTTTTCCTTCTCATAGCTTTTAAAATTTGGTTTTTGAGAGCTTGGAGGCTGAGCCAAGATAAATTCTATGACAAAATATCAGGTTTTGAGAGATTCCAAACATTCAAGATGGATTCATGCTCACATTCTGGAATAACTGGTGGATCTTGATTATATTCATGTGACTGGTTCTCTACTTCAAGGCCTAATTCATGACTACCGGCCATATCAGATATTTCACATCCACTCTCTGGGGCTGAAGTTCTTTGTTAATTAAATTCAGTTGAATTTCCAGGGGTTTGGCGCATTGCTTGGGGAATCGCAGAGATAGTTGATTAAGCAAATAGATGGTGGCAAGTTTATTGATAACTTGATTGAAAATTCTAGAATAAAAAGATCAAAATTGAAGACACAAGGCAAGACTTCTGAAAGTGGTGGAAGTAAAATGAGTTTAACATAATTGATTCTTTTTAGGTAATATCAATATTGGAAAATTTTGGAAAGCTTGAAAGAAGTTAAATATCAATTTAAATCAGTTCAATACTTAGTGAAATTTCTAGAAAAAGAAACAAAATAGACCCACAAACTGACCAAAAGAAACCTGTCCATCCACAGCCTTGGAACATTACATCAATATCTATTGAACTTGTATTACATTTGAAAAATATGATTTGTCAGGAAATTAAAGGAGGTGATGTGTTTCAAATTATTTCATCTAATTCAAATGAAATCACTTCCCTGTGGAAATTGAATAAAGGTGACTAGTGAGAAACCTACTAAAGTCCACTTTTGAACTATTCAACACTCATGAGGTAAGGACTAAGCAAAGTGTTCCATTGGAATGATATGAAATAAAATGGTCTGGTTGGGAAAACACAAGACACAATTCTGGTCTCAAATAGAGCAATTATTAGTTTTTAATTTGTGAATCTCATGATTTAAATGCTAACCACAAAATGGTGAATATCCCCACCAATTTCCGCCAGAAGATGTTGGAACAGAAGGCCATTCAGCATATTTCTGTAATGGGGTTCATCATTTATGCCAACAAGCCACTGTACCCTATTTATCTAATACGGGAGCATAAGCATGGTAACCTGCGGAGAAGAGGAGGCGGGGGTGTCAAAGCATAAGGATGGGTGGGGGGGCTAGGGGTCTCAGCATTGGAGGCATGGTACGCGTAAGGATGGGTGAGGGCGGACATAGGGTGGCAGCCTTTGTAAGGTGTGGATATGAAACTTTGATAAAATATCAAGTAATTTTCCTGTCCTCAAAATTTGTATAAGGGAAAATTGCTTAAAAATAGTAAGAAATTTTTCTTTTGGGAGAAAACACACCCATTTTCTTGTTTCAACTCTTTAAGTATAAAACAATAATATAATAAAAATTTATTGTTTTATCAACAATAAAGATTTTTCCAAAAATATTCTACAAGAGATATTTAAGGCTACAAAAGAAATTTCTTCAAGAGCAATTTCAATTGGAATGAATTGAGCAAAGAAATGCAAGCAATTAATTAAAGAACAAAGTATTTAGAAATATATTTAAAGAGGAAACAGGCCCAAAAGTGAGCAGAGTGAACTTGGAAACAAAGTGACAAAGTTAACAGTGATGAAAGATGCTTTATTTCACTTTTGGGGTGGTCCAGGGTTAAAAATGATTATAAGAGTTACAAACAATGATTATAATAATTTTTTCACGTGGTTAAGAGGTTCAAAATGTTTAAAAAGGGGTGGTTGGAATCTTTTATTGATTGGTTTAACAGTGTTTAAACTAATTATAAAAGGAAAAGATTCTAACATGAAGAGAAAAGTGGGGCAAAGAAGACATTCTTTTATAGCCATCAATTTTCTTACTCCAAAAGTAGAATTTACTCTTGTCAGTCGTGAAAACAAGCCTGACAACAGAAAATCTAATTATGGCATCATTGAACCCTGGTTTAGACTAAAAAAGGGCTGGTTTAAGCCATTTTTTTGCTATTTTTAGCCATTTTAGACCCTTAAATCAGCCAGTGCTATAGCAATACCTGGTCTAGAGCCTTCAGAACACGTCAGAATGTGTGTAAGAGGCGTAGAAACCAGCTAAGACTAGTTTTACAAACATTGTATGAACTTGAGGGTAGTTTTACCCTCTTGGAAGCAGTTAAAACTACCCTGGTTGGTATCAAAACCTCATCATCAATTGAGTCACAGACCCCGTGACTCAATTCCAGGCCAAAAGTAATAAACCTTTGCATGAATTTTGACATCCCACGCCAGTCAGCAAGGATTTTGGGGGTCTAGCTCCCCCTTGGAGCTAGAGTGTCTTTTCCCCCCAGAATTAATCTTTCCAATTTATTTTTTCTTTAATTCCCCATCATGTAATACAATTATAATTTACATATGTAATTCAATTGCGTTTTTAATTAAACAACTGTAATAATTGATACCTCATATGAAAATTAAAGCTCACTTATATAATACACATGCACATTTTGACATTTCAATTGAAAATACTTCAATTCCTCAGAGCTTCTAAGCTAAACGTAACACCTCAATTTTAATACAAAAATTGATGGTTAACATCACATTTGGTGTGAATTAAATTAAGGTTTTGAGGATCTTCATACTTTTGTACAAAAAATACTAAAAACTTAATTTAAGCTTATTTAGAGTTGAGTTACAGAAATTTCATCCAGAGGAGTCCCCACTTTATTTTTTATTAGAAATCAAACGGTGTGATAGCTTCTTTATGTTTATTGATTTGATAAAAAGTTATAATATATTTTATATAACTTTTTACCAAAAATATTTTCATTTCATAATTTTTATTAAAAATTCATTTTTACTTAGTTTTTACAAGTAAAAATGTATTTTCATAATTTTAAATTTTATTGTAATTTTATTTTGAAATTATAAATAAATTCTGATTTTTAAATATAAATTTGTATTTATATTTCAATTTTTCTTTATAATATGAATAAATTTATTTTATTTATATTTATATCTTAATTTATCATTTGTAGTCTTTTGGGTATATGAAAATACCTCTAAGGCTCACAGTGTTGGAGGCATATTGTGACGGCATGGCAGGGGCATGTGCATGGTAAGTTGTGGAGAAGATGGGGTGCGGGTGAAGAATTGTAAGGAGGGGTAAGGCTGGAGATGGGGTGGCGGCGTTGGAGACATATCATGAGGGCGCGTCTGCGGCCATGAGGATTAGGCAGGGATGCGGAAGCATAAGGACGGGTCATTGCAGAGGTGCATTGGGGGGATTGGAAGCATATCTTGGCCTAAGATTCATCATTTGCCGCTGGCAGAGATGATTAGTGGGTGGTGCAGAAGCCAATTCATGCTTGAGAGTTGTCAGCCTGTGACTCAAAACCAGAGCACAAGCATGACAGCCAAATACCATAAATCAATGATATAGCTAAGATTCCACCAAAACAAGGATTTGAGCCAAATCAGCTCAAAAGGTATCAAAATAAAGAGGAAACTTACCTCTTTCAAAATATACAAGTCCCATCACCATAGGACAAAGAATATCACAGTTACTTTGGCTCAAAGTTTTTGCTGAGCATAAACCTTAATTTTCACCTCTAAGCTGAAATAAAGAGTAGGAGGCTAACCCCATCAAATGGGTATTCAAAATGAAGCTCTAATTCAGGGCTATCCAATGGTACCAGACAAACTGAGCTAGCAAGAGTATTAAAGAAGTTATGGCCAAATTCAGGCCAAATGTAGGTGAATAAAACATTCACCTCTCATCTAACTTCTACAGCTTTAGTGTGAGATACCTAAAGTGGGGTATTTTTGGAAAAATAGAAATCAGGGAAATCTGATGGTTCCATTAATTTCCCCATATGTCATCTACAACAAAAGCTATAAGGCAAAAAAGCCCAATACAGCTTTTTGCCTAAAACACACATATGTACAAAACTGTTGTGCATAGAATAACTTTGCCATATTTAATGATAACAATATCAAGTGAGCGACTATTGTGTAGAGCACATAAAGGGCTACACACAGAGCCAATTTTGAGGTTGATATCTCAAAAACTGACAAAGATATGGCTGTTTTAAGGTCAAAATCCCACAGTTTGGCCAATACAGGCTTGCCATGGGATAATATCCCATAACAATTATTATAAGGTGTCAAACTGACAAGGAAGCTTGTTTTTTCTTTAATAACTCATATTTCATTCAATACTGGGGTCTCATACAGGTTCTGTACAGCATTCTATGCATCATACATGTCAGTATCAAGCTGTGTGGTCCCAAGATGAACGTTTTCACCCTGTATTGGTGAAGACTGCCCAAATGTGGTTTCAAAGCCACATCTGAGCCAAATACAGTCTATACAAGCCTTTTACAAACCACAAGCCTGTCCTTGAGAGTGAAAATTTTTCCCTTCGTCTACGTGAAAAGGTCTAGCAGCCTTTTCACCCCATTTCAGGATATAAGGAGGCCTTTTCACTGCCAGATAAGTATTCCCATCCTTCTCTTGAATGCCTACATAGTGCAACTGTCAAAAAAGTAATACTCTTGGAAAATAAACAGGCTATACTATAAATTTTAGTATTGTAGTCTTTATTATTGTAAACCAACAGTTAAAGCTGCAATCAGGGCTTTCAATAGTGCTCACCACCACTAATCTACATTAGTAAAGCCCTTTATATCTTTAATGAAACTTTTTTTAAATACTCTTATCCATGTCACAGTCATAGTTAAAGTTGTAAGTAGCTTTATTTCATTGTTATCATAGACTCAGCCTGACATTTTGGCGGCCTGGCCATGTTTTTTTTAACTTTTTTGGACCGTATAAGGAAGTGTTTTCTCTTATTTTCTCAATTCTTACAAATTGTTTCATACTTTTAGGCATAATTCTTTTTTAAAAAATATATAAAACACAAATATTTTATATATTTTTAAGTGGTTTATACTACATACCACTATTTTTTATCTTGTTTAATCATATTGTTGTATGTTTGATTATAATTTAATCACCAAAAGACCCTTAGTTTTGGTGTGATTTACATATAGAAACACTTTAAGCCATTAATAAAGTCCTTTTTTAATTAAATAAGAACATCTCTTACTGTAAAACAAACAGTTGAGGCGTGGTTGGGTGTATTGTTACTTTAATTACCCTCTTACATACCACTTTTATCAGATTATACTTGCTAATCACAAGTTATTCTGTGAGATACTGGCATACAAACAGCATACCAGATATTTGTAAGCTGTATTTCTGAAGTGAAATTGTTAAGTCATTTACACTGTCATTATACAAGGGCATATTGTAGTAACATACAAGCCCAGAGGCCATTATTAGACGTGCAAACAGAATTTTAAGAAGTCTTCACTGAAATCAAGCCCTCTTTTCCTGTTTGATTCGGTGGAAGAAAACTACATACCACTTGAGACCCAGTCACAGGCCAAAACACCAATGAAACCCTGAGAACCAGAGGGCAGCAAGGGCAAAGGGAAGAGGCATAGTGAAGGTCTCATTACAGCAACAAAGTGGACACCGATTGTCACTAAGAGGAATAGAAAACCGCAAAGCTCTGATCCAATACAAGGTAAACCAACCTTAATGGCTTGTACAGGGAAAATTACCATAATTAACCCAGTTGTAACCTCTAAAGGTAAATTTTCAAAATCAGAAGACAACAAATTTGTACAAGGCACAGTTGAAGTGATATACCCTAATAACATAAAGTTTTTGACTGCTTGCAAAAACTGATATGTCACCTGTACACCTCAGAAACCTTGGCTTCCGAAGGAACCAACCACAGGACAGAGAAGGCTTGTCCAGAACCAAAAGACCTGGAAGAGGACACCATGGTGGATGTCAAGACACTGAGGGAAATCATACCCACTCTGCCATTCACTTTCCAATTCAACAGGAACCTCAAACCAGAGGACTGGAAAGATATGGATCAAGTTCTTCAGCTCCACCAACTCCTCAAAGATTTATTTGAATGGAGCATGGACAACAAGAGGTTCAACCTGGCATTCCACTGGGCAGAACTTGGAGCAAGTTTCCAGAAGATTTGGCTCAAAGAGATAGACTTCAGAGACCTTATGGTAATCACCAAAGGTTGGAATCCTGCCAGACAGTTCAGACTCCTGGAGGTGAGGGAAAACAGGATAAGGGAGAATCAAGCCACTATCCAAGCTATAGAAGAACAGCTGACCCAGACAGGAAATACTCAGATTCCTTAAGGCTCACAAGGAGCAGGCCAAATCAGCTATCCAGTGGCTTCACACCATTCAGAAACCAACAGATCAGTGGCCAAGAGTCACCATTCTCCACAATCCCAGGAAGTTTCCAGGAGAAGACAAGGATACAAGGAAAAAAACAAGACCACCTTGAGCCAGAGGAAGAGAGAGTCAGACCCAATGATCCAGAAGCTGTTAGATTTGGTGAAAGAAGTGCACAAGAACCAGAAGTAGCTGTAAATAACTTTAGAGTCAGTAGTCCCATTCATAGAGATATTACCCCGACTCAGATTGATCATAATGTTGTCACACCTGAGAGTAAGCTAAATAGTGATGCTCTGTGGTTACAAATGTCCCATTATGCTGAGAAAACTCAAAAGCAGTTTTCAGAACTTGAAGCAAGCCATGAGAGGATGACAATATTGACAGCCTCCATGGACAAAATTGTTAAAAACCTTCAAGAAGGAAATGCTCAATTGAGAAAAGCCTCTGAAGAAATAAACAAAAGATTGAAACTAGTCTTTGAAGAAAAATACCACAGCAAAAGGGACAGGGAGTGTCTAGATCAAGACATAAACAAACTGTTCAATGTCTACCATAACATGAAGCCCCAACCAAAAGGCCATGTTATGGATAATCAATATCATCAGGATAAAATCAAACTAGATGCCATGCTGATGAATAAGGCAAGATCTCCATCACAATACCAAGATGGAGATAACATGTCTTAATCAGCAAAGTTAGCCTTGAAACAGCTTCCTGAGGCCTCCAGCTGGCCAAAATTTGCTGGAACAGGAGAATATAATCATATGGAACTCATAGATCATATTGATGGACTCTTCATTGATGTACCAAGCATACCAGACTACTTGATTACTGCTAGACTTAATAAAGCATTTAAAGGACATGCTAGTATATGTTACACAGAAATGAAAGAAATCCATGGCAGAAGGAACTGGCCATGGTGGAAGAGTCAAATAATCCAAAAGTACAGCAATTGTACTTGGATATGGCAGAAGACCATGTAATTTGAAAATGGCAAATACTCTGTGGACAAAGATCAATATGGGTGGTGTCTCAGAAAGTCTAAAAGACTTAAAGCCATTGATTCTCAAATGAAAATTCAGATGAGGAATCACAAACTCCTGACACAAATTCCAGGAGAACCAGAGCATGCAGTGAAATGCAGATGAAACCACAATTGCACTCTAGATGACATTGCAAATACCTTACAAGATGTAAGGAAAAGAACTAATGTAGGGAAATACACCCCATATAAAAGCAGTGGTTTCAAAGAGAAACAACCTTTCAGGGTGGAGTTTCAAAACAAACCCAGAGAAAGAGTGGCAGAGGTGGCAAAGAAGAAGAATTCTTGTCACAACTGTGGTTAAACAGATAACTATACCAACAATTTTCCAAAGGAAAAAAAAAAGTCTATGCCACTGAGAAAGTCCCAAAAGAGGAATCTGACTCAGACTCTATGGGAAATGCCATCAAAGAACAATCTGATGAAGAGGAAGACCCAAGAGAAGAATTTCAAGTGGAATACCAAGAGGAAACCCCATTAGAAATCCAGGACATACAGTTAGAAGCAGGCATGGCACAAGACACTGCCAACAAAAACTTGTGCAAACACACACAAGACGCACAAACATTCCTAGTTACACCAACAAAAGGAATTGCATAAATACATGGAACAGCCACAAAAATGACTGTTTGCATTGACAATGCTCAGCACCCATTTATCATTGATAGTGGGGCACACTTCTCCATAGTGGCCAGAAATTATCTAGACAACCCCTTCCCAAACTAGGAAAACCAACTCTTGCCCACCAAGGCAAAGATCTTCAAGAGTGCATTAGGGAAGATGACTTCCATTGGGACAATTATCAAAGAGATAATTATACCCCATAGGAAAGGTAACATCAGACTCAACCCGGAGTTTGTTGTGCTTGATGATGCCCACATCCAAGGGATTTTACTGGGAACAGATTACCAGAGGATGTATGGAATAGATATTTACAATAGTAAAAACAGGGACATTACCATTGGTACCAATAAAGAAAAGAAAATTTCACTTGATACATACCAAATATCTGCCCAAGACCCTCTAGAAGAACCACTGAATGAATTCAGAGTGGGACGGTTTAGTACTACCCTCACCAGTAAACAAAAACTAAGCTTACTGAAAATTCTGAGAAAGAATATACCAGCATTTGCCATTGGTGAAGAACCATTAGGAAACATTAGAGGCCATGATATAGAACTATATCTGGATGTGGAAAGACCTTATCCACCCATGCCCAGGAGACTTCCTTACACAGAAAGTCTGGAAACCAGGAAGGAAATTGAAAAATATATAAATGAACTCCTGGACATTGATGTCATAAGAAAGATTGGACATAATGAAATAGTGGAAATTACCACACCTGTCCTGATCACCTGGAATTATGGCAATTATAGGCTGTGTGGAGATTTCAGAGCTCTGAATAACTACACCAAAGCTGACAGATACCCTATACCCAGGATACCTCATGCCTTAGACATACTGGCAAAAGCCAGATACATAACCAAAATGGATTTTATGAAAGGCTTCCACCAGAATGGAGTTGAACCAAACTCCATGAAATTACTCAGAATCATATGTAATATGGGCATATATGAGTACACCAGGATGCCATTTGGAATCAATAATGCACCAGCCCACTTCCAAAGGATGATGGACACCATATTTCAAGAAGAAATATTGGAAGGCTGGATTATAGTATACATTGATGACATCCTTATATACTCAGAGACATGGGAAGACCATGTGAAATATATAGACAGAGTGCTAAGTAAATTCACACCCATAAATATGAAAATTTCACTTAAAAAGTGCAATTTTTGCCAACAAGAGCTACTAGCTCTAGGACATAAAGTCTCAGGTCTTAGTCTGGCAATTGATCAGAAAAACATAGAAGCAGTACTTTAAAAGCCAGTACCAAGAAACATTAAAGATATGCAATCTTTCCTTGGGTTTGCTAGCTACTATAGAAACCACATCAAACATTTTGCCCACATAACTAGTAGTTTATACAAGTTATGTTCAAAAGATGTAGTTTTTGAAATTACCAAGGAAAGAAGGGATGCATATGAGAGGATCAAATATGAACTCAAAAATGCACCTGTGCTCATCTTGCCTGACTTTGAACATCAATTTAAGTTATACATAGATGCAGCATGAAGCCAAGGCTTAGGCACAGCCCTTCACCAGAGAAAAATTGTGGATGGTGAACCAAGAGAGGGAGAAATATGTTAGATCTCTAGGCAGCTGAAAGATCCAGAAGCTAGGAATGGGGCCACTCAGAAAGAATGCCTATTCTTAGTCTGGGCTCTAGAGAAACTCCACTATTATCTTGAGGGTGCTGTGTTTGAAGTCTACACAGACTGCACAGACTTGGAGTCTTTACTGAACATGAAGACTACCAATAGACACATGCTGAGGTGGCAAATAGCCATCCAGGAGTATAGAGGGAATATGACCATCATATAAAAAGAGGGTAAAAGTCATACCAATGCAGATGGCCTCAGCAGATGGCCACTGGATAATGTCACAAGACACCCAGCTTATGACCCTGAAGTAGCAGCTAAAATTCCCATCCATTTCATGGAAATAGACAGGAAGAAAAACTTCAGATTTTCTGAGTGAGCACCAGAAAGTGGTACCCCAGAAAGTTGAAACACTAACTCAGAAGGAACAGAAACTACCATATTGGGAATACAATCCTCAGAACTGCACACTGAATTTTTCAATGCAGTGATGGAGACATATGCCAAACACAAACAGGGTGGCTTATTGTTACAACTCCTTCAGAAAAAATACAGGAGCCCACAACTGGAATCCCAGTTAGAGGAACCCTGGTTGAGGGACTATAAGGACAATAAATCTTTCCTTATAGATGGCCTTCTCTACCATAGAGAGAAGAACACTAGTGCACTCACAATCATAGACAGAGACCATATATTTGATTCTACAAGAATGCCATTATTCCCCCTATATGGGACACATGAGTGAAGACAGGACCAAAGAAAGGGTAGCAAGCACTGCTTGGTGGCCCAGATGGGAACAAGAGTTTAGTGAATACATCAAAACTTGTGAAAGATGCCAAAAGGCAAATAGAAAACATGGGAAGAAGTATGGGTTACTTCAACACATAGAAGAATCCAAACACCTGTGGGAAACCATCAACATGGACTGGGTTACAGGACTTGTCCCAGGAGGAAAGGAGAACTTCAATGCCTGCTTAATAATATTTGATAGGTTCAGGAAGAGTATGAGGTGCCTACCATGTCACAAGGAGGACACAGCCATGGATACTGCTCTGTTATTTTGGAACAACATCATATCTACCTGTGGAGTCCCTAAGATTATAATCAGTGATAGGGACCAAAAGTTCACATCTGAACTTTGGACAAACTTGTATGACATGCTTGGCACCAAGCTTGTATTTTCCACAGCTTACCATCCACAAACAGATAGATTAGCTGAAAGGATGATCCAGACAATGGAGGCCATCCTTAGAAGATTCTGTGCCTATGGCATGGAACACAAGGACCATGAAGGTTACCCCTATGACTGGGTTACTCTTCTACCAGCAGTCTAACTGACTTATAACACAATTCAGCACTCTACCACAGGAAAAACACCTGCAGTGGTAGAAAAAGGGTGGAATACTCTATTGCCCAAGGATCACCTGAATAAAAATATTCTGACCATCCACCCCACAGCCAAATATTTCCATGAAATGTGGAAGAGAGCTTGTGAAATAGCTGCCAAATGCATAGCTGAGGCAAAAGAATATAATGAGCAGAGGTGGGACAAAGCACATATGGAGCCTGAATTTAACGAAGGGGACCAAGTGTTAGTGTCTACACACTTTAATAATCTCAAAGGACCCAAGAAAATGAGAGACTCATTTGTAGGTCCCTTCACTATCATTAAATTGATAGGGAAAAATGAAGTGGAAGTCAAACTCACAGAGGAATTGTAAAATTTGTCTATGAAACTGATGATAATATTACTATTAATCAACAGTACTATGACTGTTCGTATGAAATATAATAAAAAAATGATATTATAATCACAATTAAATAATTAAAGAATTATTTCTTTCACGTGTTAAAAACTCCTAGTGATTTTAACAGTGAGCATATAATTGTCTACAAGAATCAATTACAAGAAGATTTTAATAATAAAACTTCTTTTATTAAAATAATAAAATTATTTTAATATATAATTATAATGATAATTCTTGAAGAAAACTAATTTTAGAGAAAAGCTTTAAGAATTAAAAATAAATCACTCACTAATATTCCAAAGAACTTATTGAAAGATAAGATAGAGAGATTTGCATAAAATTGTGGATTTTAAGGATCAAAATGAATTTATAACAGTATTAAGCAATATATAGTTGGATTCTATGATTTCAAGTCTTTATGATTGATTTTAAAAGATTTGAAACACTTAAGAATAGCTATAACTAATACTTATTTGTTGGTAATAATGGTTTAAATGATAATACGATGATGATGATGTGGAAAAAACAGCAAGAGGAGGCCTCTTTTAAGTCAACAACAGCTCACAGAGGTGTGCCATGGAGCAAACTGAAAAAACAGTGAGTGAGAAGACAATAAATCTTTTTGGATCATTGATTGCATCATCTGTTGTCACATAAGATTATCATAATTACTTAATTGATGCTTTTACGTGACTACCAACCCCAATATGGTTAAGAATAAAAAGAGTAACATCTGTAAATCTTCTTTTATTCATAATTAATTATTGATTTCTCAAAGCTATCAATGTTATTGCCAATTTCATCACAGGTTGTAATTACTGTAAATTTTTGAAGATTCAGTGTTTCACATAGAATAGTCAAAAATGGACTGTAAGTTAAACTTTTAATTTTACTAGAAAAACTGTAATTCTTTCTGGTTGTGCCATGGATAATACAGTTCTCTATTTGTCCTGAAAGTTTCAGAAGCATTAATTAAGAATTGTATTTTTAATGAATTTTTGAAGTTTTTACCTCATTTCTACGTAGAATTACAAACATCAGTGTTTCACTGGTTGCTATGAGGTAAATCAATGGATAAAAAACCAAAAAGGGTTTTAATTACTCTTTTGGGGTTTATCCATGGAAAATCATTAAGAATTGACATGGCTACAGGAGTCTAAGTAGCTTTTTACCTCTTTGGCACGTCAAAATAGCAGGTTATTTGCTATTTTCTTAAGATTTACAGTAGTTGTAACATGGTAACCAAGTTGCCAAAAGGTTTTAGTTTACCAATTAGGCCACGATCAGCCATGAGTCCAAGCTTTGGAGCTGTCTACACCTCTGAGGCCTCAGAAGTTGGGTACCCTGGCTCTCTTTGATGTCTTTTTTCCACTTCCTTATTTTTTACATCAAAATAGAAATTTAAGCTTAAAGTGAGATATCCACTATGGGTGTACCAAAAGTCCATGTAAGAATACCATGATATTAAGTGCTCAAAACAAGCATAACACTATTCTTAGTGTATATGTAACACGGGATTTCTCACATTCCCATTATTTTGGCGTGAAATTAAGAAAAAAAAAATTTTCACAGATCTTTTATGTGGTATTGATGATGTGTTATTGAAGGATTTTCCTTTTTACAACCTCAAAGAGTTAATTTGAGCTTATTCACTCTATGGAGTTACCCTAGGTTAAATTTTGTGTAGAATTCAAATCTGGCCTTGAATCCATGGATTTACTTACCCAAGAAAAAGTTATTCCTCTTTTCTGAAATCAAAAATGATGAATTTTGAATATATGCATGACTTATGAGTTATGCATAATTCAAAATTTCTTTTTAAGATAATTGTGGCCTATTTGGGTATGTAAAATATACCTCAAGGCTCACATTACCTCCCACCAAAAAATAAAATTGTACTACAAGTTTATCAATGGTATAAAGAGTAAAAGGCCCCAAAGGGGGGTTAATGTCCACTGTCCAACCTCTTTACATTACTTAGATCAAGTAATTTAAAGCACATTTATAGACATATTCAGGCTTGTGGCCTTCTTTCATGTCTAAATCTTCTCAAGAGTTTATCTGAGTCAGGTACATCTGATTCTGCCAGCCATTCATCTTCATGTACTGGATTTCTATATCTGACAAGATATTCTCTTTGATCTTTACCCCTAAGTCTCCTTTCTTTAATGACTTTCTTTATCTTTTTGTCTTCATTCTGTTCCACTGGTGGAACAAATAAAGGAGTAGGGTTCCTTGAAGGAAACAATTCTTGATCAGCTGGTTGATAAGGTTTTATCAAGCTGACTGGAAATGTGGGGTGTTTATTTTCCAATTCATCACTCAATTCCACTTGAACTGAATTTGTTCCATGTAAGGAAACAATAACAAAAGGTCCTACATAAGAATCTTTGAGTTTCTTTGGGCCTTTGATATTATTAAAATTCAAGGTTGAAACTAGAACTAAGTCCCCTACTTTGAAGTCTGGTACTTTATGACTCTTGTCCCACTTCTGTTTTGCATAATCAAAAGCATCATTCATACTTTGTTTGCATGATGTTTTACTTTATCAAGCATTATTTTGAAGCTGGAAGCTGTAGGATGAATGTCAATCAAGTCTTTCCTCAGTGTGTCTGCTGGGAGTCTTGGATTCCATCCTTTTTCTAACATAGCAGGAGTTTGTCCTGTGGAAGAATGGACTGATTTCTTGTATGCCAATTCTAGTGCAGGTATCAGAGTGCACCAGTCATGGGTAAAGCCATCTGAGTCTTTGAATTCTAACCCATAAGCACAAAACCTTCTGATCATGTCTTCTAATGTTTGAATCATCCTCTCTGCTTGTAAGATGTGACTATGAAACTGATGATAATATTACTATTGATCAACAGTACTATGTCTGTTCTTATGAAATATAATAATAAAAATTATTATAACCACAATTAAATAATTATAAAATTATTTCTTTCACGTGTTATACACTACTAGTGATTATAACTGTGAGCAGTAATTGTCTACAAGAATCAATTACAAGAAGAATTTAATAATAAAGACTTCTTTATTAAAATAATGAAATTATTTTAATATATAATTATCTTTTGCAAGAATAATTATAAAGATAATTCTTGAAGAAAACTATTACTAGAGAAAAACTTTAAGAATTAAAGATAAATGACTCACTAATACTCCAAAGCACTTATTGATAGATAAAAGTAGAGAAATTTGACGTGGAATTGTGGATTTAAGGGATCAAAAGGATTTATAACAGTATTACAACAATATATAGTTGGATTCTACGATTTCACGTCTTTCTGGATGATTTGGAAATATTCAAAACACTTAAGAATAGCTTTAACTAATACTTACTTGTTGGTAATAATGATTTAATAAATTGATAAGATGATGATATGGAAAAAACAGCAAGAAGAGGCTTCTTTTAAGTCAACAACAGCTCACAGAGGCGTGCCATGGAGCAAACTGAAAAACCAGTGAGTGAGAAAACAATAAACCTTTTTGGATTAATGATTTCATCATCTGTTGTCACGTAAGATTATCATAATTACTTAATTGATGCTTTTACGTGACTACCAACCCCAATATGGTTAAGAATAAAAGGAGTAACATCAGTAATCTTCTTTTATTCCAAGATAATCATTGATTTCTCAAAGTTATCAATGTTATTTCCAATTTCATCACAGGTTTTAATTACTGTGAAATTTTGAAGATTCAGTGTTTCACATAGAATGGTCAAAAATGGACTGCAAGTAAAACTTTTAATTTTACTAGTAAAACTGTTATTCTTTTTGGTTGTACCATAGATAATACAGTTCTTCATTGGTCCTGAAAGTTTAAGAAAGATTCATTAAGAATTGTATTTTAATGAATTTCTGAAGTTTTTACCTCATTTCTACGTAGAATTGCAAATGGCAGTATTTTGCTGGTTGCTATGAGGTAAATCAATGAATATGAGTCCCAAAAGGGTTTTAATTACTCTTTTAGGGTCTATTAATGGAAATTCATAAAGAATTGACGTGGTTACAGGAGTCTAAGTAGCTCATTACCTCCTTGGCACGTCAAAATAGCAGGTTATTTGCTATTTTCTTGTGATTACAGTAGGTGTAACTTGGTAACCAAGTTCCCAAAGAGTTTTAGTTTACCAATTGGGCCAAGATGAGCCATGGATCCATGCTCTGGAGCTATCCACGCCTCTGAGGCCTCAGAAGTTGGGTACCCTGGCTCTCTTTGATGTCTTTTGTCCCCCTTGCCTAATTTTTACGTCAAAATAGTAATTTAAGCTTAAAGTGAGATATCCACTATGGGTGTACCAAAAGTCCATGTAAGAATACCATGATATTAAGTGCTCAAAGCATGCATAACACTATTCTTAGTGTATATGTAACATGGGATTTCTCACTTTCCCATTATTTTGGCGTGAAATTAAGAAAAACAAAAATTTTCACGGATCTTTTATGTGGTATTAATGATGTGGTATTGAAGTATTTTCCATTTTACCACCTCAAATACTTAAATTGAGCTTATTCACTCTATGGGTCTACCCTAGGTGCAGTTTTGTGTAGAATCCAAATCTGGCCTTAAATCCATGGATTTACTTACTCAATAAAAAGTTATTCATCTTTTCTGAAATTGAAAATGATGAATTTTGGATATATGCATGACTTATGAGTTATGCATAATTCAAAATTTCTTTTTAAGATAATTGTGGCCTATTTGGGTATGTAAAATATACCTCAAGGCTCACACTGCTAGCCCATCTGTATGAGGGTGATATGCTGTAGAGAATGATAAATTAGTACCAAACAATCTATGAAGATTGGTCCAAAGTGCAGATGTGAACTTGGGATCTCTGTCACTTATGATATTCTTAAATAATCCTGTATGAGAAATACCTCTACTCCACAGAAGAAGAGCTGTATCCATAGCAGTTTCATCTTTATGACATGGTAAGAGTATGGGAGTCTTGCTATATCTGTCTACAATGACTAAATGTCACAACCATGGCAATTCACCTCCTTGGATCCCCATATGGTATATCAAGCCACGGTTCTTTTATGGCCAATTGGCCATATCCATCACCAGTGGCCAATATGGCCACGTCATTATCTTATGGACCATTTATGGCCATTTGTGTTTTGGGGCCTTCATGGCCCTTCACCTCAATCCAGAACCCATAGCGGCAATTTATGCCCAAATGGGTATTTCTGGTCATTTCCCTCAAAACCAGGGGAAATGGCCCAAATGGCTGTTTTTGGCCATTTGGGCTCATAATGCGCATTTGCGCATTTTTGCGCATTTTGCGCATTTTTGTGCATTTGCGCATTTTTGCGCATTTTGCGCATTTGCGCACTTTTTGCGCATTTTGCGCACTTTTGCGCATTTGCGCACTTTTTGCGCACTTTGCGCATTTGCGCATTTTTGCGCACTTTTGCGCACTTTGACGCAAAGTGTCCAAAAGACACTTTCCCGCCCTTTGGACCAGTTTTTGGCTCAGAACCCAAAAGTGGCCAAAAACCCCAAAAGGCCCAGAAACACCATTCCAAGCTCTGAAGCCATTACATCCATCCTTTTCCCTCTGCCTTTCCATCTCAAGACCTTTGGACGTAATCTTCTTGCCAATCAACCAATATGCCATAAATGATGTTATATATCATTGTGCATCATTTTTCAACAGCAATTCAATGGTGGCAATATCAAATGTTCATTTCAACATTCCAACATCTCATCACGTCATCAAGGCACCCAATCATTCAGAGGAATCATCAAGGCTCAAGAGCAAGTGTTTCAGCGTCAAAGACCAATGACGCCATCAAGCAGTCATTGGTTATTCTCACTCCAAGTATTCCTTCCAAAGGAATACTTCCAGTTCATTCTCAAGTGTATTCAAGAGGCAGTGCCAAAAAGAAGTTGTCAAGTGTCAAAGCTCCACTCAATCCATCTTGGCAACCATATTCATTTCAATACAGTCTGGATCCATCAAGACCTGTATTTCATTTTCAATCATGGGAAATTAATTCAACCCAATTCAATTTCAATATTAGCCAGCTGTATCAATTCCCAAAAGAATCAATACAGCCTCAAGGATCAATACAGATGAGTTTTCAGCCTGAAGAACTCAAGCTCCCAACTTTTCACATATACCGGCTACCCTTTCCACCCTGGGGGGTTTTCCCCAGTTAATTAATATATTTTGATTTTATTTTATCTCTATTTTCTTTTCATTTTACTTAAGCAAATACTGATATTATTAAGTCAGTCATTTAGCACCTTTCTCTTTTCTCTTTCTTCGCCTGTCAATGGATATTTGGTGGTCATATCCTTACTAATTCCATTATTCATTTTTGGCAGGTTGAAACAGTGATTAAGGACTTACTTGGTTGGCTCTTTGGCCATTTGGCTTCCCTTTCCTCTTTTGCATCTCATCTTGTACCTGCATATCTCTTAGAGGAATTCATTCTTATTATTTTTATTCTTTATCCTTTTGGAGTCTTCCAAGTGAGTTCCCTGATTGCTGAGTGCCAGGCCACTCTTGTATTTCTGTCCAAGAGCCCCTGTGACATTATATTAATTAACTCATAATTTCTTTTTCATTCTGTTCATTCTTTCTTTATAATTTCATTCACTCATTTCATCGAAATTATGATTCTTTTACGCTTATGAACTTAATGATTCATCGTCACCTCTCAATTTTCTTTCATTCATTCTTCATTTTGAAAATTGAAAGCTGACCCATTTTTTATTTTTGTTATTCTTTTTAAAATCCTTTTCAAATCATCAATTTTCATTTCATTCATAATTCAGGCGTCATCTTGATTTTCTTTGATTTTCAAATTTTTCATCAAGATATTCAGACACGTTATTCACATCAAGATTCATAATTGATTTTTTCTTCAAGAATTTTGATTTTTAAAGAATAATTCACTTGATTTTGATTGATTGATTGATTTGACATATTTGATTTTGACCTCAAGAAAATTGATTGACCTGAAGATTTCATTGATTTTGCTGATTTTTCACATCAAGAATTTTGACATAAATTGATTTTTCTTCAAGATTTTCATTTGATTGATTGATTCTACAAGATTTTTTATTTTTGATTGATTTGATTGATTTGATTTTGACTTCAAGACTTCATTTGATTTTGATTTATTGACGTACTTGAAGATTTTCATTTTGATTCATTGATTTTCCTCAAGATTTGATTGTTGACTCTTTTCACTTCAAGCAAATTTTGATTTTTAATTCATTTATTTCATTTTATTCCTGATATCATGCCTGTTCAACACTCACCTCCAGCAAGACAGACAAGATCTCAGGCCAGAGCTCAAGCTGTTCTCACTCCAACTCCAAGAGCTCCTCTAGATGACACCCCAGCAGTTCCTCAACTGAGGGCCCAATTAGATAGAGGACCCCGCATGGAAGGAGCAGCACCATCCAGGAAGGAAGGAAGAGCGCCAAGAAGATCATGTTCATTCTCAGGAGTAGTTGGCGGATTTCCAGGAACTTCAAGGACTATTTTCAAAGGTCCAGGTGAAGATGGTGAAGAGGAGGAGGAGAATTCTGTGGAAGAGGAAGAGTCTGATGGTACTGAAGGTGTCCCTGCTCCGGTGGAGGCATCCCAAGGTACTGGAGGGCCAACTCTAGCCCAGTCTAATCAGCCTGTCTCTCATCAGTCTGAACCATCTTTATTGGCCATCATGTAGCAAATGACTCAGATTATGGCCAATCTTCAAGCAGCTTCATCTTCTGAAGCATCAAGACCACCAGCCTTCAAGACTCCATCTATGAAGGCACCGGAATGCTTTGATGGGACTCAGCCCTTCAAAGTTAGAAGTTTCATTCAGTCTTGTCAATTGATATTTCATAATGATCCGGCAAACTTTGCTCAAGACAGAAAGAAGGTCCTTTATGCCACTTCATTTCTCATTGGCAGGGATGCAAAATGGATTGAGCCTTATCTCTCCAATCTCACCAATCAAGATTCAAATTACCTTCTCAATTCTTGGCCTTTATTTGAATCTCAACTCTTCACTCTATTTGGTGATCCGAATGAAGTCAGAAAAGCAGAAGCTGAGTTGGATTCTTTAAGAATGAAAGAAGGTGGGCATGTATCCTTATACATTGCTGATTTCAGAAGCTTAGTCTCAAGAATCGGGGATTGGGGTGAAAGAGCTCTCATCCATCATTTCAGGAAGGGATTGCCATCCAGGATTTTGGATCAATTGGCCTCCCATCCTTCAAGAATTGACTCTCTTCAAGACTTAATGGACGTTACCCTGGAACTTGATACCAGGTACCATGAGAGGCAAAATGAAAAGGGTCATCATCAAGAGAAGAAGCCAGAAGCCTCAAAGTCAAGTTCTTCTCATCCTCAAAATTCTTCAAGTTCAAGTCATAAGAAGAAGAAGAATTTTCAGAAGAGGGACAAGCCCCATTCTTCTTTGTTGAATAAAGATTTCAAGCTCATGAACTCTGAAAAAGAAAGAAGAATCAAGGAGGGTCTTTGTACCTATTGTGGTGGGAAGCATAGTCTTGAGTCTTGTTTCAAAAGGCCTCAAAACAAGCTTACCCAACCGTCAGGCAAATTACCCAGCCAGGGAAAAGCCTGAGTGAAGATCATGTTGTGTTCAATGGTCTTCACAGTTTTCCATCCAGAGCACAATTGTGCATTCTGAATACTGGTGTCAAAAATTCTCTTAAATTTTTTGTTTTTTCTTCTCTCTCTGATATGTTTTACAGTATTCTCATTGATTCTGGTGCTACCAACTCATTTATTGCAAAGCAGTTTGTTCACAAGTATTCTTTGACCATGTCAGAGCTCCTGGAGAAGATTCCCCTTATTATTCTTGACTCCTCTGAGTCTCCTTCTTTATTTGTGACTCACCATACTAAATATATGGTTGAGCTCCCTTCCTTCCCAAGCTTTGAATGGGACTTTTTAGTCATTGATACTCCCAAGGGAGAAGACCTCATATTGGGCTTTGACTTTCTTAATCATTTTAATCCATTTATTGATTGAAGGCAAGGATTGATCACCTTTAATTCTGATCATAAGGACTATAATGATCCTTCAATTTCTTTCAGTAATGACTTTTCTTCTGCCAAATCATGCGCAGCTCTGGTTGGTGATTCTAGAACACCATCTTTTCCGTCTTCTGTCCATATTCCTTCCCTTAATCCCCATCAGTCATTACTATCATCTAGAGATGAAGTCTTCAAAGAGATTCAAGATGTTGGAGAAGATAATTCTGTATCTTCACTTCATCTCTTCTTTGGGAATATGGACCTTCCTCCTTCATCTTATCATGACTCCCTGGAGGAGTTGTGGGATGAAGAGGAAGAGCCAGAAGAAATAGAAACCGTGATGAAGGTTGTTCCTTCTGTTTATCACCAATACTTGGATGTATTTTCCAAGGTGAAAGCAGAGAAACTTCCTCCTCACCGCGCCTGTGATCATCATATCGAGCTGGAGGGGTCTCTACCTCCAGTTGGGGTGATCTACTCTTTATCAAACCAAGAGTCAGATACACTCAGGGCCTACATTTCAGAGAATGTAGAGAAAGGTTTCATCCGGCCAAGCTCCTCTTCTACAGGAGCACCTGTTCTTTTTGTCAAAAAGAAAGACGGTGGCCTCCGTTTGTGTGTTGATTACCGCAAACTCAATGCTGTTACTAGGAAGAACAAGTATCCTGTTCCTCCTATGAATCAGCTTCTCACTGTTTTCAATGGTTCTTCTATCTTCTCCAAGATTGATTTGCGTGGTGCATATAACCTGCTCAGAATCAAGGAAGGTGATGAACATTTGACTTGTTTTAGAACCAAATACGGTAGTTATGAGTACTTGGTTATGCCATTTGGGCTTACCAATGCTCCTGCTTCTTTTCAAAATCTCGTCAATGATATTTTTTATGATCTTCTTGATGTTTATGTTGTGGTTTATTTGGATGACATTATGGTCTTTTCCAAATCTGAGGAAGAACATGTCACTCATGTGTCCACTGTTCTTTCCAGGCTCAGAGCCAATAACCTATTTGCTAAGGCGTCCAAATGCCTATTTCATGTTTCTAGTGTGGAATATGTTGGTTATGTAGTTTCTTCTGAAGGCCTCAAGATGGACCAAGCAAAAGTCCAGCAAATTCTCAATTGGCCACCTCCAAGAAACCTCAAGGCTCTTCAATCATTCCTTGGCTTTGCCAATTTTTACCGCCGTTTCATCAAGAATTATTCAAAGAAAATTAGTTCACTCACAAGTTTCCTCAAGAAAGATTCCCGTTTTCCCCTCAATGAGGAAGCTCTTAGACAGTTTCATCAACTCAAAGAGGCATTCACCACTGCTCCAATCCTTTCTCATTTCAATCCTTCTCTACCCACCATTGTAGAGACCGATGCATCAGATTATGCCTTGGGTGCTGTACTGAGTCAGGTCTCTGACTCAGGAAAACATCCCATTGCATTTGATAGCCGCAAGCTTCTCCCAGCTGAGCTCAATTATGAGATTCATGACAAGGAACTCCTTGGCATAGTCTGGGCTCTCAAGCGCTGGAGAGCTTTCCTTCTTTCTATTTCTTCCCCTTTTGAAGTTCTCACCGATCATTCATCTCTTCAATATTTCATGTCTTCCAAGATTCTCACTCGCCGTCAAGCCCGCTGGGCTGAATTTTTATCTGAATTTCATTTCTCAATCACTTACCGCCCTGGCCGCTTGGCCACCCTTCCAGATGCCTTGTCACGTCGGGACGACGTTTACCCGGAGAGGGGGGAGGATTTCATCAGCAAGAATCCAATGAACTATCAGAAGATAATCAAGCAAGATGAAATTCAAGCCTCAAAGTTTTTTGCAGTCAAGGTGGATTCATTTTCAAATTTGATTGATTCAATTCATAAGGCAGTGTGGCAAGATTCTCAATATAGAAGTGTCCTTGAAGATTTGGGTAAAGGTAAATCTGTCCAAGATTATTCTCTTGATTCCTCTTCCAAACTTCTCCTTTTCAAAGATCGGGTGGTGGTCCCAAATGACCCCACAATTCAACTCAATATACTTCAAAATCGGCATGACTCTCCTCTAGCTGGACACCCTGGCCAAGAGAAGACTCTCAAACTTGTCAAGCGGGATTTCCACTGGCCCGGCATGACTCAATTTATCAAGGATTATGTCTCATCCTGTCAACAGTGTTCAAGAAACAAAAATATTCATCACAAGAAGTTTGGACTCCTCAAGCCTCTTCCAATTCCAAGTGGTCCTTGGATTTGTCTTTCAATGGATTTCATCACTCAATTGCCACTGTCCAATTCCTTTGACTCAATTTTAGTCATAGTGGACAGATTCTCAAAAATGGCGGTTTTTATTCCAACAATAGCTTCAATCACTTCATTAGATTTGGCCCATTTATTCATCAAGAATATTTTCTCAAAGCATGGCCTTCCTTCAAGCATTGTTAGTGATCGAGGTTCTCTTTTTGTTTCTTCCTTTTGGACCAACCTTTGTCAGCATCTCAAGATTTCAAGAGACTTGTCAACTGCTTATCATCCAGAAACTGATGGACAGACAGAGAGGGTAAATCAGATACTAGAACAGTACCTTCGGATGTATGTCAGTTATCATCAAGATGATTGGAACACCTGGCTCCCTCTGGCTGAATTTGCCTACAATAACTCTGACCACTCTTCAACAAAACAATCACCGTTTTTCACTGTTTATGGAAGAGATCCTCAATTTGACTCAGTTCACATCACTCAAGATACTCCTGCTGGAAAGTTATCAACAAAAATCCAATCAGTACAGCAAGATGTCAAGAGAGAACTTGAAGTTGCCATAAACAGGTTTAAGAGGTATGCAGATAAAAGTAGAGCAAGTCCACCTGTTTTCAATCCCGGTGACATGGTATGGCTGTCTTCCAAGAACATCAAATCAACCAGACCCACCAAAAAGCTGTCTGAAAGATGGCTGGGTCCTTTTCCAATCTTGAAGAAAGTCAGCACTCATGCCTACCACCTCAAGCTTCCATCTCAATGGAAATCCATCCACCCAGTTTTCCATATTTCCCTTTTGGAACCAGTCAAGACGTCAACAATCCCAAATAGGCATCAAGAGCCTCCTCCTCCAATCACCATTGAAGAAGAAGAGGAATGGGAAGTCTCTCAAATACTGGACTCAAAGCTCAAGAGAGGAAAATTATGGTATCTGGTGGAATGGAAAGGTTTCAGTCAAGACCCAGAAAGATCCACTTGGGAACCAACCGAAAACCTCAAGAATTGTCCTGAACTTGTCAAAGATTTTCATTCACTATATCCTGACAAGCCTGGGCCGAATTCTTCAAAAGCTTGATTCATTATGGTGCTTGGTGGGGAGAGGAATTACCAAAAGTAAGTCCCACTCCTGGTATGCACCTTTAGGGGTATTCTACTCTTTTTGTTGTAAGCATCACCTTGGCCACTCTGTGAGCACTTTGCAATTTTGGACACAGATCTTTGGCATGGCTTTCAACTTCATTTCCAATCTTATGGCCATTTTCACTTGGGACAATGGGCCATTCACTTTTCAATTCATTTCCAAGATTCCAAATTCAAATTCATTCCTTCAACAGTTTTGTTTTATTTTTATGGCACTGGCGGGAGTGGTAACTACCAAAAGTAAGTTCCTCTCCTGGTGTGCACTTCCCTTAGGGGTCTACAATCTTGTCAAAACATCACCTTGGCCACTTTGTGAGCACCTGGCATCAAATTTATCTTTCCAGGTCCTTGGCCAATTTCAAAATCAGTTATCAACCTCCGTGATGAAGATTGGAACCTCCTCAAGATTCAATTCTTTTCTCTTTTTCTTTTTCCTTTTCTTTTCTTATTTTTATTTTCATTCTTTATTTTTATTTTTGTTTTTATTTTCATTTTACATTTTCTCTATTCACGTCAATTATCACGTCAAAAATTTTCATTCATTTTAAAATTCAATTCAAATCATGAAGCCAATGTCAAAAGAAGATCAAGCAAGTCCTGCGTCAAATGTCAAATTTTTAATATCAGTCTTCAAATTTCTTATCTTAATCAGTCCTCTTGAATCACTCTCTCAAAATCTTTCCAATAGCCTCAACAGGCTTCACCTTGTATTGGTGCTCAGGAGCTCACCATTTCAAGGTGGGGGGTACTGTCACAACCATGGCAATTCACCTCCTTGGATCCCCATATGGCATATCAAGCCACCGTTCTTTTATGGCCAATTGGCCATATCCATAACCAGTGGCCAATATGGCCACGTCATTATCTTATGGACCATTTATGGCCATTTGTGTTTTGGGGCCTTCATGGCCCTTCACCTCAATCCAGAACCCATAGCGGCAATTTATGCCCAAATGGGTATTTCTGGTCATTTCCCTCAAAACCAGGGGAAATGGCCCAAATGGCTGTTTTTGGCCATTTGGGCTCATAATGCGCATTTGCGCATTTTGCGCATTTGCGCATTTTGCGCATTTTTGCGCATTTTGCGCACTTTTTGCGCACTTTGCGCATTTGCGCATATTTGCGCATTTTTGCGCACTTTGCGCATTTGCGCACTTTGACGCAAAGTGTCCAAAAGACACTTTCCCGCCCTTTGGACCAGTTTTTGGCTCAGAACCCAAAAGTGGCCAAAAACCCCAAAAGGCCCAGAAACACCATTCCAAGCTCTGAAGCCATTACATCCATCCTTTTCCCTCTGCCTTTCCATCTCAAGACCTTTGGACGTAATCTTCTTGCCAATCAACCAATATGCCATAAATGATGTTATATATCATTGTGCATCATTTTTCAACAGCAATTCAATGGTGGCAATATCAAATGTTCATTTCAACATTCCAACATCTCATCACGTCATCAAGGCACCCAATCATTCAGAGGAATCATCAAGGCTCAAGAGCAAGTGTTTCAGCGTCAAAGACCAATGACGCCATCAAGCAGTCATTGGTTATTCTCACTCCAAGTATTCCTTCCAAAGGAATACTTCCAGTTCATTCTCAAGTGTATTCAAGAGGCAGTGCCAAAAAGAAGTTGTCAAGTGTCAAAGCTCCACTCAATCCATCTTGGCAACCATATTCATTTCAATACAGTCTGGATCCATCAAGACCTGTATTTCATTTTCAATCATGGGAAATTCATTCAACCCAATTCAATTACAATATTAGCCAGCTGTATCAATTCCCAAAAGAATCAATACAGCCTCAAGGATCAATACAGATGAGTTTTCAGCCTGAAGAACTCAAGCTCCCAACTTTTCACATATACCGGCTACCCTTTCCACCCTGGGGGGTTTTCCCCAGTTAATTAATATATTTTGATTTTATTTTATCTCTATTTTCTTTTCATTTTAGTTATGCAAATACTGATATTATTAAGTCAGTCATTTAGCACCTTTCTCTTTTCTCTTTCTTCGCCTGTCAATGGATATTTGGTGGTCATATCCTTACTAATTCCATTATTCATTTTTGGCAGGTTGAAACAGTGATTAAGGACTTACTTGGTTGGCTCTTTGGCCATTTGGCTTCCCTTTCCTCTTTTGCATCTCATCTTGTACCTGCATATCTCTTAGAGGAATTCATTCTTATTATTTTTATTCTTTATCCTTTTGGAGTCTTCCAAGTGAGTTCCCTGATTGCTGAGTGCCAGGCCACTCTTGTATTTCTGTCCAAGAGCCCCTGTGACACTAAAAAAGCATTATAACCTTTGTCACCACTTGGAGGAAGTGCTGTGACCAAATCCATGTGAACAACTTCCCAAGGGGATTTTGGTTCTTGAATATGGATCATAAGTCCAAATTTCTTTCCTGTACTCCTGTTTGCTTTTTGACATCTGTCACAGGTATGGCAATATTCAATGGTTTCCTTTCTCCAAGATGGCCACCATGCACAGTTCTTTACTTTTTCAAGTGTTCTGTCTTCTGACAGGTGTCCAGAGTAGATGCTATCATGGCATTCATGAAGAATGGTATTACTAAGCAATCTGCTACATAATGTCATTACACAAGAATGTTTGGCTCTGTGGTAAATAATCCCATCAAACAAGTGAAATCTTCCCTCAGAATAGGAATTTCTCCAAACTTCATCTAGTGTATTGACCAAAGATGTATCTTTGCAGTCTTTATCTAATAAAGAAGTCAAGATATGGCAATTCTTGTCCTGTTTATAAGATTCTCTGACCTCTTCAAAGAATTCAGTCCCAATATCAGTTATGTTAATGCCTTCAATTGGAATCTGTGGTTCAGACTCCAAAGGTACATAAGCTGGGTTATCAGGAGTGTTGGCTAATGCCCACCTGCTAAGTCCATCAGCATTCTTGTGAATGTTTCCTGCTTTGTGGACTATAGTCATGTTTCCTCTATATTCCTGAATGGCTATTTGCCATCTCAAGATATGTCTGTTGGGAGATTTCATGTTAAGAAGTGATTTTACTGCATTACAGTCAGTTATCACTTCAAAATCACTGCCATCAATATAAGAGTGTAATTTCTCATGTACCCAGACCAAGCATAAGCACTCCATTTGGCTTGCACCATATCGCGCTTCGGTTGGTTTGATTTGTCTTGAGAGAAAACAAACTGGTCCTTCTGTAGGTTTGTGTCACTTTTTGCCAAATGTGTAGCAAATTGATTGGTATTTTCAACTATCTTTAAGACAGGGTCTTGTAGAGTCTTAAATTGATCATTTATTTTAAAAATAGAAAGATCTTCCATTTCATCATTCTGGACCTGACATGTACTCTCAATTCTGCTACAAGCATTGATAATTGAATCAAATTTCGCATTTGTTAATTCATACCATTCAGTATATTTCTTGTCATGTTTTTTCAAGTCATTAATATCCAATGTTATTTTAGTTAACTTTGAATCAAGTTTACCAACTTCTACATTAATAGCTCTTTGTACATGATCTATTTGCGTGGAAAAGTCCTGTTCATCCTTTCCTGCTCCTTGGCTGTGAATTCCATGAGAGTTCTGGCCATGTTGAACACACTGTCTACGGCTGAAGGCTCCAATTTGGGGATCCTGTACCCTTGTGGGTAAGGTCTGTGCCAATTGCCTTTGCCTTTGCCCTTGCCTTGATGGTTCTTGGGATCTCTTTGCTTCTTCTGAGGTCCTTTGGGCTTGTCTTTGGACACTTCTGGAGCTGGTTTGGAGCTGGTAGACACCACTGGGGCTTCTGTCTCCAAAGCTGGAGTCATTTCCAGTTCCTTCTTCTGGTCTATGGATTAAAGACTTTGGTTCTTCAACCAATTCTTTATCTTTTTGACTTTGTCTTTGCAAGACAGGGGGATTCATCCTCCTAAGAGTTCCATGGTCTTCTCCTGACCCAGAAAGCTCTTGATGTGTAAGTAGGAGTTCATGGCCCCCTGCCAAAGGCTTGGGCATATTTCCCACTCCTCTTCTTTGGCTTCTCTGAACCAGTGTTTGTACTGGCATTGATATATTTCTATTGCTGCCACTTGAAAATGGTTCAGCCCTGGAAATATTGTCATGAATTGGTTCAGGCTCAGAATTCATGTCAAAATCTTTGGGTGCAGACCTTGGGGAATGGGGGGCAACTCTGGCATCCTCCAAATGTGTCTTTATTGTGGAAGACTTGGCAACTCTGGATTTGGTCTTGCCTCTTCCTTGTCCATATCCATCTGGTTGGACTGAATATTTGCTTCCATTTCTGGTATGAACCATTTTCACATCAATTTAAAGATAAAAGGTGAAAATATAAGATAAAATACACACTTTTTGGTGGTAATTTAGTCTTTTTTGAGTTAAATAAGGTGCCTCTGTTAGCAATTTGCACCTCAATACTGTCTTCAGATTCTGCTTCTGAAGATTCTGGACTAGTGATATATCTTTTACTGAGTCTGTTGCCAGCTGCACAGAATTTGATCAAAGACACTAAAAAATTATAAAAGAGAAAAAATCATTTTTTATACTTTTCAAAATATTTTTAAAGATTTTTTATAAGTTTTATATTTTTTAATATTAAAAAATTATTCTTTTTAAAGAAAAAAATTAAAATTCAAGATTTTGAATGAAAATTAACTCAGAGTAACTCAAAGAATAATTTTATAAGTTTTTGGATGTGAAAAAGCCATGTGTAAAAACAGTATAAAATTAAACCAAATTCCTCAATGAAAAAGATTTCCAAAACAATTTCAAAAATAAGAATTATTTTAACTTCAAAATCAAAGAAAAAATTATTAAATTAATATATTTTAGAACTTAAAAATATATTAATTAAGGGTACAAGGTTCAAAAAACACGGCCAGGCACACAAATGTAAGATTTGGTAGGTATGGTGGTTTTTTGAGAACACAAAAATGAAGTCTAGAGTATGATTATATCCAAAACTCTTGTTACAATCACGGCCAGGCCCCCAAATGTAAGATTTGTCTATGAAACTGATGATAATATTACTATTAATCAACAGTACTATGACTGTTATTATAACCACAATTAAATATTCAAAGAATTATTTATTTCACCTGTTAAACACTACTAGTGATTTTAACAGTGAGCAAGTAATTGTCTACAAGAATCAATTACGAGAAGATTTTAATAATAAAGCTTCTTTTATTAAAATAATAAAATTATTTTAATATATAATTATAATGATAATTCTTGAAGAAAACTAATTTTAGAGAAAACATTTAAGAATTAAAAATAAATCACTCACTAATATTCCAAAGAACTTATTGAAAGACAAGATAGAGAGATTTGACATAGAATTGTGGATTTTAAGGATCAAAATGAATTTATAACAGTATCAAAACAATATATAGTTGGATTCTATGATTCCACGTCTTTCTGATTGATTTTGAAAGATTTAAAACACTTAAGAATAGCTATAACTAATACTTACTTGTTGGTAATAATGGTTTAACTGATAATAAGATGATGATGATGATTATGTGGAAAAAACAGCAAGAAGAGGCTTCTTTTAAGTCAACAACAGCTCACAGAGGCGTGCCATGGAGCAAACTGAAAAACCAGTGAGTGAGGAAACAATAAACCTTTTTGGATTATTGATTGCATCATCTGTTGTCACATAAGATTATCATAATTACTTAATTGATTCTTTATGTGACTACCAACCCCAATATGGTTAAGAATAAAAAGAGTAACATCTGTAAATCTTCTTTTATTCCAAAATAATAATTGATTTCTCAAAGTCATCAATGTTATTGCACATTTCATCACAGGTTGTAATTACTGTAAATTTTTGAAGATTCAGTGTTTCACATAGAATAGTTGAAAATGGACTGTAAGTAAAACTTTTAATTTTACTAGTGAAACTGTAATTTTTTTTGGTTTTACCATAGATACGACAGTTCCTTTCTTTTCCTGAAAGTTTCAGAAAGATTAAGTAAGAATTGTATTTTTAATGAATTTTTGAAGTTTTTACCTCATTTCTACGTAGAATTGCAAATATCAGTGTTTCACTGGTTGCTATGAGGTAAATCAATGGATACAAGTCCAAAAAGGGTTTTAATTACTCTTTTGAGGTTTATCCATGGAAAATCATTAAGAATTGACATGGCTACAGGAGTCTAAGTAGCTTTTCACCTCCTTGGCACGTCAAAATAGCAGGTTATTTGCTATTTTCTTAAGATTTACAGTAGTTGTAACATGGTAACCAAGTTCCTAGAAGGTTTTAGTTTACCAATTAGGCCAGGATCAGCCATGAATCCAAGATTTGGAGCTGTCTATGCCTCTGAGGCTTCAGAAGTTGGGTACCCTGGCTCTCTTTGATGTCTTTTTTCCCCTTGCTTATTTTTTATGTCAAAATAGATATCCACTATGGGTGTACCAAAAGTCTATGTAAGAATACCATGATATTAAGTGCTCAAAACATGCATAACACTATTCTTAGTGTATATGTAACATGGGATTTCTCACATTCCCATTATTTTGGCGTGAAATTAAGAAAAACAAAAATTTTCACAGATCTTTTATGTGGTATTGATGATGTGGTATTGAAGTATTTTCCATTTTACCACCTCAAAGAGTTAATTTGAGCTTATTCACTCTATGGAGTTACCCTAGGTGAATTTTTGTGTAGAATTCAAATCTGGCCTTAAATCCATGGATTTGCTTACTCAATAAAAAGCTATTCATCTTTTCTGAAATCAAAAATGATGAATTTTGCATATATGCATGACTTATGAGTTATGCATAATTCAAAATTTATTTTTAAGATAATTGTGGCCTATTTGGGTATGTAAAATATACCTCAAGGCTCACAGGAATTTTCCTGGAAACACCCAGTCTTTCCAGTGAGTTTAGTCACGCCATACTTCCAGAAAGAGGAGGTTAAATTCCCCTCCAGGAAGAAGAACCTCACCCCACCAGAAATAGCGGAAGTGGAGGACTCCCCTGGACCTGTAAAGAGAGTTATCAAAGCCAGGAAGATCAGAATTAATGGTAAGGATCAGAGACAGTACTTAGTCAGATTCAAGAACCAGACACCTGATAAGAACAAGTGGTTGGCAGAAGATTCCATAACAGATGGGAACTTTCCCTTAAGGAGATTCAGAGCCTCTAGGAGGGCTGAACACTCTCATTAATGATGAGCCTTTTTTAGAGGGAGGGTCTGTCAGCCTATGACTCAAAACCAGAGCACAAGCATGAAAGCCAAAATACCATAAACCAATGGTATAGCCAAGATACCACCAAAACATGGAGCTGAGTCAAATCAGCTCAAAAGGTATCAAAAGAAAGAGGAAACTCACCTATTTCAAAATATACAAGTCCCATCACCATAGGACAAAGAATAACAAAGTTCTTCCTGCTCAAAGTTGTTGCTGAGCATAAACCCCAATTTTCACCTCTAATCTGAAATACAGAGTAAGAGGCTTATCCTCATCAAATTGGTATTCTAAATGAATCTCTAAATCAGGGCTATCCAATAGTACCAGACAAACTGATATAGCACAAGTATTACAGAAGTTATGGCCAATTTCAGGCCAAATAAGGGTGAATAAAACATTCACCTCTCATCTAACTTCTAAAGCTTTAGTGTGAGATACCTAGAGTGGGGTCTTTTTGGAAAGAGCACAATCAGGGCTATCTGATGGTTCCATTCACTTTGTCATATCTCATCTAGAACAAAAGCTATAAGGCAAACAAGGCCAATACAGCCTTTTTTAACAACCACTCACCAGGGGTAAGGGTATTCATCAATACACCCACTCAAACACCTCAAATAAGAAGATCCACTATTTCCATCAGCATTCAGTTTCAGCAATCTTCCTTGCTGAAACATGCATACAGCTTGGTACTTCAATACAGCCTGTCAACATCTGTACAGGTTGGATTCACCCAATACAGTTTGGATACACCATTATGAAACTGTATGATCACTCAACTCCACAACACCTCTTGTACAGGACTTGTATTGCCCAGACTCAATTCAATCATTCAATCCTCTCATGAAAATTCTCTCTCTGGATCAGAGCTGGTGATTCTCACATATACCAGCCCCTCTTTCTCCCCCCTGGGGACTTTTACCCAGTTAATTAATTTAGTTTATTTATTATTTCATGAATATTATTATCCTTATTTTGGGTATTATATTTATTTAATATCAAGTTAGTCTTTGCATTTTCTCTCTTTGCCTGTACAGTATGAGTTGGATGGCCATATCTTTATTAACCCTTCTCTTTTCATTCTGACAAGCTGAAACAGTGGACATGGACTTGTTTGTGGTTGGCTCTTTTATTATTTACTCTTATTTCTTTTGATTCCGCTTTCTTATATTCTTTATTTTAATAATTCATATCTTTGCACTCTTAAGTGTATTTCTCTCTTACCATATCCTGAGCCCTCCATAAGTGAGTGCCAGGCCCTCTTTACTCAGAAGAGCCCCTGTGACATTAAATTAATTAACTCATATTTGATTCTTCCCTTTAATTCATTTATATTCATTTCTCTCATTCATCAATTATGACTCTTTAATGATCTTATGATTTTTCTCTCATCAATTTTCATCTCATTCATTTCATTCATATGAAAATTGACTCTTTCTCTTTTTCTTAATCATTGCTGACCATCTCATTTCACTTCATTTTCTTTCAATCAAATTTCTCTTTGTTTGTCTATTCAGGTCCTATCAGGAGTTATTGATTGGTTATTAATTGGTTGATTGATTGGGACTCATTTGGGTTATTGATTCAGCGATTCAGGATCTATTTGGATTGATTGATTTGACTTTTGAATTCCTCAAGATAACTGATTTATTCCTCAAGAATTGATTATTGATTATTGATTTATTCCTTATGATATTGATTGACTGATTGATTCCTCAAGACCTTGAATTGACCTTGAAGACATTGATTGATTGATTGACTGATTCATTATTGAATTCTTCAAGATTATTGATATTGAATTTGAATTATTTTTGATTATTGATTGAATTTATTGATTATTGATTGAAGTTGTTTTCACCTCAAGAATTGAGTTGTTTCCTCAAGACTCATCAAGATTTTTATTGTGATTAATTTGGCCAAGCTTTGATTTCTGTTCTCAATACCATCAAGTTTTTATTCTACTTCTGTTCATAATGCCAGTTGAGCATAGTCCCCCAGCCAAGAACACTAGATCCCAAAACATTCCAGCGGTTCTCACTCCTACAGCAAGGGCTCCTCTTAACAGCACACCATCAGTTCATCAACTGAGTGCAAACTTGGACAGAGGACCATCAATGGAAGGAGCAGCACCCTCAAGAAGAGGTGGAATGAAATCTAGAAGATTAAGATCCTTTTCTGCACTTTTGGGTGGCTACCCTGGCATGTCTGAAGGTGCAAGAGCAAGATTAGGGGAATTTGAAGATGAAGAGGGGAAAGAGTCTGTGGAAGAAGAAGAGTTTGGGGAGACTGAAGTGGCAGATGCCTTGGAAAATGCTCCAGAGGTGCCTCAGGGGTCTAATATAGCCCTTTCTAGTCAACCTCTTGTCTCTCAAACTGATCCAAGTCTCCTCAAGATGATGGAGCAAATGACTCAGTTCATGGGGCAACTCACTCAAGCAGTTGCCCCCAGGGACAATTCCAAAGCCCCTGCTTTCAAGACTCCATCCATGAAGACACCTGATTCTTTTGATGGTACTCAAGCTCATAAATTGAGAGGATTTATCCAATCCTGTCAGTTAATCTTCCATAATGATCCAGGAAATTTCTTCTCTGACAGGAAGAAAGTTCTTTACTCAACTTCTTTTCTCACTGGTAGAGCTGAAAAGTGGATTGAACCCTATCTCTCAAATATTTCCAATGAAGACCCTTCTTATCCCCTCAATAATTGGCCATTATTTGAAGCTCAACTATTCACTCTGTTTGGTGACCCCAATGAAGTCGGGAAATCTGAACAATAGTTGGAAAATTTGAGGATGAAGGAAAGTGGTCATGTATCCTTGTACATTGCTGATTTCAGAAGTTCAATGTCAAGAATTGGAGATTGGGGGGAAAGAGCTTATATCCATGTTTACAGAAGAGGATTGGCATCAAGATTATTGGATCAGTTGCCTTCTCACCCTGAAACTTTTGATACGCTTCAAGAACTTATGGATGCCACTTTAGAATTAGACACAAGATATCACGAGAGGAAAAAAGAAAAGGGTGGCAATCAAGAGAAGAAGCCTCCTGTTAATGGATACAATCCCTCAAGGCCTCCTCAGAACTCATCTTCAAAGAGGCCTCACCAAAAGAAGAACAAGAAGGGCAAGCCATTTCAAACTTCAAAGGACAAGCCCCATGCTGCTCTCCTCAATAAGGACAATAAATTCATTGGTTCTGAAAAGGAGAGGAGGATTCAAGAAGGGTTGTGTACTTATTGTGGTAGAAGGCACCCAATTGAAAAATGCTTCAAGAGACCTCAGAACAAGCCTGGTTCATCATCAAGAGGCTTCCCTAGCAAGCAGGGAAAAGCCTGAGTGGGGATCATGATGTGTTCAATGGTTCTCACTTATTTCCTTCAAGAGCACAATTATGCACTCTGAATACAAGTGTCAAGAAATCTTTAAAGTTTCTGATTTTTTATTCTGTCTCTGATATTCTTTATAGTATTCTCATTGATTCTGTGCTACAAACTCTTTTATTGCAAACAATTTTGTTCTCAAGTACTAATTGACTATGTCAGAGCTCCCTGAAAAGATTCCTCTTTTTATTCTGAATTCTAATTAATCCCCTTCCTTGTTCATCACCCATTATACCAAGTGAGTAGTTGACTTGCCTTCCTTCCCATGCTTTGAATGGGACTTTTTTTATCATAGATTCACCCAAGAGAGAAGACCTGATATTGGGCTATGATTTCCTTTACCATTTTAATCCAATTATTGATTGGAAAAATGGATTTATCACCTATGATTATAGTCATAAGAATTCTGGTGGACTTAATTCTTCTACTAGGAATGACTTTGCAACTGCTGTCAACAGTGTTTCTCTGGTTGGTGAGCTTAAGACACCTTCCCTTCCTCCTTCTGTCCATATCCCTTCCATTATTCCCTCTCAGTCATTACTTTCATTAAGAGATGAAGTCTTCAAAGAGATAAAATATGTTGGAGAAGATGTTGCTATATCTTCACTTCATCTCTTTCAAGGGGATATGGACCTTCCTCCTTTATCTCTTCATGCCTCCCTGGAAGAGCAGTGAGATGAGGAGGAAAAGCCAGAAGAAATTGAAACTGTGATGAGGGTAGTCCCTCCTGTTTATCACGAATACTTGGATGTATTCTCCAAGGTGAAAGCAGAGAAACTTCCCCCACACCGCGCCTGTGATCATCATATCGAATTGGAGGGTCTTCTACCCCCAATTGGTGTTATCTACTCACTATCAAATCAAGAGTCAGAGTCACTGCGGGCCTACATTTCAGAGAATGTAGAGAAAGGTTTCATAAGACCAAGCTCCTCTTCAACAGGAGCACCTGTCCTTTTTGTTAAGAAAAAGCATGGAGGTCTTTGTTTGTGTGTTGACTACTGCAAACTCAATGCTGTCACTGGGAAGAACAGGTATCCTGTTCCTCCTATGAACCAGCTTCTTACCGTATTCAATGGTTCCACTATCTTATCCAAGATAGATCAGCGTGGTGCATATAATCTCCTGAGAATCAAAGAGGGGGATGAGAACTTGACTGCCTTTAGAGCCAAATATGATAGTTATGAGTATTTGGTTATGCCATTTGGCCTTACCAATGCTCCAGCTTCTTTCCAGAATCTTGTGAATGATATATTTGCAGATTTTTTTTGATGTGTTTGTTGTAGTTTATTTAGATGATATTATGGTCTTTTCCAGCTCTGAGGAGGAACATGTCAAACATGTGGCCTCTGTCCTCCAAAGACTGAGGGACAATAACTTGTTTGCCAAAGCCTCCAAGTGTGTATTCCATGCCTCAAGTGTGGAATACTTGGGCTATGTTGTTTCAAGTGAGGGCCTCAAGATGGATTCTTCAAAGGTTCAGCAAATCCTCAATTGGCCTTAACCCAAAAACATCAAGGCTCTTCAATATTTTCTTGGCTTTGCCAATTTTTATCGTCGTTGCATAAAAAATTATTCTAAAAAAATGACTTCTCTCACTTCCCTTCTCAAAAAAGATTCTCCCTTTATCTTCAATGAGGAAGCTCTTAGCCAGTTTCAATCACTCAAAGAAGCTTTCACTTCTGCTCCTATTGTATCTCATTTCAATCCTTCTCTACCTACTATTGTAGAGACTGATGCTTCTGATTATGATTTGGCAGCTGTACTGAGTCAGGTGAATGACTCAGGAAAGCATCTCATTGCATTTGATAGTAACAACCTTCTCCCAGCTGAGCTCAACTATGAAATTCATGAAAAGAAACTCCTTGGAATAGCTTGGGATCTCAAGCGCTGGAGAGCATTTCTTCTCTCTCTTTCCAATTCTTTGAGGTCTTGACAGACCACTCTTCCCTGCAGTATTTTATGTCTTCCAAAGTTCTTACTCATTGTCACGCCCGTTGGGCTGAGTTTCTTTCTGAATTTCATTTCACTATCACTTACCTCCCAGGCAGGGTGGCCACTTTACCAGTTTCCTTGTCACCTTGGGACAACATGTACCCAGACAGGGGGGTGGACTTCATCAGCAAGAATCCTCAGAATTTTCATCAAATAATCAAGCAAGATGGAATTCAAGAGTCAAGATTCTTCTCAATCAAAGTGGAAATATTTTCAGATTTAGTTGACAAGATTCAAAAGAAAGGATGGCAAGGCAAAGACTATAAAGAAATACTCAAGCAACTAGAAAGAGGTGAATCAGTTCCAGATTATTCTCTTGAACCTCAAGCCAGTTTGTTATTACTCAAATATAGAGTGGTAATCCCAAGCAATGAAGAACTTCAACTCAACATTCTTTGAAAGCATCATGACTCCCCATTGGCTGGCCATCCTGGCCAGGAGAAGACCCTCAAGCTCATCAAGAGGTATTTTTATTGGGCTGGCATGAATCAATTAATCAAGGACTATGTGTCCTCATGTCAGCAATGCTCAAGAAACAAGAAAATTCATCACAAGTAGTTTGGATTACTCAAGCCTCTTCAAATTCCATCTGGTCCTTGGAATTCTGTAAGATGTGACTATGAAACTGGTGATAATATTACTATTAATCAACAGTACTATGTCTGTTCTTATGAAATATAATAATAAAATATTATTATAACCACAATTAAATAATTAAAAATTATTTCTTTCACGTGTTAAACACTACTAGTGATTTTAACAGTGAGCAAGTAATTGTCTACAAGAATCAATTACAAGAAGAATTTAATAATAAAAACTTCTTTATTAAAATAATAAAATTATTTTAATATATAATTATCTTTTGCAAGAATAATTATAAAGATAATTCTTGAAGAAAACTATTACTAGAGAAAAACTTTAATAATTAAGAATAAATGACTCACTAATACTCCAAAGAACTTATTGATAGGTAAGAGTAGAGAAATTTGACGTGGAATTGTGGATTTAAGGGATCAAAAGGATTTATAACAGTATTACAACAAAATATAGTTGGATTCTATGATTTCACGTCTTTCTGGATGATTTTGAAAGATTTAAAACACTTAAGAATAGCTTTAACTAATACTTACTTGTTGGTAATAATGATTTAATAAATTGATAAGATGATGATACGGAAAAAACAGCAAGAAGAGGCTTCTTTTAAGTCAACAACAGCTCACAGAGGCGTGCCATGGAGCAAACTGAAAAACCAGTGAGTGAGAAAACAATAAACCCTTTTGGATTAATGATTGCATCATCTGTTGTCACGTAAGATTATCATAATTACTTAATTGATGCTTTTACGTGACTACCAACCCCAATATGGTTAAGAATAAAAGGAGTAACATCTGTAAATCTTCTTTTATTCTGAAATAATCATTGATTTCTCAAATTTATCAATGTTATTGCCAATTTCATCACAGGTTGTAATTACTGTGAATTTTTGAAGATTCAGTGTTTCACGTAGAATGGTCAAAAATGGACTGTAAGTAAAACCTTTAATTTTACTATTAAAACCATAATTCTTTTTGGTTGTACCATAGATAATACAGTTCTTCATTGGTCCTGAAAGTTTCAGAAAGATTCATTAAGAATTGTATTTTTAATGAATTTTTGAAGTTTTTACCTCATTTCTACGTCGAATTGCAAATAGCAGTATTTTGCTGGTTGCTATGAGGTAAATCAATGAATATGGATCCCAAAAGGGTTTAATTACTCTTTTAGGGTCTAGTCATGGAAAGTCATCAATAATTGACGTGGTTACAGGAGTCTAAGTAGCTCATTACCTCCTTGGCACGTCAAAATAGCAGGTTATTTGCTATTTTTCTTATGATTACAGTCGGTGTAACTTGGTAACCAAGTTCCCAAAGCGTTTTAGTTTACCAATTGGGCCAAGATGAGCCATGGATCCATGCTCTGGAGCTATCCACGCCTCTGAGGCCTCAGAAGTTGGGTACCCTGGCTCTCTTTGATGTCTTTTGTCCCCCTTGCCTAATTTTTATGTCAAAATAGTAATTTAAGCTTAAAGTGAGATATCCACTATGGGTGTACCAAAAGTCCATGTAAGAATACCATGATATTAAGTGCTCAAAACATGCATAACACTATTCTTAGTGTATATGTAACATGGGATTTCTCACTTTCCCATTATTTTGGCTAAAAATCAAGAAAAACAAAAATTTTCACGGATCTTTTATGTGGTATTAATGATGTGGTATTGAAGTTTTTTCCATTTTACCACCTCAAATACTTAAATTGAGCTTATTCACTCTATGGAGCTACCCTAGGTGAAATTTTGTGTAGAATCCAAATCTGGTCTTAAATCCATGGATTTACTTACTCAATAAAAAGTTATTCATCTTTTCTGAAATTGAAAATGATGAATTTTGGATATATGCATGACTTATGAGTTTTGCATAATTCAAAATTTCTTTTTAAGATAATTGTGGCCTATTTGGGTATGTAAAATATACCTCAAGGCTCACAAATTCCTTATCAATGGAATTTATCACTCAATTGCCTTTGTCAAAAAACTTTGACTCAATTCTAGTGGTTGTGGACAGGTTCTCAAAAATGGCAATCTTCATTCCAACCTATGGAACAATCACTGCTCTGGACCTAGCTCAAATTTTGATTAGTCATGTATTTTCCAAGCATGGGCTTCCAGTCAGTATTGTCAGTGATAGGGGATCTTTGTTTGTTTCATCTTTTTGGACTCAATTATGTCAGATGCTCAAGATATCAAGAGATCTTTCAGCTGCTTTTCATCCTGAAACAGATGGACAAACAGAGAGGGTAAATCAGATTCTAGAACAGTATCTTTGGATGTATGTCAGCTATCATCAAGATGACTGGTACACCTGGCTCCCTCTGGCTGAATTTGCCTATAATAATGCAGAACATTCATCCACAAAGCAATCACCTTTTTTCACCATATATGGAAGAAATCTCAGCTTTGACTCAATCCAAATTTCTCAAGATTCACCTTCTGGAAAGGTATCAAAAAAACTCCAATCAGTACAGCAAGTTGTCAAAGAAAAATTATAGGCAGCAATGAGGAGATTCAAGAAGTATGCAGATAGAAATAGAGAAATTCCACCTGATTTTTTTAAATCAAGACAACAAGACCCACCAAGAAATCATCAGAAAGATGGTTGGGACCTTTTGAAGTTCTGAAGAAGATTGGCAGCCATGCATATCACCTCAAGTTGCCTCAGAAATGGAAGTCAGTTCACCCTGTATTCCATGTGTACTTATTAGAACCAGTGAAGCATTCAACTATCCCAAATCAACATCAATTTCCACCACCACCAGTCTTAGTGGAGGAGCAGAAAGAATGGGAAGTAGCTCAGGTTCTGGACCCAAAACTCAAGAGAGGTAAATTATGGTATCTTGTAGATTGGAAAGGATTCAGTGAAGACCCAGAAAGAACCACTTGGGAACCAGCTTCCAACCTTACCAACTCACCAGACTTTGTCAAGGATTTCCATTCATTGTACCCAGACACGCCTGGTCCAAATACCTCAAGAATTTGATTTTATGGTGCTTGTGGGGAGAAGAAGTGATGAAAGTAAGTTCCTCTCCTGGAATGCAGGTTTAAGGGGGTATTCTACCCATATGTTGTTGTAAGCATCACCTTGGCCACTTTGTGAGCACTTGTCAGTTTTTTGGACAGATTTGGAAGGCCTTACAACATCAATACCCTCCAATTCGGACCTTATCAAGATATGGCCAAATGTTTCTTTCTTTCTTTTTCTTTTCTTATTCTTTATCATTATGTCAATTTATTCCAATCATCATTATTCAAGACTTTCATTACTTCAAGTCAACTATGGCAATTTATTTCAGTTTTATGGTGCTTGGTGGGGAGTGGGAGTTACAACAGTAAGTTCCATCTCCTGGTATGCATCCCTGAGGGTTCTACTTCTTGTAAAATCTTACCTTGGCCACTCTATGAGCATCAAATGCTTGGTTTTCATTTTTCAGACATTCTTGGCCAAAATCAAGCAACTCACCACAAGAAGGACAACATCAGGAATTTCTTTATTTCTTTTTCTCTACTCTCTTTTTCCCTCATTTTCTTTCTTTTCTTTACTTGTATAATTTTCTTTTCTTTTTATTTCTTTAAAGCAGCAGCATCCCCTCCCAAGTCATGTGTTGGGAGGTTCCATTATTTTTTCATTTTTTAGTATTTATAAGAGTGGGGATAGAAGCCAAACCAAACACAAACAAGGATAAGGAAACTAGTTATCTCTACCTAAATCATCAAAGGTTCTCTGAAAATCATTTATCAATTAATCCTCATACCACCAAACCTTTTCAGCCATTTCTTCTGAAGCAGTACCTTTAATAGTTCTATTGTTTGCATACATAATCACCTCCCTGCTATTTCTATCAACCCTCCTGAATAATCTGGCAACAGCTTCTTGTTTTTCACTTGCCACATTGAGATCTTCTCTGGTAATTCAAATAGGCCAACAATCTCTTCTTTGAAAAACTTGAGCAGCAGGAAACGGCAAAGGAGACAAACCATCCCTTCTTCTACTGGAACTGGCCACAGGTTGGAGTTGTTGGGAGGTGGTTATGGGTGAGTTCCTGGGTTGCTGGATTGGTGATGGTCTTACTGCTGGATTGAAGGCAGGCCTGGCATGAGAGGTACTTGGTGAAGAAGTTGGAATGGGAGTAGGAATGGAAGCAAGCACTGGTTGGAAGGCTCTGGGAAAACTGGGAATCACTTGGCTTTGTAATCGGTTGGCAAGAGGCTGAGCAGAAGAATTGCTGGATGGATGGCCAACTGAATGAGGAACAACTACAATTTCTTCACCATCCAACTCATCACTACCTTCAGCATCTGGATCAGTTGGGGAATCAGCAATACTTCCTATTCTTTTCACTACCCCTTCAGTATTGAACCTGGAGATTGGGACTTCTGAGCTGGAATATATTGGCCTACTGCCAACTGGAATTGGCCCTCCAACACTAGTCCACCTTGCCACATCCCTCTGCCTGGAACCAGTCACTACATCAAAATATCAGTACCAATTCAATCAATATATGCAAATCACTCACATTGAGAAAATCATGAAGTTCCATCAGGAGTAGGTGCCTCAGAGACTGGGAATTCTTTCCCAAAAGGCCCATCCTTTCTACTCCATAAATAACTCCTGATGTTAGAAGACGGCACCCCGGTACGACGACATGGTTTCTTTCCAATGAAGCAATAATGGCACTTTGAAGATAGGGGATTGTAGTGTTGAAAACAATCCTTACCCTTGGCCAAACATTCAGTACAGGCAGGATCAAGAATTTCAACTGCTCTGTATCCAACATAGGTTTGGGAGGGATCAAAGGGAGCAGAAAAAGCCATAGAGGGTGAAGATAATCAACTGAAGACGCCAGAACCACAAAGAACAGATGGTGACAGTGCAGAAGGACAAGATTCAGTGAGTTAAGTCAGTTTGGAACTCATAACTGAAAAATATGGAAGCAGAAGATTCAAGACATCAGAATCAGTCCATTCCAAATCAAAATAAATTGACCTCAAGGAAATGGGGCCATATCTCATTTACTCCCCCCCTCAATGCCTCTAAGGTGAGGATTCAAGAAGCCTTTGGGGCTGAATTCATCACCCAGGGCCTCCCCTGGACTTTGGGGGGCCAGGATCTTGATGGTCCTGGACCCCCTCAATGTGTCAAGGCCATGTAGGTGAGATTATGGGACAATGGTACCCCTGGGTCCCCAGTACAATTGGGCACAGGGGCCTCCAATAGCCCCCACGGACCGTAGGACCCCAAATGTCACAGGGGATCTTCTAAATGAAGAGGGCCTGGCACCCAGTGAACAGACTTACTTATGGAGGGCTCAGAGGAATACTCAAATGATAAGAGTAATGAAATAAGATAATAATTTCCTAGTCATAAAATAATAAGAATTAAAAGAGATTAGAGGAAAACAAAAGCAATAATAAAGAGCCAACCACACATAATCCTGTACCACTATTTCAACCTGTTCATAAAAGAGAAAAGGTTTAATAAAGGATATGGCCACCAGTACTCTACTGAAACAGGTGAGGGAAGGCAAAGACTAACTTAATGAGTAGTAAAATAATATTAAATAATAAATCCAATATTTTAATTAACTGGGGGAAAAACCCCCAGGCGGATGAAGAGGGGCTGGTATATGTGAGAAATACCAGCCTTAGAGTTTGAGTGTTGAGATACTTGCCTGTATGCTGGAAGAAGTTGGATGTGGGATTGAATCCTGTATTGGTGAATCCAATACAGGTATTTGCGCCTGTATTGATGACAGGCCTGTGATTGGTGAATCCTGTATTTGGGTCTTGCCTGTATGAAACTGTATTGAGGTCTGAAAACTGTATTTGGAGAATGTTGAATGAAACCCCCTTGCTTATTGGGTTTTGAAGGGTATCAATGAAGTAATGATTGTTGAAGATGATTGGTAATGCCCCCGCCTCCTTGGCTGTGACATTATCCCCCTCTTGAAAGTGGTGAGCTCTGAGCACAATAAGTATAGTGAGTCTTGATGAGCTTGAAATCAATCCATAGAGTTCTTTCCCCCAATTCCTTAAATTTATCCCATTAAGCTTTCTTCTTCAATGAATACTCAAACAAAATCTTCATTTAATCACTTGTAGGTATCTTCTCCTTGATCTTGATTCTGAATTCCCTCTTTTCCTTCAAAATGCCTTCATTTTTCTTAAATTATGTTCATTCTTGTCTTGAGTGTCTTCACTAAACTTTTCTTGAGTCCTCATGGCTTTTGAAAAGGGGGTGACCTGGGCTTATGTCCCAAGAACACCTAATTTCATCATAATTTGAATCTTGAGAATGTTGGAATAAAATGGCCAATACCTGAGGTTTTGGACAATTTTAGAAGTCCTGGCCAAAATTCCTGATTTTGTGATTAAAGGGGTTTTTGGCCAATTTGCGCAAAGTGCGCAAATTTGCACAAAAATGCGCATATATGCCATAATGGCATATATTGGTGAAAAAGTTGAATAAAATGATTAATGATGAGAAAATGACCTTATAATGGATTCTGGCCAATTTGCGTGTTTTTGCACAAAATGCGCTAATTTGCGCGAAATTTGCACAAAGTGCGCAAATGCGCAATTATGATGAAAGGGCCAAAAAGGCCTTTTTAAGCCTTTTGACAAGATAAACAGGCCTTTTGCACAAAAGTGTGCAAATGCGCAAATTTGCCAATATGCATAATTAAGCGTATTTTGATGAAAAATGATAAAAATGAGCTATTTTGAAGTTTTGAGGTTTGATCTGGCCATTCGTGCCAAAGTGCATAAATTCATGAAATTGGGCAATTGGGCCATTTGAAGCAGTGTTTTCCTTTTGATCTTGATTTCTTCCTGAATGTCTTTCTTCTTATCTCCTCCTTGACTGGTCGATAGCCATAAATGCCTTGCTGATTGGGTTTTGGCTTTCAATTTTGATCTTAAGGAATGAGTTGAAGGCTGACTTAAAGAAGTTTTGATGAGGGTTATCTGTAGCTGGTCTTTACCATTACTAGTGTTTTGCTCTTTGAATATTGAATGAATTGACTCCCCAAACATGATACGGGAGTGATGACTACTGCTTTTGGAATAAGAAACAAAAATGAAAAATAAAACATACAAGTAACAGAAAATGAAATAAAAAATAAAAATGAAAAAGAATTGAGAGAATAAGAGAGTAAAGAAAGAAATAAGAAATGCCTGAGGGTTGTCCTTCTTGTGGTGAGTTGCTTGATTTTTGTAAGGTGTGGATATGAAACTTTGATTAAAAATCAAGTACTTTTCCTGTCCTCAAAATTTGTATAAGGTAAAAATCAATTAAAAATAGTAAGAAATATTATTTATAAGAGAAAACACGCCAATTTTATTGTTTATAACTTTATTATTATAAAACAATAATATTGTAAAAATTTATTGTTTTACCAACAATAAAAATTTATCCAAAAAATACTCTACAAGAGATATTTTAAGGCTACAAAAGAAATTTCTTCAAGAGCAATTTCAATTGGAATCAATTGAGCAAAGAGCTGCAAGCAATTAATTGAAGAACAAAGTCTTCAAAGTGATTATTAAAGAGAAAACACGCCCAAAAGTGACCAGAGTGAATTTGGAAACAAAGTGACAAAGTTTACAGTGATGAAAGATGCTTTAATTCACTTTTGGGGTGGTTCAGGGGTAAAAATGATTAGAAAAGCTACAAACGATGATTATAATTATTTTTTCACGTGGTTAAAAGGTTTAAAATGATTTAATAAAGGTGGTTGGAATCTTTTATTGATTTTTTTAACAATGTTTAAACTAATTATAAAAGGAAAAGATTCTAACATGAAGAGAAAAGTGGGGCAAAGAAGACATTCTTTTATAGCCATCAATTCTCCTACTCCAAAAGTAAAATTTACTCTTGTCAGTCGTGAAAAACAGTCTGACAACAGAAAAGCCAATTATGGCATCATTGGACCCTGGTTTAAGCCAATTTTAGCCAATTTTAGCCAATCAGCCATTACTATAGCAATACCAGGCCTAGAGCCTTCAAAACACGTCAGAATGTGTGTCAGAGGCGTAGAAACCAGCTAAAACTGTTTTTACTATTATTGATTTATCTTAAGGGTAGTTTTACCCTCTTGGCAACAGCTAAAACTACCCCAGTTGGTATCAAAACCTCATCATCAATTGAGTCCACAGACCCTGTAACTCAATTCCAGGCCAAAAGTGATGAAATTTTGCGTGAATTTTGACATCCCATGCCTGTCAGCAAGGAATTTGGGGATCTAGCTCCCCCTTAGAGCTGGAGTTCCTTCCCCCCCCAAATTTAATCTTTCCAATTTATTTTTCCTTTAATTCCTCATCATGTATTATACTTATAATTTACATATGTAATTCAACTCAATTGTACAGTACAATACAGTAATAATTGACACCTCATATGTTAATCAAAGTTCACTTATGTAATACATGCGCACATTTTGACATTTCAATTGAATTCAATTGAAAATACTTCAATTCCTCATAACTTCTAAACTAAACACAACACCTCAATTTTAGCACAAAAATTTATGGTTAACACCACATGTGGTGTGAATTAAATTAAAGTTCTGAGGATTTTCAACTTTTGTATTGAAAATACTAAAAACTTAATTTAAGCCTATTTAGAGTTGAGTTACAAGAATTTCACTCAGAGGTGACCCCACCTGATTTTTTATGAGGAATCCAATGGTGAAATAATTTTTATATGTTTATTTATTGGATAAAAAGCTATAATAATTTTTATTCAACTTTTTTCCCAATTTATTTATTTTTTCACAATTTTGTTAAAATTTCATTTTTACTTAATTTTTTCAAGTATAAATGTAATTTTACACTTACAAAATTTAATGTATTCTTATATTTAAATTGCAATTAATTTTTTTATTTTTAATATAATTTTATATTTATATTTTGATTTTTATTTTAATAATATAAATAAATTTTTTTTATTTATATTAATATGTTAATTTCGTATTTGTGGTCTTTTGGGTATATGAAATTACCTCTAAGGCTCACAATTTTGGCCAAAATGTTCTGAAAGATAAAATCAAGCATTTGATGCTCACAGCGTGGCCAAGGTAATGTTTTACAAGAAGTAGACCCCTCAGGGATGCATACAAGGAGTTGGAACTTACTTTCATAACTTCCACCCCCACCAAGCACCATAAATGAAAAAGAAATTATGCCATAACATGAATTGTGGTAATGAATGTCTTGAAGGATAATTTATGGCATGATTAAAGAATAAAAGAAAATAAGAGAAAAGATTGGGCCATATCTTGATGAAAGGTCCCAAATCGGGGTATTGATGTTGCAAGGCCTTCTAAACCTGTCCAAAGAAATTGACAAGTTCTCACAAAGTGTCCAAGGTGATGCTTACAACATATTTGGGTAGAATACCCCCTTAAAGGTGCATGCCAGGAGAGGGACTTATTTTCATAAACTCCAATCCCCACCAATCACCATAAGTCAAACTCTTGAGGCATTTGGGCCAGGCTTGTCTGGATACAAAGTGCAAAAATCTTTGACAAGGTCTGGGGAGCTGGTAAGGTTGGAAGCTGGTTCCCAAGTTGTTCTTTCTGGGTCTTCATTGAATCCTTTCCACTCCACTAAATACCATAATTTACCTCTCTTGAGTTTTGAGTCCAGAACCTGAGCCACTTCCCATTCTTCTTGCTGTTCCACTATTACTGGAGGTGGTGGCAATTGGTGTTGATTTGGGATAGTTGATTGCTTCACTGGTTCTAACAAGGACACATGGAAAACAGGGTGAACTGACTTCCATTGTTGAGGCAACTTGAGGTGATATGCATGGCTGCCAATCTTCTTGAGAACTTCAAAGGGTCCCAGCCATCTTTCTGAAAGCTTCTTGGTGGGTCTTGTTTTCTTGATGTTCTTGGAAGCTAGCCATACTTCGTCCCCAGGTTGGAAATCAGGTGGAATTGCTCTATTTGTATCTGCATACTTCTTAAAACGCTTTATTTCTGACTCTAATTCTTTGCTGACAACTTGCTGTACTGATTGCAGTTTTGATGATAACTTTCCAGCAGGTGTATCTTGAGAAATGTGAATTGAATCAAAGCTGGGATTTCTTCCATAAATAGTGAAAACTGGAGACTGTTTTGTTGATGAGAGTTCTGCATTATTATAGGCAAATTCAGCCTGAGGGAGCCAGGTGTACCAGTCATCCTGATGGTAACTGAAATACATCCAAAGATACTGTGCTAGAATCTGATTTACCCTCTCTGTCTGTCCATCTGTTTCAGGGTGAAAGGCAGTTGAAAGATATCTTGATATCTTGAGCTGCTGACACAATTGAGTCCAAAATGATGAAACAAATAATGAACCTCTATCACTAACAATACTGATTGGAAGACCATGTTTGGAAAACACATGATAAATATTGCAATTTTTGAAAATCTGTCTACAACTACTAAAATTGAATCAAAGTTGCTTGACAAGGGCAATTGAGTGATAAAGTCCATTGATAAAGAATTCCAAGGACCAGATGGAATTTGAAGAGGCTTGAGTAGCCCAAACGTCTTTGGATGTTCTTGTTTCTTGAACATTGCTGACATGAGGACACATAGTCCTTGATGATTTGATTCATTCCAGCCCAATAGAAATCCCTCTTGATGAGCTTGAGGGTCTTCTCCTGGCCAGGATGGCCATCCAATGGTGAGTCATGATGCTTTTGAAAAATGTCCAATTGAATTTCATGATTGCTTGGAATGACTACTCTATCTTTGAACAATAATAATCTTGCTTGAGGCTCAAGAGAATAGTCTGGGTGTCAGGGTGAGTCTATGTAGTAGCTTAAAAATAGTAAATACAAGCTAGCACTATGACTGTGACACACAAAAAATAAATAATAAATGAAATCTTCAGGTCCTACTGCTATGTGGTAACAGTGGTGATGAGTCTATTGAGGACCTGGGTTGCAATGCTCTAATATCTTTGACTGTAAAGAAACACTACAATAATTAATTATTTTAATTATATCAATATAATCCTAAGAGTACTACTGGTATAAGACAGTTTTACTACGTAAGGATGTTAATTCATGATAAGATGAGTCTTTTCCAGTGAGGAAAGACCTGCTTTTATCTCCTCTGAGGACTGTGAAAGACTGGTAGGCTCTTCACACGTCTACAGAGTGAAAATTTTCACTCTGGAGGCTGGGTTGTGGTTCTGTACCATCAATTCTGACGTCAGCATAGTCAGAATTGTGGTTTTTGGACCACAAATGATCATTCTGGATCAATACAGGGTGAAAAAACTCTTCACAGGCCACGTCAGCACCATTGTGACGTGTCCAGAGTGTCTGGATGACTAATATTAGTCATTCTGGGCGGGTTTAAGCTTTAAACAACCATTATTTTAAGTATCAAGCCAGTACTGGTTGGTACAGGTTTGGTACAGGCCAGTATTGGTCAAAATACTTCCAACCAAGATATCTCAGTCAGTTTTTGAGATATCAAGAAACCAAGAGCACAGAATTGAAGGGCTTAATGAGCTCTTCAATTTGGTATGCTTCATGTTTACCCTTCTTGCAAATAGCAAAAGGTATAAGGGTTTTAAGTTTTTGGATGTAATTTTGTACATCAGTATGAGGCTTCAAAAACTTCCATGCTAGATATCTTCTTCAATTTGGAAGATATCAGTATTCTGATGATACAGTTTTGTAGGGCTTGATTAGCTCTACAGTTTGGTATATTACACTGTACAGTTGTATGAGTGTATGCCAAAAATACAGGGGTTTGTTTATTTTCTTGTTTTCAGAATATCTGTATTTTGGTTATTAAACCTTTGAACCAAGATCCCTCAGTCAATTTAAGAGATACAGAGGTCTAAGGTGTCTCAAATTAAAGCTCTTGTTGAGATCTTTAATTTGGTTATACTTTTGTACAGTTTTGTACAAGCCCTCTTTGACTTTCAGGGGGACTTGGTTTTGAAAATAAGGTTATATGGTATCTCCAGTTGTAGTGGTGTTACAACAACATGGATGATATCATTGTGTAGCTCTCTATGTGAGCTTTAAGAAAAATAACAATTCTGGTGGGGTTCCCATTAAATATACATAAGTTAGATTAGAGGCCAGAATAAGAGTTTTTGCTTATTTGGTCTTATCTTTGATAGGGCATATCTTTGTCCTTTCTTATTATCTTTGAGGAGGTTTCCTCTTTATAATTTACTTGTATTGGCTATATTTGTCCAATATTCCTCATACCATTACTTATGGCATGTTGGATGTCATGCTGGTGCTCTATTTTGAGTCACAGGCTGACATACCCTCCCTCCAAAAAAGGCTCATCATTGATGAGACTCTTTTGTCCTCATGGAGGCTCTTGATCCTTTCAAATAAGAATATTGATCTGAAACATCATCCAGTTTTACCCATTGGTCTTTGTCTGGTGGTTCATTCCTTCTCTCTATTAAATAATCCCTATTGGAATATCTTTTTATTTGATTGGGGTTGTCAGTTTCAAAGTAGAACTTTCTTTGTTTGTCTTGCCCAATTATGAAGTAACTCTCTAGGGAATTATGTATGCTTATGCCATAGATTCTATGGTACTCTGTACCCATTAAGAATCCATCAAACTTAGCATTTTCAAGTACCACAAATTCAATGTTTAATCTGAGGTTTCCCATTTTGTGTGGTATTATAATTATTTTTTGGATTATTCCAAGTGACTTCATTTTGCCTGCAGCACTTTTAAAGCTTCTTGCTTTTGTTAAAAGTATCTCTGCATTCCACATTGGAAAGTGTCTGTCCAAGTATTTTTTGGCTACTACTGAGCAATTTGCTCCTGTGTCAAAAATCAAAGGATGCTTTTTATTTTCAATGTACACATCAAGTTTTGATTTTTCTCCATGAATAAAGGCCATACCAGTTTTGGGTACTTCCAAATACTCTTTAGCATCAATGGTTCTGCCACTTCTGTCTTCACCATTTTTGGGTTGAATGAGTTCTGGTTTCACAGAGTTTCCTAGGACTGATTCTGTTCTCTCATCCTCATACTCTAATAAATATTGTTCAATAGGCTCTGATCCACTGTCTGAATCCTGTCTTAGCCCATTTCCCATGCTGTCAGAGTCAGATTTGTACTCCATGTGTTCTTCCACTGACTCTTCTTCTATTGCAAATATTTTCTTTTTTCCCTTGGGACAATTATTTGCATAGTGGTCAGGTGATCCACAGTTATGGCATGTGTTCCTTCTCCTTGGTGCTTCTTCACCATTAGTAGGTTTGAGGTCTTTTTCCATGAGTATCTTTGGTTTTTCTCTGATATCATGTGACCTATAGGGTGAACTACTGCCAATTGATGTCTTTTTTCTGACATCTTGTATGACATTTGCTATGTCATCAATGCTGCTTATTTTGCTGCATCTGCACTTTACTGCATGTTCTAAGTCTCCTGGAAGTTTTGTCAGAATCTTATGATTTCTCATCTCTATTGTCATGTTTGGATCAATAGATTTGAGTCTTTTGGTTTGTTTAAGACACCATTCATAAGGGTCTTTTTCTGTAGAGTATCTGTCACTCTCAAAAGAGATGGTTTTTTGCCAAATCCAATTACCATTGCTGTACTTTTGTATTATTTGGTTTCTCCACCATGGCCAGCTTTTCCTACCATGTATCTCTTTCATTTCAGTGTACCATATATTTGCATGGCCTCTGAATGCAGTGTTGAGTCTTGTGGTGATCCAGTAGTCTGGTATCTTTGGGACATCAACAAAAAGTCCATTAATATAATCAATAAGCTCCATATGATCATATTCTCCAATTCCTGAGAATTTAGGCCAATTTACCACTTCAGGTAATTGCTTCAATGCTTGTTTCTCAGAGTAACTGAGGTTCTCACCATCTTGGTAAATAGACTCAGACCTTAACTTTGGATCCTGGGATGCAGGAGCTTGGTTTTCTGATTCTTCCTCTTTTACTTTGGTGAGTGATTTATCATCTTGAGCTGTTTGAGGGAAGAAATTATCTTCTTTTTCCTCCTTTTTATAGAGAAAATCCACTTCTTTTTCCAGGCTTTGCTGTTGATATTGGATATTTCTTAAATCTCTTCTCACAGCTTGTTGTTCCTCTGATATTGAGTTCAACTGTCTGTTTGTATTTTCAAATTCTGCCCAAATTCTGGATAGATTTGTGTTCAAGTCTTTGATGACTGTTGTTTGGAAGGAATTTTCTTCCTTGATTGTTTTCATTTCTGAAGTCACTTCTTGAACATGATCATATGTCCAATCCATGAATTTACCCATGTTGGACCATATGAAACTACTACCTCTGGACTCTGTGGTTTCAAATTTTTGAGGGGGTATTTTATCATCAATAGGCATAAGCTGAGGATCAATTGATTCTGAGCTAACACTATTGGTAGGTACAGTGTCTTTTAGGATTTGTGTTCCTCTTGGACTCATTTTATTCATTGTTTCATCAAAGGATCTGATTCTATCTTCTCCTTTCTGAAAGAATTCTTGTTTCCTACTAGGGCTCCATGTCCTCTGCTGGAAACTACCAGGGATGACTGGAGAGTCCTGGAAATATTGTCCCTTTGATTTCAAGTCCTGTAGCTGTTGGACTGATGTGGGAAAGATGGAATTTCTTCTTCCATGCCTTGGTGTTCCTGAATCAGATTGGGCTCTTCCATATGCCAAGAATCCTCTATGGCTTGGGTTTCTGTCTGATTCCTTCTGATTCAAGTCTCTTCTGAGAGTATGAAATGGCTGTTGAGATTCCAACTTTTCATTTCTTCCAGAACCTTTTGGCAAGTAATAAGATTGACTCATATTTTTTGCCTCATTATTCCAATTTCCTCCCATAATATTTTCATGGTGAAGGTTTTGTTGTCCATACTCCATGTGAACAAGTCTTTCAGGAGTAGATGCATATGAGTTATTTTTTCTGCATCTGTCCAATTCTTTTGTTGGACTTGGCTGAACTTGGTTTGGGGTGGAACTTTGGGCAGGAGTTTCCTGATAATAAGTCCCTTCATGGCTATTTGATCCAGAAGGTGGTGGTCTTCTCCCTCTATTTCTTCTTTGCCATATTTCTGGGTGATTTCTTGGGTATCCAAGATCTCTGAGAAATGGAGGTGTCATGTTAAAAAATGACAAAAGACAAAAAATACTGTATTTTTCAAGGTTTTTTTACCTTTAAAAGGCCCTTGGACAGATTTCTGCTTTATACTCTTTGGCAATTTGCTTGGGAGTTGGTACTGCCTCCTTGTCTTTGAGGCTTGGTACAGATGAATTTCACTGTGATTTTGTCTCAAATGGAATGTATTTTTTCCACTTGAAAGAAAATGGAGAAGGTTTGTAATTCAATTTGAATAAACAAAATTTTCAATTCCTTACTGTTATTTCTTCTGATTTTGGTTTGATATTTGAGTTTTAATTATTTTTTATTTTTTGAAGAAATAACAGTTTTGTTTGACTTATTTTCATAAGTAAAGTATTTAATATTAAAAGTTATATTATTAAACTTGAATATTATTGATAAGTTATTCACTTATTGAAATGGAAAAATCAACTGTTAATAGTTCAATTTCCAATTTTTCTTTCTTTAGAGGAAAGAAAAGGGTCTATATCTTAATTATACAATAATTTTGTTGTATAATTAAGTTTTCTTTTGTTGTTATTTGATTATTTATCAAATAAAACAGATTTCAATCAATTTCCTCCTCAGTTTAAGAAAGAACAGATTGTATTAAATAATATTGATCTTCAATATTAAAGAATTAGAATAATAATGAACTTATCACTCAAATATTTATTGCTGGTTTCCCAATAAATATTTTAATTCAAACTAAGTTTTACACAATTTGGTAAAAAATAATTATATTTTTATTTAAATATACTATTTTTATATGAAAATAAGTTTGAGAAGTTAATAATAATTACTTATTATTATCAATTTTCGTGGTAAATTGATAATAATGACTTATTATTATTAAGATTTTTTTTTTTGATTATTTATCAAAAAAAAAAAAAAAAAATTCAATCAATTTTTCCTCAACTTGAGTAAAAAAAAGATCTTTTTCAATAATATTCAATTTGAATATTAAAGAATTGAAATAATAAAATTATTATTTCAATATTTATTGTTGATTTACAATAAATATTATGATTTAAATTAATTTTTACACAATTTGGTAAAAATTAATTATACTTTCTATTTAAATACACTATTTGTATATAAAAATAAGTTTGAGAAGTTAATAATAACTACTTATTATTATCAATTTTCGTGGTAAATTGATAATAATGACTTATTATTATTAAGATTTTTTTTTTGATTATTTATCAAAAATAAAAGAAATTTTAATCAATTTTTCCTCAACTTGAGTAAAAAAAAGATCTTCTTCAATAATATTCAATTAGAATATTAAAGAATTGAAATAATAAAATTATTATTTCAATATTTATTGTTGATTTACAATAAATATTATGATTTAAATTAATTTTTACACAATTTGGTAAAAATTAATTATACTTTCTATTTAAATACACTATTTGTATATAAAAATAAGTTTGAGAAGTTAATAATAACTACTTATTATTATCAATTTTCGTGGTAAATTGATAATAATGACTTATTATTATTAAGATTTTTTTTTTTTGATTATTTATCAAAAATAAAAGAAATTTTAATCAATTTTTCCTCAACTTGAGTAAAAAAAAGATCTTCTTCAATAATATTCAATTAGAATATTAAAGAATTGAAATAATAAAATTATTATTTCAATATTTATTGTTGATTTACAATAAATATTATGATTTAAATTAATTTTTACACAATTTGGTAAAAAATAATTTTTTTTTTATTTAAATATACTGTTTGTATATAAAAATAAATTTGAAAAATTAATAATAATTATTTATTATTATTAATTTTCGTGAAAATTGCAATATAAAGCTTTGAAGAGTATAAATACTCAAAAATAAAATAAAATATATTATTTAATATATTTTGATAAAATACAATATATAAAAAAAATATATATTATATTTTTATAATATAAGAGATGAAAATTAGTTAAAAAATGAAAAAAACTCGAAATTGTACTTACTTTTATAGTAAAAAACCTTCAAAAATAGTGAAGATGATCCAAAAATCGCCAAAATAGGTCCAGGATAGGTTAAAACAACGGCCAGGCCCCCAAAATGTCAGGGTGAGTCTATGTAGTAGCTTAAAAATAGTAAATACAAGCTAGCACTATGACTGTGACACACAAAAAATAAATAATAAATGAAATCTTCAGGTCCTACTGCTATGTGGTAACAGTGGTGATGAGTCTATTGAGGACCTGGGTTGCAATGCTCTAATATCTTTGACTGTAAAGAAACACTACAATAATTAATTATTTTAATTATATCAATATAATCCTAAGAGTACTACTGGTATAAGACAGTTTTACTACGTAAGGATGTTAATTCATGATAAGATGAGTCTTTTCCAGTGAGGAAAGACCTGCTTTTATCTCCTCTGAGGACTGTGAAAGACTGGTAGGCTCTTCACACGTCTACAGAGTGAAAATTTTCACTCTGGAGGCTGGGTTGTGGTTCTGTACCATCAATTCTGACGTCAGCATAGTCAGAATTGTGGTTTTTGGACCACAAATGATCATTCTGGATCAATACAGGGTGAAAAAACTCTTCACAGGCCACGTCAGCACCATTGTGACGTGTCCAGAGTGTCTGGATGACTAATATTAGTCATTCTTGGCGGGTTTAAGCTTTAAACAACCATTATTTTAAGTATCAAGCCAGTACTGGTTGGTACAGGTTTGGTACAGGACAGTATTGGTCAAAATACTTCCAACCAAGATATCTCAGTCAGTTTTTGAGATATCAAGAAACCAAGAGCACAGAATTGAAGGGCTTAATGAGCTCTTCAATTTGGTATGCTTCATGTTTACCCTTCTTGCAAATAGCAAAAGTTATAAGGGTTTTAAGTTTTTGGATGTAATTTTGTACATCAGTATGAGGCTTCAAAAACTTCCATGCTAGATATCTTCTTCAATTTGGAAGATATCAGTATTCTGATGATACAGTTTTGTAGGGCTTGATTAGCTCTACAGTTTGGTATATTACACTGTACAGTTGTATGAGTGTATGCCAAAAATACAGGGGTTTGTTTATTTTCTTGTTTTCAGAATATCTGTATTTTGGCTATTAAACCTTTGAACCAAGATCCCTCAGTCAATTTAAGAGATAGAGAGGTCTAAGGTGTCTCAAATTAAAGCTCTTGTTGAGATCTTTAATTTGGTTATACTTTTGTACAGTTTTGTACAAGCCCTCTTTGACTTTCAGGGGGACTTGGTTTTGAAAATAAGGTTATATGGTATCTCCAGTTGTAGTGGTGTTACAACAACATGGATGATATCATTGTGTAGCTCTCTATGTGAGCTTTAAGAAAAATAAGAATTCTGGTGGGGTTCCCATTAAATATACATAAGTTAGATTAGAGGCCAGAATAAGAGTTTTTGCTTATTTGGTCTTATCTTTGATAGGGCATATCTTTGTCCTTTCTTATTATCTTTGAGGAGGTTTCCTCTTTATAATTTACTTGTATTGGCTATATTTGTCCAATATTCCTCATACCATTACTTATGGCATGTTGGATGTCATGCTGGTGCTCTATTTTGAGTCACAGGCTGACACTGGGACTGATTCTCCTCTTGCCAATTTCTTGAGGATTTCCTTATAAACTTTGTCTTGCAATACTTGTCTTTGAATTTGATCAAGTACATCTGAAAACATATCAACTTTTATTGAAAAGAATCTTGACTCTTGAATTTCATTTCGCTTGAGAACTTGATGAAAGTTTTGAGGATTCTTGCTGATTGAATCCACCCCCCTCTCTGGGTACACGTCGTCCCGACATGACAAGGCATCTGGTAAAGTGGCCAGCCTGCCTGGGTGGTAAGTGATGATAAAATGGAATTCAGATAGAAATTCTGCCCAACCGGCTTGACAATGAGTAAGGACTTTAGAGGACATAAAATACTGAAGGGAACAATGGTCTGTCAAGACCTCAAAGGAATCAGAAAGAGAAAGGAGAAAAGCTCCCCAGCGCTTGAGGGCCTAAACTATGCCAAGGAGTTCCTTGTCATGAACTTCATAGTTGAGTGCAGCTGGTAAGAGCTTGCGACTATCAAATGCAATGGGATTCTTTCCTGAGTCATTCACCTGACTCAGTACAGCACCCAAGGCATAATCAGAAGCATCAGTCTTCACAATAGTTGGTAGAGAAGGATTAAAATTAGAGAGAATAGGAGCAGTGGTGAAAGCTTCTTTGAGTATTTGAAACTGACTAAGAGCTTCCTCATTGAAGATAAAGGGAGAATCTTTTTTAAGGAGGGAAGTGAGAGCAGAGATTTTTTGCAATAATTTTTAATGAAACAACGATAAAAATTGGAAAAGCCAAGAAAAGATTGGAGGGCCTTGATGTTCTTGGGCTGAGGCCAATTGAGGATTTGTTGAACCTTTGAAGAATCCATCTTGAGGCCATCACTTGAAACAACATAGCCCAAGTATTCCACACTTGAGGCATGGAATACACACTTTGAGGCTTTAGCAAACAAATTATTGTCTCTCAGTCTTTGGAGAACAGAGGCCACATGTTTAACATGTTCATCCAAAGAGCTAGAGAAGACCATAATATCATCTAAGTACACTACAACAAAAATATCCAAATAATCTGCAAAGATATCATTCACAAGACTTTGGGATGAATCTGGAGCATTGGTTAAGCCAAATGGCATAACCAAATACTCATAACTACCATATTTGGTTCTAAAGGCAGTTAAGTGCTCATCCCTCTCTTCAATTCTCAGGAGATTATAAGCACCACACAAATCTATCTTGGAGAAGATAGTAGCACCCTTGGATACGGTAAGAAGCTGATTCATTGGAGGAACAGGATACCTGTTCTTCCTAGTGAAAGTATTAAGTTTGCAGTAGTCAACACACAAACGAAGACCACCATCCTTTTTCTTAAGAAAAAGAACAGGTGCTCCTGTTGAAGAGGAGCTTGGTCTTATGAAACCTTTCTCTACATTCTCTGAAATTTAGGCCTGCAGTGTTTCTGCCTCATTCTTTGATAAAGATTAGATAACACCAACTGGAGGTAGAAGACCCTCCAGTTCAATATGATGATCACAGGCACGGTGTGGAGGAAGTTTCTCTGCTTTCAATTTGGAGAATACATCCAAATATTTGTGATAAACAGGAGGGACTACCTTCAGCAGAGTTTCAATCTCTTCTGGCTCTTCCTCCTCATCCCACTGCTCCTCCAGGGAGGCATGAAAAGATAAAGGAGGAAGGTCCATATCCCCTGGAAAGAGATGAAGTGAAGATATAGCAATATCTTCTCCAAAATCTTTTATCTCTTTGAAGACTTCATCTCTTAATGGAAGTAATGACTGAGAGGGAAAAATGGAGGGGTTATGGACAGAAGGAGTAAGGGAAGGTGTCTTAAGTTCACCAACCAGAGCAACACTGTTGACAGCAGTGGAAAAGTCATTACTAGTAGAAGAAATAATACCACTAGAATCCTTATGACTAGAATCATAGGTGATCAATGCATTTTTCCAATCAATAATGGGATTAGAATGGTAAAGAAAATCATAGCCCAATATCAGGTCTTCTCCCTTGGGTGAATCTATGATAAAGAAATCCCTATCAAAGCTTGGGATGGAAGGTAAATCAACAACCCACTTGGTATAATTGGTGATGAACAGGGAAGTGGATTCATTGGAATCCAAAATGAAAAGAGGAATCTTTTCAGGGAGCTCTGACATGGTCAATGAGTACTTGAGAACAAAATTCTTTGCAATAAAGGAGTTTGTAGCACCAGAATCAATGAGAATACTATAAAAAAGATCAGAGATTGAAGAAAAAATAAGAAATTCTAAAGATTTCTTGACACTAGTATTCAGAGTGCACAATTGTTCTCTTAGAGAAAATAAGTGAGAACCAGTGAACACATCATGATTCCCACTCAGGCTTTTCCCTGCTTGCTAGGGAAGCCTTTTGATGACCCTTGCCTATTCTCAGGCCTCTTGAAGCATTTTTCAAATGGGTGTTTACCACCACAATAATTGCACAAGCCTTCTTTGATCCTCCTCTCCTTTTCAGAACCAATTAATTTATTATCCTTATTGAGGAGAGAAGCATGAGGCTTGTCTTTGGACACTATAGAATTCTTCCCCTTCTTATTCTTCTTGTGATAAGACTTCTTTGATGATGAACTTTGAGGGGGCTTGGAGGAGTTGGATCCACTGATTGGAGGCTTCTTCTCTTGATGACTACCCTTTTCCTTCTGCCTCTCATGGTACCTGGTATCTAATTCCAAAGTGATGTCCATGATCTCTTGAAGGCTATCAAAACTTCCAGGGTGAGAAGCCAATTGGTCCAACAATCTTGATGGCAAGCCTCTCCTATACACATGAATATAGGCCCTTTCCCCCAAGTCTCCAATTCTTGACATTAAACTTCTGAAATCAGCTATGTACAAGGAAACTTGACCACTTTCCCTCATCCTCAAACTGTCCAACTCTTGTTCAGCTTTTCTGACCTCATTGGGATCACCAAACAGAGTGAATAACTGGGTTTCAAATAACTGCCAGTTATTGAGGAGATAAGATGGGTCTTCATTGAAGATATTTGAGAGGTAAGGTTCAATCCATTTGCCAGCTCTACCAGTAAGAAAAGAAGTTGAGTATAAGACCTTCTTCCTGTCAGAGAAGAAGGTTTCTGGGTCATTATTCAAGATTAATTGACAGGAGTGAATAAATACTCTCAATTTATAAGCTTTAGTACCATCAAAAGAATCAGGTTCCTTCATTGATGGAGTCTTGAATGCAGGGACTTTTGAAGTGTCCCTTGGGGCAACTGCTTGAGTGAGTTGACCCATGAATTGAGTCATCTGCTCCATCATTTTGAGAAAATTTGGTTCAGCTTGAGAGACAGAAGTTTGATTAGAAAGGGCTAGATTTGCAGCCTCAGGAGCTTCAGGAGCACCTGCCAAGGCAGCTGCTACTTCAGTCTCCTCAGATTCTTCCTCTTCCACAGACTCCTCCCCCTCCTCATCTTCAGCTTCCCCCAATCTACTCCTAGGCTCTTGAGAAACACCAGGATAACCACCCAATAGTCCAGAGAATGATCTTGATCTTCTAGACTTCACACCTCCTCTTCTGGAGGGTGCTGCTCCTTCCATTGGTGGTCCTCTGTCCAAGTTTGCACTCAGTTGATGAACTGTTGGTGTGCTGTCAAGAGGAGCCCTTGCTGTAGGAGTGAGAACAGCTTGGTGTCTCTGGGATCTTGTATTCTTGGCTGGTGGGCTATGCTGAACTGGCATCATGAAAGAAGAATGAATAACAACTTGATGATACTCTGAATGAAATAAGGCTTGACCAAATCAAATTAAATGAGAATCTTGATGATCTTCAAGAATAAATAAACAGTCTTGAAGTGAAAATACTCTGAGAAATCTTGAAGAATGAAAATGACAGACTCAAGTTCTTATGGATAATCAATGTCAATCAATAAATCAATTCAAGTAAATCGAGTCAATCCAAAAATCAAATCAATTAAGTCTTGAGGAATTCAATCAATATCTTCAAAATCAATTAAATCAAATCAAATCTTGAGGATAAATAAGCTATCTTGAGGAATCAAATCAAGTCAATCAAATCAAATCAATCAAAGGCAAATCAAAGTCTTGAGGTGAAATCAATGTCTTGAGGAATCAATCAATCAATCAATAATCTTGAGAAATTTCAAAATCAAAATCACTGAATACCCCAAATCAATAAAATCCCTGAATGATGAATCAATTAACCCAAATAATTCCACTAAAATAACCTGATAAAAACCTGAATTCAGACAAAAAGAGAAATGAGAATGATAAAGAATAAAGTGAAATGGTCAGCAGAATTTTGAAATGAGAAAGAGAATCAATTTTCATTTGAATGAAATGAATGAGATGAAAATTGATGGGAGATAATGAAATCATAAAAATCATAAAAATCATAAAATCATGAAGAAATCATAATTGAAGAATGAGAGAAATGAATAAAATGAATGAAAAGAAAAAAGAAGCAATTATGAGTTAATTAAAATAATGTCACAGGGGCTCTTCTAAATGAAGAGGGCCTGGCACTCAGTGAACAGACTTACTTATGGAGGGCTCAGAAGAATACTCAAATGATAAGAGTAATGAAAGAAGATAATAACTTCCTAGTCATAAAATAATAAGAATTGAAAGATATGAGAGGAAAACAAAAGCAATAATAAAGAGCCAACCACAAATAATCCTGTACCACTGTTTCAACCTGTTCAGAAAAGAGAAACGGTTTCACAAAGGATATGGCCACCAGGACTCTACTGAAACAGGTGAGGGAAGGCAAAGACTAACTTAATAAGTAATTAAATAATATTTCTTAATGAGAAATAAAATAATATTAAATAATAAATCCAATATTTCAATTAACTGGGGGAAAAACCCCCAGGCGGATGAAGAGGGGCTGGTATATGTGAGAAATACCAGCCTTGGAGTTTGAGTGTTGAAATACTTGCCTGTATGCTGGAAGAAGTTGGATGTGGGATTGAATCCTGTATTGGTGAATCCAATACAGGTTATACAGTCAATACAGGTATTTGCTCCTGTATTAATGACAGGCCTGTATTTGGTGAATCCTGTATTTGGGTCTTGCCTGTATGAAACTGTATTGAGGTCTGAAAACTGTATTTGGAGAATGTTGGGTGAAACCCCCTTGCTGATTGGGTTTTGAAGGGTATCAATGAAGTAATGATTGTTGAAGATGATTGGTAATGCCCCTGCCTCCTTGGCCGTGACACCAAAAGACCAAAATGGCCAAAAATGGCCATATATTCAAAAAAATCAATAAAATCACCTAGAACCAAAAAAGGCCCAAAGGGACATGAGATAAAGAAAATTCCAAATCACCATAGGAGGGGCCAAAACCCACAAGCACTATGGGAAGGGACTTTGAGTCATTTCCAAGGGCAATGGGGACAAGACCCCTTGAAGACTTATTTCAAGATATTTTGAATTGGGCCTTGACAAATGAGTATACATTCATATAATCATTTGGAATCATTCTTTGAGCACAAGAGCTCAGTGGCCATCACTTTGGAATAAAATTCAAGGCCATACCCCAAGGACAAAAGATTTGTTGAATCAAAAGAAAAAAAAGCATATTTTGAAGAAGAATACTTACTCAAATTTGAAAGAAGGGGGAATCAATTTAATTTGACAGAGAAGAATTGAAGAAGGATCTTCAGGATAATGGTTGAGAGGAAATGAAGATTAAAAAGAAATTTTTGAAAAAAAAGTGGGGATATTGAGATGACACTCAACAGTGGCAGGGTATTATGGTGTTCAGGAGCCCACCAGTTTCAAGAGGGGGATACTGTAACAACCACTCACCAGGGGTAAGGGTATTCATCAATACACCCACTCAAACCCCTCAAATAAGCAGATCCACTATTTGCATCAGCATTCAGTTTCAGCAATCTTCCTTGCTGAAACATTCATACAGCTTGGTACTTCAATACAGGCTGTCAACATCCATACAGGTTGGATGCTCCCAATAAAGTTTGATTACACCATTATGAAACTGTATGAGCACTCAACTCTACCACACCTCTTGTACAGGTTCTGTACAACTGTACAGGACCTGTATTGGCCAGACTCAATTCAATCATTCAATCCTCTCATCAAAATTCTCTCTCTGGATCAGGGCTGGTGATTCTCACATATACCAGCCCCTCTTTCTCCCCCTGGGGACTTTTCCCCAGTTAATTAATTTAGTTTATTTATTATTTCATGAATATTATTATCCTTATTTTGGGTATCATATTTATTTAATATCAAGTTAGTCTTTGCATTTTCTCTCTTTGCCTGTACAGTATGAGCTGGGTGGCCATATCCTTATTAACTCTTCTCTTTCCATTCTGACAGGCTGAAACAGTGGACTTGGACTTGTTTGAGGTTGGCTCTTTTATTCTTTACTCTTATTTCTTTTGTTGCTGCTTTCTAATATTCTTTATTTTAGTAATTCACCTCTCTGCACTCTCAAGTGAATTTCTCTCTTACCATATCCTGAGCCCTCCAGAAGTGAGGCCCAATTTACTGAGTGCCAGGCCCTCTTCACTTAGAAGAGCCCCTGTGACACTTTTTGCCTAAAACACGCATATGTACAAAAATTTTGTACAGGGAATACCTTTGCCATATTTAATGATAACCATATCAAATGTGGTACCATTGTGTAGAGCACATACAGGTCTACACACTGAACCAATTTTGAGGTTGATATCTCAAAAACATAAAAGGTATGGCTGTTTTAAGGTCAAAATCCCACAGTTTGGCCAATAAAGCCTTACCATGGGACAATATCCTATAACCATCATTATGAGGTGTCAAACTGATTAAGAAGCTTGTTTCTTCCTCAATAACTCATAGTTCATTCAATACTGGGGTCCCTTACAGGTTCTGTACAACATTCTATGCATAATACATGTCATAATCAAGCTGTGTGGTCCCCAGATGAGAATTTTCACCCTGTATTGGTGAAAACTTCCCAGATGCGGTTTCAAAACCACATCTGATCCCAATGAAGGCTATACAGGCCTTTTGCAAACCACAAGCCTGTCCTTGAGAGTGAAAAATCTTCAATTCCTCTAGCAGCCTTTTAACCCCATTTCAGGATAAAAGGAGGCCTTTTCACTGCCAGAAAAGGAATCCCCATCCTGCTCTTGAATTCCTATGTAGTAAAGCTGTAAAAAACAGCTATACTCTTGGAAAATAAACAGGTTATACCATAAAATTTAGTATTGTAGTCTTTATTATTGTAAACAAACAGGTAAAGCTGCACCCAGGCCTTTCAATAGCGCTCACCACCACTAATCCACATTGTTAAAGCCCTTTATATCTGTAATTAAACCTTTTTTAAATACTCTTATCTGTGTCACAGTCATATTTAAAGTTTTAAATAGCTTTATTTCATATTTATCATAGAATCAGAATGACAAGATTAGGCATGGTAAAGGGGTGAGATGATCACGCAGCGGGGCAGAAGTCATCTCATGCACAAATATGAACATACCAAATTGCTTCCTTGTACCATGAGGTGTAATTACCCAAACCTTGCAAATGATGTTAGTATGTTTTTTTCTTTCAGTGACATAATCATGTGAAACATTTGATAATTTACATTTTCTTGATGCAGATGTGATGTGATCCACTAAATCCAGTGACTATAATGTGACACTAACGCAACTGAAGCAAGATTTTATACTGATGGGGTTGCAGTGTGAAGTCAATTTCTGGAGATTGATGCAACAGTCACCCTAGTGTCCATTTTCATCACTGAAGAATTATGAAATTGAGAAAGAGACAAAATCTTTCACAGAAGATATTTTTTAGAATTGAAGATAACAAATGAGCCCAAAAGATTTCCTTTCAAGAATAAAAATGCCTTTTTCTTCTAAAACTGAACCCCTCGGAAAAGTTATCAAGGATAGATTGGATTTCTAACTGACTACTGAAGAGCCCTTTGAGCCAGTACTTAGAAGGTCTTCTTACCAAGCTAGTCCCAGGGCTAGAGAATCACTCAAAAAAAGGTTTTTAAGAACGTGTGAAATATGGTTTATTAAGAAAATTAGGCCATAATGAAATAGTTGGAGTGACCACTCCTGTAATTCTAGCCTGGAACAATGATAAGTCCAGGTTTTATGGATGATGCACAGGCCTGAATGCATACAATATACCTAAATTATATCCTATTCCAAGAATTAAAGAAGCCTTTGAACAATCTCCAAAGGCCAAATTAATTACTTCAATGGCTGCACTAAAAGGATTCCACTAGAATGCTTTGACAGATGATTTGAGTTTTTTTGAGGATTATTGCAAATTGTAGTATATATAAATAATTGAATATGACTTTGCAAATAAGCAATTATCTATCTCCTAATAAAAGGATGATGAATTAAATTCCCCCCTATTAATTACCTGAAGTAAGCCTAATTAGCTACATTGATTATATTATAATTTCCTGAGCAAATTTCTCCTTGTGCTTAAAAATACCCCAAAGACTTTTGGAGAAAGTGATTAAGGAGAAAATGACAATATCAATGAAGAAATGTAACTCTAACTTCCAAGAGCTTTGAGAACTTAAAAGGCTTCTCCTCGTCTTGAATTTGGCTTAGGAAAAACCAAATGGCATCAGTTTTTCTTGAGCCCATGCCACAACCCAAAAGAGGAATGATGTATTTTCTAGGAAATCATAGGTACTACAGGAAAAATCTTGAATACTTTCAAATTTTTATTAAGAGCTTCTAAACAATATGTGACCAAAATACTGTGTTTTAGCTGACACAGGGAAGAATCATATTGTATCATGAAATTCATAATTACTTGAAAAATGCCCCTCCAATCCTTATGCTATATTAGAAAATCATTTCCACACTCTAAATTGATTCCAGTGGAGAAAGATTGGCTTCTTATCATAACCAAGCCCAACCTTTCTAGAAATTATAAAGTACCAATTTTCTTCATTTAGGGCCAGATAAAGCCTGCAGAAGTAAGGTATGGTGAAATAAAAATGGAATAATTATTTTTGGTCTTGGCCTTAGAGAAACTGAATTATTATTTGGGTGGGAATATTTTTGAAGTCCCCGGCTAATTACAAATGAATGTAAGTCACTTAGCTAATATACATATATTAAATGAAACCAAACTATCACTTTCAACATCTTATCACCCTCAAATTGATGGATTAGCCTAGGGGATGATTGAAACACTTAAAACATACCTAAAAGATTCTGTGCCTATGCCATAGAGCTCAAATACTAATATGACTTTACCCATTACTGGTGAAGTTTGAAACAAGCACCAAAATTGGGTAACAAAAGATCTATTTATGCGTAAACAGTTACAACACCTGCAATTCTAGAGAAAGGTTGGAAAACAACAGTTCCCATTCAGAACCTTGAGAAAGGACTTGGTTGAAATTAACCCAGCTCTTTATAATACTATTATTAATAAAGAGTAATATAACTGTTCTTATGTAAGATATAAATGAAGAAAGAGTTTCTTAGTTCTTTCATTTGAGTTTACAAACTACCAGTGATTATAGAAATAAGCAGTAATTGTCTACTAGAATTAATTACAAGAAGTATTGTTAATAAAACGTCTTATTGAACCAATATGAAATTATTTTAATTAATCATCACCTTTCACAAGAATGATTGTTTTAAATTTTTTAAGAAAACAAAAGATTTATAGAAAAATCTTGAGGAATTAATCAGAAACTCACTAATACTCAAAAAATACCTTGAAAAGAATTGGAAGAGTGATTTGAAAGCTTTTTTACCGATTTGAAAGATCAAAAGTTATTTATAACAGCTATAAGTTATTGTAAATAGTTTATTTCTTTGATCCAATGTCTCTATGATTGATTTGTGATTATTTAAAACATTTAAGAAATGATTTAACTAGTACTTGTTGTTACTAAGGATCATATTGAATAGTAGATGATTTGAAAAAACCAGAAGTAGTAGGGCTCTTTTAAGTCTACAACAGCTCACAGAGGCATTCCATGTAGCAAGCTGAGAAAGCAGTGAGTGAAAAAACCTTCAACGTAACTATTTTAATGATTGAATCACTTGCAGTCATGTGGAATCACCATAATTACTTAATTAAGTTAATTCACATGACTACAAACCCGTTTATGGTCAAGAAAGAGAAGATCAAGAACTGTAAATTTTCTTCCTTTTTAAAAGGAAAATTAATTTCTCAAAGTTATCAATGTTCTTTGAGATTTCATCAGAGGTTGTATTTTCTGTGAATTTTGAAGATTCAGTGTTTCATGTGAAATCATCAAAAATGGACGGTAAGCAAAAATTTTAATTTGAATTATCAACTCATGATTATTTTAGGTGTTAGTAGAAATTATCCATTCCTCAATTGGTACTGAAAGGTTCATAAAGATTCATTATGAATTGTGTTTTTAATGAATTTTCAAAGTTTTTACCTCATTTTTACATAGAAAAGCAAATAGTATAGTTACAGCTAGTATCCATGAGGTAGTTCATGTATACTAGTCCAAAACGGGTTTTAATTACGCTTCTTGGGCTAGCCATAGAAAAGAATTGATAACAGTCATGGTTACAGGAGTCAGAGATTCTCATTACCTCCTTGTCATGTCAAAATAGCAGCTTATTTGCTATTTTCTCATGACTTTATGATATCCCAACTTGGTAACCAGGTTTCCAAAGAGTTTTGATATAATATATGGCCCATGATCAGGCATTGATCCAATCTTCAGAGCTTTCCATTCCTCAGAGGCCTCAGAAATTGTGTAAACTGGCTCTCTTTGATGTCTTTTTCCCTCCTAGTTATTTTCACATCAAAAATAGTAATCTAGGCTTAAAGACTGATATCCAATACAAGTTTATAAAACTTTATTTAAGAATACAATAATTTCAAGTTTCAAAAAAACATGAATAACACTATTCATAGTGTATTTGTAACATGGGATTTCTCACATTTCCATTATTTTGGCCTGAAATTATGAGTCTTTTTCCACAATTCTTGTATGTAGTATTGATGATTTGGTGTTAACGTATTCTCAATATTACCACCTCATATAGATAATTTAAGCTTATTCACTCTATGGAGCTACCCTAGGTGAAGTCTTTTGCAGAATTCAAATCTTGCCTTAATGTCCCATTGATGCCAGAAACCATCAACAAGCACTTGAGCTCTCCACTCAGGGTCATGTCGGAACAGGTGGTCCCCCACCACCACCATGACTAGGCCCTAGGTTGCTTGATTGCGCAATCATCACAACTGAGCAGAAAATGCTACAAGATCAAGGTTAAATTTCCTTGATCTTTTTCTGGTATTATAGGTCACAGTTCCACCATCTATGACACTTAGATCCATGGATTTACCTACAACCAAGAAAGGTATCCATCTTCTCTCAAAAAAAAAATGGTGAATTTTGGATATATTCATAGCTCAAAAGTTATTTCTATATTAATTTTGACCTATTTGGGCGTGTAAAATATACCTCCAGGATAGAAAAAAGTGAGCATCCATGCCTTGAAAAGAAGTCAATGAATCTTTTGAATATGCCAAGCAAGGATGGGATAATGGTTACCAAACACAATACTTTAAAATAGGAGACCTAGCCTTAGTTCCAACCTTGAATTTGAATAATTTTAAAGGACCCAAAAATACAAGGATGATTTTGTTTGAACTTTTATTGTTAAAGAAGTGCATGCATCTGCTACAGGACAAGTAGAACTCACAGGGGAATTCAAGAATAGAGATACTACTTTTCAGTTCATTATACTTGAATAGTATGAAAAAACTGATAAAGTCTTGTTTCTGCTAAGGAACCAAAATTCCTTTCACAGTCTCTTCATTGGAACAGGATGTAGCTAAAAATATGACCAAAGTTCTGAAAGAGAACATATTTAGTGGTAAAAATGTTAGGGAATACTAAGTGGGTTATAGAAACCCATCTGATGAAGATGAATGGTTAGCTGAAAAATAAATACCTGACTCAGACACATTTTGGAGAAGATTTAGGAATGAAAGAGGGACAAAATCCTGAATATCAATATCTCTCCCTCATTCACTATCTGAGAAAAATGGGGAGGTTGGACAGTAGAGCTTTATTCCCTATGGGGCTTTATTTTGTTTCTTTTCATGCAATTGGTGTAAAATTTTCTTTTTTTGGAAAGAGCAACTGTGAAAGTTGAGGTATGGTTCACCAATCCAAATAGGTCCCATACAACTCTGTATAGCCTTTTTCATATGGAAAACCCATAAGCCATGTGCATATCCAAAATTAATTCTTTTTTGAAAAGAAAAATATGGATAGTTTTTTCCCATTAAGTAGATCCATGCATACAAGGAAAGATTTAAATTCTAAGGACAGGTTTCACAAACATTTAAAATACCCCCAACTCAACCAATTCATTTCAATTACTTGACATATCATTTCCATGGCCATTTGACTATATCCATAATCATTGGCTGATTTGGCCATAGTCATATTACTTGCCCAAATTGGAAATTTCATCATCTGGGGCCAACCTGGCCCCTTAACAAAAAAACATCATTGGCCACTTTTTTCCTTGGGTAATTTCCCAATAAATAAGGAAAATACATCCCAAAAATCTGTATTAGACATTTTCTGCTTTAAATAGAGTCTTGGGAATTTTGGTGCATTTTGAACTTATATGCCTTTTTTTCAATGGAAACGCAGGAAGTATTCCTAAATAGTCATATTTTACCATTTGGGGCTGATTTTCCAGTTTTTGGGCTTTTGCTCAAATTCAGGGTTTAGCCTTTTTAGGCTAGTTTTGGCCAAGAAACCCAAAAATGGACAGAATACTAAAACTTTAGAAAAAAACACAGAAATCCTCTGAAGCCATCAAACTACCCTCTTTCACACCTATTTGAAGGAAATCCATCAGAAGAAATTTGGCCCCCTTTCCCTTCATTAGTGAAAAGTTCCATAAATGTTGTTATATAACATTATGCACCCTTTTTAACCAGAAATAAAATGGTGACTAAATTAAGAAGGTATAATTCAAATTAGAAATGTATTGAGCCCTCAAGGAATAATATTTTGAACAGAATTAATAAGGTCTCAAGCACAAGTGGTTTCTTTTATACCAAGAAGCTCACTCATCAGTTGTTGGTTGAAAGTTTTAATGTATAGCGATATTCAACAGGAAAATCCAACTAATTTGTCAAGGTTCAATTTTCCATCCATAAATTTTGGAAACCACACTCATTAGGTGAAGGCTATTTCCATAGAGGCCTGTATTACAAGCACAGAAATTGGAAATGATACTCAACTAGTTGGCTTTCCATTTTGGCAAGGTGTAATATTCCCCAAGAATTCAATAAATATAAAAATATTCAATACAGACCAGTTTTCTGGCTGTAGGGTTCAATCTCTCAATGTTTGATATATACTGGTCTCTCTTTCAACCCTGGGGGTTTTATCCCCCTAGCTAGTTAATCTACTGGTATTGTATTGAATCTCTATTTTTCTTCAATTTTAATAGTTAATTATGATACTATCACATAAGTAATTTGCACCTTATTGCTTTCCTGTCAGTTGATATTGGTGGCCATATCTTGTAATAATTCTATTTTTCTTCCTGGAAAGTTGAAACAGTCATGAAGGACTTTCTTGGTTGGCTCTTTGGCCATTGGCTTTCTTTTGTATTTGCATCTCATCTTTTACCTTCATTTTACTCATTAAAGAAATATGTTCCTTTTCCTATTTCTTTGATTCTTTGGAGTATTCCAAGAAAGTTACCCGACTCCTGAGCTCCAGGCCATGCTTGATTTTGCCAAGAGACCCTGTGACATTATATTAATTAGCTCATAATTGATTCTTTCAAGCCTAATTTTTTTCATTTTCAAAATCATTAATTCATCAATTATGAAATGTTTATGATTCTGAATGAATTTTTGTTCCATAATATCAATATTTGCACATTCTCTCATTCTCAAATATTGATTATCATTTCATAATCTTATTTTCATCCTGATAAAAACTTTCTTTCCTTCAAAAATTTATTTTTCTGACCATTTTTAGTCACATCTACTCCCTTCCTTTTTATTTCAGGTCACAGCTTAATTTTGATTTTTTACATTTCTCACAAATTCAATGAATTCATGATGATACAAAATTGGTTTGTTCTTCAAGAATTTGAATCCACAGAAATATTTATTTGACTTGATTTTTATTCAATTGATTTGACATAAAATTGATCTTGACTTAAAGAAATTGGTTCACCTCAAGATTTTATTGATTTGATTTGATTAATTGATTTATTTTCCTCAAGAACTAATTGATTTGATGGATTGAACTTCTAAGCTTACTCTTATTCATGAATTTTCTCAAGATTTTTATTTATTGATTTCTTCAAGAAATCATTGATTTGGATTTTACCTCAGGATATTGATTGGATTTGACTTCAAGCCTTCAGTATTTCATTTTCCTAAAGTTTTTCATATTTCAACTTTGGCTTTTTAGATTTGTTTTGTCTTATTCTTCAAGTGATTCCTGTTAAACACTCACCTCTTGTGAGAAAGACAATATCTCAAGCTTTGCTTGCTCTAACACAAAGAGTACCTCTTGTTGGGATCCCACAGCTCCTCAACTGAGGGCTCATTTGGACAGAGGAACAGTTATGGAAGGAGTAGCACCATAAATCCAAAGAGGAAGAGAGCCAAGAATATAAAATCCCTTTTAGGAGTTGTTGGTTCTTTTCAAGTTATTTCAAGCATATTGGTGAAGATGGTGAAAAGAAGGAGGGGAATTTTGTGGAAGAGGAAGAGTCGGAAGGTAATGAGGCTGTCTCTGCTTCTGTGGGGGAATTTGAAGGTGCTAGTAGGCCAACTGTATCCCAGTTTAATCAACCTGTCTCGGAAAAATCTTACCTATATCTATTTGCCATCCTTCAACAAAACTCAAATAATGGCTTAATTTCAATTGATTTATCTTTTGCAGCTTCAAGAAACCAGCTATAAGGAAACAGACTTCTTTTATCAGACTCAACCCTTCAAAGTCACAGGTTTTGTGAATTCCTACCAGCTGAGCTTCCCTGATGATAAGGCTAATTTCTTGGAAGACAGGAAGAAAGTTTTTTTTCCACATTACTTCTCACAAGCAGAGCTCAAAAATGGATTGACCCTTGTATTTCAAACCTCATCAAAATGTAGAAAGCATAAATTCTCAAAAGTTGGGCCTTATTTAAAACCCAGCTCTTCACCCTATTTGGAGATTCCAATGAAGTAAGAAAATCTGAAGCAGAATTCGATTCTTTAAGGATGAAGTAAGGTAGGCATGAATACTTGGATATTGCTTATTTAAGAAGCTTAATTTCAAGTATTGGATACTGGGGTGAGATTTATTTGATGCATCATTTCAGGAAGGGATAAGCCTCCAGGATTCTGGATCAGTTGAACTCCCATGCCTAAATTATTGATTCTCTTCAAGACGTGATGGATGTTCCCCTGGAGCTTGATACAGGTACCATTAGAGGAAAAAGGACCAAGATAATCTGCAAGAAGATAATACTGAAGTCTCAAATTAAAGTCCTTTTCATCCTCCAGATTCTACAGGTTCAAGCCACAAGAAGAAGAAGAATATTAATTCCCAAAAGAGGGACAAGTCCCATTCTTCCCTGCTTAATAAAGACCAGAGGTTGGTTGGTTCTGAAAAGGAGAGGATATTGAAGAAGGATTTGTGTGCTTATTGTTCTGGAATAATTGTATTAAGGATCTTATCAAAAGGCCTCAAAACCAGATTTTCAATCCAGGGAAAATCCTGAGTGAGGATCATTTTTTGTTCAATAGTCTCCACTATTTTCCATCCAAAGCACGATTGTGCATTCTGAATACTGGTGTCAAAAAATATCTCAATTTTTTTGGTGTTTTATTCTCTTTCTGATATGTTTTACAGTATTTTCATTGACTCTGGTGCTACCAACTCATTTATTGCAAAAAATTTCATTCAAAAGGATTCTTTGAACATGTAAGAACTCCCAGAGAAGATTACTATTATCATTTTGGACTCCCCAGAGTCTTCCTCCTTATTTGTGACTAATCATAGCAGATATATGGTCAAGCTTTTAATAGGAATTTTTAACCATTAATACACCAAAGTAAGAAGTCTTCATATTGGGCTTTTATTTAATCAAACATTTCAAATCCATGCATTGATTGTAGGAAAGGTCTGATAACCGTTAATCCTAGTCGTAAGGATTTTCCCACTTCTTTAATTATATCAGTAATGACTCTTCTTCTGCCACTACTTATGTAGCTCTGGTTGGTGATTCTAGAACACCATCTTTTCATCTTCTGTCCATACTACTTCCTTAAATTACCCTCAGTAATTACTAACCTCTAGAGATGAAGTCTTTAAAAAGATAAAAAATGTTGGAGGAGATAGTTCTGTATCTTCAATTCATCTCTTCCATTGGAATTTAGAACTTCCTCCTTCATCCTATTGAGACTTCCTGGAGGAGCTGTTGGATGAAGGGAAAGAGCCAGAAGAATTTGAAACTGTGAGGAAGGTTATTCCTTATTCTTATTACCATAATTTGGATGTATTATTGAAGGTGAAGGCAGAAAAAAATCCTCCTCACCATGCCTGTGATCATCATATTGAATTAGAGGGGTCTCTACCTTCAGCTGGTGTCATCCAATAGTTTTAAAATCAAGAGTTATAGAAACTAAGGGCCTTTATTTCAGATAACTTAAAGAAAGGTTTAATCTGGACAAGCTCCTCTTCAAAAGGAGCACCTGTCCTCTTTGTCAAAAAGAAGGCTGGTGGCCTCCATTTGTGGTTTTATTACTGAAAGCTCAATAGTATCACTAAGAAGAGAAAGTATTTTGTTCCTACTATGAATAAGATTCTCACTGACCTCAATGGTTCTTCTATTTTCTACAAGATTGATCTGAATGGTGCATAAAACCTTCTCAGAATCAAGGAGGTTGATGAACACCTGACAGCTTTTATAACCAAATATGGGATATATGAGTCCTTGGTTATGAAATTTGGACTCACCAATGCACCTTTATACTTAAACTTAAAAAAATTCACATAAAAGAGGATTTCATTTACATGGAGCTAACAATAACACTTTTAACTTTAAATTAAAGTTGAAAGTAAGCTTTCTTAATTGAAGACCTTATTTTTAAGTATGGGTTTCATTTTTTATCTGAGAATGCCCTGTATATCAATTATTGATCATGAGAGATGTGCTGAAGGCATAAAAGAAGCCTTTCAATAACTATTTTTGTCCATAGCAATAATTCAATCAATCAATCATTTTACAAAAGGTAATATTGTATTATATATAAAATTTGATATTATTGAAATGATTGTTAAGGTATTTTACTCTTTATAAAACATAAATAAACATTTGAAGTCATAAAATTTAGATTATATTTTTTGTGATAACCAATAATAAAGCTTAACATATAAAATTTCTCTTTTAAAATCCATAAATTTCCTCTAAGAACTCTTCAATATTATTTTATAATAGAATATTGAGTTTTAGCGTATTTTTACCTTATAAAAATTACTTGATACTATAACTATCGTTTTTTTATTTGTTGTATTAAATAAATATTATAAGTAAGTTTTCTCTGAATTTCTAGCTATTTTTTTACCTAGTATTAGATTTTTATATAGAATTTCTCTATACTATTTATCTCTGAGCAGTGTGTTTGCTACTTCTTTTGTAAAAAAATTTGTATTCTTTATAAGTGGATAAATATTATTCTTTTCCACATATGATTTTCTCATTCAGAGCTTTTACATTTCTTATTATTATAGCTGTCAGTGAATATAATAATAATAGAATAGTTATTAAGAATTTTACATTATTAACTTATCCAATAGTGATTAATTCTTCCTTTTATTATAATTAACTTTAATAATTATATAAATTTGTGGTTATAATAATTAATTTTATTCTATTTTCTACTGAGGACAGTCACAGTACTCTTGATATTTGTTACTTTTATCAAGAGCTTCATACAAAAACATTAAATCTGGGGACCTGGAAATTATTTTAACGAATTTTTGGGACATAACTCATATTCTAGACCTTATTGTACACTATTTTGAATTAAAATGGCTATACTTACTTATATTTGGCTTTTGTGGGAATTTATTCCTTACACATAATCTTTATGATATTAATAAAGAATTTTTTCTTGAGAATATTTCTTGAAAAATATACTATTGAGTGATTTGGAATAAATTTCCATTGTACAATTAATGGCTTTCTCACCTCGCAGACTGGAAATTTATTCTTTGATTTATTCTAGTATAAAGTGAATTATAATACAATTTTGATTAATGAACTTATTAATTGCATAATTCTTATTTCTTTAAAGAGAGATAAAAAATAAAAATCTTTTGACTTAAAAATTTTTTACTCTTTTGAATATTCTCCTTCATTTTTGACATAATTCGCCATAAATTACTTTTTTAAAACAACTTTGTTTTACAAGTTGAGTCAACAAGTATTTTTTACTATAGCTTATTAATGAAAATCAACTTATAATTATATTCTAGTTCAATCAATAAGAGAAATCTCTTCTGAATCTAGAATTTCAGAGTCTAGTGTTGAAATTCAAATCAGCCCAGGGCCAAAGGGAGTACTTACAAAAGAACCCTTTAAGGCTCCAGGAGGTGAATTTATCCATTTTTCAGTAAAAGTGTCTCTAAATTTCCGTGAATTGAATCCTATTAGAGTTTGAAGCAACTACTCCATCCAATCAAATGGATGTGGACTGGGACATTCAAGTCAGAAATCCAAAACACAAGAATGTCAGCCCAGAGTAGAGGCCCAAATGGAGAATTCCAGAACTTCAACCAGTTCCCAAAGGTTAGCCAGAACCTTTGATACTCTTATTGAGAGTCCAGAAGCTGAAATAGCTGATATTCCTGTTGTCTGATATGTAAAATTCCAACAAGAAGTAGTATAGATATACTGGTTTATGGAGGAAAGTCAGAAGGAGTGGGAACTTCTTCTAAGATTGTGGATAGGAGAGATGAACTCCTACCTCACAATGCATAAGCTCTTAGGCCCAGAAAGGACAAAAGAGCTTCTGAAAAGCTGGACACCAAGTTCTTTCAAGGGAAAGGTTCAAAAGATCAAAGTTTGGTTGAAAAACAAAAGAATTATTTCAGAGGATCATAAGAAAGAGTGGGCCCAAAATAAAGACAACACCCCTGTAGAAGCTTCCCAAGCTTCCAAAAGTGCCAAATACAGACAGGAAATCCCCAAAGAGAAATCAGAAAGGCAAGAAAAAGGCAAAGCTCAAGTGGAACAAACCTTACCCTTACGGCTACAGGATTCCAAAGAAAGAAACTACAGGCAAGGACAATGTGTTCAATATGGCAAGAACCTTTATGGAACTAAAATACAAGGAGGAGGAAAAAATTAACCAATAATTTCAAAAGAAATAGACCTTGTAAAGCTTGTAAATCACATTGAAACTTGTAACAAAACTTGATACTTTTTGTGTATATCTAACAGAAGTTTGGTAAAGACATTTTACAAGTAAAATATTCAAAAAAGACCATTATAGGTCTTCAGAATATTAATAAAGAAAATATATTTTCTTTGACACTTATTTGCTAAAGAATAGAGACCAAAGACACTTTTCTTAATCAACCATATGATAACTCCATTTATTTTATTGCTAAACAATTAAAGCATTCAAGAATAAAATTCCAAAGCTTGGAAATCTCAACTGGTCACAATAAAGCTCTTTTCCGGGAAAAATTGGAGAAAAGTGATAAAGCAAGACTTGAACTTAAATAAGATATTTATTCAAGTATGAGCAAACATTCTATAAAAAATGAGTTACCAAGACAGTCTACACCAATTTTTTACAGAAATGTGTTTAAATTCAATAAATATGACTTACATCATACAGTCTCAAGTAATTCAGAAGTAGAAGCTGCCTTGAGCTTTAAAGACACCCTGAATTATTCCATCACCAAGGTCCATGTGATGTCACATCACACTTTCTTGGTTTATCTTGAATCACATTCCTTGGGTGATCTATTCACTATGTGATTTTATATAAACCTAGATAGAAGTGATGTAATAATTTTTATTAACTAAACAGTAGTATTGTTCATTTTTCATAAACATCAGGTTGTTGATGTAATATTTACTCATGGTTTATTTATCACAAATTTTACAGGCTTATGACCATGGCCCATGTGATTGATATTAAGTTAACCCTGGATTGATAGTTAAATGAGCGATAATTTGAAAGATGAATTGGCTATAGGTTGAGATAAAATAAACTATATTGTGGTATTAAACCAACAATATGTTCATATCTTTAAAAGCTACGCCAAAAAATGTTTCAGGTTAGTCTCTCATAGCTCAAAATTAATTGTGAGCAAAAAGCTTACACTCAAAAAATCCACAGAAATTGAAACAGACCCGGTTAACCGAAAGGGGAAAAAAACCATAATCATCAGATTGGACAAGCAGGAGTCTGTGAGTGATATAAGCTCCTCTGACCACCAGTCGCTATAGAATAAATCAACAACCCACCAATTATTCTTAATAGGTTCTATACATCTTGCCTTGTTTCTTTTTATTTCTTCTTGCATCTGTAGTTGCTTTGTTAATCCTTTTTTCCTTGTTTACTTCTTGTCCGTATTACTGCTTGCATCCGCAGCTGATTGGGTCTTCACCATTACTACTCTTACCTTTTTATTTCCCACAGGACTTGCTCTCTACCCTCAGGTAAAAAAAACCTTTTTGTTACACCTTCTGAATGATAGTTAATAAAGATCATAGTTTGTAAATTCTCACAGAAATTGAATCAAAGACACACTGGTAACTATTTGATTATGGTACAAACAAAATTTTCAGAATATGTTGAAGCAAATGTAGGTTAGACATGGTTTATTCAAGGTATCTTCAAGCAAAAAATAAGGACTTACCCCCATAAGGTGGCTGTATTTGCATTTCAAGATGTTGAGATGGTCTAAGAGTCTTTATCCGATCACAAAGAAGGTAGACTTTACTTGATTTTGATCCAAATAATTCCATAAGCTAACTGAGCTTTCTGTTGGACCGTCATTACAGAAGAGGCTCCAAGTGTTTGTGAAAGGACAGGTAGTTATGTCCTCCTTGCTGGTAAAACTCCCAGAATTGGACCGATGATTTCCTTCAGGTCCTGCTTTGAGAATTACAGAAGCATTTCTTGCATTCTGACAACCACCAATGCCTTGGACTGGAATGGCAGGATTCAGTGCGAATTGATTCTTTTAACCATTCCTTGACAACAGGTGATTGAATAAAAGTTATTTTCAGGAGCGGGATATTTTGAAAGGTCCAAACCAATCAAGGAAGAATTAAACACCACTTCTACAAGCCTTGTGTGATGTAAAGCATTCAAGTGCAAGGGGGTAGAAATTTCAAAATGTAGGAAATAGAAACAAATATCATGATGAAAGGAAGGTCAAACTAAAAGAAATAAGATATTGGGTATGCTGATGGGCACTTTACAAAATTCAAGAGATAAGTAGACTTGAAGCTATATTTCAATTCCCCAAGGTAATAAAAAAGTGAAAGGAGCTAAAAGTTTATAATTAAGTTCTCTCTAAAAAGAGACTATGAAAAGCGCCTAGAATCTGTCGTATGCTAAAATCAATTAGCTTTTTAAGTTTTGGTTATCACTACTCTGGTCTTTAGTGTTGTCTTTGTTCATTGCACTTTCAAAGAATGGAAATTTCACCATTTTATTGCAAGGAGGAATCAAAGTAAGTAGTTTGACTTACTCTTTATTTTTAATCTCCACAAGCCAACTTGCCTTTTTTTGTTTGGTACAAATAATTTTGCTTTAATTTACTCTATGCAAAAAGGAAAGTATTAATTTAAGAGCTTAAAAATATTCTTTTTTAATTTTGAAATAAATACGACAACTCAAACAATCATAATTTGTAAAAACAACAAGCTTTATAAAACATGAATCTATTTCAGATAATTATTGGTAATAATACAAAAAGAATTAAGCAATCACAATCAAATTACTGTTATATTTTGGAAAAAATGTAGTTTTAAAACAAAATAGTGCAACATATGACTATATAGCAATGACAAAAATTCAATTTGCCCGCCAAAAAACTCGCTTTTTTATTCTAATTATTAATGTCGAAGAGAATTATACTTTAAAAAAGCTCTTCATTGGCTCTTCATTGGGTATTAAGAAAATTTGAAATATAATAACTCATTTCAAAGAGTTTTTGTTTGAAAAAATTTCTGTTCCTGATAATCATAAAAATATTGATATAAAAATATTCATTATCCTAACATTAAATATTTTGTAAACTCAATAAGTAGGAACAAAATGTGTTCCAAAGATAATCATTGATTCTCATTAGATATTTGGGCTAAGCCTCAAAACTAAATTGGAATTTACTAATTCTTTTTCCTTAAGAAATACTTTACATGCAGAAACTAATTATTGAATATTTGAGGTTAGAAATTAAAACTCTTTTTTGAGATTGATTGAGTTTTTTGAAATACATTTGATTAAAATTGAAAACAAATAGGTAATTTGAATTATAATTTTTTTTTGGAAAAATTTCAATAAAAAAGGCTTTGAAAACATTTTTATTTTACTTAACTTTTAAAATTTCATATGACAGCGAAAACATTTATGATACTGAGGCTTTCAAAAATAAATTTTTAATTGTGAAAATTGTTTTTATCAAGTTGAATATAATTGAACATTTTGTTTTTGGGAATCTGAGCTATCAATCCCAAAATGATCATCACTAAGCTTGAATAATCCAAAATAATCAATTCATGTTTTTAATTATTTCAGAAAAGTGTTGTTTTGATTCATAAATCCAAAATTAACCAATTCTTTACAGAGAAGAATCTTTTTTGTTTGAGATATATTTTTGTACTAAGAGTACTTGTTTTCTGCTCATTTATAACCATTATTCAGTAAAATAAGTTATTTGGGACAATTCACACTCTAGTGAGCCATAAATGCTTCTATATTGAGTCAATTGCTATCTCTAAGTGGAAAATTCAGAAATGAATCAAATAAGATAAGTTAATAAAGATGTTGAAAAAATCAAGCTATACTAATCAAAATGTAAAATTTTCCATTTAAAAAACTTCATTAATAATTTAGTTTACTAGATCAGGGAATTATATGATATTTTGGGATTACTAAGTTTTTGGAATAACTCTTTACTAATTTATCTTAAAAAGGTTTGATATAGGGTATTGGTAAACCCATGTAAGCAATATTAAAAAAGAACCTAAGCCCTTATGTCTTTTTAATTAAAATTTAGCTAAAAAAATATCTATTGGGCAAAAACCCATATATGGAATTGTTAATACCATTGTTGATTCCATATATGGCATGAATGCCCTGATTTATGCAAAAATTGGCATCAATCCCATTGTTGATGCCATAAATGGCTCAAATGGCATCAGAAAAGACATAGAAATTCCATTTATGGCCTTGTTAGTTCCATAAATGGAATAAATGGCATACTTCATGCTCCCAAATGTCATTTTTGATGTCATTTTCTGGCATTTTTAATGCCATAAATAGAAATTATATGTCATTGTTGATGCCGTTTATTAAAACTTTAATGGTAAAAATGGCATTTTGATGTCACTGTTCATTCCATAAATGGCATCATTAATACCATTCATGGCATTGGAATGTCATTTTTGTTACCATTTATGGCACTCCTAATTCCATAAATGCAATAGTTATGATGTTAATGCCATTTATGGCCTTGTTAATGCCACATTTTTTAACAACCACTAGCCAGGGGTAAGGGTATTCATACTTACACCTACTAAAACACCTCAAATCAGCGAATTCACTGTGTGTACCAGCATTCAGTTTCAGAAATCTTCCTTTCTGAAACATGCATACATTCGGGTTCATCAATATAGCCTGTTAACTTCTGTACAGGTTGGAATTACCCAATAAATTTTGGATACACCATCCTGAAGCTGTATGATCACTCAAGACCACCACACCTCTTGTAGAGGTTCTGTACAGCCGTACAGGGTCTGTATTGGCCAGACTCAATTCAATCATCAATGATTCTCATGAAAATTCTCTGTCTGAATCAGTGCTAGTGATACTCATATATATCAGCCCCGCTTTCTCCCCCCTGGGGACTTTTCCCCAGTTAATCAATTTAGTTTATTTATTATTTTATAAATATCCTTATCCTTATCTTGGGGTATTATATTTATTTCATTTTAAGTTAGTCTTTGCATTTTCTTTCTTTGCCTGTACACTGTGAGTTGGGTGGACATATCCTTATTAACTCTTCTCTTTCCATTCTGACGGGCTAAAACAGTGTAGTTGGACTTGTTTGTGGTTGGCTGTTTTATTATTACTCTTATCATTTTTTGTTTCTTCTTTCTTATATTTCTTTATTTAGTAATCTCATCATCCTATACTCAAGTGTGTTTTGCCTTTACCATATCCTGAGCCCTCCATAGGTAAGTCCAGGTTTACTGATTGCAAGGTCCTCTTCATTTAGAAGAGTGCCTGTGACATTAAATTAATTAACTAATAATTGCTTCTTTCTTTTCATTCATTTAAATGAATTTCTCTCATTCTTCAAATTATGACTCTTTATGATTTTATTATTCTTCATTATTATGATTTCTCTCTCATAAATTTTCATCTTGTTCATTTTATTCAAATGAAAATTGATTCTTCTCATTCCTGAATTATTGCTGAAAATCTCAAGTTCATTCTCAGTTTTTTATAAAATCAAATTTTTCTTTTATTTTCTCATTCAGGTCTTATGAGGAATTTTTTATTGATTGGTTGATTGATTGGGGTTTATTTTGGTTATTGATTCAGAGATTCAGGATTCTGTTTGAATTGGATTGAATGAATGATTGAATCCCTCAAGATAACTGGTTATATTTAAGAATTTATTTGATTATTTATTCGCTTTTTTCAGCAAGATATTGAAATAATTCCTGAAGATATTGATTTACTGATTGATTCCTCAAGAAATTGATTGCTTATTCATTATTGAATTCTTCAATGTTCATTGACATTTGATTTGAAGTGACTTTTGATATTGACTGAATTTATTAAATTTGATTTTACCTCAAGATGTTTGAGTGATTCCTCAAGATTCTTCAAGGATTTCATTGATATTGATTTGGCCAAGCTTTTGATTCCTTATTTTCAAGTACCATCAAGTCATTTTCTTATTCATTCATAATTCCAGTTAGGAATAGCCCCCCAGCCAGCAATACAAGATCTCAAAGACATCAAGCTGTTCTTACTCCTACAGCAAGGACTCCTCTAGACCACACACAATCAGTTCATCAACTGAGTGAAAATTTGGACAGAGGACCACCAATAAAAGGAGCAGAACCCTCCAGAAGAGGAGGTGTGAAGTCAAGAAGATCAAGATCATTCTTTGGCATATTGGGTGGTTATCCAAGCATGGCTCAAGGTCCTAGAAGTAGATTGGGGGAAGTTGAAGATGAAGAGGGGGAGTCTGAGGAAGCTGAAGTGGCAGCTGTCTTGGAAGGTGCTGCTCAGGCTTCTGAAGCGGCAAATATTGCCCATTCTAATCAACTTCTTGTGTCTCAAGCTGAACCAAATTTCCTCAAGATGATGGAGCAGATGACTCAATTCATGGGGCAACTAACGCAAGCAGTTTCTCCCAGGGAAAATTCCAAATATCCTGCATTCAAGACTCCATCAATGAAGGCACCTGTTTCTTTTGATGGTACTCAAGACCATAAATTGGGAGGATTTATCCAATCCTGTCAATTGATTTTCAATAATTATCCAGAAAATCTCTTCTCTGACAGGAAGAGAGTTCTTTATTCAACTTCTTTTCACACTGGTAGACCTGGAAAATGGATTGTACCCTACCTTTGAAATATTTCCAATGAAGATCCTTCCTATCTCCTCAATAATTGTAAGTTATTTGAAACCCAATTATTCACTCTGTTTGGTGATCCAAATGAAGTCAGTAATTCTGAACAACTTCTGGAAACTTTGAGGATGAAGGAAAATGGTCATCTTTCCTTGTAAATTTCTGATCTCAGAAGTTTAATGTCAAGAATTGGAGACTGGAGAGAAAGGGCATAAATTCATGTTTATAGAAGAGGATTGGCATCAATATTATTAGTCCAGTTGGCTTCTCACCCTGAAACGTTTGACACCCTTCAAGAACTCATGGATTTCACCTTGTAATTAGATACCAGGTACCATGAGAGGCAGAGGGAAAAGGGTAGAAATTAAGAAAAGAAGCCTCCTGTCCCTGTATCCAATCCCTCAAAGCCTGCTCAAGGATCTTCTTAAAAAGGCCTCACCATAAGAAGAATAAGAAGGGCAAGAAATTTAAATCTTCAAAGGACAAGCCTCATGCTGCTCTCCCAAATAAGGAAAATAAGTTAATTGGTTCTGAAAAGGAGTGGAGGATAAAAGGGGGCTTATGTACTTGTTGTGGTGGAAAACACCCAATTGAGAAATGCTTCAAGGACCCCAGAACAAGACTGGATCATCAAGAGGCTTCCCTAGCAAGGAGGGAAAATCCTGAGTGGGAATCAGGATGTGTTCAATGGTTCTCACTTATTTCCTTCAAGAGAAAAATTGTGCACTCTGAATACTAATGTCAAGAAATTTTTAAAATTTCTTATTTTATTTTCTGTATCTGATATCTTCTATAGTCTTCTCATTGATTCTGGTTCTACAAACTCTTTTATTGCAAAGAATTTTATTCTCAAGTCCTCATTGACTGTGTCAGAGCTCCCTGAAAAGATTCATCTTTCCATTCTGGATTCAAATGAATCCCCTGCCTTGTTCATCACTCTTTATACCAAGTGAGTAGTTGAGTTTATTTCCTTACCAAGATTTGAAAGGGACTTTTGTATCATAGATTCACCCAAGGGAGAAGACATAATATTGGGCTATGATTTCCTATAAAATTTTAATCCCATTATTGATTGGAAAAATGGATTGATCACCTATGTTTCTAGTCATAAGGACTCTAGTGGAATTAATTCTTTGACTAGTGATGACTTGGCCACTGCTTTCAACAGTGTTTCTCTGGTTGGTGAACTTAAGACACCTTCCCTTCTTTCCTCTGTCCATATCCCTTTTATCATTTGCTCTCAGTCATTACTTCTATGAAGAGATGAAGTCTTCAAAGAGATAAATGATGTTGGAGAAGATTTTACTATATTTTCACTTCATCTCTTTCAAGGGGATATGGACCTTCCTCCTTTATCCTTTCATACTTCCATGGAGGAGCAGTGGGATGAGGAGGAAGAGCCAGAAGAAATTGAAACTGTGTTGAAGGTAGTCCCTCCTGCTTATAACCAATATTTGGATTTGTTCTCCAAGGAAAAAGAAGAGAAACTCCCTCCACATCACACCTGTAAGCATCATATCAAACTGGATGGTCTTCTACCTCCGATTGGTGTTATCTACTCATTATCAAATCACAAGTAAGAAACACTATGGGCTCAAATTTCAGAGAATGTAGAGAAAGTTTTTATAAGGCCAAGCTCCTCTTAAACAGGAGCACCTGTCCCTTTTGTTAAGAAAAAGGATGGTAGCCTTCCTCTTTGTGTTGACTATGGCAAACTCAATTCTGTCACTAGGAAAAACAGGTACCCTGTTCCTCCTATGAACCACCTTCTCACCCTATTCAATGGTTCCACTATCTTCTCCAAGATAGCTCTGTGTGGTGCATATAATATCCTGACAATCAAAGAAGGGGATGAGCACTTAACTGCCTTTAGAACCAAATATGATAGTTATGAGTATTTGGTTATTCCATTTTCCCTTACCAATTCTCCTGCTTCTTTCCTGAATCTTGTGAATTATATATTTGCACATTTCATGGAAATTTTTGTTTTAGTTTATTTAGATGATATTATGGTCTTTTCTAGTTCTGAGGAGGGTCATATCAGACATGTGGACTCTTTCCTCAAAAGACTGAGAGTCAATAATTTGGTTTCCAAAGCCTCAAAGTGTGTATTCCATGCCTCAATTGTGGAATAGTTGGGCTATGCTGTCTTGAGTGATGGCCTCAAGATAGATTCTCCAAAGGTTCAGCAAATCCTCAATTGGTCACAGCCCAAGAACAACAAAGCCCTTCAATATTTTCTTGGCTTTGCCAATTTCTATCACTGTTTCATTAAAAATCACCTTAAGAAAATCAATGCTCTCACTTCCCTCCTCAAAAAAGATTCTCCTTTTATCTTCAATGGGGAAGCTATGAATCAGTTTCAAATACTCAAAGAAGCTTTCACCACTGTTCCTATCCTCTCTCATTTCAATCCTTCTCTACCAACTATTGTAGAGACCCATGCCTCTGATTGTGCCTTGGGTGCTGTACTGAGTCAGGTGAATGACTCAGGAATGCATCCCATTGCATTTGATAGTTGCAACCTTCTACCAGACGAGCTGGACTATGAAATTCATGACAAGGAGCTCCTTGGAATAGTTTGGGCTCTCAAGTGCTTGAGGTCTTTTCTTTTTTCTCTTTCAAATCCTCTTGAGGTCTTTACAGACCACTCTTCTCTTCAGTATTTCATGTCTTCCAAATTTCTTACTCATTGTCAGGCCCATTGGGCTGAATTTCTTTCTGAGTTTTATTTCACTATCACTTACCTCCCAGGCAGGAAGACCACTTTACCAGATGCCTTTTCACCTTGGGATGATGTGTACCCAGAGAGGGGGTGGACTTCATCAGCAAGAATCCTCAAAGTTTTCATCAAGTTATCAAGAAAGATGGAATTCAATAGGTCCAATTCTTCTCAATTAAGGTTGAAATATTCTCAGAGTTGGTTTATCAGATTCAAAAAGAAGTATGGAAACACAAAGACTACAAGCAAATACTTGAGAAACTAGAAAGAGATGAAACAGTTTCAGATTATACTCTTGAACCTCAATCCAAGTTATTATTATTCAAAGATATAGTGCTAATCCCAAGCAATGAAAAAATGATTATTTTAAGATAATTCAAGATTAAAATGATTCAAAATGGTAAAGTCTTTCATGGGATAAGGATTGATTGATTCTGCTATAGTTACTCTTTGCACATCTAGTGCTACTAGTATAGACAATAGGAGAAGGTTCTTCAAGATATAAGACCTTAGTATTCTGCTATTCTCTATTCAACAGACCATTTTATTATGACTTTATTTTCATTTTACAAGTATTATAAGCTCACTATTATTGACACTAAATGAAATATCAAATTAAGATCTCTTTCCACTTCTTTATCAATGATAGTCATAATCACGATAGTTCAATAATTGCAAATAAGATAGTTAAGATTTATGGTATGATATATCTTTTCTTCTTCTAATAGAATTAGATTAATAATCTGATAGAAGAGCTAGGACCCAGTATTATTCTTCTAATGTGTTTTATTTTCTCATTAATATTGTTGACAGTTTTGATGAGCTAAAAAGTGTGTATTTTTATCAATATTGGGGATACTATCATAGGTATAGATTAGTTACAAATTGAATTTGGGTAATTTCAAGGGGTGGAAAACGTTTCATCCCTGTATAAGAAGTAATTAACCCAAATTTAATTTGAATTTTTTTTGTATTTATCATATCATGACTAGAATTTAACAACACTATTACCTATTTATTATTACTTTTCCTTTGTTTGTATAAAAGTGATAATAATATTATATTATGATGATTCATTTGAGATTATTTTTTTTCAGTTTAATTGTGCGCATAGTTTTTAAGAAAATTAATATTACAATTTCAGTGGAAGTAGTGTATTAAGAAATTTTTTTCCAAATAAATCTTGCTAAGCTGGCGAATTTTCAAAGGTACTTACTTCAGCTTATTTTGGATGTGGTTCCGCAATTATGAAGGGCATGAAGAGATTTTTAAAGAATTCTAAAAGTATATCAGAGAAGAGTGAAAAGATTTAAAGATTTATCAATTGGATTGAGAGATTTCTAAATGATGGTTGGGATTTATGACAACTATCCACACATTTTTGAAAGATATTCAGATATTGATAAAACCTATTTCATATGAGACAAAGGTGATTATATCTTCCTAAATAGGTTTTGAGATTTTTGGAAAGACATTCCAACTAGTTTCAAACGATATAATGCAGAAATATTCACAAAACATTGAAAAATATTTAAATAACATTTCAAAATGTCCAGGTAGATTTGAACAATGAATTCATGGCTTTAAAAAATATTCAAATAAAGCTGGAAAATGTGCGGATGGATTCGAAGAATGCTCGGATAGCTTAGAGTAATGTCCAAATATAATTGAGAATGCTCAAAAGAGCTTTTGCCAACTTCCAAAAACCGTTTAATAATCTCAAATAGTGTTAATTGATTTTAAAATAGGTTCTAAAAATGGAAGAACAGGATTGAACAATGTTTGAATAGGTTTTAACAATTCTCAATTACGTTTCAAAAATGGGCCCAAAGGTTTGAGCAATGTCTCAAGATGTTTCAAAAGTGTTGAAATATGTTTGAAAAATGTGTAAATATGTTTGAACATTATTCAAATAGTTTTTAACAATTCTCAAATATGTTTCAAAAATGTTCATATACTTTAAACATTGCTCAAACCTCTTGAAAGAAATCTCAAACCTCTTTGAAAATTGTTTACACATGTCACAACCATTTCAATTCACCCTCTTGGACCTCAATATGGCAGACTAATTCCATTTCCAATTTATGGCAATTTGGTCATATCCATAATCATTGGCCAAATTGGCCATTTCATCTTTTTTTGCCTTTTATGGTCATTTTACCATCTGGGCCCAGCTTGCCCCTTCATCATAATCAGGCCTTTCCTGGCCAGGTTTTTCTTTTGGGAAGTCTATTTTATTTTCTAGTCAACAGGTAAAATACAGCCCAAAAGCCTTTATTTGGCTTTTTAAGCTTAAAATACAGATTTGCACAGTTTGCACATTTTTTCTGTATTAGCCACTTTAGGCTATTTTCCCATGTAATATGGGAAATATGCCCAAATGTTAATATTACTCCATTTGGGGTTTAATTTCAATATTTCCCCATTTTCCGCATTTCTGTGCATTTTTTGCACACTTTGTGCAAATCTAGTTTTAAAGCTGTATACGCTGTATTTGGCCAAATCACCAAAAAGACACTTTCTAACCTTTGGAGATACTGAAACTTATTTTTCACTCTTATCCTCCTGAAATTAATTCAAAAGACCTTTGGCCACTTTCACCCTCTAATAACCAAAAGTGCCATAAATGGTGTTATACACCATTATGCATATTTTTTCACCAGAAATCCATTGGCGCCAATATTGAATGGTTATTTCAAATTTTTATCAGGTCATCAAGGCATCATGTCATCCAGAGGATTCATCAAGGCGCAAGGACAAGTGTCAATCTCAAATACCAATGATGCCATTAAGCAATAATTGGTTATTCTCATTCACAGTATTCCTCCAAGAGGATACTGGCAGTACATTCTGAAGGGATATTCAAGAGGAAGTCTCAAAACAATTTTCCCAGGGTCAGTGCTCCATCAATCCACCTTGGAAATCAAATTCATTCAATACAGTCTGGATTCATCAAGACCTGTATTTCATTCATACACCATGGTAATTTCATTAAACACAGTTCATTTTCCGATTTGGCAAGGTATAAACTTCATCAATCTGTCAAATACAGCTTTGAGGATTCATTATACACCAGCTCTCAGCCTGAAGGAGTCAATCTCTCAACATTTGACATATACCAACCTCCTTTGACCCTGGGGCATTTTTCCCCCAGTTAATTAATATATTTTGATTTTATATTATCTTTCTTTTCTTTTCATTCTGTTAAGTGAAAACTGATATTATCAAGTCAGTCATTTAGAACCTCTTTCCTTTTCTTTCTTTGCCTGTCAATGGATATTTGGTGGTCATATCCTTACTAATTCCATTGTTCATTTTGGAAGGTTGAAAAAGTGAGTAAGGACTTACTTGGTTGGCTCTTTGGCCATTTGGCTTCCCTTTCCACTTGTTGAATCTCATCTTTGTACCTGCATATTTCTTAGAGTAATTCAATTCTTTTATTTTATTCTCTTTATTCTTTGGGGTATTCTGTGTGAGTTCCCTGATTGCTGAGTGCCATGCCACTCTTGTTTTTCACTAGAGCCCCTGTGACATCACCTATTTGAACATTGTTCAAACCTCTTATAATGTAAGGCTTGAATATAAAATAATCAGCAAATATTACCAATATTTTACTTATTGTACTATGAATATTTTTGTTAAATTAAAGAAGAAGAATAATAATAATAAAGAATTATTGTAATCATGGTGTGAAATAATTATATTATTCAATAAATATAATAATATAGATTATATTATAAAAAAATAATATAATAAGAATAAATATATCAATATTCAATAATTAATATACTTATGGCACCTTATGGTTGTTACAAAGAAAAAAAAATGCGTAAAAAATTGTTATTTAATAATAAATGACAACTTATAACAATACTATCACCAATATTATAGCTATATATTAATATAAATACTATTAAACATAATAATAGAGATAAAACTATCATCAAAGAGGAAAATATGCTACTTTTGACACTTAATATGATAATTTTCAATTAATTTATGCATAGAAAGGTAAATCAAACTTAGTTAAATTGTATTTACAGTTAAAAATAAAAGAAATTACTAATACTCTTCTTTTTATGCCGCATTTGAGATTCATAGAGAAATTTAACAAAGAAAATTAAAAAATTGATTATTAAAATAAAGATGAGCTTTGGTCTTTCATAATATAATAGATTTATATATGAAGAATAAATAAATCAGCTTGGGATTTAATGTTTTCAGGTCTTTGATATGTCTGAGGGGGAAGTAGAGGTAAAAAGAGCTCTATATATAGTAAAGCTCTTGCCTCCTAGAGTCCAGAAGGCTTCTAGTAGAGGTTTACTGATATGATCCACTGGAATTGATCTTTTTCTTGAGGTTTAATGATGATTACATCATAATTGAGCCATCTCATCTCATTATTATGCCATTATTTAGAGTTATCACTATAACTCTTTGTTTGCTGACATCATAGGCTTGACAGAAGCCAAATATTTGTGGATTTTGGTAGTATTAATAATAAAATAATAGTATTCACCAGTTTTATACCTCATATAGCTGTTAAACTTAAAATAAGATTACAGTGAGTGATCATAATTGGTTAATGTTAAGCTTAAACTTTGATAATGAAGAAATTTTGAGTTATACATGCTACAGACATTCAGAAAGTGAATTATGATAGCTTGAAATTTCATTATTAGAATTCAAATAGAAATTCATTACATCATAAAACTCTATTCTTGATAATTCCTCTTGTAAGGTGTGGATATGAAACTTTGACAAAATATCAAGTACGTTTCCTGTCCTCAAGATTTGTATAAGGTAAAATTATTTCAAAATAATAATAGATAGTATTTTTAAAGAGAAAACACACCAATTATTTTTTTTTAAATTTGTAAGTATAAAAAAATAATATAATAAAAATTTATTGTTTTACCATCAATAAAGATTTATCCAAAAATACTCTACAAGAGATATTTGAGGCTACAAAAGAAATTTCAATTGGAATTAATTGAGAAATGAACTGCAGCAAATTAATTAAAGAAAAAAGTCTTTAAAAAGATATTTGAAGAGAAAACACACCCAAAAGTGACCAGAGTGAATTTGGAAACAAAGTGACAAAGTTTACAGTGTTGAAAGATGCTTTAATTCACTTTTGGGGTGGTTCAGGGGTAAAAATGATTATAAGAGTTACAAAAAATGATTATAATGACTTTTTCACATGGTTAAAAGGTTCAACATGTTTGAAAAAAGGTGGTTGGAATCTTTTATTGATTGGTTTGACACTGTTTAAACTAATTATAAAAGGAAAAGATTCTAACATGAAGACAAAAGTGGGACAAAGAAGACATTCTTTTATAGCCATCAATTTTCTTACTCCAAAAGGAAAATTTACTCTTGTCAGTCGTTAAAAACATTCTAAAAAAAGAAAAGCCAATTATGGCATCATTGAACCCTGGTTTAGACCAAAAAAGGGCTGGTTTAAGCCATTTTTTGCTATTTTTAGCCAATTGAAACCCTTAGATCAGTCATTACTATAGCAATACCTGGTCTAGAGCCTTAAAACCACGTCAGAATGTGTGTAAGAGGCATAGAAACCAGCTAAAACTGCTTTTACTAACATTGTTTTAACTTAAGGGTAGTCTTACCCTCTTGGCAGAAGTTGAAACTACCGCGGTTGGTATCAAAACCTCATCATCAATTGAGTCACAAACCCTGTGACTCAATTCCAGGCCAAAAGTAATGAAATTTTGTATGGATTACAACATCCCAGTCCAGTAAGCAAGGATTTTGGGGGTCTAGCTCCCCCTTGGAGCTAGAGTGTCTTGTACCCCCTAGAATTAATCTTTCCAATTTATTTTTTCTTTAATTCCTCATTATGTAATACAATTATAATTTACATATGTAATTCAATTGAGTTTTTAATTACACATCTGTAATAATTGATACCTCATATGTAAATTAAAATTCACTTATGTAATACCCGCGCACATTTTTACATTTCAATTGAAAATACTTCAATCCCTCATAGCTTCTAAACCAAACACAACACCTCAATTTTAACACAAAAATTGATGGTTAACACTACATATGGTGTGAATTAAAAGGTTTTGAGAATTTTCATAATTTTGTACAAAAAGATACTGAAAACTCAATTTAAGCTTATTTAAAGATGAGTCAGAGAAATTTCATCCAGATGTGACCATACTTTATTTTTTTATGAGGAGTCCATTGGTGGGATAATTTCCTTATGTTTATTTATTGGATAAAAAGTTATAATATATTTTATATAACCTTTCACCAAAAATATTTTAATTTCATAATTTTAAATTTTGTTGTAATTTTTATTTTTGAATTATAATTAGATTTTGATATTTAAATATAGATTTGTATTTATATTTCAACTTCTATTTTTATAATATAAATAAATGTATTTTATTATTATTTGTATCTTAATTCATCATTTGTGGTCTTTTGGGTATATGAAAATACCTCTAAGGCTCACACTTCTTTCAACCCACGTTTCCTGCCAAAATTTACTATTTTAAACTTCAAACCATGATTTCAAGGGGTTTTAACCTGAATATAATGATAAAAATCACATCATAATTCACGTATGAGATAGTGAAATGTGAACATTCACCCTTTTTCAGTTTGGACCTATTTCACAACAAACTGATCAACAGCTATAGCAACTTTGTTCAATAAACCCTTACAAGTTATACCTTGTTTATAGCTTTTCAAACAGGGTCTATATGTGTATTTTTATCCATTAATTGAGTGGTAACTTTATGTTTGTTTCAACCCTTTATCATTTGTTTTTGAATAAATATGAGCTAAAAGCCATGAATATACGTGCTAATCATCAAAAGGCATATATTCAGGTTATTTCCTCAAGTATTGACTTTCCAGATATGGCATAAATATATATATGGGGATCTTTTAATGGGGAATGGAATGGTTCAATTCATTTCAAATGTTGATCATTTTTTTGTGATATAATGAAGGATTTATTCCTTTTTACGTCATTTTTACTTATTACTCAGTAGGTGTTGTCTTCACGGATATGAAATAAAAATGTCATATGTGTATTTTACCATGGTGAATCTAATTAGGATATTTATTACAAATTCTCATTAATTGAATTCTGATATGATCAAGCATTTATGCCTTTTTATTGCATCTTCATTCATTTTAAGATAATCATTTTAATTCTTATTGTTAGAATAAATGGTTTAAAGTTGTTTTTTGACCCTTTTGGATATCTGTTCAAATCTCAAAGACTCACATATAACATTTTCAGAATTCTTTAAACATTGTTAAAATCCTTTCAATCATTTTTTAAACCTATATAAAAATGATGCAAACCTGTTTGCACATTGTTGAACCTTGTTTAAACATTCTTTAAGCCTATTTGAACATTGTGCAAATCTCTTTTATCATTGTAAAAGCCTCTTTTTCCATTTTTCAAACCTATTTGAAAATTCTTCAAACCTATTTGAACATTGTTGAGACCTATTTGAAAACTGTTCAAACCTATTTGAACATTGTTCAAACCTATTTGAACATTGTTCAAACTTATTTGAACATTGTTCAAACCTATTTGAACATTGTTCAAACCTATTTGAACATTGTTCAAACCTATTTGAACATTGTTCAAACCTATTTGAACATTGTTCAAACCTATTTAAACATTGTTCAAACCTATTTGAACATTGTTCAAACCTATTTAAACATTGTTCAAACCTATTTGAACATTGTTCAAACCTATTTGAACATTGTTCAAACCTATTTGAACATTGTTCAAACCTATTTGAACATTGTTCAAACCTATTTGAACATTGTTCAAACCTATTTGAACATTGTTCAAACCTATTTGAACATTGTTCAAACCTATTTGAACATTGTTCAAACCTATTTGAAAATTGTTCAAACCTATTTGAAAATTGTTCAAACCTATTTGAACATTGTTCAAACCTATTTGAACATTGTTCAAACCTATTTGAACATTGTTCAAACCTATTTGAACATTGTTCAAACCTATTTGAACATTGTTCAAGCCTATTTGAACATTGTTCAAACAGTTTTGAACATTGTTCAAAACTGTTCGAACAGTGCTCAAAACTATTTGAACATTGCTCAAACCTATTTAAACATTGTTCAAAACTATTTGAACATTGGTCAAAACTATTTGAACATTGTTCAAAATATTTAAACATTGTTCAAAACTATTTCAACATTGTTTAAAACTATTTGAACATTGTTCAAAACTATTTGAACATTGTTCAAAACTATTTGAACATTGTTCAAAACTATTTGAACATTGTTCAAAACTATTTGAACATTGTTCAAAACTATTTGAACATTGTTCAAAACTATTTGAACATTGTTCAAAACTATTTGAACATTGTTCAAAGCTATTTGAACATTGTTCAAAACTATTTGAACATTGTTCAAAACTATTTGAACATTGTTCAAAACTATTTGAACATTGTTCAAAACTATTTGAACATTGTTCAAAACTATTTGAACATTGTTCAAAACTGTTTGAACATTGTTCAAAACTATTTGAACATTGTTCAAAACTATTTGAACATTGTTCAAAACTATTTGAACATTGTTCAAAACTGTTTGAACATTGTTCAAAACTATTTGAACATTGTTCAAAACTATTTGATCATTGTTCAAAACTATTTGAACATTGTTCAAAACTATTTGAACATTGTTCAAAACTATTTGAACATTGTTCAAAACTATTTGAACATTGTTCAAAACTATTTGAACATTGTTTAAAACTATTTGATTATTGTTCAAAACTATATGAACACTGTTCAAAACTATTTGAACACTGTTCAAAGCCATCTGAAGATTGCTCAAAACTATTCAAACATTTTTCAAAACTATTTGAACATTGTTCAAACCTCTTGAAACATTCTGAAAATTGCTCAAACTCATTTGAACATTATTCAAACCTATTTGAACATTATTCAAACCTATTGCAACATATATAAAACATATTTGAACATTGTTAAAATCTCTCTGAACATTGTTCAAACCTATTTGAACATTTTTCAGACCTATTTCAACATTTTTCAAACCTATCTGAATTGTCACAACCATGTGAAATCACCCCCCAATGAGTGTTTACAGCAAATCTTGCCTGACCCCAGTTTGTGCCCAATTGGCCATATCATGAGTGTTATGGCTTATTGCCCCTTTTTGGTGCTTTATTTCCTTTGGGCCATATCCCCTTTCACTGGCCACTCATGGCCTCAGGCCATATCCTATAATCATTGGCCTCATTGGCCAAATCTGCACCTCACTGACCCCCAGGCCAATACCCTTGTTTTGGGGCTGGGGGTCCATTCTGCCTTCCAGGGGCCCCTGGCCCCTCTACCTATCTCCATAGCTTTTTCTTCACCCACGTTTATTGGGGGTCAATGGCCTAAATAGCCTTTTTGGGCCATTTAGGCCTCCAATGGCCTCTATGGCCCACGGTTGGCAGTCCATGCAAGCTTTTAGGCCCCTTTTGGCCTAATCCCAATGGGGCCAAAAGGGGCCAAGGGGGAGTTCTACAAGCCCCCAAGGCAAGGTGGGTCTCAAAACACAAGTGGGCTTACCTGATCCCATTTTGGCCCCAAGTCCAAGAATCCCAAAATGGCCAAAAGGACCCCAGGACCCCGAATTGGCCACAAACCACAGGTTGGCCATAATGAAAAATAGACCCCATTTTCAACCCATGCCCTCTGGAAACCAACAGGGGCCACCAGATCAGGTCTAGCAAGGCTTCCCCTCAATACAGGGGAAACCTTTTCCTTCACTCATGTACCCTGTAGAAAAGGATCCAGGCATGGTTCATATATGGTATAATATACCATTATGCACCATTTTTGCTCAGAAGTCCAATGATGATTTTATAAGGACTCAAATATGTTATTTTGATTCAAATCCCCAAATCCATCACCCATTTTGAAGGAAGACGTTTCAGTCATTCAGTATTGCAATACCTGATGGCTACCAGGAGATCATTTGAGGACCTCAACAACCTGGCCCTGCAGGAGTTGGTTTTTTTTCATTTGAAGATTATTAAAGGGGTAATTTCAAGAGAGTATCATAAATTAAATCAGTTTTCACGGCATCGAGAACTTCAGTATTCCTTGGACAACTCAATTGCTCCATACAAGCTGTATTCAATCAACTTGTATGGCCGTGGCCCTTTTGGGCCAATTGCTATTCCACTTTGCAAGTTCAGTCACACACTTCAATTCTCAAGATGGCCAGATCTGTATTAAGCCAAAAAAGTAAATGAATCTGGGTGATCAACCCTCCAGGATTGGTCTTTAATGTTTTACATATACTGGCAACCTTGTTCTTCCCTTGGGAATTTTTCCCCAGTTAATTGATATATTGGATGTATTTTTATCCTTATTTCTTTGTATTATTAAAGTAAATACGGATAATCTTAGGTTCATCATTTGCAACTTTTTCTTTTCCTGTCAGTGGATATTGGTGGTCATATACTTTACTAATTCCATTGTTCTTTCTGGCATATCGAAACAGTGCATTGAGGATTCATTTGGTTAGCTTGTTGTCCTTTGTGGCCAGATCTGTATTAAACCAAAAAAGTAAATCAATCTGGGTGATCAACCCTCCAGGATCGGTCTTCAATTTTTTACATATACTGGCAACCTTGTTCTTCCCTTGGGAATTTTTCCCCAGTTAATTGATATCTTGGATGTATTTTTATCCTTATTTCTTTGTATTATTAGAGTAAATACGGATAATCTTAGGTTCGTCATTTGCAACTTTTTCTTTGCCTGTCAGTGGATATTGGTGGCATATCCTTTACCAATTCCATTGTTCTTTCTGGCAGGTTGAAAAAGTGCATTGAGAATTCATTTGGTTGGCTTGTCGTCCTTTGTCTTTCTCTTATTATCTTTGGCCTCTGGGTTCCTTCTTATTTGGCATATCTTTTATTGCTTTCTTTTTCTCTCATAGAAATTTACTCTTCTTTATTTATTTCTTCTTTTGGAGCCTTCCAAGGGAGCTCTTGATTCCTGAGTGACAGGCCACTCTTGCTTTTCACCAAGAGCCCCTGTGACATTATATTAATTAACTCACACTTTCTGTTCATTCTATTCATTCATTATTTATAATTTCATTCATTCATTTCATTGAACCTTTGACTCTTTACTGCTTATGAATTTTATGATTTATCATCCATTATCAATTTTCTCTCACTTCTTCTCCATTCTTGGAAATTGAAAGCTGACCTGTTTTTATCTTTTTTTTCTCTTTTTAATCTTACTTCAATCATCAATACTTTTCAAATCATGATTTAGGTATGATTTTAATTTTTAATTGATTTTCAAATTGGTCATCAAGATTATTCAGACACGTTCTTCATATCAGGATTCAATTTAATTTATTCTTCAAGAATTTTGATTTAAGGAAGAATTCACTTGATTTTGATTTTATTGACTCATTTGACATGAAATTGACTTTGACTTCAAGAAATTGATTGACCTTAAGTTCATTGACTTTGTTGATATTTTCACATCAAAACTTTGACATAAATTGATTTTTCCTCAAGAATTCATTTGCTTGATTGATTTTCTGCGAAGTTTTGATTTGATTCAATTGAAATATTGAGTGATTGACTTAAAGACTTCATTTGATATTTGATTGCTTTATGCAGCTGAATATTTTCATTTATTCATTGATCTTTCCTCAAGATTTTGTTTTTGTTTTTCACTTCAAGCTTTGTTTTTGAATTGCCTCAAGTTTCTCATCTTCAAATTTTGATTTTTTATTCATTTATTTCCATTCTTATCCTGAAATCATGCCTATCCAACAATCACCTCCCACAATATAGACAAGATCCCAGGCCAGAGCTCAAGCTGTTCTCACTCCAACTCCAAGAGCTCCTCTTGACAGCACCCCAGCAGTTCCTCAACTGGGGGCCCAATTTGGAAGGAGAAGCACCATCCAGGAAGGAAGGAAGAGGGCAAAGAAGATCAAATTCTTTTTCAGGAGTAGTTGGCAGTTTTTTGGGCTTTCAAGGTCCACTTTCAAAGGTCCTGGTGAAGATGGTGAAGAGGAGGAGGAGAATTCTGTGGAAGAGGAAGATTCTGATGGTACTGAAGGTGTTCCTGATCCTGTGGGGGAATCCCAAGGTACTGAAGGGCCAGCTCTAGCCCAGTCTAATCAGCCTTTCTCTTCAGTCTCAACCATCCTTATTGGCCATCATGCAGAAAATGACTCAGATTATGGCCAATCTTCAAGCAGCTTCATATTCTGAAGAATCAAGACCACCAGCCTTCAAGACTCTATCTATGAAGGCACCAGAATGCTTTGATGGGACTCAACCCTTCAAATTTAGAAGCTTTATTCAGTCTCGTTAATTAATCTTTCATAATGATCCAGAAAATTTCTCTCAAGACAGAAAGAAAGCTCTTTATTCCACTTCATTTCTCATTTCCAGGGCTGCAAAGTGGATTGAGCATTATCTTTCCAATCTTACCAATGAGGACACAAGATACCTTCTTAATTAATGGAATTTATTTTAATCTCAAACATTTACTTTTTTTGGGGACACAAATGAAGTTAGAAAAGCTGAAGCAGAGTTGGATTCCTTGAAAATGAAAGAAGGTGGACATGTTTCCTTATACATCACCAATTTCAGAAGTTTGGTTTCAAGAATTGGAGATTGCGGTCAAAGGGCTCTCATCCACCATTTCAGGAAGGGATTTTCATCCAGGACTTTGGATCAGTTGGCCTTCCATCCTTGAAGAATTGACTCGCTTCAAGACTCGATGGATATTACCCTGGAGCTTGATACCAGGTACCATGAGAGGAAAACAGAGAAGAGTCAACATGAAGAGAAGAATTTTGAAGCCTCAAAGTCAAATTCTTCTCACCCTCCAAGTTAAAGCTCAAATCAAAATAAGAAGAAGAATTTTCAGAGGAGGGACAAGCCCCATTCTTCTTTGTTGAATGAATATTTCAAGTTGATGAGTTCTGAAAAAGAATGAAAAATCAGGGAGGGCTTATGTACCTATAGTGGTGCAAACCATAGTCTTGATTCCTGTTTCAAAAGGTCTCAAAACAAGCTTACCCAACCAGCAGGCTAATTCCCCAGCAAGGGAAAAGCCTGAGTGAAGATCATGTGGTGTTCAATGGTCTTCACTATTTTCCATCCAGAGCACAATTGTGAATTATAAATACTGGTGTCAAGAATTCTTTGAAGTCTTTTGTCTTTTATTCTCCCTCTGATATTTTTTACAGTATTCTCATTTATTCTGGTGCAAACAACTCATTTATTGAAAGGCAGTTTGTGCACAAGTATTTTTTGACCATGTCAGAACTCCCAGAGAAGATTCCTCTCATTAATCTGGACTCTTCTGAGTCCCCTTCCTTATTTGTGACTCACCATAATGAATATATGGTTGAGCTCCCTTCCTTCCCAAGCTCTGAAAGGGACTTTGTAGTCATTGATACTCCCAAGGGAGAATACCTCATATTGGGCTTTGACTTTCTTAATCATTAGAATCCATCTATTGACTGGAGGCAAGGGCTTCTCACTTTAATGCTGATCATAAGTACTATTATAATCCTTCAAATTCTCTCAGTAATGATTTTTCTTCTGCCAAATCATGTGCAGCTCTGGTTGGTGATTATAGAACACCATCATTTCTACCTTCTGTCAATATTCCTTCCCTTAATTCCCATACATCATTAATGTCCCCTAGGGATGAGGCCTTCAAAGAGAATCAAGATTTTGGAGAAGATAATTTTGTATCTTCACTTCATCTTTTCTTTGGGAATATGGACCTTCCTCCCTCATCTTATCATGAATCCCCAGAGGAGTTGTGGAATGAGGAGGAAGAGCCAGAAGGAGTAGAAACCATGATGAAGGTTTTTACTTCTGCTTATAACCAGTACTTGGATGTATTCTTCAAGGTGAAAGCAGTGAAACTTCCTCCTCACTGCGCCTGTGATCATCATATTGAGGGGGAGGGGTCTCTACCTCCAGTTGGGGTGATCTACTCTTGATCATTCCTAACAGAAGATACACTCAGGGCCTAAATTTCATAGAACTTATAGAAAGGTTTCATCCGGCCAAGCTCCTCTTTCTCATAAAGAAGGATGGTGGCCTCTATTTGTGTGTTGATTACCGCAAACTCAATGCTGTGACTAGGAAGAACAAGTATTCTGTTCCTCCTATTAATCAACTTCTTACTGTCTTCAATGGTTCTTCTATCTTCTCCAAGATTGATTTTTGTGGTGCATATAACCTTCTCAGAATCAAGGGGGGTGATGAACATCTGACAGATTTTAGAACTAAATATTGAAGTTATGAGTATTTGTTTATGCCATTTGGGCTCACAAATGCTCCTTCCTCTTTTCAAAATCTTGTCAATGATATTTTCTATGATTTTCTTGATGATAATGTTGTGGTTTATTTTGATGACATTATGGTCTTTTCCAAGTCTGGGAAAGCACATGTCACTCATGTTTCCACTGTTCTTTGCAGAATAAGAGCCAATAACCTCTTTGTTAAGGCCTCCAAGTTCCTGTTTCATGTTTCTAGTGTAGAGTATTTAGGTTATATTGTTTCTTTTGAAGGCCTCAAGATAGACCAAGAAACATTCCAGCAAATTCTCAATTGGCCACCTCCAAGAGACCTTAAGGCTCTTCAATCATTCCTTGGCTTTTCCAATTTTTATGGCTGTTTCATCAAGAATTATTAAAAGAAAATTAGTTCACTCACCAGTTTACTCAAGAAAGATTCCTGTTTTCCCCTCAATGAGGAAACTCTTAGCCAGTTTCACCAACTCAAAGAGGCCTTCACCACAGCTCCAGTCCTTCTCTACCCATAATTGTAGACACCAATGCATCAAATTATGCCTTTGGTGATGTACTGCGGCAGGTTTCTGATTCAGTAAAGCATCCCATTGCATTTGATAGCTGCAAGCATATTCCAGCAGATCTCAACTATGAGATTTATTAAAAGGAACTCCTTGGCATAGTCTGGGCTCTCAAGTGCTGAAGGGAATTTCTTCTTTCCCTTTCTTCCCCTTTTGAAGATCCCACCAATGACTCTTCCATGCAATACTTCATGTCTTCAAAAGTCCTTAATCACCATTGAGCTGGCTGGGCTGAATTCCTTTCTGAATTTCACTTCTTAATCACTTACCCCCCCGGCTGCCTAGCTACTATTCCAGATGCTTTATCACATCAGAACGATGTTTATCTGGAGAGGGGGGGAGGATTTCATAAGCATGAATCCAATGAGCTTTCAACAACTTGTTAAGCAAGATGAATTCCCACCCTCAAGATCTTTTGCAGTGAAGGTGGAATGTTTTTCAAATTTGATTGAATCATCTCAGAAGAAACTATGGCAAGACTCTCAGTACAGAAGTATGCTTCAATAATTGGGTAAAGTCAAATCTGTCTAAGATTGTTCTCTTGATTCCTCTTACCAACTCCGTTTATTTAAAGATTGGGTGGTGGTCCCAAATGACCCCAAAATTCAACTCAGTATTCTTCAATAGCATCATTATTCTCCTCTAGCTGTACACCCTGGCCAAGCGAAGACTCTCAAGCTTGTCAAGTGGGATTTCCACTGGTCCAGCATGACTCAATTTACCAATGATTATGTCTCATGCTGTCAACAGTGTTCAAGAAACAAGAATATCCATCACAAGAAGCTTGGACTCCTCAAACCTCTCTCAATTCCAAATGGTCCTCCAATTTGAATTTCAATTGATTTCATCACTCAATTGCCAATGTGCAATTCCTTTTACTCAATTCTGGTAATAGTGGAAATATTCTCAAAAATGGCAGTTTTTATTCCAACAATTTCTTCAATAACCTCACTGGATTTAGCCCATTTCTTCATCAAGAATATCCTTTCAAATCATGGACTTCCTTCAACCATTGTCAGTGATAGATTCTCACTTTTTGTCTCTTCTTTTTGGATCAATCTTTGTCAGAAGCTCAAGATTTAAAGAGATCTGTCAACTTCTTACCATCCCAAAACTGATGGCCAGATAGAGAGGGTAAATCAGATAATAGAAGAATAACTTTGGATGTATGTGAGCTGTCATAAAGATGATTGGAACACTTGGCTCCCTCTGGCTGAATTTGCCTACAAAAATTCTGATCACTCTTCAACAGAACAATCACTGTTTTGCACTGTTTATGGAAGAGATGCACAATTTGACTCAGTTCACATCACTCAAGATACACCTTCTGAAAATGTATCAACAAAAATACAAGAAGTACAGAAAGATTTCAAAGGAGAACTTGAAGTTAACACAAACAGGTTTAAGAGGTATGCAGATGAAAGTAGAGAAAGTCCACCTGTTTTCAATCTTGGTGACATAGTATGGCTTTCTTCCAAGACCATAAAATCAACTAGACCCACCAAAGAACTGTCTGAAAGATCATTGGGTCCTTTTCCAATCATCAAGAAAGTTGGTACTCATGCTTACCACCTCAAGATTCCATCTCAATGGAAATCCATCCACCCAGTCTTCCATATTTCCCTCCTTGCACTAGTCAAGACATCAACCATCCCAAATTGGCACCAAGAGCTTGTTCCTCCAATAATCATTAAAGAAGAAGAAAAATGGGAAGTCTCTCAAATACTGGATTCCAAGATCAAGAGAGGAAAATCATGTTATTTGAAGGAATGGAAAGGTTTGAGGCAAAACCCAGAAAGATCCACTTGGCAACCAGCCAAAAACCTCACAAATTTCCCTGAACGTGTCAAGGGATTGTATTCTTTGTATGCTGAAAGGCCAGGACCAAATATTGCAAGAGATTGAGTTTTTATATGGTGCTTGGTGGGGAAACAAATTACCAAAATTAAGTCCCACTCCTGGTATGTACCTTTGGGGTATTCTACCCTTCTTGTTGTAAGCATCACCTTGGCCAAACTGTGATCACTTGTTAATTTTCTGGAAACAGGACTTTGGCCAAGTTTTCAACACAAATTCCAATTCTTATGGTCATTCTTACTTGGGCAAATGGACCATTCACTATGCATTTCACTTTCCAAGTCTTCCCATTTCCAATTCATTCCTTCAGAAAAACGTTTTTATTTTTATGGCACTGGAAGGAGTGGTAACTACCAAAAGTAAGTTTCTCTCCTGGTGTGCACTTCCCTGAGTTGTCAGGGTGAGTCTATATAGTAGCTATAAAATGTATTTACGAGCTAGTATTATGACTGTGACATGTCAAAAAACAAATAAATTTAAATCTTCAGGTCCTACTGCTACGTGGTAACAGTGGTGATGAGTCTGTTGAGGACCTGGGTTGCAATACTCTAATATCTTTGACTGTAAAGAAGTACTACAATAATTATAGTCTAATTATATCTTTAATGATAATTCTAAGGACACTACTGATTGATAACAGTTTTGTCACGTAAGAATATGGATAATAAGATAAAAGATGATGGGTTTTCAAGGAAAAAACTCTTCTTTTTATATCTTTCAAGACTGTCAAGAGTTATTCACTCTTCACGCGTCAGAGGAGTGAAAATTTTCACTCCAATGATAAGTCTGTGGTTCTGGATCATCAATTCTGACGTCAATAGAGGCAGAATTGTGGTTTTGGAACCACAAATAATCATTCTGGATCAATACAGGGTGAAAACACTTTTCACCTGCCACATCAGCACTTGGGTGACGTTGTTCTGGTGTCAGTATGATCAATAATGATGATTTTAGAGAGCTTATATCTTCATAAGTATATTATTTTAAGTATGAGAGCAATACTGTTTGATACAAGTTTGATACAGTCATGTATTGCTAGAAAAACCTTCCAATCAAGGAATCTCAGTCAGTTCTTAAGATATCAACAAACCAAGAGCACGGAATTGAAGTGCTTAATGAGATCTTCAATTTGGTATGCTTCATGTTTACCCTTCTTTAAAATAGCAAAAGTTATAAGGGTTTTAAGTTCTTGGATGTATTTTTGTACATCAGTATGAGGCTTCAAAAACTTCCATACCAGATATCTTCTTCAATTTGGAAGATATCTGTATTCTGATGATACAGTCTTGTAGGGCTTGATTAGCTCTACAGTTTGGTATATTACACTGTACAGTTGTATGAGTGTATGCCAAAGATACAGGGGTTTGTTTACATTGTTGTTTTCAGAATATCTGTATTTTGGTTGTTAAACCTTTGAACCAACATCCCTCAGTCAATTTAAGAGATACAGAGGTCTAAGGTGTCTCAAATTAAAGCTCTTGTTTAGATCTTTAATTTGGTTATACTTTTGTACAAGCCCTCTTTGACTTTCAGGGGGGTCTTGGTTTTAAAATAAAGGTCATATGGTATCTCCAGTTGTAGTGGTGTTACAGCAACATGGATGATACCATTGTGTAGCTCTCTATGTGAGCTTTAAGAAAAATATCATTTTGGTATAGAATAACTTAAATATGCATAAGTTAGATGAGAGGTGAAAATAAGGGTTTTGACTTGTTTATTATCCTCTAGGTTTCCTTATTCTGTTTGGATAAGGTTGGTGTTTAATTTAAGAGGAATTCTTTCCTCTTATTTATTACCTGTATTGACTATTTTTGTTCAATACTTGTCATACCATTATTTATGGTATGTTGGATGTCATGTTAGTGCTCTGTTTTGAATCACGGGCTGACATACCCTCCCTCAAAAGAAGGCTCATCATTGATGAGACTCTTCAGCCCTTCTGGAGGCTCTGAATCTTCTGAGGTGTATTTTTCCATCTGGGATTTCTTTCTCAGTTAACCATTTATCTTTATCTGCTGGTTGATTCTTAAATCTAACCAGATATTGCCTGTTGTCTTTCCCATTAATTCTTATTTTCCTGGCTTTAATGATCTTTTTCACTGGTCCAGGTGAGTCATCTTCCTCTACCAATCTTTCATGGGTGACTGTCTTCGTTCTGTCGGGGAATTTCTCCTCATCTGTTTGGTGATAAGGTTTCACCAGGCTCACAGGGAAAACTGGGTGTTTCCTAGAAAACGCTTTGGTCAGGTTGACTTCTACTGCATTCTTTCCTATTAATTTAATAATGGTGAATGGTCCTATGAATGAGTCTCTCATCTTCTTGGGTCCTCTTAGATTGTTGAAGTTAAGAGTTGAGATTACAACTTGGTCTCTTTCTTTGAAATCAGGTTCTTGGTGACTTTTATCATATCTCTGTTTGTTGTATAATTTAGCTTCAGCCACACATTGTTCTGCTTTTTCACAGGCAGTTTTCCACATTTTGTGGAAGTCTTTAGCTGTGGGTTGTACTGAGAGGAGGTTCTTCTTCAAGTAGTCTACTGGAAGTAGTGGGTTCCATCCTTTCTCTAATGTGGCAGGGGTTTTTCCTGTCACTGAGTGTATACTTGTGTTGTATGCCAATTTTACAGCTGGTAGGAGGGTTACCCAGTCATGGGTATATCCCTCATTGTCTTTATATTCCATGCCATATGCACAAAATTTTCTAATGATGTCTTCTAATGTTTGAATCATTCTTTCTGCTAGACCATCTGTTTGTGGATGGTAAGCTGTGGAGAATGCTAGTTTGGTTCCCAGCATCTCATATAGATTAGTCAAAATTTCTGATGTGAATTTAGGGTCTCTGTCACTAATTATAGTTTTTGGAACTCCACAGTTTGCTATCACATTGCTCCAGAACAATATGGCTGTGTCCATTGCTGTGTCCTCTTTGTGACAGGGGAGACATCTGACACTCTTTCTGTACCTGTCTACTACTACTAGGCATGCATCAAAGCTGTCTTTCCCTCCATGGACCAGGCCTGTCACCCAATCCATGTTTATTATTTCCCAGGGGTGTTTGGGCTCCTCTATACTCTGGAGTAATCCATATCTTTTGCCATGACCTTTGTTGGCTTTTTGGAATCTGGTACGAGTGTTGATGTATTCCCTCAAGTCTTGTTCCCACTTTGGCCACCAAGCTGTGCTAAAGACTCTTTCTTTAGTTCTTTCTTCACTCATATGTCCCATGTATGGGCAGTCATGGCATTCCTGTAGTATCAGGGAAATATGTTCTCTATTTATTATTATTAGGGCACTTGTGTGTTTTTCCCTATGGTATAGTAGATCATCTATCAGAAAAATCTATTCTCTTTGAAGTTTTTGAGCCATGGCTCTTCCAATTGGCTCTCTAGTTCAGGACTCCTGTACTTTTGTTTTCATAGTTGTATCAATATACTACACTGTTTGTGTTTATTGTATGATAATTGTACTATACTAAAGAACTCTGTATTTAGATTAGAGGAGCTGATTCCCAATATGGGTATCTCTTTGCTCTCCCCATAGCTCTGTGCTGGGTTTGATGGGTCATTTCCTAATGCCCAGTTTGATAGTTTGAAGTTCTTTCTCCTATCTATCTCCATGCATTGTATGGGTATTTTGGCCCCATTTTCTGGGTCATATGCTGAATTCTCTTGGTCATTCTTCAGTGGCCACCTGCTGAGACCATCTGCATTAGTATGACTTCTCCCTTCTTTATAGATAATAGTCATATTCCCTCTGTATTCTTGTATGGCTATTTGCCACCTGAGCATGTGTCTGTTTGTTGTCTTCATGTTCAACAGTGATTTGAGGGCTGTGCATTCAGTAAAAACTTCAAATACTGCTCCTTCTAAGTAGTAATGGAGTTTTTCTAATGCCCATACCAAACAGAGACATTCTGTCTGAGTAGCTCCATATCTGGCTTCTGAGTCTTTCAGTTGTCTTGATATATAGCAAATTACTCCTTCTTTGGGTATTCCATCCACTAGTTGCCTCTGGTGTAGTGCTGCTCCTAGTCCTTGGCTACATGCTGCATCTATATACAGTTTGAATGGTAGTTCAAAATCAGGTATCATTAGGACAGGGGCATTGGTCAGTTCATATTTGATCTTCTCAAATGCATCTCTTCTTTCTTTGGTAATTTCAAAGACTACATCTTTTGAGCACAGTTTCTATAGGCTACTTGTGATGTGTGCAAAGTCTTTTATGTGGCTCCTGTGGTAACTAGCAAAGCCCAAAAAAGATTGCATTTCTTTAATGTTCTTTTGTACTGGTTTCTTCAGTGCTGCAGCAACTTTATTTTGGTCTATGGCTAGACTTAAACCTGAAACTTTGTGTCCTAGGGCTAGCAGTTCTTGCTGTCCAAAGTTACATTTTTTAAGAGATATTTTCATGTTGATTGGTGTACATTTTCCCAATATTTTATCAATTTTCCTCACATGGTCTTCCCATGTTTCTGAGTATATTATGATATCATCAATGTACACTACCATCCACCCTTCCATTATTTCATCTTGAAATATGGTATCCATCATCCTCCGAAAATGGGCTGGTGCATTCTTAATGCCAAATGGCATTCTAGTATATTCATATATGCCCATATGGCATATAATTCTTAGCAATTTGATGGAATCTGGTTTCACCCCATTCTGGTGGAAGCCTTTCATGCAATTCATTTTTGTAATAAGCTTGGCTTTTGCTAGCTTATCTAGTGCATGTGGTATCCTTGGGATGGGGTACCTATCTGCTTTGGTGTAATTATTCAAAGCCCTGAAGTCCCCACATAGTCTGGATTTACCATCATGCCAAGTTATAAGGACTGGTGTAGTGACTTCTACTATCTCATTGTGTCCTATTTTCCTTATGACCCCCATTTCTAGGAGTTCATTGATATGTTTCTCAATTTCTTTCCTAGTTTCCATGCTGGCTGGGTATGGTGGTCTCCTAAGCATAGGTGGATATGGTCTTTCTACATCCAGATATAATTCTATATCATGTCCTTTGATTTTTCCTAGTGGTTCATCTCCTATTGCAAAAGCTCATCTATGCTTCCTAAATACTTTCAGTAAGCTGAGTTTCATTTTACTGGTGAGTTGAGTGCCATATTGGGCTTCTTTGAATGCTTCCACTAGTTCTTTCAGGGTGTTATCATCTGTTATATGATTTATGTCAAAGGAAAATGTTTTGTCTTTTTTTGTACCTATGGTAAGATATCTATTTTTACTATTGCAAATGTCCATACCATACATTCTTTGGTACTCTGTACCTAGTAAGAATCCTTGTACATGTGCATTCTCTAGAGCTAAAAATTCAGGTTCTAGTCTGATATTTCCTTTTTGGTGTGGGATAATTATCTCTTTGATTATTGTCCCCAGTGAGTGCATTTTGCCTGATGCACTTTTAAAGTTTCTAGCTTTTGTTGGGATTATATCCTCTTCCCATTTGGGGAAGTGTTGTTTTAAGTATTCTTTTGCCACTATGGAGCAACTTGCTCCTGTGTCAATGATCATTGGATGTTTACAGTTCTCAATGTAAACTGTCAATTTTGTAGGTGTTCCATGAATGAATCCCATCCCTCTATTTGGGTTACCAGGAATGTTTGTGCATTCTGTGTGTGCTTACAGAGCTCTTTGTCTGTTGTTATTTGTGGTATTCCTGAATCTAATTCAATTTCTTGTATGTCAAGTGAACTTTCTTCATTGCATTCCACTATGTATTCTTCTATGGTATCAGGTTCACTTTGTGATTCTGCTCTCATACCATTTCCCATACTGTCAGAATCAGATTTGTCACCTGTTTGTTCTTCTTCTGATTCTTCATCAATTGCATATATTTTCTTTTTTGGTTTTGTGCAATTGTTGGCATAGTGGTCTGGTGATCCACAGCTGTGGCACACATATTTCTTTTTTGGGGTTTCTTTCCCTTTCTCTTTGTTTGTTTCTTTAACTTCAGACTTCTTGTCTTTGAAGTTTGGTTTATAGGATGTGTACCTTCCTATGGAGGTTTTTTTCCTCACATCTTGTATGACATTTGCTATGTCATCAATGCTGCTGATGTTGTTGCATCTGCATTTGACTGCATGTTCTAGATCTCCTCGCAATTTTGTTAGGAGTTTATGGTTTCTCATTTCCTTTGTCATATTGGGATCAATAGCTTTTAGACTTTTTGTTTGTTTGAAACACCATTCATATGGGTCTTTTTCTGTGGAGTATCTATCACTTTCAAAGGACATGGTCTTTTGCCAGATCCAACTACCATTCCTATACTTTTGTATAATCTGGTTCCTCCACCATGGCCAGCTTTTCCTGCCATGTATTTCTTTCATCTCAGTATACCATATGTTTGCATGGCCTCTGAATGCTGTGTTAAGTCTTGTTGTGATCCAGTAGTCTGGTATCTTTGGGACATCAACAAAAAGTCCATCAATATAGTCAATGATTTCCATATGGTCATATTCCCCAATTCCTGAGAATTTTGGCCAGTTTGCTACTTCTGGTAACTGTTTTAGTGCCTGTTTCTCTGAATAGCTGAGATTTTCCCCATCTTGGTACATTGACTCTGATCTTGACTTTGGAATCTGATATTCAGGTTCCTGGTCATAGTCTTTATCCTCTTCTTTAAATTTTGTAGAGGTAGTGGGTTGACCTTGTGTTGGAGGGTATTGATTGTCTTCTCTGTCATAGAGGTAATCAATTTCTTTATCAAAGCTATCCTGTTGCTTCTGGATACTCCTCAGATCTCTCCTCACAGTTTGTTGTTCTTCTAGAATTGAATTCAACTGTCTGTTAGTTTTTTCAAATTCTGTCCAAATTTTGGCCAGATTTGTATTCAAGTCTTTTATGGCTGTTGCTTTGAAAGAACTTTCTTCTTTCAATGTTTCCACTTCTGTCCTCATTTTTTCTGAGGTTTCATGTGTCCAATCCATGAATTGGGCCAATTTGGTCCATGTGAATTTGTTTTCAAACTCATGAGTGTGGATTGTAGTCTCAGTTATTAATTCTGGATCAATTGGGTCAGAACTATCAAAACTATTTGTAGGTACAACTATTTTTTGCTTTTGTGTACTTCTTGGACTAAGTCCATCAGCATTTTCATCAATGGGTCTGCTTCCTTCTTCCTCTGGTTGAAAGAAGTTTTGTTTCTCCCTTGGGCTCCTTTTCTCCTGTTGGAAACTACCTGGAATGGTTGGGGAGCCTTGGATGAAGTTTCCTTTGGCTTGTAAGGCCTGGAACTGCTGGATTGTTGTGGGGAAGATGGGACTTCTCCTTCCATTTCTGGGGGTACCTGAATCTGACTGAGCTCTTCCTTGTGCCAAGATCTCTCTATGGCTTGTATGGCTGCCTGGTTCTCTTTGATTCTGATTGCTAATATTTTGAAATTATTGTTGGGATTCCAACCTTGAATTTCTGTCATAAGTTCCGTCCAAGCCATTTGCTTGAGGAGATCTTCTGAGTTGTTATCTCCACTTCTGCCCATGATGCTGCCATAGTGAAAATTTTGTTGTCCATGCTCCATGTGAAGGGGTCTTTCAGGAGTTTGTGTATTTGAAGGACCTGTTCTGCATCTGTCCAATCTCCTGGTTGGACTTCTGGGTTGAATTTGATTTGGAATAAGACCTTGGGTAGGAGTTCCCTGATGGTAAGTCCTTTGCTGGTCATTTGATCCGGTGATTGGCTGTCTTCTTCCTCTGTGTCTTCTTGGCCAGTGTTCTGGTTGATTTCTTGGGAATCCAAGAACTCTAAGAAGTGGAGGTGTCATGTTAACAATGTTAAAAAATGACAAACAATGAAAAATGTTGTATGTTTCAAGGTTTATTTACCTTTAGCAGGCCCTTGTACAAATTTATGATCTATACTCTTTGGAAATTTTCCTTTAGAGTTTACAACTGGGTTGATAACAGTGATTTTCTGTTTTTCAATTTGTTTTGGTGATCCAACTGGTTTTGTTGGAGCTTTTCTGGGTTTTTTGGCCCTTGGCACGGCTATTGGTGTCCAATCTTTTGAGTTGATTGTCACTTCACTGTGTCTTTTCTGCTTGCCCTTGGTTTTTGGCAGCACCTCTCTGTCTTCTGAGGCTGTCACAGATGGATTTCCTTGTGACTGGGTTTTTAATGGAATATAGTCTTTTTCCACTATTCAGAAAATATATTTCAAATTTTATATCAGTATTTTATGATAAAACAAAATGATTTTATTCAATTCTACTGTTATTTTTCGAAATTTTTAAGTATTCTTATTATAATATTTTTTTTTATATATGTTTTTTATTGAAAAATAACAGTTTTTGAGTTTTTCACTTATGTTTTATAAGTGAAAACTGTAATATCCAAGTGTTTTGTGAATGATTCACTTGGATATTATTATGTTTTTGTATAAACACGTCAAATTTATTCAATTATGATAAATTTGGTTATAAATATTATTACTAATATTTCTTAATGTGAGTTTTTATGAATTAAAACTTTAATATCCAAGTGTTTTGTGAATGATTCACTTGGATACTATTGTTTTTCTTCTAAAAAAACACGTCAGATTTATTAAACTATAATAAATCTGATTTGTTATTATAAATATTATGAATGATATTCATTTTTTGTTTTTCATTAAGATATCAATCAATTACAAGTTTTCATGTCAATTTGAGTGATGTCTTGTTTTAAAGGAAATATTTAATTAAAATATTCCATATAAATAATAAAAAATTATTTTATTATTTAATATTTATTAATTATTTATTAATAAATGTTTCTTTATTAATTTTCACGCACTTTGGCGAAAAATAATAGTAAAAAATAAGTAATATACTGTTTGTATATTATCATTTATATTGAAATTTAAATAATAGTGTTGTATTATTATCAAATTTCGTGAAAATTATTACAACATAATGAAATAAAGAGGATTTGTACTCTTACTCTCAACAAAAATATTTGTAATATGTATTTTTGGAGAAAAAAAATTATGTATATAATATATGATGCTATATTATATATATAAAAAAAATTGATAATAATAGAAAATAAGATAAATTCAAAATTTTACTCACTGTTAGTAAAATACCTTTTAAATAACTGCATTTTTACGCCTAATTCAGTTCAAAACACGTCCAATAAGGTTGAAAACCCATGGCCAGGCCCCCAAAATGTCAGGGTGAGTCTATATAGTAGCTATAAAATGTAGTTACAAGCTAGTATTGTGACTGTGACATGTCAAAAAACAAATAAATTTAAATCTTCAGGTCCTACTGCTACGTGGTAACAGTGGTGATGAGTCTGTTGAGGACCTGGGTTGCAATACTCTAATATCTTTGACTGTAAAGAAGTACTAAAATAATTATATTCTAATTATATCTTTAATGATAATTCTAAGGACACTACTGATTGATAAAAGTTTTGCCACGTAAGAATATGGATAATAAGATAAAAGATGATGGGTTTTCAAGGAAAAAACTCTTCTTTTTATATCTTTCAAGACTGTCAAGAGTTATTAACTCTTCACGCATCAGAGGAGTGAAAATTTTCACTCCAATGATAAGTCTGTGGTTCTGGATCATCAATTCTGACGTCAATAGAGGCAGAATTGTGGTTTTGGAACCACAAATAATCATACTAGATCAATACAGGGTGAAAACACTTTTCACCTGCCACATCAGCACTTGGGTGACGTTGTTCTGGTGTCAGTATGATCAATAATGATGATTTTGGAGAGCTTATATCTTCATAAGTATATTATTTTAAGTATGAGAGCAATACTGTTTGATACAAGTTTGATACAGTCATGTATTGCTAGAAAAACCTTCCAATCAAGAGATCTCAGTCAGTTCTTAAGATATCAAGAAACCAAGAGCACAGAATTAAAGTGCTTAATGAGATCTTCAATTTGGTATGCTTCATGTTTACCTTTCTTTAAAATAGCAAAAGTTATAAGGGTTTTAAGTTTTTGGATGTATTTTTGTACATCAGTATGAGGCTTCAAAAACTTCCATACCAGATATCTTCTTCAATTTGGAAGATATCTGTATTCTGAAGATACAGTCTTGTAGGGCTTGATTAGCTCTACAGTTTGGTATATTACACTGTACAGTTGTATGAGTGTATGCCAAAGATATAGGGGTTTGTTTACATTGTTGTTTTCAGAATATCTGTATTTTGGTTGTTAAACCTTTGAACCAAGATCCCTCATTCAATTTAAGAGATACAGAGGTCTAAGGTGTCTCAAATTAAAGCTCTTGTTTAGATCTTTAATTTGGTTATACTTTTGTACAAGCCCTCTTTGACTTTCAGGGGGGTCTTGGTTTTAAAATAAAGGTCATATGGTATCTCCAGTTGTAGTGGTGTTACAGCAACATGGATGATACCATTGTGTAGCTCTCTATGTGAGCTTTAAGAAAAATATCATTTTGGTATAGAATAACTTAAATATGCATAAGTTAGATGAGAGGTGAAAATAAGGGTTTTGACTTGTTTATTCTCCTCTAGGTTTCCTTATTCTGTTTGGATAAGGTTGGTGTTTAATTTAAGAGGAGTTTTTTCCTCTTATTTATTACCTGTATTGACTATGTTTGTCCAATACTTGTCATAACATTATTTATGGTATGTTGGATGTCATGTTAGTGCTCAGTTTTGAGTCACAGGCTGACATGAGTGGTCTAAAATCTGTCAAAAATATCACCTTGGCCACTTTTTGAGCACCTGGCATCAAATCTCATTTTCCAGGTCCTTGCCCAATTCAAATCAGCTGTTGACTTCCATGATGGAGGTTGGAATCCCCCTCAAGATTTCATTTATTTTATTTTCTTTTCTTCTTTTATTTATGTTTCTTTTACTTTTCTTTACTTATACTCTTTCAAAATTTTCTTCCTTATAATTTTGATGCCAAAATCTTTACGTAAACCCAATTCTTCAGAAATTCCAAATCCAAATGTCAAAAGAAGACCAAGTCATCCTCATGTCATATTCCAACCTCTTACCAGTTTCAAAAATTTCTTTCAAGAATCAATACCTCTGGATTTGCTACATCCAATCCTTCTCAACAGCCTCAACAGGCTTCAAACTTTGTTTGGTGCTCAGTAGCTCACCATTCAAGGTGGGGGCTACTGTCACAACCATGTGTAATCACCCCCAATGGGTGTTTACAAAAAGTCTAGCCTGACCCCAATTTATGGACAATTGGCCATATCATCAGTTTTATGGACAATTGACCCTTTTTGTTGTTTTATTTCCTTTGTGCCATAGCTCCTTTTACTGGCAATCCATGGCCTCAGGCCATATCCTGTAATCATTGGCCTCCTTGGTGAATTCTCCACCTCACCAGCCCCCAGGCCAATACCCTTGGTTTGGGCCTGGGGGTCCATCTTGTCTTGCAGAGTCCTTTGGTCCCTCTAGCAATCTCCAGGGCCTTTGGCCCACCCCCTTTTATTAAGGGGTCTATGGCCTAAATGGGCTTTTTGGGCCATTTATGCCCTCTTTGGCCTCTAGATCCCATGGGCCATAATCCATAACCCACAGCCTGTGGCACCTTTTAGGCCCCTTTTGGCCTAATTCCAAGGAGGCCAAAAGGGGCAAAGGGGGCATTTTACTATCCCCCAAGGCCAGGTGGATCCCAAAACACAAGTTGACCCACTTGAGCCCATTTTGGACCCAAATACCAGGAATCCTAAAATGGCCAAATGGACCCCAGGACCCCACATTGGCCATAATCAACAATAGACTTCATTTTCAACCCATGGCCTCTGGAAACCACCTGGGACCACCAGCTCAGGTTCAGGAAGGCTTCCCCACAATTCAGGGGAAGAATTTTCCTTCACTGATGTACCCCGTACCAAAGGATCCAGGTGTGGTGCATGTATGGTATAATATACCATTATGCACCATGTGTTCTCAGAAATCCAATGGTGATGTTTTCAAGACCCAAATATTTCATTTCAATTGAAATCCCCAAATCTATCACCCATTTTAAAGGAATACTTTTCAGTCATTCAGTCTTGCAATTCCTGAAAGCTAACAGAAGACCATTTGAGGACCCCAAAACCTGGGCCTGTAGGAGTTGGGTTGTCATTTCATTTCAGGATTATTAAAGGGGTAATTTCAGCAGTTTATCAATCATTCAATCAGTTGTCAAGGCATCAAGAAGGTATTCCCTGGGCAACTCAATTGGTCCATACAGGCTGTATTCAAGCAGCTTGTATGGGCTTGGCCCTTTTGGCCAATTCATATTCCACCCTGGGAATTCAGCCACACACTTCAATTCTCAAGATGGCCAGATCTTCATTGACCAAAATCAGGCAATACAGATGGGTTATCAATCCTGCAGGATTAGTCTCCAATGTTTTACATATACTGGCCACCTTTTTCTTCCCTATGGACTGTTTCCCCAGGCAATTGATATATTGGATTTATTTTTATCCTTATTTTATTCTTTCATTATGAGAGTAAATACTGATTATTATAAGTCAGTCATTTGCACCTTTTTCTTTGCCTGTCAGGGGATATTGGTGGTCATATTCTTTACTAATCCCATTATTCTTTCTGGAAGGTTGAAACGGTGAATTGAGGATTGATTTTTTTTGGCTCTTTGGCCTTTGGTTTCTCTTATTATCTTTGGCCTCTGGCTTGTTTCTTATTTGGCATATCTTGTATTGGTTTCTTTTTCTGTCAAAGAAATCTAATCTTCCTTATTTCTTTATTCTTTTGGACTTTCTTAGCAAGTTATTGATTCCTGAGTGCCACACCACTCTTGTTTTCATCAAGAGCCCCTGAGACATCATTGATCAGACCTATTTGAATGTTGTTCAAACCTATTTGAACATTGTTCAAACCTATTTGAACATTGTTCAAACCTATTTGAACATTGTTCAAACCTATTTGAACATTGTTCAAACCTATTTGAACATTGTTCAAACCTATTTGAACATTGTTCAAACCTATTTGAACATTGTTCAAACCTATTTGAACTCTGATCAAACCTCTTTGAACATTGTTCAAACCCATTTGAACATTGTTCAAACCTATTTGAACATTTTTCAAACCTATTTGAACATTGTTCAAACCTATTTGAAGATTGTTCACACCTATTTGAACATTGTTCAAACCTATTTGAACATTGTTCAAACCTATTTTAACATTGTTTAAACCTATTGGACCATTGTTCAGTTTCAAACCTATTTGAACATAGTTTAAACCTCTTTCAAAACTGTTCAAACCTCTTTGGACATTTTTCCATCCTTTTTGAACCTTTTTAAAACCTCTTTGATCATTTTTCAAACTCATTTGAAAATTTTCCATCCCTCTTGTGAAATTATTCAAACCTCTTGTAACATTGTTCAAACCTCTTTAAACATTGTTCAAATCTATGAAAATATTTTTCAAACCTATTTAAAGATGTGGAAAACCTATTTGAACATTCTTTGAAACTATTTTAACATTTTTCAAACCTATTCAAAAATTCAATTCCTGATTAAAAATGTGACAAAAACAAATTTTTCCCTCTTGAGTACATTTATTCAATCTTCTTTTTTTCTACCACCCATCAAAAAGGTCTCCCCATGAAGAAGCTTAATTACCTCTTGATTCAAAAATAACAATGTTATAAGATAAGCTCTTAGGGATTCATAAATAAAACCAATATGTCAATGAGCACTTTAAATATAATAGAACAGAAACTATCAAAAATAAAGAGGTGGCTTTCTGCTTCAAATTTCAAATTATTTTCCAATTAGCTACCAAAACACTTAAACATTTCAAAAGGCCAAATTCAAGTTGTACTTTGAACATAGCTCAATTATCATGAAATCATTTGAAGAACATTCACAAAATTGATTAGGAGAAAAGAAGATATACCTTGAAGAGGATATATGTCAGCTAGTAACTAATCTTTAATGTCTTGAAAAATAGTTGGATGAGAAAATATTGAATCAATTAAAATTCAACAAACACAAAAAGAGTAATAATCTGAATGATACAAATTCTTTAAGTTAGAGTTGAATGAATTATAAAAAAAGCTTGATAGAGTGAGGTATATTCTTCCTTATAATTCCAGGTTAAGATATTCTTTAACATTATGGTTGAAAGTCAAAAGACAAAACTATTAAATCCATTCAACATTTTTATGAAGTCTTTTTTTAAAGGACTTCATATGAGACAAATTTCACATTAACAAGGTAATGATCAATTTTCAATTTTAAATGATTATATTGATATTTGTAGTAATTATTCAATCATTTCACCATATTTTTAATTTTTAAGCCAAAATTTGAATTAGATCATAAACCTTTTCTTGGTTCAAAGTCTGAAATAGAAAAATTGAAGAAATTTCTTTGGGCGTCTGATTGCAAATGAAGCCTTTTAAAAAAACAATTTGAGAAAGAAGTAAATAATATTTCAAATTATCTAACAAGAGAAAATTAAACAAAAGAGAATTTCCTCGAAAAATTAATTTAAAATAAATCAAATTTTAACTCTTCACCTAAAAGAAATCAATCTCTCCAAAATGAAACAGCACATATTAGATGTTGAAAAATACTAAAATAATGCCCTACAGATTCATAAATAATTTAAAAATTTCAATAATAGGTTAATTAAAATTGAAAGTTCAAATGAACTAAGAAAGATTGGTACCTTCAAAATATACTATTTATCTCAGCTTTTAACATTGAAAAAAGTATAATGTTTGAACTAATTACTAAAAAAAGAAATACTACACTATTTAGGAAAAAAATTGAAAAAAAAATTGGAATTAATCAAGAATAACTATACTGTTTAATTTCAAAACTTTAGGATGTTTATTTTATTCTGGATATTCTCAATTTATTTAAATTTAAAGTGTTGCAGCTCATAGGTAGGGAATATCAATGAACATCAAAATAAAATTCATCAAGAGCTGAAAGATATGAAAATTTAGTCAAAGAGAAACGTTTGTACAATGCTTCAAAATAAATAAAGGTATCTCTTATTTTCTTTTTGTAATTATTGAATTTCATAGATACAATACCTCCATTGATCTTTCTTTAATATTAGCTGATTTTTGGCAGAAGGAATCAACCATATTAATTCTTCAAATGTTCAAACTTCCAAAGAGTTGGAAGAAATTGAAGAATTTTTATATAAATATGAATATAATCAAGAAAAAATGGAAAATAAAGTATGTATTTATCATTTAACTAATTAATTGCAACCAAAATTCTTGATGAATCTTGCTACTGAAAGCCAGTTTATCATGAAGCTAGGAGATAGCAATAAAACTTGAACTTTTGGTTTTATGTTGATTTAGAAAAAAATTCAAATGTTAATTTAAGCTTTATCTTTGGATTTGCTTTATCAAGATACTTCAAAATCAAATTGCTAATGTTAATCATTCACATGGAACAATTTTCAAAAACATCAAAGAATTCCAAATTACAATGGACAAAGAACAAATAAATCAAGACAAAATTAAAAAAAGTTGAGATATTAAAACTTGCTTTTTATCATGTTGAGATATAATATTTAATATTAATTCTTTCCCCCCAGATTGGAGATTTTGTCCAAAGAATTTCACAAGATAGAACTGAAGGATTCACAAAGAAGGTCTGCTTTTTTCCCAAATTTTTTTAGAAATCTTATAGCTTATACTCCTCTTTTGTTTTGAGGTAAACAATATGAGTCATAAATTTGAAAAAATGTAACATTATGTAAAGAGAAGTATTTTAGAATTTGGAATTTCTACTGAACGAAATTTCACTGGAATGGAACAAAATACAAAGATAGTAAGTTCCTACCCATTGTCTAAAATGAAAAACATCACCAGAAATATTAAATAATCATATACATCAAATTAGAATTTGAAGCTTGAGGAAAAGGTGTTAAAAATTTAGTATGATCTGAGGAATAAAAAAAATTCAATACAAATCTATGCATATCACATTATTTTATTGAAACAATTGAATAAAAAAACTTATCGAACATTATTTTTATTAAAAAAGGAAAACATTTCACCAAAGGATGAAAAAAAGTGAATAAAGAGATGATTTGGTTGAAAATGAACCATTTCTTGAGGACTATGGTAATGAAGAGGTATTTTTTCAAAACAGATTATTGTTATAAGCAAAAATATTTTTAATGAGAGCTTTCTCATCAAAGATGATACTAAAGAGAAATTGATTTAAGTGCTTTTGTGTTTTTGTGTTTTTTCATCTGTAAGCCAAAATTTTACCCATTCATCCATTTAGGGTGATTTTGATCTTGTGAAACCATACCCTCATGTTATAAAAATTATTTCAAGTGATTCTTATATTATGCAACCCCAAATTTAAAATCCAACCTCAATATCATCCGATAATAAATTCAAACAATTTCTCAATAATTCCAAAAAAACTAGGTTTATTCCAAAGAAAAAAATCCTTTTTGTCAAAAGAGGACTTACTTTTAAGTTCATGAAAAGATTAGACAGCTCATAATAGCAAACAGAATGTACAGGAAAGCAAACATTTATAGCAAAAATCGCTTCTAAAACGCAGAAAAACAAATTGATGTATGGAAGAAGTTTGGAAATTGAAACCTTCAGCCTAGATGTGAGGAATTAACCTTCTGCGGGGCCTTCAAGAATAATATCAGATTGTAAACAAACAATTCATTCCAAACACCATCAAAAAATTTCATCTGAGGACAATTCTCATGTAAACTCATAAAGAAGAAGACCTTCAAGGATTAATAATATGAACTTTGGCAAAATACCTATTACAGGTACCCCAAGCGTATGTGGAATTAGGGACCTCATGAGCTTACAAGATAAATAAGATGATATCAACTTCCTAAGCTTGAAATTTTAAAAGTTGATGATACATTATATGAATTGAATGATTATTATTTTCAGTCTTGTGCTTTTCAGGGCCATTTTCACAGCCTTCCCTGTACCCCCATGCCAAGGAGTCTATGGTAAAAGCCCCTGATGAACACCAGCTTGAGGCTTTTTCAAAAGTAGTTGATAATGTTCACTTCCCATCTATACTTCATCATGCTACCTTCTCAAGTCATCACAGGTATCTGTTCATTTCGATGATGATGCCAACGCTTCTGAAGGCTTTTTTGAATATTTAAAAAAAAAGCCAGATAACATGGGTTATTTGTTGTTGGATAAAAATGCTTAGAAAATGAAGTTGAATTGATTTGGAATAGACTTACAATGGCATTCTTAGTGGAGATATTCAATCATGGACTATTTCTTCATGAATATGATACTTATTTTTGGTTTTGGTGAAAAAATAACTGAAGCTGAACAAATTGAAGAAAATATGACTTAAAATTACTATTATCAAGGAGAAAAACTGGATCTAATGATGAGAGACCCTTCATATCTCTCACAAACTCTTGAAAGATATTGTAAAATACATCAGAGACATAGGGGAAGCCTACCAAGATCCTTTCAAAAAATTATCGGTTTAGCCAAATCTCTTTACTTCAAAAAGCTGGCAGAGAGAAGTCTTGAAGCATGCATAACATTTCCAGAACTAGATACATATGTTCCACTTTTTCAAAACAATCTTCTATTGTCATCAGATGAATCATCTTAGAATGTCATGGATGAATAAAGAATAAGGAACGTTGAACCTTGGTGTAGTAAATAAGAAAGTAAGTTAGTAGAATATGTTGATAAGAAATATTCGAAAATCCATCAAGCCAAATATCCATTAAGGCCAGGAAGAAATCCAGGAAAATGATTTTCAGATTCAGTTAGTTGGGATGAGATACAAAAAGACCATAAATTCTTTCCTGTTTGTCTCCCACAGGATTGATACAATCCAATTCGGCTTCAGAGAGCAAACCCAAATGTGGTAAGGTGTCTGAAATGAAAACAAACAGATATATTTGAAGGATTTGAGAAAATATTCATGGAGGAAAACAGAGCAAGACACCAAAGATATTATGCCAACTTGACTAAATACTCTTTCTTTTTTTATTTCATGATGTTTATAGTTATTTTTTTATTAAAAATTTTGTGAGATCTGGAACTTAAAAGAAATCTAAATAAATCAATGTTTCAATTACTCTGAATGCATTTTTGTTATAAAAATACAATTATAACTTGAATTCAAGCTAAAATTACACTGTTGAATTTGATTTTTTTGAGGATGGTGGGGGGTAAGTCTCAAAAAAATTAATTTCTAGTAGCTTTATAATTATTTTATTTAATTTTGATATTATTTTAAAATAATTTAGTTATCTGTAATTGAAATGATAGTGTTTCCATAATTATACCATTTCAAATGACGAAAGATCCTTTTTGTGTTTATTTTAAAGACTATAAAGTATGTATTAATAGAAATTCAAAAGGCTTTGAATCAATCTAAAAATCAACTATCATAAGATGCTAGACAATCAAAATAATTATTCAAAGAAGGTTGAAAAAATCAATCAGGGTGGAGAAAGGATTTCATCTTCAAATTCACATTGAATTATTGATCCTGAAGAAGAATAAGCATGAATAATATTTGAAATAATACTCATTTAATTTTAGCTGTGTTTTATGGTTCATTCGGTCATAATCGTTTGGGTTTTGTGAAACCGCATCTTTATAATTATTAGCCACATAGATTATTATACGATTATTCAAGATCATGAAATCTAATTCAAAATTGCAATTCATGATCAGCACTCATTACAGTTTGAGATGATTTACTTTCTTTGAGAATATTTGGAATTGCCTAATATTACTAAAAACAACCTTCTAAGTAAAAAAATTTCATTTAAAAACATTTAGTCAATTTCTTGTATTTGAACACATTGGTAATTTATCTCAATAATTTCAAGCAAGATGGACTAATTTTTGGTAGAAAAACTTTGTAAAATACCATTGAATGTGTGTTATTGATAGCAAATACATGAAAAAATATATCTGTCATGGAAGATACACTAAAAGAGTTGTTATTTAAAGAAAATTAATTGAATTTTTACTTTGATCTTAAAATAAATCCAAATAAATTGATATGAATTACATGAGAAATCCATTTATAACATAGAATAAAATAGGAAATTAATTGTTATTTTACTATGGATTTAAAACTTGTTGTGATGTAAAATAAATTGGAATATAGAACACATATGAGATTTTACTTTTAATATGAATATAATATAAAATCTTTCTCCAAAAAAATACATTAAAAAATGTATTTTTAATAGAAAAGACATTAAAACTTGTAATTTCAAATTAAGATACATCAAAAAGTGCATTTGTATCATTAAATAAATCCATAGGAAAAAATACCAACTACATTTCAAAATTAAATTTCAATTTAAAATACAGCGAAGAATATTCAATGCATAAAACATTAGAGAATAATGTTTTCATAAAAGATGATAGAAGACAAATTTTTGATATACAACAAAAAAAAGATTGATGTTTTGATATAACATATGGCAAAATATATATCTTAATGTAAAATACATCAAAAAAGTAATTTTAAATCTTAATAACATTTAGAAATATATTTGTAATCTGAAATACATTACAAAATGTACTCCTAATATAACCTAAATGATAAGGAGCTTGGATTAACAATAAATCAAAAGTGTAATCATAATGTATATATTCTTTTGATATAAGTTAAATCAAAAAATATTATTTTTCATATGAAATTCATTGAGAATGTTTATTCTTAGTGTCAATTAAATTGAAAACTCATACTTAATATAAATTAAATTAAGCATTTATTCTTAATATCACCTACATAGGGAGATATATTTCCAATATTAAACAAATTTGAAAAATTTATTTAATATATATTGCATTAACAAATGCATTTTGAATATAAATAGAACTGAAGAACATATTTTTAATAAGAAATTTATGAGCCTTAGAGGTATTTTTATATACCCCAAAGACCCCAAAGAATGAAAATTTATACAATTATTAATAAAATAAATTTTTCTATATTATAAACAACAAAATTCAAAATATAAATGTGAGATTTATATAAAAAATGAAGATTTTAATTATAATTTAAAATTAAAATTACTCTAAAATTTAAAAATGTAAAAATACATTTTTACTTGAAAAAATTAAGTAAAAATGAATTTTCAACAAAAATATTTCTGTAAAAACGTTGAATGAAATATATTATGAATTTTCATACAATAAATAAACATGTAAAATTTTTTTCACCTTTGGATTCCTCATAAAAAATAAGGTGGGGTCACCTCTGGGTCAAATTCCTGGAACTCAACTCTAAATAAGCTTAAATTAAGTTCTTCGTATTTTATGCATGAAAATTGAAAAATCCTCAAAACCCCAATTTAATTTGCACCAAATGTGTTGTTAAATATCAATTTTTTTGTTAAAATTGAGGTGTGTTGTGTAATTTAGAGTTTATGAGGAACTCAAGCATTGTCAATTGAAATGTAAAAATGTGCAAGTGTATTACATAAGTGAGTTGTAATTTACATATGAGTTATCAATTAGTGCAGTTGTTTACTGTAAAAACTAGATTTAATCACATGTGTAAATCAAAAGTATATTAAATGTGGAGGAATTAAAGAAAAAATAATTTTGGAATATTTATTTTGGAGGGGGAAAAGGAGTCTTGGCATCAAGGGAGCCAGACCCCCAAATTCCTTGCTGACAGGTGTGAGATGTCAAAATACATGGAAGGTTTTATCAATTTAGGCCTGAAATTGAGTAACAGGGTCTGTGACTCAATTGATGAGTAGGATTTGATACCAACCAGGGAAGTTTTGATAGTTTCCAAGAGGGTAAAACTACCCTTAAGCTAAAAAAACCTTAGTAAAAAATGGTTTTAACTGGTTTATACATTTCTTACGCACATTCTGACTTTCTTGGGAGGCTTTAAATCAGGTATCATCAAAGTAGTGGCTTATTTAACCATCCAAGATGTCAAAAAATGGCTTAAACCAGCCCTTTGTTTGGTCTAAACCATGGTTCAATGATTCCATAATTGGCTTTCCTGTTGTCAGAGTTATTTTCACTAATGACAAGAGTAAAGTATAATTTTGGAGCAAGAAAATTGGTTGCTATAAAACAATGTCTTCTTTGCCCCACTTTTCTCTTCATGTTAGAGTCTTTTCCTTCTATATTTAGTTCAAACACTGTTAAAAAAATGATTGAAGATTTTGGCCACCCTTCTCATATCAGTTTACCCTTTTTAAAAACATTAAAAGATAATTATAATCACTTTCACCCTTGAACCACCCCATAAGTGAATTGGAGCATCTTTCATCACCATTAACTTTGTTGCTTTGTTTTCAAATTCACTGTGGTCACTTTTGGGTGGGTTTTCCCTGTAAATATCTTCTTAAATACTGATATCTTATTAGTTTCCTGAAGTTCTTTGCTCAATTAATTTCAATTGAAATTTCTCTTGAAGAAATTTCTTTTGTAGCCTTAGATATCTCTTGTAGATTATTTTGTGATAGGTTTTTATTGTTGGTAAAAAATAAACCTCTACAAATATTACTGTTTTATACTTTTAAAGTTAAAAACAATACATTTCAAGTGTTTCATTCTGAAAATCTCATTTTTTAGTATGTTTAATTAATTTTTACCTTATAAGGATTTTGAGGACAGCAAAAGTACTTGATTTTTAATCAAAGTTTCAAATCCACACCTTACATTTGGGGGAACAGCCACAATATCCTACCTGTGATATTATTCTTTTACCTTTCTTGATCTTTTTTCTTATATTGAAAATTTCAAAATACATAAAGAATAATTATCATTCGAAAAATTCATAAAGGATAACAGTTTTTCATATTATAAGTGAGGCTGTGTTTTTCCATTTATCTTTTGAAATACCTTTCTTTGGTTGATTAATTGCATTTTTTTCATCAATTTTAGTGTCTGAATACATGGTGAGACAAGAGAACATTGAATCTGTATCAACAGTAACTACAATTATCCATGAAAGTACCTTGAATTCTGAGAATAATAGTACTGTTATTATGACTCATAATCAACAAGAGCCAATTTTTTCAGAGTTAACTAGTTTGGACATCATTAATACTCTCCAAAAAGCTAAGGGTTTGCCCAATAGTGAGTTTTTTGACGTAAACTTACCATTTTAAGCTTTTTTGATCAAAATTATGCCTTAAACCAGATCAGGACTCAGCTACAGCCCTCCAAGAAACTCCCAAAATTGTTATAGAAATTATTATGGCAGAAGCCAATCAGCTGCAGAAGGACAAGGGTCAGTAAATAATGCCCAAACTGACAAATTATGCCATTCTGAAGCTGATAATACTGTTTTACCTTCAAAGAGAGCTGAAAATGCCACAAAAAGCCTCAGTGGACATTTACAAAGGCAGTACAAAGGCTTACAACAATGCCTTGCAGCAAAAAAGTACCAGATACTTGCAGATCTGTGGAAAAACTGCATGAATTCTTACCTGACTGTGAGAAAATTCATGGGTCATGCTAACACTCTAAAATTACTCAATGGATGGGATCCATTGATGGAAAACAAAAACATGATGCTTTTAATAGCGAAATGGAGGAAAAATAACCCTCCACTGGCCAAGCAAGTGACAAAAACAGACCCAGTAGCCAGCAGCAGCAATTCCAACATGATAAAGAAGCCACAGACTCAAAAAAAGTGCAAAGGGAAGAAACCAGCCACAAAGCCTTACAGCCAGGGCTACAGAATCCAAAACCTTCAGCAGGATGCCATGGAAAATGTATTTCAGATGTCCAGAGAAATGATGGAATTCCAGAAAAAGGAGGAAGCCAGATTAAAATATCAAAAAATGATTTCTGATATTCTGAATGGAATTACAAACTTATATATAGCTATAAATGATGTAAAAAGTCATATTTCTGATAAACATTCATTGATTTGTAAGACAAATAATCTGAGTTTGAGCCAGATAAATGAAACACTAATGTGTTTTGAAAAGTGTCAAGAACAATCAAAACTTCTAATACTGACAATTAATTTGGAAATAAGATAAATTATTAATCTGCCATTGTTAAAGAATTAACAGAAAAATATTCTAAATTCAATATTGATGACATAATTGAAACAAGAATAAAACAAGCCATAAGTATTCTCAAAGAACATAATAAGAAAGTCCTTGTTAATATTGAAATTCTGTCCACTGAATTAAAGACATATACAATTTCGTTGAAAAAGTGTTTTGACAACTCACAAGAAGTATCAAAATTAACAATGAAGTTGAATCAAGTCACTTCTGATAATACTAGACAAACAGAATTATGGCAAGAATTGACACATAAAGAAGACATGTTTAAATTTTAAGTAATAAATTCAATACAAGCCTTCCAACATGTGTTCAGAAATTTTCAAAGGTGTAGAAACAGTAAAATGAATTATGTTGCACAATAAATGCACACCTTACCAACAACTTCTACACCTCTAAATCAAAATGAGGGTCCAAGAGTTTCCAGCTCACAAGTATTGGATGTGGAAAATTGACAATTAAAAAACAAATCTTCCACTTCTTTCCATACCTTTAAACCCTTAATGGGCCAAGCACTCTTGAAAGAAGTACCAAAACTTAACTAATGGCCTCACTTCAGTGGTGAAGGAGATTATGACCATCTGGAATTAATCAGGGGTATTGACATGATTAAAGAAGATTTTTAACATCAAGATTACACACCTTGTTTACCAGATCAGCCCACAGAAGGTATATCAAATTAAGGCAAGGACATCAACACCAAAGTTGGACTTAGTGGAAGACCCAAATTATTAATAGATGTGCCAATGATACTTGGAGATTTAAGGTGGAAACAGCCTTTGAATATTCCAAATTTAATGCTGACAAAGACAAAGATTCACCATGTTTTTGCCAACAAAAGGATAGATTAACAGCATTATATTCTGACATGTCAGAGTTTATGATTCACAGAAGCAATCTAAAACAGTGTGAAGGTGACGTAAATCATTCTTTAAAAAGCAGGACTACTGAAAAATCTTCAGAAGGAGATATTATTAATATATTGGAAGAAGTAACCACCAGAGCCACAATTAGGTTTAGTAGGGTAAACCTCCAAACAAGGTTTAATACACCTTGGAAGGATTCTGTGGAGCAAATCCCAAAGAAAATGTTAACAATATGAAGCATAAATCTGCACAGGTAATCAGAAAGTGCCATATTGTCTGAAGCACAACATATTTAGCTAATGCATGTCCAAAAGGAGGAAAAATCAATTGAATTGACATTGAGAAGGAACCTTATGTTGAAAAAGATGATGTAATTGAAGGAAATTCAGATGATAAATCATCAATATTTTTTGAATCTTCAAAAGATATAGAAAAGATCAATATCTCATTTGACATCATGAAGTCTTATTCCCACTTCCCACCATTAAGCAATTGTCAACTTGATTTGTAAAAAATTCAAGATGCACAACTCTTGAAAACCAAATCAAACAGGGGGAAATGTTATGCATCTGGTAATTCCTGTATAACATAAGTGGTAATTGATAAAAAACACACTAAAGTTCTACTTGACCCAGGAGCCTTCTGCTCTGGGTTTGGCAAATTTTCTAAGAAATTGTGTACCAAATTTTGAATATCAATTATAACCAATTGATGGCATGAAATTCAACAGTGCAAGTAATCCAATGAGAGCAACAGGCATATTTCAAACCACTGTCATATTTCCACCTATCAATCTAATTTTAAGAATAACAGTTGAATTTGTTGTTATGGAAAACTGCTATAGTACTGATTTTATATTGGGAATTGATCACTTAATCATGAATGGCATAGATTTACATAACAATACAAAGAGATACTTTACTATTGGAGAAAATAAGTGTCGAAAATTTTCTTTTTACCCTTTTAAAAGTAAAATTAGAATAAGTCAGGTATCACCAGTCAACTTAGAATTAGAAAAGTTCAATTCTCAACAGGTTAATGAAGCTGAAATAAGTCTTTATCTTACTGATAAACAGAAAAGTGAGCTTTCTGCCCTTTTATATGACCACAAAAAAGACTTTGAGTCAGAAAAAGAACTCTTGGGGAAATTGTTGCTCATGAAGTTAAAATTACTCTTTATATTGGAAGACCTTATCCACCACTCTTGAGAAGGCCAGCATATCCAGCAAGCCCAAAATAAGTAGAAGGTCCAGAACTCAATATTAAAGAGCTTATAGACCCTGGTGTAATAAGGAATGTTGGCCCAGATGAAGAAGTAGAAATCACCACACCAGTAATAGTGGCATGGGATAATGGAAAATATAGAATGGTTGGGTACTTTAGCCCTCTAAACAATTACACTGTTCCACACACGTACCCAATACCAAAAATCCAAATTGCTCTTGACCAAATATCTCAAGCAGTGTACATGAGCACTATGGATGCCATTAAGGGATTTCATCAAAATGTGGTGACCCCAAGGGAAAGGAAATAATTGAGAATTATTGTTCATTGTGGAGTGTTTGAATATTTGAGGATGCCCTTTGGTATCAAAAATGCACCTTCACACTCCCAAAGGATGATAAGTCAAATCTACCCTCAAGAACTTTCAGAAAGATTATTAATCATTTACATTGATGACATTATTGTTTCCTAAAAGACTTGGGAGGAACATATATACAGATTATCCAGGGCTTTTGGGGAAAATGAAATCTGTAAACATGAAAGTTTCTTTGAAGAACTCAAAGCCCTGGGCCATGTAGTATCCAATCTATCTCTTGGAATTGACGAGAAAAAGGTTGTTGCAGTACTAATGAAGCCTATGCCTCAGAAAAAAAGTAAATTCAGTCATTTTTGGGATTTTCAAGATATTACAGGAAGTATATTAATGATTTTGCATCCATAGCAAGCCCTCTTTATATGCTGTGTAACAAAGACACAGTATTTGAAATGACTGTTGACAGAGTCAAAGCCTTTGAATCTTTGTGAAAAGCCTTGAACACTGCTCCACTCATACTGATACCACATTTTAAGCTGCCCTTCAAGCATTGTATAGATGCATCAGGAGATGGACTGGGTGCTACACTTTGTCAAGTCCAGATTATAAATGAAAAACCTGGAGAAGGACCCATATTTTTCATATATTGGAATAGAAAACAACTGAAGCCAGAAGAGGGGCAAGTCAAATGGAGTGTTTATGCCTGTTCTGGGCCTTAAAAAAGCTTAATTGCTTTCTGGAAGGATGTGTTTTTGAATTAGTAACAGATTTTACCGCTATTAAATCACTTTTAAACATGAAACCACCTAACAGACATATGCTGAGATGGCAAATAGCCATACAAGAGTATAGGGGTAGTATCACTATTGTTCACAAAGATGGTAATATTTAAAAAAATGAAGATGGACTCTGAAGATAGCCATTACCACGTATCATTGATAATACTACTTATGTACCAGAAGAAGCTTCCCCACAGATCCCCCTGCAAGGAATCAGTTTTACAGATCTGAACACAACACTCTTTGAGGAAGTAAAATACAGTTATACTCATGATAGGAATTGTATCCTCCTATGCCAATTGCTTAAAAAAGACTGTAAAGTTAACTCTTTAATACATCCCCAGATGAGATATTCAAGAAATCATATGATGGAGGAAGATTTCACTTACTGGATGGTATAATTTACCACAGAAATAAACATACATGTGTATTTACAGTTGTGGCCAGATCCTTAATCAATTGTGTACTGAAAGAGTTCCATGACAGCCCCTTTTAAGGACACCTTTCTTAGGACAGAACAAGAGAAAAAGTCAAGACCTGTATATGGTGGCCAATGTGACAGAAAGATGTTGCACAGTATTGCAAAACCTGTGGCAGTTATGAAAAGGAATATAAATTCACTGGCAAGAGACTTGGAAATATGGAAAAAATCCGGCAACCATCAGACCTTGGGAAATTGTCCATATGGATTGGGTAACTGGCCTACCACCAGTGAGTGATAGAAGTTATAATGCATGCCTAGTTAGTTTTGACATGTTTAGTAAAACTCCAATCTTTCTACCATATCACAAAGATAATACAGCCATGGATACATCTCTTTTGATATGGAATAGGGTAGTATCATGGCCTGGCATATTAACAAACATCCTTGGTGACAGAGATCCCAAATTAACCGCAGCACTATGGACAAATCTTCACCAATTATTTGTAACAAAGTTATCCTTCTCTACAGCCTACCACCAACAAACTGATGGTCTAGCTGAAAGAATGATCAAAACTTTGGAAGACATGGTAAGACAATTTTGCACATATGGCCTTGAATTCAAAGTTTGTGATGGATTCACCCATGATTGGTGTAACCTTTTACCCGCACTGGAATTTGCATATAATGCATCCATTCATTCCTGTACAAATCAGACTCCTGCCATTCTAGAAAAAGGATTGAATCCCACATTACCTCAAGATTTGCTTGAGATAAATCCTACAGCTTCTAGATTCAAAGGAATTCTAGAAAAAGCTAGAAAGCATTCAGTGAGGTGCATGGAAGACTCATTTGCATATGCCAAGGACAAGTGGGACAAATCACATGCCACTACAGATTTCAAAGTGGGTGATTTAGTACTTGTATATACCACTAAATTCAAGAAAATCAAAGGATGTAAGGATGCAATAAGCTCAAAGACTCCTTTGCAAGACCTTTTCTTATTACGCCCCTCCATGGAGAAAATTCTGTTGAAGTGGAATTATCTGAGGAACTTCGTAATAACAATCCTACATTTCCAGTAAGCTTAAGAAAGCCATATAAATCTGGTGATGCTTAAATATTCCTCTTGAGGAATACACTTCCCAGAATATACCTCCTGTTAAATAATATGGTACCAAGAAAATTACCAAAGTTTTTACAGAAAGGAAATGAAGAACTAAGAACATGAGGGAATACCTTGTCAGGTACATTGACCCAACTTGTGAAGATGAATGGTTAGCAGAAAAAGAAATACCTGAATCTACCAGACTTCTCAGATGGTTCAGAAACACTAGAAATAACAATATTACAAAGTAATATTATTTCTTAGGGGAATGGAATGTGAGCCTCAGAGGTATTTATATATACGCAAAAGACCACAAAGAAATGAAATTTATACAATTATAAAAAAAGAAATTTATGTATATTGTAAACAATAAAACTAAAATAGAAATCTAAAATTTATATACAAAATTAAAATTTGAATTATGAGTTAAAATTGAAACTAATTTAAAATTTGAAAATATAAAAATACATTTTTACTTGAAAAAATTAATTATAAATGAATTTTCCACATAAATATTAAATTTAAAATATTTTTGGAAAAAACTAAAATAAAATATATTGTACCCTTTTATCCAATAAATAAAAATGTGAAAATTATTTCACCATTGGAGTTCTCATAAAAGATAATGTGGGGTTACCTCTGGGTGAAATACCTGGAGCTCAACTCTGAATAAGCTTAGATTAAGGTTTTAGTATTTTGTGTATGAAAATTGAAAAATCCTCAAAAGCTTACTTTAATTTTCAACACATGTGTCATCCTGAGTCTCTGATGAAGTTATAATAATACTATTTACAGCTTTAACTATGACTGTGACATGGTGAAATTCATTCAAAAAAGGTGTGAAGATGATGATAATGGGTTAAAAAAATTTATTGAGGGATTTACAATTACAAACTAGTGGTGGTGAGTGCGGTTGAAAGCCCTGGGTGCAGTCTTACCAGTTGGGGTACTATAATAAGACATACAATACTGAAGTTTAAAGTATAACCTGATCATTTTACAAGAGTATAACTGTTTTTGAAAGTTGTACTACGTAGGAATTCAAGAGAAGGATGAGGAAACCTTTTCTTGTGGAGAAAAGGTCCCTTTTTATCCTAAACTTGGGTGAAAACATCTTCTAGACCTTTCCACGTAGAGGAAGAGCAGATTTTTTACTTCCAAGGACTGGCTTGTGGTTTTCAGAATTCCTGTATAGCCTGTATTGGGCTCAGATGTGGTTTTAAAACCACATCTGGGCAGTTTTCACCAATAAAGGGTGAGAATTTTCAGCTGGGGATCACACAGCCTGCTTCTGACATGTATGACGCTTAGAATGCTGTACAGCACCTGTATGGGAACCCAGTATTGAATGAATTATGAGTTATTGAAGTATAAACATTCTTCTTCATCCATTTGACACCTCATTATCATGGTTATGGGATATTATCTCACAGTAAAGATGTATTGGTCTAATGGTGAGATTTTTACCTTAAAACTGACATACCTTTGTCAGGTTTTGACATTTGAAGTTCAAAATTGGTTTGTTGTTTAGCCCTGGATGTTTTCTACACAATAGTACCTCATCTGAAATGGCTATCATTCAATATAGGAAAGTTATGCCATGTACAAGGTTTTTGTACATATGTATGATTTGCTTAAGATCTGCATGGAGCTTGTTTGCCCCAGAACTGTTGTTCTAGATGGGATATGGGGAGATTGATGGCATCATCAGATAGCCCTGATTGTGCCCTTTCCAAAACAACCACACTTCAGGTATCTCACACTAAAACTGTAGATGCTAGATGAGAGGTGAATATTTTACTCACCCTTATTTGACCTTATTTTGGCCATACCTCCTGTAGTTCTGGTGCAATCTTAATTTGGCTAGTACCAGTGGATAGCCCTAATTTAGAGCTTCAATATGAATACCCATTGAATGAGTTTAAGACTCCTCCTCTGGATTTCAGATGAGAGGTGAAAAATAAGGTTTATTCTCAGCAAAAACTTTCTTATTCCTTGTCCTATGATGATGGGACTTGGGTATTTGGAAATTGGTGGGGTTCCTCTTCCTTTTGATACCTCTTAAGCTGATCTGGCTCAGCTCTATCTTTTGGTGTTATCTTGGCTTTACCATTGGCTTATGGTATTTGGCTTTCATGCTTGTGCTCTGGTTTTGAGTCACAGGCTGACAACATGTGTTGTTAACCCTCAAATTTTGTGTTAAAATTGAGGTGTGGTGTGTAGTTTAGAAGTTATGAGGAACCTAAGTATTTTCAATTGAAATATTCAAATGTGCATGTGTATTACATAAGTGAACTTTAATATACATATGAGGTATCAATTATTACAGTTGTGTACTGTAAAAACTCAATTGAATTACATGTGTAAATTCCAAGTATGATACATGTGGAGGAATTAAAGAAAAAACAATTTTGGAGGGGGAAAAGGAATCTTGGCTTCAAGGGAGCCAGACCCCCCAATTCCTTTCTGACAGGTGTGAGATGTCAAAATCCACAGAAAAGTTCATCAATTTGCGCCTGGAATTGAGTCACAGGGTCTTTGACTCAATTGATGATGAGGTTTTGATACCAACCAGCGCAGCTTTAATTGTTGCCAAGAGGGTAAAACTACCCTTAAGTTGAAATTATCTTAGTAAAAACAGTTTAAACGGTTTGTACATCTCTTACAGACATTCTGACTTTTGTTGGAGGATTTCAACCAGGTATTACTAGGGTAATGGCTGGTTTAAGGGTCCAAAATGGCTTGAACCGGCCCGTTTTTGGTCTGGACCAGGGTTCAATGATGCCATAATTGGCTTTTATGTTGTCAGAGTGATTTTCTCTACAGAAAGCAGTAAACCATACTTTTGGAGGAAGAAAATTGGTGGCCATAGAAGAATGTCTTCTTTTCCCCACTTCTCTCTTCATGTTAGAGTCTTTTCCTTTTATATTTAGTTTAAACACTGTTAGAAAAATAAATAAAGCATTCCAGCCACCCTTTTCATATCATTTTAAACCTTTGAAACTTTTGAAAAGAATTATAATCATTGCTTGTAACTCTTATAATCATTTTTACCCTTGAATCATCCCATAAATGAATTAAAGCATCTTTCATCACCATTAAACTTGTCACTTTATTTCCAAATTGACTGTCTTCACTTTTGGGTGGGTTTTCTCTTCAAATATCTCATTAAAGACTTTGTTCTTATATTAAGTGCCTGCAGTTCTTTTCTCAATTAATTCCAATTGAAATTCCTTTTGTAGCCTCAAATATCTCTTGTAGAGTATTTTTGGATAAAGGTTCATTGTTGGTAAAACAGTAAATATTAAAAAGAATATTGTTTTATACTTATAAAGTAAAAACCAATAAATTTGATGTGTTTTATTCTAAAAATATTACTTCTTACTATTTTCAATCAATTTTCACCTTATACAAATTTTGAGGACAGGAAAAGTACTCAATTTTTAATCAAAGTTTCATATCCACACCTTACAAAATTTGTTGAAAAATTTTTATCAGTATTGATTGCATTGAAAATAAACTTTTGAACAAAAATGATATTTAGAAATATATTTGCAATACAAAGTACATCAAGAAATCTATTTTCAACATGAACCACATTAATATATGTATTTTTCATCAAAACTAATGCCAAAATTTATTTTGATTATACATTACACAAGAAATATATATATATATATATGATAAGTTGCATTTGAAAAATTTATCATCAATGGAATTTACATGAAAGATTTCTTTCAGACAAATACCACTGGAAAAAGCAGCTCCAATATAAACTATATTAAGAATATGTATTTTTAATATTAATTATATTGAGAAATGATTTTTGATTGAATTACAATGAGAAGAGTATTTATAACAAAAGATGCATAAAAATGATTTTTTAATATAAATTGCATGTGAAGAATTATTTTCAATTTAAAATAAGTCAAAAATGTACTTTTAAAGTAAAGTACATTGAAAGATGTATTTTCAATATAAAATGAATTAAATATGTAAACTTGATATAAAATACATTGCAGAATGCACTCTTAATATCAATTACATTGAAAGAAGTATTTTCAATAAAAATAGCATTGAAGGATGTATTTATCATATGAAATACATTAATACCATCACCAATTACTTTTCTATGTGGAAAATAATTTTTTAAGGTGGGGTACCTTTTTTAAACAAAATTTGATTAGACAGTTTGTGTAATCTTAAGTTTAAGAGGTGAGCATATCACAATAGAAATATGGTTTTGAGGAATAAAGGATGGAATTCAGGTTCGATTTCTATTATTCCTTAGGGGGCTAATTTGCAATGAATATTTGAGTTAATAGGATTTCTGAAGTAGAGTAAGTGAAAACGCAAGATATATCCAAATGGGCAGGCTTTTATGAGAATGAAAGAGTTATTACTATTATATTAAAGCTGTCATTATAAAAAGATAATTATTATTATTATTTTTATGATAAAAACTTTTCTATGACAAGAGGTACATCATTATTATACTAATGCTAAAATTGTTATCATAAAAATAGTAACAGTATTTTTTCACAAATAATAAAACTATTTCTATGATAATAATCAAATTTCTATTATAGAAATGATAATATTGTGAATATTTACCTAATGAGGTACTTATTCTAGAAATAATGAGAGCGTCATTAGAAAAAGAATAACATTGTTTTTATAATAATACTGAAATATCATTACTACATATTATTTGTGAAATCAAAATTGTACTATTTTTTGAATGAAACCCTTTCTATCTTTAAGCTAACCAGTCTATTATTATTAAAATATCAATTCCATTATTTTTGAGATCAATATTATTATATTAATCATCAAATTGTTCATAAAAAAATTGATTAGATTTTTATCATAAAAATGAACTTAATCTTCTTATCACGATAATGACATTATTATGATAAAACCTATATCACTGTTTCCATGTAAATAATGAGGTTTTTATGATAAGAATAATTAAGTTTTTATTGAAAAAATCAACAAAATTGTTAGTGTAACAGTAATCAAAGCTTTATTATACTAATGGAATTGTTATCATAAGAACGATGAAGTTTTCATCACAACAATAATAAAACTGTTATCATAAAGATAATAAAGTTTTGATTATTACCACTTTTTTTGCAATGATCTTTTTATTATTCTCAAGATAACACTTGGAATATTGTTGAGATAGTTAATTTTTCATTTTTAAAACAAAAATATGATAATTTTGTAAATAATTGTTATTTTTAAAGTAATAAAATTGTTATCATGTCAAGAATAGAATTTTTGATGTAAAAATAATGACATTATCTTTGTAATAATGATAAAATCTTAATTTTGGAAAGAGACCAATTATCATTAAAACAATAGGAAAAGTTTCATCATAAAACGAATAAAATTACCGTTATAAAAATATAAACATTTTATAATTACATATCACTTTCAAAATAAGAATTTTATTATTTTGGACGGAATCATTTTATTCTTTGAAATCAACGATGTTGATATTTTGAAAATCATTGTCAATATAAAGACAATCAAATTTGTATTATAACAATAATGAAAAATTTATTATAGAAAGTACAAAATTATAAGTATGAAAATAATAGCATAATTCTTATAAAAAGGACAAATATTTTATTATAACAATCGAAAGATTGAAATATTGAATATTTGTATAGAAAGGATAACCTTATCAATATAGTGATGATAAAATTGCTATAATAGCAATAAGAGCTTTTGTTATTTTGAGAATGGCAATATTGTTATCATTACACATAATTTTTGAAATGAAAATAGAATAAAACTTTTATATTTTTTTGAAATAGTTATTTCATTATTTTGAAATCATTTTTTATTAAAAACATAATAAATTTCTTATTATAAAAATTATCACGATAAAAAATTGGTTGATATAAAAAATGATTATCATAAAAATAAGTGAGCCTTCATTATAGAAATAATAACATTTTTATTATAAAAATAATCATGCTTTCAGCTTGAGATTATGTTCGAAAAAGAAAACTTATTATTTTTCAACTAGTAACTGGGGTCCTTCCCTAGTGTTTTGTTTCAAAATGCATCTTTCTGGGAGCTTTTCCCCAGCTTCAGCTATTGGGGTGGTAAGTCTCTTGCAGTTTTGTCCCATAAACTCTCAAATTGAATTTATACCCCAAAATACTTTCAATATTTTCGCATATAGTAATTTTGAATTAGTTTCTTAACCCAGTTATAGGCCTAAATATTTCAATATAATTTATTTCACATTCCAAAAAATATTATTAAAAAAAATAACCATGAAAGAAATTTTCAATATCTACATTGGGTATTTTGATATAGAATAGCTGACACTAAGCTAAAACAATTTGAAAGAAATTTAATAAAAGAATAAATTATATTTTGGATACTTAAACTATTTTCTTGTATGCTTTGAATATAAAATATTGTTTTTTTATACTTTTAATTTTATTACATCCAAAAACTATGAGTGATAATTTTATGTATCATTGTGTTTAATCAGAAGATATCAAAAACTGAAGAAATTTTTAGAAAAAAATCTTTGAATAAAATATCAAGCCAAAAATCGATTATCATTAAAATTGAATGTTTAAGATTAAAATCAAAATTGGAGTTTTGAAATCGTAATTCCAAATTTTGAATGTTCAATAATCTAGATGGTTTTTGAATTTCCAATTGATCTCATGTGTATTTCTTGAGTTCCTCAATTTATTCTCAATGGGGTTCTTTAAATTTCAACTTTTCTCTTTGGAATTAAACAAAAACATTAATGAAAAATATTAGCACATAATGGTTACCATTAGAAATAAAGACAAAAATTCAAAAAAAGAAGGAAAATAGAATAAGTAAACAGAAATATTTTATTTTATTTGTTTTAAAATTAATATTGATTTGAAATTTTTAAAAATATAGGTTTTTTTATTTTATCGTAAAAAAAGAAGAAATTAAATATTTATTTAGTATTTTATACAGTGTTGAGTTGTCATTTTGATTTTGATTTTTGTTTTAATCAATTTTTTCCAAATATAATTCAAAAAAGGATGTAGCAATTTAATAATTTTTAAAGTCTTTTTTTAAAAGATACAATCAATTAAAATCAAAAGGATGGCAATTTGAAAAAAGAAATTCACAATAAATTTTTTATTTTTGAATGTTAAAATGTATAATAATGAAAAAAGATGAAAAAAATAAGAGCTTAAAAATAAAAATGTGAATTTATAGGTTTTTTTTACAAAAAAAATTGAAAATTGAAAATTTGAGAAAAAATTGGTAGTAATATTTATTAAAAACATAGTTTCCATGATACATTAAATGGGGTTTTTCAAAAAAGTGCCTTCAGCTTCCTATAGAAAAGAGCTTTGGTCACACTTTATTCCTTTTGATTAGCATATAGTATAGATAGATGTTATTCTTTCCAAAAACAACAATTTTAATATGAAACTGATAACTTTTCACATGAAAAATCAATAACTTGAACATTATAACAAAGATAACCATGTTATCCTAACAATAGCAAGAGCTCCCTTAAAAAAGATGTATATGCTTATTATAAGATGAATAAAATTATAATTTCAAAAATAATAATTTTATCATTATAGCAATTGTAGGTTTTTGATGATAAAAATATTAATAGGATCATGATAAAAATCATAAAATTGTGATTTCTACATATTATTTTTGGAATAAAAACTTTATTCACTGCCTAATAATAGAGTGAAAGATCAATTTGTTAATTTCTGGGAAAATGATTTTGTGTAATTAAAAAAGGGTTAGACAGACTTAAAATGGGTGTCAGTGAAAGCTGGGCCACTTCTGACTCAGAGGGAGCCTTTGTAATTCCTGTTGTTCTTAAATGGGAACTATATGTTTGATATCAAAAATAATTTTTGACTTTTTTCTTGTAGAATCATCTCTATATTGGCCAGCTTCAATGGATAATATACTTTCAGTGTGATTTACGACATATTCTCCTGCCATCACTTTAATTTCACAATGAACCAAAAATTCACTTGCCTTTTTTGAGGGTTCTAACTAAATACATGTTCCAACAGTTCCTTCTTTATTTATTTTAAGTTCATTTTTGTAGCCATAAGAAATACATGTGCATAATGACTTCCATCAATTTTTAAGTAATATGAACTGAAACATTTAGAATAAGTTTGGACATTCAGTATTATTAAGAGTAAAGTGGAATATCTAGGGGAAGGGTTGGTTGGTCTTTCGATTCTTCCTTGAGGCTAGATCAAGTTGGGAGCACAGGGTCAGGAAAAGATATGGGCCAAGAGTCTCTGCCCTCTGCTTCTGGTTATCCTGTGAAAATTATTATTTTTTACTTTGAAAGTAACACAAGTGAATCTCCTTTTTCTTAGTTATTCTCAATCATCTTTCCTATGATCCGAATATCTTTTAATAATAAATAAAACGAATGATGATTAAATCTTTGGTCTTATTGGAGTGATGAAAACTTAATTAATGTGGATAATGACCTTCTTCATGAATTATATAATAATAATTAAGATCCTATTTTTTGTACTAATGAGATGGACCTTTCTATAAAATGGAATTTTTACCATGATTATGTTCTACCAAAAGGAAGAATTGATACTTTTTCCATGGACAAAGTCATTTTATGAAAAATGAAATGTTATCATCATTGGAAATTAATAGCTAAATTTTTGCTCTAAGACTGACAAATTTTTTCCATTTGGAAGATCATATTGTAATCATTCTTATAAGAATAAAAATACTTTTATTATGTAACCTATATTAAACTAATACCATTGTGCTAAAGTTAGTACAACTATTTTAATATTAACAATTTGAGTCATTAGATATCAATTGTAATTATTACCATGGAATCTTATTAATTTGAAAAGAAAAATCTTGCTACCATAATCAAAATCAATGATTATGATTATATATATAATATATGTATTAAGAAGATATTTAATATTTAAGTAATAATAAAATCTTCATTATTGTAATGAAATTTCACAGCCAAAATATCTATTTTGGAATTTTTTCCATTTAAAAAGACTTTTTATGTCACCTAAGAAAATAAACAATCAAAGTTATATCTCTTTAATGATAATAAAGTTTTTATATATCATAAAATTGAAAATATATGATCAGAAATTGTTTTTTCTTATTTTTTACATCTATGTAAATTACTTATTAATTAAAGCTCTTTCAATTATAATAATGGTTCTCTCATTGTAAAAATGAAGGTGAAATTTCTATAATATTATTTATCTACCAACTAAAAGTCAAGTATTTTATCTATGGAAAAGGTATTATTATTACAACTCGAAATGATTATCAATATAATAATAATAAGAAGTATATTGTTTAAATAAGAACAGTGTTATCATTTTAAAAAATGAAATTACTATTATGAAGATTATATCCACACTATTGTGGTGATAATGAGAATTCAATTGGGTTAATAATTGATCATTGAAAACTTAGAAATCCATTAAAATAATGTTAAAATATGATATTATCAACATAAAAAAGCTTTTAAAAATAAAATTTGTAAAATCAAAATGACAACCTCTTTAATGATTAAGATTCTATCATTAAATTAAAACTATTGTAAATATTACCATTATAAAATCTATATTGTGGTATTGATCACAGTTGTTTAAGCAATATTATGATGGGAAACGTCAGCTTACTATCATATAATGGGAATTTTATTATGTAAATCATGCACATGTAATTGTTATTATTATGAAAACAATCTTCTTATGGCAATAGTAAGCTGTTTATTACTTCCACAATGTGATTTATCTTATTAACATATTAGCTTTGTCACTTTTTCCTTGAGAAACACGTTGTTGTTACCATAATCACATAGTCATTATTTCCAAAGTAGAATTGATATTTCTACTATAATAAAACTATCATTAGTAAGTTCTAAAATATCATTATCAATTTTACTAAATGAACAATAATATATTTCTGACTATGAGAATAAAACAGTTTTGTTATTAGAATGATTCAGTTTTTATTAAAATAGTGAAGTTTTAATACTATCACCATAATAACAATATTATCATAGAAATAAATTCTTTTATTATTTTGAAAGTATAATTTTCATTATGGTGATTTTAACAAATTTCTTTTTTTAGAAATTTCAATTTTATTATTTTGATAAGAGGATTTTTACAATGGAGATAATAACAATTTCATTTTGATCATAGTTTGAATGCTTCCATTTGAGCAAGAAAAATGGTAAAATGGGCATAATAACAATTTTATCTTTATAATAATGTCAATTTTTTCTATTTTAATATGCAAAATGCTTTCATGGTAATGATAATATGGCCAATATAAGTGGTTTCTATTACCGTAATAGAACTTACGCTATTACTATAATGGTATTGGTGTGATCAAAATAGCTTATTTTGATTATTGAAATGATAGAATATCTCATGGGAATAATAATATTGTTACTACTATGAAAATATTAAGAATTTTATTATCTCAATAATAGCAGTATTCTCCTATTAATACTAATAATGGATTTATGATAATGATATCAATTTTATTATTTAAAGAGTTAAAATGGTATTATGGAAATAATAGCAATAATATGATGGAAATAGAAATATTTTTTTCATGGTAACAGTAAAAAATGTAGTATAGTAATTGTATTATTGCTATAATAATAATAATAATAATAATAATAATAATATTATAGAAATAATAAAAATGTTATAATGTAACTAATAAGAATTTTATCATTATAATAATAAAATTTCTACTATGGAAGTAATAAAGGAAGGATCATTGGAATAGTAACAATGCTATAAGAGTAATAATAAAAATTCCATTACGGAAATAGTATAAATGTTATTATGGAAAGCGTAAAAATAGCATTATGGTAGTAATAGAAATAGCATTAAGGGAATAATAAGAATGTTATGGTGGTAGGAATAAAATTGATCTTATGATGATAATTCAAATTATTGCATAGAAATAAAAGTTTTAATGACAGTTCAATTGTGTAAACAATAGAATCTTTATCATTCTAATAGCCAATAATGCTATTATACTGTCATCATTCAGTTAATATATATTCTTATATTAATGAGTTTATTTTCGATTAAGAATGATTAAATTCATTTTGGAAAGCCACTAAATTATAATTTTAAAATTTGGAATCAAAGATTAAAGTAATGGGTAAGGATATTCATTATTGCACCAGACAATGATAATCATTTTAAAAGTATATAGTACATCATTGGTAATTCAGTAATTGATATAATAGCTTCAATAAGACATCTTTTTGATCAAAATCAATCTTTAATAATTCAATTAAGCTATAAATTGATATTAATAGTATCATTCCTCAATGTTATTAGAAGAAAATTCCATATCTAAATATCAAACTTTATGTATTAATGAGGGAATCATTTGAGATACATGGAGATATTAGTTGATTATATTTAATAAATTAAACATTTAAATAAGTGAATGGCTTTTAATATTACAAAGGAAAAAGTAATATTTGAGAAATAAATTTCACAAATATCAATATATAAAAGTATATTGAGATACTTGAAAATGAGAAGGAAATTTATAACTTAATATATATATAATCAATATAAATCCTTATTGAGGAAAAATAATGAGATTGTATGGATTTCATTTAAATAATTGATATTGCTAGAGATTAAAGAAAGGAATTAAAGTATTTCCCATTTTCGAAATTCTTTATCTTGTTGAATATATTTGTAATTTCAGATTTATAATAATTTTATTTCTTTCTGGAACTGAATACTGATAATTGTAGCCTCTGAGGCCTGGAAACTCCCTCAGGTTTATTCTTTTGCAGATTTAAGATTCAGATTACCCCAAAATATCACTTTTATTCCTCAATATCACCTAATTTTAGCTATATAGATTCAAAATACTTATTGATGCAATGCTAACTATAGCTCACCTATCAATACTAAGGGCTATCCTAGTCTTCACAAGTAAAATTCATAATGGCTGGATCAGATAGCTAGGAATGTAATAAGACAGATTTAACTCGAAATATTCTATAAGACAAGGAGAAATGTTATTTTGGTATAGTCTTTCTTTCAAAAAACCTGTTTCAGAATTAATTTCAATGGTCAAATATTAATTTTAATGTATTAAGTAGGAACTAAAAGTCCATATGCAATTGCCTACAGGCTTGGAGAATTTAATCTATAAATTTTTCAACTGGGTGTTCAAAAACAATATTTAATCACATAGGTTTGAAGACATTGAATTATGAACAAGTGATTTTTTTTATATAATTATATTAAAAACTCTGAGTATATTGTTAAGGAATACTTTGTAGAGAAATAATAATTCATAAAATAAGAATAATTTATTGAAACCCTATTCTAGCTTTTGATAAATCGTAAATACACCTATTTATGGGAATAGATGCAAGTCTTGGGACAATTAGTGGGTTTCAAAGATAGTTGAAATATCTAACATGCTTAGCATTTTTAATAATAAATAATTTCAGACTTCTTGTAAGATGTGGATATGAGACTTTGATTAAAGATCAAGTACTTCTTCTATCCTCAAAATTTTTAGAAGTTACAATTCAACTAAAAATAGTAAGATTTAAGAGTTTGAAGAGCAAATATACCTTTTTTATTGTTTTTAACTTTATGAGTATAAAAAAATAATATTATAAAGATGTATCCAAATATACTTTAAAAGAGATATGTAGGGCTACAAAAGAAATTTCTTCTAGATAAATTTCAATTGGAATTGATCCAGCAAAGAGCTGCAAGAAATTAATATAAGAACATATTGTTTAAGATTATTATTAAAGATAAAACACGCTCAAAAGTGACCAGAGTGAATTTGGAAACAAAGTGACAAAGCTAATAGGGATTAAATATTCTTTAATTCACTTATGGGGTGGTTCAAGGGTAAAAATGATTTTAAAAGTTACAAAAAATAATTTATAGTGATTCTTCATATGGTTAAAAGGTCAAAACTTATTTAAGAAGGGTGGTTGTAATATTATATTGATTTGTTTAACAGTGTTTAAGCTGATTATAAAATCAAAAGATTCTAACATGAAGAGAAAAGTAGCACAAAGAAGATATTCTTTTATAGCCACCAATTTTCTTACTCCAAAGGTAAAATCTACTCTGTTCAGTCATGAAAAACACTCTGACAACAGAAAGGTCAATTATGGGATCATTGAACCCTGGTTTGGACCAAAAAAAGGCTGGTTTTAGCCATTTCAGACCCTTTGATCAACCATTGCTATGGTAATACCTGGTTTAAATCCTTCAAAACATGTCAGAATTTGTTTAACAGACATAAAAAGCAGTTAAACCTGCTTTCACTAAGACTTTTGTAATTTAAGGGTAGTTTTACCCTATTTGCAACAGCTAAAACTGCCCAATTGGTATCAAAACCTCATTATCAATTGAGTCACAGACCCTGTGACTCAATTCCAGGCAAAAAGTTATGAACCTTTGCATGAAGTTTTACAACCCATGCCTGTCAGAAAGGAATTTGGGGGAGTCAGGCACCCTTGGTGTGAACCTTTGAGATATGACCACATACCCAAAAAGGTCACAAGAAACATTTAAAATAATTATACATTAAAAATAAGTACCTTAAAGCTACAAAAATGCCATAAATTGGCATAAAACTTGGTTTGACTCAAAAGCCAATGGATAAACATGTGAAATTAATTTTACCATTGGATTCCCCATGGTAAAATACACATATACCATTTTTATGGCATATCTGTAAAGTCAATATTTAATAAGTTATAAGTAATAATACCTTGTAAAAAACACAAATCCTTAATTATTTCAAAACCAATGAAACAACATGTGAAATAGATGGTACCATTGGATTCTCCATAAAAATACACATATAAAACAATTAAGAAGCTAAACTCCAAAGTCAATACTTAAGGAGTTAAGCTGAATATATGCACTTTTTTGGTCAACACATATATTCAAGGATTTTAGCTAACATCTTTTGAAATATGCATGATAGAGTGATGAAACAAAGATAAAGTCATCACGTAACTACTGTGGGAATACAGATATGAAGTTTATTTCACAAGTTATAAACAAGGTTAAAACCTGTAAGGGATTATTAATTAAAATCAATAGAGCTGTTACCCACTTTGTTGTGAAAGTGGTCCAAACTTAAAAAAAGGAGACAGTTGGATTCTACCAGTTAATTCGTGAAGAATGATGTATTTGTTACTATAATATTCAAGGTATAACCCCTTGAAATCATGGTTTGAAACGTAAAATATTGAATTTCAACAGAAAAGATGAGTTACAAGAAAAATCATCAAAAATAGAGTTTTCATGATGTAATGAAATGCTCTTGGAAGCATACTGTGGTTATTCCAAGCTACTAGAATTCACTCTCTGAATTTCTGGAGCGTGTAAAACTTAAAAGTTATTAAAGATCAAAGTTTGAGCTTAATTCGATCATTTATGATCACTCACTGTAACCTTAAATTAAGTTTAACAGTCATATGAGTGATACAATTGGTGAAACTGTTAGTTTATGATTAAAACTAATAGAATCCACAAATTTTGGGGTTCTGCCAAGCCTTGACGTCATCAAACTTAGAGTTATGGTGATAACTCTAAATAATGGCATAATAATGAGATAAGATGGTCTGATCATGATGTAATCATCACCAAACCTTAAAATATTGATCAATTCCAGTGGATATGATCAGTGCACGTTAACTAGAAGCCTGGTGGACGCTAGGAGGGAGGTATTTACTATAAATAGAGCTCTTTTTACTCTGTTTTCCCCTCAGACGCTTACAAAACATTAAATCATTAAAAAAATAGGTAATTTCTTTATTCTTTATATATAAAACTTTTATATTATTAAAGACCAAATATCATCTTATAATAATCTTCATCTTTGAAATGATTATTACAACTATTTAATTGTTTTGTTTAAATTTCTCTCAAAAACCTCAATTCCACATAAAATCAAGAAAATTTGTAATTTCTCTTAAAATTTATTGTGACTACAATTTAAATAAGTTGTATTTACATTTCTAGGCATAAATATACTCAAAATTATTATATTAAGCATTAAAAGTACGTTATTTTCTCTTATGATAATAATTTTTCTCTATTATTAATTTTTAATAATTCTATAAATTATATAATTAGTATTTATATTAATTTATAACTTTAATATTGGTAATATTATTGTTATTAATTGTTTTTTATTAATAAAAAACAATTTTTTATGCCTTTATTACTTGTTGGTAACAATAATAAAGTGCTTTTTAATATATTAATTATCTTATATTAATATATTTATTTTATATATATTATTTTTTGAAGTATAAATTATATTATGATATTTATTTCATAATATAATTATTTTGCGCCATAATTATAATAATCATGATCAGACCATCTTATCTCATTATTATGCCATTATTTAGAGTTATCACTATAACTCTAAGTTTGATGAGGTCAAGGCTTTGCAGAACCCCAAAATTCGTGGATTCCATTAGTTTTAATAATAAACTAACAGTATTCACCAATTTTATCACTCATATGACTGTTAAACTTGATTTAAGGTAACAGTGAGTGATCATAAATGATGAAATTAAGCTCAAACTTTGATCTTTAATAACTTTTAGGTTTTATATGCTACGGAAATTCAGAGAGTGAATTCTAATAGCTTGGCAAAAACATACTATGCTTCCAAGAGCATTTCATTACATCATGAAAACTCTATATTTGATGATTTTCCTTGTAACTCATCTTTTCTGTTGAAATTCAATATTTTAGACTTCAAACCATTATTTCAAGGGGTTATACCTTGAATATTATAGTAAAAAATACATCATTCTTCACGAATGAACTAGTAGAATCCAACTGTCTCCTTTTTTTTAAGTTTGGACCACTTTCACAACAAAGTGGTCAACAGCTCTATTGATTTTAATCAATAATCCCTTACAGGTTTTAACCTTGTTTATAGCTTGTGAAATAAACTTCATATCTGTATTCCCACAGTAATTACGTGATGACTTTATCTTTGTTTCATCACTCTATCATGCATATTTCAAAAGATGTTAGCTAAAATCCTTGAATATATGTGTTGATCAAAAAAGTCCATATATTCAGCTTAACTCCTTAAGTATTGACTTTGGAGTTTAGCTTCTTAATTCTTTTATATGTGGACTTTTATGGAGAATCCAATGGTACCATCTATTTCACATGTTGTTTCATTGGTTCTGAAATAATTAAGGATTTGTGTTTTTTATAAGGTATTATTACTTATAACTTATTAAATATTGACTTTACAGATATGCCATAAAAATGGTATATGTGTATTTTACCATGGGGAATCCAATGGTATAATTTCTTTCACATGTTTATCCATTGGAGCTTGAGTTAAACCAAGTTTTATGCCAATTTATGGCATTTTTGTAGCTTTAAGGTACTTATTTTTAATGTATAATTATTTTAAATGTTTCTTGTGACCTTTTTGGGTATGTGGTCATATCTCAAAGGTTCACACCAAGGGTTCCTGACTCCTCCAAATTCCTTTCTGACAGGCATGGGTTGTCAAACTTCATGCAAAGGTTCATAACCTTTTTCCTGGAATTGAGTCACAGGGTCTGTGACTCAATTGATAATGAGGTTTTGATACCAATTGGGCAGTTTTAGCTGTTGCCAATAGGGTAAAACTACCCTTAAATTAAAAAAGTCTTAGTGAAAACAGTTTTAACTGCTTTTGACGTCTCTTAAACAAATTCTGACATGTTTTGAAGGATTTAAACCAGGTATTACCATAGCAATGGTTGATCAAAGGGTCTGAAATGGCTAAAACCAGCCCTTTTTTGGTCCAAACCAGGGTTCAATGATCCCATAATTGACCTTTCTGTTGTCAGAGTGTTTTTCATGACTGAAAAGAGTAGATTTCACCTTTGGAGTAAGAGAATTGGTGGCTATAAAAGAATATCTTCTTTGTGCCACTTTTATCTTCATGACAGAATCTTTTGATTTTATAATTAGCTTAAACACTGTTAAACCAATCAATATAATATTCCAACCACCCTTCTTAAATAATTTTTGACCTTTTAACCATATGAAGAATCACTATAAATTATTTTTTGTAACTTTTTCTAGGCGTAAATTTACTCAAAATTATTATATTAAGCATTAAAGGTACATTATTTTCCCTTATTATAAAAATTTTTCTCTATTATTACTTTTTAATAATTCTATAATTGATATAAATAGTATTTATATTAATTTTAACTTTAATATTGGTAATATTATTGTCATTAGTTGTTTTTTATTAATAAACAATTTTTTACACCTTTATTACTTGTTGGTAACAATGATAAACTGCTTTTTAATATATTAATTATCTTATATTAATATATTTATTATATATATATTATTTTTTATAATATAAATTATATTATTATATTTATTTAATAATATAATTATTTTATGCCATAATTATAATAATTATTTTTATCTTATTTATTTCATTTATAAGGACATTCATAGTACAATAAGTAAAATATTAGTAGTTTTTACTTATTGTTTCATAGTCAAACCTTACATTTGGGGGCCTGGCCATGATATTTACTCTCAAAGACCTACAAAAAGATTCTAATTGGGTTTATCTAATAATAAATTATAATTATAATCATAAAATTCTATAATAATCTTATATTTATTGATTTTAAAAGCTATTGAGGCAATTGGAAAGCAATTGTACTGTCTTAAACGTGGTTTTTCACATCCTTAGACTTGCAAAAACCTTCTTTGAGTGACTCTAGTGATTAAAAAAGATATTTTATATTCTAAATTAATTTTATAAAAGAATCATATTCATTTTTATTTTATGCTTCAAAAATAAAAACATAAAAAATAATAAAAATATTATTTTATTCATTTTAACTTCATTTCTTTAATTGTTTTCACTTTTTAAAGATATAAAAGCAATTTTTACATGGAAAGTTTCAATATCTTACCGAAAATAACACTTTCATATAAAATACTTATATTTATTTGTCTTTTTTAGTGTTTGAAGACAATCCAACAGAGGACAATCAAACCACTGTTGAAAGATTGGTGGAAGAAACTTTCCAAAGCTCTCCAACACCAATAATCACTAAGAAAAAGAAAGCCAAGAAATTGGACTTTCCAGGACCCACTATTCAGGACTCTGAAGGTGAGTATCTCATTTATAAATTGCCATAAGAAGAATTCCTGTTCTGAAATCTTCTTATTTCTAATTTCTGTAAAAATATGACTACCAGAAGAGGCTCCCAATACTCCATCCAATCAGATGGAGCTGGACCCAGAGGTAGAATTGATTCCTCAAAAGGGAAAAGGAAGGGCAATATCCCCAGTGGAACAGAATCCACACAAGGAAGTGCCTTATCCCAAAGGCAAGGCCCAGAAATGCCCATGATATCTGAACCAGAATTGGAACTAAGTATGAGTGACTCAAACAGGTACAAATCACATTCAGAGGGCTCAAATAGACATTTACATGAGCCAGTACAAACAGTACTACATGGTGTACAAGGACAAAGATTGGGAAATGTTGCCCCAAATACACCAAGGAGTAATGAGCTCCTGGCACATCCTGAAAAAGTTCCTCAAAGAGGAGGAAATAGTGAGATACTCCAATGGATGGAATCCACTATCATCCAAACCTCAAATCAAAAAGATCAAGGAGTACCATGCCAATAAGAAGGAGGCAACCAAGGAAGAAGCCCCAGTAGTTTCTACCAGCAAGCACCAAGCCTACCCACTTCCCCAAGAAGGGAAGAAGAACAAGAAAAAGAATTGGAGAAAACTATATTCCCCAAGCTACAGGATCCCCAAAATCCAAAAAGATGCCATGGACAATGTATTGAACATGGCCAGAACTTTGATGGAATTCAAAGACAAAGAGGAGCAAAGAATGAGACAACCCCATTTCCCAAAGAAATAACCTTGTCTCCTGATGTTATAAATACTTTAACAGAGCTTAAAAATAGTATTTTACCTCTTAAAGACATTCAAAATAGTTTATTATCTTTCCAAGAAAGAAATAATAGCTTATCATCTTTAACAAAACTTGTTGTACAAAATAAAAAAGAAATTGATGTCATAAAATTTATGATTGAAAATAATAAACCAAAAGTATTAATTGATACTACTCAGAAATTAATACAAGGACAACAAGAGTTGTAGAAATATATAAGTGATATCAAAGAAAAAACTTTGCCAATCAATTATGACATGAGTATTGATAATCTTATAGAAAAATTAAACAAATTGAGCATTTCTGTAGAAAGATTTGAAGAAAAGACTTCATCACACCAAAAATTACTTTTGGACCATGTGGAAAAGAGTGATGAAGCAAGAATGCATCTGAAAGATGACATTCAAAGTGAAATAAGCCTTATTACTGAAAAAATGGATAAAATTAATGAGGCTAGCTCAAATATGCCAAAGTTATCAACACCATTTTCTCACATAAGAAGGCCTGTTAAACCAAAAGAGGAATAAACAAATCCATTCATAACAGACTTGGGTCACCAAGACAATAATCAAGTCTTAATGAAGGAAGCACCTCAATTAAAAGAATGGCCAACACTCACAGGAGAAGGTGAATATGACCACATGTCATTTATCAAAAAAATTGACATGCTACAAGAAGATTATGCCATACCAGATGAATCAATCACTGAAAGATTACATTCATTATTTGAAAAATCTGCAAAAAGATGGTATTATGGCATAAGGAAAACAAATGGCAAAAATACCTGGTCTTGGTGGAAATAAGAAATAATCACCAAGTGGGCTAATGATGTCTGGAGGTACAAGATAGAAAATGCATTTGAAAATTCTTTCTTTGACCCAGACAAAGACAAACCTTTAACTTGGTTCTTCAAACAAGCTGAAAGACTCAATGCATTGTACCCAGAAATGTCACAGAAAATGGTGCACATAAAAACACTTAAAAAATGTGGAGGAGAGCTAGAACATGCCCTAAGAAGCAGGTGTATAGAACCATGCTCCACAGAAGAGTATATCAATGCACTAGAAGACATAGTGACAAGAACAAAAATTGGAAGAACTTGGAAGAAATTGGACATTAAAAGTCCAAATGAACCATTTATCAAAAAAGATAAATCAAAAGAATCTTTCAAGCCCAATATATCCAACATCAATGAGCAAAGAAAATGCCATAAATGTGGAGGTATCAAAAATTTAGCCAATAATTGCCTAAAGAAGGCAAAGATTTATAAAATTGTGGAAACAGAAAACCACAATGAAAAAGAGGAGGAATCTGACTCTGAAAAAGAAACAGAAGAGTCTGAAAGTTCTGAAAGTGATTAAATTAATATAATTAATGCACAAATTAATAATATTGATATAATTTATGAAGTACTGGATCTTAACTCAAACTTACCACAAGCTGGGACATCTGACACAAACCTGAAAAATATAAAAGATGCCAAAATGTACAGAACCAAACCTGCAAAAGGAATGGGATATACAGCTGGAAAATCAAGTATAAGTATTGTTATAGTTGATAACCAAGAAGGAAAATTGAACTTAGATAAAGGAGCATATTGCACCTGTGTTGGTAAAAGTCATTTAAAAACCATTGTCCCAGACTGGCAAGAAAAACGTATGCCAATACAAGGTGTCAAATTTAGTAGTGCAAGTGAGAGCATGAAGCCCCTTGGAATAATTGATTTAACACTAATTTTTCCTCACTCTTCACAATGTGTCAGAATTGAAGTAGAGTTTTTAGTAATGGACAACTGTACTAGTAATCACTTCATACTTGGAAATGACTACTTATCAATTTATGGTATAGATATCTCTAACCAAAAAGACAGATATTTTACCATAGGAGATAACAAAAGACAAAAGTTTGGCTTCTTAAATAACAAAAAACAAATCACAGCTATTAAGAATGAAGAGAAAACTCCATAAAAGGACCTTCTTGTATCTGAACAACTCAAAGAGGCAGAATTCAATCAAGAATTAACTGAAAAAATGAAAGAAAAATTGATTGACCTCTTATTTAAGTACAAAAATGCCTTTGCAACTGACAAGGAGCCACTAGGTGCCATAATTGGGCATGAGGTGGATATAATTCTTAATGTGGAAAAGCCTTACCCACCTTTACTAAGGAGACCAGCTTACCCAGCTAGTCCAAGGGCTAGAGAAGCCTTGGAGGTACACATTGAATAATTAATAGACCTTAGAGTATTAAGAAAGGTAGGACATAATGAACACATAGAGGTCACTACACCTGTCATTATAACTTGGCATAATGGAAAATCAAGGATGGTAGGAGACTTCAGAGCCCTGAACACCTATACCATTCCAGACAGATACCCAATACCCAAAATCCATGAGACATTGACACAATTGTCACGAGCTAAGTTCATTACAGCCATGGATGCCTTAAAGCGTTTTCATCAAAATTTCTTAACAGACAATTCCAAGAAACTACTAAGGATAATAGTCCACTGTGGGATTTTTGAATACTTAAGAATGCCATTTGGCATAAAAATGCACCTTCCCATTATCAAAGGATGATGAACACCATATTTCCTGAAGAATTATCAGAAGGATGGTTAATCATCTATATTGATGATATCATAGTTTGCTCAGAAACTTGGGAAAATCACCTTACAAGACTAGAAAGGGTACTACAAAAAATAGTGCAAGTGAATATGAAAATTTCCTTGAAAAAGTGTTATTTTGCATATAGTGAACCAAAAGCACTAGGACATGTTGTATCTGGACTTAGCCTAGGCATAGACAAGAATAAAGTAGCAGCAGTACTACTTAAGCCAATGAGTCAAGCCAAAAAAGAAATGCAATCATTTCTAGGATTTGCTGGTTACTATAGACAGCATATAAAGGACTTTGCAAAAATTGCTAAATTCTTGTATAAGCTATGTGACCAACACACAGTCTATGAAATGACACAAGAAAGAGTCAAGGCATATGAAGAATTGAAAAATTCCTTGACAAATGCCCCATTTCTTCTAATGCCAGATTGGAAACTACCCTTCAAGCTATACATTGATGCTTGTGGAGAAGAACTAGGTGCTGCACTACACCAGACACAAATTATCAATGATAAACCTGTAGAAGGACCAATTTGTTTTATTTCAAGACAAATAAAGCCAACAGAAGCAAGATATGGAGAAAGCCAAATGGGATGCCTCTGCTTAGTGTTGGCTTTAGAAAAATTAAATTATTACTTGGATGGAACAGTATTTGATGTGATTACAGACTGTAATGCTGTAAAATCTCTATTAAATATGAAAACTCGAAATAGACATATGCTGAGATGGCACATTTCTATCCAAGAATACAGAGTAAATATGACTCTTGTTCATAAATGCGGCAATATTCATAAAAATGCAGATGGTCTTAGCAGATGGGCTCTAGCAAATACCCCTGACAATCCAGAATGGGTACCACAGGAAGAGGGAGACATAGAAGGAATATGTGTTACAGATATTGGCACAGAATTTTTTAACCAAGTTAAAGAAAGCTATGAGATAGACAAGAATTGCCATATCTTAAGCCAACTTCTAATGAAAGACTGCAAAGAACCATCACTTTCATCAAAATTAGATGAAACATGGAAAAAGGCATATGATGAAGGAAGATTCCACCTCCTTGATGGAATCCTTTACCATGGAACAAAACACACATGTGTTATGGCCTTAACAGATAGGACCCTTATAAACACTATTTTACATGAGTGTCATGATAGTGTTGCAGCTAGACATCTTTCAGAAGACAGAACACTAGAAAGAGTGAAAACCTGCTCTTGGTGGCCAAATTGGAAGAAAGATGTTGCAGAATACTGCCAAACCTGTGACAGATGTCAAAAATATAACAGAGCGGCAGGAAAGAAATTTGGAATGATGATTTAAATCCAAGAACCAAAATCCCCTTGGGAAATAGTTCATATGGATTGGGTAACAGCTTTACCTCCTGGAGGAGACAGAAGCTATAATGCATGCCTAGTATTAGTTGACAGGTATAGCAAAACTCCCATGTTCCTACTATTTCACAAAGATCACACAGCTATGGACACAGCCATAATGATATGGAATAAAGTTATTAGCCACACAGGCTTATTCCAGAATATTATAAGTGACAGAGACCCAAAATTCACTTCAGCATTATCGACAAATCTCCATAACTTGTTTGGAACAAAATTATCATTCTCAACAGCTTACCATACTCAAACTGATGGTTTAGCAGAAAGAATGATACAGACCTTGGATGACATGATCAGAAGATTCCGTGCTTATGGACTAGAATTCAAAGATTCTGATGGCTTTACCCATGATTTGTCCACATTAATACCAGCTCTTGAACTGGCATATAAAACATCAATCCATTCTTCTACTGGCAAAACACCAGCAATGCTAGAAAAAGGTTGGAATCCAAGACTTCCTTATGATACCCTCAAAAAGGACTTAGTGGATATACATCCAACAGCAAGCAGCTTTAAGATAATGCTTGACAAAGCAAGACACCATGCAAACAGATGTATGCAAGATTCTTTCAAATATGCAAAAGAAAGATGGGATAAAAGTCATAAATCACCTGACTTCAAAATAGGAGACTTGGTCCTAGTATTAACCTTTAATTTCAATAACATAAAAGGTCCAAATAAATTTAAAGATTCTTTTGCAGGACCATTAATGATGAAAGTACTTCATGGACCCAATGCTGTGCAATTGAAACTCACAGGTGAATTAATGAACAAACACCCAGCTTTGCCTGTGAGTCTGATAAAACCTTACAGCTCAAGTGACAAGGAGTTATTTCCAGTAAGAAATAAACCCCCACTTGAAATTCCCCCTTGAAAGAAGGAGAAGAAAATAAAATTGTAAAAGTCCTTAAAGAAAGCAGGACAAGTAACAAAAAATAAAGTGAATACCTGGTAAGGTATAGAGATTCAACTCAAGAAGATGAATGGCTACTTGAGAAAGATATAACAAATGCTGATAAACTACTAAGAAGGTTCAGACATGAAAGAAAACGTGAAAAATAGAAAAGCTAAGCATTATTGAGCTTCAAGACTGACAAAGTCTATTGAATAGGTGGACAGTAGATGATACCCTAATTACACATATCAGATTGTGGTACAATCATTTTTTGTGGTAGGGAATTTGAACCTTTGAGATATGACCACATACCCAAAAAGGTCACAAGAAACATTTAAAATAATTATACATTAAAAATAAGTACCTTAAAGCTACAAAAAGGACATAAACTGGCATAAAACTTGGTTTAACTCAAAGCCCAATGGATAAAAATTTGAAATGAACTATACCATTTGATTCCCCATGGTAAAATACACATATACCATTTTTATGGCATATCTGTAAAGTCAATATTTAATAAGTTATAAGTAATAATACCTTATAAAAACACAGATCCTTGCTTATTTCAAAGGCCAATGAAACAAAATGTGAGATAAATGGTACCATTGGATGCTCCATAAAATTCCACATATAAAAAAATTAAGAAGCTAAACTCCAAAGTCAATACTTAAGGGGTTAAGCTGAATATATGCACTTTTTTGGTCAATGCATATATTCAAGGATTTTAGCTAATATATTTTGAAATATGCATGATAGAGTGATGAACCCCAAAAAAAGTCATCACGTAACTACTGTAGGAATACAGATATGAAGCTTATTTCACAATCTATAAACAATGTTAAAACCTGTAAGGGATTATTGATTAAAATCAATAGAGCTGTTGACCACTTTGTTGTGAAAGTGGTCCAAAGTTAAAAAAAAGTAGACAGTTGGATTCTACTAGCTCATTCGTGAAGAATGATGTATTTGTTACTATAATATTCAAGGTATAACCCCTTGAAATCATGGTCTGAAGTGTAAAATATTGAATTTCAACAAAAAAGATGAGTTACAAGAAAAATCATCAAAAAAAGAGTTTTCATGATGTAATGAAATGCTCTTTTAAGCATAGTATGGTTATGCCAAGCTATTAGAATTCACTCTCTGAATTGCTGTAGCGTGTAAAACTTAAAAGTTATTAAAGATCAAAGTTTGAGCTTAATTTGATCATTTATGATCACTCACTGTAACCTTAAATTAAGCTTAACAGTCATATGAGTGATACAATTGGTGAATACTGTTAGTTTATGATTAAAACTAATAAAATCCACAGAATTTGGGGTTCTTCCAAGCCTTGACGTCATCAAACTTAGAGTTATAGTGATAACTCTAAATAATGGCATAATAATGAGATAAGATGGTCTGATCATGATGTAATCATCACCAAACCTTAAAATATTGATCAATTCCAGTGGATATGATCAGTGCACGTCTACGAGAAGGCTTTTGGACTCTAGGAGGGAGGTATTTACTATAAATAGAGCTCTTTTTACTCTGTTTTCCCATCAGACGCTTACAAAACGTTAAATCATTAAATAAAAAGGTAATTTCTTTATTCTTTATATATAAAACTTTTATATTATTAAAGACCAAATATCAACTTATAATAATCTTCATCTTTGACATGATTATTACAACTATTCAATTGTTTTGTTTAAATTTCTCTCAAAAACCTCAATTCCACGTAAAATCAAGAAAATTTGTAATTTCTCCTAAATTTTATTGTTACTACAGTTTAAATAAGTTGTATTTACATTTCTAGGCGTAAATTTACTCAAAATTATTATATCAAGCATTAAAAGTACATTATTTTCTCTTATTATAATAATTTTTTTCTATTATTACTTTTTGATAATTCTATAATTGATATAAATAGTATCTATATTAATTTATAGCTTTAATATTGGTAATATTATTGTTATTAATTGTTTTTTATTAATAAAAAACAATTTTTTACACCTTTAGTATTTGTTGGTAACAATAATAAAGTGCTTTTTAATATATTAATTATCTTATATTAATATATTTATTTTATATATATTATTTTTTAAAATATAAATTATATTATGATATTTATTTAATAATATAATTATTTTGCACCATAATTATAATAATTCTTTATTATTATAATTATTTTTATCTTATTTATTTCATTTATAAGGACATTCATAGTATAATAAGTAAAAAATTAGTAATTTTGACTTATTGTTTCATAGTCAAACCTTACACTTGGAGCCAAGATTCTTTCCCCCCAGAAGTAATATTTCTAATTTTTTTTTGATTAATTCCTCATCATATATTATACTTGTAATTTCCATATGTAATTCAACTGAGTTTTTACAGTACACAACTTTAATAATTGATACCTCATATGTAAATCAAAGCTCACTTATGTAATACATGCGCACATTTTGACATTTGAATTGAAAATACATCATAACTTCTCAACTACACACCACACCTCAATTTTAACACAGAAATTGATGGTTAAAACCACTTGGGATGTGTATTAAATTAAGGTTTTGAGGTTTTCAATTTCTATACAGAAAATACTAAAAACTTGATTTAAGCTTATTCAGAGTTGAGTTACAGCCATTTCAGCCAGAGGTTACCCCACCTTATTTTTTTATGAGGAATTCAATGGTGAAATAGTTTTCATAAGTTTTCTTATTGGATAAAAATATATAATAATTTCTATTTAGCTTTATTCCAAAAATATTTTATTTTGAATATTTTTGTTGAAAATTTATTTTTACTTAATTCTTTCAAGTAAAAAGGTGTTTTCACAATTTTGAATCTCAAAGTAATTTCATTTTTGGATTATAATTGAAATTTTAATTTTAGATATAAATTTTATCTTTATATTTCAATTTTTTTTTCTATTATAAATATATTCATTTTTTTAAAAATCATATCAATTGTCATTCTTTGTGGTCTTTTGGGTATATGTAAATCCCCCTAAGGCTCACATTCCCTCCCCCTAAAAAAAGAATATCACTTTGTAATACTTTCATTTCTAGTGTTTCTAACCTTCTGAGAAGTTTGGTAGCTTCAGGTATGTCTTTTTCCTGCAACCATTCACCTTCACAAGCTGGTTCACTGTACCTGACAAGGTACTGCCTTACTTTCTTTCTTTGAGAAATTTTCTAATTTTCATTGTACCAGAATATTCAAAAAGACATATATGCTTGGGAACTTTATTCCTCAAGGGGAATTTCTGGGAATCACCAGATTTATATGGATTTATTAAGCTTACTAGCAATGTTGGATGTTAATTCATAAGTTCTTCAGATAATTTCACTTCAACAGAATTTTATCCAGGGTGGGCCTTCACAGCAAAAGGTCCTTCAAAGGTGTCTTTGAGATTTTTACATCCTTTGATGTGACTGAAGACAGTGGTAGGTACATGTATTAAATCTCCCACTTTGAAATATGGAGTGTCATGTGATTTGTCCCAATTGTTTTGGAAGTTGAAAATGAGTCTTCCATGCACCTTACTGCATGCTTTCTAGCTTTTTCTAGCATTCCTTTGAAGCTAGAAGCTGTGGGATGTATCTCAACCAAATCCTTCCTCAAGCAATTTAGGGGTAGTCTGGGATTCCATCCTTTTTCTAGGAGAGAAGGAGCTTGATTGGTACTGGAAGGAATGGATACTTTCTATGCCAATTCCAAAGCAGTTAAGATGGTACACCAATTGTGGGTTAATGCATCACAATCTTTGAGCTCTAGGCCATAAGCAGAGAATCTTCAAACCATGTCTTCCAAGGTTTGAATAATTCTTTTGGTTAGACAATCAGTTTGTGTGTGGTAAGCTGTAGAGCAGTATAGCTTTGCTCCAAATGATTGGTGAAGGTTTTTCCAGGGGGATGACATAAATTTGGAATCCCTGTCACAAATGATGTTTGTAAATATGCCAGTCCATGATACTACTCTATTCCATATCAGAAGAGCTGTATCCCTGGCTAAATCATCTTTGTAACATGGAAGAAAGATTGAGGTCTTACTGAAACTGTCAAAAATTACTAGGCATGCGTTATAGCTTCTATCACCCCCTGTTGATAGGCCAGTTTCCCAATTCATATGGACAATTTCCCAAGGTATGCTAGGTTCTTGGATTTTGATCATATTTACAAGTCCTTTGCCAATGGATATATTTGCCTTTTGAAATATGTCACAGGTTTTGCAATACTCTGCAGCATCCTTTTCCCACATTAACCACCATATACAGGTCTTCACTTTCTCCTTTGTTCCATCCTCAGATAGGTTTCCTGAGAAAGGGCTATCATGGAATTCTTTAACTAAAGGATTGACTCAGGATCTGTCAACAACTGTAATTATACATGTGTGTTTAGTCCTTTGGTAAACTGTGCCATCCAGTAAATGAAATCTTCCTTCATTATATGATTTCTTCCATATTTCATATAAGGAATGTATTAAGGAGTTATGTTTAGCCTATTTAGTAAGTAATTGGCATAGGATGCTACAGTTCATATCTGGAGTATAACTGTCCTTACCTCCTCAAAGAAGGTGGTGTACAAGTCTGTAAGACTGATTCCTTCTATTGGGATCTGTGGGGAAGTTTCTCCTGGTACATAAGCAGGATTATTAATATTATATGGTAATGGCCATATTCATAGTTCATCTGCATCATTGTGAATATTCCCACTGTTGTGAACAATGGTCACATTATCCCTATAATATTGTATAGCTATTTGAAATCCGAGCATATGTCTGTTGGGTTTTTTCATGTTTCAAAGTTATTTAACAGTGGTACAATCTGCCATAAATTCAAAAAAACATCCTTCCATAAAGTAATTAAATTTTTCTAAGGCCCAACCAAGGCATAAGAATTGCATTTGACTTGCCCCATATCTGGCTTCAGTGGGTTTTATCTGTCTAGATATGAAGCATATGGGTGCTTTTACAGGTTTGTCATTTATGATCTGGACTTGATGAAGTTTAGAAACTAGCCCATCCCCTTATGCATCAATATAAAGCTTAAAGGGAAGCTTGAAATTTGGGATCAGTAAGAGTGGAGGAGTGGTCAAGCCTTTTCTCAAAGATTAAAAGGCTTTGAATTTTTCAATGTTCATCTCACAAAACTTATAAATAGGTCTTGCAATGGATGCAAAGCCTTTAATTTTCTGCCTGTAGTATCCTGCAAATCCCAAAAATGACTGAATTTCCTTTTTTTTCTGAAGCATAGGTTTAAGTTCTACTTCTCCAACCTTTTTATTATCTGTAAAATCACTGTTCAGGGGTAAGGGTATTCAATTTTCAACCCACCAAACACCTCAAACCAGGAATCCACTGTGTGTATCAGTAATCAGTTTCAGAAATCTTTCTTACTGAAACATGCATACATTCTGGTTCATCAATAAGCCTGTCAACTTCTGTATAGTTTGGAACTACCCAATACAGTTTTGATACACCATCCTTAAACTATATGATAACTCAATACCACCACCACTCTTGTACAGATTCTGTAAAAGCTGTACAGGACGTGTATTGGGCAGATTCAATTCAAGCATCAATTCCTCTCATGAAACCTCTCTCTCTGGATCAGGGCTGGTGATTCTCACATATACCAGCCCCTCTTTCTCCCCCTGGGGACTTTTTCCCAGTCAATTAATTGAGATGATTCATTAATTTATGAATACTCTTATCCTTATATTTGGGTATTATATTTGTTAATTTTAATTTGGTCTTTGCATTTCTTTCTTTTCCTGTAATGTATGAGTTGTGGTGGCCATATCATTATTAACCCTTTTCTTTCTTTCTGATAGGTTGAAAAGTGGACTTGGACTTGTTTGTGGTTGGCTCTTTTATTTTCTTACTCTTCTTCATTTGTTACTGCTTTTTTATGTTTTTTTCATTAGTAATTTAATCTTATTACACTCTTAAGTACATTCCCAGTTTGCCATATTTTGAGCCCTCGAAAGGTAGGTCCCAGTTTACTAAGTGCCAGGCCCTTTTCACTTAGAGGAGCCCCTGTGACATGAAATTATTTAACTCATATTTGCTTTTTTCTTTTCATTCATTAATATTCATTTCTCTCATTCTTCAATTATGACTCTTTTATGATTTTATTATTCTTCATGATTATGATTTCTCTCTCATCAATCTTCATCTCATTCATTTTATTCAAATGAAAATTTATTCCTCTCAATTCTTAATCATTTTTGATAATCTCCATTTCATTCTTAATTTTATTTCAAATCCAAATTTTCTTTTGTTTGCCTATTCATGTCTTAGCAGGATTTTTCATTTATTAGTTAATTGATTAGTTAATTGATTGTAATTTATTTTAGTTCTTGATTCAGAAATTTGAGATTCTGTTTGGATTGTGTTGATTGACTGGATCTAAATTGCTCAAGATGACTGATTGTAAAATGTGTCTATTAAATTGTTGATAATATTACTATTAATCAACAATACTATGACTGTTCTTATGGAATAGAATAATAAAATTATTATAGCCACAATTTAAATACTTAATTCATTAATTATTTCTTTGACTTGTTATATACTACTAATGAATATACCAGTAAGAAGTAATTGTCTACAAGAATCAACAACAAGGAATATTTAAATAATAAAACATCTTCATAAAGATAAAAAGTTATTTTAATACATAATTATATTTTTCAAGAATAATTATAGTTCTAGTTCTTGAATCAAACAAATCCAAGAGAAAAACTTTAAGAATTAATAATAAATGACTCAATAATATCCAGTGAGCCTTGGAAAGAATATGGTAGAGGATTTGGCAGATAAATTGGGGATTTAAGGGATGAAAATTGATTTATAACATTATTACAACAATATATAATTTATTCCTATTATTTCAACTACTTCTAGATTTCTTATGAAAGGATGAAAAACTTAAGAGAGGTTTAACTAATACTTTTTGGCAACAATGATATAATTGGATAATAAGATGATTTGGAAAAAACAGTAAGAGGAGGCCTCTTTTAAGTCAAAGAAGTCTCACAGAGGCATGACATGGGGCAAACTGAAGGACCTGTGGGTGAGAAAATAATAGTCATGTCTGGATTATTGATTGCATCATTTGTTGTCACATAACATTATGATAACTACTTAATTAATCCTTTTACCTGACTACCAACCTGTTTATGGTTAAGAATAAAAGAAGTAAAAACTGTAAATATTCTTTTATATCAAGATGAAAATTAATTTCTCAAAGCTATCAATGTCATTGGAAATTTCATCACAGGTTGTATTTTCTGTGGATTTTTGAAGATTCAGTATTTCCTGTGGAATCATCAAAAATGGACTGTAATTAAACCTTTTGATTTTTCCTATGAAACCATAATTCTTTTGCCTTCTTTATTAGTCATACTATTCTCCATTATTCATGAAATCTTCATAAATATTCATTAAGAATTGGATTTTTATTGAATTTTTGAAGTTTTTCCCTCATTTCTACGTAGAATTACAAATACCACAGTATGGCAGTTTTTTAAAAGGTAAATCAATGGATACTAGTTCAAAAAGAGTTTTAATTACTCTTTTAAGGTTTATCCATGGAAAATAATTAATAGTTGACATGGTTAAAGGAGTCTAAGCTTCTCTTTGCCTCTCTGTCACATCAAAATAGTAGCTTATTTTCAATTTTCTTATGATTTCATGAGATTTCAACTTGCTAAATAGGTTCCCAAAAGGTTTAAGTATACCAATTTGGACATTATAAGCCATGGATCCAAGCTTTAGATATATTCATGCCTAAGAGGCCTCAGAAGTTGGGTACCCTGGCTCTCTTCAATGTCTTTTGTCCTCCTTAGCTATTTTTACATCAAAAACAGAGATCTGTGGGTGTATCAAAACCGCATTTAAGAATACCATAGTATCAAGTGCCACAAACATGCATAACACTATTCTTAGTGTGTATGTATGTCAGGATGAAACTATGAAAGAGTGGTAATATAGGCTATTTACAACTCAAAGTATGTTTGTGACATGGTAAAAATGCTTTAAGAAGGTTTTGAGATGATTAAGAATAAATTTAAAGGGCTTTACTATAGTGGTTATAGTGGTGGTGAGCGCTGTTGAAAGCCCTGGGTGCAGCTTTATCTGTTGGGTTACAAGAATAAAAGACTACAATAATTAAAACTTATAGTTATACCTGATTATTAACCAAGAGTAAAACTGTTTTTGACAGTTTACTATGTAGGTTATTCAAGAGCAGGATGAGGAAATGATTTTGGCTGTGAAAAGCCCTCCTTTTTATCCTGAAATTGGGGTGGAAAGGCTGCTAGACCTTTCCACATAGAGGAAGTGAAGATTTTTCACTCTCCAGGACAGGCTTGTGGTTTGCAAACAGCCTGTATACCCTGTATTGGGCTCAGATGTGGTTTTGAAACCACATCTGGGCGGTTTTCACCAATACAGGGTGAAAATTTTCATCTGGGGGCCTCACAGCCTGATTCTGACATGTATGACGCGTAGAATGCTGTACAGAAACTGTATGGGACCCCAGTATTGACTGACATATGAGGTATTGAAGTAAAAACATGCTTCTTTGTCTATTTGACACCACATATTCATGGTTATGGGATATTATCCCATGGTAAGGCTGTATATGACAGCAGGTGGGATTTTGACCTTAAAATGGTCATAACTCTGTCCGTTTTTGAGATATCAAGCTCAATATTGGTTCATTGAATAGCTCTGTATGAGCTCTACACAATGGTACCCAACTTTACATGGTTATCATTAAATATGACAAAGTTATCCCATGTACAAGTAATTTTGTACATTGGCATGGTCTGGGAAAAAGCTGTATTAATCTTGTTTGGCCAATAACTTCTGTTGTAGTTGAGCTATGAGGAAATGGATGGCACCATCAGATAGCCCTGATTGTGCTCTTTCCAAAAAGACCCCACTTTAAGTATCTCACACTAAAACTGTAAACGTTAGATGAGAGGTGAATGTTTTGTTCACCCTTATTTGGTCTGAATTTGACCATAACTCAAGTAATACTGGTGCTAGCTCAGTTTGGCTAGCACCACTAGATAGCCCTGGATTAGAGCGTCATCTTGAATACCCATTTGATGGGGTTAAGCCTCTCCTTCTAGATTTTAGATGAGAGGTGAAAATTAAGGTTTATGCTCAGCAATAACTTTGAGCAGGAATAACTTTGTTATTTCTTGTCCTATGGTGATGGGACTTATATTTTCAGAAAGAGGTGAGTTTCCTCTTTCTTTTGATACCTTTTGAGCTAATTTGGCTCAGGTCCATGTTTTGGTGGTATCTTGGCTATACCATTGGTTTATGGTATTTTGGCTGTCATGCTTGTGCTCTGGTTTTGAGTCACAGGCTGACAATGTAACATGGGATTTCTCACATTCCCATTATTTTGGCATGAAATTGAGAAAAAAAAAGCATTTTACAATCATTTTATGTGGTATTGATGATTTGGTATTGAAGTATTTTCCATATCACCCCCTCATTGAGTTAATTCAATATTATTCACTCTATGAATCTACCCTAGGTGAATTTTTGTTTAGAATCCAAATCTGGCCCTCAACCAATGTATTTACTTACTCCAGAAAAGTTAGTCATCTTTCCTGAAATCAGAAATAATGAATTTTGAATATATGCATGACTTATGGGTAATGCATAGTTCAGAATGTATTTTATAGATAATTGTGACTTCTTTGGGTATGTAAAACATACCTCAAGGCTCACATTCCCTCCCACCAAAAAATAAAATTGTACTACAATTTTATTAATGATTTGAAGAAGAAATAAGCCCCAAAGGAGGTTAATGTCCACTGTACAACCTCTTCAAATTACTCAGATCAAGTAATTTAAAGAAAATATATAGAAATATTCATTCTTTTGGCCTAATTTCATGTCTCAATCTTCTCAAGAGTTTATCTGATTCAGGTATTTCTGATTCTGCCAGCCATTCATCTTCATGTACTGTATTTCTATATCTGACAAGATATTTTCTTTGATTTTTACCCATTAGTCTCCTTTATTTGATGACTTTATTTATCTTTTTTTCTTAACTCTGTTCCACAGGTGGAAAGCTAAAGGATCTGGGTTCCTTAAAGGAAAAAATTCTTTGTCAGCTGGCTGATAAGGTTTTATAAAGCTGATTGGAAAAGATGGGTGTTTATTTTTTTATTCACCACTCAATTCCACTTTAACTGCATTGGTTCCATGTAAGCAAACAATAAAAAAGGTCCTTCATATGAATTGTTGAGTTTCTTTGGGCCTTTGATATTATTAAAATTCAACGTTGAAACTAAACCTAAGTCCCCTACTTTGAAGTCTGGTACTTTATGACTCTTGTCCCACTTCTGTTTTGCATGGTGTTTCACTTTATCAAGCATCATTTTGAAGCTGGAATCTGTAGGATGGATTTAAATTAAGTCTATCCTCAGTGTGTCTTCTGGGAGTCTTGGATTTCATCCCTTTTCTAACATAGCAGGAGTCTGACCTGTGGAAGAATGGACTGATGTCTTATATGCAAATTCTAATGCTAGGCTTAGAGTTCAACAGTCACAAGTGAAGCCTTCTGAGCCTTTGAATTCTAAAAAATAAGAACAAAATATCCTGCTCATGTCCTCTAAATTTTGAATCATTCTTTCTTCCAGGCCATCAGTTTGAGGGTGATATGCCATAGAAAATAATAATCTGGTCCCAAAAAATCTATAAAGATTGGTCCAAAGTGCAGATGTGAATTCAGGATCTCTTTCACTCAAGATATTCTTAAATAGCGCTGTATGAGAAATAACTCTATTCCATAGAAAATGAGTTATATCCATAGCAGTGTCATCTTTATGACATGGTAAGAATATGGGTGTTTTTCTATATCTGTCTACAATTACTAAACAAGCATTATAGCTCCTCTCACCGCCTGGAGGGAGTGCTGTGACCCAATCCATGTGAAAAACTTCCCAAGGGGATTTTGGTTCTTGAATGTGAATCATAATCCCAAATTTCTTTCCTGTACTCCTGTTTGCTTTCTGGCATCTGTCACAGGTATGACAATACTCAATGGTTTCTTTCCTCCAAGATGGCCACCATGCACAGTTTTTTGCTTTTTCAAGTGTTCTGTATTCTGACAGGTGTCTGGAGTAGATGCTATCATGACATTAATGAAGAATTTGTTTGATAAGTAATCTACTGCATAATGTCATTACACAGGAATTTTTGGTCCTGTGGTAGATTATGATGTCAAGCAATCTGTCTTTATAATAAGACGTTTTCCATACTTCATCTAATTAATTAGCAAAAGCTGTATCTTTGCAGTCTTTATCTAGTAACGAAGTCAAGATATGGCAATTTTTGTCCAGTTTATAAGATTTTCTGACTTCCTCAAAGAATTCAGTCACAATATCAGTTATGTTAATGCCTTCAGTTGGAATTTGTGGTTATTCTTCTAAAGGCACAAAATCTGGGTTATCAGGAGTATTGTCTAGAGCCCACCTACTAAGTCCTCAGAATTCTTATGAATATTTCCTTCTTAATGGACTATAGTCATGTTTCCTCTATATTCTTGGATGGCTATCTGCCATCTCAACATATTCCTGTTAGGTTTCTTCATATTAAGGAGTGATTCCAATGGATTACAGTCAGTTATCACTTCAAAAGAACTTGCATGAAGATAATAATGTAATTTCTCAAGCTCTCATATCAAACATAAGCAATCCATTTGACTTGCACCATTTCTTGCTACTTTTGGTTTAATTTTCCTTGAGATATAACAAATTGGTCCTTCTGGAAGTTTTTAATCAGTTATTTGGACTTGTTGTAGGGCTTCCCTAATCCATCTCCACATGCATCAATGAAAAAACTGAAAGGTAAATTCCAGTCTGGTATGAGGAGTAATGGTTCTTTGGTAAGTGCTTTCCTTATCTGCCCAAAATCTTCAATTCTTTCTTGTGTCATCTCATATACTGTCTGTTGATCACACATTCTATAGAGTGACTTGGCTAGAATTTCAAAATATTTCAGATGTTGCCTTTAATAACTTGAAAATCCAAGAAAAGACATAATTTATTTTTTATTCAGGGGTATTTGTTTAATTAATACTGCTGCTACTTTATTTTTGTCAATACCCAAGCTCAAACAAGAAAAAATATGTGCTAGAGCTTTAAGTTCTTCAAAGCCAAAATTTCACTTCATGAGTGAAATCTTCATATTTATTATTGAAACTTTTTCAATTACTCTTGCAAGTCTCTCAAGGCTCAAAGACAATGAGTCTGAACCTATTATTATACCATCAATATAAATAATGAGCCATCCTTCAGATAATTCTGTGGGGAAGATGATATTTGTCATTCTTTGATAAAGATATGGAGCATTTTTAACACCAAATGGAATTCTAAGATACTCATAAGTACCACAGTGGGTGATGATTCTAAGTAATTGCTTGGCTTTGGGTGTAAAACACCTTTGGTGAAAGCCCTTCAATGCATCAATTGATTTTATATAATTAGCTTTAGATAATTGGGTTGAAGTTTCTTGGATTCTAGGAATTGGATACCTACCTGGAACTGTATAGGTATTCAATGCTCTAAATCCTCCAACCATCCTTGATTTGTCATTATGCCAAGAAAAAATAACTATTATCTGAGGCAAATGCATCTTTATATGTGTACAACACATTAAAAGGATCATGCCTAATTTTTGGTGATAATGATGGATTAATCTGTGCTTCAAGAAGCTTATTACTCACAAATTCCTCACTATAAGTATCTTCATTTGAAGATACCATTTCTATTTGTTTGATCATGTTGGAAAAAGCAATTTTTTTTCTTTTATTTTCTGAAATTGGAAAATATCTGTCCTTATGCTTATTGATATCAACACCATAAATATTCAAATAACTGTTTCCAAGAATGATATGTTGAGATGTACAATTTTCCATTACTACTATCTCTGTCTTCATTCTTACACTTCCTACAGGATGTGGAAATACAAGATTAGTGTCTAGTATACCCAAAGGGTACATATTATTACTGGCACTACTAAATTTCGCACCTTCTATGGATAATAGATGGCTCTTCCATTCAGGCAGTATAATTTGAAGATAGTCTTTGCCTATACAAGTTCAAAATGACCCTGTGTCTAAATTGACTTTGTCTTCAACATCATTCATCAGAACTGATGCGATACAAGATGCTCCAGAAGTGTATCTTTTGCCTCTAGCAGGTTTATTATTACAAATTCTAGCATCCTGTTTATTTATCAGGTTATAGTAATCTTCACTCTACTGTCACAAGTGAGTATGGACTTTAGTCACTTCAAATAAAGCTGTAATTTTCTTGATATAATAGTCCTCTACTGGTGTGTCTTCAGATACTGCAGAGTCTTGGTCAGATTCTTCTTTCTTTTCAGCACACTGAACATCTTCAATGATTTGAGCATCATTTATTTTAGTATTTTTGATGCAACTATTGGCTAAATGTGAGGTGCTTCAACATTTGTGGCACTTAAAGACAGTTTTCTTATCTTCTCTAGAAATATCTGGGATCATTTTGGATTCCATAGGGTTTTTAATCCAGGTTTTACCAATTCTTGTCCTGGTAATGATATCTTCCATGGCATTAATTTAGTAACTGTTGAACAGGGCTCTTCACATCTACACTTCATAGCATGTTCTAGTTCCCCTCCACATTTTCTTAATATTTTCATATTAATCATTGAGTCAGACATATCTTGGTGTAAATCAGATAATCTGTATTTTTGTTTGAGGAACCAAATAAGTGGTTTATCCTTGTCTGAATTAAAAATGGAGATTTCAAAATAATTTTCCATTTTAAACCTCCAAGAATTGTTAGCCTATTTGGTGATTATTTCAAAATTCCACCAAGGCCAATCATGTTTACCATGATATTTTCTCATTTTGTAATACCATTTCCTTGCAGTTCTGGTGAAAAAACAGTGCAATTTACCCACTATACCTTCATCAGGTATATAAAAATATTCCTGAAACATATCAATTGTTCTTATGAGCTCAATATGATTACATTCACCTTCATCAGAGAATGTTGGCCATTCTTCTAATTTGGGAATATCTTTTGCAGATATTGCATTTTCTCCTGAAAATGGGGCTTAGCTTACTTTCACAGAAAGTTTCTATTCAGTTGACGGTGTGGATTTTCTGGGCATCTGTGAATTTGGTTCATAATTCATATGAATTTTTTCCACATGTGAAATTATCTCATCCTTTAAGTTCTTCCTATCACTGTCACTTCTTGCTAAGTGTGTGGCACAAAGATTGGTATTATCAACCATCTCTAAAACATGATTTTTCAGAATTTTAAGTTGATAATTGATTTTTGAAATGCAAATATCTTCTGTTTCCTCAATTTGGACTTAGTATCTGGTCTCAATTCTGTCACATGCATTGGAAATTAAGTCAAGTTTGGTAGTTGCTGATTTATGCTAATAAGCAGAAATTATGTCATTCTTTTTCAGCTCATTGATATCTGATGTTATTTTATTTAATTTTGCATCAAATTTACCAAGTTCTGCATAAATACTTGACTTAAAAAATTGTATTTCATCTATCATTTGTGTGGAAAAGTCCTGTTCATCCTTTCCTGCTATTTGGCTGTGAATTCCATTAGAGTTGTGGCCATATTGAAAACACTGTCCACTGCTGATGGTTCCAATTTAGGGATCCTGTACCCTTTTGGGTAAGATCTGTTCCAATTGGCTTTGTCTTTTCCCTTTCCTTTATGGTTCTTAGGACCTTTCTGATTCTTATGAGGTCCTTTGGTCTTGTCTTTGGACATTTCTGGAGCTGGTTTGGAGCTGGTAGCCACCACTGTGCCAGATTTCTCCAAAGCTGGAGTCATTTCCAACTCCTTCTTCTTGTCTATGAATAAAAGACTTTGGTTCTTCAACCAATTCTTTATCTTTTTGACCTTTTGTTTGCAAGACAATGAGATCCACTCTCCTAAGAGTTTCATGGTTTTCTCCTGGCCCATAAATCTCTTTATGTGTAAGTAGGAGTTCATGGCCCACTGCCAAAGGCTTGAGAATATTTCCCAATCCCCTTCCTTGGCTTCTCGATACCAGGTTGTGAGCCTTAGAGGTAATTTCATATACCCAAAAGACCACAAATATAAAAAATAACATATCAATATAAATAAAATAAATTTATTTATATTATTAACATAAAAATCAAAATATAAATATAGAATTATATTAAAAATAAAAAAATTAATTACAATTTAAAAATAAAAATACATTAAATTTTGTAAGTATAAAATTACATTTATACTTGAAAAAATTAAGTAAAATGAAATTTTAACAAAATTGTGAAAAAATAAATAAATTTGGAAAGAAGTTGAATAAAAATAAATAAACATATAAAAATTATTTCACCATTGGATTCCTCATAAAAAATCAGGTGGGGTCACCTCTGAGTGAAATTCTTGTAACTCAACTCTAAATAAGCTTAAATTAAGTGTTTAGTATTTTCAATACAAAAGTTGAAAATCCTCAAAATTTTAATTTAATTCACACCACATGTGGTGTTAACCATCAAATTTTGTGTTAAAATTGAGGTGTTGTGTTTAGTTTAGAAGTTATGAGGAATTGAAGTATTTTCAATTGAATTCAATTGAAATGTCAAAATGTGCGCGTGTATTACATAAGTGAACTTTGATTTACATATGAGGTGTCAATTATTACTGTATTGTACTGTACAATTGAATTGAATTACATATGTAAATTATAAGTATAATACATGATGAGGAATTAAAGGAAAAATAAATTGGAAAGATTAAATTTGGGGGGGAAAAGGAACTCCAGCTCTAAGGGGGAGCTAGACCCCCAAAATCCTTGCTGACAGGCGTGGGATGTCAAAATTCACGCAAAAGTTCATCACTTTTGGTCTGGAATTGAGTTACAGGGTCTGTGGACTCAATTGATGATGAGGTTTTGATACCAACTGGGGTAGTTTTAGCTGTTGCCAAGAGGGTAAAACTACCCTTAAGATAAATCCATCATAGTAAAAAAAGTTTTAACTGGTTTCTACGTCTCTGACACACATTCTGACGTGTTTTGAGGGCTCTAGGCCTGGTATTGCTATAGTAATGGCTGATATAAGGGTCTAAAATGGCTAAAAATGGCTAAAAATGGCTTAAACCACCCCTTTTTGGTCTAAACCAGGGTTCAATGATGCCATAATTGGATTTTTTGTTGTCAGACTGTTTTTCACGACTGACAAGAGTAAATTTTACTTTTGGAGTAAGAGAATTGAGGGCTATAAAAGAATGTCTTCTTTGCCCCACTTTTCTCTTCATGTTAGAATCTTTTCCTTTTATTAATTAGTTTAAACACTGTTAAACCAATCAATCAAACATTCCAACCACCATTTTTAAATCATTTTAATCCATTCAACCACGTGAAAAAATCATTATAATCATTGTTTGTAACTCTTATAATCATTTTTACCCCTGAACCACCCCAAAAGTGAATTAAAGCATCTTTCATCACTGTAAACTTTGTCACTTTGTTTCCAAATTCACTCTGGTCACTTTTGGGCGTGTTTTCTCTTTAATATTCTTTTTAAAGACTTTGTTCTTTAATTAATTGCTTGCAGTTCTTTGCTCAATTAATTCCAATTGAAATTGCTCTTGAAGAAATTTCTTTTTAAGCCTTAAAATATCTCTTGTAGAGTATTTTTTGGATAAATTTTTATTGTTGGTAAAAACAATAAATTTTTATAATATTATTGTTTTATACTAATAAAGTTATAAACAAATAAAAATGGCGTGTTTTCTCTTAAAAATAATATTTCATACTATTTTTAACTGAATTTTACCTTATACAAATTTTGAGGACAGGAAAAGTACTTGATTTTTAATCAAAGTTTCATATTCACACCTTACACAGGTTTTGTACTGGGACCAATATATCTCTATGGATTCCACTTGGAAATGGTTCATCCCTTAAATTATTACCTTGAAAAATGTCAGGCTTAGAGTTAACATCAAAGTTTGTAGGAACAGACCTTGAGGAATGGGGGGAAACTCTGGCATCCTACACACATGTCTTTTTTGAGGAAGAATTGCCAGATCTAGCCCTTGTCTTTCCTCCTCCTTGACCATATCCATCTGGTTGGACTGAATAGTTGCTTAAATTTCTGGTATGCACCATTTTCACGTCAATTTAAGAGAAAATAAAAGATAAAGACAGAAAACACACACCTTTTGGTGGTTTTTTGGCTTGCTCTGCTCTAAATAAAGTGCCTCTTTTGGCAATTTGCACTTCAATGCTTTCTCCAGATTCTGGAGTGGTAGTATATCTTTTAATGAGCTTATTACCACCTGAACTATACTTGATTGAAGACACTGGAGAGGAAAATTTGATAAAAGAAAAAAAATTAATTTTTATACTTTCAAAATATTTTTAAGATTTTTTATAAGTTTTTTGTTTTTTAATATTAAAAAAATGATTCTTTTTAGAGAAAAAAATTAAAATTTAAGATTTTGATTCAAAATTAGTTCAAAATAACTCAAAGAATAATTTCATAAGTTTTTTGGATGTAAAAAAGCCACATGTAGAAGCAGTAGAAAATTAAGCCAAATTCCTCAATGAAAAATATTTCCAAGAAAATTTCAAAAATAAAAATAAATTCAAATTGAAAGAGAAAATTATTAAATTAATATATTTTAGAGCTTGAAAATATATAAATTAAGGGTGCACGGTTCAAAAAACATGGCCCAAACCCCAAATTTAGTATGTGTCTATGGAATTGTTGATAATATTACTGTTAATCAGCAATACTATGACTGTTCTGATTAAATATAATAAGAAAATCATTATAACCACAATTTAAATGATTAATTAATAAATTATTTATTTTACTTGTTATACACTACTAGTGAATCTAGCAGTAAGCAGTAATTGTCTAGAAGAATCAATTACAAGAAATATTGAAATAATGAAACTTCTTGATTAAAATAATAAAATTATTTTAATTTATAATTAACTTTTTCAAGAAGAATTATGATTATAGTTCTTGAAGAAAAAAATCCCAGAGAAAGACTTCAAGAATTAATAATAAATCACTCACTGATATCCAGTGAACCTTGGAAAGAATATGGTAGAGAGATTTGGGGGAGAACTTGTAAATTTAAGGGATCAAAATTGATTTATAATAGTATTAAAACAATATGTAGTTTATTTATGTGATTTCACGTCCTTATAAATTGATTCTGACAGAATACAGCACTTAAGAAAAGTTTAACTAATACTTACTTGTTGGCAACAATGATATAATTGGATGATAAGATAATTTGGAAAAACAGAAAGAGGAGGCCTCTTTGAAGTCAGAGACAGCTCACATATATGTGGAATTGAAAAAACTGAAAACCAGTGAGTGAGGAAAGAATAGTCCTTTCTGGATTATTGATTGCATCATCTGTCATCACATAAGATTATCATAATTACTTAATTAATACTTTTATGTGACTACCAGCCCATTTATGGTTGAGGATAAGAGGATTAACAACTTTAAATATTCTTTTATATGAAAATATACATCAATTTCTCAAATTTATCAATTTTATTGGAAATTTCATCACAGTTTGTATTTTCTGTGAATTTTTGAAGATTTAGTATTTCATGTGGAATCATCAAAAATGGACTGTAATTAAACCTTTTAATTTTACCTAGGAAACCATAACTCTTTTGACTTCTTTGTGAGTAAAAAATTCTCCATAATTCCTTAAAGCTTCAGAAACATTCATTAAAAACTGTATTTTTAATGAATTTTTGGAGTTTTTACCTCATCTCTACATAGAATTGCAAATATCACAGTATGGCAGGTTACTATGAGGTAAATCAATGGATACTAGTCCAAAAAGGGTTTTGATTAATCTTTTGAGGTTTATCTTTGGAAAAAATTAATAATTGAAATGGTGACAGGAGTCTAACTTTCTCTTTACCTCTCTGTCACATCAAAATGGTAGCTTATTTGTAATTTTCTTATGATTTCATGAGATTTCAACTTGCTAACTAGGTTCCCAAAAGGTTTAAGTATACCAATTTGGCCATCGTAAGCCATGGATCCAAGCTTTGGAGCTGTCCAGGCTCAGAGGCCTCAGAAGCTGGGTGCCCTGGCTCTCTTTGATTTCTTTTGTCCCCCTTAGCTATTTTTATGTTCAAAATAGAAATTTGGTATTAAAGACTGATATCTACTATCGGTGTATCAAAACTGTATTTACAAATGCCATAATATTAAGTTCCAAAAATATGCATAAAACTATTTTTAGTCTGTATGTAACATGGGATTACTCACATTCCCATTATTTTGGCGTGAAATTTAGAAAACACAAATTTTCACAATTCCTTTATGTGGTATTGAAGTATTTTCCATATTACCACCTCATAGAGTTAATTTAATCTTATTCACTCCAGGAAGATACACTAGGTGAATATTTGTGTAGAATCCAAATCTGGCCTTAAATCCATGGATTTACTCACCCAAAAAAAGTTAGTTTTGTTTTTGAAATCAAAAATAATGAATTTTGAATATATGCATGACTTATGGGTTATGCATAGTTCAGAACTCATTGCAAAAATAATTGTGGCCCATTTAGGTATGTAAAATATATCCCAAGGCTCACACTGATTGATCTTCAAGAATTAATTTTCTTATTGACTGATTTGACTCATCAAGATACTTTACTGATTCCTGAAGATATTTATTAATTGATTGATTCCCCAAAACATTGATTTATATTGAAGACATTTATTCATTATTTATTATTTAATTGTTCAAGATTTTATTGATATTTGATTTGAATTGACTTTTGATATTGACTGAATTGATGGATTGATTGATTGATTGAATTTTATTTAACCTTAAGACTTTTTATTGATTCCTCAATATTCATCAAGAACTATATTGATTATTGATTTGGCCAAGCTTTGATTCCTTATTTTCAAGTGCCATGCAGTTATTTTTCTTATTCCTTGATAATGCCAGTGCAGAATAGCCCCCCAGCCAAGAATACAAGATTTCAAAGGTATCAAGATGTTCTCACTCCTACAGCAAGGACTCATCTTTACTTCACACCATCATTCATCAACTGAGTGGAAGCTTTGACAGAAGACCACCAGTGGAAGGAGCAGCACCCTCCAGAAGAGAAGGTGTGAAGTAAAGAATATGAAGCTCATTCTTTGGCTTGTTTTGTGGTTGTTCAAGCATGTCTCAAGGGCCTAGAATTAGATTGGGGGAAGCTGAAGATCAAGAGGGGGAAGAGTCTGTGTTAGAGGAGGGTTCTGAAGGAACTGAAGGGGAAACTCCCTTGGAAGGTGCCCCTGAGTCTTCTGAAGCTTCAAATCTAGCCCATTCTAATCAACCTCTTGTATCTCAAGCTGAACCAAATTTTCTCAAGATGATGGAGCAGATGACTCATTTCATGAGGCAACTCACTCAAGCAGTTGCTCCCCAGGAAAATTCTGAAGCCCCTGCATTCAATACTCCATCAATGAAGGCGCCTGATTCTTTTAATGGTACACAAGCCCATAAATTGAGAGGATTTATCCAATCCTGTCAATTGATATTCCATAATGATCCAGAAAATTTTTTCTCTGACAAGAAGAACATTCTTTACTCAACTTCTATTCTCACTGGTAGAGCTTTCGAATGGATTGAGCTTTACTTCTAAAATATTTCCAATGAAGATCTTTCCTACCTCCTCAATAAATTTCAACTGTTTGAAACCCAATTATTCACTTTCTTTGGTGACCCCAATGAAGTCAGGAAATCTGAACAAGAGTTAGACAGTTTAAGAATGAGGGAAGTCAGTCATGTTTCCTTGTACATTGCTTATTTCAGAAGTTCAATGTCATGAATTGGAGATTGGGGAGAAAGGGAATATATTCATTTTTACAGAAGAGTATTGGAATCAAACTATTGGATCAGTCAGCTTCTCACCCTGGAAGGTTTGATATTATTCAAGAGCTCATGGATATTGCCTTAGAATTAGATACCAGATACCATGAGAGGCAGAAGGAAAGGGGTGGCAGTCAAGGAAAGAAGCCTCTTGTCACTGGATGCAATCCCTCAAGACCTCCTCAAGGCTAATCTTCAAAAAGCCCTCATCATAAGAAGAACAAGAAGGACAAGAAATATGAAGTTTCAAAGGACAAGCCTCATGCTGCTCTCCTCAATAAGGACAATAAATTAATTGGTTCTGAAAAGGAGAGGAGGATTAAAAAAGGCTCATGTAATTATTTTGGTGGAAAAGGCCCAATTGAAAAATGCTTCAAGAGACCTCAGAACAAGCCTGGATCATTGAAAGGCTTCCCTAGCAAGCAGGGAAAAGCCTGAGGGGGAATCATGATGTGCTCAATGGTTCTCACTTATTTCCTTCAAGAGCACAATTGTGCACTCTGAATACTAGTGTCAAGAAATCTTTAAAATGTCTTATTTTTTCTTCTTTCTCTGATCTATTTCATAATATTATCATTGATTCTGGTGCTAAAAACTCCTTTATTGGAAAGAATTTTGCTCTTAAGTACTCATTGACTGTTTCAGAGCTCCATGATAATATTTCTCTTTTCATTCTGGATTCAAATGAATCCACTGCCTTGTTCATCACCCATTATACCAAGTAGGTAGCTGACTTTCCTTCCTTCCCAAGCTTTAAATGGGACTTCTTTATTATATATTCACCCAAGGGAGAAGACCTGATATTGGGCTATGATTTCCTCTACCATTTTTATCCCATTATTGATTGAGAAAATGGATTGATCACCTATGATTATAGCCATAAGGATTCTAGTGGTATTGATTCTTCTACTAGTAATGACTTTCCCACTGCTTTCAACAGTGTTGCTCTGGTTGGTGAGCTTAAGACAACTTCCCTTCCATCATGCCCTCTCAGTCATTACTTCAATCAAGAGCTGAAGTCTTCAAAGAAATAAAAGATGTTGGAGAATATGTTGCTATATCTTCAGTTCATCTCTTTCAAGGGGATATGGACCTTCCTCTTTTATATTTTAATTCCTCCATGGAGGAGCAGTGGGATGAGGAGGAAGTGCCAGAAGAAATTGAAACTGTGGTGAAGGTAGTTTCTCCTGTGTATCACCACTATTTGTATGTATTCTCCAAGGTGAAAGCAGAGTAACTTCCTCCACACCACGCCTGTGATCATCATATTGTACTGGAGGGTCTACTAACTCCAATTGGTGTTATCTACTCATTATCAACTCAAGAGTTAGAAACACTGCAGGTCTAAATTTGAGAGAATGCAGAAAAAGGTTTCATAAGGCCAAGCTTCTCTACAACATGTGCACCTGTCCTTTTTGTCAAGAAAAAGATGAATTCCTTTGTTTGTGTGTTGACTACCGCAAACTCAATTCTGTGACAAGGAAGAACAGGCATCTTGTTCCTCCTATGAAACAGCTTCTTACCCTTTTCAATGGTTCCACTATCTTCTCCAAGATAGACCTGTGTGGTGCATAAAATCTCCTGAGAACAAAAGAGGGGGATGAGCACTTAACTGCCTTTAGAACCAAAGATGGTAGCTATGAGAATATGGTTATGCCATTTGGCCTTACCAATGGTCCTGCCTCTTTCCAAAATCTTTTAAATGACATATTTTTAGATTTCTACAATATTTTTGTTGTAGTTTATCTGGATGGAATTAGGGTCTTTTCTAGCTTGGAGGACGCGCATATCAAACATGTGGCCTCTGTTCTCCAATGACCTAGGGACAATAATCTGTTTGCTAAGGCCTCAAAGTGTGTATTTCATGCCTCAAGTGTGGAATACTTGGGCTATGTTGTTTCAAGTGAAGGCCTGAAGATGCATTCTTCCAAAGTTAAGAAAATTCTCAATTGGCCTCAGCCCAAGAACATCAAAGCTCTTCTATCCTTTTTTGGCTTTTCCAATTTCTATTGTAATTTCATTAAAAATTACTCTAAAAAATCACTTCTCTCACTTCCCTTCCCAAAAAAGACTCTCCTTTTATCTCCAATGAGGGAGCTCTTAGTTAGTTTCAAATACTCAAAGAAGCTTTCACCACTGCTCCCATCCTTTCCCATTTGAATGCTTCTCTACCAACTATTGTAGAGACTGATGCTTCTGATTATGCCTTGAGTGCTGTACTGAGTCAGGTGAATGACTCAGGAAAGCATCTCATTTCATTTGATAGTGGCATGCTCCTCCCAGCTGATCTGAACTATCAAATCCATGAAAAGTAACTCCTTTGCATAGTTTGGGCTCTCAAGTGATAGGGGGCTTTTCTTCTTTCTCTTTCCAATCCTTTTGAGGTCTTCAAAGACCATTCTTCTTTTCAGTATTTAATTTATTCTAAAGTTCTTACTTGTTGTCAGGCCCCTTGGGATGAATTTCTTTCTGAGTTTCATTTCACTATCACCTACCACCCATGAAGGCTGGCCCCTTTACCAGATGCCTTGTAACATCAGGACCACATGTACCCATAGAGGGGGTGGACTTCATCAGAAAGAATCCTCACAGTTTTTATCCAGTAATCAAGTAATATGGAATTGAAGAGTCAAGATTCTTCTCAATCATGGTTGAAATATTCTCAGATTTAGTTGAATAAATTAAAAAAGGAAGTATGGTAAGACAAAGACTACTCGTAATTACTCAAGCAACTAGCAAGAGGTGAATCAGTTTCAGATTTGTCTCTTGAACCTCAAGCCAATTAATTGTTATTCAAAGATAGAATGGTAATCCCAATCAATGAAGAAATTCAACTCAATATTATTCAAAGGTGTCATGACTCACCATTGGCTTGCCATCCTGGCAAGGAGAAGACCCTCAAGCTCATCAAGTGGAATTTTCATTGGGCTGGAATGACACCATTAATTAAGGACTATGTGTCCTCATGTCATAAATGTTGAAGAAACAAGAAAATTCATCATAAGAACTTTGGTTTTTTCTAGCCTCTTTGAATTCCATCTGGTTGTTGGAATTCATTAACAATGGACTTTATCACTCAATTGCCCCTGTCAAACAGCTTTGATTTAATTTTAGTATCTGTAGAAAGATTCTCAAAAATGGAAATCCCCATTCCAGCTTATGAAACAATCACTTCATTGGACTTATCTAAAATCTTCATTAGCCATGTCATTTCCAAACATGGTCTTCCAGCCAGTATTTTTAGTGATAGAGGAGCTTTATTGGTTTCCTCATTCTTGACCAATTTATTTCAGAAGCTCAAGATATCCAGAGTTCTTTCAACTTCTGTTCATCCTGAAACAGATGGGAAGACAGAGAGGGTAAATAAGATTCTAGAAAAGTATCTTTGGATGTATGTCAGTTACTATCAAGATGACTGGCACACCTGGCTGCCTCTTGCTGAATTCTCCTACAATAATTCAGAACACTCATCAACAAAGCAATCACCATTTATGGAAGAAATCCCAGATTTTACTCAATCCATATTTCCCAATACTCACCTTCTGGAAAGTTATCAACAAAACTCCAATCAGTACAGCAAGTAGTCAAAGAATAATTAGAGTCAGAAATAAGGAGATTCAAGAAGTATGCATATAGAAATAGGACAGTTCCACCTGATTTCCAACCTAGGGTCAAAATATGGCTAGCCTCCAAGACCCACAAAGAAGCTTCCATAAAGATGATTGGCACCCTTTGAAGTCTTGAATAAGATTAGAAGCCATGCATATCACCTCAAGTTTACTTTGCAATGGAAGTCAGTTCACCCTGTATTCCATGTGTCATTGCTAGAACCAGTCAAGCAGTAAAGTATCCCGAATCAAAATCAATTACCACCACCACCTGTTCTAGTGGTGGATCAAGAAGAATATGAAGTTCCTCAGGTTCTGGACCCAAAACTCAAAAGAGGTAAATTATGGTATCTTGTAGAGTGGAAAGGATTCAGTGAAGACCCAGAAAGACCAACTTGGGAACCAGCTTCCATCCTTACCAGCTCACCAGACCTTGCCAAGGATTTCCATTAATTTTATCCTGACAAATCTGGCTCAAATATCTCAATAGTTTGATTTTATGGTGCTTGGTGGGGATTGGATTTTATTAACGTATGTTCCTCTCCTGGCATTCCCTTTTAAGGGGGTATTCTACCCATATGTTTTTGTAAGCATCACCTTGGACACTTTGTGAGTACTTGTCAATTCTTTGGACAGATTCAGAAGGCCTTGCAACATAAATACCCTAAAGTTTGGACCTTTCATCAAGATATAGCCAAATTACTTCTTTTCTCTTTCATTCTTTATTTTCCAGCTTGTGTCAATTATAATTATTCAACACATTAATTACTTCAAAGTAAATTATGGCAAATTTATCTGTTTATGGTTCTTTGTGGGGATTTAAACTTATGAAAGTAAGTTGCATCTCCTGGTATGCATCTGTGAGGGCTCTACTTCTTCTAAAACATTACCTTGGCAAATCTGTGAGCATAAATTGCTTGGTTTTTATCTTTCAGAAAAATCTTGGCCAAAATCAAGCACCTCACCACAAGAAGGAGAAACCTCAGGAATGTCTTGATTTCTTTTCCTTTACTCTCTTTTTCTCTCAATTTCTTTTCTTTCTTTATTTTTATAAATTTGTTTTCATTTATTTTTTTATAAAGCAGAAGCATCCCCTCCCATATCATGTATTGGGAGGTTCCATTTTTTTATTTTTTAGCTTTTAGTAGCTATCAGAGTGGAGATAAGAGCCAAACCAAGCATTAAAAAGAAAAAGGAAGCCAGTTATCTCTACCCAAGTCATCAAAAGGTCTCTGGAATTCATTCATCAATTCATCCTCATACCAGGAAGACTTTGCATTCATCTCCTCAGAAGCAGTACCAGGAATATTCCTATCATTAGCATACTCAATCACCTCCCTCCTATTTCTATCAACTCTTCTAAATAACCTATCAACAGCATCTTGACCTTCATTTGCCATATTTGGATCCTCCCTGGTAACCCAGATATTCCAATGCTTGCTTTTCTGAAACACTTGGGCCACAGCAAATGTAAAATGCAATCAGTCTTCTCTTCTTCTACTGGAACTGGCCACAGGTTTGAGTTGTTGGGAGGTGGCCATGGGGGAGTTTCTGGGATGAGGAAGGGGTTATGGTCTCATTGTTGGAACCAAGGCAGGCCTAGAAGTGGAAGGACTTGGGAAATGAGGAGGAATGGTGGATGGAATGGCGGAAAGCACTGGTTGAAAATTTCTAGGGGTACTTTGCACTAGTTGACTTTAGAATATTTTGGCATCATGGTGGGAAGGTGAAGTACTGGAATGGTGTCCAGTAGAGTTAAGTACCACTTCGGCTTCTTCACCATCCATTTTATTACTACCTTCAGCATCAGTATCAGGTGGGGAATCAGCAATTTGTCTTATTTCTTTCACCACTCCTTCACTATTGATTCTTGAGATTGGGACTTCTGAACTTGAATAAATTGGTCTACCACCAACTGGGATGGGCCCTCCAACATTGGTCCGCTTAGCCACCTTTCTCTGCTTAGAACCAGTCAATAATATCAAATATCAGTATCAAAATCAATCAATGCAATCACCACACTCACAGATAGAATATATTGAAGCACCATCAGGAGTAGGTGCCTCAGAAACTGGGAACTCTCTCCCAAAAGGCCCATCTTTGTTGCTCCACAAGTATCTCTTGATGTTGGAAGCCAGTATTACAGGACAAGGAGATGGCTTCTTCCCAAAAAGACAAAAATAGCACTTTGAAGATTTCAGATTGAAATGTTGGAAGAACTCCTTCACCTTCTTCAAAAATTTAGTAAAATCAGGATCAAGGACTTCAACTGCCTTGTAGCTGTCAAAAGTTTGAGAAGGATCAAAGTGGCCAGAAGAAGCCATTGACCAAGGTGAACGCAATTGACTGAGGATGTCAGAGCCACAAAGATCAGAAATTGGCGGCAGATAAGTGGAAGATTCAGTGATTTCAGTCAGTTTGAAATTCATGACTAAAGATTATGCAATCAGAAGAATTCAAGGCATCAGATTATGCACATCAAGCCTGAAAAATCATCAAAGGTGTGGGGCCATAACTCAATTTATGACCCCCAAAGGTCCTCAATGTGGGGCCCCAATCATCAATCCAGGACCTCCCCTTCAGCTCTGGGGGAGGTAATCTTCTTGATGGTCCTGGACCCCTCTCAATGGGCCCAGGCCATTGAGGTGGAAATCCGCCCAAGGCCCCTTGGACCACCTTGAGCCCAGGGGGACTAAAATAGCCCCCACAGACCACAGACTGTGAACCATGGTCCATGGAGCACAGACCGTAGGGAGACAAAATGACCACCAGGCCCCAAAAGGGCCAAGAATTGGGCCTATACCCAAAAATTCAAAAATTGCCATAGACATGGCAAGGACCAAAAGCACCCAAAAGACCCAGAATGGGCTTGAAGGCCATTCGGAGGCCACATCTTCAAGGACAATGGGGAAAAGACCCCTCCTTGGAACTATGGAAAGAAAAGATGATGATGAAGGCAAGAAGGGGCCCAAAAATCATTTGGACCATTCTTAATGAGGTATGAGCATATCTGCATTATTCATCAAATTCAAAGAAGAAGAACTTGGTGGATTTCCTTTTTGGATACAACCCAAGTTTCAATAATGGAAGGTAAAATGGCTGATTGAATTCAAAGAAAGCATAATTTGAAACTTGAAAAGGACTTACTCAAGAAGAAAAGGAGGAGAAGAAGACAAGTTTATCAGGGACAATGAAGAGAGGAGAGAATTTTCACGATAAGGGCCAAGAGGAAAATAATTATAAAAGGAAAAGTTTAGAAAAAATGTGGGGATATTGAGATTCCAATCAGCAGTGGCAGGGTATTATGCCTTTCAGGAGCCCACCAGTTTCAAGAGGGGGATATTATAACAACCACTAGTCAGGGGTAAGGGTATTCAATTTTACACCCACTCAAACACCTCAAACCAGCAATCCAATTTGCGTATCAGTAATCAGTTTCAGAATTCTTTCTTTCTGAAACATTCATATAGTCTGGTTCATCAATACAGCCTGTCAACTTCTGTACGGGTTGGAACTACCCAATACAGTTTGGATACACCATCCTGAAACTTTATGATCACTCAATACCACCACACCTCTTGTACAGATCCTGTACAAGCTGTAAAGGACCTGCATTGGAAAGATTCAATTTGATCATCAATTCCTCTCATAAAACCTCTCTGTCTGGATCAGGGCTGGTGATTCTCACATATATCAGCGCCTTTTTCTCCCCCCAGGGGGTGTTTTCCCATTTAATTAGTTGAGTTGATTGATTATTGGAGAATATTCTTATCCTTATAGTTGGGTATTATATTTATTAATTTTAAGTTAGTCTTTGCATTTCCTTTTTTCCTGTAAAGTATGAGTTGTGGGGGCCATATCCTTATTAACCCTTCTCTTTCTTTCTGACAGTTTGAAACAGTGGACTTGGACTTGTTTATGGTTGGCTCTTTTATTTTCTTACTCTTATCAATTTTTTTCTTCTTTCTTATAGTTGTTTAATTAGTAGTTTCATCTTATTACACTTCTAAGTATATTACCAGTTCACCATATCTTGAATCCTCCGTAGGTAAGTCCCAGTTTACTGAGTTCCAGTCCCTCTTCACTTAGAAGAGGCCCTGTTACATTCTCAATTCCAAGGGATAGAAAAGATACTACATGTCCCAGTGCTTTGAGTTCTTTAAATCCAAAATGGCATTTCTTTAAAGAAAGTTTCATGTTCACAGATTAGATTTTTCTCAAAATCTGCATAATCTTTAAATATGTTCTTCCAAAGTCTTGGAACATTCAATAATGCCATCAATGTGAATTATTAACTATCCTTCTGAAAGTTCTTCAGGGAAGATTTCATTTATCATTCCTTGGAAGTGTAGGGTTCACTTTTGATAAGAAAAGGCATCCTTAAGTATTCATATACTCCATGATGAACAATAAATCTCAAATATTTCCTTGCTCTTGGTGTCTCTACATTTTAATTATATCCTTTAAGGGAATCCATAGTGTTTATTTAGGCTTCTTTAGATATTTGAGTGAGGGGAATTTAGATATCTGGGAAAGTTGAAGTGTTCAGAGTTCTAAAATCCCCAACCATTCTGGATTTTCCATTATACCATTCCACTATTACTGTTGTAGTTATTTCTACTTCCTAAATCTGGGAAACCTTTGTAATTACAACCAGATCCAGAATCTCTTTAATGTGAAGCTCAAGGGCTTCTTTTGATTTTGGGATTTTTGGGTATGCAGGCCCTCTCAAGAGTGGTGGATAAGGTCTTTCAATGTTCAAAATGACATCAATTTGATAACCAACAATTCACCCAGTGGTTAAATATCTGATGCAAAGGTTTATTCATGGTCACATAGAAGGGTAGATACTTCATTTTCTTGATTATCAGTAAGATGAAGGCTTACTTCAGCTTCATTCAACTACTCAGACTTGAATTTCTCTAACTCTAACTTGATTTGTGATACTTTATTTATTTTAATTTGTTTTTTGAAAGGTAAAAAGGAAAATTTTTGATGCTTTTTGTCTCCAATAAAAAAGTATCTGTCTTTATTGTTATGAAAATATACGCCATACATGATTAAGTAATCATTTCCCAATATAAAATGGGTACTAGGGAAGTTTTCCATAATGAAAAATTCAAAAGTAATTCTTGAATTGCCATTGATATGTTAAAATATGACAGTGGTTTTACAGATGCCCAATTCTTTCATTGGATTACTCTCACTGTTGAATTTTATGCCATCAATTGGTAATAATTGATCTTCAAAATTTGGTACACAATTTTTAAGAAAGAATTTGCTAACACAAGAGGAGAAGGTTCCTGGGTCAAGTAAAAGCTTAGTGAGTTTGTTATAAATTACCACTTCTGTTCTACAGGAATTTTCAGCTGTATAAACTTTTCCCCTATTTGGTTGGGCTTTCATGAGTTGTGCATCTTCCACTTTTGACAAGTCAATTTTGCTGTTGCTCAATTATGGAAAGTGGGAATAAGCTTCCATGATGTAAAATGTGAAATTTTTATTTTTTATATCTTTTGAAGATTCAGAGAATATTGATGCTTTATCATCTGAGATTTCTTCATTTACATCATCTTTTTCAACATCAGGCTCTTTCTCAATGTAAATTTCATTTATTTTCCCTCTTTTTGGACATTCATCAGCTAAATGTGTGGTTCTTTGTCAAATATGGCATTTTCTGATTACATCTGCAAATTTATATTTAATATTATTAGACTTTCCTTTGGGGCTTTTATCCACAGAATCTTTCCAAGGTGTATTAAAACTTGCTTTGATATTTACCCTACTAGAACCCATTCTGGTTTGGGAAATTACTTCTTCCAATATATTTAAAACATCTTCTTCTGAAGACTTTTCAGTTTTTCTGCTTTTGACGTATGCTCTAAGTCACCTCCAAATTGCCTTAGAATTTTTCTGTGAATAATAAATTCTGACATGTCAGGATATAATGCCATTCATCTGTCTTTCCTTTGGCAAACCATGGTAAAGCTTTGTGTTTGTCAGGATTGGATTTGGAAGATTCAAAGGCTGTTTCCACCTTAAATCTCCAATTACAATTTTCTCATTCATTAATAGTTTGGGTTTTGCACAAAGTCCAAGTTTTGTGTCCATGTGATTATCTTAATTTGATATACCATCTATGAGATTATTTGGTAAGCAAGGTGTTGCATCTTGCTGTTTCCAATCTGTCTGCCAATTCAAAGTATTCTTTGATCATGTTAATACCTCTTATGGATTCCATATGGTAATATTCTCCTTCATCACTGAATTGAGGTCATTCTCTAATTTTTGGTACTTATTTCAAAAGTGCTTGGCCCATTGATGGTTCCAAGTTATGGAAAGGAGTGGAAAATTCATTTTTTAAATGTGAATTTTCTACCTCCAATACTTTCAGTAATTTTTCAATATCATTAATTTTGCTGTTGCTACACCTTTGTGAATTTCTTAATTCATGTTGAAAACTCGGTATTGAATTTATTATCTCAATTGTATACATGTCTCCTTTAAATGTCTTTTCTTTCCATAATTCAGTTTGTATAGTATTATCAGAGATGACTTGATTTGATTTCATTGTTAATTTTGCTAATTCCTGTTGTGAGGTGTCAAAACACTTTTTAAGGAAATTTTATATGTTTTTACTTTGGTAAGTGAATCTGAAATATCATAAAGGACTTACTTAACATGTCATTTGATAATATTTATGGCTTGTTTTACTCTTGTTTCAATTATGTCATCAATATTGAATTTAGAATACTTTTCTTTCAATTCTTCAAAAATTGCAAATTGCTCACTTATTTTATTACCAAATGAACTGTCATTATTTGAAGTTTTAATTGTTCTCAAAAATTTCTCAAATCATATAAGTGTTTCATTTGTTTGTCTTAAACTCTAATTAACTGTTTTAATATTGTTACAAATTGATGAATTTTGATCCAAAATATGACTTTTTATGTCATTTATAGCTATATAAAAGTTTTGAATGACATCCATAATTCCAGAAATAATTTCTGATATTTAAATCTGGCTTCCTCCTTTTTCTGTAATTCAATCATAGTTCTTGGCATCTGAAATAAAATTTCCTTGGAATCCTGCTGAATCTTTGGGATTCTGTAGCCCTGGCTGTATGGTTTCTGGCTGGTGCCTTCCCTTTGCCCTTTCTATTAGCTGTGACTGCCTTTTCATTTTGGAATTGCTTCTGCTGGGTATTGGGGCTGTTTGTGGCACTTGTTTGGGTGGTGGTGGGTTGTTTTTCCTCCATTTTGCTATTAAAAGAATCATGTTTTTCTTTTCCATCAATGCATGCCATACATTGAGTAACTTGCAAGTGTTGGGATGGCCCAGAAATTTTCTCACATTCAGGAAAGATGTAATGCAGTTTTTCCACAGATCTGCAAGCCTCTGGTACTCCTTATGCTTGAAGGAATTTTTGTAAGCCTTCTGGCTGGCTTTTTGTATGTCCACAGAGGCTTCTTGTCCCAGTGTAAGCTCTGTTTGAAGGTGAACCAGTGTTATGAGCTTCATAACAGCATAATTTGTCAGTTTGGGCTTCATTTACTGACCCTTCTCCTCCTGTAACTGATTGTCTTCTGCCATAATCATGTCTATAACCTTTTTGGGAGATGCTTAAGGGGTTACAGCTTTCTCCCAATCTGGTTGAAGGTACAATTATGATTAAAAAATCTTAAAATAATAAAAACTACTATTGGCAAAATTCTTACCTATTTCCAAATTAATTAATTCTGAAGAAATTGGTTCTGGTTACTTGTTCTGGGTTACAGTAATGGTTCTGTAATTATCAGAACTGACACTGCTTTCAGGAATAATGTTAGAAACTTTGGATGCAGTTTCAATGTTTTCTTTTCTTACCATGTTTTCAGACACTAAAATTAATGAAAGAAGTAATTGATTAAGTAAAAAAAAGGTTTTTTAAAAGAGAACTGAAAAAATAAACCCTCACTCATAGTATGAAAAAGTTTTATTTTTTATGAATTTTTTGAATTATAAGTACTTTTCATGGATTTTTAAATTTGTCCAATAAAAAACCAAATTAAAAAATCAAAAAAATTATGTCATAGGTAAAACATCATGGCTGGGCCCCCAAATGTAAGGTGTGGATATTACACTTTGATTTAAAATCAAGTAAATTTCCTGTCCTCAAAATTTGTATAATGTACAATTCAATTGAAAATAGTAAAATTTAATATTTTCAAGAGGAAACATACCTATTTTATTGTTTTTAACCTTATAAGTATAAAATAATAATATTATGAAGATTTATTGCTTTACCAACAATATAAATTTATTCAAAAATACTCTACAAGAGATATTTAAGGCTAAAAAACAAATTTCTTCAAGAGATATCTCAATTAGAATTAACTGAGCAAAGAATTTCTGGAAATTAATATAAGAAAAAATTCTTTAAAAAAGTTATTAAAGAGAAAACACACCCAAAAGTGACCAAAGTTAATTTGGAAACAAAGTGACAAAGTTAACAGTGATGAAAGATTCTTTAATTCACATATGGGGTGGTTCAAAGGTAAAAATGATTATAAAAGCTACAAACAATTATTTAGGATGATTTTTTATATGGTTAGAAGGTCAAAAATTATCTTAGAAGGGTGGTTGGAATCTTTTATTGATTGTTTCAACAGTGTTTAAACTCATTGTAAAAGGAAAATATTCTAACATGAAGAGAAAAGTGCAACAAAGAAGACATTCTTTTATAGAAACCTAGTTTCTTACTCAAAAATTAAAATTTACTTTTGTCAGTCGTGAAAAACACTCTGAAAACAGAAAAGTCAATTATGGAATCATTGAGCCCTGGTTTGACCAAGAAAGGGCTGGTTTTAGCCATTTCAGACCCTTAAATCAGCCATTTCTATAGTAATACCTGGTCTCAAGCCTTCAAAACACATCAGAATGTGTATAAAAGACATAAAACCTATTTAAAACAATATTTACAAAGTTCTTTTAACTTTCAGGTAGTTTTACCCTTTTGGAAACAGTTAGAACTACCCTATTTGGTATCAAAACCTCATTAACAATTGAGTCATAGACCCTGTGACTCAAGTCCAGGCAAACAGTGATGAAGCTTTGCACAAATTCTGACAACCCATGCCCATCAGCAAGGAATTTGGGAGTGTCTGACACCCTTGGAGTCAAGATTCCTTTCTCCCCACCATTAATCTTTACAATTTCTTTTTTTATTAATTCCTCATCATGTATTATACTTTCAATTTACATATGTAATTCCATTGAGTTTTTACAGTACACAGCTGTAATAATTAATACCTCATATGTAAATCAAAGTTCACTTATTTAATACACATGCACATTTTGACCTTTCAATTGAAAATACTTCAATTCCTCATAAAGTCTAAACTAAACACCACACTCAATGTTCACACAGAAATTGATGGTTGAAACCACATCTGACGTGAATTAATTTAAGGTTTTGATGATGTTAAATTTTTATACAGAACATACCAAAAAGTTAATTTAAGCTTATTTAGCATTGAGTTAAAGAAAGTACACCCACATGTGACCCCACCTTATTTTTGAGAAGGAATCCAATGGTAAAATTATTTTCATGAGTTTCTTTATTGGATAAAAAGTTATAATAATTTTTATTTGAAATTTTGCCAAAAATATTTTATTTTTAATTATTTTTACTTAGTTTTTTCAAGTAAAAAGGTGTTTTCACAATTTGAAAATTCAAAGTATTTCTATTCTTGAATTATGATTAAAATTTTGATTTTATATTTAAATTTTATCTTTATATTGTAATTTTTGTTTTTCATATTATAAATAAATGGATTTTATTTATAATTATATCATTCTTTATTCTTTGTGGTATTTTGGGTACATGAAAATACCTCTAAGGCCCACACTTCTTAATATGCATTGAATCTCATTGAACCTACTAAAAGATACAATACACCCATTTTTACTACCCCTTGATATAAATATACCTGAAAGTATCATAGCGATTTGATAAAATTAAATATTTTCCAATTATTGTAGCCAGGAAGCTCCAATGAATTAGCCTCCTTGTTTCAGAAAATTTTATAAATTGAAAGTTCTTTCATAATCTTTAATTAATAGTTATAATAATTTTCAATATTTACTAATGTATTGTAATGCTATCTTGAAGCTATATCATAAAGTCATCCTGAAACATTTTTTATTTGAATTGTTTTCCAGATCTCCATTAAAGATATATATCCATCTAGTAGTAAATATATGATATTTGTTAATTTTCCCATCTTTTCACACCTTTCAAAATTAGATATCCCTTTCTTATAAACATTCTCTTTTACTCACAACAGGAGAAGTACCTTTTTTGGAATTATCAGATATTCTTTCTTGCCATAATGCCCCTATACATATCCTAATGACAAATTTAGATGTTTCTTAATTTTTATGAAATTATTATTTCAATAATCATCTATGACTATTTTGAAGATATATCAAATCAGTCAAGAGTAGGCTTTATTGAAAGCAACTATTTTTAGCCAGCTTACAAAACCTTATGATACCATCAAAAAATATGCTTTTTAAATAATAAGTAATTTCTGAGAAATTTAGTCTTAAAGGATATAAACTCCAAAAAATTCAACTTTTAAGTCCCAATTGATTTTAATATCCTCAAGAGAGGACCTTGAAGGAGTCACCATAGTATAAGGGGTGGTGAAATGTTTTATAAATATTCAATTATTCAAGGTAAAGCTTTTGATTTTCAGGTTGTTGAAGAATGGCATATTGTGTAAAAGTTTCAATAATTGAAAAAGTACTCATTATTGATTCTTTCCAAGACTAGGTATTATATTTAATAAAGATTTACTACCACTAGTTCTCATTTTTTATCTTGAAAATCATCAATTCTTTCAAGTTGTTTTGAGATTTTGGGTATCCAAAGGTTTTCAAATTGACAGTAATGGAGCTATATGTTCTGTCAAAAACTACATCTTATATCAAAATGAGTGGCCTCTGATAATATCAGTGAGTCATGAATATTAGTCTAAAGGTGAGAATACCCTCAGACAGAACCTATTTTCAATAATTAAGAGCGATTGAGCCATTTATGGAGAAGGGGTAAATATAAATTAAGCAGCTCTTTTGATATGAAATAAAAATTCTGATTGTTATTTATTTTTACAGAAATATTCTCACTTGAGTCTTTCAAGACTTACTGTTCTCATTTCCAAGCATTTATCATTATCAATATCAAATTGTGTGTATCCTATTTGCCTTTCTGATTCACCTATTTTATTTTTTTATATTTAAATTAATTTGGTTTTGTTGGATTAAAAAAGGTCTTATATCAAGAAATAAAAACAAAAATCACATTTTAATTCAATATCTTTTTTATTTTGTATAGTTTTATTATTTTCTTGGAACAAGGAAAGAGAATTGGAAAGAACCCAGAGCTTCTTCCACATAATAATATTTTTCATGATTGATTTGTTGTTTTCATATCTAAATCAATGTGAAAAAGAGAACAACTCTTAAGCTCTAGCTAAAACTGTTGAATTTATTAGCCTATATAATCGTTACATCTAGTAATGATTCCATCATTGTGGAATTTTAAACGATTGAAATCTTTACCTCCTAGATATGTATATAGAGATTTATTTGTTTGATATTTAATCTGAAAATATTCCCACTTGCATTCATTATTATTTCACATTATATTTCTTATGCCATGTCTTATCTTTTGACTTAGAATAGGTCCTGTTGGTGTAAACAGTGGTTTTTAACTGGTATCAAATAGAATGAATACCTGCTTGTGCTGTATTGTTTCCTAATCAGTTCATACCACTTTTTTGTTAAGAATTTTATTAATTTTGACAAATGTTAAAAAAGGGAAGTAAATTTTAGCACCTTTCCATTCATTTGAAGCTTCTCTCTTGGTTTGTTTTATTTTGAAAAAAGTTTTTAGGAACAGAATAAGATCAAAAAACCATAAAATAAGTGCAAGAAAATTATGAGCTTGTTTCTATAGTATGAAATTGAATAGTTGAGGAAATAATTGTGGAAGGAATGGGAAGTTCTTTTTTCAAAATGAAAATTCTCATCAAATATTCAAAAAATAAAAGCTGTATGGTACTAGAACCCAATGAAACTAATTTATGTGGATTTGCTTGTCAATTTAATAACAAAATATGCGGAAGGAATATATCTGTAGCATAGTATTTGAAAATAAGATGTTTATAATCATAAAAAAAATTGACCAGGATAAATATTGATGTATTAAGAGAACCTAATTGTTTGAAAAAAAATTATAATGAGAAGGACAATAATAATTAAAGTACCAAATACAAACTGGTGGTAGATGATCTCTTTGAGCTTCTGATTGATGGAATCGGAAGGTTTTCACTCAATATTCTGATATATATTTTTAGTTCAAATCCCCAAAAATTGTTTGAGAGAATTCATCCATTTATAAATTTATCAAGATTATTTTCTTTTGATATCAATCATAGTGAGATTTACTGAAAGAAACTCCTCTAAATCTATTTTAATTTTTCATTAGATAAAGATGTCTTTAATAAAAAACTAATTTACTTCACTTATTTTTTATTATTTTTATTTTCCTACACCAAGCTCAATTCTTTAATTTCCTATGTTTTAGATAGCATTAGCAACTTAATTATCACAAAAAACCATATTTTCTCACCCATTAGTTTGAAGCCAATGAAAGGGTTCTCTTTTCCATTATTTTTTATTTAATTTTGATGGTTATTTTTTGAGTTTGACTTGGTTATGAACTTATAAAAGAAATTTTCACATTAATCAAACCTGAATTTTCTGAATTTTGGAATGAATTTGCACCAATTCAGGCCAATTTATACAGGTAAACATTCATCAATAAAACAATTCCTGAAACAACTACATATATAATCAAACATATTGTTTCTTTGTATTTCAAAACATAGAAAAAATATCCAAGATCAATATGTTGATCATTCATAAAAAACCACTAAACAAATTCAAATTCTAAAAAGATTCAAATAAGAATTGTTTATTGTATCCTGTTGGTACATAAATTTCTGACTTCTTATCCATAACATTTCCAAGTATTTTGATGCGATACAGACAAGTATATAATAAATTTTCATGGTTAGATTTTATTTCAAAATCAATTTTTTTTGTATTCTAATCTTTCCAACTGATAAATCTCAAATGTTTGAGAAGGCGCTGAGATATATTTATTATAAGAGCCCTTTGTTAAAAGCTTGTGCTTACTTTTTCTCAGAGTAAGTCCCCATAATTCAAAGTCCTTTTGTTCTGTCTGAATATTGTAAGAATTTTCTTGAACTGTATGCCCAATTGTGATTGTTGTGATTTGTATTTTTTGTCAAAGAAGGATTCCAATTTATCCTTTACTAACATGAAATGACCAGCATTTTCCAAGTGAAATATCTGAAATCAGTACTATCAAAGGTGTATTTCCACTGGTTTTGATACTTGAGATTCTTGAAAACGTTTTGTATGAAGATATTCCAATGTTGGTGAGTTTTGAGATTGAATGTTGTCTGAACCTGCTGTAAATAAAGCAAAATATTTTTTGCGTGAGACTTGGGAAACATCTTCAAGCTTCTTAAGAGTTTGACTTTGATGAATATGAATATTTTCCAAAAACATTATTTTGGCTTCTGGAAACTCAATTCCTTTATGCAAGCCTAAAAACAATTTTACAGGTCAGTTAGGTTTTAGTGCCATGATAACATCTTTAAGCTTCTTACAAAAGCTTATCACTGCAATTAAAATCACAGTAGAATTTGGTAAACAAGATTTTCTCAAATCTAATTGAAAAATTAGCATGCATTTTCCAAGAGATCTTCCTATTTTTTCAGGCTTTTGCTGATCCAACATAGTTTTTGGCATTTTTTGGCTACTAATTGTTTTTAATGCAAAGAAGATATGAGCAGGCTCTTCTTTGATTAATTATAGTTACTTTGACTTTGAAAAGATTTAACTGATAATCTTTAATAGAATTTTAATGTAATCATTCTGAAGTGAATATGATATCTTAAGCTATCAAAATCAATAACAATGTGGCTAGTGGTTTATAAAGGGAGTTCGTAGTATTGCCATGGCTCCAATACATAAAAAGCCTCGATCACAATTTATCTTCAACCATTTCTGGCCTTTCAAAGGGAAAAATAAAAGCCATTAGATATAGCAACGGACCATTTTCAAAATATTCTTTTGAATTTTTATCATTTTTCAATACACCTCCCCACCCAAAAAAACCCAATATCACCTTTTTTCCGCACTTTATCTTTTACAGGCATTCCTTCTTCTGAATGGGTAATTTGCCATTGTTTCAAATGTTCATGAGGTTAATCAAGACAACCTGAAGAACCAAAAGGTCTATTTTATGGGAGAAAATCAACAACTTATCAACAACATATGAGAGATTCAAAAAAGACTCAAGTTTACATCAACCACAAATTTCTGAATATCCTCAAATTGAAAATAAGAAAATCAATACAACCAATAATAATTCAAATTCACATCAAAATTGCCTTACCTCTCCAAGACAAATTGAGTGAGATTTTCATCTTAATTAGTTAATTTAATTTCAGCTGATATTAATTCTCCTCTGAAAGACCCCGCTAATGATTCCAGGCCTTGAGAAGGAAAGCTTCTAACTGTTTGTAATTATGTTTTTGGACATCTCAGCGTGTTACATTCAGGCTACACACTTCAGACACTCAATGGTATTTTGGCTGTCGGAAAAAACTTGGAAGAAACTGGATATATACCATCTCAAATTCCCCATGAAATCCAAATCGTATTAAAGAACCTCAAAATTTGTCCTAAAATATTTAAAAACATTTTCGGCTCAAATTTTTTCTCACTTTACTCAATGAATAAACTTCCCACAGTCTGCAGCTTCCATGGACTTCCAAAAAATCAAAAAAGTAGCCATAAACGTTTATAACCCCACTCCAAGCTCCTTTCCAATGTCAAAATGTTTGCAACTGCCTCCTTTATTGACTGTCTCACAGTTCTTTCAAGATAAAAAGGCATTGAAGATATTCTGGATACTCATTTTGAAACAGTTTCCTCACCCTCAATGATGAGAAGAATTTGGGTTTCACCAAGGTGAAGGGGATACAAATATTGCAATGGGTTTGAATTTACTGGTGAAAGTGGAAATTAAGTTTTCAATCTCAGTATTTATTGGTTCAATTCTAATTACACAACAACCAGAAAAAATATATCTATAGGTGTTATCAAAATGCTTTGCTTAAATATTCCAATTCACTTTTGATATTTACAAGAAAACATCTACATTGCTGGAATTATTCCTGGTCCAAATGCGCCGAAGCTTGAGCTTCTCAGTCACCTCCTTAAGGCTTTGGTGGAAGATATTTTATGACTGTGGAATAGACTGGTCTTTCAACAAACTTACCGAGAGCCAGTAAAAGAATTTTTTATTAAAGAAAAAGTGGGTGCTGTTGTTTGTGATCTACCTGTGGCACGCAAGCTATTTGGGGTGGCAGGACATCGCTCCAAAAATAGCTTTTGTTCACTATGCATTGTTTAACACGAAGATTCTAATGCAATATTGCTTGAAGAAATCCGACATTTTTTGGGTTCACTCCTACGGAAAAAGGCCTATCAATGGAAAAATGCAACAACTAGAGAATAAAAAGAACGAAACTTTTTAAAATGGGGAGTCCATTATTCAGTACTACTTGAGCTTCCATATATTGACTCAAAAAAAATCATTATTGTTGAGCCTATGCATAATATTTTCTTAGGACTCTTGAAGCATCATGATTCAAATCTGTTGGGGATTAACAGGCTTAAAACCAACACCAAATGTACCACTATTAGGTCAGGGGAAGAAAGTGAAACTCCCAATGAAGAGGAAATCAAAGAAATATGTGATTCCAAACACGCAAGCATAGAACTTGAAGCTCAAGAGCCCTCAAGTTTCTCAATTGGTATTGATGATTTTCTCTCCTCACTAAAGGCTTTACATGTAGCACCAAATGATAAAGTTGTTGAAAATTTAAAGAATTGTCAGGAAGTATTAATTTTGCCAAAAAAAAACTACAAAAATTTCCAGGATTTTGTCAGACGATATTGAAAGGGCAATATTCTCCAACAAGAAATATTTAAAATCACTTCAAAAAATTGTAACTTAAATATCTTTACCATAATGGGTTGGCCAAATTCCAGGTAACATCGGGATACAAGCAGTTGAAAGCTTGAAGGCAGATTAATGGATGATACTTCTCATTTTCTTTCTTTTTCCAAGCTTGATAACAGTTTCTTAAAAGGATGAAGAAAGCTGTGAGCTTGTTAATAAGAACAAAAATTTTACGTTCCCACTGAATCTCAAATGAATAAATTAATTCAGTAAAAGATACCATAGAAAAATATTTTCATGGAATCCAGGAATTATTTCCATCATTTTCACTCAAGCCGAATCATCATTTAGCTCTGCACCTTCCTGCATGTCTTGAAAGCTTTGGTCCAGCATCTCATTAGACTGCATGGGTATTTTAAAGGGCTGTTGGCTGGCTGAAGAATATTCCAACAAATAATAAATTGTGTATCTATTTTTTAAGAGTTTTTTTTTAAAAAATAATGTCTTTTTGTTCTATTACATTAGGTGCTATGAGCTCAGGATTGCTTCAGAAGTGGGAAGGTGCACAATGATTATGCTGGAATTTAAAACAGATTTGTGCAAGGTTACCTGAAGAGCTTTCAAAGCCACTTCAAAGAGTTCTTTTGACAGAAGGTTTTAGTGGGACTTTTAATGAATCAGAAGTATAAAAATATGACTTTAGCCTGGGAGTTAGCTCAAAATATGAGACTTTGATTTATGATGAGCAAAGATCTCTCATCTTAAGGCTGAAAAAGGTAGATGGAACAATCTATGTAATGTCTGATACATCTTATTCTGAATGGAATACTTGAAAACCATATACTGTTCTATTGAGCTGGGTCTTTCAGCATCAGTAAATGAGAAATAATAAAACCACATATTCAACACACAGCTGGCATTTGGGGAATAGTATAATTCAGTATTACATTGAAGATGCTAAAGCTGTCAATTGTTTGAAGGATGGGAAAATTAATCAAATTCTTTTTAATCCAGAAACCTTGTAAAGGAAGTCCGGTCAACAAGTCAAAAATGTGGTTGCAGATAATTTGCTTTTATAAGCTCAATTCAGCCGATAAAAATACAGACATCTTCTCAAAATAGAAGGATTCACAAATGGATATAGCTTACTCAGAGAAGACTGAAGATAATTGGCTTTGGGCTCAAGATATTGTTTCGCATTGTGCATCTTGGGACCTTCCGTTTGGGTGCTTTGGAATCAAAAGCCCAACAAAATTGATGATTTCCTTGTGAAATTCATTGAAAAGATAATATTAATATGAGACGAGCTCCATTGTAGATTTATATTATCTTGAACCTCATATTCTTGTATTTCCAATGCTTTTATGCCTTTTTTCAATCGATTTGAAATTAATTACTGTAAGTATCTTGCTTTCTCACTTTATGCAAAATACATCTATTGTTTCCTTTCAAACCAAGTAACTACTATAGTGATAAATAAAAAGCTTTGATATTATCTGTAGTTTTTTTTCAAAAAAAACCGTTGAAAATTTCTGGTCTGCATTTTAAAATAAAACTGATGTTTCCGGTTTTATAAGTTTCAGAAGGATAATTTATTGTTTGCGAGAACATGAATGAATTATATTAACCAAAATAAATTTTCTCAAGCTGTGAGACAGAAAAGACAAAAAGCGAAAGGAAAATGGGAACAAGAAAGCAAAACAAAATTAAAAAACGGATATGTTTTAAGTTAAGCAAATAACTGGTTGTAACAAATCAGACAAAGATGGGTCAAAAACCCATCTACGTTTATTATGAATGTTATTTCGTACATAGCTCTAGAGTACCCTTTTCTTCATTGGATTTTCTTCTTTTTACTTGATATTTTATCTAAAGTTTTTTTTTGTCATTTTATCATCCTGGCCTGCCTATTCTTAGCATACAGCTTACATCTTTTCCCTTTAGATTAAACTTTCCCCTTGTAAAACAAGCTTAATTTTTTTCCATTTGATATTCATCAAGGAAGGAATATTGGTTTCCAATCAGTTCAAGTTAAGTATAAGCAAGGTATATTTTAGTTGAATGGAAAATGTTTGCAAATTATTTCTGAGCCAATTGAACCCAAGTCAAGCTTGAGGAAGCTTTTTCAGAAATTACATTGTTTGTTTGCAAATGAATGAAAATTCTTCAGAATTTTTTGAAATTGAAGCAAATAAGTTTTTACTTGATAGAGACAGAGTCTTTCTGGTAGTTTTCTAGCTGGATTTTTTTTCACTAAGCTTTCACTTCTAAATTTTGAAAATTAGGTTTCATGAATTTCCTAATTCAATTTTTGATGATTCATAAGATAATTTAATTCCACCTGTGATTAATTTAAATGGGTTAAAGCTTAAGACAAATTCTATTTTAATTAATGTTTTATTAAGCCAACCGATTCAAAATTTTAACATTTGAGCTTCATGATTAAAGCAATAAATGAATACAAACATTAAATTCTAACATTTACTTTTTCAAAAATACTCTTTTATGCTAAAATCTTTAGTTTTTCATTACATAAATAAAAACTAGCTAAAGGACAATGGATCCAAAACTTCACAAATATTTTTACTGCTTCTGTATTAAATAAATCTTCAATTACATAGAAATAATTTAGTTAGAATTTACTATCTTATTTTTTTGAAAAAGATAAGAAACAATTAATATAGAGTTCAAGAATTTCTAACAAACAGTCAGTTTCAAACCGGTTTTGAACTGATTCCAGATACATTACTTTCGATTGTAATGGAAAAATTTCTCAGAAAAAGTAATAAAACTTCAATGAAAAAATTAAAGATGGAAATAGCTGATTCAAATAAAGTACAATCAAATAAAATGTCTTGAAATTCCTTATTATAAGTAGCTTATTTTGTGAATTTTTAAGTATTAAGTAAAACCTCAGAAGCTCAGATTGATTACTTACAATTTTTCCACAGGATATTTGAAAATTTTGAGTTATTGAAAACTCATATTCAATCATCATGATCCTTTAAATTTTTGAAGTGAAAGAACTTAATGATTCGGTCATATTTATTGGCTCAAAGTCCGATTCATTATTCAAAAGTATCATAAAGACATTCATAAAATAATTTTTTCCAAAAAAAAGGATGCAGAGTAATATTGTTATCATACCTGAATTCAAGTATGAACGAATATTTAATATAAGAGTGATATCAGATATCAGAGGAATAGATAAATTAAAATAAAAGAATTATTATTGAAAATAAAGAGGCAAAATTATTTTTATTTTATGAATAAAAATCAGCTCATATTCAATCAACAATAATGAGGCCAATTTAAAGTTTCCTTGAATCTAACTCAACATGAAATTTCTCAATAAATCTGAATATTTATGAACAAATAAATAGCATAAAAAGGGTATATTTTTGTATCTGAAGGGGTCTTGTGTTTTTATTGGTCTGTTTTAGAATTGAGGGCTTTACATTAGGATCAAAACTCTTCAAGCTTCCAAAAAACTCCAAATCTTTCCTTCGAAAATTTATAGTTTATTATATATTATAAGAGTACTACTTTAGAATATCCCACTATATGAGGAAGGTTATGTTTCTCAAGGGAATAACGCCAAAGATATTACCATAAAATTCTGAAGTATTCCATTTTTATAAGTATTGTAATATTAAAATTAATCCACTTCAAGAATAAAATACATTATAATTTTCGAAATTAACCGGCTAGATATAGATTCTATTAATTTTTAATACAAATCTAAAATAGATCAAGTATAAATTTTTTTTTTTTAAAATTTAGTTTAATTTTTCCTCTTCTTGGAGTCAACTCATTTGTATATTACCCTTTTCTCTGTGGACGATTTTGATGAATAATTTTATTTTCTTAATTGTTAAAATTAATTAAGAATGAAATAATTTTTTTGTCTGATATTATTGATTGGGTATAAGACTAATATTATTATTTGATAAGTATCATAGTGAGAACAAATGGATTAATCAGTTAATAAATTGATAAATTAATATGGTTCTAAGTTAAACTATAAAAGAACTATATTGAATCTCATAATTATTTTTATGATTGATAATTATTATTATCTTTGCCTTACTGATATAACTATGAAGAAAAGACATTTGAAATGTGTTCTTACAATAAGGATGACTTGAAAAGAACCAAAACATTATGGAATTGTTTGTTATAATATATATTATCCTTGTATTATAATATAATCAAAGTAATGACCCCAGAATTATTTCCCAAAAAACAAAAGAAGGTTATCAATTCTACCCATTAATATATAAAGGCTTGAATATTTGAAATAATAGCCTTTCAAGGTATTGGTACATTTTGACATGATGTAGACCTCTCTAATACCCAAATCTCTGAAGCTATCAATATGAGAGTAGCTTTATAAATTATATTATATACTCTCAGATAATTGATTTTATATCATGTTGATAGGTATTATAAGACTTTGGGCTATCTACTTTGGAAATATTCCAGTATATATATTGAAAAAACATCACCAATTGGAACATTGTCTTTTCAATATACAATTAGCTCTTTTTCTACTCAGAATACTAGAAAATTAAGGTGTATATATAGAAGAACAAGTCTTGAAGCCAGTAATGTGGATTATGTTCTATCTTAATATATTTTATTTTATAGATCTCTATCCCTCACTTTTTATGTACTTTTCTTAACAAAGATTGATATGAATTTGCAATTGAAAACATTATCATTCAACATTTTTTCTCAAAACATCAAAAATAAATGTAGCTTTAATATTAATATGCAAAAACTAAAGCTTTCAATTCTTAATTTTTGGTATTATTAAAGAAACATATCAAAGCTTTACATAGAGCTGAATTTAGGAAAATATTCCAACTCAATTAAGATATGTATGAAGGCATCAAAAGGAAAACTTCCAATCTCAAGAAGGTTTGGAAAAAAAATTCCAAAGAGTATTTTGATGTTATTTTTCTGGAATTCACTTTTCTTTTTCAAATATCATATTCTCACATTGAATTCAAGATTTTAAACATTTCTTTCAGTTTTTTGTTTCAGAAATTTAAACCTTCAATTGAATTAATTAGGGGGACTATAAGCCTTATTTTTTATCACTTTATTTCTTAGAGCTCCCAATGGCATAGAAAGTCCTTTTTTAATGAATATAAAAAATATTTCAAAATATCCTCGATTATTCAAGATAAATCAAAACTCATATGTCTTTCTTCAAATTATACAATTTATTTAGAAATATGATTCTTCACCATCTTGTTTCTTGGTAAATATTCACTTTAAAATAAATCACTAGAATAAATAAATATACCATCATTTCAAAATTACAGACATATATCCCAATTCATCAACATTTTTGAAAATATTATCTTTGTAATGTGAAGGGAGAGGTATATTATTGAGAAATATAATCAAATTTTTAGAAATATCAGATATGTTTCACTGAGTAAATCTGAAGCCTTTTCATTTAAGAGCCATGTTTGAATTATGTGTTCAGATTTAATATTGATAAGATTATTATACTGGTAAAAAATTTAGTATTCACAAATTTTTTCATTATCAACAGGTAAAAGCATATTTATTGAAACTTTTTGATGGTTTCATGCATTAATGATTTGAGGTTATCAAGAAACTCATTTTAACTTTATTCAATCGAAAAATCATTTACAAAGTTCATTTTTCCGAATAAAATAAGATTTATAGCTTAAGAAGGATAATTATTATAACTGTTTGACATTTATAAACAAATTGTGATTTCAAAGTGAATAAGAGAATTTTCCTGTTTGAGATGTAGCTATTTGGCTAACTAGAAATATTTTCTCTGAAGTTCTAATGAAATATATGGATAATAATAATATATATTCATTATGAATAGATTTACTCTATATAATAACATAAAAGTAATCTACATAATTGATTATTAAATTTGGAATCTAAATGATGTTATCATGTGAGAATTACCCCTTTATATTATCAGGTCAACTCAGTAATAATATTACAGAAATTATTATTGAACTTAATATAGATATTCTATAATATAATTGAAAAAACTATAATAGCTAGAGAGAGATGTTCAAATAATATAAATAGATTTATTTTCACAATAATCATAGTAATTTTTCCTGATGTCGGCTCTATGGAACGTGAGTTACCAATTTGGAAAATATATATTTCTTCATATTATTTGTTTTCTGTGCATCTTTATTAATATTATTCTACAAATAGCTATTAGTGGCAAATTAATTCCTGATTCAATTATGGCTAAAAGAATTGATTATTAATGGGAGATTCCTTATTAACTGAAAAAAAAATTATTTTGTAGAGGACCAAGATTGTTAATTAATTCCAAAATATTTACTTGTTAATCTTTTAAGTCTCGAAAATAATGAAAGTGAAATACTAGGAGATTATTCCTATTGAGAATAATAGTTAAGTGAGATTCAAAAGAATGTTTCTAAAAATGCCAAATTCTTTTTACTGGGGAAAAGGATTAATAATTCTTGAGGAGTAAAAATTATTTATCAGCTGGGTAACAGTTAAGTAACAGTTTTGCAACAATTTTGAAATGATTGTTTTGATTTCCTTCAAAAAACATTTATTTTTTTTCAATCAGTGAGGCATAAACTCGTTGCAATTTTGTTTTTCCAGGTCAGAGGTTTTCCACAAAAAAAATTCACAATTTACAAAAAAATTAAAATGACGGTTTGAATGGGTTATTATTTTTGATACGATTATGAAATTTTTCCAATGTTTTGGAAAGAAATAAATCTTTTTATTTCATAAATCTGAGGGAGTAATTCATCATAAGTGGAAATTTCCATTTTAGATAGAAGTTTTGTGGAAAAAGATAATTCATCTTTATGAAAAAATGAAATGAAATTTGAATTTGAATTTGGCTATTATGATATTTTTTAGCTTACTATAATTGAGTTTGAATAGAGTTTATGGAAATTCGTCATAACTCAATTACAATTGATTATATTAATGTTTCTTAATTCATTATACACTAAATTGAAGTTATCATCAATTTGATTTTACATTAATATATATAAATTTGAAATTGGTTTCCTTAAACTATAATATTTTCAGATCCAAATGGAAGGAATGTAATTTCATTGGAATTAAGTTTAAATCTGCTAAAATATATTCTTGATTTTATAATAAATATATTTTTATTCCTTAAATGTAAATTTGCTCATCATGAAAATAAAATATTATTCTGTGTGTAATAATCATTTGTTGTTTTTGAAAAAAAGAAAAATCATTGATGTTGAAATGATAGCATTTTTATCATTGGATTGAAAATCATTTTAACATTGCAACCAGAATATCTTTGGGGCGAATTAAATTTATTTTCTTTTTTTACGATACTCTTATTTAAACATTTTTACATTAATGATATCTTTATTGTTGAAATTGGTATATGTATATTTTTGCAGCTCTGGTTCATTTAAAATATATTTATTTCAGTTAAATGAACAAAACAACCATTTCTCACTAGTTTTCAAAAAACATTGGAATGATTTTTGAATGAAAGAAAGAATTTATATCTGATTTGGCAGTCCTGAAGCATAAGTTTTCAAATGAAAATAAAAACATATAATCAAATTCAATTAAAAAATGTTTGGAAAACTTATTATAGCCTATTCCAAAGTGATTTCAATTAGTTAATGTCTCTTTACCGAAATTGAGGTTTTATTATAATGAATGAATTTCACTTCAAATTAATTATAATTCATTTTAAGTTAACTACAATTAAAAATTCGGAACTGATTGAAAATTACCTTTGATTGTCCATGAAACTCAAGTGAATATTGGGTTTGGTAAAGGAAAATGCATATAATTTTGATCTAAATGTGGTTGTAGTATGGAAATGATAAAAGTGTTATGGCGAAAATAAAGGAAGTGTTATTGTGGAAGGAATAACAGTGTTATTGTGGAAATAATAAGAGTGCTAAAATGGAGATTCTAACAGGGTTATTACGGAGATGATAACAGTGTTATTGTGAAAATTATAAAGGTGTTAGTGTAGAATGAATAAGAGTGTTATTTTGAAAATAACAACAGTGCTATTATGGAGATTCTGAAAGCTTTATTTTGGAAATAATAACAGTGTTATTATTAGAATGATGACACCTTGATTATGCAAATAATAAACTTATTATAATGGAAATAAGAAAGTGTTATTGCAAAATTATTAAAATTGTTATTGTACAAATATTAGCTGTTTTATTGTTTTCATGATCAAAATTTTGGTATGAAAATAATAACATTTTTATCATAAAGAAACAAAAGTCATATTACAAAATTAATGAAAGTCTTATTTTGAAAATAATAATAGTCTTAATACGGAAGTAATGAGAGTGATATTATCAAAATAATAATAGTGGTATTATGGCAATGATAACAGTGGTATTATGAAAATAATAACAGTGGTATCACAACAATAATAACAGTGGTATTATGAAGATATTAACAGTGTTATTACAAAAATAATAACAGTGTTGTATGACAATCATAACAGTGCTATGATGACAATAATAAAAGTATTATTATGAAAATAACAAAAATTTTATCATGAAATAATAAAGGTATTACTATTAAATGAATAAAGGTTTTATCATAAGACTAATAACAGTGCTATTATGAAAATAATGAAAATTCTAATATGAAAATATCAACAGTTTTGTTATGAAATTAATGACAGTATTATTATGAAAATTATTTAGTGTTGTTATAAAAAGAATAACACAGCTATTATGAAAATTTTAAAAGTTTTATTATGAAAATCATAACAGTTCAATTATCAAAATAACATCAGTGCTCTTATGAAAATAATAAAAATGTTATTATGAAAATAGTAACAGTGTTAGTACAAAAATAATAGCAGTTCTATTATGAAAGTCATAACAGTATTATTATGAAGATACAAACAAAGTTGCTATGAAAAAAGTAACAAGGGTATTATGAAAACAATAACAGGGTTATCATGATATTGTGAGCCTTGAGGTATATCTTACATACCCAAGTAGGCCACAATAAACATAAAAGTTACTTTTAACATATGCAAAACTTGTAAATCATGCATATATACAAAATTAATCATTTTTCATTCAAGAAAAGATGAATAAAATTTCTGTGAGTAAGTCACTCCATGCATTTAAGGCCAAATTTGGATTCAACACAAAATTTCAGCTTTTGTAGCTCCATAGAGTGAAGAAGATTAAATTAACTCCATGAGGTGTTAATATGAAAAAATAATTCAACACCACATCATTAATACCACATAAAGGAACTGTGAAAATGTTTGTTTATCTCAATTTTAAGCCAAAATAACGGGAATGAAAGCAATTCCATGTTACATATAAACTAATATTAGTGTTATAAATGTTTGTGGAACTTAAAAATATATTATTATTACATAAAAATTTGGTACCTCCATAGTGGATATCAGTCTTTAAGCCTGAATTACTACCTTTGACATGAAAATAGCCAAGGGGGGAAAAAGACATTAAAGGGAGCCAGGGTATCTAACTTCTGAGGCCTCCAAGGCCTGGAAAGATCTAAATCTTGGATCCATGGCTGATAATGGTCCAATTAGCATACTAAAAACATTTCGGAACTTGGGTCACCAAGCTAAAGTCCCATGAAAACAGAAGAAACTGGCAAATAAGCTGCTATTTTGACATGGCAAGGAGGCAAAAAGCAACTATGACTCCTGTAACCATATCAGTTATTACTAACTTTCCATGTATAAGCCTTGAGGTATTGATTAAAACCCTTTTGAGACGAGTATACATTCATTTGACTCATGGCAACCAGCTATAATGTGCTGATTGCAATTCTGTGTAGAAACCAGGTAAAACCTTGAAAAATTCATTAAAAAGAAAATCCTTAATAAATATTTCTGAAGCTTTCAGGACTAATGAAGAATATTGTGATCCATAAATAAACACAACAATTATGACTTCATAAATGAAAATAAAAGTTTTACTTACAGTCCATTTTTGATGATTCCACATGAAACACTGAATCTTCAAAAATTCACAGAAAATACAACCTGTGATGAAATTTCAAAACCAATTGATAAATTTGAGAAATTAATGTTTATTTTGAAATCAAAGAATATTCACAGTTGTTACTCCTTTTATTCCTCAACATAAATTGTTTGGTAGTCATGTACATGACTGAATTAAATAATTATGATAATCTTATGTGACAACAGATGATGCAATTAATAATAAAAAAAGGATGAGTGTTTTCTCACTCACTGGTTTTTCAGTTTTCTCCCTGGAACACCTCCATGAGCTAGGTTTGACTTAAAAGAGACATCCTCTTGCTGTTTTTTTCTAATCATCTTCTTACTAAATCATTTCATTAGTACCAACAAGTAAGTATTAGTTGATTCTTTTCTTAAGTGGTTTAGATCTTTCCAAAAGAATCAGAAATACATTTAATCATAGAAGTATACTATTTTCAATGGTATTTAGCTATTGTATTGTTGTATTATTGTTATAAAGCAATTTTCATCCATTAAATCCACAATTTATCCATCAAATCTTTCTACCAATTCTTATCAAGGTATTATTTGAGTATTAGTGAGTTCTTCATCTAACTTTTTAAAGTTTTTCTCTAGTAATAGTTTTCTTCAAGAATTAGCTTTATAATTTTCCTTTCAAAAGATAATTATATATTGAAATAATTTATATATTTTACTAAAGTAGTTTTATTATTAAATACTTCTTGTAATTGATTCTTGTAGAGCTTACTGCTTACTGGAATGATCACTAGTATTGTATGACAAGTAAAAGAAATAATCAAGTAATTAAGTACTCAATTGTGGTTATAATCAATTTCTTTATTATATTCCATAAGAGCAGTCATAGTACTTTTGATTAATAGGAATATTATGCAATTCTTCATACACACATCTTACAAAGGTAGAACCAGTGCAAATTTTGCAAATAATAAAAGTCCAATTTTCAAAATAATAACAGTGTTATAATCAAAATAATAACAGTGTCATTATAAAAAGATGACAGTGTTGCTATTAAAATAATAACCATGCTATTATTAAAATAATAAAAATGGTATCATCAAAATGATAACACCGTTATTTTAAGTTTTTATTGTGAAACAATAAGTAAAATTACTAATATTTTACTTATTTTACTATGAATTTCCTAATTATTTGAAATAACAAAGTCAAGAATAATTATAATCATAATTAATTATTATATTTAAGGTTTAAAAAAAAATTTTTTATCAATAAATTTGAATTTATAACAGAAATATCACCAATATTAAAGTTATGTATTAATAAAAATACTATTTATATTTATAATTTAGGTATTATGAATAATGATAAAGGAAAATATCATAATAAGAGGAAATAGCTTACTTTCAACACTTAATAAAATAATTTTGAATACATTTACACCTAAGAAGTTAAATACAACTTAATTAAATTTTATTTTCAATAAAGAATTAAGAGAATTACAAACCTTACTATTTTTATGTGTATTTAGAGCTTGTCAAGAGAAATGAACAAATGACACTAAACATCTTTTGTAATCAAATATGAAACAATGATTACCAAAATATACAAATTTTGTTTTTAATAAAGTAAGAGCTTTATATCAAAGAATAAAGAATTTTACCTTTTATTAATGTTTTTATTGTATTTGTTGAATCTGGGGAGAAATCGAGGAAGAAGAGTCCTTTTATAGTAAAGGTCCTTCCTCCTAGTGACCAATTACCCTCTTGTAGGTGTGTACTAATGTTTTACACTGGAATTAATCAGTATCTCAAAGTTTGGTGATGAGTAAATTATTATTAAAACTTTTTATCTCATTATTATGCCATGGGAACTCCTTTTGGTGTGGGATGAAATAAGGCAGTACCTTGAGGGGGAAATTATTGGTAAGTCTGTTTTGAATTTCAGAATTTTCCAATATCTATGGGTGCTAAGGTGTATTATATGCCCCTCTAAATGATACTGAATAGTCAGCCTACTGAGAATCACAAAATAAAATGAGATTTGTGGTTTTAACAGATAGAGAAGACTTATCAGTAGTCTCTAAATCAGACCTATCAATAATTTTATACCCAAAACTATAATGTAACACTATAATAAACTAAATACTACTACTTTATTATATTTTAATAAGACTAAAAAAGTTTTTTTTATCATTCTAATTTTTTTAATATGAATACTAATAATAAGACTATGAGAGTTAATACCAGTAAAGATCCTTCAATAAGTCTTTTTTATACTATGTTTATATCACTACTACTATGCTTCTGAGCAAGGCTACTGGGCTTTTCACTACGGTTAAACTGCTATTCTTCACTAATACTAAGCTCCTGAGCTTTTCACTATGGTTATACTACTATTTTTCACTGATAATAAGATCCTGAACAAGGCCAATGAGCTTGTTTCTATGGCTATACCACTATTCCTCACAAATACTAAGCTCCTGAGAAAGGCTACTGAGCTTTTCACAACTAAAACACTACTGCTCCTCTAAATATTCTGCTAGTTCAGGGATGGTTGTGATCCTCAGTCATGGGAATTTTTCCATGTTTTTGGAAAATGAGGGAGAGAAGACCTCTTTTTATACTCTTTGGGCTTCCATGGAGCTTCTCAAAACAGGGGACTTAGAAAAATAATAGTTGAGATGTTTTAGCTGGTGAGACTTGTAGCTTTGGTGTAGCAATGCGGTTTCTGAGACTATTTTTCTGGTGGTGTTTTTTTTCTTATCAAAATCATGTCATGTAATTGAGATAATTTGGCTGGTGACATTTTTGTCCCAAGAAAGTGGAGAAAATACAGCTTCTGAAAATTGAAATTTGTTCTAATCATATGATATTGTTGGGAGAATTTAGCTGGTGAAATTCCTCTTTTAGGTGACTTTGTTATATGTTTGCTGAGAGAATTTTGCTGGTGGTCTTTTTTTTTCTTATAAAAATCATGTGATGTAATTGAGATAATTTGGCTGGTGAGATTTTCTTTTTGCCAAGAAAGTGGACAAAATACAGCTTCTGACAATTGAAATTTCTTCTAATCATATGATATCTTTGGGAGAATTTAGCTGGTGACATTCTTCTTTTAGGTGACATTGTTAGATTTTTGCTGAGAGTTTATTATCAAAATCATGTGATTTAATTGAGATAATTTTGCTGGTGAGATTTTCTTTTTTCCAAGAAACTGGAAGAAGTACAGCTTCTGAAATTTGAAATTTTTCTATTTATATGATATCTTTGAGAGAATTTAGCTGGTGAGATTTTTCTTATTAAAATCATGTTACATCATTGAGACAATTTGGTTGGTGAGATCAGTCCCTGAAGTGGAGAAAGTGGGGAAAATACAGTTTTTTGCTATTGAGTGCACTGTCATTAGATTTTAACACAGGTGGGAAATTGGTATTTTATATTTTGATTGAAATTCTTCAGGTTGAAACTTTAATCTTCTTGATTATTCCCTAGGAATTATTGAAAGTTTCATTTACGTATTTCCAGAGTTCTAAAATTTGATTTTAATCTCTGGAGTTATTCCCTGATTCCTATTTCCATCTCTGGAGTTACTCCATAATTCTTATTTCCTTCTTCAAAATTATTTTCTAATTCTATTTCTACTTCTGGAGTTATTCCCTAACTCCTATTTCCATCTTCAGCATTATTTCCTAATTCCTATTTCAATTTTTATGTTTATTTCCTAATTCCTATTCCCATCTTCAGAGTTATTCCCTAGTTCCTATTTCCATCTCTGGAGTTATTCCATAATTCCTATTTCCATCTTCAGAGTTATTCTTTGATTCCTATTTCTGTCTTCAGAGTTATTTCAAAATTCCTATTTCTATTTCCAGAGTTATTCTTTAATTCCTATTTCTGTCTTCAGAGTTATTTCATAATTCCAATTTCCATTTCTAGAGCTATTCCCTAATTCCTATTTCAATTTCCAGAGTTATTCCCTAATGACTTTTTGCATTTCCAGAGTTATTCCCTTATTACTACTTAAGAATTCCTAGTCACATTTTCAGAATTATTCCTTAATTCCTATTCCCATCTGTGCAGTTATTCCATAATTCCCCTTTCCATCTTCAGAGCTATTCCCTAATTCTTATCTCAATCTTCAGAGTTATTAATAATTGCTATTCCCATCTTTAGAGTTATTCCCTAATTCCTATTTCCATCCCCAAATCTATTACCTAATTCCTATTTCAATTCCTTGAGCTATTCCCTAATTCCTATTTCTGTCAGCCAATGACTCAAAACCAAAGCACACACATGACAGCCAAATACCATAAACCAATGGTAGAGTCAAGATACCACCAAAACATGGAGCTGAGCCAAAAAAGCTCAAAAAGTATCAAACAAAAGAGGAACATCACCCCTTTCCAAATATACAAGTCCCATCAGCATAGGAAAAAGAATAACAAAGTTATTCCTGCTCAACATTGCTGCTGAGAATAAACCTTAATTTTCACCTCTGATCTGAAATCCAGAGGAAGAGGCTTAACCTCATCAAATGGGTATTCAAAATGAAGCTCTAAGTCAGGGCTATCCAATTGTACTAACCAAATGAAGCTAGCACCAGAATTACAGAAGTTATGACCAAAATAAGGTCAAATAAGGGTGAATAAAATATTCACGTCTCATTGTCAGGCTGAGTCTATGATAAAGGTGCATAACAGTGTTTAAAAGCTTTAACTTTGACTTTGACACAGTAAAAATAGTTTTAAAAGAGTTTGATTTATAATAATAAGGGTTGTAATGATGATAAAAGGGCTTTACAATTGTATAATATTGGTGGTGAGCGCTGCGGAACGCCCTGGGTGCAGTCTTACCAGTTGGGTTACTATAATAAGAGCTGAAATACTTAATGTTAAGGTATAACCTGTTATTTTCCAAGAGTATAACTGTTTTTGACAGTTTTATTACGTATGAATTCAAGAGCAGGATGAGAAAACCATTTCTGGCTGTGAAAAGGCCCCTTTTTATCCTAAAATGGGGTGAAAAGGCTTCTAGACCTTTCCACATAGAGGAAGTGAAGATTTTTAACTCCCAAATACTGTCTTGTGGCTTTCACAAAGCCTGTATAGCCTTCCTTGTTCTCAGATGTGGTTTTGAAACCACATCTGGGCAGTTTTCACCAATACAGGGGGAGTGTTTTCATCTGGGGACCACATAGTCTGATTATGACGTGTATTATGCATAGAATTCTGTACAGAACCTGTATGGGACCCCAGTATTGAATGGGTATGAGGTATTGAAGTATAAACAAGCTTCTTTGTCTATTTGACACCTCATAATCATACTTATTGGTGAATATCCCACAGTAAGACTGTATTGGTCTAACTGTGGGATTTTGAGCTTAAAAATGCCATACCTTTGTCAGATTTTGTTATATCAAGCTCAGAGTTGGTTTATTGAGTATCCCTGGATGTTTTCTACACAATGGTACCTCATTTGGTATGGTTATCATTAAATATGGCAAAGGTATGCCATGTACAAGTTTTCTTATACACATTTATGATATGTCCAAAAGCTGTATGGAGCTTGTTTGCTTCATATCTTTTGTTATAAATGAGATATGGGGAAATGAATGGCACTATTAGATAGCCCTGATTGTGCTCTTTCCAAAAAGTCCCACTTTAGGTATCTCACACTAAAACTGTAGAAGTTAGATGGGAGGTTAATATTTTATTCACCTTTATTTGACCTTATTTTGGTCATAACTTCTGTAATTCTGGAGGTAGCTCAGTTTGGCTAGTACCATTTAATATCCCTGACTTAGAGCTCCATTTTGAATACGCATTTTATGGGGTTAAGCCTCTTCCTCTGTATTTCAGATGAGAGGTGAAAATTAAGGTTTATGCTCAGCAGCAACTTTGAGCAGTAATAACTTTATTATTCTTTGTCCTATGATAATGGGCTTGTACATTTGGAAAGGAGTTAGTTTCCTCTTTCTTTTGATACCTTTTGAGTTTATTTGGCTCAGATCCATGTTCTGGTGGTATCTTGTCTATACCATTGATTTATGGTATTTGGCTGTCATGCTTGTGCTCTGGCTTTGAGTCACAGGCTGACATACCCTTCCTCTAAAAAATTCTCATCACTGATGTGACTGTTCAGTCCTCCTAGAGGCCCTTAATGTCCTTAGATGAAGGTTCCCATCTCTGCTTATTATATTATTTTCCGTCAGCTATTCATTTGGCAGCTGTGTCACAAGCCCTCTTCCAGATTTCATGGAATTCTGTGGCTGTGGGATGGATAGTCAGAAGATTTTTTTGCAAGTGATCCACAGGCAATAGGGGATTCTACCCTTTCTGTACAAGTGCAGGTGTTCTTCCTACGGTGTAGTGCTGACTTGTAATATAAGCCAGCTGGACTGCTGGGAGAAGGGCAACCCAGTCATGAATGTATCCTTCATGGTCCTTGTATTCCATGCCATAGGAACAGACCTTTCTGAGGATGTCCTCCATTGTCTGGATCATCCTTTCAGCTAACTCATCTGTTTGTGGATGGTAAGCTGTGGAAAATGCAAACATGGCCTTCCCATTTCTCTGAGTATATAATGATGTCATCAATATATACTACCATCCAGACTTCCAATGTTTCTTCTTGAAAGATTGTGTGCATCATCCTTTGGAAGTGGGCTGGTTCATCTTTCATTCCAAATGGCATCCAGGTATACTCATATATGCCCATATGGCATATGATTCTGAGTAGTTTCATGGATTTTAGTTCAACTCCATTCTGGTGGAAACCTTTCATACAATCCATCTTGGTTATGTATTTGGCTTTTGCCAGTTTGTCTAGGGCATGAGGTATCCTTGGTATAGGGTACCTATCAACTTTTGTGTAGTTATTCAAAGCTCTGAAGCCCCCACACAACCTAGATTTGCCATCATCCCAGGTGATAAGGACAGGAGTGGCTATTCCCACTATTCCATTATTTCCTATCTTCCTGATGAAATCCATTTCTAGGATTTCATTGATGTGTTTCTCAATTTCCTTCCTAGTTTCTACACTTTCTGGGTATGGAGGTCTTCTCAGCATGGGTGGATAGGGTCTTTCCACATCCAGATATAATTCAATTTCATGGCCTCAGATTTTGCCTAGGGGTTCTTCACCAATGGCAAATGCTTGTCTGTTCTTCCTCAGCATCTTCAGTAAGCTTAGTTTTTGTCTACCGGTGAGGGTAGTGCTAAACTGGCCCTCTCTGAAATCATTCAGTACTTCTTCCAGTGAATCCTGGGCAGATATTTTGTATGTATCAAGTGAAGCTTTCTTTTCCTTGTTGGTACCAATGGTAATGTGCCTGTTTTTACTATTGTAAATATCAATAACATAAATCCTCTGGTAATCTGTCTCCAGTAAGAACCCTTGGATGTGGGAATCATCAAGCACTACAAACTCTGGGTTGAGTCTGATATTACCCTTCCTATGGGGTATAATTATCTCCCTGATAATTGACCCAATGGAATTCATCTTCCCTTATTCACTTTTGAAGTTCTTTTCCTTGGTTAGCAAGAGTTGTTTTTCCCCATTTGGGAAGTGGTTTTCCAGATAATTTCTGGCAATTATGGAGCAGTGTGCCCCACTGTCAATGATCAATGGGTGTTGAGCATTTTCAATGCAAACAGTCATTTTTGTGGCTGTTGCATATGTGTATTCCATTCCTTTGGTTGGTGTGACCAGGAATGTTTTTGCATCCTGTGTATGTTTGCACAAGTTTTTATTGGCAGTGTCTTGTGGCATGCTTGCTTCCAACTATATGTCCTGGATTTCTAGTGGGGTTTCCTCTTAGTATTCCACTAGAAACTCTTCTTTTGAGTATTGCTTTTCATCTGATTGTTCTCTGATGGAATGTTGCATAGAATCTGATTCAGAATTGTCTGTTGGGGATTCCTCCTCTGGGACTTTCTCAATGGCATAGACTTTTTGCTTTCCCTTTGGAAAGTTGTGGGCATAGTGGTCTGTTGGGCCACAATTGTAACAAGAATTTTTCTTCTTGGTCACTTCTGCCACCCTTTCCCTGAGTTTGTCTTCAAACTCCACCCTTAAAGGTTGTTTCTCTTTGAAACCACTTCTTTTATATGGGGTGTATTTCCCTATATTAGTTCTTTTCCTTACATCTTGTAAGGTATTTGCAATTTCATCTTGAGTGAACTTTTGGTTGCGTCTGCATTTTACTGCATGCTCTGGCTCTCCTGGCATTTGTGTCAGGAGTTTGTGATTCCTCATCTCAATTTTCATTTGAGGATCAATGCCCTTCAGTCTTTTAGAGTGTCTAAGACACCATTCATATGGATCTTTGTCCACTGAATACTTGTCATTTTCAAATTACATGGTCTTTTGCCATATCCAAGTACCATTGCTGTACATTTGGATTATTTGACTCTCCCACCATGGCTAGTTTCCTCTGCAATGTATTTCTTTCATTTCTGTGTACCATATACTAGCATGTCCTTTGAATGCTGTATTAAGTCTAGCAGTCATCCAGTAGTCTGGTATGCTTGTTACATAAATGAAGAGTCCATCAATATAACCTATGAGCTCCGTATGATCATATTCTCCTGTGCCAGCTTGAGGCCTCAGGAAGGTGTTTCAAGGCTTCCTTCTCTTAATAAGACATATTATCTCCATCCTGGTATTGTGATGGAGATCTTGCCTTATCCATCAATATGGAATCTGGTTCGATGTCATCTTGGTGATATGGATTATCCATAACACGGCCTTGTGGTTGGGGCTTCATGTTATGGTAGACATTAAACAGTTTTTTTATGTCTTGATCCAGACAATCCCTGTCCCTTTTTCTTTTTTGTTGATCTTCAAAGACTAGATTCAGTCTTTTGTTTGTTTCTTCAGAGGCTTTTCTCAATTGAGCATGTCTTTCTTGAAGGGTTTTAACAATTTTGTCCATGGAGGCTGTCAACTTTTTCATCCTCTCATGGCTTGCTTCAAGTTTTTCAAACTGCTTTTGAGTTTGCTCACCATATTGGGACATTTGTAACCACAGTTTATCACTGTTTAGGTCACTCTCAGGTGTTACAACATTATGTTTAATCTTAGTGGGGGTGATATTTATATTAACAGGACTACTGATTCTAGAGTTATGTACAACTACGTCTGGTTCTTGTGCACTTCTTTCACCAAATCCAACAGCTTCTGGATTATTGGGTCTGACTCTCTCTTCCTTTGGCTGAAGGTGGTATTGGTTTTACCTTTGTATCCTTCTCTTCTCCTGGAAGCTTCCTGCAATTTTGAAGAATGGTGACTCTTGGCCATTGATCTGTTGGTTTCTGAATGGTACAAAGCCACTGGAGAGCTGATTTGGCCTGCTCCCTGTGAGCCTGAAGGAATCTGAGTATGCCCTGCCTGGGTAAGCTGTTCTTCTAGAGGTTGGATAGTGGCTTTATTCACCTTTATCCTGTTTTGCCTGAGCTCCAGGAGCCTGAACTTGCTGGTGGGATTCCAACCTTTGGTGATTAACATAAGGTCTTTTAGGTCAATCTCTTTGAGACATACCTTCTGGAAACTTGGTCCAAGTTCTGCCCAGTGGGATGCCAGGTTTAACCTCTTGTTATCCATGCTCCATTGAAATAAATCTTTGAGGACGTGGTGGAGCTGAAGAGCTTGGTCCATATCTTTCCAGTCCTCTGGTTTAAGGTTAATGTTGAATTGGAAAGTGAATGGCAGAGTGGGTATGATTTCCTCCAGTGTCTTGCCATCCACCACTGTGCCCAAGGTGTCCTTTACCAGGTCTTCTGGTTCTGAACAAGCCTTCTCTTTCCTATGGGTGGTTCCTTTGGAAGCCAAGGTCTCTGAGGTGTACAGGTGACATATCTGTGTTTTCAAGCAGTCAAAAACTTTATGTTATTAGGGCATTTACCTTTTACTGTGCCTTGTAAAAATTTGTTGTCTGCTGCTTTTGGCAATTTTCCTCTAGAGGTTACAACTGGGTTGATTATGGTAATCTTCCCTGTACAGGTTGTTAAGGTGAGATTACCTAGTATTGAAGCATAGTTTTGTGGTTTTCTATTCCTCTGAATGGAAATGGGTGTCCACTTTTTTTCTGTTATGAGGCCTTCACTGTGCCTCTTTCCTTTTCCCTTGCTTCCCTCTGGTTCTGAGGGTGTCACTGGTGTGTTGGCCTGTGACTGGGTCTCTAGTTGGATGTAGTTTTCTTCCACTGAGGTAAAACAGGAAAATAGGGCTTAATGTTAGTTAAGACTTCTTAATCTGCTGTTTTGCACGTCTAATAATGGCCTCTGGCCTTATATATTTCTATATTATGCCCTTGTATAATGACGGTGTAATTGAATTAACAATTCCACATCAGAAATACAGCTTAAAGATATCTGGTACACTGTTTGTATACCAGTATCTCACATATTGACTTGTAATTAGCAAGCATAGTCTGAAAAATGTGGTTTGCAAGAGGATAATTGAATTAACAATACACCCAACCATGCCTCTACTGTTAGTTTTACAGTAAGGGGTGTCCTTATTTAATTAAAAAAGGACTTTATTAGTGGCTTGAAGTGTTTTTATATGTAAAACACACCAAAAATAAGGGTTGTTGCAGGGATTAAATTATAATTAACCTCACAACAATGTAATACAAATATTTTCTAAGAAGTTATTCCTAAAAAAATAAAGCAATATGTCACAATATAAGAAAATAAGTGAAAAACTCACTTATAATGTCCAAAAAAGTTAAAAAACATGGCCAAGCCCCCAAAATGTCAGGGTGAGTCCATCATAAAGGTGTATAACAGTGTTCACAAGCCTTAACTATAACTTTGACACAGTTAAAATAGTTTTAAAATAGTTTGATTTATAATAATAAGGGTTTCAATGATCATGAAAGGGCTTTACTATTGTATAATAGTAGTGGTGAGCGCTGCTGAAAGCCCTGGGTGCAGTCTTACCAGTTGGGTTACTATAATAAGAGCTACAATACTTAAGCTTAAAGTATAACCTGGTTATTTTCCAAGGGTAAAACTGTTTTTGGAAGTTGTACTACGTATGAATTGAAGAGCAGGATGAGGATACCTTTTCTGGCTGTACAAAGGCCTGTTTTTATTGTAAAATGGGGTGAAAAGGCTTCTAGACCTTTCCACATAGAGGGAGTGAAGATTTTTCACTCCAAAGTACTGGCTTGTGGCTTTCACAAAGCCTGTATAGCCTTTATTGGGCTCAGATGTGGTTTTGAAACCACATCTGGGCAGGTTTTACCAATAGAGGGGAAGGGTTTTCATCTGGGGACCACATACTCTGATTGTGATGTGTATTATTCATAGAATGCTGTACAGAACCTGTATGGCACCCCAGTATTGAATGAATTATGAGGTATTGAAGTATGAACAAGCTCCTTCATCTATTTGACACCTCATAATCATACTTATGGGAGAACATCCCACAGTAAGACTGTATTGGTCTAATTGTGGGATTTTGAGCTTAAACCTGCCACACCTTTGTTGGTTTTTGAGATACCAAGCTCAAAGTGGGTTCATTGAGTAGCCCTGGATGCATTCTACACAATGGTACCTCATTTGGTATGGCTATCATTAAATATGGCAAGGTTATGCCATGTACAGGTTTTTGTATACACATTTATGATTTATCCTTCTCTTTCCAAAAAATTCTACTTTAGGTAACTCACACTAAAACTGTAGAAGCTGTATGAGGTGTGAATATTTTATTTAGCCTTATTTGACCTTATTTTGGTCATAACTTCTCTAATTATGGTTCTAGCTCAGTTTGGATAGGAGCATTGGATAGCCCTGACTTAGAGCTCCATTATGAATACCCATTTGATGGGGTTAAGCCTGCTCCTCTGTACTTCAGATGAGAGGTGAAAATTAAGCTTTATGCTCAGCACCAACTTTGAGCAGGAATAAGCTTGTTATCCTTTGTCCTATGATCATGCAACTTGTATATTTGAAGAGGGGTGAGTTTCCTCTTTATTTTGATTACTTTTGAGCCGGTTTGGCCCAGTTCTATGTTTTGGTGGTATCTTGGCTATATCATTGATTTATGGTATTTGGCTTTCATGCTTGTGCTCTGGTTTTGAGTCACAGGCTGACACCCATCCAGCTTCTACAGTTTCAGTGTGGGGTACCTAAAGTGAAGTGTTTTTGGACAAAGCACAATGAGGGCTATCTGATTGTGCAATCCATTTCCCCATATCATATCCAGTACAAGAGGTATGGGGAAAACAAACTCCATATAGGCTTTATGCAAATCATACATATAGACAAAAAAAGCTTGTACATGGCATAACTTTGCCATATTCAATGATAGCCATATCAAATGAGGTAACATTGTGTAGGAAACATCCAGGGATACACAATGAACAAACATTGAGCTTGATATCTTAAAAACTGACAAAGTTATGGTAGTTTGAAGCTCAAAATCCCACAGCTAGACCAATACAGACTTAGTGTGGGATATTCTCCCATAGGTATTATTATGAGGTGTCAAATAGACAAAGGAGAATGTTTATACTTCAATACCTCATAATTCATTCAATACTGGGGTCCCATACAGGTTCTGTACATCATTCTATGTGTCATACACATCAGAAGTGTGCTATGTGGTCCCCAGGTGAAAAACCTAACCCTTATTGGTGAAAGCTGCCCAGATGTGGCTTAAAATCCACATTTGAGTGCAATACAGGCTATACAGGGCTTGTGAAAACCACAAGACAGTACTTGGAAGTGAAAAATCTTCACTTCCTCTACATGGAAAGGGCTACAAGCCTTTTCACCAATTTTTAGGATAAAAAGGGACCTTTTCCCCACCAGAAAAGGTTGCCTCATCCTGCTCTTGAGTTCCTACATAGTAAAACTGTCAAAAACAGCTATAATCTTGGAAAATAAACAGGTATAATTTTAATTTTAATTATTGTAGCCTTTATTATTGTAATCCAACAGGTAAAGCTGCACCCAGCGCTTTCAACAGCGCTCACCTCCACTATTACTCAATAGTAAAGCCCTTATTAACCTTTATTAAACCTTCATAATCACCAATAAACCTTTTATTACTATTTTTCACTGTGTCACAGTCACAGCTAAAGCTTGCAAATAGTTATTAATAAGCTTCATCATAGCTTCACCCTGACATTTCGGGGGCCTGGACATGTTTTTTTTGGACCTTTTTACATGTAAAACTGAGTTTTTTCTCTTATCTTTTATTTATGACACTTTGTTTCTTCTTTTTGGGGCATAATCCTATCAAAAAATAATTATAATACATATCTTCTAATTGTTTTTTTGATTAAAAAGGGCACTTCTTACTGTAAAACCAACAGTATTAGAGACATGGTTGGGTATCTTGCAAAATTCAATTATCATTTAAATAACACCTCTTTTTTATTATACTTGCTAATTAAAAGTTGATCTGTTAGATACTGGTATTAAGACAGTGTACCAGATATCCATAAGCTGTATTTCTGATGGGTAATTGTTAATTTCAACTACATGGTCATTATACAAGGGCATAATATGGAAATATATAAGCCCAGAGGCCAATCTTAGACGTGAAAAACAGTATATTAAGAAGTCTTAACTGACATTAAGCCCTTGTTTCCTGTTTGATTCAGTGGAAGAAAACTACATCCCACTTGAGACCCAGTCACAGGCCAACACACCAGTGATACTCTCAGAACCAGAGGGCAGCAAGGGCAAAGGAAAGAGGCACAGTGAAGGCCTTATAACAGCAAAAATGTGGACAACAATTGCCACCAAGAGTAATAGAAAACTATAAAACTCTGCATCAATACAAGGTAAACCAACCTTAACCACTTGTACAGGGAATATTACAATTATTAACCCAGTTGTAACCTCCAAAGGCAAATTGCAAAAAGCAGTAGATACCAAATTTGTCCAAGGCACAGTAAAAGGTAAATAACCTAAGAGCATTAAGTTTTTGACTGCTTGCAAACACTGATATGTCATCTTTACACTTAAGAAGCCTTGGCTTCCAAAGGAACCAACCAGAAGACAGAGAAGGCTTGTCCAGAACCAGAAGACCTGGAGGAGAACACCTTGGACATAGTGATGGCTGGCAAGACATTGAGGGAAATCATACCCACTCTGCCATTTACATTCCAATTCAACAGAAACCTCAAACCAGAAGACTGGAAGGATATGGATCAAGGCCTTCAGGTCCACCAACTCCTCAAATACCCTTTTCAATGGAGCATGGACAGCAAGAGGTTTAACCTAGCATCCCACTGGGAAGAACTTGGGGAAAGTTGCCAGAAGATATGTCTCAAAGAGATAGACTTCAAAGACCTTTTGGTAATCACCAAAGGTTAGAATCCCACCAGATAGCTCAGACTCCTGGATGTGAGGGCAAACAAAATAAGGGAGAATCAAGCTATAGAAAAACAACTGACCCAGACAGGGCATACTCAGATTCCTTCAGGCTCACAAGGAGTAGGACAAACCAGCTCTCCAGTGGCTTCACACCATTCAGGAACCAGCAGATCAGTGGCCAATAGTCACCATTCTTCACAATCCCAGGAAGATTACAGGAGAAGACAAGGATACAAGGGAGAAAACAAGACCTCTTTCAACCAAAAGCAGAAAGAGCCAGACCCAATGATCCAGAATTTTTTGGACTTGGTGAAAGAAGTACACAAGGACCAGAAATAGTTGTACATACTTCTAAAATCAGTAGCCCCATTAATAGAAATACTACCCCCACTCATATTGAACATAATGTTGATACACATGAGAGTAACTTAAACAGTGATGCACTGTGGTAACAAATGTCCCAATTTCCTGAGAAAACTCAATAACAGTTTTCAGAACTCCAAGAAAACCATGAGAGGATGAAAACCTTAATAGCCTCCATGGACAAAATGGTCAAAAATCTTCAAGAGGGATATGCTCAATTGAGAAAAGCCTCTGAAGAGACCAACAAAAGACTGAATCAAGTCTTTGAAGACCAACACCACAGAAAAAGGGACAGTGATTGTCTGGATCAAGACATTATCAAACTGTTTAATGTCTACCATAACATGAAGCTCCAACCACAAGGCCATGTTATGGATAATCCATATATCCAAGAAGACATCAAACAAGATTCCATGTTGAATAATAAGGCAAGATCTCCATCTCAATACCAGGATGGAGACAATATGTCTTATTCTGAGAAGGAAGCCTTAAAACAGCTTACAGAGGCCTCAAGCTGGCCCAAATTCTCTGGAACAGGAGAATATGATCAGTTGAAAGTCATTGATTATATTGATGGACTCTTAATTGATGTAGCAAGCATAACATACTACTGGACTCCAGCTAGACTCAACAAAAATTCAAAGGACATGCTAGTATCTGGTACACAGAGATGAAAGAAATCCATGGCAGAAGGAACTGGCCATGGTGGAAGAGTCAAATTATTCAAAAGTAAAGAAATGGTACTTGGATATGGCAGAAGAGCATTTCATTTGAAAATTACAAGTACTTTGTGGACAAAGATCCATATAAGTGGTGTCTCAGACAGTCTAAAAGGCTTAAAGCCATTGACCCTCAAATGAATATCCAGATGAGGAATCATAAACTCCTGACACAAATGGCAGGAGAACTGGAGCATGCAGTGAAATTCAGATGCAACCATAATTGCACTCTAGATGACATTGCAAATACCTTACAAGATATAAGGAAAAGAACAACTATATGAAAATACTCCCCATATAAAAGCAGTGGTTTCAGAGAGAAACAACCTTTCAAGGTGGAGTTTAAAGACAAACCCAGAGGAAGAGAGGCAGAAGTTTCTAGGAAGAAGAATTCTTGTCACAATTGTGGTTCAACAGGCCATTATGCCAATAAGTGTCCAAAGGCAAAGAAGAAAGTCTATGCCATTGAGAAAGTCCTAGAGGAGGAATCCCCAAAGAGGATTCTGAATCAGACTCTATGAATTATGCCATCAGAGAACAATATGATGAAGAACAAGACTCAAGAGAGTAATTTTTAGTGGAGTACCAAGAGGAAACATCATTAGAAATTCAGGACATACAGTTAGAAGCAGGCATGCAACAGGACACTGCAAACATACACAAGCTGCACAAACATTCCTAGTTAAACCAACTAAAGTAATGGCATACATACATGGGACAGCCACAAAGATGAATTTTTGCATAGACAATGCTCAACACCCATTGATAATTGACAGTGGGGCACACTGCTCAATAGTTTCCAAAAGCTATCTGGATCACCACTTCCCAAATTGGGAAAAGAGCTCTTTCCAAAAAAGCCAAAGACCTTCAAAAATGCATCAGGGAAGATGACTTCCATTGGGACAACTATCAAAGAGATAATTACACCTCATAGCAAAGATCATATCAGACTCAACCCAGAGTTTGTTATTCTTGAAGAGGCCCACATCCAAGGGTTTTTACTGGGAGCAGATTACCAGAGGATGTGTCGCATTGACATTTACAACAGTAAAAACAGGCACATTACCATTGGTGCAAACAAGGAAATGGATATCTCACTTCAAATATACCAATTATCTACCCTTGACCCTTTAGAAGAATTACTAAATGAATTCAGGGATGGCCAATTCAGAACTACCCTTACTAGTAAACAGAAACTTAGTTTACTGAAGATGCTGAGGAAAAATAGACCAGCATTTGCCATTGGTGAAAAACCATGAGGCAAAAGAAGAGGCCATGATATAGAATTATATCTGGATGTGGAAAGACCCTATCCACCCATGCTGAGAAGACCGCCATACCCAGAAAGTCTGCAAACTAGGAAGGCAATTGAGAAACACATCAATGAACTCCTAGAAATGGATGTCATCAGGAAGATAGGACATAATGAAATAGTGGAAATAACCACTCCTGTCCTTATCACCTGGAATGATTGCAAATCTAGGTTGTGGGGGGTTTCAGAGCTCTGAATAACTACACAAAAGCTGTAGGTACCCTATACCAAGGATACTTCATGCCCTAGATAAACTGGCAAAAGCTAAATACATAACCAAGATGCATTGTATTAAAGGTTCCCACCAGAATGGAGTTAAACCAAAATCCGTGAAGCTACTCAGAATCATATGCCATATGGGCATATATGAATATACCTGGATTCCATTTGGCATAAAAAATTCACCAGCTGACTTCCAAAGGATGATGTACACAATATTTCAAGAAAAAATATTGGAACGCTGGATGGTAGTATATATTGATGACATCATTATATACTCAGATACTGTGGACCACCATGTGCAGTACAAAGACAGAGTACTAAGTAAGTGCATACCCATCAATCTGAAAATTTCACTTAAAAAGTGTAATTTTGGCCAACAAGAATTACTGGCACTGGAGCTCAAAGTCTTAGGCCTTTGACTGGCCATAGACCAGAACAAAGTAGAAGCAGTACTGCTAAAACCAGTACCAAAGAACATCAAAGAGATGCAATCTTTCCTTGGGTTTGCTAGCTACTACACAAACCACATCAGAAATCTTTCCCACACAACTAGGAGTCTGTACAAGTTTTGTTCAAAATATGTAGTTTTTGAAATTACCAGGGAAAGGAGGGATGCATATGAGAGGGTCAAACATGAACTCGCAGATGCACCTCTGCTCATCTTACCTGACTTTGAACTACCATTCAAGCTATACATAGATGCAGCACATAGCCAAGGCTTAGGGGAAGCCCTTCACCAGAGACAAATTGTAGATGGTGAACCAAGAGGAGGAGTGATATGCTACATCTCTAGGAAACTGAAAGACTCAGAAACGAGGTATGAGGCCACCAAGACTGAATTCCTGTGCCTAGTCTGGGCCTTGGAAACACACAATTCTTATTTGGAGGGTGCAGTCTTTGAAGCCTACACAGACTGCACAGCCTTTAAGTCTTTACTGAACACGAGAACTACAAATAGACACATGCTGAGGTGGCAAATAGCCATCCAATAGTATAGGGGCAATATGACCATCATATACAAGGAAGGCAAAAGCCACACTAATGCAGATGGCCACTGGACAATGTCAAAAGCAATCCAGCTGATGACCTTGAAGTAGCAGCCAAAATCCCTATCCATTTCATGGAAATAGATAGGAGGAAAAACTTCAGATTTCCTGAATGGGCACCAGAAAGTCACATCCCAGACAGTGGAGACACTGATTCAGAGGAAACAGAAACTCCCATATTGGGAATTTGTTCCTCACAACTGCATAATAAATTTTTCAGTGCAGTAATGACAACATATGTCAAACACAAACAGTGTAGCATACTTTTGCAACTCCTTCAACAGAAGTACAGTATTCCAGAACTGGAATCCCAGTTAGGGGAACCCTGGTTGAGGGACTATAAGGACAACAAGTTTTTCCTTATAGATGGCCTGCTCTATCATAGATAAAAACACAAAAGTGCACTCACAGTAGTAGACAGAGACCATATATCCCTGATCCTGCAGGAATGCCATGACTGGCCCTATATGGGGCAAATGAGTGAAGACAGGACCAAGGAAAGGGTAGCAAGCACAGCTTGGTGGCCCAAATGTGAACAAGAGTTGAGTGAGTATATCAACACTTGTGAAAGATGCCAGAAGGAAAACAGAAGACATGGAAAAATTATGGGCTACTTCATCACATAGAAGAACTCAAAGACCCATGGGAAACCATCAACATGGACTAGGTTACAGGACTTGTCCCATAAGGCAAGGAAAGCTTTAATTCTTTCCTGATCATATTTGATAGGTTCAGAAGGAGTGTGAGGTGCCTATCATGTCACAAGGAGGACACAGCAATGGATACTGCTTTGCTATTTTGGAATAATATAATATCCACCTGTGGAGTCCCCAAAATTATCATTAGTGATGGGAACCCAAAATTTACATCAGAAATTTGGACCAACTTTTATGACATGCTAGGTACAAAGATTTCATTTTCTACAGCTTACCATCCACAAACAGATGGCCTAGCTGAAAGTATGATCCAAAGCATGGAGAATATCCTTAAAAGGTTCTGTGCATATGGCATGGAATACAAGGACCATGAAGGATATATCCATGACTGGGTTACCCTTCTACCAGCATTCAAAATGGCTTATAACACTAGTCAGAATTCTACCACAGGGAAATTTCCTTCACTGGTAGAAAAAGGGTGGAACCCCCTGTTGCCTGTGGATCACTTGAAGAGGAATCTTCTGACCATTCACCCCACAGCCAAGGACTTCCATGATATGTGGAAGAAGGCTTGTGACACAGCTGCCAAGTTCATAGCTTAGGCAAAAGAATATAACAAACAGAGGTGGGACAAATCACAAATGGAACCTGACTTTAAAGAAGGAGACCAAGTGCTAGTGTCTACAATTAACTTCAACAGTCTTAAGGGACCAAAGGAAATGAGAGACTCATTTTTAGGGCCCTTCACTATCATTAATCTGATAGGAAAGAATGCAGTGGAGGTCAAACTCACAGAGGAATTTTCTAGGAAACACCCAGTATTTCCGGTAAGCTTGGTCAAGCCATACTTCCAGATAGAGGAGGACAAGTTCTCCTCCAGGAAGAAAGATCCCACTCCACCAGAAATAGTGGAGGTGGGGGCCTCCCCTGACCATGTGAAGAGAATTATCAAGGCCAGGATGATAAGACTGAATGGTAAAGACCAAAGTCAATATTTGGTCAGATTTAAGAACCAGACAGCAGATAAGGACAAATGGTTGGCAGAAGATTCCATACCAGATGTGAACCTTTATCCAAGGATATTCAGGGCCTCTAGGAGGACTGAAAAGTCACATCAATGATGACCTTTTTTAGAGGGAGGGTATTTCAGCCTTTGACTCAAAACCAGAGCACAAGCATGACAGCCAAATACCACAAACCAATGGTAGAGCCAAGATACCACCAAAACATGGAACTGAGCCAAACCAGCTCAAAAGTATTAAAAAAAGAAGAAACTCACCCCTTTTCAAATATACAAGTCTCATCATCATAGGAAAAGGAATAACAAAGTTATTCCTGATCAAAGGTCCTGCTGAGCATAAACCTTATTTTTCACCTCCCATCTGAAATCCAGAGGAAGAGGCTTAACCCCATCAAATGGGTATTTAAATAAAGCTCTAAGTCAGTACTATCCAATGTTACTAACCAAATAGAGCTAGCACCAGAATTACAAAAGGTATGACCAAAATAAGGTCAAATAAGGTTGAATAAAGTATTCACCTCTCATCTAGCTTCTACAGCTTTAGTGTTGGATACCTAAAGTGGGTTATTTTTGGAAATATAACAATCAGGGCTATCTTGTTGTGCAATTCATTTCCCCATATCCCATCTGGAACAAAAGTTATGGGGCAAATAAGCTGCATACACATTTTATGCAAATCATACATATGTACAAAAAAACTTGTACATGGAATACCTTTGCCATATTTAATGATAACCATATCAAATGAGGTACCATTCTATATAAAACATTCAGTGCTACACAATGAACCAATCTTGAGCTTGATATGCTAAAAACTGACCAAGTTATGGAAGTTTTAAGCTCAAAATCCCACAGTTAGACCAATACAGCCTTAGTGTGGGATATTCTCCCCAAAGTATGATAATGAGGTGTCAAATAGACAAAGAAGAATGTTTATACTTCAATACCTCATAATCCATTCAATACAAAAGCTTGTACATGGCATAACTTTGCCATATCTAATGATAGCCATACCAAATGAGGTACCATTGTGTAAAACACATCCAGGGCTACTCAATGAACCAACTTTGAGCTTGATATCTCAAAAACGTACAAAGGTGTGGCAGCTTTAAGCTCAAAATCCCACAATTAGACCAATACAGTCTTACTGTGGGATATTCTCCCATAAGTATGATTATGAGGTGTCAAATAGATGAAGGAGCTTTTTTATACTTCAATACTTCATATTTCATTCAATACTGGGGTGCGATACAGGTTCTGTACAGCATTCTATGTGTCATACACATCAGAAGAGGGCTATGTTATCCCCAGGTGAAATTTTTCAGCCTGTATTGTTGAAAACTGCCCAGATGTGGTTTCAAAGCCACATCTGAGCCCAATAAAGGTTATACAGGCCTTGTGAAAACCACACTCCATTACTTGGAAGTAAAAAATCTTCACTTCCTCTATGTGGAAAGGACTACAAGCCTTTTCACCCAATTTTAGGATAAAAAGGGAACTTTTCTCCACCAGATAAGGTTTCCTCATCCTGCTCTTGAATCCCTACATAGTAAACTGTCAAAAACAGCTATACTCTTGGAAAATAAACAGGTATAATTATAATTTTTATCATTGTAGTCTTTATTATTTTAATCCAACAGGTAAAGCTGCACCCAGGGCTTTCAACAGCACTTACCACCACTACTACTCAATAGTAAAGCCCTTAATACTCTTAATTAAACCTTTTATTACTATTTTTCACCGTTTCACAGTCACAGTTAAAGCTTGTAAATAGCTATTAATAAGATTCATCATAGAGCTACCCTGACAATTTCCTTCTTCAGAGTGACTTCATAATTCCTCTTCCCATCTTCAGAGTTATTCCTCAATTCCTATTTCCATCTCCAGAGTTATTCCCTCATTCCTATTTCCATCTTTGGAGTTCTTTCCTAATTGCTATTTAATAATTTCTATTCCCATCTTCAGAGTTATTCCTTAATTCCTATTTCCATCTCTGCAGTTATTCCATAAGTTTGTATTTCCATCTTCAGAATTATTCTATAATTCCTATTTCCCTGTTCAGAGTTATTTCATAACTCCTATTTCCATTTCTAGAGTTATTCCCTAATTCCTATTTCCATCCCTCAAGCTATTATCTAATTTCTATTTCCATTTCCACAGTTATTCCCTAATTTTTATTCCCATCTTCAGAGTTATTCCTTAATTCCTATTTCCTGAAATTATCCTGCATTCTCATTTTCTTGCCCCTGAATTATTCCGTTTTTATTTTCTTATTATTATCACATTTGGTAAGCTTGAAACTGGTATAATTGGTATGGAATACCACAATGCCATTTTTTAGACTTATCACTATAGCTCTAATATTCTGAAAAAATAAGCTTGTAAAATGATTTAATATTGCAGATTATAGTAGTTTGGATTGTAAAATACTGGTAGAAACCAGTTTTATCTCTTATTCAACTGTTAAGCTTAAAATACAATTAGAGTTATTAATCATAAATGATAGATTTTAACCATTAACATAGATCATTAATGACTTTTAATTTGTTACTCTACAGAAATTAAGAGAGTGAATTTTGATACCTTGGAATTTCCTCACTAAGCTTCCAGGACAATCTTGTTACATAATCAAAAAACTATTTTTGATACTTTTTCTTGTAACTCATCTTTTATGTTGAAATTTACTATTTTGAACTTTAAACTATGATTTCATAACAATGTACATTTTATATTATGACAGAATTTACATCATTATTCATGTATGGGCTATTAGAGTCTTAATATCCACTTTGTTTTAAGTTTGGACCACTTTTAATTTAAAGTGGTTGTTTTTGATGGGGAACCCACTGATGTAATCAATTTCAAATTTTTGCTCATTGGCATCTGAGATAATCAAGAATTTGTGCTTTCTTACGGAATTTGTACTTGTTCTAAGATTGTCATTTCAATTCTTATTGTTAGAGTAATTTTGTAAATTTTTTCTTTGACATTTTTTGGATATGTGGTAATATCTCAAAGGTTTAAATTCCCTACCACAAAAAAAGATTGCACCAAAATTTGATAGAGTTGATTAGGGTATCATCTACTGTCCTACCTCTTCAGTAGACCTTTTGAATCTTCAAGCTCAATAATTCTTAATTTAGCTATTCTTTGGGTCCTCTTACATTTCTAAATCTCCTTGATAGCTTATCAGAATTGGTGATTTATTTTTCAAGTAGCCATTCATCTTCTTGAGTTTCATTTCTATACCTTACAAGGTAATCCTTTTCTTTTTTGTTTCTTGTCCTCCTTTCCTTGAGGACTTTTACAATTTTCTTTTCTTCTCCTTCTTCTAGAGTGCCAATTTCAAGTGGTGGTATACTTCTCTAGTGAAATAGCTCCTTATCACTTGAACTGGAAGTTCTTATTAGACTTTAAGGAAAATTTGGGTTTTTGTTCATGAATTAACCTGTTAATACTAGTTGCACAAGATTAGGGCCATGGAGGGCTTTTATCACAAAAAGTCCTGCAAGGGAATATTTTAATTTCTTTGGTCCTTTAATATAATTTAAGCTTAATTTTGATACCAAGACTAAGTCTCCTTTTTTCCATCTTTCTTTTGCATATTTGAAAGAATCTTGCATACATCTAATTGCATTATGCCTTTCTTCCTCAACAGTTCTCTTGAAACTGCTTGCTGTTGGATTTATATCAACCAAGTCCTTTTTGAGAGTGTCATAAGGCAGTCTTTGGTTCTAAGCTTTCTCCAGAATTGCAGGTGTTTTACCTGTTGATAAATTAATTGATGTCTTATATGCTAGTTTAAGGGCTGGTATCAGAGTACACCAATCATGGGTAAAACCATCAGATTCTTTGAATTATAAGCCATAATCACAGACTCTTCTGATAATGTCTTCCAGAGTTTGTATCATTCTCTCTGCTAGTCCATCAGTTTGGGGATGATATGCTGTTGAGAATTATGATTTTTTGCCAAACAATTCATGGATATTTCACCATAGGGATGAAGTGAATTTGGGCTCTCTATCAATTATGATATTTTGGAATAATAATTCATGAATAGTAATTCTATCACATACCATTCTGGTTGCATCCGTAGCTGTGTCATCTTTATTACATGGTAAGAAAATTGGAATTTTATTGTAGATATCAACTAAGTTTATGCATGCATTGAATCTTCTGTCTCCTCCTCATGGGGGTAGAGCTGTTACCCAATCCATACGAGCTATTTTTCATGGGGATCTTGGTTCTTTAATTTGGATAATTGTACCAAATCTCTTACCTGTGTCTTGATTTGCTTTTTGGTATCTGTCACAAGCTTGTCAGTATTCTGCAACATAATTTCTCCAATTTGGCCACCAAGAGAAGTATTTTACCCTTTCTAGTTTTCTATCTGGTGAAAGATGTTCAGATACAACACTATCATGGTATTCATGTAGTATAGTGCTTATTATAACTCTATCTTTCAAGGCGATAACACATGTGTGTTTGGTCCTATGATAAATAATTCCATCAAGGATGTTAAATCTTCCTTCATAATACGCTTTTTTCCATACTTCATCTAGCTTTGAAGATAATGAAGGGTCTTTGAAATGCTTTATTAAGAGTTGGTTTAAGATATTACAATTCCTGCCCATCTTATAGCTTTCCTTGACTTGATTAAATAGTTCTGTCCCAATATCTGTAACACAAATTCTTTCTATATTATTTTCTTCCTGTGGTACCAATGCTGGGTTTCCAGGAGTATTTTCTAGAGACCATCTTCTGAGGCCATCTGCATTTTTGTCAATATTTCCAGATTTATGGACTATAGTCATATTTCCTCCATATTCTTTGATAGAAATCTGCCATATAATCATGTGTCTATTTGGTGTCTTCATATTCAGTAATGATTTCATATGATTACAGTCTGTAATGGCATCAAAGACTTTTTCATCTAAGTAATAGTGTAGCTTTTTAGGGCCCACAATAACAAAAGGCATTCCATTTAGCTTTCTCTATACCTTTCTTCTGTTGGTTTAATTTGTCTTGAAATAAAGAAAATTGTTCCTTCAACAGGTTGATCATTGATTCTTTGTGTTTGGTCTAGTGCAACAACTAATACTTCACCACAAGCATCAATGTATAGTTTGAAGGGTAGTTTCCAGTATGGAATTCAGAAAAAGGGGGCATGTGTGAGGTCTTCTTGCCATTTTTCATATGATTTAACTTTTTCTTCAGGCTTTTAATAGGCATTTTGTTGATCACAGAGTTTATAAAATTTTTTTGATGTTTTTGCAAAGTATTTTATATGCTGTCTGTAATATCAAGCAAATACTAAGAATTATTTCATTTCTTTCTTAGTTTGGAGCATTGGCTTTAGTAGTACTTCTGCTACTTTATTTTTATCTATTCCCAGACTTAGTCCAGACACTACATGTCCTAGTTCCTTTGGCTCACTATATGCAAGATGACATTTCTTTAATGATATTTTCATATTTACTCAGCCATCTTCTGTAACACTCTTTCAAGTCTTGTCAGACGATTTTCCCAAGTTTCTGCGCAAATTATAATATCATCAATATAGATTATTAGCCATCACTCTTATAATTCTTCAGGGAATATAGTATTCATCATTCTTTGGTAATTTGAAGGGGCATTTTTTATACTGCATGGAATTATTGAATATTCATATATTCCACAATGGACTTTTATCCTCAGCAGTTTTATGGATCTTTCTGTTAATACATTTTTGTAAAATCCTTTAAGATAATCCATATCTGTAATGAACTTAGCTTTCAACAGCTGTGTAAGTGTCTCATGTATAATAGGTATTTGATATCTGTAAGGGATAGTATAGGTATTTAAAGCTCTAAGATCGCCTACCATCCTTGATTTACCATTGTGCCAGGCTATAATGACTGGTGTAGCTACTTCTGCTTGTTCATTATAACCTACTTTATTTAAAATCCCTAGGTCCATGATTCTTCAATGTGTGCCTCTAAGGCTTCTCTAGCTCTTGCGCTGGCTGCGTGAGCTGGTCTTCTCAGCAGGGGTGGCTAAGGTTTATCTACATTTGGAATAATCTCAGATTCATGTCCAATGATGGTACCTAGTTGTTCTTTGTCAGTTTCAAAGGCACTTTTGTATTCTTATAAGAGGTCAGTCAATTTGTTTTCACTTTTTCTGTTAATTCATTATTTAATTCTACCTATTTTAGCTGTTCACTTGTGAATAAGTGTTTTTCTGGGGTTGTCTCTTCATGTTTCATAACATTCATTCGTTTCTTATTGATTAAGAGGCCAAATTTTTGATTTTTATGATCCCCTAGGGTAGAATATCTATCTTTTTGGTTAGATATATCTATGCCATAAATTGATAAGTAAACATTTCCAAGTATGAAATGGTTACTAGCACAATTGTCCATTAATACAAATTCCATTTTCATTCTTATAAATTGAGATTTGTGTGGGAAAATCCATGTTAAGTTAATGATTCCAAGGGATTTAATTCATTCACTTTCACTACTAAGCTTGACTTCTTGTATTGTTATAAGTTGATTTTCCCAATCTGGTACAAGTGTTTGTAGATAGTTTTTCCAACACAGGTTAAATATGCTTCAGTGTTCAGACTTACTCTTTCCTCTTCATTGTTCAACATAAAAATACTTTTACTTGATTTTCCAGAAGTATCCCCCATTCCTTTTTCAGGTTTGGGTATATGAAATTTAGCATACTCTATATTTGTAAGACATGTATCAGATGTTCCAATTTGTGGTACATTTCTTTTACATCTAGTCCTTCATAGATAAAATCAATATTATTAATTTGGGAATTAATTATTTTGATTTCATCACTTTCAGATGATTCTTAGTCTTCAATATCCTTCTCATAATCATATTCCTCTTTATCATTGGGGTATTCTGTTTCCACAATTTAATCGGTTCTTGCCCTTTTGAGACAATTATTTGCTAAGTGTCCAATACCACCACATTGATGGAATTTTCTTTGTTCATTAGTTTTTTTGGCTTTGAAAGTTTCTTTTGGTTTTTCATTCTTAATAAATGGTTTGTTTAGTATTTTTATGTCCAGGTTTCACCATATTCTGCCAATTTTGGTTCTTGTCACCATGTATTTGTCAGTGGAGCATGCTTCTATGCACTTGCTTCTCAGGGAATGTTCCATTTATTGTCCACACCTTTTGAGTATTTTCAAATGCACCATCTTTTGTGACATTTCTTTATATAATGAATTTAATATTTCAACCTTTTTTAAGAACCAAGTTAAAGTTTTGTCTTTCTCAGGGTCAAAGAATGAGTTTTCAAATGAATTTTACAATTTATAGCTCCAGGAATCATTAGCCCACTTTGTAATTATTTCATTTTTCCACCAGGACCAGGTATTTACACCATTTGCTTGTGTTAAGCCATAATACCATCTTTTTTGCATATTTTTAAAAAAAAGAGTTTAATCTTGCAGTGATTAATTAATATGCTATGGCATAATCTTCTTGTAACATGTCAATTTTTTTAATAGATGACATGTGGTCATATTCTCCTTCACCTTTGAGGATTTCCCATTCTTTGACTTTAGGGGCTTCTGTAATGAAGACTTGGTTGTTGTCTTCATGGTTTAAGTCTGTTATGAAGGGATTTTTTAATGCCTCTTTTGGCTTAACAGGGCTTCTTATATGGGAAAATGGGGTTGATTACCTTGGAATATTTAAGTTGGCTTCATTTATTTTATCCATTTTTTCAGTAACAAGTATGATTTTACTTTTAATTTAATCTTCAAGATTAATTCTTGCTTCATCACTTTTTTCTACATGGTCTAGGGGTAGTTTTTGGTGTGATGAAGTGTTTTCTTCCAATTTTTAAACAGAAATGGATAAGTTATTCAATTTTACTGTCAGTCTGTGAATACTTTAGTCATAATTGATTGTCAAAGTATTTCATTTGATATTGCTTGTGTACTTATACAACTCCAGTTTTCCTTGTATTAATTTCTGAGTATTTTTAATTAAGAATTTTGCTTTGTTATTTTCAGCTATAAATTGAATGTTATCTATTTTTTTATTTTGTACAAAAATTTGAGTCAAAGATAATATACTATTGTTTATTTCTTTTAGTGATAATAAGGTTTCTTTGATTTTTTTCAAAGGCAAGATGATATGTTTTATTTCTAATGAAATATTTAAAATATTAGAAGACCAAGTGATTTTTTTGGGAAAGATGGCTGTCTCATTCTTTGTTCCTCTTTATACTTTAATTGCATCAAGGTTCTGGCCATGTTGAAAACATTTTCCATGGCATATTTTTGGATTCTTGGAATCCTGTAACTTGGGAATGTTGTTTCTTCCAGATCTTTTTTTTTTCTTTGTCCCTTCTTGGAGAGGTTGGCTTGCTTGTGGCATTCTTGCAGAAGCTACTGGGGCTTCTTCCTTGCTTTCCTCTCTCTTTTTGCTGTGCCAATCCTTTATTTTCTTGATTTGATGTTTGGATGAGAGTGGACTCCATCAATTGGATTGTCTCACTATTTTATCCTCCATCAAAATTCTTTTGACAATGTGCCAGGATTTCATCACTCCTTGGTGGATTTGTGGCAGCATTTCCCAAATCTTGTGTTTGTAAACTCTGTAGTACTGCTTTTACTGGCTTGTGTAGATGTCTATCTGAGCTCTCTGAATGTGTTTTTTTTATATTGGAATGACTTATACTTAGCTTCAATTCTGGTGAAGAGATTATGCGCATTTCTGGGACTTACTTTTGGAATATGGCACTTCCTTGTGTGTATTCTGTTCCACCAGGAATTTTTCCCTTTCTTTTCCCTTTTGTGGCATCATTTCTACTTCCGATTCCACCTCCAGCTGATTGTATTGACTATTGAGAACATCTTCTAGTAGTCATGATGATAAAAGCAAGATTTTACAAAGATTTATTCTTTTATAGAATTCTAAAGAAAGGTTATCACCTTCAAAGTCCTGGAAAAATACTTTCTTAGCTTTTCTTATCTTATTTACTGTTGGTATTGGAGAGCTTTCACAAGTTTCTTCCAAAAATATTTCAAAGGTGGCTTGGAAATCCTGTGTTGGGTTATCTTTGAACACTGAAAAAGACAACTAAAGATAAGTCTTTTCTATTAAGAGTGTTAATTTTGGGAAGATATGGCAATTTAAATGTAAAAGTTGCTTTTATATCTTCAAATAATAAAAATAAATAAAATGTTTTTTTTTGAAAAAATAAAATTTTAAATGATTCTTTTAATATTTAATTGCAAGATATATGAGGCCTTTCAGTTAAATATCATTGCCAGGCCCCAAATGTAATGTTTTGCTATGAAACAAGAAGTAAAAGTTACTTATACTTTACTTATTGTATTATGAGTGTGCTAATTTTGATAAATATCAAAGTCAAAAAAAATTATAATAATAAATAGTTATTATGATTAAGATGTAAACATTAAATATAATATTAATAATTAATAATAGGGTGTTGGTAAAAGCACGTAAGCTTTTAGTAAAAACACGTAAGCCCTTACGTGTTTTTACCAAATTATGGCCAAAACACTAAATTTTATGGTAAAAACACATAAGTGACCTAATTTTTTATAGAAATTCCTCAGGGATCAGTTTTGAGAATTTTTAACATTTTTTTTTCCATATTTTTTCTGACATGGGATGTGAAAGTCCCAAATTTTTGCAATTTTTTTTCCCAATTTCTCTATTTTGGGAAATTTGGAAAAATGGCCCATTTTTTTGAAAAAATTCATCAAAAATGTTCCTACTTATGAATTTCCATAATTCTTTTTTAAAAATGAAGGTGAGAATGTTGAGAATAAAAACCCAGAGGCCCAAAAGTTTGGGATTTTTTTGCCAGGACAATTGTAGGCCAAAAAAGTTCCTTTTTTCTGTTTTTTGTTCATGTCTGTAATTAAGCTGAACATATCATTTATGACAACAATTCAATTAAAAATTCAATTTATGACATTAGTGATATTTTAAAATTCTATTTGTGGAATTAACAGTGCCATTTATGGCATTAAAAGTGCTATAAATGGCATCACAAATGACATAATAATGCCATAAATGGAATCAAAAGTGCCATAAATGGCATCAAGAATTATATATATGCCATAAATGGCATTTTATGGCCTTAACAATGCCATAAATGGCTTCAAAAAATGCCATAAATGGACTTAACAATGGCCAATTAAAGCCTTGACAATTCCCATTTATGGCCTCAACAATGTCATTTATGGCCCCAACAATGCCATCAATGGCATTGAAAATTCCATGAATGGAATTAACAATGGTCATTTATGGCTTCAACAATGCTATAAATGGCTCTAAAAATGCCATTTATGGAATTAAAAGTGGCATTCATGGAATCAACAATGCAATTATTAAAGCCAGTCATGTCATAAATGGCCTTAAGAAATGGTATTAATGAGCTTAAAAATGCCATAAATGGCCTTAAAATGCCAGTTATGGCATTAACAATGTCATTTGTGGCCTTGAAAATGCCATTTATGGCCTTACCAATGCCATTTATGGGATTTTTAATTCCATAAATGGATTTTCTGATGCCATAAGTGGCATGAATGGCTTCAGAAATGCCAATAATAGCTAAATTTTATTCAAAAAACACCCCTTACGTGTTTTTTACCACAAAAAATAACGTGTTTTTACCAATTGATGGTAAAAACACGTAAGCTCTTACATGTTTTTACCAACACCCTTAATAATATAATGTAATACAGTAAATATATCAATATAAGTTGAATTAATATACTTTATGGCTGTTTGTGAATGTTATCAACAATGAATAAGTTCCTGAAAATTGCTATTTATTAATAAATAACAATTTATAAAAATAATATTTCCAATATTAAAGCTATGTGTCAATATAAAAACTACCATATCAATAATTGAACTATGATGATTAATAATAAAGAAAAATATTAGAATGAGATAAAATAACTTACTTTTAACACTTGATATGATAATTCTGATTATATTTCAGTCTATGAATGTAACGGAAACTCATTTGAATTGTATTCACAACAAAAAACAGCAAGAATTACAAAATTTACTACTTTTATGTGGAGTTAGAGACTTTTAAGACACATTAAAAAATGACAAGAATGATATGGTCTAATCAAATATTAGACAGTGATTACTAGAAAATAAAAAATTCATCTTGAATAATATAACATTTTTCTGTCAAATAATAAAGAATTTCAACTTTTATTCATGTTTTTATTGCATTTGTTGCGCCTGAGGGGGAAATAAAGGAAGAAGTGTTCCTTTTGTAGTAAAGATCCTTCCTCCCAGTGAGCGCTTACCCTCTTGTAGATGTGTACTAACATTATCCAATGCAATTAATCAGTATTCTAAGGTTTAGTGATGATGACATCATTTTTAAAAACATTTATCTCATTATTATTCCATTTTTTAGACTTATCACTATAACTCAATTTTGCTGACATCATAGCCTTGAGAATGATTTAATTTTGTGGATTATAGTAGTTTTGATTATAAAATATTGATATCCATCAGTTAAATATCTTATTCAACTTCCAAGCATAAATAACAGTGTTATTATGAATATAATAACAGTGTTATTATGAATATAATAACAGTGTTATTATGAATATAATAACAGTGTTATTATGAATATAATAACAGTGTTATTATGAATATAATAACAGTGTTGTTATGAATATAATAACAGTGTTATTATGAATATAATAACAGTGTTATTATGAATATAATAACAGTGTTATTATGAATATAATAACAGTGTTATTATGAATATAATAACAGTGTTATTATGAATATAATAACAGTGTTATTATGAATATAATAACAGTGTTATTATGAATATAATAACAGTGTTATTATGAATATAATAACAGTGTTATTATGAATATAATAACAGTGTTATTATGAATATAATAACAGTGTTATTATGAATATAATAACAGTGTTATTATGAATATAATAACAGTGTTATTATGAATATAATAACAGTGTTATTATGAATATAATAACAGTGTTATTATGAATATAATAACAGTGTTATTATGAATATAATAACAGTGTTATTATGAATATAATAACAGTGTTATTATGAATATAATAACAGTGTTATTATGAATATAATAACAGTGTTATTATGAATATAATAACAGTGTTATTATGAATATAATAACAGTGTTATTATGAATATAATAACAGTGTTATTATGAATATAATAACAGTGTTATTATGAAGATAATAACAGTGTTATTATGAAGATAATAGCAGTGTTATTATGAAGATAATAACAGTGTTATTATGAAGATAATGACAGTGTTATTATGAAGATAATAACAGTGTTATTATGAAGATAATGACAGTGTTATTATGAAGATAATAAAAGTGTTATTATGAAGATAATAACAGTGTTCTTATGAAGATAATAACAGTGTTCTTATGAAGATAATAACAGTGTTATTATGAAGATAATAACAGTGTTATTATGAAGATAATAATAGTGTTATTATGGAGATAATATTAGTGCTATTATGAAGATAATAACAGTGTTATTATGAAGATAATAACACTGTTATTATGAAGATAATAACAATGTTATTATGAAGATAATAACACTGTTATTATGAAGATAATAACACTGTTATTATGAAGATAATAACAGTGCTATTATGAAGATAATAACACTGTTATTATGAAGATAATAACACTGTTATTATGAAGATAATAACAGTGTTATTATGAAGATAATAACAGTGTTATTATGAAGATAATAACACTGTTATTATGAAGATAATAACACTTCATTATGAAGATAATAACAGTGTTATTTTCAAGATAATAACACTGTTATTATGAAGATAATAACAGTGTTATTATGAAGATAATAACAGTGTTATTATGAAGATAATAACAGTGACATTTTGAAGATAATAACAGTGTTATTATGAAGATAATAACAGTGTTATTATGAAGATAATAACAGTGTTATTATGAAGATAATAACAGTGTTATTATGAAGATAATAACAGTGTTATTATGAAGATAATAACAGTGTTATTATGAAGATAATAACAGTGTTATTATGAAGATAATAACAGTGCTATTATGAAGATAATAACAGTGTTATTATGAAGATAATAACAGTGTTATTATGAAGATAATAACAGTGTTATTATGAAGATAATAACAGTGTTATTATGAAGATAATAACAGTGTTATTATGAAGATAATAACAGTGTTATTATGAAGATGATAACAGTGTTATTATGAAGATAATAACAGTGTTATTATGAAGATAATAACAGTGTTATTATGAAGATAATAACAGTGTTATTATGAAGATAATAGCAGTGTTATTATGAAGATAATAACAGTGTTATTATGAAGATAATAACAGTGTTATTATGAAGATAATAACAGTGTTATTATGAAGATAATAACAGTGTTATTATGAAGATGATAACAGTGTTATTATGAAGATAATAACAGTGTTATTATGAAGATAATAACAGTGTTATTATGAAGATAATAACAGTGTTATTATGAAGATAATAACAGTGTTATTATGAAGATAATAACAGTGTTATTATGAAGATAATAACAGTGTTATTATGAAGATAATAACAGTGTTATTATGAAGATAATAACAGTGTTATTATGAAGATAATAACAGTGTTATTATGAAGATAATAACAGTGTTATTATGAAGATAATAACAGTGTTATTATGAAGATAATAACAGTGTTATTATGAAGATAATAACAGTGTTATTATGAAGATAATAATAGTGTTATTATGGAGATAATATTAGTGCTATTATGAAGATAATAACAGTGTTATTATGAAGATAATAACACTGTTATTATGAAGATAATAACAATGTTATTATGAAGATAATAACACTGTTATTATGAAGATAATAACACTGTTATTATGAAGATAATAACAGTGCTATTATGAAGATAATAACACTGTTATTATGAAGATAATAACACTGTTATTATGAAGATAATAACAGTGTTATTATGAAGATAATAACAGTGTTATTATGAAGATAATAACACTGTTATTATGAAGATAATAACACTTCATTATGAAGATAATAACAGTGTTATTTTCAAGATAATAACACTGTTATTATGAAGATAATAACAGTGTTATTATGAAGATAATAACAGTGTTATTATGAAGATAATAACAGTGACATTTTGAAGATAATAACAGTGTTATTATGAAGATAATAACAGTGTTATTATGAAGATAATAACAGTGTTATTATGAAGATAATAACAGTGTTATTATGAAGATAATAACAGTGTTATTATGAAGATAATAACAGTGTTATTATGAAGATAATAACAGTGTTATTATGAAGATGATAACAGTGTTATTATGAAGATAATAACAGTGTTATTATGAAGATAATAACAGTGTTATTATGAAGATAATAACAGTGTTATTATGAAGATAATAACAGTGTTATCATGAAGATAATAACAGTGTTATTATGAAGATAATAAAAGTGTTATTATGAAGATAATAACAGTGTTATTATGAAGATAATAACAGTGTTATTATGAAGATAATAACAGTGTTATTATGAAGATAATAACAGTGTTATTATGAAGATAATAACAGTGTTATTATGAAGATAATAACAGTGTTATTATGAAGATAATAACAGTGTTATTATGAAGATAATAACAGTGTTATTATGAAGATAATAACAGTGTTATTATGAAGATAATAACAGTGTTATTATGAAGATAATAACAGTGTTATTATGAAGATAATAACAGTGTTATTATGAAGATAATAACAGTGTTATTATGAAGATAATAACAGTGTTATTATGAAGATAATAACAGTGTTATTATGAAGATAATAACAGTGTTATTATGAAGATAATAACAGTGTTATTATGAAGATAATAACAGTGTTATTATGAAGATAATAACAGTGTTATTATGAAGATAATAACAGTGTTATTATGAAGATAATAACAGTGTTATTATGAAGATAATAACAGTGTTATCATGAAGATAATAACAGTGTTATTATGAAGATAATAAAAGTGTTATTATGAAGATAATAACAGTGTTATTATGAAGATAATGACAGTGTTCTTATGAAGATGATAACAGTGTTATTATGAAGATAATAACAGTGTTATTATGAAGATAATAACAATGTTATTATTAAGATAATAACAGTGTTGTTATGAAGATAATAACAGTGTTGTTATGAAGATAATAACAGTGTTATTATGAAGATAATAACAGTGTTATTATGAAGATAATAACAGTGTTATTATGAAGATAATAACAGTGTTATTATGAAGATAATAACAGTGTTATTATGAAGATAATAACAGTGTTATTATGAAGATAATAACAGTGTTATTATGAAGATAATAACAGTGTTATTATGAAGATAATAACAGTGTTATTATGAAGATAATAACAGTGTTATTATGAAGATAATAACAGTGTTATTATGAAGATAATAACAGTGTTATTATGAAGATAATAACAGTGTTATTATGAAGATAATAACAGTGTTATTATGAAGATAATAACAGTGTTATTATGAAGATAATAACAGTGTTATTATGAAGATAATAACAGTGTTATTATGAAGATAATAACAGTGTTATTATGAAGATAATAACAGTGTTATTATGAAGATAATAACAGTGTTATTATGAAGATAATAACAGTGTTATTATGAAGATAATAACAGTGTTATCATGAAGATAATAACAGTGTTATTATGAAGATAATAACAGTGTTATTATGAAGATAATAACAGTGTTATTATGAAGATAATAACAGTGTTATTATGAAGATAATAACAGTGTTATTATGAAGATAATAACAGTGTTATTATGAAGATAATAACAGTGTTATTATGAAGATAATAACAGTGTTATTATGAAGATAATAACAGTGTTATTATGAAGATAATAACAGTGTTATTATGAAGATAATAACAGTGTTATTATGAAGATAATAACAGTGTTATTATGAAGATAATAACAGTGTTATTATGAAGATAATAACAGTGTTATTATGAAGATAATAACAGTGTTATTATGAAGATAATAACAGTGTTATTATGAAGATAATAACAGTGTTATCATGAAGATAATAACAGTGTTATTATGAAGATAATAAAAGTGTTATTATGAAGATAATAACAGTGTTATTATGAAGATAATAACAGTGTTATTATGAAGATAATAACAGTGTTATTATGAAGATAATAACAGTGTTATTATGAAGATAATAACAGTGTTATTATGAAGATAATAACAGTGTTATTATGAAGATAATAACAGTGTTATTATGAAGATAATAACAGTGTTATTATGAAGATAATAACAGTGTTATTATGAAGATAATAACAGTGTTATTATGAAGATAATAACAGTGTTATTATGAAGATAATAACAGTGTTATTATGAAGATAATAACAGTGTTATTATGAAGATAATAACAGTGTTATTATGAAGATAATAACAGTGTTATTATGAAGATAATAACAGTGTTATTATGAAGATAATAACAGTGTTATTATGAAGATAATAACAGTGTTATTATGAAGATAATAACAGTGTTATTATGAAGATAATAACAGTGTTATTATGAAGATAATAACAGTGTTATCATGAAGATAATAACAGTGTTATTATGAAGATAATAAAAGTGTTATTATGAAGATAATAACAGTGTTATTATGAAGATAATGACAGTGTTCTTATGAAGATGATAACAGTGTTATTATGAAGATAATAACAGTGTTATTATGAAGATAATAACAATGTTATTATTAAGATAATAACAGTGTTGTTATGAAGATAATAACAGTGTTGTTATGAAGATAATAACAGTGTTATTATGAAGATAATAACAGTGTTATTATGAAGATAATAACAGTGTTATTATGAAGATAATAACAGTGTTATTATGAAGATAATAACAGTGTTATTATGAAGATAATAACAGTGTTATTATGAAGATAATAACAGTGTTATTATGAAGATAATAACAGTGTTATTATGAAGATAATAACAGTGTTATTATGAAGATAATAACAGTGTTATTATGAAGATAATAACAGTGTTATTATGAAGATAATAACAGTGTTATTATGAAGATGATAACAGTGTTATTATGAAGATAATAACAGTGTTATTATGAAGATAATAACAGTGTTATTATGAAGATAATAACAGTGTTATTATGAAGATAATAGCAGTGTTATTATGAAGATAATAACAGTGTTATTATGAAGATAATAACAGTGTTATTATGAAGATAATAACAGTGTTATTATGAAGATAATAACAGTGTTATTATGAAGATAATAACAGTGTTATTATGAAGATAATAACAGTGTTATTATGAAGATAATAACAGTGTTATTATGAAGATAATAACAGTGTTATTATGAAGATAATAACAGTGTTATTATGAAGATAATAACAGTGTTATTATGAACATAATAACAGTGTTATTATGAAGATAATAACAGTGTTATTATGAAGATAATAACAGTGTTATCATGAAGATAATAACAGTGTTATTATGAAGATAATAAAAGTGTTATTATGAAGATAATAACAGTGTTATTATGAAGATAATGACAGTGTTCTTATGAAGATGATAACAGTGTTATTATGAAGATAATAACAGTGTTATTATGAAGATAATAACAGTGTTATTATTAAGATAATAACAGTGTTGTTATGAAGATAATAACAGTGTTGTTATGAAGATAATAACAGTGTTATTATGAAGATAATAACAGTGTTATTATGAAGATAATAACAGTGTTATTATGAAGATAATAACAGTGTTATTATGAAGATAATAACAGTGTTATTATGAAGATAATAACAGTGTTATTATGAAGATAATAACAGTGTTATTATGAAGATAATAACAGTGTTATTATGAAGATAATAACAGTGTTATTATGAAGATAATAACAGTGTTATTATGAAGATAATAACAGTGTTATTATAAAGATAATAACAGTGTTATTATGAAGATAATAACAGTGTTATTATGAAGATAATAACAGTGTTATTATGAAGATAATAACAGTGTTATTATGAAGATAATAACAGTGTTATTATGAAGATAATAACAGTGTTATTATGAAGATAATAACAGTGTTATTATGAAGATAATAACAGTGTTATTATGAAGATAATAACAGTGTTATTATGAAGATAATAACAGTGTTATTATGAAGATAATAACAGTGTTATTATGAAGATAATAGCAGTGTTATTATGAAGATAATAACAGTGTTATTATGAAGATAATAACAGTGTTATTATGAAGATAATAACAGTGTTATTATGAAGATAATAACAGTGTTATTATGAAGATAATAACAGTGTTATTATGAAGATAATAACAGTGTTATTATGAAGATAATAACAGTGTTATTATGAAGATAATAACAGTGTTATTATGAAGATAATAACAGTGTTATTATGAAGATAATAACAGTGTTATTATGAAGATAATAACAGTGTTATTATGAAGATAATAACAGTGTTATTATGAAGATAATAACAGTGTTATTATGAAGATAATAACAGTGTTATTATGAAGATAATAACAGTGTTATTATGAAGATAATAACAGTGTTATTATGAAGATAATAACAGTGTTATTATGAAGATAATAACAGTGTTATTATGAAGATAATAACAGTGTTATTATGAAGATAATAACAGTGTTATTATGAAGATAATAACAGTGTTATTATGAAGATAATAACAGTGTTATTATGAAGATAATAACAGTGTTATTATGAAGATAATAACAGTGTTATTATGAAGATAATAACAGTGTTATTATGAAGATAATAACAGTGTTATTATGAAGATAATAACAGTGTTATTATGAAGATAATAACAGTGTTATTATGAAGATAATAACAGTGTTATTATGAAGATAATAACAGTGTTATTATGAAGATAATAACAGTGTTATTATGAAGATAATAACAGTGTTATTATGAAGATAATAACAGTGTTATTATGAAGATAATAACAGTGTTATTATGAAGATAATAACAGTGTTATTATGAAGATAATAACACTGTTATTATGAAGATAATAACAGTGTTATTATGAAGATAATAACAGTGTTATTATGAAGATAATAACAGTGTTATTATGAAGATAATAACAGTGTTATTATGAAGATAATAACAGTGTTATTATGAAGATAATAACACTGTTATTATGAAGATAATAACAGTGTTATTATGAAGATAATAACAGTGTTATTATGAAGATAATAACAGTGTTATTATGAAGATAATAACAGTGTTATTATGAAGATAATAACAGTGTTATTATGAAGATAATAACAGTGTTATTATGAAGATAATAACAGTGTTATTATGAAGATAATAACAGTGTTATTATGAAGATAATAACAGTGTTATTATGAAGATAATAACAGTGTTATTATGAAGATAATAACAGTGTTATTATGAAGATAATAACAGTGTTATTATGAAGATAATAACAGTGTTATTATGAAGATAATAACAGTGTTATTATGAAGATAATAACAGTGTTATTATGAAGATAATAACAGTGTTATTATGAAGATAATAACAGTGTTATTATGAAGATAATAACAGTGTTATTATGAAGATAATAACAGTGTTATTATGAAGATAATAACAGTGTTATTATGAAGATAATAACAGTGTTATTATGAAGATAATAACAGTGTTATTATGAAGATAATAACAGTGTTATTATGAAGATAATAACAGTGTTATTATGAAGATAATAACAGTGTTATTATGAAGATAATAACAGTGTTATTATGAAGATAATGACAGTGTTATTATGAAGATAATAACAGTGTTATTATGAAGATAATAACAGTGTTATTATGAAGATAATAACACTGTTATTATGAAGATAATAACAGTGTTACTATGAAGATAATAACACTGTTATTATGAAGATAATAACAGTGTTATTATGAAGATAATAACACTGCTATTATGAAGATAATAACAGTTTTATTATGAAGATAATAACAGTGTTATTATGAAGATAATATTATGAAGATAATAACAGTTTTATTATGAAGATAATAACAGTGTTATTATGAAGATAATAACACTGTTATTATGAAGATAATAACAGTTTTATTATGAAGATAATAACAGTGTTATTATGAAGATAATAACAGTGTTATTATGAAGATAATAACAGTGTTATTAAGAAGATAATAACAGTGTTATTATGAAGATAATAACAGTGTTATTATGAAGATAATAACAGTGTTATTATGAAGATAATAACAGTGTTATTATGAAGATAATAACAGTGTTATTATGAAGATAATAACAGTGTTATTATGAAGATAATAACAGTGTTATTATGAAGATAATAACAGTGTTATTATGAAGATAATAACAGTGTTATTATGAAGATAATAACAGTGTTATTATGAAGATAATAACAGTGTTATTATGAAGATAATAACAGTGCTATTATGAAGATAATAACAGTGTTATTATGAAGATAATAACAGTGTTATTATGAAGATAATAACAGTGTTATTATGAAGATAATAACAGTGTTATTATGAAGATAATAACAGTGTTATTATGAAGATAATAACAGTGTTATTATGAAGATAATAACAGTGTTATTATGAAGATAATAACAGTGTTATTATGAAGATAATAACAGTGTTATTATGAAGATAATAACAGTGTTATTATGAAGATAATAACAGTGTTATTATGAAGATAATAACAGTGTTATTATGAAGATAATAACAGTGTTATTATGAAGATAATAACAGTGTTATTATGAAGATAATAACAGTGTTATTATGAAGATAATAACAGTGTTATTATGAAGATAATAACAGTGTTATTATGAAGATAATAACAGTGTTATTATGAAGATAATAACAGTGTTATTATGAATATAATAACACTGCTATTATGAAGATAATAACAGTTTTATTATGAAGATAATAACAGTGTTATTATGAAGATAATAACAGTGTTATTATGAAGATAATAGCAGTGTTATTATGAAGATAATAACAGTGTTATTATGAAGATAATAACAGTGCTATTATGAAGATAATAACAGCGTTATTATGAAGATAATAACAGTGTTATTATGAAGATAATAACAGTGTTATTATGAAGATAATAACAGTGCTATTATGAAGATAATAGCAGTGTTCATTCTCTTAAAATATGTTTTATCTCGTTGTGCACCCACTACTCTCTTGTTATTTAGCCACCCCCTTTCAACAGAAGCTGAGATCATTTTATGATAAATAGAAGCACCATATTTCATGTTACAATCCTTTATTTTTCATAGGCTCAATAAATCGAAATTCTCCACACTCATCTCTCCAAAATGCCAAAATCCGCACATCACTTTTGTGAAACTAATACACCACAATCCACCCAGCCTTTGAATAAGATATTGCATCCTATAATTGCTCTACCAACAAGTCCAATTTTATGATCCATTCATCAATTTTGTTGATTATTAATTGGAATTTATAAATTCCAATCACCTTCTGAAACACGCACATGGAAACCACTTCCATCAGAGAAAAACCTCCAAGCTGTTCAGGATCTACCACTAACCTGTGCAGAGGACCCAATTTAGAACTTTCCCAATGATCTTCCACAAGGTGCCCAAGCCTCAAACAACTCAAAAGAATGCTTCCAGCAATTATCAATGTTATTTTTCGGGATGATATTATTAAATCAGGGCTCCCAATGCCCAATTTTGCCTGTAATCAGCCTTGGAAGTGAAAAGGGAAGTAAATATTCTCAAAATTTATACTCAAGCATTGGAATTTCCTGCATAAACATAGGGGATTGGCATTATTTATGATAAACCCAAATGATAACAGAGCCATTAAGAAATCATTGATCCTTATGCATTGGCTTGAAGGAAATAAAAATGACTTTAAAGATGATTAATTGCTAACTCAAGATCTTCAGAAAAAGGAAACTCAAAAGCAGAAATCCTGGTGGTGTAAAAAGGTCAGTTTCTTTCCATATTCATGCACCATCTTTCATGGCGTAAAATTCTGACCAAATTTACGTTAGGTATCTAAAAATTGTCTGAAAAAGTTTTATTAATGGACATTTTTATGGAGCAGGCTACACTATTTGCTGATCCCAATTTTCGTTCTGAGACTGAGGAGAAAAATGGCTCATTGGTCAAACTCAAGTCCCCTTGGAATCCCACTTTATTCTCAAAATTAGCGCATCTATTACATGCAATGTTACTTGAAAAGAAAAAAAAGAAAAGGAAGTTAAATAAGGTACCAAATACATTTGAAAGTAGAAGAGTTCAAAGTGACATGTTTGAGAAAAAATCAAAAGTACCCATTAGGCTTCCAAAAAATTGCTATTCAACCAATGTTATTTCAAAATAACTTCCAATGAAAAAATGAAGTTAAAAGAAAAGCCTTTTACAGACATTCAGAGTTTAGTTCAATTTTCACAATTGTAATAAAACGTGAATCATTAGCTCTTTATTTTTTCTTCTATCATTTTTTCCAATTCATGATCCACATTTTCTATATGACTAATTTTCAACATAAAATGAAATTTAACAAGCTCTAGTCAATATTTTTAATTTATCATATGCACAAATTTCAGAACATTTTTACTTATATTTTCAATTTCTGTTTCTTTCTTCTTACTTGCTGTATGTTAATTTCAATTCTACCAATGGTTATGTAATGAAAAAATGTATTTTATTTGCTTGACCCAGCCTATAAAGGTTCTCAATTTCCTGGTCATCATTGGAAAAGTTCCAGCCAGGTTTCTGTTTAATTATGATGAAGAAATCAGATACAATTATTCATTTAAAGAATGAATTTTCTCACCATAATATATACATTTTGTGCAAATCTCAAATCAATACCAATTCCTCCTGTTCCCTTTGTTTCCAACAACACAAGAGCTTGAGGGTTATTTCTGAAATATTCAAGAATCAGTGTTCTTTGTTAATAATCAAGCCTCCCATGAAATCAAATATTATTTATGCCACTTTCATCAAGAGCAAGCTTAATACTAATTTTATGATATATATTTATCATATTATTTTTTTTGAATGGAGTATTTTGTATGAATACAATTTGTAATTACATATCCAGAAACCTTTTATATTCTGAAAAAACAACTGCTTTGGGGAATTCCACCCTCTTCCCTTCAATTAAAAATTCCTTCACGTGATTAACAAGATGCACAACTTTGGAAACTTCATTCCAAGTATATCTTCTTCCATTTCCTTCTCCCTATTCTTCCCTTTATAGCAATTCAGGATGATTGCAAAACTTCCCTAATTTGGATAGCTTTGTAAAAAAACCTAGCAGAGTCCCTTTGAGTCCCTTTGGGTCTTTGGTTCCCAAAGCATTTGACAAATTACTCATGTTTTTGGGAATAATACTTTTTCCATGTTCCAAAGAGCTCAATTGCGATTCCATGTTTAATAATATTTGGAAGATAAAGAACTTTTGCCTTCAATCTCCTGAATTTAAGGGTTTTCATCAAAATCCTCAATTAGTGGATAGCCCTGTGGTCTTGGAATGAAAATGGTCTAATTAAACAACTTTCCCACAAAGCCTCAAGGCTCCATAGATCTACCTGTAATAATCTGATGATGCTATAGAGATCCCAAATATTATTCTGTAATGGTGTTCCTGTTAAACATAGATTTCTTTCCAAGCTCAAGTTCATGATCCTTGTGCTTCTATTTGTGGATTTCTCTTTGATGTAACTATTTCATGAAGACCTATCAGTATCTTAATGCTTCAATTAAATGATCAAAAAATTACTGGGCTTCATCAATAACTATCCTGAACCAATTAAATGAATTGAATTTGAAATATATTTGCATTCCTCCATTATTATAATGATTATTGTAGGTAGAAACAACATCATATTTTGTAATAATAATTGCTATTCTCTTCATATTTTTGAGTAAGACTGAATGACGGTTGGATCCATGAAAAATTAGATAGGGAAGGCTTCCTGGATAGAAATGTAGTTTAATTTCATTTTCCCAGCTATGTAGAGTGGAAAGTGGTACAAATATCAAAGTTTATGGAACATGTTTTGGTGAAATTTGTGAATAATTCAATGCTTCTTTTCGAGTATTCTTAACCAAGAATAAAGTTGTTAAGGATTTTCCAAGACTCATACCATCTGCTAGTATTCCACCCCTACTTTTCCATTTTATATTTGGTGGTATCCAACTACTTTTTATAACATCAGAACAGATATTTTGAATCCATAAATTATGAGGATGATTCCATAGATTACGACAAATCTGTAGCATATTGTCTTCAATATTCAATAGAAAGGAAAGAGCTTTTCTTTAGTGCAATGAAAGGTTGGTTCTACAATAAGATATTGAAGCTTTATAGTTTGATATGCTAGCAGGTAATTCATCCCTATCAAATTGTGAATCTTGTGTTATCTCAATAAATAGAGGTGACTGATACTTTACTATTAGTCCAATAGTCAGATTCACCTTCTTAAATATTTACCTTGTTTTTTGAATTTCACTTCTATTAAAAAAACACATCCATTAAGAAAAAAATTTTCATTTTTTTATATATATGGAAGAATTAATGAACAGTATTTTATCTTGATTTTTGTATTTTTCATATGAATCTGAATTCAAGCCTTCAGCCATTCCCTCATAATGATCTAGGAGAGAACCCATATAAGTACTATTATCTAATTTGAAGTTTCCAATGTGCATTGAACCAGATTTCATAAATAGATTTACTGAATCTTTTCCTCTTTTGAATACTACAGAACTTGGAAAGAATAATGAATTTGTTATAATCTTTGGATTTTTCTCAATCTGGGTGTTGAAAAAACCAATACATATTATTTAATTCAGTTCATGACATTATAAAGTCCAAGGGAGAAAGAAATATTATGATTTTTGAGGTAATTTTTTGAAAGCGGTGGGATTTAGTATTTCTCTTGAAGAAAAAGCCTCATTATATAGTGATAATTACAAGACACTATTAATTGAATTTTTGAATTAAATTACTAATCTTTTATAATAATTATTCTTCTGTGCCAAAATACATTTGAAATTTAGTTCATAATACACCTCCCAAAAGATTTTAAATGGTGATGATCTGTAAATAATATGATAAATATTTGACTTAGTGACTTAGATATGAAGAACTAGGATTTGAAAGGTTTCGCTTTTTTATTTCTTATACAATGATATGTTGAGAATCTTTAGAATGAACCTTTAGAGGAATAACTAAAAATTTAATATAATAAACAAATGCACTTATGGGACAAAACCATGCATACAAAGAACAACTTAAAATCAGAACTCAAAAACTCATATATCAGTAGGTACCTATATCATAAATGGTTAGGTTGTCAAAAAATGATTTGGAAAGAAAATTAAGTAGAAACTAGGAAAGTATATATTGTAACTCAGAAGACCATATGAATAATTATTGAAGATTTCCTTATGAAAGTAAGATAAATTTAAGTTTGAAATTCCATAATAACCAAATTAGGAGTTTTATTTATAAGTACAGGATCATCGTAAGAGATGATAGCCATTGAGTCAATTGGTATCATTTGATATTTTTAGAGGATAAATTAATATTCTCTTGAGATGGAACATAGATACAACCAGAGATACAACTAGAGATACATTGAAGATACTCCAAGGGACCTGTAGCCAGGTCCTGCATCTTTTGCTGTGGTGGATCACAGATAAACGTCTTCAATTTTCCAAGAAAACAATTATTTTAGTTTTTGGAAACCTTGAAGGGAAACTTTCCTCCAGAAAATATTTTTAATATCAAAATCGAGTTCGTCAAGCCTAATTTGAGTGTACACAATGAACCAATAAATGCTGGAATTCTTGACACACTCAAGGCCTAAAATAAACATTGCTTCCTTTCATATTCTGTTAAGAAAATTTATTGAGTCCCTAATCACAAAGATATATAAGAGCAATAAACTCAGAAATACAACTTTCTTGCCTTGCTTGGGCCTCAATCCCAATTGTGACCATTTCCAACTTTTGGAAACACACCAAGATAAGACCAGCTACTAATAACTCAAAGATCAACATTAAGTCAATTGAGTCGACCATTGAGAAACTGGTTTCACAAGCTTCTGATTGATATAAACATGAATCTAAATGCTTGTTGGACTTGGGAAGCATTTATTGCAACAACATGATGAGGCTGGATTAATTTTTCAATCTGGATGCAGAGCAAATGTTTGAAAATTGGAGTCTTGAAGATAAATTTCAATAAAACTCTGGCAAGAACAACAACATCCAAGGCAGCATGGAACAAGAGAACAATGATTATAAAGCAATCAACAAGGTTATAACTGTGAAGCCAGGTTAAAAAGAGGCGCAAAAAGCCATTTCAACACTTATGAAATCCTTTTCTCATGAAGATACTATTCAAGCTGACCAGCTGTATAGCTCGATTGAGCATTATGCAAGTGCTATTGACAGCGCATTAATAAAGAACTCTCAATAACTCTCCATTTGTCAATTTTTTGATCCATCCCTTATCTGATTTACTACAATGTTGTTGTTTTGCAAAGAGAATTTCTTGGTTTTTATTTTATTATTCTTGTAATTACAGTGATGAAGTATAGCATAGTAAGCTCCTGTACTAGAACAAAATGCAATAAAACATTGCTCTTTGCATCAATACTGTTAGTGATTCAAAAAATATTACATAAGCGCCTAACCCATACACTATGGGTTAGGGAGAGTAGGACATGGTAACCCATAGCATTTTGGGTCCATGGACAGGTATGGGTTAAGCGGGTGTTGACTGTATTGAAGTCTGCTATCCTCAGAGTCGTACTGTACAGTACAGTACAGTGCCCTGCCATTTGTATGCAAACGCATCACTCATACAGGCAGGGCCCTGTATCAGCATGCGGCCGCGCGCGCAGCAAGTTGACCAAAGGACTACTCTCATTGGTCAGTCTGGTCCCGCGGGCCGTCAAAATCGATTTTTTTTTTTCTTGACCTACCCTCAACCTCAATTCAATTTCTTTGTTTTTTTTTTAATTGTTACTTCGCAACATTGACCACTGCCCTCTTCGCGAATTCAGCAATTCCACGTATGAAGACGATTCACGCACCAATGTTAAATAGGCCCCCCATCCTTGTCTCCAACCAACGTCATCTGCCGCTGTTGCTTTTTCATATTGCTGCGTATTTACTTACTTTAATATTGATCCATCATCTCTATCCAGACACGGAAATACGAAGTTATATACCATTCGTGAGTGGGGCTTTTTCATTTCTGTAAAATACATCACCTTGCTAATCTGATATTACCAACCATAGATGCCATATTTAGATGTTGAAACTCAAGGCCGATTGGTGGGCATGCATCAGGCTGGACTCTTGTTTAGGGCCATTGCAGAGTGGAATAATCTCCCTCTGATGACTGTTTACAATACGTTCCAAAAATACGAACAGATCGGCACCGTAACAACTCAACGAAAAAGCGGCCAACCGACGAAACTCACTGAGCGAGACCGGCAACAACTCAGCCGTATTATTACTCGATGTCGCTGACTTACCGTTGCTCAAGTTACATCCCTAATGACGTCGCACCATTCAACGCGAGATTCACAAGCTGGGGAAACACTCACGAATCGCCCCTAAGAAGCCATATTTACGACCTCAAGATTTTCAATGCCGGCTCGCTTTTGCGCAGGCTCATAGGCACTGGACGATTAATGAATGGGCCAAAGTAATTTGGACCGACAAATCGGCTTTTGAGCTGGGAAAACGAGTTGATCAAGTCCGAGTCTGGCGCACCGCGAATGAAAAGTGGCTGCTAGAAAACCTTGCTGTCAACCATCAATCCGGGCGTCAATCGGTTATGATCTGGGGGGGATTTTGTGCTGCTCACCGTAGCAGCATTGTATTTTTGGACGGTCAGATGAATTCCCAAGAGATGGTCCGACAGGTCTACCGCCCAGCCCTTTGCCCCTTTGTCGAGCAAATGGAGCAAGCACCCTGGATCAGAGGACGACATCGACTTCTCCTAATGGAAGACAACGCGCCAATTAATACGGCAGCTGTCAGCAATCAGTGGCGCGAACGAAACGGCATACTCAAGATGGAGTGGCCGGCACATTCACCAGACCTCAACCTGATCGAAAACATCTGGAAGTCGATGAAAAGCCAAATATCAAAGCTTTACCAACCTCAAAATTTAGAAGAACCCAAGCATGCCATTCGGTCCTGCTGGAGCGACATTCACCCTGGCATCCTCAATGACTACCTCCGATCAATGCCAAGGAGGATGCAGATGGTCATCGATCAGCGTGGTGGTCCAACCTCATATTAGGACCACCAAGGTTTTTTTTGTTTAATTTTTTTTACTCTCTATGCTGTTTGTCTACTGTGTTGCTTGTTGTTACCTCTGCTCTGAATCGCAATCAATGACATGCGTTTTTTTTTTCTTAAGTTGCCAATGAGAGACAAAGTCCCCCCAAAAAAAATTGCTGCGCAATTTTGTGGCGTTCATACAGGGGCCCTGCCTGTATGAACTTGGTGTTTGCATACAAATGGCAGGGCACTGTACATCCTGCATTTAACACACAACGCACTTTAAAAAAAAACCGCTCTCAGGCCAGGCCAATGCCAAACTGACGTCGGTATCTACCTATTGAATTGCAATTTATATGGCCTGTTGTCAAGTGCTGCAGATTCATGAATGGGGAAGGCACACATAGCGGTTGAGGACTATGGTTGGCCCCAGTTTGTCTTTGCTTGAGCATTTGAATGCGGTAACGTTAGCCCTCGACGAGCTTTCAACCCAAGTGAGCTCTAGTTAATTTTGATGATAGTGCAGTATAAGGGCAGAAAAGCTAATTAACAGTGCCAGTTGCTCAGCTAGCGCTGAAGAATCCATATTACAGACAAATAACTCGCCAACTTGGGCACGGTGCTGGATGGTTCGTCGGAAGGATTCTGTCCAATTGGCGAATTGCCCTCCGGCTCGGCGCCTGCGACCACGCTACACAACCACTTGGGTTAGCTAGACCAATTTTTGGCCACTCTGGAATACAATTGCTTTGCCTTACTACGATAATGATGAATGCTCAGGCAATCATCCGCCTGGAAGCTCTATCCATTACGCCTATAGGTGCCAGTAGAAATATATAAGACCTGCTTCAATCTGTAAATATCTACTCATCAGCTCAGGAAGCGACGCCCAGTAGTACAATTTAGTGAATTTTTCAGGCCTGTGGTCTCAAAAGTTATATATTTGATTTATCAGTTTTTTGTTAAGTTAATAATATTAATATCTGTGAAGTTGTTAGTATTTGTATCAGCCACCCAAAGTAAAAAATTGTCATAACTTATCGCTTTGAGTTCTATAAATCATGTTTGCTTCACTGTTGATCCCATTATTTGTCTTGGCCAGCTTCGGATTCACCACCGCTTCCGTCGTACAGTCAGGAAGCTCTGAAGATTTAGGCCTACAACCGCTTAAGTAAATTTCGAAAAAAAAGTTTCTTTCCATTTATAAAACTCGGACTCTCTTGGTTAGTAACGTGTAATCTAATCAACTGGATTATGCTTTTTAGGGTTATGCGACGACAGAATCAGCGCGTGGCTAATATTACAAAACCGGCAGGAAAGGCTTCCAATCCCTCATCAGGTACAATAAACGCTGGACAAGCTGGGTTCCCTCCAACAAACCGGGCAGACACAGAAGACCAAGGTGACGCTGAAGAAGAAGATGAGGAGGATAAAAAATCCTCTATTATGATTCTAGCCACAGCAATCCAAGAAATTTGTCATCAAAAGAAGTATACAATCCCAGTATCTGATATCCCCATGGTCGTTAAACTAATTGGGAAAGCAATGGGCGCCATTCTACAGTCTGGAAAGCCTGACATTATCGTACAGGCAATTCATTCAGGTATGGAGTCTTACAAGAAAAAAGAGGGCGCCCTGGATTCATCTAACCCAGTCAACAAGAGAAATCTGAATGAGGATGTAGAACAAAACTTCATGATTGGAAAATTGAATCGCCGACAAAACAAACCTCCTACAACGAAGGCAGCTAGCGAAGAGCAGGTCATAAATGAGGCCGAAAAATCAGACAAGTATTTTGGTTTGAAGCTGATCGCTTACGCTTTGATGGACGTACATGAAAAGCAAGAAGCTTCACCCAACAAATTTAATGAAGCTCAACTACTTCAGGCTGTGGGTCGAGCGATAGTATCAAGTGCGAGCAGTGGTAACCCGTTTGAAGTAGCAAAGGCAATTGAAAAAGCATACGAAAGTTTGGCCCACTGATCGAACAGCTCTACGTAAACCACTCTGCTCCCGAGAATTGTTAAGCTCTATTTAGCTTAAACATAGAAGTTTCATTCAAACAACCTGTCCTTGTCTCTTCTGGATCAGCCTCTCTTGGGCACAGCATCACTTAAGGCTTTTCTAGAATATTTTTTTTCATTCCATTTCTAGTCACTCTATAATTTTAGTTTTATATTATTTTTTGCGACCAAGCTTCCTAAAAGCCTTATTTTATCCACAAATATGATTATTTCAGTGAAATAGATATTAAAATATTTATTTATAGGTCTAACTTTTCAATTGTGTGGTTGAAATTGCATACCGTCATTTATTGGACTGAAGCCCACTTCTGATTTACTTCTGATTGAGTGTGACAAGCTAGAAGACATGGTTCGGCTTTAACAAAAACTTTACCTAGCCTTTAGGCTCAAATAATCTGAGATTCATTTTTTCACTTCAACTTTCCTCTCGGCATTTTTTAAAGAATCAGCTATATCTTTTTTCGGCGACAGGGAGTTTCATTGTGAAGGATACTTACTGAAGAAAGCGTGTAGCCAGCCTCAAATGGGTTCAGCAAGTGAGCTAAAGATCAACTCCTAGTGAGGTAGTAATTAAAAGTGAAGTGAGCACAGGGCTTGAGACATGTAAATTTTTGACTTGGAATTTGTTTACTGGGTGGTAAATACTATGTTGGGAAACCATAGTTGTGTGAAGTTAAGCGAAAGCTGGTGAAGGTCTGAAACCTCATTACCTTGTATCAATGCGCTCCCAAACGGCTAATAGTAATAAAACTAAAACAAGATGGCAATATAAATATATAAGGCAGACAAGTACTAAAGATGAAAATTAACCTTTGAGAAGTACGACACCAATTTCTATTTAAAAGTGAAGAAAACTAGGACTGTGATTGGGTGAGCAGCAGTCTATCACCATCTGTTTATACTCTTGCTCCTGCTCATTAATGACACCGCACTGATGGAGTAGCTGGTGGTAAACAGGTTGTTGAGGAAGATAGAACTTATTCCAGGTACTCACAAAAAGAGCAAAGTAAACAAATAGAATAATAGAATTCCGCTAGCTGGGGCCAAGACTTTAAACTCATTGTTATCACAAATTGGGGCAGCAGACATAACCCAACCATTTGGGTTTTGGCTTCCTTGTGTGACCGGGTAATATCAAGGCGCTTATTTTGGCTTAATAAAATGTTAAAGTGAAAAGCAGATATATACATCCCTATTGTTGTCAAGTTCTGTAGAAGTTTCAATGACCCATGGTAATCTTTACAGCTTAGAGATTTGAAGTCAAGGCTTCAACAGAAGCTTTAACTTCAAGGTTTCTATTGATCAAGATCCTTTGGAATTTGGAAATTCATAACACATTGACCCAAACAACCTGCTTGTTAGGCGGATAATGATTAATTTTGGAAAAGTTTCCCACAAAATTTAATACTTTGTTAATGTTTCTCAAGTAAAAACTCAAAATAAATGATGTTTGGAAATCTCAAATTGTGTTCATGGTAGAAAAAACTGGTGAAGCAATACTCAAAAGTATGAATCCTTTAAAATGAAATAAATCCCTCTTCTCTATACGTCTAAATTTATAATATATCATTAGATTGAAATTTTGAGAAAATATAGAACTAATTCTCATATCCATTTGAAATGACTATGGGGTGTACATTTATTTTTTTAGCTATCTTAATCCAGGAACTCAATCTCATTCTTATGTAATATTTGTAAAAGACATCTTATTAATCCAAAAATTCTACAAACTTATGCACTCCTTACAAAGGTTACCATATGGAATTTTATTGAATGAAGGTAAAATATAGCCTTTGTATATGACTCCTGATAGAATTAATTTGATGAAATAGGGGGAAAAGCCAATTATATCAGATTTATATGTAAGGAAAAAATGGTTTTAAAGTTAATTTTCCATTATAATATCTCTTATTTTATTCAAATAATTCATTTTCATAAGACATTGTTAAGGTTAGCTAAATACGTTTCAAATAAATACAGAGAAAAAATCTTTCATTTTGAATTTATTTCATGATTCATATCATTAAAGTTCTATCAATTGCTAGAATTGAATTAAGTCATAATTTGAAATTCATAGCAATGCTTCCTCTCAGGAGCTCACAGAAGAAAGCTTCAATGATAGCCTTACACCATGAGGAAGGAACTGCCAACCTTTTCAAAATTTCTTTCCAATCTTTGGACTTTAACAGCATAATAATCAAATCTTCATTTTTATTCATTTTGTGCTCATAAATTTTGTAAATCTTCAATATGGCTTCTTTTTTAAGTATATAATCATTTAATAAGTGTGAGCCTTTGAGATATGACCAGATATCCAAAAAGGTCACAGCAAAATTTCTGTAATAATTATACTTATGATAATTATCTCAAAAATTAGTAAAATACCATAAATAAGTACAGAATCTGAATTAACTAAGAATCTAATGAATAAAAATGTGAACAAATTACACCATTAGATTCCTCATGGTAAAATACACATATGTCATTTTTATGGCATATCTGAAAAGTCAATAATTACTTAAGTATAAGTAATAATATCTTAAAAAAGGTACAAAACCTCATTTATCTCAGAAACCAATGAAACAACATGTGAAATAAGCTGTAACATTGGATTCTCCATAAACATCTACACATAAAAAAATTATAAAGCTAATCTCTAAGGTTAATACTTAAGGAATTAAGCTGAATATATGCACTTTTTTGGTCAAGGCATATATTCATGGTTTTTAGCTAATATCTCTTGAGATATACAAGATAGATAGATAAACTAAAAATAAAGTCACCACATAATTAATGTAGAAATACAGATATGAACTTTATTTCACAAGCTATAAACAAGGTTAAAACTTGTAATGGATTATTGAATAAAATCAATAGAGCTGTTGACCACTTTGTTGTAAAAGTGGTCCAAACTTAAAAAAACATAGACATTCAGATTCTACTAGTTCAGATGTGAATAATGACGTAATTCTTATTATAATATTCAAGGTATGACCCCTTGGAATCATGGTTTGAAGTTCAAAATATTGAATTTTTACAGAAAAGATGAGTTACAAGAAAAATCATCAAAATTATCTTTTTGATGATGTAATGAAATTCTCTTGGCAGTTTAATAAGGACATGTCAAGATATCAGAATCAACTCTCAGAATAGCTTTAGCGTGTATAGCTCAAAGGTTATTAATGATCAAAGTTTAAGCTTAAATTTGATCATTTATGATCACTCACTGTAATCTTATTTTGAGTTTAACAGTCATATAAGTGATAAAACTGATGAATACTATTAGATTATGATTAATACTAATAAAATCCACAAATCTTAGGCTTCTGCCGAGCCTATGATGTCATCAAACTTGAAGTTATAGTGATAACTCTAAGTAATGGCGTAATAATGAGTTAAGATTGTTTGATCATGATGTAATCATCACTAAACCTTAAAATATTTATCATTTCTAGTAGAAATCATCAGTAAACGTCTACAAGAAGCCTACTGGACTCTAGAAGGGAGTTATTTACTATAAATAGAGCTCTTTTTACTCTATTTTCCCCTCAGATGCATCAAAAACACTAAAATAATTAAATCAAAAGGTAAATTCTTCATTATTTATATATAAATCTTTTATATTATCAAAGAAAAAAGACCATCTTTATTATAATCATCAATATTGATGTGATAACATCAAGTATTTAATTGTTTTTGTTCAAAAATCTCTTTAAACTCAATTTCCACGTAAAAATTAAAGAATATCTGTAATTTATCTATTTTGATTTGTAGCTACAGTTTGTATAAATTGTATTTACATCATTTTGGCATAAAATCTTTAAAAATTATTATATTAAGTGTTAAAAGTAGGTTATTTTCTCTTTATTATTATTTTTAATAATTCTTATATTAATATACATAGTATTTATATTAATAAATAACTTTAATATTAGTAATATTATTGTTATTAAATGTTTTTTATTCATAAAAAACAATTTTTTACACCTTTATTATAGGTTGGTAACAATAATAAAGTGCTTTTAAATATAATAATTATCTTATATTAATATATTTATTTATTATATTATCTTTTATAATATAAATTATATTATTATAATTATTTTTATGCCATAATTATAATAATTCCTTATTATTATGATTATTTTTTTATCTTATTTATTTTATTTATAAGGACATTCATAGTACAATAAATAAAGTATTAGTAACTTTGACTTATTGTGTCATAGTCAAACCTTACCATAAGGCTCACCCATCCATAATGTGATCATTAATTGGGAATCACCTGGTAATAAGCAATAATTAAATTTTCCATGGGAAATTTGGGGTGGAAAATGTTGTATACCTGTTAAGAAATCTCAAATATTGGATGAATAGTTTCTATTTTTTGCCAAATATCTTCTATAAGCTAATACCTTTTGCCTTTGGGAGTATTTTTATACAGTCTTATTGGCTTCCTTTAATATGATTAAAGAAATTATTTTGTAATATAATTGGGAAGTTAATCAAAATAAATTCAATCCCATAAGTCATTTCTTGTGCCTTGATAAGTTCTTTGTGGTCCTCAGGTGATTCACATATATGAAAATATACATCATGTACTTCTTGAAAAAAAATTCATGGGCTTCAAGTAAGCCAGTGTTGAAGAAGAAAATATTATCAGGTCAGATTAATATTTAAAATGGAAGTTTCTTTTGGAAGATAGGGGCTATTGTCCCATTTTATCATCTTAAGCTCTTGTTTTCTAATGAGGAAACATTTTTAAGTATTATTATAAGCCTCGAGGATGTTTTGACTCAATATGAAGAGCTCTTTTTTAATGATTATCACACTCTTGTATGATTTTGTGGTAGCATGATATAATTTTCATATAGGATGAGTAATAACAGTTATTTGTAGCTACTAACCTTATAATTAGCTGGATTTAAGTAATATTACTTCACAACTGTCCTATATTGCCAACTTATAAATGGCCAAATGATTGATGATGGAATTTAAGTCTTCATATTTCACTTGGCCCACATTAACCAGAAGTTCCTTAGAAAATTATTTTATGGAATGAATGGCAGAAAAAGGAAAATCATTCATCCTTGGTAGCCAGGATGCTCATTATCGAATAATTTTGATGGAGCATGGACATCAAATCCAAGCTAATTCTAATTTTCCTCCTGATTAATTAAGGTTCTTTTTTTGACTCATCTTTTAGGAAGAAACTTCCTCAGTCTGTCCTAGAGAATGTGAGCTTGTAAGATTATAGGTAGTCAAATAGTGGGGCATTGAACATAAAATATCACCTCCACATTTTTCATAAAATGTCAGGCTGAGTCTATGATAAAGGTGTAATAAGGCTATTTACAACCTTTAACCATGACTGTGACATGGTAAAATGAATTAAAAATATTTTATTTTTGATAAAAGAGGTTTAAAATAAAGTAATCAGGGCTTTACTAGTATAAAATAGTGGTGGTGAGTGCTGTTGAAAGCCCTGGGTGCAGTCTTACCAGTTGGATTGCTATAATAACAGCTACAATACTGATAACTATAGTAAGTATAACCTTATCATTCTTCAAGAGTATAGGTTTTTTGGACAGTTTTACTATGTAGAAAGTCAAGAGCAGGATTAGGAAATATTTTCTGGTGGAGAAAAGGCCCTTTTTTATCCTAAAATGGAGTGGAATGGGCCTCTAGACCATCCAGGTAGAGGAAGTGAAGAGTTTTTCAGTTAAGAGTACTGGCTTGTGGCTTTAACAAGGCCTGTATACACTTTATTGGGCTCAGATGTGGCTTTGAAACCACATCTGGGCAGTTTTCACCAATACAGGGTGAAACATTTCTACCAGGGACCACATAGCCCTCTTCTGACATGTATGTTGCATAGAATGCTTTAAAGAACCTGTATGGGACCCCAGTATTGAGAGAACTATGAGGTGTTGAAGTATAAACATGCTTCTTTGTCTATTTGAAACTTCACAATCATAGCTATGGGATATTATCCCACAGTAGGGCTGTATTGGTCTAACTGTGGGACTTTGACCTTAGAACTGCCATACCTTTGTCAATTTTTGAGATATCAAGCTCAAAGTTGGTCCATTGTGTATCCCTGGATGTTTTCTACACAATGGTACCTCATTTGATATGGTTATCATCAAATATGGCAAAGTTATGCCATTTACAAGAGTTTTTGTACATATGTATGATTTGCTTAAAATCTGTATAGAGCTTGTTTGCCCCATAACCTTTCTTCTAGATGAGATATGAGGAAGTGGATGGTACAATCAGATAACCCTGATTTTTCTCTTTCCAAAAAGACCCTACTTCAGGTATCTCACACTAAAACTGTAGAAGTTAGATGGGAGGTGAATATTTTATTCACCCTTATTTGACCTTATTTTGGCCATAACTTCTGTAATTCTGATGCTAGCTGAGATTGGCTAGTGACATTAGATAGCCATGACTTAGAGCTTCAAATTAAATACCCATTTTATGGTGGTAAGCCTTCCTCTGGATTTCAGATGAGAGGTGAAAATTAAGGTTTATGCTCAGAAATATCTTTGAGCAGGAATAAATTTGTTATTCCTTGGCCTATGATGATGGGACTTGTATATTTGGAAACCGGTAGGTTTCCTCTTTCCTTTGATACCCTTTGAGCTAATTTGACTTGGATTAATGTTTTGGTCATATCTTAGCTTTTAAATTGGTTTATGGTATTTGGCTTTCATGCTTGTGCTCTGGTTTTGAGTCACAGGCTGACATCAAATATAAATCTACTCCCCTCAAAATTAATCAATATCTTGTTATATATGTACATTGGTTGATTTTTCCACTGGATGACAGTGATCTTAAAGGTTGAAATATGGTCTTGGTTCTTCAAAAAATAAATGATATTACTCATAGTGTTATTATATGGTAGCTTTAGGATTAAAAGGATAAAGGAATTTTTATATGGAGAAAAGAGGTGGGTGGAAAGAAAGAAATTCTTGGAGAGATAATATGAACAACCTTGCTGTGAAAGTTAAATTCAAAATTTGTAAAGGAAAAACAAGGAGGACCAGAGACTTCACCAGAATTTCATTAGAGTCCTAAAACTGTTCATCTGATAGCCATTCACAAAGGTTGAGATAAACCAGCCCAGGATTTCTTCACTCCCAGGATGGGAACCCTTGAGTTATTCTGAGAATACCCCCAAGGTCACAAATTAATTGAAGATGTTTATTATTTTAAATGATAGACTCAAAAAACATATTTCCATCAAAAATTGAAAAAAAAACAACGCTTAATTTGGCTTGGGAAAACAAATCTTAAGATATTATTTCATATTTGAAGTCTAACACAAGGATGACCTGAAGTAACCTAATAGTTAAGAATACCTTAAAATGGTCTCTTAAAGGGTTATAGAAGAATTATAGAGGAGCTTAAATTTTTGAAAATAAAACTAAACTTGATGATTTAAACATATTTTGAAGTTACACCATGTATTGTGGTATACCTGTAGCAATTTGGATTAGTGGAAAAACTAAGAAGGTATTTTTTCAATTTTCCTTAGGCCCTTCCCAATATATTAGAGTAATCATTTCCTTCAAAAAAATTATAAGAGGCACTGAAACCATTAAAGCCCAATCAACACCTTATTTTTATGAATGAGCTTAACTATTATGATGTGAAACCTCAATGCACCACCCAAATGAAGTTAACCTTCAATGGATTGGTTGACCTAAAACAATTTTTTATATATATTTTTTCATTTATTTATTTATTTTACTTCAGTTTTGATTAAATATTGTGGGTACTAAAAGATAAACAAACATATACTACAGCACAGAAAGTCTTAGTTACAATTAGAATGCACGGAATTGAATTGAGTTAATTAATAAAGTTTCTTTTACCTTGAATTCTCATCTTTTTTGTAATTTTTCATCATTTATTCAATTTCAATGAGAATTTGGGTCTCAGAAAACTCATTTTGGAAAATTTATGAAGAGAAAAATATATAATCAGATTCCACCCATGAAATTTCAAAATTATTTTTTAATTTAATTTGAAGATGTTGAGAAGGTAATTCAAAAGAAATAAATCTACCTTAAAGAGAAATTTTTCAGTAAAAACATTCATTACCAAATTCTTAATATTATATTATATGACCAAAAAAAGAGTGAACATTTTCTCATTGCTATTTTTACCTCAAGAATGACTCTGAGAAATAGAACTTTCTTTTTTTATATTCCCAGAATCTTCAACTTTCAATTAAAAAAATTCTTATAGGAGTTCATAAGTCAAATCTCATTAAATAAAACTTTTTCCTTTGGCTTTTTAGTTTTCTCAAAAAATTTCCAAATGAGCAGCTTTTTTTCCAATCAAAAATATGAAAGCTTCTTTTGGGCTTTAGAAGACATAAAAAAAGTAGTAAAAATGTATGAAAATAATATTCAAACTGAGAATTGTATTTAATAATGTGTAAAAACACTTATGTGAGTTTACCAAAATCTTACATGAATTTATCAATCCATTTTATTTAGTTCAAGAAAAATATTATATGCTAAAATCATTGTATTTCATCCCATTGCTTATTTTTTGGGTAAAATTCAATTGTGGAAATGTTTCATTGAATACACAAGTTAATCTCGAATCCGATTTCAGGATACTAAAATATATATTAATGCAAACATAGATTAAAATCTTACTTTCTTGAAAGATCCAATTAATATTTGAAGTCTTTTGAATTTTTTTTGACTATTTTGGGCTATTTTTTACCTATTTCACCATTTTTTTTTCAATTCTACAGGATTTAGACCTAATTAAAGCTTTTAAATCCATAAAAGTTGTTTTTCTCTGATATGAGTTCCTATTTTATCACAAAGAAGGGAATTTCAACATTTATAGTAGAAGTGAGTCTTTATTGGTGATGAAGGTTGTGTTTAAGAGGCTCCTCATTATTTAAATTAATTTCAATAAAATTTTATGGAAAGAAAATCCTAAATATTTACAGTTTACAGAATCTACCATCCTTTAAGATTTGAAAATTCCCACTTTTGTACACTATATAAGTCATTTTCCTAATTATCAAAAAGATAATGTTAATAAGATTAACTTTATAAAACATATTCATCCTCCTAAACAGAGAATTTGAAAAAGGTAATATAGGATAATTTGTGCACTGCAGATATAAAAGATTACAATATGACTCCAGGATTTTTATCAATGGTTGTAAGAGATTTGAAATTTGGCCATACCCTTAGAGAAAAATTAAAAAGATATATTTCATTCTTTTAATTAGTAATGCCAAATATAAATATATAATTTAATAAATTTTTCCTAATTCTTATTTTTACTTTGGAAAATTAAACATGTATGTTTTAGACTTGAAAATAGATTATTCTTTGAAAACTGAAAGAGTAAAAGATAATGTCTCTAGGAGATTGTTTCTCAATTTCAAACTTTGGCTTCACCCCTCAGTACTCACCCAATAGGTCAGAACAATAAAATACTTAACACACTAATCTTAATCACCTCTATTAGTTTTTTGACCACATGATATCATTTGGTAAACTAATTTATGGGATAAATGGTAAGAGACTCTGCCTTTCAGTATCAATAAATGATTCAAATTAGTGAAGGAGAGCTGAGGGCAAGTTAAAATATAAATAATATTTTCTCCCTTTTTAATTTGATAGAGAAAAGTGACAATATATGCTTTAGAATATCTTAGCATTCTTCCATTGTGTGGATATTTTTTTCTCTAGAGCCTTTTAGTTTCCCCAAAAATCCAATTATTACTTTACCACTTCATCATCAGAAAGCATGCCAGATGATATCATATACTGCATTTTATAACAAGCTCCTACCATTATGAATTGTTTGAATTATAATTTTACATGTGCTATGTTCCTAAATAAGATATTTTATTTTCAGCATGTTGAACTTGATGTTCAAGACCTGGAGCCCGGAAAGAGTTTTAAAATTTCAATTAAAGTAAGCGGCAAATTGAAAACCTACTCTCATTTATTTCCAGTTGATTTTATTGTTGGTAGCTTGAATAGCTTTTTAGTCAGAATTGGCCACAACTTGTGGCTCACTTTTACCAAAATTGCTTATTACCTTTAAAGGAGTCGTCAGACAAAGTCATAGTCAGAAGTTCCTAACAGCTCAAGTTTAACACTGTCTGGTCGACGAAACTGCACTTTCAGACTCCAGGTTGTCAGCCATCTGCCTCTATCAGATTGAACAGTAGTACGACTTGTACAGCTTTTAGGGAAATGGTCATAGATCATGATGATACAGTTTTTCTACCCTAAACCGCCAAACCTGTTGCGCCCAATCTGCAGGTCAATACTACATTGTTGTGCGTGTGGTCTTGCACTTTTGATTGGATTTTTTTGAAAACGCTGTTGGGTTTGGTCCAGCAATGTCTCAAGTTTCGGTGGTTAGCCATCTCCACTACAGAGTTTTCACCCTTTGGAAGTAAGTAGTCAAAAAATTATATGCGTCAACAGCTTCCATTTTAAGGTTAACGCTCACGTCGAAGCGTCCCTCACCCCATGTAGAATCTATGCAGCTCCCTCTCATTGCTTTTACTTTGGTAAATAAACTTAAGCACGAGCGTTGTGCAACTTGCTACCGACCTGAATGACTTTATATAAATGACTGTGCTTATGATAATGACGGTGACATTGAGCTAACTTTAGGTAGTCAGTTTTGTTACTGAGCTGATTGGCATAATATTAGGCCAAAATTGAGGTTTAAATAAGGATGATTTTTTGTTCAGCGGAAATAACTGAGGTTGAATTGCAACCTTTGCTCTTGGGTCAAATGGTAACTCCAAACCATGCTTGTGTGCACTCTTGTACGTCCTTGGATAAATTTATTTGTCGATGTGCTATACTTGGGTGGGTCCTTAACCCCAAGATCATAATTCCAATAAAGATTGCTCTGCCACTGCCTCTCTACTAGTGCACCTAAAGTGCTCAATGCGTTCCATTTTTTTGATGCAAATCAATGAGTTGAATAAAAATATCGTGCATACATGGTTCTGATATAACAAAGGATTTCGACTGGGATCGCCTGATATACTTGATGTTGAAGAAGGTGTATTAACAATCTACAGTCCTCTTTACTTACCATGGAAAGAGTCTGAACGAGTGAATCCAATATACCTACATCCATCTATGTTTTATCTGCAACGTCATCTTTAGCTATTTCCTCTAATATGACGCCTGCAATTTCAAAATACACAATTACAATTGTCAAAGGGCTGCGAAATAAAACAGTTTGAACTTGAGGGGCATAATGCCAAGAACGGCTTTCTCCAATAATATGTGAAACGCTTTGAATTATGTAATGAAATTAGGCTGATTTCGCCAAAGCGAAGTGCAGCTGTTTATTTCAAAACTTGACGCTTCCATGGGCTGAGACCCGAAGGAAAATGTACGCCTTTTTAATGCGCCTAAACCGATGCCGTAGCCGTTTGGCGTTTTGATTGATCATTGTCTCTACAAGCTGTGAAATTTTTAAAAAAAAAACATACCAAGAGCCATTAAAGCCGTGCCATCGAATGCCCTCAGCATCGCAATAGGTTCTTGCCAATTTTCTGATTTGCGACCGCGCTGGACTGTCGGGAGATTCAATACGTGATGAGATTTATAAAAATCCATGGCGCCATGATGAATCGACCGTAAAAGATCCTGTTGAAAACATAATTTTAAGATACAAGCGAGAGTCAAATAAGACTACTTAAGCTGTAGAAGGCTTTACCGGTGATGGAAGATCTGCAATAAATTGGAAGTTCGGAATGTCAACAGAGCTAACAACTAAGAGGTATCATTTGGCAACTAACCTGGCGTTGTTGCCCGCTGGCCCCGGGAGGCACTCGGCGAGGCCTCAAATCGCCCCTGAAGTCCTGAGCTTTCAATATGGTCATTACTGGAAATACTATTGATGGGGTGAGCTCTCCCAGCGGCGGTCTCATCCCTGGTCCCTTGAGCCTCAACATCCACCGCCTGCGATATTTGACATTGTGACGAGTGGGTGGCAAGGCGTTGAGTTTTCTTCTTTTTGATCTGTCGTATCCAGAGCGATTTCCGATCACGATCCCTACGTTTTAAAACTTCCTCCAATGTCATACACCACGGACCATGCTCGGTTTGAGTGTGTTTTCTAAGACGCTTCCCGCTGGCGGAGGGGTGCTGCCGGAGCGATAGCGGGGTAGTCTCAGGAACGAAGTTTGAGCAAGTATAGATTGAGTCGCCATCGATCAACTTCTGATACTCCGGACGGTGAGACTGGTCGATTCTCCTGGGCCTCAGAACAGGAACAGCTGGGTCCATGGGCATCTATCAGTGAAAAGGCACGATTGGATTCGATGCAGCAGTCCAAGTCTCTAGGGCGGAGCAAGGTGGGGCGCGCAGCTTTGGTCAGTGGCACGCCCAAAGCGCGGATTTTGGCTTAAAATGGCACGCCAATGGCTCACAGGTGACTTTTTGTGAAAAAAAGTTGACAATTTTTGTTTGAGATAACGTATCAATATAAAGTAATAGTAAAACAAATCAACCAAGCTACATGGATAAAAAACAAGAACAATGGAGAATATTAGTGAGAAACTAAACTGCATTATTCCAAGATGGGAGTCCCATTTCAACTTCGCCAAAGACTCCATCCTCAAACTCTTCCAGTTCAAGAGTAGAGCTGAAGAAATCATAGCCTACAGTGTGATCATATTCAGTTAGTGAATTATGTGAGCTCATTTTTTTGTCCTTTTTTGATTTTGCATTTGGTGTGTCATCTTGAAGTAGATTTTGCATTTGGTGTGTCATCTTGAAGTAGATTTTGCTTGATTTGGCTATGCATTTTCAGGGTATTGGGCAAAATTTGATTTTTGTACGTTGTTTTTAATTGACTGAGAATAAATCTTCAACACCTGCTGCATGTGGTACAATCTTGCAAGTTTTGATGGCTAGCTTTTTAAGTGTGAAGGATTGAGGAGATTCTGAAAGTCCTAGCCGATAATCCAATGCTTTTCACATTGTAAGATCTTCGATAAATAGATATCAGTGATAAATTATATGGAGTATGAGAAAAAAAACAGGTATACTGATTGAATTGCTAAAAAACTGGCTCAAATTGGCTATAGTATCTCTTGATTTGTGCAATCAAAAGTTAAGAATCCTCATTGTACTACTTCCAATCCTTTTCAAGTACGAAAATCATGATTGTTAGTTTCTTTAAAGTATATTTGAGTTATAATGCAATATTCCTAAATGCTTGATGTAAAAAAATGCAATTACATAAGCCTTGCAGTGAAAAAAGTTTTATTAATGGAGTACCTGTAGACAATGGCCTTTGAAACTGATGAATTGATCATAAATGTTCATGGAGACAATTGATTTGTTGACTGTTGAAAGTCCATTTCAAATTGCAGAAATATAGGTCTGGAAAAACTCCAAATGAGCAATGCTATCCACAACTGCCTTAAGAGCAGTAAGGAAAACATCCTTTGAAGTGAAATGATCTCAATCTTGAAAGATTGATATCACATCTGGAAATATCATAAGAGTATGACTGGTGGTGTTTTTAAATAATGCAAGAAATCGTTTGAAGCCCAACTAATGAGTTTGAGTACTCAGGAAAACCTTGCAGGTGTATACCAATGTGATTCACATAAAGTTGACAAACCATGGGTTATATTGTTCTTTTCTGCCCAATATATAAGAGTTTATCTCTACAAGTACAAAATAGTAAAATAATTTCCCAATACTTTATTTAATTTGATTATTTTAGCCATTCATGAATGGTTTATACAGGGATTTACAATCATACCAAACAAATGCAAAACAAAATGGGTATTTATTATGGGTAAAGTTTCTGTTGTAAGAAGCTTCTGAATAAATTGAACATATTACATAGAGAGAGATTACCTGAAAGTTTAGCTTAAAAGAGGTGAATTGGTTACAAAGGTGCAGATATTTACAAAGGGAGCCATTTTACAAGTCAATTGATTCTCAAAATACTCATGTAGATACCCAGCTGTATGGATTTATATATTGAGGTCCAATACACTGATTGATTGCTTGATTTATTGACCTTTAAAAAGTAATAATTCATACAATGAACAGCCAGAGATATTGGTCCAACAATCAATAGATAAGGTCAAACCTTGAAAAGGTGAGACTTTTTGAGGGATTTTTTCTTCATGGTTGGAAATTAATCAGTTGGAGTGAATTATTACAAATCATGTCACAAGCTGTAATGTTATTTGGGGATTGCTCCAATTATCTTTGATAATTTCTGAATTAATTATTGTCCAAAAAGAAAAAAACTATGTTGGGGATAATGAGTAATATAAGGAGAATTTCATGTGGTTTATTGATGTCTCCAAAAGAAGAGGCCGATGAGTAAGTAATAATGTTTTTGGGAATTAAAGCTTCAAATGATGTAGAAGAACTATTATTTGAAATTAAAAATAATTTTACTGGTTGACAAGACAGATATTTGTCAAGAATCACTAGTGATTGTGAATTTCAGAATAGCATTAATGTATTTTGATTTTTTCTGCCTGAATTTTTGATAAGGTGTCTTTGATGTACATAGGAATTCAATTTGGTTGAGCTTAATCAACAATGTGACTGCAGTAAGTATAATGTTCCTTTTTAAGATTTTACTATGATACTCTTGATAATATTACTGTTAGTCAAGATTACCATGACTTTCTTTATGAAATATAATAAATAAACTTATTATAGCCAAAAATAAATACCTAATTATTTAATTCTTTATCTTACTTGTTCCAAAACTGCTAGTGATTATGAAACATTAAGGATTTATTTTTTACTAGAATAAACTACAAGAAGATCTAATAATAAAGCTTCTTTTTAAAACATTATGAAATAATTTCAAGGAAAAATTTATCTTTTTCAAGAATAATTATTATAAATTCTTTAATAAAAATGAAGAAGTTAGAGACAAAACCTTAAGAATTTAATTAATCACTCTCTATTACTCCAAACAGAACTTCAAAGGATTTGAGAAAGGGATTTGTTTTATTACTTGTGGATTTAAAGAATCAAAAATTGATATAAATTAGTAATAAAAAAATTACAGTGAAACTAATATTGTTAATTGTAATATTATTTGCTTTAAATTATTTCTGGTTTATTTCAAAAGATAAACTTATTTAGAATAACTAATAGCTAATAGCTTGTTTTGAAGATTTAAGAGATTGACTGAATGATACTTATTATTCTTGGAAAAGACCACAACACTAGGATTTTTTCAAGTCTACAAAAGCTCACAGAGGCATGCCATATAGTTAGCCAAAAAATGGAAGAGTGGGACACAAGATAATCCATTTGGTTTATTGATTAAATGACTTGTTGTCACATGAAATTCTCTTAATTACCTAATGAGGTGATTTTATGTCGCTACCAACCCATTTATGTTTAAGAGGTAATGATTTGATCTGATGCAATATCCTTTATTTTGAAAGAATTGTTTTCTCAAATTTACTGAATTTTTTTTTGAAATTTAAGATAAGGTTGTGACTTCTGTGAATTTGTGAAGATTCAGTAGTTCATGTAGAATCATCAAGAATGGATTGTAAGAAAAAAGTCTAATTTGAATGATGAAGTAAATTTTTTATTTTGTTTTGGTGTGAGTTTTTCTTTTCTCCATTGGTCCTGAAAGTGTCAGAGAGATTCCTTGAAAATTTCATTTTCAATAAATATTTGAAGGTTTACCTCATTTTTTATGTGGTGCTAGTAAATAATATAGTGTCAGCTGGTTTTTATGAGATAATTTAATTGATACTTGTACAAAAAGGATTTTAATTAATTATTTTTATCTTATAAATGGAAATTTTTTAATAATGTAGATGGTGACAGGATTAAGAGCTGGTCATTACCACCTTATCATTTCAAAATAGCAGCTTTGTTTCCATTTTCTCAGGCTTCAATGGGATTTGGAATCAAAAAAAAGGTTCCAGAAAGGTCTTAATTGAATAAATAACTCAGGCTCAGAAAATAGCAAAGCTTTAGTACTGGCTATTTCTAAGTTGTCTCAGATATTGGGGTACCTTGGCTCTCTTTTCTGTATTTTGTCCCACTTAGCTAATTTTGTATTGGAAAAATAGTAATTCAGGATTCAAGAATGGTATACACTGTGGGTGTATCAATTATTTATGTGACATTAAAGTAATAATTAGTTCCATAAGCCCTCTTCAAACCAATATTAGTATAAATTAAACATGGTAATTTTCAGAGTCCCATTGTTTTGGGTGGAAAGGAAAAAAAAGTTTACCCAAATTTTCATGAAGTATTGAGGATTGGATACTGAAGTATTCTCCATATTACCACCTAATAAATTCAACTTTCAACAGTTCACCTTATAGAGCTACCCTAGATGAATTTCTTTTAGAATCTAAATATGGCCTTAAATCCATTTATTTAAATACTCAAAAAAACTCATCCATATTTTTCTTTACAGAAAAGGAATAATTTTGAATATTCAAATGACTTATAATATTTTCATACTTCAAAAGTAATTTTTGAGTTCTTTTTGCCTTATTTTTAACTTATTTGGGTATGTAAAACCTTCCTGAAGGCTCACACCTTTTGACAATGAGAAGAAGTATTCTGATTCAAGTGAGAGAAATCAAAAATCCATTCCATAAAGGGCCAAGAAACTTATATGGTGGATTCTAATTTCTCATATTTTTAGTGGTAATGATGGAAGAATATAAATTAATGGAGGCACATTCAAAAATGGCCATGAATTAAAATCAAGAAACTCTGTTGAAGGAAGGATAGAATAGGAAAATGATATTAGTTTTGTGTGACTAAATTAGCCGTAATAGGCTTAGAGCTTGTGCCAAGCCACCACATTAAAGCCTCAAGAAGGTGTGGGAGCCTTCAGAATGCCCATGGATTTCCCACCCTCCACAATAGGCAGGAATGATTTTTTGCTACAGCTAATATAACCTCCAGAAAACTATGGAGATGGTAGATCAAGTGATTTGGGTAAATAGCCATTTCTACCAAATGAATATGGAAGATAGAATATATAAGCTTCAAAATTTCACAAAAAATAAGCACAATTTGTCTGTATTTTTTTGAATTTCTCCGATTTTTTTGAAAGCCTTAATATGAATAATGGATAAAATAATTGTACCAGTCATCTCTAAATCATTTCAAAGGTCTATCAGTCGAAAGATTAAAAAATTATCTTCAAGAAAATTGTGTTAAGAGGAAGGTAAAGAAGCTAAAGTAGATACAAAACATGTTGGATCAAAATGTTGGAACATCGGGAACCTTTTTTGATCAATATCATGGTTATCAAAAGTTATAAAAGGATTTTTTTCCCAATAATATGGTATTTAAAAGTCAGATATTTGCCAAAAATGTTTTATGAAAAATAATGTTTTTCTTGAAATCACAGAAAATATTGAATAGAAATATTTCTTTTTTAATGATGAAGAAATTATTCTTTCTGAAAAGGATGAGCAGGGAATCACAATATTTTTGCATAAATGATATTACCGGCCTATGGTATGATAGCTTCTCAGTTTTTTGTATAATTTTATATCCCTGAAACTCAACCAAATGGAAGAATTAAAAAGCTTTGAAAGGAAATAATTAAATTAAATACTGACAAATATCTTTCTTTTCCAGCTTGTGAGGACTTCAAGGGGATCAATGAAATGGGAACTTAACAAAAATTCCCTGGAATTATTAAGTCAATTAAATTCACCTAGATGTGGAAGAACTTCCTTGGTGGCTGGGGAGGCTGGCATTTGAAAAAAGAATCAGTATTTATCATTTAATTCTTAATAAAAACTGGTTATATTTTTGCCTTAAACCATTTTAAAGAATACTAAAATGGCTCTTGAGGAACTAGAAAGTCTTTAAAGGACTAGAATGTGGATAAAATTCCCATTAGATCAATTTAATAATTAAGACATTTATAAGCCTCCAAAGCATGATAATTGAGGTTGAAAGAGGTCTTGTACTAAAGTAGTGGGATTAACCTTCCCTGATAGCCCCTGAACTGGCAAAATTTGAATCAAAATAAAAATACAAATATCTGAAAGGCTCCCCTTCTCATCAGGAGCCCAGAAGTGATTTTATTGAGAATCTAGGAGACATTCCATGCTTTCTAGAGGAGAATAATTCTGAAATTTTTAATTATTTCCTTTTGTTTTTAGTTACATCTATGAGCTTTGTTATTTTTTCTGGATGTTGTCTTTGTATAGATAAAATTTAAATAGGATTTTTTGATATATTTAATCCCCAAGAACAAGTTGAGATGAGGAAAGTCAAAAGGACTCAACAGAACGGAATAATAGTGGTAAAGCTAAATATTTATTAATTTTTTCTGCTACATATCCAATAAAAAACACTCAGGCGGAATCTCTCAAGCTTGATTTTCTTATTAAAATTTGAAAGATTGATTTTGGACAGATCCTTTGGAATAGCTTTTTATTGTGCAAGTAACTCTCATGCATAAACCCCCCTTGGGAATGATCTATTAATATCTCTTTTCTGTTAAATAATTTTAATTTTGTCTTTTGGTATTTATATTTCGTATTATGAAACATCCAAAGCCTCTTGTTACCAAGTGAGTGTTAAATATCAGAGTAACTATCTTGTTTTTTGGTTTTACTAGGTTTCTAGTTTCATGGAGATGTGAAAAATTAGTTTTTATAGCTTGAGTAATTATTAACTTCATTTTATGACTCAATTGAGGATTTTTGAAATAATTTATAAGGAAACCATACTGGTGAAATGTTTCATCTATGGCTGGAAATAAAGCATCATATAGCTTAGTAAGAAACATTGATTATATGTGTCACTTACATCCATTTTTTGAACTTTATAAAAGCACTAATTGAAGCTATCTACATAATTATGAAGTTTTTTCTAGTGACTCGTGAGTCAATATGAAATTCTTTCAGGGATGGGTATATTTTATTGATAAGGGTCCAGTACGTAATCCCAGGAAGTGTTTTTTTGTCCATCAGTTCCAGTGAGAGAATATTCTTATATTTAAATCCATGAATTGCACATCTGAGAGTCTTCCTTCACATGGTATCTTGGTGCCCTGTATGAATTCACTTTGTTTTTAGACCTCTTCAATTGAAAAAATGGAAATATCTGCATTGAATCTGATTATCATAAATATAGTAGTAATTATCTAATTTTCATATAAATATTATTTTTTATAGATTAATACAGATCTTTGGGTGTAAAACTGTCTTTGGAGAAGGGATTTCCCTTTGAGAGGAGGGTGGGATTCAAAAATTTTGACATTTCAACTTTGAATCTATGAACCAGAAATTTATTCTATTTCTTTTTGAAAGAAAAAGGAAAAATGAAGAGCAAATTAAACAGAGAATGGAGTAAAAATAGACATATTTTTATCTGTGGTATGGTGTGATAATATTTCATTAATTCAAAATAAGATTTTGAATGATTCTGTGTGGCTTTGGGAATACACATTTACATAACCAGAGGTGTGAGCCTGTGAGGTATGTATAACATACCCATAAGGCCAAAAATGATTTTATAAACAGCTAATTTTGTCTTAAAGAGACTTTTTAGTTGAAATTAAAATAAAAAATAACAAAAAATAAGTATAAATTTATCTTGGATAAACAAAGTTATAAATATTATGTCATTTTTGGATTCTACACCAAAAATAACCTAGGGTACATCCATAAGGTGTTATAGCCAAAAACACTTATTTCTTGTGTTATTAGAAGAGTTAAGAATCTTACAGTACTAATGTAACTTTTTTAACATTTTTTTAAAATTGTTAAATTTAAGCTTAAATAAGCTTAAATTTAAAGTTGCATAAGGTTAATGCAAACTTACCAAAATTTTAGTTAAAATTGAGGTGTGGTGTATATTTACTGAATTGGCTAAGGATCTGCCATACAGAATGTAAATCCTGTGTGAGCTCAATTTAAAAGGGTTTAAAGCCATGGTATGGCTTTAAATAAATAAAAGGGCAAAATCCACGCAAAAAGGTGGGACAAAGGAAAAAGACCAAATAGAGCTGGGGTACCCAACTTTTTGAATCTGCAATGATTCAATTAAGGTTGACCACCTTTATTGGAGGATTTTCAACCTTATTTAAACTTTAAGATTAGACTTTGATCCAACCTTAGGGTTTAAACTGGTTTTATCCCAATTTGGACAGGAATTTCAAGCTGCCAAAGGGTAAATCCCAATATGCAGGCTTGAAATCAAGGTTTTAAGAACTGTCAAGGCTTAATAAAGCTTAAAAATTTAAAGTTACAAGCATCAAAACCTTATCAAAAGCTAAGGTTTGGTGTGTATTGCTATTTTAGGTGGAAAAATAGCAATAACTTCAAAAATTCATTAAAAATCCAAATCTTAATGGATTTGCTTGAAAATTTCACACAGCTTAGAATTTAATATTATCTATATATAAATCAAATTTTAAGTATCTTTGCCAAATAAATTTCCTGGGTAATAAGCCTGGAAATTTACTCTTTTAATTAAGCTTAAAGAAAATTATGATTTCTTTAAAAATTAATTAAAAATTGAGTTTAAGAGATTTCTGCTTGAAACTCTATTTTTGAGTTGTTCATGTGATGAACTTTAATATAAATAAGTTTATTTATATTAAAAACTTAAAATAATTAGTTTAAATGAGGATTAAGCTTACATGGAGTTAAGAATAACACTGGTAACTTTAAATTGGAATTAAAAACAATTTGCCTTAAGTTAAGAACTTTGTTTTTAAGTATGGTTTTCAGTTTTGACCTGAGCACGCCCTCTATATTCATTATGAATCATGAGAGCTGCTCTGAAGACATAAAAAGAGTCTTTTCATCACTGTTTTTGTCCATCATTCATTATCAATCCAATCATATTAGAAATTTAAACAGGTAAAGTTCTATTATTTATAAAAAATTATTATTAAAGTAATTCTTAAGTATTTTATTCTTTATTAATTGTAAATTAAAGAATTGAAGTCATAGAATTCAGATTATTGTTTTAATCCCAATAATATATTTTATATTATAAAATGTTTTATCTTAAATATCTTTTAAAATCCACAAATTCCTCTTAAAAACTCTTTAATCTTAAATTTTATCATACAAAGTTGTTTCATCCTTAAAATTATTGATTTTAGTCGTGTTTTTAACTTATAATCATTATTTAATATAATAACTGTTGTTGTTTAACTTGTTGTATTAAATAAATATTATAAGTAAGTTTTCTCTAAAATTCTATATTTGTTTTATGTAGTATTAGTTTTTTCATATAGAATTTTATTTTATAAGAATTATTTCTGCACAGTGTGTGTTATAATTCTTTTATAAATAATATTTATGTTATTTATAAGTGGTTAATATTTATATTTCCACGTGTAATTGTCTCATTAAGAGCTTTACAATTCTTATTGTTATAACTGTCAGTGACTATAACAATAATAGAATAACTATAATTTATTATAATTATTATATTTTTATAATAATAATTAAATTTACTTTTTTATATAATTATTTTTTTTAATAATTATATTTAAATTTGTGGTTATAATATTTTATTATATTATATATTTCTATTGAGGACAGTCATAGTACTCTTGATTTTGCTACTATTATCAAGAGTTTCATAGAAAAACCTTAAATTTGGGGGCCTGGCCGTGATTTTGAACCAATTTTTTGGACATAAATCATATTCTAGACCTTATTTTACTATTTTTTGACGTAAAATTGCCATATTTGTATTAATATTGGCTTTTTTAGGACTTATCCCTCATAAATAATCTTTATAATATTAATAAAGTTAATTTCTTCTTAAGAATATTGTTTGAAACAATATACTATTGAGTGATTTGGAATAAATTTCTTTTGTCTAACTAGTGGCTTTTTCACATCACAGACTTGAAATTTATTCTTTGAGTTATTCTAGTATAAAGTGAATAATAATACAATTTTGACTAATTAACTTGTTAATTGCATAATTATTATTTCTCTAAAGAAAATAATAAATCAAATAAAAAATCTTTACTAAAAACATTTTTTTCTTTTATCTTAGACATTTTTCTTTATTTTTGACGTAATTTGCCATAAAATTACATTAAACAACTTTATTTAATAAGTTGAGTTTATAAGTTATTCTTATTATTTGATAAAATAACTTATATTTTTAATTTTCTCTAGTGTCTTCCATCAGAGAAAATTCTTCAGACTCTGAAACCTCAGAGTCCAGTATTGAAATTCAAACCAGCCCACCACCAAGGGGTTTGATAACCAAATATCCCTTTAAAGGTCCTGCAGGGGAATTCAATTCAATTTTACTCTATTTTTTATTAAAATTGACGTGAAATTACTCCTACTAGAAGTGGAAGTAACTACTCCATCCAATAAAATGGATCTGGACCAGGACATTCCAGCAACAAATCCAAAAGGCAAGAATGTCTTCCCAGAGGAGAGGCACAAATGGAGGATGCCAGAACTTCCACCAATTCCCAAAGGTTAGCCAGCACCTTTGAACCTCTCATTGAGAGTCCAGAAGCTGACATAACTGCTATTGCTGTTAGACCTGAACCATTTCCAACAAGCAGCTGTGGAGATTTATCAATCTCAATGGAGGAACTTGTTCTTGGCATCAAAACAACAAGAGTGGGAACTTCTCCCAAGTCTTTGGATAGGCACCATGAACTCTTATCTTCAAGTGAAGAAGTTCATGGGACCAGAAAAGACAGAAGACCTTCTGATGGGTTGGACACCCATGTCTGTCAAAGGACAAGTCCAACAGATAAAAGCTTGGTTGAAAAACCAAAGCATGTTATCAAAGGATCAGAAGAAGAAGTTGGCCCAAGGCAAGGAAACCAGCCCAGTGGAATCTCCTCAAAAATCCACCAGCAAAAATCCGCCTCAACAAGTGCCAAACAAGCCCAAGCAAGCCCCAAAAACCAACCAGAAGGGCAAGCAAAAGGCAAAGAGAAAGGCAAAGCCCAAGTGGAACAAGCCTTACCCTCAGAATTACAGAATCCCAAAGAAGGAAAAGACTGCCATGGACAATGTGTTCAATATGGCAAGAACCTTGATGGAATTCAAAAACAAGGAGGAGGAAAGATTAAATCGATCTTTCCCAAAGAAATAGATCTTGTAAAACTTGTAACTCACTTTGAATCTTGTAATAAAGAAATTATGGCAAAATTTAAAGCATTTGATTATGTCCAACAGAAGTTGGGTAATGAGATATTAAAAGTGAAAGAACAACAAAAGACTATTATTGGCCTTGAAAATGTTAATAAAGACAATATCGTGTCTTTGACGCAAATTTGTGAAAGACTTGAGTCTAAAGTTACCTTACTCAATCAACCAGATGAGAAATTGATTTCTTTTATAACTGGACAGTTAAGAGAATTGAAAATACAAGTTCAACACTTGGAAAATTCTACTGGTCACAATGCAGCTCTTTTTCAAGAACAATTGGAAAAAAGTGATAAAGCAAGACTTGAATTGAAAGAAGACATTAAATCAAGTATTAATAATATATCACTAAAAAATGAATTACCAAGGCAATACACACCAATTCTTGACAGAAATGTTCTTAACTTGAATAATGATTTAGATCATACAGTTTCAAGTCATGATGTGGAAACTGCTTTCAATTTTAAGGACATTCCAAGATTAGAGGAATGGCCAACCTTCAGTGGTGAAGGAGAATATAATCATATGGAATTTATGAAAACAATTGATATGTTCAAAGAAGACTTTAACATACCAGATGAATACATAAGTGCCAGATTACACTCATTGTTTACCAAATCAGCAAAGAGATGGTATTATAAAATGAGACAAGACCATGGTAAACATTCTTGGCCTTGGTGGAAAGAACAAATTATTTCCAAATGGGAAAATGATTCCTGGAGATTTAGAATGAAAAATTCTTTTGAAGAAGCCATTTTTAATATTGAGAGGGACAGGCCCATGGCTTGGTTTCTTAAACAAAAGGACAGGTTAACTGCCCTTCATCCTGATATGTCTGAAAAAATGGTACATAAAAGGATATTAAGAAAATGTGGTGGTGACCTTGAGCATTCTATAAGAAGCAGATGTATTGAGCCTTGCTCTACAGAAGATTATATCAATGCTATGGAGGACATCACTACTAGAACAAAAATTGGAAGAAATTGGTCCAAAACCCCAATAGACAACAAGACTAGTGGGAAACCAATTTCAAAACCTAATAAACCACATGACAGACCTCCTTTGAAATGTCATAAATGTGGAAGCACATCTCATTTGGCAAACACTTGTCCAAAAAAGACAAGAGTCAATGAGATAAATGTTGAAAAAGTGGAAGACACAAAAGAAACTGATGTATCTTTACATGAAAGTGATTCTGAGCCTTCAGAAGAAGAAGAAATATCAGAAGAACTTGGTATAGAGAACATTAATGTCTCTTTTGAGGTCACTGAGGTACATACTCACTTACCACAGTATAGTGATGAATGTATGGATCTCATACATGTTCAAGATGCCAAGATGCAAAAAACCAAACCTGCCAGAGGTAAAGGTTATACAGCTGGGTCATCTTGTATCACTAATATTGTGATAAATAACACAGAAGCCAAGATACATCTTGACTCAGGTGCTTTTTTCACTTGTGTTGGCAAAGATTATATTGACAAAATTTATAACAATTGGCAAGACAAATTAATGCCAATTGAAGGTATAACATTCAGAAGTGCTAGCCAAAATATGCACCCCTTGGGTATATTTGAAACAGAAATCATATTTCCTCATCCTGCAAGATGTATAAGACTGAAAGTTGAAATTGTTGTTATGAATAATTGTACTTCACAACACTTTATACTTGGGAATGATTATCTCAATATTTATGATATTGATATTAATAATCATAAAGACAGGTATTTCACTATAGGGGAAAATAAAAGACAAAAATTTGCTTTTCCTCTGGAAAAAAGAGAAATTACTGTCATTAAACAAGTAAAAAATGTTAATAAGGAAAAATTTGTATCAAATCAATTCATTAAAGCGCAAATTAGTCCTGAGTTAACACTGGAAATGAAGGAAGAGCTTATTGAAATTTTATTTCAATACAGGGAAGCCTTTGCTTCAGATAATGAACCACTTGGGGCTATAAAAGGCCATGAGGTGGACATTATGCTTAATGTGGAAAGGCCTTATCCGCCACTATTAAGAAGACCAGCTTACCCAGCTAGCCCTAGGGCTAGAGAAGCATTAGAAAATCATATTAATGAACTAATGAAACTGGGAGTTCTTAGAAAAGTTGGACACAATGAGGAGGTAGAAGTCACAACCCCAGTAATCATTACTTGGCATAATGATAAGTCAAGGATGGTTGGTGATTTTAGAGCACTGAATACCTATACTATCCCAGACAGGTATCAAATCCCTAGAATTCATGAGACTTTGACTCAATTATCCAAAGCAAGATTCATTACTTCCATGGATGCTCTAAAAGGCTTTCACCAAAATGTTTTGACAACTCATGCTAGAAAATTATTGAGAATAATTGCTCATTGTGGTATTTATGAATATTTGAGGATGCCTTTTGGTATTAAAAATGCACCCTCTCATTACCAAAGAATGATGAATACTATCTTCCCACATGAATTATCAGAGGGATGGTTAATCATTTATATTGATGACACTATCATTTGTTCAGAAACCTGGCAATTACATTTAGAGAGACTTTCATTAGTACTTAAGAAAATTCTACAAGTGAACATGAAAATTTCTCTTAAAAAATGTAATTTTGGGTTTCATGAGTTAAAAGCACTAGGAAATGTAGTCTCAGGCCTAAGCCTTGGTGTTGATAAGAACAAAGCGGCTGCAGTTTTACTGAAACAGATGCCCCAGAACAAAAAAGAAATGATGTCTTTCTTAGGTTTTGCCAGTTATTACAGGCAACACCTTAAAGATTTTGCAATCCATGCCAGATCATTATACAGAGTTTGTGGTCTACAAACTGTTTTTGAAATGACTCAGGAGAGAATTCAAGCATATGATAAAATCAAGTATGCCTTGACCAATGCACCATTATTACTGATGCCAGACTGGAAACTTCCTTTCAAGCTGTATATTGATGCATGTGGTGAAGGTCTAGGAGCTGCTCTTCATAAAGTTCAAATTGTCAATGACAAGCCTTATGAAGGTCCAATTTGTTTTATTTCAAGACAAATTAAACCTACTGAGGCCAGATATGGAGCTAGACAAATGGAGTGCCTTTGCCTTGTTTGGGCTCTGGAAAAACTTCATTACTATCTTGATGGTAGTGTGTTTGAAGTAATTACTGATTGTAACGCAGTAAAATCACTTCTTAACATGAAAACTCCAAACAGGCACATGTTAAGATGGCAGATTGCTATACAGGAGTATAGAGGCAATATGACCATAGTACATAAAGCTGGAAATATTCACAGGAATGCTGATGGCTTAAGTAGATGGGCATTACCCAATACACCTGAAAGTCCTGCCTATGTTACTACAAGTGCAGAACCTCAAATCCCAATTGAAGGGATTAACATCACAGATGTGGGAACAGATTTCTTTGAGGAAGTTAGAGAAAGCTATAAGCAAGATAAAAATTGCCATATACTTACTGCTCTACTTGACAAAGATTGAAAAGATGCAGCATTGGCTAATTCTCTGGATGATATTTGGAAAACATCTTATGATAATGGAAGATTCCATTTGTTTGATGGTATGCTATATAATAGATCTAAACACACATGTGTCATGGTCTTATGTAGTAGAATGTTGATTAACACAATACTACTAGAATGCCATGATAACATTTATTCTGGACATCTGTCTGAAGACAGAACATTGGAAAGAATTAAGACATGTGCCTGGTGGCCATCTTGGAGAAAAGATGTCATTGAGTACTGTCATAGTTGTGATAGATGCCAGAAAGCCAATAAAGCCACTGGTAAAAGATTTGGTCTGATGATCTATATCCAAGAAACAAGTACCCCATGGGAAGTGGTTCACATGGATTGGGTAACCACATTACCACCTGGAGGTGATAAAAGCTACAATGCATGTCTTGTTATTGTAGACAGATATAGCAAAACACCAATCTTTTTACCATGTCACAAAGATGAAACAGCTATGTATACAGCTCTTTTGATCTGGAATAGAGTAATATCCTATACTGGTCTCTTTAAAGATATCATTAGTGACAGAGACCCAAAATTTACATCAGCCTTATGGACTAATTTACATAAGCTTTTGGGTACAAAATTATCATTCTCAACAGCATACCATCTACAAACAGATGGGTTAGCAGAAAGAATGATACAAACCCTTGAGGACATGATCAGAAGATTTTGTGCTTATGGCCTGGAGTTTAAAGATTCTGATGGCTTTACCCATGATTGGTGTACTCTTATACCAGCATTGGAATTAGCCTACAAAACCTCCATCCATGCTTCAACAGGCAAGACCCCTGCAATGTTGGAAAAAGGATGGAACCCCAAACTTCCAATTGATACTTTGAAGAAAGATCTGGTTGACATTCATCCGAATTCTTCAAGCTTTAAGCTATTGCTTGATAAAGTGAGACATCATGCAAATCAAAGCATGAATGATTCCTTTTAATATGCTAAGCAGAAATGGGATAAAAGTCATAAAACCCCAGAATTCAAAGTAGGGGACTTAATACTAGTTTCAACCTTGAACTTTAATAATATTAAAGGCCCAAAGAAATTGAAAGATTCCTTTGCAGGACCATTTATTATTAAAGACCTTCATGGGACAAATGCAGTACAAGTAGAACTGTCAGGAGAACTGGAAAATAAACATCCAACATTCCCTGTCAGTCTAGTAAAGCATTACACTTCAAGTGACAAGAAATTATTTCCTTTAAGAAATGAAACACCCTTAGAGGTACCCCCACTAGATCTAAGTGAGGAGAAAAAGGTACTAAAAGTCTTGAAAGAAAGAAGACTTAGGGGAAAAAATGAAAGAGAATACTTAGTCAGGTATAAAAATCCACAACATGAAGATGAGTGGATTGTAGAAAGCAAAATACCTGATTCCCAAAAGTTTCTCAGAAGATTCAGACATGAGAGAAGACCAATTGCTCAATAAAAAGTTTGAATTGTGTGCTTTACATACTTAAAAGTATAAGTAGAGAGGTTAGACAGTGGATTATACCCCCCCAAAATAACTTGGGGGTAAAACTACAAAAGAAAAATTGTGGTACAATTTTTTTTGGTGGTAGGGAATGTGATCCTGTGAGGTATGTATAACATACCCATAAGGCCACAAATGATTTTACAAACAGCTAATTTTGTCTTAAACAGACTTTTTAGTTGAAATTAAAATAAAAAATAACAAAAAATAAGTATAACTTTATTTTGGATAAACAAAGCTATAAATATTATGTCATTTTTGGATTCTACACCAAAAATAACCTAGGGTACATCCATAAGGTGTTATACCCAAAAACACTTATTTCTTGTGTTATTAGAAGATTTAAGAATATCACAGTACTAATGTAACTTTTTTAACATTTTTTTAAAATTGTTAAATTTATGCTTAAATAAGCTTAAATTTAAAGTTGCATAAGGTTAATGCAAACTTACCAAAATTTTAGTTAAAATTGAGGTGTGGTGTATATTTACTGAATTGGCTAAGGATCTGCCATACAGAATGTAAATCCTGTGTGAGCTCAATTTAAAAGGGTTTAAAGCCATGGTATGGCTTTAAATAAATAAAAGGGCAAAATCCACGCAAAAAGGTGGGACAAAGGAAAAAGACCAAATAGAGCTGGGGTACCCAACTTTTTGGATCTGCAATGATTCAATTAAGGTTTACCACCTGTATTGGAGTATTTTCAACCTTATTTAAACTTTAAGATTAGATTTTGATCCAAACTTAAGGTTTAAACTGGTTTTATCCCAATTTGGACAGGAATTTCAAGCTGCCAAAGGGTAAAACCAATATGCAGGCTTGAAATCAAGGTTTTAAGAACTGTCAAAGCTTAATAAAGCTTAAAAACCTTAAATAAGCTTAAAACTTTAAAGTTACAAGCATCAAAACCTTATCAAAAGCTAAGGTTTGGTGTGTATTGCTATTTTACGTGGAAAAATAGCAATAACTTCAAAAATTCATTAAAAATCCAAATCTTAATGGATTTGCTTGAAAATTTCACACAGATTAGAATTTAATATTATCTATATATAAATTATATTTTAAGTATCTCTGACAAATAAATTTCCTGGCAAATTAGCCTGGAAATTTACTCTTTTAATTAAGCTTAAAGAAAATTATGATTTCTTTAAAAATTAATTAAAAATTGAGTTTAAGAGATTTCTGCTTGAAACTCTATTTTTGAGTTTTTCATGTGATGAACTTTAATATAATAAGTTTATTTATATTAAAAACTTAAAATAATTAGTTTAAATGAGGATTAAACTTACATGGAGTTAAGAATAACACTGGTAACTTTAAATTGGAATTAAAAACAAGTTGCCTTAAGTTAAGAACTTTGTTTTTAAGTATGGTTTTTCAGTTTTGACCTGAGCACGCCCTCTATATTCATTATGAATCATGAGAGCTGCTCTGAAGACATAAAAAGAGTATTTTCATCACTGTTTTTGTCCATCATTCATTATCAATCCAATCATATTAGAAATTTAAACAGGTAAAGTTTTATTATTTATAAAATCTTATTATTAAAGTAATTATTAAGTATTTTATTCTTTATGAATTGTAAATTAAAGAATTGAAGTCATAGAATTCAGATTTTTGTTGTAATCATCAATAATATATTTTATATTATAAATTTTTTTATCTTAAATATCTTTTAAAATCCACAAATTCCTCTTAAAACCTCTTTAATCTTAAATTTTATCATAAAAAGTTGTTTTATCCTTAAAATTATTGATTTTAGACGTGTTTTTAGCTTATAATCATTATTTAATATAATAACTGTTGTTGTTTAACTTGTTGTATTAAATAAATATTATAAGTAAGTTTTCTCTAAAAATTCTATATTTTTTTTCATCTAGTATTAGTTTTTTTTTATATAGAATTTTATTCTATAAGAATTATTTCTGCAAAGTGTGTGTTATAACTCTTTTATAAATAATATTTATATTATTTATAAGTGGTTAATATTTATATTTCCACGTGTAATTGTCTCATTAAGAGCTTTACAATTCTTATTGTTATAACTGTCAGTGACTATAACAATAATAGAATAATTATAATTTATTATAATTATTAGATTTTTATAATAATAATTAAATTTATTTTTTTATATAATTATATTTAAATTTGTGGTTATAATATTTTATTATATTATATATTTCTATTGAGGACAGTCATAGTACTCTTGATTTTGCTACTATTATCAAGAGTTTCATAGACAAACCTTACAAGAGGGTTTTCCTTATATCTGTATTTGAAATATATTCAAGCTTTCATACTATTATAAAAGGAATTTTCATAGATTCAGGAATATAATAATAAAGGTTTTCAGCTTATACACCTTTCTGGAGATGTTATAACAGGCGGAAACGAGGTTTAACCTACGTCATCACAATGAATGAATTCACAAGGGAGAGAAAACAATTTGAATTTTGAGTTCCTTCATAAAGGGTATGAGTTTAGAAAACTTTATTCAACAATAAAAATAACATTTGTAAAACATACGAGAGCTATCAATAAGGAAAAAAATTCTTGAATATAATTCAAGAAGATAAAGCTTTTTTGTGAGATGCTTCAGTTTCTTTTATGAATGAGGTTAATATTCCTTTTGTAATTTAGAATTTCTTTTTTCCTCATGAGCTAATTAACTTATTATTTGATATTATTAACTAAAGAAGATTAGCTATCAATCACTTTTTAATATGGCCCAATTTCAAATAATTCAATTGTTAAGAATTGAAATATCTCTCAATTTAATTGAAAGTAGCTGTAAGAAATCCATTGGCCTCAGTGGAAAAGGAATAATTTATCAAGAAACTACTTGAAGTAAAGGGTGATTCATATTTTAGAACTTCTTAAAGGATAATTAAGAGGGAAAGGTAATGGAGTGTGGTTTCAAAAAGAAAGATCCTACTGTTCATTTTATTAGGAATCAATGGTGGATATAAACTGGAATAAGTGAAACATGAAAATGAAAATCCAGGATCAAATTAAATTAGCTTTCAAATCTATTAAGAGGGAAACAATTATTAATGGACCTGACCATTAGGAGAATTACTTAATTGAATAAGAATGGTGAGGTAATATCCTCTTCTAGCTGCATATGAATAAGGGGAAATCAGTTGGCTGGTTAAAGTATACGTGATCCCCATAGAGTAAGAAGTATTGTGAATTATTATACTTATTTTTTCCATATTAAAGCTCAAAACTACAAAAAAACAGTAAAGTACCCCAGAGAAATACAGTTCCACACCTTTTATTAAGAAAGAACCTCAATGAAGAGGTAAGAATTAGCTTGAATCATATGAGATCCCATAGCCTCATAAGTATTATCATTTGAACGCTTTCTGGCCAAGGCCAGATATCATGAGTAGTTGTCAAAAGAAGACAGATTTAGAGCTTATGTGGCGTTTATATTCATATTCCATGACCAAGAAGCCCCAAAAGAAGATTTTTTAAATACTAAAGTCTTCATCTTATAGCTGATTTGACTTCACCTTCAATATTACACTTTGAAATAGATCAAATTTATTAAGAATTAAGCCAAAGGAATCTTATCCTTCTGTCTGCTTTCTCGTGAAAATGTAAAATTCCAAAAAACCAACCTATATACCTCAATGCATAATATCATTCATATGAGATTTATGACTAGGGAGAAAACCTAAATTCACAGAACAAAGGTAAATAACTTTTTTGAATAGCATACTACTTTCAAAAAATATTTCTCACTAGGAAAAAGTTTCTAAAATAAGGGATATGATATTCCCATACTTTAAAAATGACTTGGCTTCCAAGAATAAATGTCAAAATTAATTTACCATATTTATTGGGACCTTTTACTGGCTCTATAAGCTGAAAAACAAAATTCCTTGAGATACCTATGAGTTTTGAATCATAGTTTAAATTTTTAATAGAATAATGAGTCTCAAAGGAGACTTTTAATGATTAATTCTGTGGGAACTACCTCTTTTTTGCGTAAAGTATGGCAGAAACTGGAGGGTGAAATTAAAAAAGGGCTATTTTGAATTTCTGTTTATGACTTGTAAGACTTTCTCTCCTTATATCCTAAAATAAGTAGAACGAACTTCCTAATAGGCCAATTTCTTTTTACTGAGTTCTAAAATAAAAATCATTGATTTTTAGTGCGATTATCAGAAAGCTCTACTGAGATATATCTGATAAGATATTGCTTTATTAAGAACTATGGTGATTTAGAACCAGAAAAAATGAATAATTATTCAGATTTTTGGAAGGAAAATTATGTTTCACCAAAATATCTTATAAGATTGAATAATTAGAAAGCATAAATAGAATATAAGCTAAACAAAAAAATTAATTCCATAATACAGATATATAAAGTATTTATTCCTTTTTTGGTCATGTTCCCAAGAATAATAGCTAATAAGTTAAAATAAAATTCTTAATTCCATAGTTTAGGATATATTCAAGTGGATAGTCCATAGAGTAAATATTATTTTCAATTAATACATGCATTTTCTCCATAAGACTCAGCAATAATACCAGTACAAATATGGAGGTAAATGTTTGGCTAAGGTGTGGATATATTATAGTATAATATGGTTGGTAATGATCCTGATGCTCATAATAGTAATAAAAAATGATAATTAAAATGGTATAAAGAAATTAAGATTCATAAATTATTTTGTGGATTCAAATTGAATGATAGTTTCTTCAGTATCAGCTAATAAATACAATTACACTTTAAGAATGAAGCAGGAATTTTTCTCAGTTTTTTGTATCCTTTTTGGAAAAAAGAAACATAGCTTTTTTGAGGTTGGTTTTTATTAAATCCAAATTATTCTTTTCTTATGGACTATCCAGGAGGCCACTAATGATAAATCTTCCTCTTTAAGATAGCTCCTTAGAATTGAATTTGGTCACCAAAAATGAGGGACAGAATTTTAAATTCCAACACCAAAGTTTCTCTCATGTAATGGGGCCTCACCACAAAGGATTTCACCTGACAAAAACTCCTTCTGTCTTCCACCAGGTAAAATGTTGTGTTAATTACCAGAAATTGACTTCAAGTTGCACCGCTGTTGGTATAAAATCTTGCTTCAGTTGCATTAGTGTTGCATTATAGTCACTGGATTTAGTGGGTAATGCCACGTCTGCATCAAGACAATGCCAATTGTCACATGAGTATGTCACTCAAAGTCAAAAACCATATCAACATCATTGGCAAGGTTCAGGTAATTACACCTCATAGTGCAAGGCAGAAGTTTGGAATGCTCATATTTGTGCACGGGATGACTTCTTCCCTGAAACCTGATCATCTCACCCCTTTACCATTCCTACTCTCACATGAATTGGTTTCTGCACCCCCACCTACTCTTCTCTGGCCCTTACCATGCTTACACGCCATCAGCACCCCCAAGATATGCCTCCAACACCACCCTCACCCCCGCTGCTTACCATGCTTACACTCCTGCATTAGAGCCATAGGGTATGGCAGCTTGTTGGGGTACATGATGAACCCAATCACAGAAATATTCTGAGTGGCCTTCTCCACCAACATCTTCTGTGGGGAAATTGGTGGGGATATTCAAAATGTTGTGGTTAGGGTTTAAATCATCAAAATCACAAATTAAAAACTAATCAGTGGACTGTTTTGCACCAGAATTGTGTCTTTTGTTTCCCTTAAAAAACCAGTTTATTCCATATCATTCAAATGGAAAACGTTGCTTAGTCCTTAACTCATGAGTGTTGAATATTTCAAAAGTTTACTTTGGTAGGCTTCTCACTAGTCAAATTTATTCAAATTCTCACAGGGAAGTGATTTCATTTGAATGAGATGAAATAATTTGCAACACATCACCTCCTTGAATTTCCTGACAAATCATATTTTGAAAATGTAATTTAAGTTCAATAGATATTGATGGAATGTTCAAAGGCTGTTAATGAGCAGGTTTATTTTGGTAAGCTTGTGGTTCTAAAATGTCCTTTTCTCCAAAATTCAATAAATATTGAACTGATTTAAATTGATTTATAACTTCTTTCAACCTTTACAAAATTCTCCAATATTGATATTACCTAAAAAGGAATCAATTATTCATATCTTGAACTTATTTTACTTCCACCACTTTCAGAACTCCCACCTTTTTTTGTCAATTTTGATCTTTTTATTCTACAATTTTGAATCAATTTATCCATCAACTCATAATAATCTCTTTACTTGATAAACTACCTCTGCCTTTTACCAACTAATGCCCCAAACTCCGGGAGATTCAACTGAATTCAATGAACTAAAAACTTCATCCTAAGAGAGTGAAAGTGAAATCTCTGATATGGTCAGTAGTCATGAATTAGGTATTGAAGTAGAGAGCCTATCACATGAAATTAATCCAGATCCACTAGTTCTTCCAGAATATGAGGATAGATTCATCTTAAATATTTTTAATCTCTCAAATCCTGATAGTTTTTTTGTAGTCTTTATTTCAGCTCAGCCTCCAAGCTCTCAGAAACCAAATTTTAAAAGCTATGAGAAGGAAAAAACTGTTGAACCTTGTGCACCAACAGAAGATGCTGGGCAAGATGATGTAATTTTCAGTGGCAAGGTTGAAATTATATCCAAGGAACAATTTTTCTCAAACATTGCTCAAAAAATCCCAAGGTTGGAAAAAATTCAAAAAGATAGTAAAGTTCCTGATTATGTATGTCAAAAGATTTTCGAAGCAATGAGCCTCCTCAAGATTGATTTGAGCTGTAAGTCCATTACTAATTCAATAAAAAATCGATAAAAATAGCTGCTTACAATATATGGATAGGTATGGAGGTGGGAGAATCTTTACCTGAAGGATCTTGAGTGGTAATTGGAGTTCCAGGAAAAGGCTTAGGAAAAAGACCAAATATAAATTCCACTAAAAATTTTTAATAATAACTTTTGGGATCTCAAATTGATGAAGGAATGAGAAAAACCTGCAGATAATCTCCCAAAATCTGAACACTCCTTCTTCAAAATGTTTCAGATCCTTCTTTACCCCTCCAATCTAATTAAACATTTTTGGGAGAATGTTATGTTTGAATCCATTAGTTTAGTCTCATATGATGTGATTGCACCCAAACCATATGTGACACCAACAACAAATTCCACCAATCCTCTTGGACTCAAACAGGGACAGGTTGAATACCTTGCCTCCTCCTTGAGTAAATTGAAGCAACATGCAACACAACTTAGCATTGAAGATGGCAGGACTGACAATGAGATATAAACAAAGCTGCACAATAACTTGGAGGATCTAATGGATACAGTTATCCACTTGATGATTGCATAAAACATGGTATGTGCACATACAAAGGTCAAAGTCCATGGCATGAAAGGCAAACTCACAAGCTCAAAAAAAATGAGGCCATAAAAAATCTTTTGGTGTGTCACAAGAATCTCACAATAAATCAAATTTGCAATGGTATATTAGCTGCATGCTGTGGGGTGGGGGTTTGTGGTTTGATGGTATGCTCAGATGACTGCAGAACAAGCTCAGTGAAATGGAATTTATCACTCATTGGCATTTCTAAAAGACTTTCAGAGGGAAAAAATCTAGTAGAGCCAGTGTGGCTATTTACTAATAAGTATATATGTAATTTACTGAATAAGAGTTTCTTCTCATCAGAGTGTTTTAACCCCACTGTACCTCTTAGATTTGAATTTGCACAATGCTTGGTATTAGAATTTGGTGATTCCTGGGTGGAGAAGTGTGTTCTTGGATCAAATGAAGAGGTCACATTGACTTTACCCAGGTCAGCTAAACCTACAACCAGAATTGACCCGTTTTAGATTAGCTTTGTATCAAATAGATTGTAATTTAATTCTAGAAAGTGACTTATTAATTCAATAAGTTTTACTACCTATCCTACTCCCTGGATGTCTCAGTATGAATGTAGATAATAAAGAACTTTGTACAGAGGCATGCCTCTGTACAAAGTCAAAAATACTCCAACATGACACAAGCTTTGTCAGGAATTTGTGGCCTCATTGACCACATGCAGGGGAGGTTGTGCCTGAAATTACCACATGCAGGGGAATTTCAGGAAGTGGATATTTTCACCTACAGCTCATAATAGGCCAAATCACACTGCTTCTGTCAAAAGGACTAGAAGTATCAGGAATCCGCAGTGGGGTGCATGTGCCACTTGAGCTTACTTGTGCTATTACAATTGTTTGATTTGAAACTCATTTAATGGGTGCATGAATATGTCAAATGGAATAATGAAGTATCCACTGCATTATTTTTGGTTCAGGTACTTGAGATTGCCAATTTGCCAAAGGCTAATGGAATATGTCATTTTATAGCCGGCAATGAAAAAATTGATCAACCAAAAAACAAATTTTGGGGAAATTCATAATACACACAACAGTCACTAATACTTTTATTTAGTTTCATTTTACTGTGCAAGAATGCCATTCACAAAAAAAGGAGAGCAGTGTAAAAGAGAGCTTGCACCAAAACGTTGGGGGGAGGAAGGAAAGTGTGAGTTGCTTAGTTATTTTCAAGGTATATATAGATATATCCATTGGCTGGAAATCATGTGGCACCCTCATTGGGCCCCATGGAGGAACATTGGCTATAGTCCATTTAGATAGAGCCAATTCCATGTGAACTCCAACAGGGAAGTCATGGATGTATGCCAAATAAAGCTCATTGGGCATTGGGCATCATTCTGGAATCAAAAGGGCTTGCTTAAAATGGGAGTCAGCAGTATCTGATATCTTGTCTGCTTCAACACCAAGTGATCCCTTGACAACTTGGGAATAGTGGAACATCCCAAAAGACAAATGAGGCCAAAACCACCCAATGGAATAAGGTTTTTTCCTCCAGTCAGCCAACAGCTCAAATATCAATGCAAGTATAAGCAAATATGAGCCCTAGTGAAATTTGGAGGATTGTGGATTTCACTCAGATCAAAGGCATTCACTTTGGCCACGTAACAATTTTCTCTTTGGCCTGATTACTCATTGCCCTCGTCAAATTCAGAGAATTAACAACAATTGGTGAGGTTGAGGTTGATCAATGGGATGAACTATTACAATCATTATTTTGCAAAGGAAAATTCACAGACACAATTGCAACAAATGGGGAGTTAATGGAAGGTTTTATGTTTGCTATTGGGTGGCACAAATGCAGCAAGAAGAACAAACAATTTTGTATTTATGGAAGTCTTGGGAAAATTGAAGACACAAAAGAAGAATGGCAGAACCAATATGAAAAACTTAGCTCGGTGGGTTGTATTCTAGGTAAATCCTTACAATATGTTAGGGATAAATTATTTCAAAAGATGAAAACTTGCTACAAGTCATTGTGGGTCCCCACTTTTGATCAAGTCAGCTATGAGGCCAAGAATCCTGAAAATCAGGGGGAGCATGAGCTTTCTTCTGCTCTCACTTTCACTATTAATGGATTCAAAACCTCACCTCATGTTGATAAGTATTCATCGTTGTATGCTTTAGAATGGTGGTTTCAAGCTGTTAAGTGGACCAGCTCAATTCAAAAACATGTGTCAAAGCATTGTACTGGGGGGAAATGATTTTCCAAAATGAGCATTTTTGGATTGATCTATCCGAATGTCACAGGCTCATTCAGGTAGTGTGGGAAATTAGTACATTCTTGCATTATACTGATCCAGCACAACCCTAGTGGGTTTGTCCACTCAGTGCTCAAGGAAGTTGAAAAAAACAATGTGGCAGAAAAGCCACAGCTATTATGCAATTGGCAAGCAAGCAGCTATCACATCAGGGATAGTAATACAATCTCATCCCAATTTGAAGAATGAGGGAATTTGGACATGTATGGGAATTAGAGGGTGATTGGAAAATAATGGTGTGGTACTGCAGAGTACAATATGCACCAGTAGGATTGGGGATATATGGTGGCTCAAATGAAAAAGGGGTATAATGGCTCATTCACAGTGGCATGCCACTGTACATGATCTTATACTGAGGTTATCAATGTTATTGTCACTTTTTATCAATAATGGGACCAGTTGGTCATCCCAAAAATAGGAATTAGCTCCCATTATGCTTGTATCACTCATTGTGACACAAAAGGGCATAGAGGTCCTGCAGGGGGTTGGGGTCATTTTCTTGCCAAGATTCCCAGCCCTCCAAACGCAAATCCTTATGCTTGTCCAGGCTCCCAATGCTTCAAATTTGATTCCTTTTGCTTGTCCAAGTTCCCATCCCTTGACATGCAAATACTTACACTGGTCCAGGTTCCTGCCCCTTCACATGCAAAGCCTTGCACTTGTCCCAATGCTTCACATGTGATTACTTATGCTGGTCCAGGTTCCTGCCCCTTCACACACAAATCCTTACACTTGTCAAGGTTCTCCCCCGTCACACACAAATCCTTCTGAATGTAAGATTAATTGCATGTGAACTTAGGAAGGGCAGTGACTCATGCATATGAGTTGGATGGCTCACATGCAGGGAACCCCAGGTTTTTCAGGGTTAACATCTCAAACAGTATAGACTCATGGATGCAGAAAATTTAGAAGGAGTTAATGATTACTGTTTGTGCATTTTCTGCAAAAGAGGTTCATACAAAGAAATTCTTACTCAAAAATTAGGTGGGGCTCTCATAAAAATTATTCTTAAGAAAGAGATGATTTGCACTGTTGAGGACATAAGAAAATGTAACATAGAATTAACACTTCTTTCATTGATTACAACAAACTATTCAAAGGAGTGTATTACAAAAGGAAATAAGTGTAGAAATTGCAAAAAATTTTATTTTTCTAGAAGCTTTGAAACTATTGTGGTGATGTTTTCCAATGTGTGGAGAAGGAGGGAGTTTTTTATTCCTGGTGCATCTCATTTGAATCATTAGCATCCACTAAGGAAATCATGTGGAGAAATAGGCATTTCTCCAACAAGGTTTGGTTGATTGCTTCATGGACAATTGCCTTAGGAATCATGAGAGTCAGTCGCAAGTCAGTGAATTCCTGAAGAGCCTCATTTTGGGAAGGAGGATATTGGGTTCTTGAAGGCAACAGGAGGTATCTCTGGGGAAGGCACTAGGGGGAGTGGTGGAATGGGGAACAGGAGGGGGGGAGTTCTGATGGGAATATCATCAATGATGATTATTGAGCAGGGTGTGGTGGGACAAGCTGTAGATTGTCAATAAGGGGTAAGGGAAGGTTGGTAACAAGAAAAAAGTTGAAATTGGTACTTACCAAAAGGATCCTCCATTGATTATGTCAGAGCCACCTGAGGTTCAGGCTCAAAAGTTGGATTGTTCTAATGTGATGGTAACTGATAATTTGAGGCTTGACTCAGGCCTGGAATAGGTGGCTCATTATGTTGGGAGGGTTCTACAAACAAAGGAAGAGTCATTTAACTTGATTCAAAAGGTGAAATGAGAAATTGAATAGCTTGCTGCTTTCTGCGGAATATGTCCTCTGACCATTGGGTGTTACTAGGGCCTGGAGTGGGTTGCTGCGCAGTTTGCTTGCAAGGCATATGGGGAATGGGAGAGTCTTATTGAGGGGGATTTGGTGGGTTTTGTTCTATGGGTGAAGAAAAAGAGTCAGTTTGATCGCATGAAGAAAAATTAGTCAAGGATAAGAGAGAGGACTTACTTTGGTGTTTGAATCCCATTGGTGACAATTAGCTCAAGCTTGAATTTTCTCTCCCCATTGCCATCCTTCATTGGCTGAATACTCACTTTGCTACTGTCAAGGAGTGAAGTGACCATTGGATGGTGGCCAAGGAGGAGGGTGGAACAATTAATACTGGAGGGAACCAGGCAAATAATGGTGAAGTGTTCCCTGTGTCCATTTGCGCTTGGGAATGCTTTCATCATCATCAACTAAGAAGGAGTCCTCACAAGGGCATCTCAGGTGGTTGGAAGGGGTGCGCAATGAACAAACATTTTTTGTGTGATTGTCAGAAAGCATCACAGGCATTGGTTTTTTCAGAGGAGCAAATGAAGGGGATACCCTACTTAGCGCAAAAAGCTCACAAAATCTAAAATAAAGAAAATTCAGGTTACTGACTGAATAGAAAGTAAACTGTGAAGAAAAAAGGAATACATAAGACGTTTTACAAATTCAAAGAATAAACCAATTATGAAACTGCTAATAGTGAGTTTTTGAAATTCTGAAAGAAAGTTATAATGAAGATTGAGTATTAAGAGCAGAAAATAAGATATGAAAAAGTGTGCAATGGAGAAGATGATGCACAATGTAGATAGAAGCTGGGTTCTGGATGCATAATTGGAAAAAAATACAGAGAAAGGGAAGGGGAGTGGTTATCTTAGTGCAATAGAAAAGAGTGGAAAGGCAGGAAGACAAAGTGGAATACGTACAGGAATGAGAAGAGCAGGTTAAGTGGAAAAAAGTGAAGCGGGTGAGAAAAAAAAAGAAGTGTGTGTTGGGAAAAGATGGTCTTTTATACCACAAATAAGCTGAGCCATTTGCAGCAGTTGCAGCACCTGCCAAGGTCTCAGCTTCAAGGACAGTTGGGAAAATGAAATTCATTAACATCCAATGCTGCGGATGAGAAGGGAAATGCACTGAGTATAACAATTGGATCAATTGTTATACTAAGTATGTGTTTAATAATGCGCACAATTTCCCAGGAGTACTTGTGTGAGGGAATTGTTGAATGTGCAAGGGGGCTGTGATCCACAAATGCACCATGCAGAAAGGTACAGGGTAAATTTGGTCTAAGATGACTGCAGCAAGCATCCACTGCTATGGCCAGGCAATAGAGTTTGAACAAAGGGTGCAGAGGCTGTATTAAAAGTGAATACAGAATGAGCTTGGGTGGACCCATGGCACAGGTGTACTTTGGTGTCATATTTGAAATTTTCAGTGGCTGCTCATTTGAATTGCCCAAGCATTAAGCTCTTTCTATAACAATATAAAATGCTCGCCTTCTGAGCTATTGCTATGTAATCTTCTTAAGCAAACAATCTGAGCATTTGGAAAAATATCGGACCAAATTGCAGCCAGGCTGAGCATTTCACCCACTTTGGTCAAGTGCACAGCAGTGGGCCTTCTGATAAGCTATTTCAAAAAGCTCTCTGACCATGGAATTCCAAAAAATTTCCACAATGAGCTTTGGAAACTGCATTGTGAAAAGCCATACATTCTGAGCTTGCATGTGCAAGTAAGGTGAATAACCACGCTGAGCCTGTGGCACATGAGCTGAATGTATGTAAAAAATGGGAATGTGGATACTCATCCTTAATATGCATGAAGGCTGAACTAATATTACACCATCCTAATTTGTAGATAAGCCAACATTTTAGTATGTAGTGGACATACAATGTTGGTGTATGCGGCAGGGCTTAGCAAATGCTTTACAAGAATCTAACATGAAATCACCCCAAGGTATTGAGTGAAATGTCTGAAATGCATCCCTTTGATGTACCTTGTTAGGGACCTCCACCTAACTACTGCACAGATGCTGGTGCCTGCCAGGTTATCCTCAGGGGTGCATATTGGGATGAGAAAGGATTTGTGTCATATGCTGTGGAACTCCTTTTAGTGTGGGATTGGATGAGGCAGTCCTTGAGGGGGAAATCACAGGTAAATAGTTTTGAATTGCTGAAATAATCCTGTAACCAAGGGTGCTAATGGTGGTTTAGCTGCCCCTCTGAATATACTAAGCAATCTCCCTACAGAGCTCACAAATCATCATTTAAGATTGGGGCTTTACAACTAGAGAAGACTTTTAAGCAGTCTCTATCAGACCTATTCAATAATCAGATAAGTAACTTATAAGTTAAAAAAAGTATAAGATATAGTTTTCAAAGAATAATATAAGATTATTTTAAGGGTAAGACCTTAATAGTATAAGAGGTTGATTTAATATAATAGTAATAATATATATTTTAAGAGGTAAGTTCAGTTTGATGTTATATCTGTTATGATACTTAATGGTTTGAGCGGTTAATTTTTAATATAATCTAGCAATAAGACCTTTAATAATTTATTGGTAAGATATTTTTGAATAAAGAGTGGATGTTTGTTAAATATATGAGTGATATAATATAATATAAGGGTAGGATTTCTTCATATATAATAATAATACTATATATTTGTAAGGTTGGCTTTTTTGATATGAAGATATAATAAGGATATTTTTCCTTTATAAAGTAAAGGTTATGGGGATAAACTCAATATTATGAGTATTATTGATAGTATTATAATTATAAGAATAATAATTTAAACCTAGGGTGGATTAATAATATAAAGTAGACCTTCTGTTAACTACTATTAATTAGAAATAACTATGAACTAAACTTATAAGTCTATAATACTTGTGATAAAATAACTAGATTATACTACTAGATATGGATGGATTAATTTTTCTCCTTCTTGGTATATAACTCCCATTTAATAATAATACTAGGTTGACCTACTAGTGAGGGATGAATAATTATTCTTCTTCTTAGTGTATAATTAGTTGCATTCATTCATGGGGAAAAGAGGAATAAATGAGGGAGAGAGGCCCTCTATTTATATTCTTTCGGCTTTCCATAGAGGAACTCAAAAACAAGGGACTTAGAATTTATTTTCACTTCTTTTGGCTGGGATAATTTCTTTATAGTGGTGAGATACCATTTGTTTGGTTTGTTGCACCAATTTATGTATGATTATGTAATCTGAGATGTTTTTTCTGGTGAGGAATTTTAAGATGGTGTCATTTGATCAAGATATTGCACCATATGTTTGGTTTGTTGCACCATTTCTGGGGGGATAAGGTGATTTTGTACAGCTATTGCACCATATGTCTGTGCATTGTTTGAACTGTAGGTGGAGAACACTGTGTATTGTGAGGATTCTATTTGTCCTGTATGAGTTTGAATTTTTATTCATTTAAATTGAATTCTGTTTTTAATTTATATTTACTGGCTTATCAGGTGGCTGTGCTTGTGTTTCCACAGATATGCTGTTTAGTTTGAGGTTTTGATGGATTTTCCTTGCATAAATTAATTTATTTCTTTTTCTTTCTGTCTTGTGACTGTTGTTTAATACAGTTTCAATTTATTCCTTATTGAAGTGGCCTCAGTGTGATAACTGCATTGCTGAGTAATCCAAAGGTTGAGCAGAGCCTGGGTAACTTGAGTGTTTCACTACCCCTCTTACTGGTAACCTTAACATTCTTGCTAGCTTGTCTTTTTCTTTTCCTTATTTTATTGTTATTCTTGTAATCAAATGGACCATTCTTGCAGGATTTTCTTATGGGATTATACATGCTGATGACCTTCAATCCATTGTATTGATGAATTCCTCTATTTTACTTGATTAATGACTAATATTTATTTTTAGTCTTCAAGTTATATTCCTATAAATTAAATTTCACTTGAAACTGGGACAATAAGGTATGGAATACCACATCCCCCTCGCCATTTAATGCTGTCCCCAGCATTCCAGTTTTGAGAGGAATTCCTGGGTTCATTCATCAACAATTTCCTTTTTCAAATCTCTATACTGATAAATTTACTTGATATCTCCTGTTTGTAGCTCTTTATATTGATTTTGAATCTCCATGGTTTCTTCTTTTGTGTTGTCTTCTTTGTTTTCTTCTTATTTTGAATGAATTTTATTGTATATTATTGTTATTTATTGATGTTTCTTTGTTCCTCTTTTTCTTTGTAAATTATTTCCTTTTGTCATTAAAAGTTATGTAATTTAATTTTTTTTATGGGATAAAAAGTTATAATATATTTTATGTAAATTTTTACCAAAAATATTTTAGTTTCACTAATTTTATCAAAAATTCATTTTTACTTAATTTTTTCAAGTAAAGATGTATTTTCATAATTTTAAAATTTAATGTAATTTTATTTTAAATTATAATTAAAATTTTATTTTTGTATGTAAATTTGTATTCATATTTTAATTCTCATTTTGATAATATAAATAAATTCATTTTTATTTATATTTGTATCTTATTTTGTTATTTGTGGTCTTTTGGGTGTATGAAAATACCTCTAAGGCTCACAATTATGCGGTTTAAGGTCATACTCAGGACCATAGCTTGAGGTATTTGAAGTAATAATTGATAAAAAATAAAAAATTCTTCAGACAGTTCAAGGTCTTGTCAAGTACCTATTATTGAATTAATTTTGTTGATAAGATATAAAAAATATTTGGACAGTTTAAGGTCTTATCTAGGACCTATTCTTTTTTAATTTGTTTTTCTGATTGGGCTGTTCTTTCTTGTTGTTTTTGTTTTTTCTGGAATTAACCTTAAATGGTAGGGCCATCCCCTCTCCATTTAATAATTGTACCATCATTTCTACTTTTTTTTATAATAATGACTTTAACTTAATATGAATTTATAATGTGTTTTTTTTAACAGTCATGTATTAAAGAAATAATAATATAGTAATAGCCAAATAATAATAAATAATAAATAATGATAGATAATAATAAGTAATAATAAATAATAATAAATGATAATAGATAATAAACGATACTAATAAAATGATATCAAGTAATATAAATGTTAAGATAAGGATAATAATAAGGTATATTATGTACTTGCTTCTAAGAACAAAACTAATCTAAGGTCATGATAAACCTCTTGTATCACTTTTTTCTTTATTTTTATTATATTACTTATTATTAATAGTGGGTGGCCTTTTATATGGTTATTGAGGGTTGACACCCCCTCTCCATTTAATAATTGTAGCCTAATTTTAATTTATTTATTCTATTTTATTTTTATAATAATGAATTTAATTCAATATAAGTAATAATAATAAGTTTAATTTAATTTAAATAATAATGATAAGTTTAATTTAGTTTAAATAATAATAATATTTTATTTTTTTTTGAAGTAGCTGGGTGTGGATACTCCAAATTAAACCAGCTCTACTTCTTATCTCCACTCGCCATGGTTTTCTTTTTCTCTTCTACTCTTTACTTTTATTATATTTATTTATCTTTTATATATATATATATGTATTTTAATTACATATTGTTTTGTCCATTTATTTTAGATAATCTTCCAACCTAGTTCTGCACCTCTATCTTCTTGTTGCTTGTCTTCCTTCCATCTGTTTTTTTTCTAAATTCTCTTCAATGCCGCTTGAACCACAATACGCCACCGTTTGGCTGCTATCTTGCACCTCGTCTGCCTTCCGTTTTCCCACGTCGATCCTTAACGTTACACCCTTTTTGGTGCTTTCCGGTTGGCAAATGATCACATATGGGTGAGTCACTGCTTTTCTTCACGCTTTTCTATCTCCATTTACTGCATCTACTATGACTGATATTTGTCACTTTTGATTTTATTTTATTTTTTTATTGATTTATTATTATTTTTTGTTTACTTCAAAGAACCAATCAAACTGTGCAATTGGAGTGAGCAGCCTTGGACTTTGATAGAGGTAGGGGCAAGGTGATTTTATAGGTCTTTAGTTAGATATTGATGATCCTCTTCTTTTGATTCTCTTTTTTTTTTAAAAAAAAACTAATAAAAAAAATGTCTTCATTCGCGCTTTCCGTTTATATTGATGAAAACAGTCATGAAGTTATAGCCATCCTCCACAGTGGTTATCATTATATGATCCAAACACAAACACGCCTAACATTTCTCCACCAACCCCTATTATGCAGTTCTCTGGCTTGGCTCTTGCCTGGCCCCGATCCAACAACCAAGGCCCATCGCTCTCCTCCTGCCTTGGCTGAAGGCATTGCCTCTTGACCGGTCGCTACTTCCACCAATAATCCCGCACCTGATAGTGTATCCCTTTCCGCTACAACAGACTCCGATCTTCCCTCCAAGTTACAACAGCTCTTTGATGTCTTCGATTGTTTATTCTGCCACTATTGTTGCCATTTCTACGATTATGTCCAAAACCATCCCAATAATGCAGGTGATTACGGATCCTTATCCAGTCTTCGAGCTTCCTTGCGAGCCTTAGTAGAGGTGTTAAATGAATTGTCAGCGTGAGTTTTATTTATTTTAATTGTTTATATCATTTTCTCTTGTTTTTTTATATACTTATCAATCAATGTGGTTTAATATCCTTGATAGTACCTTTGATGAAGAAGATGACGTTGAAGAGTAAACACATATCAACCCCTGAACCAAACTATTTTGGTAAGACTACTACTTTTCATCTTCTTCATAACCAATTCTAACACACTATTTTTTTTTCTTTTTTTTTATTTAGAAGTAGTACACAAAAGAAAAATTAATAAAAAAATAAAAAAAATCTTAAAATAACAACGAAAAAAAGCAAATAAGGACAGCCAAAACTTAGGGTGTTATGAATCTACTTTCAATGTCTGTGCGTGAAATATGGTAAAGAATTAAAATAAATAAATAACAAAAAATAATGTTTAAACATATTCTCTCTTTTTTTACATTTTTCTATTTTAAGATTTTTTTTTTGTAATTTATAAATTTAAAATGTTGAGATTATTGCTTTAGGAAATGGTTATGATATAAGTCATCAAAGTCAATATATCAATGAATTAAGTCCTCTTGATTCATTTTTACTCTTTTCTTATTTTAAGTATTAGTTTAGTTGAATTAATTTCCCAAAATAATATAAAGATGAGTTAATTGAAATTCTTAAGGCAAAATTAAGGTATTTAATTAAGGTTTTTTTGTTTTTGTTTGAAACTCAATAAATATAAAATTGATTAAATTTGTGCAAAACAATTTTTTTTAATTAAATTTGAAATGGGGTTAAGCTTTAATTTGACCAAATAATATAACATCAAATTAATTAAGATTCTGTATTTTTAAATTAAAGATTGATTTGTTTGGTTAACCCAATCAATATATTATTGATTTAGTCTATGAACTTTATTTTTTTTATCTTTGAATTGAATTCTAAATGGGGTTAAATGGTTGATAAGATATTTATTTTGAGTTTTGCATAGCCTCCAATGTATAAAAGATCTGAAGGCTGAATTGTGGGTGGAAGAAACTGGCTCCAACTTTAATATAAAAGGAGGTGTTTTCTCCCTTATCCCCAAAAAATGAATATTTGTGTCTTTTATAATAAGATATGTAAAGTATTCAAAGTAAATGTATATAAAAAAAATAATTTTATAAAGAAATATTTTCATTTGGGTTCAACCTGGCCAGTTATACCTCTGAGTATATAATCTTTATTGTATTATTATGATATAATTATTATTCAAAGAAATTAAAACTAAGAAGATTTCTTGAGATATCTTATTGATTTTTCTGGATGACTTTGATCTTCTTAATTCTTGTTTTTTATAAACTGTTATTGTTATTGTTACTTAATCTTGCTTTATTATCTTTATTATTTTGAAAATTGCTCTTGTAAGCAAGGGGGTGACTAGTAATTTTTAAAAAAATGACCCAATAGAAAATATAATTTGAATAAAAAATAAACATAAACAAAACTGGTCACCCCTCTTGTTATGTGTATTGTGAGGCTGTGTGTTTTGTTTGGCCATATTTGTATATTCCTTCAATTTTGTATTTTATTATTTGACTCTTTAAATCTTGCAGATATATATCCTTGAGTTGTTTCTTTGATCCTTCACCTTGCCTTGATTTTTTGAATACGTTAATATTATCAATTAGGATATATAATAATGATGAGGGTTAAATTATAGAATAAAATTGAAATTCCCCAGAATTTCATCCCAAAAACTTAAATAATAAAGGATAGATTTAAGAAATAGACACCCACCTTAATTTTTTAGTTAAGTTTTTTTTTTTGTTTTTATTTTTATTTTTTATTTTTATTTTTTATTTTTATTTTTTATTTTTATTTTTTATTTTTATTTTTTATTTTTATTTTTTATTTTTCTTTTTTATTTTATTTATTTTTATTTATTTTTATTTTTTTTATTTTTTTTATTTTTCTTTATTTTTTTTATTTTTTTTATTTTTTTTATTTCTTTTTATTTTTTTTTATTTTTTTTTATTTTTTTTTATTTTTTTTTATTTTTTTTTATTTTTTTTTATTTTTTTTTATTTTTTTTTATTTTTTTTTATTTTTTTTTATTTTTTTTTATTTTTTTTTATTTTTTTTTATTTTTTTTTATTTTTTTTTATTTTTTTTTATTTTTTTTTATTTTTTTTTATTTTTTTTTATTTTTTTTTATTTTTTTTTATTTTTTTTTATTTTTTTTTATTTTTTTTTATTTTTTTTTATTTTTTTTTATTTTTTTTATTTTTTTTATTTTTTTTTATTTTTTTTATTTTTTTTTATTTTTTTTTATTTTTTTTTATTTTTTTTTATTTTTTTTTATTTTTTTTTATTTTTTTTTATTTTTTTTTATTTTTTTTTATTTTTTTTTATTTTTTTTTATTTTTTTTTATTTTTTTTTATTTATTTTTATTTTTTTTTATTTTTTTTTATTTTTTTTTATTTTTTTTTATTTTTTTTTATTTTTTTTATTTTTATTTATTTTTATTTATTTTTTTTTATTTTTTTTATTTTTTTGTATTTTTTTGTATTTTTTTTTATTTTTTTTATTTTTTTTTATTTTTTTTATTTTTTTTTATTTTTTTTTATTTTTTTTTATTTTTTTTTATTTTTTTTTATTTTTTTTTATTTTTTTTTATTTTTTTTTATTTTTTTTTATTTTTTTTTATTTTTTTTTTTTATTTTTTATTTTTTTTTATTTTTTTTTATTTTTTTTTATTTTTTTTTATTTTTTTTTATTTTTTTTTATTTTTTTTTATTTTTTTTTATTTTTTTTTATTTTTTTTTTATTTTTTTTTATTTTTTTTTATTTTTTTTTATTTTTTTTTATTTTTTTTTATTTTTTTTTATTTTTTTTTATTTTTTTTTATTTTTTTTTATTTTTATTTATTTTTTTTTATTTTTTTTTATTTTTTTTATTTTTTTGTATTTTTTTGTATTTTTTTTTATTTTTTTTATTTTTTTTATTTTTTTTATTTTTTTTATTTTTTTTATTTTTTTTTATTTTTTTTTATTTTTTTTATTTTTTTTATTTTTTTTTATTTTTTTTATTTTTTTTTATTTTTTTTTATTTTTTTTTATTTTTTTTTATTTTTTTTTATTTTTTTTTATTTTTTTTTATTTTTTTTTATTTTTTTTATTTTTTATTTTATTTTTTTTTAAAGAAAATACATAAAAAAAACTAATAATTCTGATATTGATACACTTGAAAGTATTTTTTTTATATTTTGATATTTGATGTTTTTTTTATATTTTTTATACATTTTTATATATTTTTTATGGATATTTGATACTAAAATAAAACTAAAGTTCATGATATAAGAAAAAGAAACTTTGTTTTTATCATAAAAAAGATCATTGATAATGTGAAGATTTGTTGTCAAGCCTATTCCATTTTTATCATCATTTCCTGTCCAATCCTCATTTTGTGTTGAAATTTGATATTGCCTTGCCAAATGGGCCTGCAAGCTTGGGCATATCTTTTTATTCTGAGTATTCCAAAAATATTCCTTTTCTTCGTTAGTATTCTTCTTCTTTTTACTACTTTTATCTTTGATTCTCTCTCATTTATTATTTTTTTGTGTACTAATATCTTCCAGCCACTTGACATCTTGGTTTGGACCTTCATAGTTGTTTCTTGTTCAACAAGGTTGGCATTTCTAAGAGGTTGCCAATTTGTATAACCTTCCCAAGGGAATTCTTCTTCAGTAAGTATAAATTTTTGTTCATCTTTATCTTCTTCTTGTATGTCCATTTGACGGAATAATCCTGCTTCATTCTCATATTCTGATCCCAAGATGTTTTTCTAAAATATTCGGTGAGTGTATTATATCTTTTATGAGCTCATTTGTGGCATTGTTCCTGATGGATTTAAGTTTATTTTATTTTGAATTAATTTCTTTTGCAATATAAAAGTTATTATAAGCTTCCCCAGAGGATCTGTCTTCAGGGTGTAAGTGCTTTGGTTTATTTAATTCCTGTTGTATGTCAATTTGTCCAAATAAGGTTATTCCTTCTTTAAATTCATTCTTGAATTTTTTTAATTGCATATTTCTTCCTATACTGCCTTCCATATCTTCTTTCCTCAAAGTGTAATTATGTACATCTATTTTTGAAGATTCTTCTTCTGGACATAAAGGCATATTTTTTACTTGCTTTTGTTTATTTCCCCTTATAGGGCTTTCAATTATTCTTGTTAATTCTAATTCTTCTCTGATAAGTCTTGGATCAATATTTTCTATATTAGAGTATGATTTATTTTCACCACCAATTCCTCCCATCAGAATGCTAGGATCAATGTTTTCAAGATTTGAGGGAAAATATATTTGTGGATTCTCCAAATTAGTAAATTTCTTTTTGTGTGTAGCTCTTTGATGAAAAGTATGTTTATTAATTGTCTTACTTTCTCCTTCATTAGATATTGAAATTTCTTGAGGATAAGCATTTTTATTATGATGTGAATTTTCAATAGTATCATTCAAAATTTCATTTAGACCTGCATATTATTCTGATTTTGGAATTATATCAATGTTTTCCTCCTGAATTTTGAGGTGGTTTGGAGTAATAATGTCCTTCTTTTTGGAAATTTTATCTTTGAGGGAAACTTCTTTTAATGCTTTTAGTGCTGATTTATCAATTTGGGAACTTGAACCTTTAGATTCTGAGGTGACACTGATTATTGTTACAACTGGATTGATACTTGATTTCCAATTATTCCTAAATGTTCCCTTTGAAAGGTACTTCAAAGCTTTGATAGGTGAGAGGCGCTTGGTGAGTGACTTTCTTTTGATTTCCTCAGGATTCCTGAAATTATAACTGTTTATGGCTTGAGATACTTGGTTACAAGTATTCCCATTTTCTCTTCTTAAACTTAAAATTACTGTAACATTTCTTTCTTTACTATTTGAATTGATATCTTCTGTACTAATTGGAGCTAATTCCTCATGAATTTTCACTTTGTCTTTGGAATCCTTCACTTCTTCACTATCAAGTACTTGATGAGAATTTTACACAAAATTATATTGGTTTTTGGGCCTCAGTTCCTTCTCTTTTGGTAATTCTTTCCAATCTTCCAATTTAGAAACTTCACATGTTTCCATTCCTGCTGGTGGCTCTTCTCTCCATCCTACTTTCTGTGGTGAAAAAATTGCTAAGCAAAGGCTTCTTCCATCTGGCTCTATGTAACTGAATATTTCCCCTTTTTGTTGAGAAAAGTCTAGTCTTATGTTATTATCTGCAAGCAAAGGCCTTCCCAATACTGTGTGAACTGCTCCTCTTGCTACAAAAAGATGTATATTTCTTTCTTCCCCAGTGACTGAAGTGATTGGGGTAAATTCTGCTAATCCAACTATTGAGGTACAATGCCCACCAATTCCTCTTAAATTAATGTTAAGGCATCTTGTGGTAAGTCCTGCTTTAATTGCCAAATCCTCTGGTATTATATTTAATTCTGATCCTGCGTCAATTAATGCCATTATTTTATGTCCTTCTTCTCCCAAATATACTTGCATAAATCCCAATGGACAGGCATAATGTAACTTTGGCTGTTCATAATTACCCAGACTATGATTTATGAGTTTGGTTTGAATTCCCTTTGTATCAATTGAGTCAATAGATTTTTTCTCTTCCTATGACAGGTTCTTTAATTGATTGAAAAACTTTGGTGACATGACTAAAATTTATTCCAAGGTAAGATTTATTTTCTGATCCAATACCTTTTTGATAATTTGTGCCATAATCTCTTGAATATCTAATTTCTACTGTTTTATGATTTTCATTTCATTGAATTTCTTTATTGGCTCTTGATTATTTTTGGTTTGATCAGTTTTAGGTTCCTGTGGAAGTATTTCTTTTTCATTTTTCACCAGTTGAGGCTTCTTATATTTAGTTGGAATAATTGTTTTCTCTTCTTCCTTTTGCTCATCTTCAATATAAGCTCCAGGTATATTTGGTCTTTTGTTTATTGGTGTTTTCACTTTTGAATGTGATCTTAAAGCATCTTGATTGGTATTTTCTGCTCTTGAGTTTCTTTCTTTAGTATTTCTTAATCCATAATTATTTAAAGGAGGCTCATTGGCTGATTAAATAGTTGGTGGCTGCCAGCTTCCCCAGTTTTCAACTTTGGCAATAGCAGTTGAACTATCATCTTTCTTCAATTGAATTATGCTCATTTGATTAGGTTTGGGTAGTGCTTCTTTAGCTTCATCTTCTTTCATTCCCTTTGTAAGTTCTTCTTGCTCCTTTGCAAAATATTCAACTAACTTCTTTGGAGCTATTTTACCATCAGTTGGAACTCTTTGCCAATTGGGAAATGAAAATCCACCTCCTTGTCTGCTAGCCCATTTCTTATTTTGATCTTCAAAGAGGTAGTTTCATCTATTAACTGAATGTCCTTCCTCCAAACAATAATAGCATTTGAGATATGGCTTTGGTATGTTTTGTGCTGGTGTATAAGGAATATGCCTTTGTGAAAAGGGTGGTAAGCTATCTTTTGGGTACCTTGTTTGATTTTCCTGCTTGAATACCTGTCCTGTTTTATTTTGAGGTAGTACTGCTTCTGTAAATTCCTTAGTTTGCTTAATGAAGTCCTTTATTCCTTTCTTTCCTTCTTAATCCTGAATCCTGGGTCTTTGTTGTTCTTTAATTTTATTATTAAGATCCTTCAATTGATTCAAGGAATTTCCCATTGTTTCATCTTCAAATTGAACTTTCTTTGCTTTTGTCTTATCTATATGTGGTTGATTGGATTCATATTGGGAACTGGTATCTTCAACTCTGTCCCTTGATATTATCACAGTTTCTAACTCTTGGTCTATATAGCTCTTCAATACTTTCATTTCTGGTACAATATATCCACCATCCCTTGCTTGGATCATGACCTTATCTCTTCTAATCTCCTTAATTATGGAAGTCCTAATTTCTGGTGAAAGGCTTGCATAGAGTTCTTCATTATGCTCAAATTCTCTTCTAATATATCCATATTTATACAGATAATTTGTGATCTTTTCATATTCTCCAATAAATCTCTTGTATTCAGCTAAGTTTCTAATTCCTCCTGCTCTTTTGGTATTATTGAAAATCTTCTCCAAAGATTCTGGTCTATATCTTCTGTCTGGCTCTACTCTTCCCCATTCTGTAGTAAGTTCTTCTTTAAGTTTTGTCCAGTTTTTCTCTTCATAACCTTGCACTGCTTCAATTTTCTCCTTAACTTCTTCAGATGCTGACATAAAAATAACTAGTCTTGCTATATCTTCTCAACTAGCTCCTTCAATTTCAGCTTCTGCTTCCACTCTTTTTATGAATTTTTCTACTTCATTACCATCAAAAACAAGATTATAATCTTTAGCTCTTATCTTAACAATAGTAGATGTTACCTTAGGAGTTTCTTTTTGTAATGGACTTGGATGGTTTGGTGTAGTTAAAAATACTTTCTTTGGAATAATCTGTTATCTTTGTTCTGTTTTGGGTGTGGATGTTGCTCTAGGGCCAGGTGTAGGTGATATTGGTGAGTCTTCAGGCCTAAAATGCCTTGGTAATGTGGGTTCACTTGGACTAGCTCCATGTGTGTAAGATGTTTGTTCCCTTCTTTTTCCTTTCTTTTTACTTTGTGTTAATAATAAATATTGCATTTGCTTCATAAGACTTTGGATCTGTACTGTTTGATCTTCCTCTTCACTTTCTTCTGCATACTATCCTTCTACAGTATCTTCAGGTAATGGTGGTAAGTCAGATGTTGATTGTTGATTCATTTCTACTTGATAAACTGATCCTTTAAATTATTTTGTACTTCTCTTGTTTTTCCTTGCTTCTTGCATTAACTTGAAGAAAAATCTCCTTAATTCTTCCTTTTCCTTCTGTTCTGTTCTTGGTGTTTCAATGAGTAAATCAATATCCTTGGGTGTTTGATTTTCTGGTGTTCCTTCTTTTAATGGATAATAAAAATGATATGATTGATTTGAGGATTGTGATGGTGACGATAATTTGAAATGGGATTTGTTTCCAGATTACAGATTGTACAAGAATGTTGATGGTTAATTCTTGATAATGAAAATGATTTTTTTGTGAGTTATGTTGATTTGATTATCTTCTTTCTTGATTATTGACTAACTATTGAATGTTGAAGCTGAAATGGCCACTGTTGGGACACCAGATGTGTAACTCCTTTTAGTGTGGGATTGGATAAGGCAGTCCTTGAGGGGGAAATCACAGGTAAATAGTTTTGAATTGCTGAAATAATCCTGTAACCAAGGGTGCTAATGGTGATTTAGCTTCCCCTCTGAATATACTAAACAATCTCCCTACAGAGCTCACAAATCAATATTTAAGATTGTGGCTTTACAACTAGAGTAGACTGTTCAGCAGTCTCTATCAGACCTATTCAATAATCAGATAAGTAACTTATAAGTTAAAAAAAGTATAAAATATAGTTTTCAAATAATGATATAAGATGATTCTGAGGGTAAGAACTTAATAGTATAAGAGGTTGATTTAATATAATAGTAATAATATATATTTTAAGAGGTAAGTTCAATTTGATGTTATATCTGTTATGATACTCAATGGTTTGAGAAGTTAATTGTTAATAAAATATAGAAATAAGACCTTTAATACTTTATTGGTAAGATATTGTTCAATATAGAGTGTATGTTTGTCAAATATATGAGTGATATAAAATAATATAAGGGTAGGTTTTTTTCATATATAATAATAATACTATATATTTGTAAGGTTGGTTTTTTTAATATGAAGATATGATAAGGATATTTTTCCTTTATAAAGTAAAGGTTATGGGGATAAACTCAATATTATGAGTATTATTTATAGTATTATAATTATAAGACTAATAATTTGAGCATAGGGTGGATTAATAATAGAAAGTAGACCTTCTTTTATCTACTATTAATTAGAAATAACTATGAACTAAACTTATAAGTCTATAATACTTTTAATAAAATAACTAGATTATAATACTAGAAATGGATGGATGAATTTTTCTCCTTCTTGGTATATAATTCCCATTTAATAATAATACTAGGTTGACCTACTAGTGAGGGATGAATAATTACTCTCCTTCTTGGTATATAATTAATTGCATTCATTCATGGGGAAAAAAGGAAGAAATGAGGGAGAGAGGCCCTCTATTTATATTCTTTAGGCTCTCCATAGAGGCACTCAAAAACAAGGGACTTAGAATTTATTTTCACTTCTTTTGGCTGGGATAATTTCTTTATAGTGGTGAGATACCATTTGTTTGGTTTGTTGCACCAATTTATGTATGATTATGTAATCTGAGATGTTTTTTCTGGTGAGGAATTTTAAGATGGTGTCATTTGATCAAGATATTGCACCATATGTTTGGTTTGTTCCACCATTTCTGGTGGGATGAGGGGATTTTGTACAGTTATTGCACCATATGTCTGTGCAATGTTTGAACTGTAGGTGGAGAATGGTATGTTTTGTGTGGATTCTATTTGTCCTGTATGAGTTTTAATTTTTATTCATTTAAATTGAATTCTGTTTTTAATTTATATTTACTGGCTTATCAGGTGGCTGTGCTTGTGTTTCCACAGATATGCTGTGTAGTTTGAGGTTTTGATGGATTTTCCTTGCATAAATTAATTTATTTCTTTTTCTTTCTGTCTTGTGACTGTTGTTTAATACAGTTTTAATTTATTCCTTATTGAAGTGGCCTCAGTTTAATAAATGCATTTATGAGTAATCCAAAGGTTGAGCAGAGCCTGGGTAACTTGAGTGTTTCACTACCCCTCGTACTGGTAAATTTAACATTCTTGCTAGCTTGTCTTTTTCTTTTCCTTATTTTATTGTTATTCTTGTCATCAAATGGACCATTCTTCCAGGATTTTCTTATGGGATTATACATGCTGATGACCTTCAATCCATTGTATTGCTGAATTCCTCTATTTTACTCGATTAATGACTATTTTTTTTAGTCTTCAAGTTATATTCCTATAAATGAAATTTAACTTGAAACTGGGCCAATAAGGTATGGAATACCACAATGCAAATGGTGGATTAACTCTGGTGTTGAGGCCAGGGCAAGCTATGACTGGTTCCCACTTATGAATATTGAGCCTGAAAATTGTTGGATTGGTACAGGCTTTTAAATGAACCCCTCCATGGGTCATACACAGGCAATTCTCACATGCTTGGCCAACCTTTTGGCACCTGTTATCTGGCCAGCAATTTGCTTGTGCAGGTGGCCCAATTAACTGCAGATGCTCAAATTCCTGAGGCCCATCTGCGCGGATTATCTACAGCCTCATATGCATTAGCATAACACCCAATTATGATCATTGAAGCCAGATATTGTTGCGCAGTGACACATTCAGCAGCACGCCAACGCAGGTCATATGCCGGGAATTGTCACACACATGGCAGAAATTTTGGCATGCATCTTCTGACCAACATTTAGCTCATGGGGGTTGCCTAATTATCTGGAGATTCTCACATGTGTCAGGAAAAAACCTGATGCCAATCTGCATGGATTAGTTACAGCCTCAAACACAATAGGGGAGAATGTGTAAGTGGATTACAGGTCACACCCAGTGCACCTTATTCAAGTCACACATTCACACCTGGAATCCCAGTAGGTGTGAGACCACAAGAATGTTTGCCAAAAAAACTCATGTTTGGTGGCATGTCACCGTACATACCTCACCCTCCCAAAAAAAAATATAACAATGGGGAAATTTTGATTTCCACAAGGGTACTGCATGACCATTAACTTGCATAAGATTCAATTACTGTTTTCTGTCACACCAGCAAACAAGCCTGCATCCTCCAATATTCCACTGTACAAGAAGCTTCTATATCCCATCCAGTTTTTTCATACCATAATGTTAACTTTGTTACACAAATAATGCATAATATGTGGCATAGCAAGTAGTAATATGTTCATACCCACATTCTTTCCACCTTGCCTGCATATATGCCCCAAATTAGCTACTTAAACCATAAATACAATTGGCCCATGATCTAAACGACTATCCACGTAACCACAGGAAATCCCTATTTTGACCCATTTCTGCCTCTCATATAATCTCCTCCACCTCTGATTTTTGCTCTTCATTACTTTTAGCAAAACCATACTTATCATATTATTTCCCACTGTCCTCAAATAATTCATAATAGACATACTGTCAACCACTTTGCAGCCACTTTGCATTGGGATGATTAATCTTTTCATTAAAATTAATAGAAATATATACTTACATACTGATAATTCCCACTCAGATTCTTGGCTTATCCTATGGCACAATCAACACAATATATTTCTATATCTCCCCAATCCAAAGTATACTATTGGCTCTCTCCCTGGAACTCTTTCGAACAGGTTGATACCATTCCTTGGGGAACCACAAACTTTCATTCACTGTGGTCCTGGTGGGGCATGGATTGAAAATTGCCAATTCAGTCCTACTAAAACATTATTTGTTGAAGAAGTATTGATGACTGATCAATATGATCCTTCCTCATGTCAAAAGATAAATATAGTATTGATGTTCTTCACATGGTATCCAAACATTCTAATAATAATTGAAAGATTTAGAAAACAAGACTTCAAGCTTAACATTCCCAAAGAAATTGACTGTCATTCTTGTAGTCAATGTCAAAATTTTACTCCCACAACTCCCACTCCAAACTCAACTCCACACTCATATCCAGCAGTCTTTTCTTTGTCATCCAAGAAAAAAAAGATACAATTACCCAGTGGATCAGATCTTCCCATGATGACCCCCTATTCCATAATTAATACCTCCCTCCTACCTCATCAAAAAACTGGACTAGATTTTCTCTGGGCTGGAAAAATCCCCAATGGACAATCTTCCCATAACCTTTGGGACACCTCACCCCCTAGATCCACTTTTAAAGACAGGCACATAATTAAAAACAAGGTGGTGAGCTCCTTTGAATACCTTTTGACCAATTACCCTCTTGGTGGACTGCTTGCTGATGATATGGGTTTAGGTAAAACCATTCAGGCCATTGCATTAATTGGTACCTCCAAGGAGCAGGTAATTACAACCCCCCACCACTCCATTCCCACCTTTCTTAATAACCAACTGGAAATTAGAAACAACAAAGCATTCTCAGGCTGGAGCACTGCAAGCTAATGTTTACCATGGTCCCACTTGTCACTAATTCTCTGAGGCCAAAATCTTACAATGTGATATTGTCATCGCTTCATACAATACTATCACCTAATAACTCAAACAAACAAATAACTCTACATCATGCCTTTTTTAAAAATACATTGGCATTGTATAATTTTGGATGAAGCACAGTGAGTGTCTGATCTTTTAATAAATAAAATTAGCTATTATATCCCATATCCCTTGCCCCATCTTATAGCTATATTTGCTCTTAATACACTGACACTCACTGTGCCATTAATAGTCTCCACTAATACTGTTGAATATGTTTAATGGGTACACCCATTCATAACACCATTTATGACCTTTTGGGAATAATACCATTCATCACCCAACCCCAGAGCTCAGATCAAGATAAATTCTCACCTTTAATACTGAATAGTCTTCCCAAAGGTAGCAATGATATTTTGCATTTGGCATTGTGCCACACAAAAACCACACTTCTCCAATCCCTCCCCACTATTAGCCATCACTAGGAACTTCTCCCACTTAACCCAACAATGTAGCAAGAATATTCTGCATTATACAAAGAATTCCTATGATAAAAAAGCAAAGGAACAGGAGAATGTTTTAGAAGTATTAATAAGATTAATATATGTTGTGACCATCATATAATGCTTAGCACATTGGCGTATCTGGATTTGGAAGACCATGAGATCAGGAGCACTCAGCATAGCTCAACAATCACCCAAACTATTGTGGATGTGGAAACATGAATGACAAGTAATAAGATTGAAAACCTTCTCAAAAGCTTACTGAAGAACAAAGAATCAAAGTGTGGTCCATCAAAATGGGTGGTTTACTCAAAATGGACCCAATTCCTTAATTTGTGAGTAAATTTTCATATAAATCCATTCCCAATTACATTCATCTGACCTCCTTTTTTTTGGTAAAATTGGTATTGTAATTTCCCATCACTCTATCCTTTCAACAAAAATTGATGGAACAATTACAGCAAGAGGGAAGGAGAGGGCCCTGGAGAAATTCTTCAATAATCCTTAATGTGAAGTACTCATTGCATCCACTTCCACATCTGGAACAGGCCTCAACACAATATGTGCTAATATCATCTATTTAATGGTGAGGGAACCCCCAAAATTCTGCCCAAATTTTTGCACTCTGACATCCACATTCCCAGGAGCGCAATTGGAACCCAGCCATTGAGGCTCAGACTGTGGATTGACTCCATTTTATTGGCCAGCACCCAACTGTGAGGGTTATTCACTATATCACTCCTCATTCAGTTAAGGTCAACATGCGGAAGGTACCTTTCAAGCTTATAAGGTTTGTCTATGAAACTCTTGATAATAGGAACAATATCAAGAGTACTATGAGTGTTCTCAGTAGAAAAATCTAATATAAAAAAATATTATAACCACAAATTTAAATATAATTATTAAAAATAATTATATAAAAAAATTAATTTAATTATTATTATATAAAATAATAATAAAAAATATATAATAGTTATAATAAATTATAATTATTCTATTATTTTTACAGTCACTGACAATTATAACAATAAGAAGTGTAAAGCTCTTAATGAGACAATTACATGTGGAAAATATAAATATTTAACCACTTATAAATAATATATAAATATTATTTATAAAAGAATTATAACACACACTGTGCAGAAATAATTCTTATAGAAAAATTCTATATAAAAAAACTACTAATAGATAAAAAAAGATATAGAGTTTTAGAGAAAACTTACTTATAATATTTACTTAATACAAAAAGTCAAACAAAAACCGTAATTATATTGAATAATGATTATAGGTTGAAAACATGCCAAAAATCAATATTTTCAAAGATAAAACAGCTTTTTATAATAAAAATTATTATTAAAGAGTTTTTGAGAGGAATTTGTGGATTTTAAAAGATATTTTAAAGACAACAATTTTATAAAAGAAAATATATTATAGGTGATTACAACAATAATCTAATTTCTATGATTTCAATTCTTTAATTTAAGATCTATAAAGAATAAAATACTTAAGAAATACTTTAATAATAAGATTTTATATATAACAAAACTTTACCTTGTTAAATTTCTAATATGATTGGATTAATAATTGATGATGGACAAAAACAGTGATGAAAAGACTCTTTTTATGTCTAAAAAGCAGCTCTCATGATTCATAGTGGATATAGAGGGCGTGCTCAGGTCAAAACTGAAAGACAATGCTTAAAAAAGAGGTTCTTAACTTAAGGTAACTTATTTTTAATTCCAATTTAAAGTTACCAGTGTTATTCTCAACTTCAAGTAGCTTTAATACCCATTTAAGTTAATTATTTTAAATTTCAATATAAAATAAAGTTATTTATATGAAAATTCATCACATGAACAACTTAAAAATAGAGTTGCAAGAAGAAATCTATTAAACTCAATTTTCAATTAATTTTGGAAGAAATCTTAACTTTCTTTAAATATAACTAAAAGAGTAAATTTCCAGGCTAATTACCCAGGAAATCTGTTTATAAAAGATACTTAAAATTATAAAGGATACATAAAATTTAATTAATATATAGATAATATTAAATTGTAAGCTGTGTGAAGGTTTCAAGCAAATAAATTAAGAGTTTGAGTTTTAATGAATTTTTGAAGTTATTGCTATTTTTCCATGTAAAATAGCAATACGCACTAAACCTTAGCTTTTGATAAGGTTTTGATGCTTATAACCTTAAAGGTTTAGGGTAATTTGAGCTTTTACAGGTCTCAAAACTTTAATTTCAAGCCTGCATATTGGGATTTACACTTTGGCAGCTTGAAATTCCTGTCCAGATTGGGATAAAACCAGCTTAAGCTTTAAGGTTGGATCAAAGTCTAATCTTAACGTTTAAATAAGGTTTAAAATCCTCCAATACAGGTGGAAAACCTTAATTGAATCCTTGCAGATCCAAAAAGGTGGGTACCCCAGCTCTGTTTGGTCTTTTTGCGTGGATTTTGCCCTTTTATTTATTTCAAGCCATACTATGGCATTAAACCCTTTTAAATTGAGCTCACACAGGATTTACATTCTGTATGGCAGATCCTCAGCCAATTCAGTAAATATACACAACACCTCAATTTTAACTAAAATCTTGGTAGGCTTGCATAAAACCTATCCAACTTTAAATTTAAGCTTATTCAAGGTTAAATTTAACAAATTGAAAAAATGTTAAAAAAGTTACATTAGTACCATGAGATTCTTAAATTTTCCAATAGCATAAGAAATAAGCCTTTTTGGGTATAACAACCTATGGGTGTACCCTAAGTCATTTTTGGTGTAGAATCCAAAAATGACATAATATTTATAACTTTGTTTACCGAAGAAAAGTTAAACTTATTTTTTATTTTTTTTACTTTAAATTCAATTGAAAAGTCTGTATATAAAGTCATTTGTGGCCTTATGGGTATGTTATACATACCTCACAGGCTCACATTCCCTACCCCCAAAAAAATTGTACCACAGCTTTCTTTTAGTAGTATACCCCCAGGTTAATTGGGGGGTATCATCCACTTTCCAACCTCTTTACTTATACTTTCAAGTATTTAAAGCACCAAATTCAGATGTTTTATTGAGGAATTGGTCTTCTCTCATGTCTAAATCTTCTGAGAAACATTTGGGAATAAGGTATTTTTTTGGCTACAATCGATTCATCTTCATGTTGTGGATTTCTGTACCTGACCAAGTACTCTCTTTCATTTTTCCCCTAAGTCTTCTTTCTTTCAAGACTTTTAGTACTTTTTTCTTTTCACTTTGATCAAGTGGAGGTACTTCTAAGGGTGTTTCATTTCTCAAAGGAAATAATTCCTTATCACTTGAAGTGTAATTCTTTACCAGACTAACAGGAAAAGTTGGATGTTTGTTTTCCAATTCTCCTGAAAGTTCTACCTGTACTGCATTTGTCCCATGAAGCGCTTTCATAATAAATGGTCCCGCAAAGAAATATTTCAATTTCTTTGGACCTTTAATATTATTAAAGCTCAAGGGTGAAACCAGTATTAAGTGCCCTACTTTGAATTCTGGGGTTTTATGACTTTTATCCCATTTCTGTTTAGCATATTCAAAGGCATCATTCATTCTTTGATTTGCATGATTCCTTACTTTATCAACCAAGGACTTAAATCTTGAAGCAGTTGGTTTAATATAAACTAAATCCTTCTTCAAAGTATCAACTGGAAGTTTAGGGTTCCATCCTTTTTCCAACATTGCAGGAGTTTTGCCTGTTGAAGCATGGGTGGAGATCTTGTAGGCTAATTCCAATGCTGGTATAAGAGTACACCAATAATGGGTAAAGCTATCAGAATTTTTAAACTCCAGGCCATAACAACACAATCTTCTGATCATGTCCTCAAGGGTTTGTATCATTCTTTCTTCTAACCCATTTGTTTGTGGATGTTATGCTGTTGAGAATGATAGTTTTGTACCCAAAAGCTTATGTAAATTGGTCCATACGGCTGATGTAAATTTTGGGTCTCTCTCACTAATGATATTTTTAAAGAGACCAGTATTGGATATAACTCTGTTCCAAATCAAAAGAGCTGTATCCATAGCTGTGTCATCTTTATGACATGGTAAAAAGATTGGTGTTTTGATATATCTATCTACAATGACAAGACATGCATTGTAACTTTTATCACCTCTGGGTGGTAAGGCAGTTACCCAATCCATATGAGCTACTTCCCATGGGGTACGTGGTTCTTGAATATGAATAACCAAACCAAATCTTTTACCAGTAGCCTTATTGGATTTCTGACATCTATCACAACTATGACAGTACTCAATGACATCTTTTCTCCAAGATGGCCACCAGGAACATGTCTTAATTCTCTCCATTGTTCCGTCTTCTGGCAGATTTCCAGAATAACTGTTATCATGGCATTCTAGCAGTATTGTGTTAATTAACATTCTACTACACAGGACCATGACACATGTGTGTTTAGATCTATGATATAAGATACCATCAAATAAATGGAATCTTCCATTGTCATAAGATGGTTTCCCAATATAATCCAGAGAATTAGCCAAAGCTTCATCTTTGCAATCTTTGTCAAGTAGAAAAGTAAGAATGTGACCATTCTTATCCATCTTATAGCTCTCTCTAACTTCTTCAAAGAATTATGTTCCAACATCTGTGATGTTAATTCCTTCAATTGGAATTTGAGGTTCTGCACCTGTGGGAACATAGGCAGGATTTTCAGGTGTATTGGGTAATGCCCATCTACTTAAGCCATCAGAATTCATCTGAATATTTCCAGCTTTATGTACTATGATCATATTGCCTCTATATTCCTGTATAGCAATCTGCCATCTTAACATGTGTCTGTTTGGAGTCTTCATTTTAAGAAGTGATTTTACTGCATTGCAATCAGTAATTACTTCAAAACCACTACCATCAAGATAATAATGAAGTTTTTCCAGAGCCCAAACAAGGTAAAGGCACTCCATCTGGCTAGCTCCATATCTGGCCTCAGTAGGTTTAATTTGTCTTGAAATAAAAAAAATTGGACCTTCATAAGGTTTGTCATTGACAATTTGAACTTGATGAAGAGCTGCACCTAGGACCTCACCACATGCATCAATATACATCTTGAAAGAAAGTTTCCAGTCTGGCATCATTAATAATGGTGCATTGGTCAAGGCATATCTGATTTTTTCATATGCTTAAATCCTCTCCTGTGTCATTTCAAAGATAGTTTGTTGATCACAAATTCTGTACAATGATCTGGCATGGATTGCAAAATCTTTAAGGTGTTGCCTGTAATAACTGGCAAACCCTAAGAAAGACATCATTTCTTTCTTGTTCTGGGGAATTTGTTTCAGTAACACTGCAGCCACTTTCTTTTTATCAACACCAAGGCTCAGTCATGAGACTACATGTCCTAGGTGTTCAGCTCATGAAACCCAAAATTACATTTTTCAAGAGCTATTTTCATTTTCACTTGAAGGATTTTCTTAAGTACTAATGAAAGTCTCTCTAAATACAATTTCCAGGTTTCTGAACAAAAGATAATGTCATCAATATAAATGATTAAACATCCCTCTGATAATTAATGTGGGAATATGGTGTTCATCATCCTTTGATAGTGAGAGGGTGCATTTTTAATACCAAAACACATCCTCAAGTATTCATAAGTACCACAATGAGCAATAATCCTCAATAATTTCCTAGCATGAGGTGTTAAAGCATTCTTATGGAAACCTTGGAAAGCATCCATAGAGGTGATAAACTTTGCTTTGGATAATTGAGTCAAAGTCTCATGGATTCTAAGAATTGGATACCTATCTGGAATAGTGTAAGTATTCAATTCTCTAAAATCACCAATCATCCTTGAATTATCATTATTCCAAGTAATGATTACAGGAGTTGTGAATTCTACTTCTTCATTGTGTCTAACCTTTCTAAGAACTCCCAGTTTCATCAGTTAATTAATATGATTTTCTAATTCTTCTCTGGCCCTAGGGCTAACTGGGTAAGCTGGTCTTCTTAAACGTGGAGGGTAGGGTCTTTCAACATTAATCATACTGTCCACTTCATGGCCTTTGATAGCCCCAAGTGGTTCATTATCACAAGCAAAGGCTTCCCTGTATTGAAATAAAATTTAATTATGTTCTTCCTTCATTTTAGTGTTAATTCAGGATTAATTTGTGCTCCAATTAATTGATCCGACACATATTTCTCTTTATTAACATTTTTTACTTGTCTGATTACAGTTATTTCTCTTTTTTCTGGAGGAAAAGCAAATTTTTGCATTTTATTGTCTCCTATAGTGAAATACCTGTCTTTATGACTATTAATATCAATACCATAAATATTGAGATAATCATTTCCAAGAATAAAGTGTTGGGAAGTACAATTATTCATAACAACAAATGCAACTTTTAATCTGATACTTCTTATAGGATGAGGGAATATCATTTCTGCTTCAAATATACCCAAGGGGAGCATATTTTGACTGTAACTGCTGAATTTTATACCTTCAATTGGCATTAACATGTCTTTCCAATTGGTATAAATCTTGTAAAGATAATCTTTTCCAACACAAGTACAAAAAGCACCTGAGTCAAGATGTATCTTGGCTTCTTTGTTGTTTATCACAATATTGGTGATACAAGATGATCCAGCTGTATACCCTTTACCTCTGGCTGGTTTGGTCTTCTGCATTATAGCATCTTGTATGTGTATGAGATCCATACATTCATCAATGTACTATAGTAAGTGAGTATGCACTTCTGTGACCTCAAAGGAAACATTAATATTTTCTATCCTAATTTCATCTGGAAATTCCTCCTCTTCAGAAGGCTCAGAATCACTCTCATGTACAGGGACATAATTTGTTCTTTTGTTTCATCTTTTTCAACTTCTATCTCATTGATTCTTGTCTTTTTGGGACAAGTTTTAGCCAAATGAGATGTACTTCCACATGTGTGACATTTCAAAGGAGCTTTGCAATGTGGTTTATTGTGTTTTGAAATTGGTTTCCCACTGGTCTTGTTGTCCATTGAGGGTTTATACCAATTTCCACCAATTTTTGTTCTAGTAGTTATGTCCTCCATAACATTCATATAATCTGCTGTAGAGCAAGGCTCAATACATCTGCTTTGTATAGCATGCTCAAGGTCACCACCACACTCTCTTAATATCCTTTTATGTACCATTATTTCAGACATATCAGGATGAAGGGAAGTTAATCTGTACTTTTGTTTAAGAAACCAAGACATGGGGCTGTCCCTCTCAATAGTAAAAATGGCTTCTTCAAAAGAATTCTCCATTTAAAATATCCAGGAATAATTTTCCCGTTTGGAAATAATTTGTTCTTTCCACAAAGGCCATGAATGCTTACAATGGTTTTGTCTCATTTTGTAATACCATTTCTTTGCTGATTTGGTAAATAATGAGTGTAATCTGGCACTTATGTATTCATCTGGTATGTTAAAGTCCTCTTTGAACATATCAATTGTTTTCATAAATTCCATATGTTTATATTCCCATTCACCACTGAAGGTTGGCCATTCCTCTAATCTTGTAATGTCTTTAAAATTGCAAGCAGTTTCTCCTTCTGCATTACTTGAAGTCGTATGATGTAAGTCATTATTCAAGTTTAGCACATTTCTGTCAATAATTAGTGTAGAATGTCTTGGAAAATCATTCTTAAGTGATATATTGTTAATAATTGATTGAGTATCTTATTTCAATTCAAGTCTTGCTTTATCACTTTTTTCCAAACATTCTTGGAAAAGAGCTGCATTGTGCCCAGTTGAGGTTTCCAAGTTTTGAACTTGTATTCTTAATTCTTTTAACTGTCTAGTTATAAAAGAAATAGAGGAGTCATCTGGTTGATTGAGTAAGGTAACCTTAGACTCAATTCTTGCACAACTTTGTGCCAAAGACAAAATATTGTCTTGATTAATGATTTCAAGGCCAATAATGGTCTTTTGTGACTCTTTCACTTGTCCAACTTTGGCTGTATATACTCAAATGTTTTAAACTTTATTATAATTTCTTTATTACAAGTTACAATTTGGTTTACAAGCCTTACAAGATCTACTTCTTTGGAAAAGATTGGTTCAATGTTTCCTCTTCCTTGCTTTTGAATTCCATCAGAGTTCTTTCAATATTGAACACATTGTCCATGGCTGTCTTCTCTTTCTTGGGAATCCTGTAGTTCTGCGGGTAAGGCTTGTTCCACTTGGGCTTTTCCTTTCCCTTTTCCTTTTGCTTGCCCTTCTGGTTGGTCTTTGGGGTCAGCTTGGGCTTGTTTCCCACTTGTTGAGGTGGAATTTTGCTTGTGGAGGCTTGGGGAGCTTCCACTGGGCTGTTTTCCTTGCCTTGGGACAACTTCTTCTTCTGGTCCTCTGATAACACGCTTTTGTTTCTCAACCAAGCTTTTATCTGTTGGACTTGTCCTCTTCTGGTCCTCTGATAACACGCTTTTGTTTCTCAACCAAGCTTTTATCTGTTGGACTTGTCCTTTGCAAGACATGGGTGTCCAACCCTTCAGAAGTTCCTCCGTCTTTTCTAGCCCCATGAACTTCTTCACTTGAGGATATGAGTTCATGGTGCCTATCCAAAGACTTGGGAGAAGTTCCCACTCTTGCTGTTTTTCTGCCATAAACCAGTTCTTGTACTGAGACTGGTATATATCTATTGTTGCATGTGGAAAGTGATTCAGGTCTAACAACAGCAATAGCAGTTATGTCAGCTTCTGGACTCTAAATAAGAGTGTCAAAGGTTCTGGCTAACTTTTGGGAAATGGTGGAAGTTCTGGCATACTCCATTTGTGCCTCTACTCTGGGCTGACATTCTCATCTTTCAAATTGATGACCTGAATGTCCTGGTCCAGATCCATTTGATTGGATGGAGTAGTTACTTTCACTTCCAGTAGGAGTCATTTCAAGTCAATATAAAGCAAGTAAGACTAAGAAATGGATTGAATTCACCTGATAGAGCTTTAAAGGGTTCTTTGGTCATTAAACCCCTTGGTTCTGGGCTAGTTTGAATTTCAATACTAGACTCTGAGGCTTCAGAGTCTGAAGAACTTTCTCTGATGGATGACACTAGAGAAAAAGAAATTATAAGTTAATTTATCAAACAATAAAAATAACTTATAAACTCAACTTATTGGATAAAGTTGTTTTAATGTAATTTATGGCAAATTACATCAAAAATAAAGAAACATGTCTAAGATTAAAGAAAAAATTTTTTTAGTAAATATTTTTAATTTTCAAATTTGTGATTTAATTTTATATCTGCTTTAAAGAAATAATAATTATGCAATTAATAAGTTATTAATGAAAATTGTGTTATTATTCACTTTATACTAGAATAACTCAAAGAATAAATTTCAAGTCTGTAATGTGAAAAAGCCACTAGTTAGACAAAAGAAATTTATTCCAAGTCACTCAATAGTATATTGTTTCAAACAATATTCTTAAGAAAAGATTAACTTTATTAATACTATAAAGATTATTTATAAGGGATAAGTCCCAAAAAAGCCAATATTAAAGTAAATATGGCAATTGTATGTCAAAAAAAAGTAAAATAAAGTCTAGAATATGATTTATGTCCCAAATATTTGTTAAAATCACAGCTAGGCCCCCAAATGTAAGGTTTGTCTATGAAACCCTTAATAATAGTAACAATATCAAGAGTACTATGAATGTCCTCAGTAGAAAAATATAATATAATAAAATATTATAACCACAAATTGAAATAAAATTATTAAAAAGAATCATATAAAAAATAAATTCAAGTATTATTATATAAAATGATGAGAACAAAAAATAATAATTATAATAAATTATAACTATTCTATTATTGTTATAGTCACTGACAATTATAACAATAAGAAGTGTAAAGATCTCAATGAGACAATTACATGTGGAAAATATAAATATATAACCACTTATAAATAATATATAAGTATTACTTATAAAGGAATTAAAATACACACTGTGCAGGAATAATTATTATAGAAAAATTCTATATAAAAAAACTACTAATAGATAAAAAAAGATATAAAACTTTAGAGAAAACTTACTTGTAATATTTATTTAATACAACAAGTAAAACAACAACAGTTATCATACCAAAAAATGATTATAAGTTAAAAACATGCCAAAAATCAATATTTTTAAAGATAAAAAAACTTGTTATTATAAATGTTATGATTAAAGAGTTTTTGATAGGAATTTGTGGATTTTAAAAGATATTTTAAAGACAATAATCCTATAAAATAAAATATATTATAGGTGATTACAACAATAATCTAATTTCTATGATTTCAATTTTTTAATTTAAGATTTATAAAGAATAAAATACTTAAGAAATATCTTAATAATAAGACTTTATATATAATAAAACTTTACCTTGTTAAATGTCTAATATTATTGGATTAATAATTGATGATGGACAAAAACAGTGATGAAAAGACTCTTTTTATGTCTACAGAGAAGCTCTCATGATTCATAATGGATATAGAGGGCGTGCTCAGGTCAAAACTGAAAACCCATGCTTAAAAATAAGGTTCTTAACTTAAGGTAACTTTTTTTTAATTCCAATTTGAAGTTACAAGTGTTATTCTTAGCTCCAAGTAACTTTAATCCTCATTTAAGTTAATTATTCTAAGTTTTAATATAAAATAAATTTATTTATATTGAATTTAATCAAATGAACAGCTTAAAAATGAAGTTTCACGCAAAAATCTCTTACACTCAATTTTTAATTAATTTTGAAAGAAATCTTAATTTTCATTAAATATAATTAAAAGAATAAATTTCCAGGCTAATTACCCAGGAAATCTGTCTATAAAAGATACTTAAAATTTGATTTATATGTAGATAATATTAAACTGTAAGCTGTGTGAGATCTTCAAGCCAATCCATTAAGAATTGGATTTTTACTGAATTTTTGAAGTTATTGCTATTTTTCCACATAAAATAGCGATACACACTAAAACTTAACTTTTGATAAGGTTTTAATGCTTATAACCTTAAAGGTTGAAGCTTATTTAAGCTTTTTAAGCTCTTTTAAGCTTTGACAGGTCTCAAAACTTTAATTTCAAGCCTGCATATTGGGATTTACCCTTTGGTAGCTTGAAATTCCTGTCCAGATTGGGATAAAACCAGCTTAAACTTCAAGGTTGGAGCAAAGTCTAATCTTAAAATTTAAATAAGGTTTGAAATCCTCCAATACAGGTGGAAAACCTTAATTGAATCCTTGCAGATCTAAAAATTTGGGTAACCCAGCTCTGTTTGGTCTTTTTACTTTGTCCCACCTTTTTGCATGGATTTTGCCCTTTTATTTATTTGAAGCCATACTATGGCATTAAACCCTTTTAAATTGAGCTCATGCAGGATTTACATTCTGTATGGCAGATCCTCAGCCAATTCAGTAAATATACACAACACCTCAATTTTAACTAAATTTTGGAAAGCTATTTAAGCTTAAATTTAACAATTTTAAAAAAATGTTAGAAAAGTTACATTAGTACAGTGAGATTCTTAAATCTTCCAATAACATAAGAAATAAGCCTTTTTGGGTTTAAAACCCTGTGGGTGTACCCTAGGTCATTTTTGGTGTAAAATCCAAAAATGACATAATATTTATAACTTTGTTTATCCAAAAAAAGTTATACTTATTTTTCATTATTTTTTATTATTTTTTATTATTTTTTATTATTTTTTATTTTTATTATTTTTTATTATTTTTTATTATTTTTTATTATTTTTTATTATTTTTTATTATTTTTTATTATTTTTTATTATTTTTTATTATTTTTTATTATTTTTTATTATTTTTTTATTATTTTTTATTATTTTTTATTATTTTTTATTATTTTTTATTATTTTTTATTATTTTTTATTATTTTTTATTATTTTTTATTATTTTTTATTATTTTTTATTATTTTTTATTATTTTTTATTATTTTTTATTATTTTTTATTATTTTTTATTATTTTTTATTATTTTTTATTATTTTTTATTATTTTTTATTATTTTTTATTATTTTTTATTATTTTTTATTATTTTTTATTATTTTTTATTATTTTTTATTATTTTTTATTATTTTTTATTATTTTTTATTATTTTTTATTATTTTTTTATTATTTTTTATTATTTTTTATTATTTTTTATTATTTTTTATTATTTTTTTATTTATTTTTTTTATTATTTTTTATTATTTTTTTATTATTTTTTATTATTTTTTATTATTTTTTATTATTTTTTATTATTTTTTATTATTTTTTATTATTTTTTATTATTTTTTTATTTATTTTTTATTATTTTTTATTATTTTTTATTATTTTTTATTATTTTTTATTATTTTTTATTATTTTTTTTATTTTTTATTATTTTTATTATTTTTTATTATTTTTTATTATTTTTTATTATTTTTTTATTATTTTTTATTATTTTTTATTATTTTTTATTATTTTTTATTATTTTTTATTATTTTTTATTATTTTTTATTATTTTTTATTATTTTTTATTATTTTTTATTATTTTTTATTATTTTTTATTATTTTTTATTATTTTTTATTATTTTTTATTATTTTTTATTATTTTTTATTATTTTTTATTATTTTTTTATTATTTTTTATTATTTTTTATTATTTTTTATTATTTTTTATTATTTTTTATTATTTTTTATTATTTTTTATTATTTTTTATTATTTTTTATTATTTTTTATTATTTTTTATTATTTTTTATTATTTTTTATTATTTTTTATTATTTTTTATTATTTTTTATTATTTTTTATTTTTATTTTTTTATATTTTTTATTATTAATATTTTTTATTATTTTTTATTATTTTTTATTCATTTTTTATTTTATTATTTTTATTATTTTTTATTATTTTTATTATTTTTTATTATTTTTTATTATTTTTTATTATTTTTTATTATTTTTTATTATTTTTTATTATTTTTTATTATTTTTTTATTATTTTTTTTATTATTTTTTATTATTTTTTATTATTTTTTATTATTTTTTATTATTTTATTTTTTTATTATTTTTTTATTATTTTTTATTATTTTTTTTATTATTTTTTATTATTTTTTATTATTTTTATTATTTTTTATTATTTTTTATTATTTTTTATTATTTTTTTATTATTTTTATTATTTTTTATTATTTTTTATTATTTTTTTATTATTTTTTATTATTTTTTATTATTTTTTATTATTTTTTATTATTTTTTATTATTTTTATTATTTTTTTTTATTTTTTATTATTTTTTATTATTTTTTTATTATTTTTTTATTTATTTTTTTTTATTATTTTTATTATTTTTTATTATTTTTTATTATTTTTTATTATTTTTTATTATTTTTTATTATTTTTTATTATTTTTTATTATTTTTTATTATTTTTTATTATTTTTTATTATTTTTATTTATTATTTTTTATTATTTTTTATTATTTTTTATTATTTTTTATTATTTTTTATTATTTTTTATTATTTTTTATTATTTTTTATTATTTTTTATTATTTTTTATTATTTTTTATTATTTTTTATTATTTTTTATTATTTTTTATTATTTTTTATTATTTTTTATTATTTTTTATTATTTTTTATTATTTTTTATTATTTTTTTATTATTTTTTATTATTTTTTATTATTTTTTATTATTTTTTATTATTTTTTTATTATTTTTTATTATTTTTTATTATTTTTTATTATTTTTTATTATTTTTTATTATTTTTTATTATTTTTTATTATTTTTTATTATTTTTTATTATTTTTTATTATTTCTTATTATTTTTTATTATTTTTTATTATTTTTTATTATTTTTTATTATTTTTCATTATTTTTTATTATTTTTTATTATTTTTTATTATTTTTTATTATTTCCATTATTTTTCATTATTTTTTATTATTTTTTATTATTTTTTATTATTTTTTATTATTTTTTATTATTTTTTATTATTTTTCATTATTTCTTATTATTTCTTATTATTTTTTATTATTTTTTATTATTTTTTATAATTTTTTATTATTTTTTATTACTTTTTATTATTTTTTATTATTTTTATTATCTTTTATTATTTTTTATTATGTTTTATTATTTTTCATTATTTTTTTATTATTTTTTATTATTTATTATTATTTATTATTATGTATTATTCCTTTTTATTGTTTTATATTATTTTATATTATTTTTTATTATTTTTCATTATTTTTCATTATTTTTCATTATTTTTTATTATTTTTTATTATTTTTTATTATTTTTTATTATTGTTTTTTATCATTTTTTATTATTTTTTATTATTTTTTATTATTTTTTATTATTTTTGATTATTTTTTATTATTTTTTATTCATTTTTATTAATTTTTATTAATTTTTATTAATTTTTATTATTTTTTATTATTTTTAATTATTTTTTATTAATTTTTATTAATTTTTATTAATTTTTATTATTTTTTATTATTTTTCATTATTTTTTATTATTTTTTATTATTTTTTTTATTTTTTATTTTTTTTTATTTTTTTATATTATTTTTTATTATTTTTTATTATTTTTTATTATTTTTTATTATTTTTTTTTATTATTATTTTTTATTACTCTGCGGTAAACTTGACATCCATTTTCCACTAACTCCTCAGTATCTGAGCATACCCAAGGGTCATTTAATTGTGATGCTAGAATGGGAAATATAGCCATATCACACCATTCATGACGGCACTCACAGTTCTGCACATAATCAATTAGATTATCATCAAAATTACTTCAAAATGATGAGAAATATAATATGACTAACCCTTTGACAAATATTTGCAAGTATTTCCTTCTCCTTCTTTTTTACCAAATACTCCTCATCCTTTTTAATTGACTTTTATTCTCTTTTCAAACAAGAGAAATATTGCTCCATTAAAGTGGCAACAACCCTGTAGTTATTACAAGCCTTGTTCCAACATTAATGATGATACTTGGTGCTGATAAGTGCAAGACAGAAGGTATGTTAAAACACCATAAACATAAACTTGTTGAACAGATGTTGCCACACACTCTCCCAGTCACAAGTGAATTGCTTTAGTTCTAACTTGTGGAGCTCATTTTTGCAGTATCTTTGGAAACCCTAATACTGAACCTGTGTTTATGGCTCATTGAAAACATCTTTGGGGACATATCCCAGATGACCAGAAACTTGAATCACAATTTCACACTCTTTTGTGCTGGGTGGTGCTGAAAGTGAGGAAAACTCCTTATCCCGCACTTTGAGTAGGAACAGACAATGGGCATGTATGGCTGATCTCATCCCATGGACATTCTCAGGAATTTCCACTTTCAGCCATCTTTGTTTCTCCTTCTGTCTGGTGCATTTCACCACATTGTGGACTTTGCAAGCCTGGTTCCTTTGCTGTCTCATCTTGGATTGATTGAGCATACTCTGGGTGGGTGAACTCACTATTTGCCTGAGTGCCCTCCTCATGCATTATGAAATTGTCTCTCCTTGGTTCACCATTTGTTTCACTTTGAGTCGGAGACATGTTCTCATCCTCATCATTAATAGTTTTTTCTCTTGATGAACTGGCATGACCCGTTCTTGGGTTGGAGGCATATGAAAGATGATGTCCAGTGACCTTTTCATTATGGACCAGAGGCAAATATTCATAAAGTTCTTCACATGCCATTAAAACAAGCAGTTAACACATAAACAAATTCATAAAGACTGGTAATACTCACAATCTTTAATTGGCTCATCAGATTGGACTGTCTTTCCTTTAGGAGTGATATCTAACCCATGAAACAAACATATTAGATTTTGAAAACGTTTATACTCCAAAATCAAAATGACTCACTTTGATGAAGCATAAATCCCGGATTTCCCTCTGAGAGACCACTCTGAGTAACATTTTCTAATGGTCTTTTTTGTCACCCACCATCAACCCTTTTTCATGGCCCACATGAACCTGAGATCCTGATGGAATATTTAAGGATGGCTGTTTACTTTGCCCTAAGGGCTTGGGGGACTTCACAGGATTCCAACCAGGATTAAGGAGGAAGTCAGGTGGAAATTTTGATTGGGTTTTAGCCTTTGATAAAATTTCTGGTGTGCTTCCTGGTTCCTCAGAAACATGCATTTGTGTATTAGTAGGATTCTGGGGAATTAGAGTGATGGAAATATTTGGTATTGGCCAAGTGCTTGAAGTTTGAGCCATCAAAATTCCCACATCAATGTTGAAACCTGATACATTCACTGAGGATGCAATAGGGGTATTAAGTGGAATTTTGGGATTCATTGGTGACTGTGTTTGAACATATTCTATGCTAGATTCACTATCCAAGTCATGAACAGATCCTGGATGGGATTTATGTGGGTCTGAAGATGACATAAGGGGTAAAAAACTACAGTAATATTTTCAACTTGATAAAACAGCGGAGTATTATGATGAAATGGAGTGATCTCAGATGGAAAATTTCAAGCATATAATAGAGAAAGTCTATGAATAGTTAGTGGGAACCAAGTCTCTCATGGAAGTCTAATAAAACATCTTTTAGAAGAATTAACCTGCTCTATTTTTGAGCCCCTCTACTTTTGTTGGAAACCACACTGCAAAGCCCACCAGCATATATTGTGATATTTCCTTGATCTCAAAGGGGACCCATGGCACATAGATAATCAAATTCACTAAGCATTGCCCCCTCCCCATTGTCAAATGTTGTGAATTATACAAACTGCCAATGGATGAATCAAAATTCCCCAGCATTCTATACCCGTATGACATTATATTCATGAAGGTTTTACCCACAAAAGAGACATCACCTTTTCAAGAAAGGCAAGACAATCCAAAAAATTAAAAGCCCCCTGAGCTCAAACCAAATGCCAAGACCTTAGTTCCACTCCAAACTATTATTTAATAGAGTTATATACTTATGTCAGAAATAAGGTTCAAATGTTAATCACCTCAATTCAATGGTGACACATCATTAATGGAAACCCTCTCAATGGTCAAATCTGCTTTATCTCCATTTTTAAATAAAATAAAATATGTATGAGCATTGAGCAGCAAGGCAATTTACCAAAGTGCACTCCCAACTAATTCCCCCATCAAGATGTGACACATTATACTTTATCCCCTGAAGCTTGGCCACCATTACAAATGGGATAAAGTCTCCCACTGGCTCAAAAAATATCCCCCTTCATAAATAATAACTCAATTTTTTCCCAATTAATCACTCTCCTAAACAATTGCACTTCACCCATAGAGATTTATACAAAAACCAACCTTATTCACAATTCCCACAACAATGCAACCCCCTGCTATTCCTCAATGCATATATGCATGTCTAAACACTTCTCATCTCAAACACACTCTTTTCCTGAGGGTGAGAGGCAGGGAGTTGCCTTCACACCTTTCCAATATAAACAGCATATCAAAGAGCTCAAATCATCCATTGAACCCAAATCTATTCCAAACCTCCCTACCTCATAATCAGGATCTTAGTGCCTACAAATGTTATTGGATCAAATTTTCCCAACTGATTATTCTCAATTGAACCAAAGAACATTCTCCTCTCCACTGGGTCTCAATTCAACTGCACAGAAACCATACAGTGGGAGTCAAAACCTTCCCCCAAAAGACCTTGGAATGATAATATCTGACATTCTATCATTAAGGTATACTACACCCTGCAGGGCCTCATGCATTATAAACCCCTCCCTGAACCTGCTTATCCAGTAAAGTATCTCAAGCTCCAGTGGTCGCCCCACTCCTGCATTCCATATACCTCAAAATCTCAGTACCATATTTGTACATCTCCTATTGGAGCCACTGATTGAAAACTATATATGTTGTACTCAATGTTTCTTTCTTAATAGGCTTACTGAATCTTTCACAACTGAACAACCCCACTGTCAACACCATAATGAATCAAATGATCATGATCCCCCTTTCACACAATCATTAGGCAAATTCATCAATTCATTTGGACCCCACACCCAAAATACAACCAAAAGCAACCAATAATTTATACTAACAAAACATTTGATTTATCAACAATTCAAAAATTGGCTTTCCAGATTTCTACAGCAGGCTGTAATTATGGAAATTCTGCATCAAAATCAACAATCCCAAATTCCTGAAGGTTCCCCCAAATGTGAGATCTGGGATGGATTGGTCTGGAGATGCTTCACTGGCACTAGAAATAGAAATGACCCCCATTCATTTCCATTCCTGGTGCATTGGCCTTCTTGATTTATGTGGACTGGTTTGATGCACATGGAAATTCAAGTCGCTTGGCCAGCATTGGATCCATCATGCTTATTTGTCTTAATCTCCCCCGAAGTGAAAGATTGAAGCCAGAGAATGTCTATGTTGCAGGAATTATCTCTGGTCCAAAGGAGCCAACTGCCCTTCAATTGAATTTCCTATTAATTACACTCATCAAGGAGCTCAAAGAACTATGGAAATGTTACCATTTTCCACCCACTTCAACAGGTCCTTCAGGATCCTTTATCTGTGTTGCCATCCTCACAGCCATTGCGGATGTGGCTGCCATGCACAAGCTTACTGGATTTATTTCTCATTCAGGCAACCACTTTTGTAATTTTTGAACTATTCACAAGGCTAAAATTGAATTAATTGGTCCTCAATTTCACTACACATGCTCATACCAAAATCATAAATTACTCATTGCAAAATGGCTTTTGGAAACCCCAGAACAACAACAAGCAATTTTATCTGAGTATGGAGTGCAATATTCAATATCGGAAGACCTTCTGTATTGGGATGTAAAGAGAATGGTTAATCTTGACATAATGCATAATTTAATACTTGGAATTTTGAAGAATCATATAGATTTCAAATTGTGCATTCCAGAGGCCAAATCAAAAACATACTTCAGGTCCCACAGGAAATCCAATGACACCAACAGTTCAGAATCAGATTCAATGACCTCAAACAGCTCTCTTGATCAAATCACATTGAGAGAGACCTGCTTCCTGAGAAGAGACACAGCAAAAATAATAAATGAGTAACTCCCAACTACTTCCACCTAACAAAATTACTTCTCAATGCCCACCCTTCACATGCAACATCCATCTAGTAGTTCTGTGGGAATTCCCTCATTTGATGCAGATTACATCCCCACTTCCCAATTCCACTTTGAGTTGGATATAAGTGCACAAAGTGATCACCAGCTCAAGGGTGAGGCTCTGGAGCATCTCTGAAAAATCATATCTGATACCATAATTCCCTCATCATGGACAAGAGTACCCTGCAAAATGGGGTTGCCCTCTAATGGTAGTCTGAAAGCTTCTGGATATGCTCTCTTATACAAGGTCTATATTCCATTTTTAATTTTAAGTCAACAGATGTCATTAGATTAACAACATTCCCCCAATACTCAAAGAAAAATGGGTACATCAGAAGGCCTTGGAAATTAACTAACCAAGAATACATTCCATTTGATCAGTGCTATTAGCATTGCCACCAGTTGTACCGTTTCAATGGATGATGCAAAGGCATTTTCTGAACATTGGAAAAGCTCCACCTTTCTAATCATCACCTTTTCCCAAAACAGAAAATTAAACCAAATCATCATTTTTCTGATAATATTCCAGAACTCTTTCAATGCTGGGGCCCAGAACAAGCCTCAGCCACATGGGGTTATGAGCACTTGATTGGAGTATTTGAAAAGATGCCAACAAATAACAAATATGTACCTTAATTGATAAGGGAGTTAAATTCACATTGATTATACACATGAACTGAATATGATTAACTTCTTATAGCTCTGAATAGATGATATAGACAAAAACTTACTTCAGCATATCTGTTGATGTGCCAACCTTTCCGTTCTCCTGAAATCCCCATCAGACCCATGTGAAATAAAATAACTTTTTGCATTACAGCCTCCTGCCCTGGTAAATCACCAAAGATATAGTAATACACTGTACCATGACCAACAAAATTATCATTCCCTGGTTGAGTACTTACAGAATTCTCATTCAACAACGGGAATTGCTGCATGGATCAGCTTAGACACTACTGTTCAATCCACAAGTCATTCCACTTCAAGAATTGTCGAATCTTGGTATTTTGCAGTTTCAAATATTAATATTGGCAAAAATATATACTCAACAGAAACCAAAAATGTCACCAACAGTGTTATATGTTTTCTGAGGGGAAACTCACAAGGATTTGGTATTATTAATAGAATTTTTAAAGTATCTGATTCCTATTGCATGCTGAACGATACCTTCCTGATCTTAGAAGCTCTGAAGATTGATGGGACTTTTTTGCTAGATTGGCTGCATCTCAATATTTATAAAGCTGTTGGTTTTGATGATGGACACTTGATTATATCTGAAGAAGAAATAGAAGGTCATTGTGGATTGTATGATAAAAAAGTGATTTAATGTGGAATTCTTGTAATGATAAAACCCTTATTTCATGATATCTATTATATTTTTTTTGATGAACATATAGTGATACAATAACACAATTATCTCATCTTCATTAGGAATTTCTCTAGAGAAATAACTGCCTCAATATTTGGTGATAGTAACATGCCATTGTGACCAGTAAAGCCCATTGAGTCACATGGCCACAAATAAATTCCTATTTTGACATTGGGTACAGTGTGAATAAGCCAATTTCAATTTCAATGATAAAATTACCCACACACTCACATATCACAGGATCTAAAATGACACAACTGCACCATCATTACATTGGAATGATCTGAGTGGGCCTCAGCATTACTTTGTGTCAATGAGAGTGTCAGATGCATGGAGCTGGTCACATGCCCCCAATGAGTGCTGTGTGCATGGAGGTTTCAAAAAATTACCCCCACACATTCTTTTGCCTTCTTGGGCATGTCTCACACTTACGCACCCATACCCACACCTGCCGCAGGTGGTTTCACATGTGTCACCCACAAATGGTCAATGCCATTAAACATTAGGCCCTCACATGCTTTTGCCTTTGGGTGCATGTGTCACACCCATGCACCCTTGGTATTGTGCAGTGGGCTCCACCAGTGTCACCTGCAAAATGTCAATCCTGCTGAAGCCAAGCCCTTTCATGGATGACCTGGGGGAAGTCAAACACCCATCCTCTACATCAAGACTGGCTGAAGGACCTCTTTGATGTGTGCATGTGCCAAAAGGTGGGTCTTGTGTTATTTTACCAACCTTTGGATGGTTGCTGGAGGATGAGGTGGTGAGGAATCTCAGTTTAAGGCACAGGAGAACCAATATTGGTGGATGTCACAGGATTTGGTGTAAGACCAGAGTGTGACATGTGCTCAACATTTGCTACCTTTTGGCTTGATTTTAGCTTGAATTCTATCCTGCTTGAAATTTGCTTGATATGAAGTCAATTGCCAACAATTAAAACAACATATGCCCTGGTGATCCAACCCCAAGGGGCTCAGAGTAAAACCTATTTTCAGAATACCAATTTTTCATCCTCAAGGTTGAAAGATTCATCTTGGTGTAATAATTTCCTTTGAAAGATATAAAGATTTACTCTAATGACTTAAAAAATAATCTTCAAAAACCCCTTTCTAATAATATTAAAGATTTCAGATCTTACTTGTTATTAGTATATTTGCCAGTCAGTGATGAATTTATTTTTGGTTCTCTTGATATATTCCAAAAATGAACCTAAGATTCTAAGCTTTATTGATCAAACTAATTCCTAGGATAACCTTCAATATAAGGGAGTGGAACAAATGAGCTTAAAATTAAAAGTTTCAGAACAAATGGTATTATACTATAAGCTTCTAGAGAAAGGGCCAAAAAATATTACAATTTTGAGAGGGGGTCAGTGTAAGGAATTGGTAGAGAATTCCTATACTTATAGCTTATTAGGACATCTTGAGGACAAAAAATAATGGGACTCAAAAAATTTCAGTTCAGGGAGGCTATGCAATGAGTTTACAGCTTAAATAACATTTTTTAGGAGTTTAATTTTTTTATGTGACATTTGTATCTTTTTTTGACCAATTTCTTTTCATGAGTTTAGTTTATTTTAGGTAAAATGACACATGTTCATAGAGTTAGTATCTCTGAGGGTATGAAATACATGAAAGCTTCAAGGGAAACCTGGAAATGTCATCACCACATAAGCTTAGAATAGATTTTATGTTGGTAAATAATATCTCAATCCAATAGATCAATCCATACTGCAAGATCAATTCTTCATGAATTCGTTTAAGGAATAAATCATTTTCTATGGAAAAATCTTTCAAACCTGTGGTCAAACATCTCTTCTTACAAGAACAGAAATATCTCAGATGATTACTAATCATCCCATAATCCCATAGCTATATTTAAGAAACCATATATTAAAATTTCAAAAGCTCTTTCAGATATTTACTTTTCTATTATAACTTTTCCTCAAATTTTACATTCACCTCACCATCTTTCCATCAAATCACTACATATTTTTCTACCTTAGTAAGAAATGAATTCCCTTTCTCTAATCTCAAAAAAATGGAACTAGATTTTCAATTTGGATTTTTTTCATGTAAACCAACAAAACATATTAATTTAATAAATCCTAGTTTCTTTCAAAAAGCGCTATATAGCAATACTTTGCTCATATACTTAGGTATTTATGGATATACTATCTCAAGAAACTTATTAATCACCGACTTCCTCATGCATTATGATTCACAAGAAAAAACTTGATGACCATAGGTGAGCTCTCTGAACTCAAGAAAAACCAAATAAGATCTGCTTCAACAAAGATTAAAAAAGCTTATCTTCACTCTAAACACAAAGGAATATTATTAATGATTTCAGCCTGATAGCTTGTTCTTAATTAAATTATAAAGTTTTCTAACTCTTAAATGAAGCTTAGAGCAATTATCAAGCAAAATAAAATTGCTACCTTAAGCTCAAGAACAAACACAAAAAAGTTTAATCAACAGAAGATCCTGTGCAATTCATCTATTTCAGTTCAACACCACTTACATCTCTTCTCAAAGGTGGTTGATTATATTTTAACAAAGGAAAAATATCTCAAAATATCACTTCTCAGATGAAAAATGAAAGAAAATCTTTCTTTTGTGTACCTTAAACTACATTGGAATTGTTTTTGAGTAAGAAATTTGAGTATTTTACACCCTCTATTGTGGCTAAAGCTCCAAGCTTTATATATTGGAGTCCATATTTTGACTTTGATTACAAGAAACTCACATTGTGATTATATTTGAGCTCATAATAATTAAATATACATATATAGAAAGAACATGTACAGAAGAGATTAAAAAGCTGATTTTTTGAATACTAATTCTCAAGATTATGGTCTTTAAAATCAAGTGGTGTGAACACAACCAAAAAAATTATCTAAATTTTTGTCCATGAGTATATATTTTTATAATGTGCCTTTATAAGTTATTAATTGATACTTCTTCCTTCCTTATATAAATTGTTAAATCAGGGAAATGTTTTTTTCAAAAAATCCTGGATCAATTGATAACTTCAATTATTGATATCTACAGTTTTTAAAAGGAAAATTAATAAAAATAGATCTATGGTATAAATAAAGATTCTGTTTAAGCCCAGAAATATTGGTTGAAGAATGAAGATTAAGAAGAAAAATTATCCACCAACCAATCTTGACAGTACCATATGACATAAATCTGTATGGAATATATGATTCTTGTCAAATATGATATAAAGCTTGATGATTTTCATATTATCAATACAGATATCAAAGAGGTTCCTTTCGTCATAGATTAATATAAGAAATCTGCATCCAACTTTGATCCTAAATACCCCATCAAAATCATTGTAACATGAAGAATGATAATATCCAAATGTATTATTCAGTGTAATTCCTCCTAACCCATATAAATCTTATAATGAAATTAATTTTTTTTCTCTATCTTCATTAATAAACAGAAAATCATTATTTGTGATAGTGAATGATCCACTCATTTACTGAAAAGAAAATCCACTTTCTATAAGTAAATATCCAGTATTAAACAATATATTTGAGTTTAATTTAAATTATTATAGAATAAGAGTGATAAGTCTTATGAAAACCCATGTGTATAAATAATAACAGATTGGGGAGAAAAAAGGAATTGTGAAGCTTTGACATATCTTCATATATTCAAAAGACCACAAAGACTTAAAATAAGTTATAATCAAAAATAATATACTTATTTTGAATATAAGAAAAAAAAAAGATATAAATATAACATTAAAATAAATAAATAAAATTTATAATGAAAGTTTGACAATGAATTTACATTAGAATTTAAAAATGTAAAGATAAAGTAATAATAAGCTTTCATCAGAAATATGTTTTGGAATAATTTAATAAAAATTATTAAATTTATTTTTCCAATGAAAACAATTAGGAAACATATTTCACCATTAGATACCTCATAAACAATAAGGTGGGGTCATCTCCGTGTGAAAATTCTGTAACTTAACTACAAATAATCTTGAATTAAGTTTTGAGTATTTTCTGTATGAAAATCTGAAAATCCTCAAAAGCTTCATTTACTTTACACCAAATGTGGTGTTAACCATTAATCTCTGTGTTAAAATTGGATTCTGGTGTGTAGCTTAGAATTCATGAGAAATTGAAGTATTTTCATTTGGAATGTCAAAATGTGTGTGTGTATTACATAAGTGAGCTTAAGCTTATATACAATGAATTAAGGATTACACCTGTATAATGTAATTTTTGAATTGAATTAAATGTGTAAAATGTAATTATAGTACATGATGAGGAATTAAAGAAAAAATAAATTGGAAAGATTAATTTTTTTGGGGGTGGGAAGGAATATTGGCTCAAAGGGTTCCAGACTCCCCCAAATTCCTTTCTGAGAGGTGTGGGTTGTAAATGTCTATGCAAAGCCTCATCACCTTTGGCCTGGAATAAAGTCAGAGGTTCTATGACTCAATTGATTTTGACATTTTGATACCAAACAGGGAAGCTTTAACTGTTTCCAAGAGGGTAAAACCACCCATAAGCTGAAGAAACTTAGTTAAAATAGCTTTGACTGTTTTTAAGGACTCTTAATCACATTCTGAAATTCTGTGGAGGCTTTAAATGAAGTATTAGTATAGAAATGGCTGGTTTAAGGGACTCAAATGGCTAAAACCAGGGTTCAGTAATGCCATTATTGACTTTTCTGTTTAAGTGTGTTTATAAAAACTTATTACGTCAAATTTTACATTTGGAGTAAGAAAATTTGTTGCTATGAAATAATATCTTCTTTGCCCCACTTTCCTCTTTATGTTAGAATATTTTTCTTTCATAATTAGCTTAAACACTGTCAAACCAATCAATAAAATCTCCAAACACTACTTTTAAAGAATTTTCAAGCTTTTATCCATGTGCAAAAATCATTATAATCATGTTTAACCTTGAACCATCCCAAAAGTGAATTAAAGCATCTTTCATCATTTCTTTGAAATGTGCTCTGGTAACTTTTGGGAATGTTTTATCTTTAATATTATATTTTTGGAGACTCTGTTTTCATATTAATTACCTGAAGTTCTTTGCTAAATTAATTCCAATCAACATTTTTCTTGAAGAAATTTCTTTTGTGGCCATAAATATCTCTTGTAGAGTACTTTTGGATAGATTTTCATTGTTGTTACAACAATAAATCTTTATAATATCATTTTTTTATACTCAAAAAGTTAAGAAAAATAATTTTGGTGTTTTTTCTGTTAACACTCTTAAAAGTTACTATTTTCAATTAAATTTTACCTTATACAAATTTTGAGGACAGGAAAAGTACTTAATTTTGAATAAAGGTTTCATATACACACATTGCATTTGGGGGCTCAGCCATGATATTTTACCTGTGAAATATTTATTTACCTTTTTAAGATCTTTTTATATATTGACAAACTCTAAAATGCCTAAAAAATACTCATAATTTTGAAAAATTTGTAAACAATACTCCTTTTTTTCCTATTATAAGTGAGGCTTTATTTTTCATTTTTTTGATAAATACTTTTTTTACTTGAGAATTTATTTATTCATTACTTTAAGTTTCTAAAAAATGTGGTAAGAAAAGAAGACATTGAAACAGAATCAATAGTCACTAGCATTATACCAGCCATTAATTTAAGTTCTGACCATAATAGAACAGTTATTATAACTTGGACTAATTAGCTACAGCCAATTCCTTCTGAATTAATCATTTTGGATATTGGTAATACTTGCCAAAAAGGAAATAATTTTGCCAATAGTAGGTTCTTGATCTAAAATTACTATTTTAAAGCTTTTTTGACTTATAGTTATGGGTTCAACCAGATCAAGAGCCAGATATAACCCCTCAAGAAGCTCCCATAAATGTTTTGGGTGTGAATATGGAAGAAGCTGATCAGTTACAGAAGGACAAGGGTCAGTTAATGAAGCCCAAACTGACAAATTATGCCATCCTGAATCTGATAACACTGTCTTTCCTCAAACAGAGCTGAAACTTCCACAAGAAGCCTAAGTGGAAATTTACAAAGCTATCCAGAAGGAATAGAAAAATGCACTTCAGCACAAAGAGTATCAAATACTATAAGGCCTTTGGGAACACTGCAAAACATATTAACTAACTGTGAGAAAGGCTTTTGGCCCTACCAATACTTACAATTTACTGAATGGATGGAGTCCATTGATGGAAAGGAAGAACATGAGGCCAATAGCAGTAGAATGGAGGGAAAGCAACCCTTCACCATCCTAACATGTTCCAAAATAATTCTCAGTGATTAGAAGCAGAAATTCCAACATCAAAAAGCATCCACAGGCTCAGAAAAAGGGACAAGGAAAATCAACAGCCACAAAACCATATATCCAGGGCTGCAAAATCTCAAAAACTAAACAAGATGCCATGGAAAATGTGTTCCAGATGGAAAGGACTCTGATGGAAATTCAGAAGGGAGAGGGAGTCAGATTTAAATATCAGAAATGATTTCTGAGATTTGTGATGGAACTTCAGCTTTTTATATTATTTAACTATAAATGATTTAAAAATTCATATTTCTGTTAAAAATTGAAATATCTGTAACAATATTAAGACAAATAGTCTGAGTTTGAGCCAAAAAAATGAAACACTTGTGTGATCTTAGAAATATCTAAGAAAAATTAGAACATCAAATAATTACACTTCATTTGAAAATAAAATATGTAAACAATATGTCATTATGTAAGGACTAACAAACAAATATTCTAAATTAAATATAGAGGAGATTATTGAAACAGGCATAAACAAAGCCATAAGTATTATTGAAGCAGAGAATAAGAAAATCCTTGATGATATTTAAAACTCATTTACTTAACTAAATACAAATACAATTTCTTTGAAAAAGTGTCTTTATACCTTTCAAGAAGAAGTATCAAAATTAACAATGACATTGAATCAAATAGTTTCTCATAAAACAAGACAACAAATATCATGGAAAGAAATTAAAATCAAAGAAGAAATTTATAAAATTGAGTTAATAAATTTAATACACGGTTTCCAAAATGAATTACATAATTTCACAAGGTGTACTACCAGTAAAATAAATGAAATTGAACAATTACTGCACATATTTCCAAGAATGTCTAGACCTCTCCATCAAAGTGAAGGTATAACAAATTCCAGCCCACAAGTATTTTATGTTGAGAACTCAAAAAGAAAAAATTAATTTTCCACTTCTTTACATAAATTGGAAAAATCAATGGGCCAAGAAATTTTGAAAGAAGTACCAAAAATCAAAGAATGTCCTCATTTCAGTGGTGAATGAGAATATGACCATATGAAACTTAGCAGAGGTATTGAAATTATCAAAAAATAATTTCAATTACCAGATAGATTGGTAACAACAAGATTTAATACCTAGATTTCTAAATCAGCTCATAGATGGTATAGCAAGTTGAGAAAATCACATGGAAACCAAAGTTGGACTTGGTGTAAATCCCAAATAATCAACAAATGGCCCATGATGCTTGGAGAATTTAAGCTGAAACAGCTTTTTAATCTGCAAAAAATAATCTGGACAAAGACAGAGATTTAACATTGTTTTTCCAACAAACAGACATACAAACAGCATTATATACTGAGATGTCACTATTCATGATCCATAGAAACATTCTGAGACAATATGGAGGAGATTTTCTACATGTTGTAAAAATCAAGACCACTGAATAATCCTCATCAGAAGATATAATATATATATTAGAATAAGTAACCACCAGAACAGAAATTTGCTCTGGTAGGTTGAAGCTCAAAACAAGGTTTAATACACCTTGAAAATATTCTGTGGGCAAACACCCCAGATAACATTCTAATAATATGAAATATAAATCTGTGGAAACAGTCAGAAAGTGCCATATTCTCCAAAGTATTACACATTTGGAAAATACACGCCCAAAAAGCAAGAAAATCAATGAAACTAACAATGAGAAAGAACCTTATGAGGAAATAGATGATGTTAATGAAGGAAATTTAGATGATGAATAATAGGAATTCTCTGGATTTTCAAAATATATATAGAATATCAATGTCATATTTTGAATGATGGAATCTTACTCCCACTTATCAAATCTGGGTATTAGTCAACGTGATTCACTCAAGATGCACAACTTATGAAAACCAGACCAAGCAGGGGAAAAGTTCTACAGCTGGAAATTCCTGTATAACAGAGGTGGCTTTTGATAACACACACACTAAACTGTTACTTGAACCAGGATCTTTCTTCTCTCATGATGTAAAATCTTTTATTAAGAATTGTGTTCCAAATTTTGAAGATCAGGTATTACCAATTGATGGAATAAAATTCAACAATTCAAGAAATCAAATAAAACCACTGGAAATATTCCCACATATCAATTCCAAGTTGAGAATAACTGCTGAATTTTTTTATGGAGAACTGCACCAGTAACAATTTTATATTGGGAAAATATTATTTAATCATGTATGGCATGGGTTTGCATAACAACAAACATGGGTACTCTGCTATTGGCAACAATAAGCATAGGAATTTTGCATTTTGAGCTTTTGAAAAACAAAATACATTAAATGAAGTATCAGAAGTCAAATTGGAGTTAGAAAAGCTTAAATAAGAAAAAATTAATGAAGCTTAATTCAGTCTTCATCTTAATTAAATACAAGAAAATGAATTCTATGCCCTTTTATATGACCACAAGGAAGCCTTTGCATTAGATAAAGAGCCATTGGGGGAAAGTATTAGTCCTTAAGTTGAAATTATGTTAAACATTGAGATACCTTATTAACCACTCTTAGGAAGGCCCACATACCCAGAAATCCCTTAAGCTTCATATCAAAGAGCTCTTGGACCTTGGTGTAATAAGAAGGGTTGGCCACAATGAAGAGGTACAAATAGCTACACCTGTCATAGTGGAATGGCACAATTAAAAATACAGAATTGTTGGGGATTTTGGAGCTTTAAATACTTATACTTTCCTAGAAAGGTATCCCATACCAAAAATCCAAATTGAACTCACTCAAATATCTCAAGAAGTGTACATAAGCATTATTTATTCCCTGAAGATATTCCAACAGAATATATTAACAATAAGAGAAATGAGAAAATTTGAGAACTAATGCTCATTGTGGAGTGTATGAATAATTTGGGATGACTTTTAGTATCAAAAATGCACATTCACAATTCCAAAGAATGGTGAATAAAATATTTACTGAGGAAATTTCAGAAGCATGTTTAATCATTTATATGGAATAAATTCTTGTCTGTTTTAACACTTGGGAAGAAAATATATCTATATTACCTAGAGGTTTGGGGAAACCCCGATCAATGAATATGAAAATTTATTCAAAGAAATGTCATTTTAGATTCAAAGAACTCAATGCCCTAGGACATGTGGTATCTGCTCCCTTGAGATAGACAAAAAATGAGTTAACAGAAATCTAATGAAAGCCTATGTCTCAGAGCAAAAATGAAATCCAGTCATTCCTAGGGCTTTCAGAATGCTACATGAAGAATATTAGAGATTTTGAATCCATGGGAAGACGTCTTAATAAGCTGTGTGACAAGGATACAGTATTTGAAATGAATGTTGATAGAGTCAATGCCTTTGCTTACCTAAGACAAACCTTAATAAATTCTCCACTTCTACTTATTGTAAATTTTAAGCTTTTATTTGAGCTTGAGATTGATGCATCAGGAGATGGCCTAGGAGCTACACTTCTTTAAGTCCAAATTATTGAGGAAAAACCTGTGGAAGGGCCTTTATGTTTTATATCTAGGAAAAGAAAGCCAACTGAATACAGTTATGAAGAAAGTAAAATAGAATGCCTATGTCTGGTTTGGGCCTCATAGAAACTCAATTATTTCCTTAAAGGTTTTTGTTAAGTAATAACATATTATACTGCAGTGGAAAAACTTCTGAACATGAAAAACCCCAACATACATATTCTCAGATGGCAAATAGGCATACAGGAATATAGAGGAAATATTAACATTTAACACAAAGATAGAAAACTTAACAAAAAAAGAAAATGGACTAAGACGATTATCATTACCAAATAATAATGAAAATACTGCTTATGTGCCAGAAGAAGCTTCTACACAAATTCCAATAGGAGGAATCAGATTTAAAGACCAAGAAACTCCCTTCTTTGAAGAAGTAAGGAACAGCTATACTCAAGATGAGAATTTTGAAATCCTATTCCAACTACTTGATAAAGTTTCCAGAGATAGATCCTTGATGATTCTTTTGGATTAAATATGGAAGAAGTAATATGATTAAGGAATATTTCACTAACTTGATGAAATAATATATCATAGGAAAAAACACACATGTGTAATGACAGTTATTGACATGTACTTGATCAATATTGTATTAAAAGAATGCAATGAAAGCCCCTTCTCAGGACACCTTTCCGAGGATTGGACAAGAAAAAAATCAAGAGCTGCATATGGTGGCCAATGTGGCATAGGGATGTTTCAGAGTAATTCAAAACCTCTGACAGATGGCAAAAGGCCAATCAATCTTCTGTAAAAATCATCAAAATCAAACAATCTAACAGACCTTGGGAAATTTTCCACATGGATTGGGTAACTGGTCTACCACCAGGATATAATAAAAGATATAATTTCTTCCTGGTGATTTTTGACAGGTTTAGTAAGACTCCAATCTTTTCACCATGTCACAAAGATGATACAGACATGAATATAACTCTTCTAATATACAATAGAGTAGTCTCATAGACTTTCATATTCACAAACATTATTAGTGACAGAGATCTCATATTTACCTCATCACTATGGAAAAATATTCACCAATTATTTGGGACAAAATTATTCATCTCCACACCTTACTCCCCACAACCTGATGGCCTAGATTAAAGAATAATTCAGACCTTGCAAGACATGGTCAGAAGACTTTGTGCATGAGGTAGAGCTCAAATATTTTGATGAACACACACATGATTGATGTTCCCTTCTACCATCACTGGAACTAGAATATAAAACATCTATTCATGCCAGTACCAATCAAACCGCTGCTATTTTAGAGAACAGATGGAATCACAGACTACACCAAGATTCTTTGAGGGAAGATTTGTTTGAGATACATCCCACAGCTGCTAGCTTTGAAGTGATGCAAGAAAAAGCTAGGGATAATGCAGTAAGATTCCTGGAGGACTAATATGTATATGCCAAAGAAAAAGGGGATAAGTTACATCCTACTCCAGACTTCAAAGTAGAAGACTTTGTACTGGTATTTACTAACAAATTCAATAATATCAAAAGATGAGAAAATCTTGAAGAGTCCTTTGCAGGACCTTTTTTCATTAACAACCTTCATCGTATAAATGCTTTTGAAGTAGAATTATCTAAACAGATTAGTAATAAGCATGCTAAATTTTCAGTAATCATGATGAAACCTTACAAAGCTGGTCATGCTGCAAAATTTCCCCTAAAGAATAAATTTTCCCAGAATATACCTCCTTCTGAAACATCTGGTACCAAGAAAAGGGTATTGGTAAGTTCATGTAAGGCCTTACATGCTTTTACTGAAAACCTATGTGTTTTTGCCATAAATTGGTAAAAACATTTAAGTTTTTAGTAAAAGCACATAAGGGATGTTTTTGATTAAAACATAGCTAAAAAACATCTGTATTAAAAAAACATTTATGGAAATGTGAATAGAATTTTTGAGTCCATAAATGGCATAAATGCCATTGTTGGTGCCATTTATGGCATTTTTAATTCCATAACCATAATAAATTCCACGATTTATTCCAAACATGACATAGAAATTTCATTTATGGAATAAAGGCCATGATTAATCCCATAAAGGGAATTTCTATGTCATTGTTGATTCCATTGATGCCACTTTTAATTTTATAAATGTAACTCTTATGCCACTGTTAACTCCATGAATGGCATTGTTATGCTGTTGTTGATGCCATTTGTGGCACTGTCAATTCCATAAATGGCATTTTTATGCTTTTGTTGATACCATTTATGGTACTGTGAACAATTACATGAAGGGAATAAAGGTCACTGTTAATGCCATTATTGGAATTTTTATGACACTGTTAATTTCATAAATGGAGATTTTATGCTGTTGTCAATGCCATTTATGAAACTTTAAAAAATTCCATAAATGTCATAAATGTCACTGTTAATGCCATTGATGGCACTGTTTGTGCCATCAGTGGCATTATTATGTCATTCTTAATGCAACAAATGGCATTTTCAACTCCACTAATGTCAAAAACCAAATTATTAATTAAATTGATGTCATAAATGGAATTTTCAATTTACTTATAAAAATGAACAAAAAACATACAAAAAGCACTTTTTCAGCCTACAATTGTCCCACGCAAAAAAATTCCCAAAATTTTGGGTTTCTAAGTTTTAATTTTTAATATTCTTACCTTGATTTTTTTTAAAAAAAAATGGAAATTCATAAGTGGGAACATTTTGAATAAATTTTCTCAAAAAACTAGGCCAGTTTGCCAAATTGGCCAGATTTAAGAAATTTGGCAAAAAGAAATTGAAAAAATTTGGGGATCTTGACATCCCATTTTGAAAGAAATATTCCAAAAAAAAAAAAAACTCAAAATTAAGCTCTAGGAAGTTTTTGGAAAAAATAGCCCACATACATGTTTTGGCCATAAATTGGTAAAAACATGTACGTTTATGGTAAAATAACATAAGGGCTTAAATGCTTTTAGTAAAAGCTCACATGTGTTTACCAACACCCCTAAGAAATGTTTTAAAATTCTCAAAGAAATAGGATTGAAGACTAAGAAAGTAAGGGAATACCTTGTAAGATACAGTGACCCATCTTATGAAGATGAATTTTTAGCAGAAAAATAAATACCTGAATCTACCAAAAATCTCAGAAGATTAAGACAGACTAGAAATAGAAATATTAAAAAGTAATATTCATTTTTTAGGGGGAGGGAATGTGATTGTTAGAGGTATTTTAATACACACAAAAGACCACAAAGAATTGAAATTATAAAAGAATTTATTTTTAGTATAGAAGCAAAAGAATATATAAATAGAAAACTCAAACACAAAAAAAAGTTCATAATTAAAATTTGACACAAAATTTACATTACAATTTAAAAATGTAAAAATATATGTTTCCATGAAAAAATAAAGTAGAAATCATTCTTCATCAAAAATATTACAATGAAAATATTTTTTGGAAAATAGTCAATTAAATTTAATATAAATTCTTCACAATAAACAAACTTATGAGAATTATTTCACAATTGGATTCCTCACAAAAAATCAGGTGGGGTCACCCCTGAGTGAAGATTCTGTAGCTCAACTCTAAATAAGATTAAATTGAGTTTTTACTATATTCTGTGTGAAAATCTGGAAATACTAAAAAACTCAATTTAATTGACACCACATGTGGTATCAAAAATTGAGTTTTGTTTTAAAATTGGGGTGTGGTGTGTAGCTTCAAAGCTATAAGGAATTTATTTGAATTTCAGAATGTGCCCATGTATTACATAAGTGGAATTAAATTTATATGATGAATTAATGATTACAGTTTTGTACTGTAATTTTACAATTAAATTACAGGTTTAAGATTCAATTATAGTAAGTGATGAGGAAGCAAATAAAAACAAATTGAAAAGATTAATTTTTTGGGGGAAAGGAATTTTGGCTCCAAGGGTTCCAGAATCCCCCAAATTTCTTGCTGAAAGGTGTGGGATATCAAAATTAATCCAAAAGCTCATCTCATTTTCCCTTGAATTGAGTCACAGGGTCTATGACTCAATTGATGATCAGGTTTTGATACCAACAAGGACAGCTTTAACTGCTCACAAGAGGTTAAAACTACCCTTGATTTTGAAAAAAAAAACCTTAGTAAAAATAGTTTTACCTAGCTTTAAGCTCTCTTACACACATTTGGAAGTGCTTTGAATGATTTGAACCAAGTATTACTATAGAATTGGGTAGCGTAAGTGATTAAAATGGCTAAAACCAGGGCTTTTCTTAGTCCAAACAAAGGTTCAATTACACCATAGTTCGATTTTCTGGTCTCAGTTTGTTTCTAATGCCTGCTTAAGATAGACTTTACTTTTGGAGTAAGAGAGTTTGTGGCTATAAAGGAATTTCTTCTTCACCCCACTTTTCTTCTCATGCTAGAATGTTTTCTTTTTATAATCAGTTTGAAACCTTTAAAACTAATAAATGAAAGATTCAAACCATCATATTTCAATAATTTTGTAACTTTTAACCATGTGAACAAATTTTTATAAGCACGTTTTGTACCTCTCCTAATACATTTTACCCTTGAACCTCAGAAAAAGTGAATTGAAGGATCTTTTATCATTGGTAACTTTGTCACATTGTTTCCAAATTCACTCTGGTCACTTTTGGGCATGTTTTCTATTTAATATTCGTTGTTAGAGACTTTTCTCTCATATTCATTTTCTGAAGTTCTTTGCTCAATTAATTCTATTTAAAATTTATCTTGAAGAAATATTCTTAGTGGTCATAAATATCTCTTATAGAGTATTTTTGGATAAAGCTTTATTGTTGGCAAAACAACGAATCTTTATAATATCATTTTTTATACTAAAGAATTTACCAAAAATTATTTTGGGGTATTTTCTCTTCATACTCTTAAAATGTACAATTTTCAATTAAAGTTTACCTTATACAAATTTTGATGACAGGAAAGTTCTAGATCTCAATTGAAGCTTAATATCCACACCTTACAGAAGTTTCATTGGCTATCTTGATAATAACATAGTGAATTAATTTCAATAATCCACTGCATATTGAAACATTTTAAAATTTTATGAGTGATAAAACTATCTTTAATTATCCACTTTATTCTTGTGAGCTTAAATGAATTAAGAAAGAGCTAAAGGTTGTATTGATTTCTCATGAGGGCTCACTTGAAATTGGTGATTAAATCATGTAATAATTGAATAAAATCTTTCAATATCTCAAAGGTGCCTTTGTCAGCTAATTGAGATATCTGAGCATAATTATATCATATACTTTCATGATATAAATTAAACGATTCTTATGAATATGATTATTAATATGTATTGGAAATTCATGTAAGGAAGGTTGATCCATTTTCAATTAATAGTGGAATAAAAGAGGGAGAATCAAAAATTACTCTGTGTTAAATAATATAACATTGGAGTATAATTTAGCTTTGTTTATATTTCAAATGTTTCTCAGAGCTTATTATGAATAAATTCATAATTAAGTTATTTATATTTCTTTGACATTGGGAAAACTTGGGACAATAAACATTAAAGATCTGTTTTCAAATTTTCTCAAGAAAGAGTGAATATTTACTTATATGGTTTATATATCCTGAAATTATAAATGATTAACAAATAAGATAGGATAATTGAGCTCAAAATGAATAATTTTAAACAAATTGTAATGACACATTTACGTGTATGAGTGAATTTTGAGCTTTGTGAAGAGTGTCAAATTATAAGCTGATAGTTTATTTGTAAATATCTCAATTGACCATCTTCAATAGGTTTCATTCAGTTATTATTGAATAATTTGAATAAAATTTTGTGACCTCCAGTATTCATTAGGATAGGTAGATTTTCCTCTAATTTTACAAAATGATTATTGAAAGCAATTTGAGAATGAGGGTTATTTTTTTCTTTTGCATGGATAAAAGAAAGGTTGAGAAGTATTTTCAATTATAAGTTCTTTTTTATATAAGGGAAATTTCTCAAATATATTTCACTCCATTTACTTAATTGGAAATTTGATTCCCCAAGGAGGTGTTATTAAAACTTTGAATATTAGCTAGGAGCTTATCAAAAGATTGATTTAAAATTCAAGAAGACCAAGATTATCTTCAATGAGGCTGTGAAAAAAGACTTTGTTGATATATTTGAGGTCTCTTCAAGAGTTATTCAAAAATTTACTTCTAGCTGTTTTGTAAAAGAATATTTCTAAAGGGAGAAGTTTATGGTATCTTAATATTAACAAATGTAGAAATGTTCAAATATTGAAGAGAATCATGTCTTCTAAATTTACCAATACAAAATAAGATGACTAATATGTGAGAAGTTGTAATGGAATCCTACAACTATAATCCTTTCTGTACTTGAATTCCATCCTGTGACTCCAGACATAGAAGCAGAATGACATCCACATATCATATATAATGATATCAATCCTGAAATTTAATAATGATAAGATAAAACTAATATAGGAAGATTTCCAAAGAGAAAAACTTATCATTAAACAATATACCATTCTGATAAAAACTGGATAGGAAGTGGCTAAGCTATGACACTCCTTGGTTTCAACTGAGTATAAACTAAGTTACAGAATTATTTTAACCTCTCTTATGATATTTTTCATTTTTTATTGAAGCGAAAATAATGATTCTTACTATCAAGGCTCTAAGTAAACTATCTGTCATGTTAAAGACCATTTCTATATAGTACCCCCAATCAGAAGTTTGGATTTCTTACTCTTATGTTGATGAAGCCTCCTCAAAATCAAAGGAGGGGTTGTTCATAACAAATCAATTTTACTTTCATTTTTGATTTATCGATAATAAATATAGCTATTAAAAATTACTCAAACTGTATCTCCAAAACTTACAGAGAAAACCTGAGTGGGTCTAAAAACCTCTGTAGCTTTGACATACTGAATTCAAGTAACATAAGGAGATGTACCAAATTAAATAGGCCACCAATTCATTAAAATATGTCAAATGAAAACTTTGTAATATCTAAAAGCTATAACAATACCTTTTATGGCAGTTATTTCAACTCTAACACAGAATTGCCTGCATAAATTAATAAACATGACCCATGTGATATTAACTCACACTAATTTGTTCTATTTTTAATAGACCATTTTTTACTGATTTAATGGTTTATTTAAAGTAAAATAGTCATAGATCATATAATGTAAACCATTCATGGTTTATTCAATGGAAACCAATAATGTCTTCTTTAATATGAACCAGCCATGGTTTACTTCATATAATCCAATATTGGTTTATGTACTAAAAACCATTCTTGGTTTGTTTAATATTAACCATTACTGTTTTATTTAATAAAAACATTCTTTTTTTATCTAATATAGACCATTCTTTGTTTCTTTGATATAAACCATTCTTGGTTTATTTAATAGAAACAGTTCTTGGCTTATTTAATAAAATTCAGTAATGGTTTATTTTATATAAACCATTCTTGGTTCATTCAATATAAACAATTAAATAAATTCCTCATGGTTAGTAATCAACTCTTCATTATGGGTAATCCATTCCTCATGCTGTGTAATCAATTCCTCATCATTAGTAATTGATTCCTCATGATGAGTAATCAATTCCTCATGATGAGTAATCAATTCATTATCAGGAGTAATCAATTACTCATCATTAGTAATCAACTCCTCATGATGAGTAATCAATTACTCATCATGAGTAATCAGCTCCTCATCATGGGTAATCAACTCCTCATCATGGGTAATCAGTTCCTCATCATTAGTAATCAATTCCTCATCATGGGTAATCAATTCCTCATCATTAGTAATCAATTCCTCATCATGAGTAATAAATTCCTCACCATGGGAAATCAATATCTCATCATGAGGAACCATGACTTGTTTATATTAAATAAACCAGGAATGGTTTCTACTGAATAAACCATCAATGGCTTATATTAAATAAACCATCACTGGCTTATATTAAATAAAGCACAAATGCTTTATATTAAATAAGCCATAAATGGTTTATATGAAGTAACTCATGACCAGTTCATATTAAATAAGCCACAAATTGGCTTCATTCAATAAAAATGGCTGGTTTACGTTAAATAAGCTATTAATAGTTTATTTTAAATAAAACATTAAATCAGTAAATCATGGTTTATTAAAAATAAAACCAATTAGTGTGACTTGATATCACATAGGTCATTTTTATGTATTTATGTAGGCAGTCCCTCATAGCTTCTATATAAGAAGAGAAGGTGAGACAAACAAAATACTCAATTTGAAAGGTTTTAAAGGGCTAAAATTGTGCATCTTCTTTTTCTTTCATATCAATTTTTTTTAAGTATCTGTAGGGGCAGTTTTCAAGCCAATACTGGGTTCAAAAGATCTTCACCAGGATAGAGAACTACTATGGCTCAACTAGAGGTGATATGGGTTGCACTCAATTCAAAGCTATTAAAAATGACCTGAAAGAGGTGTTATGCAATACATTTTTTACATTATAAATGTACCAATACTTTTAACATGATCTCTGAAACATTTTTACCCTCTCTGTTCTCAAAAATTATGTTTTTGTAGTCCTGAAACTACCAAGAATTCTAAGTAAAGAATTTAAGAGGCTCTATAGACATAATTTTCTCTTGAAAAGTAATAATATTCATTACTGTAGAAGCTTAAAGCCAAAGAGAGCTCCTCCATCTCCCAGAAGGAATAAAAAAGGATTATTTTCTCATCAAAATGACTCCTCATAATTTAATATATTTATTATTACATGATATAAATGTCTCAAACAGAAGGATATTCAAATGAGACATGGTTTCTTATTAGATTGACTAAACTGATAAATATTGCACCTAAGCCTTCCAATATTATTATCTATCTTTAATGATCATGAGTAAAGGCTCTTATCATTAAGTTTAGGAAATGTTTGTAAGCAAATTGGTAAAAACACGTAAGGGGTGCCCTGGGCCCATTTTTAATTAAAAATGAAACACAATTGTGCCTGTATTGGGCCAAAACATGCCCAAAAAGAGGTTTTTTCCCCACAAAACCTCTCTAACTCCAAATTGTTTCAGATTTTTTTCCCCAGCCCCCCCAAAAAAAAACAAACAAGCCCAAACATCCCAATAATCCACATTATCCCCACCCCAAACCATTGTTTTTTTTTTGGAAAAACAGCATTACCAAAGCCATTTTGCAAAGCTTTTCACACTTTTTTTTCTTTTTTTCCCCCAAAGACTGCATTTTCCACCACAACAACCTGCTTTCAAGCCTCTCAATTTTCAATTTTTTACCTTCCCTCATCTATTAATCCCACATTTAAACCACTTTCTTTCACTCTTAACCACTTCTGTTCATTTTTCACACCTTTTTTCACCTCTTTTTCACATTTCAAAAGGTTCTTACCCCATTCCAAATCCCCCCATTCCCCCTTTTTTTCACTTTTATACATAATTTTCATTAAAAAAATGCTTCAACCACCCACTGAAGGTGAATTTCAGACCCTTGAGCTTCTTTGGCAACATGTGCATAATGTTGCCAGGGCTCAGGGGTATGCTGTGTCCACCTTGAGGTCCAATATGACCCACAACCAAATTGAAATATGTTGTGACAGGTCTGGCACCCCAAATCCCAACAAAAGCCCCTCCAAAACAGTCACCTCAAGAAAGCTTGACTGTCCTTTTAGAATTTATGCCAGGAATGTGAGCCTTTGAGATATGACCACATACCCAATAAGGTCACAAAAAAGACTCAGAATAATTATACCTTTAATATAATTATATTAAAATTAATTAGAATAATTATACATTAAAAATAATTACTCAAATATACAAAAAATACCATAAATTGGTACTAAAATTGGTTTAACTTAAAAACCAATGAATCAACATGTAAAACAAATTATACCATTGGATTCCCCATGGAAAAATACACATATACCATTTTTATGGCATATCTGTAAAGTCAATATTTAAGGATCTATAAGGTATAATACCTTATAAAAACCATAAAAACTTATTTATCTCAAGAACTAATGAACAACATGTGAAATAAATTGGACCAGTGGATTCCTCATGAAAATCCACACATAAAACAATTAATAAGCTAATTTCCAATGTTAATACTTAAGGAATTATCCTGAATATATGCACTTTTTTGGTCAACGCATATATTCAAGGATCATAGCTATTATCTTCTAAACTATACATGATAGAATGATGAACCAAAAATAAAGTTACCACGTAATTACTGTAGGAACACAGATATGAACTTTATTCTACAAGTTATAAACAAGGTTAAAACCTATGATGAAATATTGATAAAAATCAACAGAGCTGTTGACCACTTTGTTATGAAAGTGCTCCAAACTAAAAAAAAAGTATACAGTTGGATTCTACTAGATCATTAGTGAAGAATTATGTAATTGTTATTATGAAATTCAGGGTATAACCCCCTGAAATCAAGGTTTGAAGTTTAAAATGTTGAATTTCGACAGAAAAGATGAGTTACAAGAAAAATCATCAAAATTAGAGTTTTAATGATGTAATGAAAAGCTCTTGGCAGCATAATAAGGTTATTTCAGGCTATCAGAATTCACTCTCTGAATTGCTGTAGCGTGTAAATCTTAAAAGTTATTGAGGATCAAAGTTTGAGCTTAATTTGAGCAGTTATGATCACATACTGTAACCTTAATTTAAGTTTAACAGTCTTAAGAGTGATAGAATTGGTGAATACTATTAGTTTATGATTAAAACTAATAAAATCCACGAAATTTGGGGTTCTGCCAAGCCTCTGATGTCATCAAACCTAGAGTTATAGTGATAACTATAAATAATGGTGTAATAATGATGTAATATGGTTTGATCATGATGTAATCACCCTCAAAACCTTAAAATATTGATCAATTCCAGTGGATATGATCAGTAAACGTCTACTAGAAGCCTGTTGGACTCTAGGAGGGAGGTATTTACTATAAATAGAGCTCTTTTTTACTCTATTTTCCCCTCAGATGCATCAAAAACATTAAATCAATTAAATCAAAGGTAATTTCTTTATTCTTTATATATAAAACTGTTATATTATTAAAGACCAAAGACCACCTTGCTATAATCATATATTTTGACGTGATTAAATCATTTATTTAATTGTTTTTGTTCAAAATCTCTCTAATAACTCATTTCCACGTAAAAATCCAGAATAATTTGTAATTTTCTTTATTTTTATTGTAAATACAATTTGAAAAGGTTGTATTTATATTTTTTGGAGTAAAATACTTCAAAATTATTATATTAAGTGTTAAAAGTAGGTTATTTTCTCTTATTATAATAATTTCTCTATTATTACTCTCTTAATAATTCTTTAATTAATATAAATAGTATTTATATTAATTCATAACTTTAATATTAGTAATATTATTGTTATTAATTGTCTTTATTAATAAAAAACAATTTTTTACGCCTTTATTATTTGTTGGTAACAATAATAAAGAGCTTTTTAAATATATTAATTACTTTATATTAATATATTTATTTATTTTATTATATTTTCATAATATAAATTATATTATTATATTTATTTAATAATATAATTATTTTACGCCATAATAACAATTATTATTTATTATTAATATATTTTTAATCTTATTTATTCAATTCATAAGGACATTCAGAGTACAATAAGTAATAAATTAGTAATTTTTACTTATTGTTTCATAGTCAAACCTTACAAGGAAATATGCCAAGAGTACCACTTAGACTCTTAAAGTCAAAAATCCTGAACATAGCCATGATGCCACTGAAAATATCATGGCACATCCTGCTTTCAGGAAATTCAATGAGCAAGAAACATCTCAAATTTCTCAAATTTCTGAATCACTGCTCATTCCAAGGCAAATTCAGGCCCAATTATGCAGTCAGAGCGAGTCTGACAGGCCTGTAATCCTTCAAGACATTTACAACCAAGTCAAGAAAATCAAGAAAGACAAACTGCAAGGCAGAAGGCCCATTGATTCTCTTATTGACACTCTCAAAGAAGAAAATTTTGTTTGGTCCTCTGAAAGGGATTCTGAGGGACACATTACCTCCTTGTTTTTTACTCACCCCCTGGCCATAAAACTTCTACATGGCTTTCCTCATGTCATTCTTATGGATTGTACTTATAAAACCAATAAGTACAAAATGCCCCCTTTTCATATTGTTGGATTCAGCTCAAAAAATAAGACCTTTTCTGGAGCTTTTGGTTTGATGAAGAATTAAAATGAAACTTCATTTCATGGTCATTCAATCAATACATTGAAAAGGTCCCCAACAACACCAATCTTGTTCCCCCTCCAGTTATTGTTATTGACAGGGATCTGGCCTTGAAAAACTCTATTAACCCACTATTTTGGAGGTTGATTCTGATTGAATAATTTTTGTATATACAATTTATGCCAATTATCCCCCTCCTCAGTCATATTTATTGCTTAAATCCCACCTCATTCTCCTTTTTTATCAAACATGTGGAACTTTTGGACTTGAAAATAGTCATATTACACACAACAAAAAAAAACAGTTGAAAAAAAACACTCATTGCGCCTTCACTTGTTGTCCCACCAAAAGGATTTTCCCAATTCATGAGCTTCTGGTTCTTTATTGTCCAGATTGAACCCTTTAATTTTAAAAAAAAATGAAGGAAATTCATAAGTGGGAAGTTATTAAGTTCACTTTTTAAAAATAGGCATATTACAATGACAGGAAAAAACATTTGAAAAGAAAACCCTTTTTGCGCCTTCACTTGTCCCACCCAAAAAAATTCCCAAAACTATGGGATTCTGGTGCTTTACTCTTCACATTGAACCCTTCATTTTAAGAAAAAATTAAGGAAATTCATAAGTGGGAAGATTTCAAATGAATTTTTGAAAAAAATATGCCATTTTGGCATATTGGCCGAATTGGTGAAATTTGGCAAAAAAAAATTTTAAAAAGATTTGTGCTTATTGACATGCCAAGTTGGGAAAAATATGGCAAAAAAATAAAAAAAATCCTCAAAACTGAGCCTGAGGAATTTTTTTTGACAATTAAGGTCACTTACATGTTTTTACTAAAATCTTATGTGTGTTTACCAACACCCTATATTTATTATTATTTTTCATACTTCATATAGTCATTCTGACATTGTGCTTGATAAATTGAGAAGAGATACCAAGAAAATCCCAATATACAAGCTCTTTTGACCCTTTATGAACAAATTCTTGAGTAATTCAAGATTGCTGACATGGTTTTAATATCTTGAAAACTAGAAATCTTAATATAGATACAAATGACATTCAAGGTGATGTGATACCACAATGCCTTTTTATGTTATGTTTAATCACGAAGAAATAAATATTATCATAAGATACAATCTATAAATAATAAATTAGAAGATTTGAATTGGGATGTTTATGTACTAAGCTAGTATAATTCCAACATTAAACACAATACCTATTTGATTAAACCAGTTTTCTCATTTAATAGATACTAAGTAGATAAATTAATTCAGGATTAGTAGTAATAGGGAGAGAAGTGTTCATAATATAATGATTAATTATATATTCAATTGAATTCTTGTTTTCAAGGCATTTTATCTTCCACAAAAAACATTATATGCTAGGATTTCATATTGAACTTAAGTATTTAACACTTCTCTAAGATTTGTAAGTTTAAGCTTTAATCCCTTAATCCATTTTTCAAAGCCACTTATATAAAGCCTAAATTTATTTACTAACTAAATCTGAAATAGATCTGATATTAGAAATTCATCAAAAACAGAAAGAGATACTAAAAATTATTTGTCCAAGTATTTGTTGCAATTTTTATCTCACACAAAAATTCTTTCAAGCCGAGTTGCCTCTTAGCTACACTCAAGAAATTTTTATAAATGTGAAACAAAGTATTAATTTACACCTGGAAACAATTATATAATTTTTTTGAATTTTTATCAGACATATTCTGTCCTCTTATGGTCATGCAAGAATTACGTTTTTACTTAATTAAATATATAATAAGAAAGACCAAGACATAGCTATTGGAATAGTCCTTCCAATGGAATTATAGCAGAAATATATTGAAACCTAATCATATTTCATTTGATTAAATTAATTTCAAAAATAATCTTTCCACTCGAATGAAAATCTGGAAGATGAGGCTTACTTGAAATATTTAAGGTTGAAAATCATGGAGAAACTTTAGTGAAGATAGACTTCTCACCGTTATGATACAAAATGCTCAATTTCCTACCCATGTTCCATTATAACATCATAACTCACCACAAATTAAAATTTTGATCAATTTTTTTTTACCAAAATAACACTCTTAATGCTGATCAGAAGATTCCAAACTCTTTCTTAAATTCTATTCTTCAATTTCCAAATAAATCTCTTCCTATATTTTCCTTTTTTCTTTCTGTATTTGAGGAAATATTGGTTTATATAGTAACATTGTTTCATTTTTTTTCTTTTGAGTTATATTCTGGCTATTTACATATTCTAATTAAATCTTTAAGTTTAACATGTTTTTTACTCTAGCTCAAGCCTTTTGAAATCTATTACAATTAAAAAAACGATTTTTTAAAAGTTTTCATAAAGAGAGCTCTGCTTCGTTCAATTTTTATTTGAAATTAGTTTTGTGAAGATTGAATATTTAAGCTTTGTAAAGTGGCTCCGAATCAATTAAAGTGTTTCCGTAACTAGTAATAGCATTCAGTTCTAACTAAAGGAAACATGGCCCAAGCCCAGAAAGAATGAAAATATAAAATATTAATTTTTTTGCCAGATATTAAGTGATTTATATCATTATAGAAATGGAAAATATTGTTTGAAAGATAAAAAAGCATACATTATGAAAGGATTTCATAAAAAATAGGAATAATTACAAATTATCCTCTACTTTTGAGTAATTAATTCTTCAATAATTTGACCAGGGCTTTGGAATTGTTTTGTTCCCTTTTCTACTTATCAAAAGTATCTTGGGGGTTTTCTAAAAGAAAAAATATTTATTGAATATTTTTTCATTTCTCTTCCCTTATTGAGAATATTTTTTTGGTTTTATTGCCAATTTTGATTGAAAAAAAGAAGATTTCATATAGAGTTTCACTTCCAAATTCTATCTTTATTTTGATGAAAACCCTATACATTGTCAAAGCTTTAAGTTTGGATTTTTTTCTAAGGAGCTAGTTATACCATGAATCTTTCCATAGGGAGATATGTTTTTCATTGATATGCGAGCCAATTGAATAATAGTAAGCTCAATGTTGAATTTTATTAATGGAGGTTTTCATAAAGAACATTCGGAAATTTCCATATTGTAAAATTACAATATGAGGCTGTGGATGATTTGAATGATTACTCAGGTTATTTCGGTTGGTTTTCTAAATAAAATGTTTTCTCCAAGAATTGAAAAGGACAGTTTTCATTTCTTGTGAAGTGAAGAGATGAAAGAAGTTAGAAATATTAATTTACAAAAGTCTTCACAAAATCCTTTGTGTTGGTTGGATATTTGAAAATTAATGTATGATATGATTCAGCTTCATAGAAATCATTTATTGAGCTAAAAAATACTATCAATATGAGAAGCTTTTACCTACAAGAGAATGACAGAGTTTACAGATGTTGATTGTCAGATTGAATCAATAAATAAGAGACTTAGAGTCATATTTAAGGAAGGGGGATTATGTAAGGTTTAACTATGAAAAAATAAGTAAAAATCACTAATATTTTACTTATTGTACTCTGAATTTCCTAATTCTCATGAATAGTAAGATTAAAAATAATTATGATAATAAAGTATCAATATAATTATTATTTAAAAATATGTCTATTATTTCAAAAACATAAAATAATATAATAAAATGAATATATTTACAGAAATATATTATTGTTACAAAAAAATAATAAATGTGTGAAAACATTTTATGCAATGATAAATAACAATTTCTTAACAACAATATTATCAATATTACAATTACATATTAATATAAACACTATTGATATTAATTATGAATTATTGAAAATGATATTAGAGAGAAAATAACCTACTCAGAAAAATTAATATTATAATTTTGATTAAATTTTGGCCTAATAATCAAAATAAGGCTGATTCAAATTTTTCTTACAATGAAAAATATAGAGAATTACAAATTTTACTATTTTTACATTGATTTAGAGACTTTTAAGGGAATTTAGCAAAGGAAAATAAAGAATATGTAATCAAATATAAAATAGTCATTACTATAGCATAAAGCTTTTTAATTTAATGATATCAAAGTCTTATACTTAAATAATAAAGAATTTGACCTTTTATTGAATGTTTTCTATTGTTTATGATGTATCTGAGGGGGAAACAGAGGAAGAAGAGGTCCTTTTATAGTAAAGATACTTCCTTCTAGTCACAAGACATATTCTAGTAGATGTGTACTGATGTTATCCACTAGAATCAATGAATATTTTAAGGTTTGGTGATGATTATGTAATTGTCAAACCTTTTTTTCTCCCTATTATTCCATTTTTGAGATTATCAATGTAACTATAATATTGCTGACATCATGGTCTTGGGAATTTTTTTTTGGATCTTAGTAGTTTCAATTATAAAATAATAACAACCACCAGTTCTATCTCTTATTTAACTTTTAAGCTTAAAAGAAACTTAGACTTATTGATTAGAAATGATCATTTTTAATACTTAATAGCTTTTAAGTTCTTCACACTAAAGAAATTCAGAAAGAAAATTCTTATAGCTTCAAATCTCCTTACCAAGGATTCAATAGTATTTTATTACATCATTAAAACTCTATTTTTTATAATCTGTCTTGTAATTCATCTTTTCTGTAAAAATTTACTATTTTGCACATCAAACAATTATTTCATGAGGTTATACCTTGAATATAATCATGAAAATTACATCATCCTTCATTTAAGAGCTATTTGAACCTCAAAATCTACCTTGTTCTAAGCTTATACCAAATTCAATTTCAAGTGGTCAGCAGCTATTACTATTTTGCCCAATATACCCTCAAATTTTGTAATGCTGTTTATAGCTTTCCAAAAAAATCTTATGTATTTATTCTTATAGGTATTGGGTGGTAACTTGATTCTTGAATCTACTCTTTATCATGTGTACTTCAGAGGATATGAGCTAAAAGCCATGAATATATGCACTGACCATAAAAGTGCATATATCCAGGTTATCTCAGTAAGTATTAGCTTTACAGATATAAAACGAAAGGGTAATATATGAAGCATTTGAGGGAAATTGTGATGGAATAATTTATTCTACATTTTTTAATTGTATTCTAAGATAATTGAGAATTTATGCCATTTTATGGCATTTTTACTTATTGTAAGAGTATAATTTCAGTTCTTATTATTAAAATAAGTCTTATAAAGTTTTTTTGGGACCTTTTTGAATATCTGGTCATATCTCAAAGGCTCACATTACCTAAAACAAAGAAATATTTTACCAAAATCTGATATATTTAATTAGGGTATCATACACTGTCCCACCTCTTTGATGGAACTTTGAGTCTTGAAGCTCAATACTGCTCAATTTTATTATTCTTCAGGTCTTACTTAATTTCTGAACTTTATTAACCCTTTATTAGAATTAGTTACATATTTATTAAGAAGCCATTCATCTTCTCAAGTTGGGTTTCTATATCTCACAAGGTATTCCCTTTATTTTTTGGTTCTTGTCCTTCTTTATTTGGAGACTTGTGAAAACTTATTTTCTTATCCGTCTTATAGTGGGGGAATTTCAAGTGGTGGTATATTTCTCATGGTATATAGCTCCTTATCGCTTGAACTGTAAGCTTTATTGAATTTACAGGGAAATTTGAGCATTTGTTCATCAATTCACCTGTTAACTGTAGTTGCACAGAATTGCAGCCATGTAGAACCTTTATCATAAAAGGTCCTGAAAGTAAGTCTTATAATTACTTTGTTACTCTAATGGTATTAAAACTTAATTGTGATATAAGAACTGGATCTCCTATCTTAAAATCAGGTGGTCTATGACTTTTGTCCCATCTTTCTGTTTCATATTTGGAATAATCCTGAATACAGCTATTTGCATGATGTCTTGCTTCATAAAAAAATATAATAAAAACTGTTGATGTTGGGTTTATATCAACTAAGTCTCTCTTGAGGGTTTCATAAGGTAGTATTGGATTACAACCTTTCTCCAAATTTCATGTACTTCAACTTCTTCTTAATGAATTGATGTCTTATATTCCAGTTTTAGATATGGTATTAGAGTACACCAATCATGGATAGAAGCATAAGAGCCTTTGAATTATAGACCATATGGACAGAATCCCCTTAGCATGTCTTCCAGAGTTTGTATCATCCTTTCTGGCAGTCCATCAGTCAGAGGGTGATAGGCAGTTGAGAATGATAAGTTTTTACCAAAAAAATTATGGAGATTTGTCCATAGAGCTGAAGTAAATTTGGGATCTCTATAACGTATGATGTTTTTGAATAAGCCTGTATGGCTAAATCTCTATTCCATATCATTATGGCTTTTTCCAAAGCTGTGTTGCCTTTATTGAATGGCAATAACATTGGGGCTTTACTGTACCTGTAAACTAACACTAGGGATGCATTGAAACTTCTATCTCCTCCTGAAAGTAGAGCTGTTAACCAGTGGATATGAGATATTTCCCATGGGGATTTTGATTCTTGGATTTCAATCATCATTCCAAACTTCTTACCTGTGGCTCTGTTTGTGTTTTGGCATTAGTAACAAGTTTGGAAATATTCTGCAACATCTTTTCTCCAATTTGGCCACCAAGAGCAGATTTTCACCCTTTCCAATGTTCTATCTTCCAAGAGATTTTCAGAAACAACACCATAATTTCATCAATGTATTATACCTTTTATTCAACACATGTATCTTTGGCTCTAGGATAAAGAATTCCATTGAGGAGGTGGAATCACCCTTCCTCATAGGCCTTTTTCTATACTTAATCTAGTTTGGAATATAATGATGAGTCTTTAAAGTGTTTAATCAAGAGTTGGTATAGAATGTGGAATTTCTTTTCCATCTTATATCTTTCTTCAACCTGGTTAAAGAATTCTGTACCAATATCTATGACAAAAATTCCTTCTATATTATTTTCTTCCTGTGGCACCCATGCTGGGTTTTCAGGTGTATTTTCTAAAGGCCATCTGTTGATACAATCTTAATTTTTATGAATATTTCCAGATAGTCATATTTCCTCTATACTATTGTATATTAATCTGCAATCTCAGCATATGTCTACTTGGTGTCTTCATATTTGGTAATAATTTTACAGAATTACACTCTATTATGACATCAAATACTGTCCCATCAAATTAATAATGTAAGGATGTTGGTAAACACATGTAAGCCCTTACGTGTTTTTACCAATTTATGGCCAAAACACATAAGTGACATAATTTTTCAAAAAAAATCCTTGGGATCAGTTTTGAGGTTTTTCTTAATTTTTGTTTGTCATATTTTTCCCAACATGGGATTTCAATATCCACAAATTTTTTCATATTTTTTTTGGCCAAATTTCTCAAATTCAGCCAATATGACAGAATGGCATATATTTTTAGAAAATTCATTTGAAATCTTTCCACTTATGAATTTCATTTATTTATCTTTTTAAATTAAGGGTTCAATTGAGAAAATAAAGAACAGGGAACCCATAATTTTGAGAATTTTTTGGTGGGACAAGTGAAGGTGCAAAAAGTGTTTTTTTCCCGTCTTTGTGATATGACTATTTTTAAAAAAATTAATAAAAAACTCTCCACTTATGAATTTCATTCAATTTTTTTTAAAATGAAGGGTTCAATCTGGACAATAAAGAACCAGAAGCCCACCAATTGGGGGAAATTTTTGGTGGGACAACAAATGAATCCGCAATAAGTTTTTGTTTTAATTTTTCTTTCTTATTTGTAATATGAGTAATTTTAAATACAAAACTGCCACATATTTGATCAAACAGGAGACTGAGGTGGGATTTAAGAAATAAATAGGACTGAGGAGGGGGATAATTGGCATAAATTGTATAGACAAAAATCAATCAATCTGAATCAACCTCCAAAATAGTTGGCCTTTTCTGAGGGGGGAAGGAAGATTGGACAAATATAACATCCTGTGTTTCTTAAATTTATCAGCCCACCCCAGGGCTTGTGGTTGGGCATGAAATTCCCAATTCACAGTAATGGAGGGGACTGGATAAACTTTAGAAATGATTATATCCAAAGGAACAAAATGAGAACAGCTATCCAAGAAGCAGATGAAAATGGGGGAGTATCATTTGGAGGTTAGAAAGAAGGGAAAAAAGAAAATATTGGGCTGTGTAATAAAAGAAAACTGGTCTTTGATACTTATTTGCAATTGGATCCCCCATGTCAGGCATGGACTTCCACTTGCTTTTTGGAGCCTGGCCAACATCTTCATACCATTCAATTATTTCCAAATAAGAGGATACTGAGGGAATTAAAGTGTTCATGGCACCATAAAGGTCTTGATTTTGTTGAATTTCTTCAGCAAAGTCACCTCTGACATCAGCCCATTGATCTTGAGTTTTGTAAATGTAGTGGGATACTTTTCTGTAGCCACAGCTTCCATCACCCTGGAAAATGATGGCCTTGAAGGTTTATCTCAATATAAACTTGGGCAAGTCTTCTGAGACAGGTATCTGATAAAATAAGCTCAAAAGATGAATAAATATCAAACAAAATTATGGCAATATCCTCAGTACAGAAGTATTCTTCAAGATTTGGGTAAAGGTAGATCTGTTCAAGATTATTCTCTTGATACTTCTTCCAACTGCATTTATTCAAAGATTGGTTGGTGGTCCCAAATGACCCCAATATTCAACTCAGCATTCTTCGAAAGCTTCATGATTATCCTCTAGCTGGCCACCCTGGATAATAGAAGACTCTCAAACTTGTCAAGCAGGATTTCCACTGGTCTGGCATGACTCAATTTATGAAGTATTATGTATCATCCTGTCAACAGTGCTCAAGAAACAAGAATTTTCATCACAAGAAGTTTGCACTCCTCAAACCTCTTCCAATTCCAAATGGTCCTTGGATTTGTCTTTCAATGGATTTCATCACTCAATTGCCACTATCCAATTTGTTTGACTCAATTCTTGTCATAGTGGACAGATTCTCAAAGATGGCAGTTTTTATTCCAACAATTTCTTCAATAACTTCACTGTATTTGGCCCATTTATTCATCAATAATATCTTTTCAAAGCATGGCCTGCCTTTGAGCATTGTTAGTGATAGAGATTCTCTTTTTGTTTCTTCTTTTTGAACCAATCTTTGTCAGCATCTCAAGATTCCAAGAGATCTGTCAATTGCTTACCATCCAGAAACTGATGGACAGATAGAGAGGGTAAATCAGATACTAGAACACTACCTTTGGATGTATTTCAGTTATCATCAAGATGATTGGAGCACCTGGCTCCCTCTGGCTGAATCAGAATACAATAATTCTGAACACTCTTCAACAAAACAATCACTGTTTTTTACTGTTTATGGAAGAGATCCACAATTGCACTCAGTTCACATCACTCAAGATACTCCTTCTGGAAAGTTATCAACAAAAATTCAATCAGTAAAGCAAGATGTCAAAAGAGAACTTGAAGTTTCCATAAACAGGTTTAAGAGGTATGCAGATAAAAGTAGAGCAAGTACACCTGTTTTCAATCCTGGTGACATGGTATCACTTTCTTCCAAGAATATCAAATCAACTAGACCCACCAAAAACCTATTTGAAAGTTGGTTGGGTCCCTTTCCAATCTTGAAGAAATTCAGCACTCATGCCTACAATCTCAAGCTCCTATCTCAATGGAAGTCCATCCATACAGTCTTTCATATCTCCCTCCTTGCAATAGTCAAGACATCAACAATCCCAAATTGGCATCAAGAGCCTCCTCCTCCAATCATCATTGAAGAAGAAGAGAAATGGGAAGTCTCTCAAACTTTGGATTCCAAGATCAAGAGAAGGAAATTATGGTATTTGGTGGAATGGAAAGGCTTCAGTCAAGACCCAGAAAGATCCACTTGGGAACCAATGGAAAACCTCAAGAATTTCCCTTACCTTCTCAAGGATTTCCATTCTTTAAATCCTGACAAGCCAGGACCCAATTCTTCAGGATCTTGATTATTTATGGTGCTTGGTGGGAAGAGGAATTACCAAAAGTAAGTCCCACTCCTTGTATGCACCTTTAGAGGTATTCTACCCTTTTTGTTGTCAGCATCACCTTGGCCACTCTGTGAGCCCTCTGCAAATTTTGGACAGAGATCTTTGGCTGGGCTTTCAACATCAAATCCAAATTTTATGCCCATTTTCACTTGGGCGAATGGACCATTATTTTTTTCATTGTCCTTCCAGGTTTTTACAGTTCAATTCATTCCTTCAGAAATTTTCTTTACTTTTATGGAACTGGTGGGAGTGGTAACTACCAAAAGTAAGTTCCTTTCCTGGTGTGCACTTCCCTGAGGGGTCTACAATCTTTCAAAACATCACCTTGGCTACTCTGTGAGCACCTGGAATCAAATATTGCTCTTCAGGTCCTTGGACAATTCAACTCAGCTTTCCCCTTCTGTGATCAAGATTGGAATCCCCCTCAGGACTTCATTTCTCTTTATTTCTTTTTCTTATTTTCTTTCATATTTCTTTACCTTTCTCTCTTTATACTTCTTCAAAACCTTTGTTTCTATATTAGTAATGCCAAATCTTTCATGTAAACTCAATTCTTGAAAATCTCAAAAGCCAAATGTCATAAGAAGACCAAATCATCCTCACATCATATGCCAACTGCATACCAGTCTTAAAACTTTCTTTCAAGATGCAATACCTCTGGAATCCCTATGTCAAATCCTTCTCAGCAGCCTCAACAGGCTTTTACCTTGGTTTGGTTCTCAGGAGCTCACCATTCAAGGTGGGGGTGCTGTCACAACCATGTGTAATCACCCCCCCACAATGGGTGTTTGCGGCAATCATAGCCTGACCTAAATTTATGGCCAATTGGGAATGTCATCATTCTTATGGAAAATTTGGCCACACTGGTGTTCTATGGCCTTTGGGCCACACCACCTTTCACTGGTCATTTATGGCCTCAGGTCATATCCTGCTCTAATTGGCCTCGTTGGCCAATTATCCATCTCACCAACCTCCAGGCCAATACTCCTTGTTTTGGGCCTGGGGGGTCCTGTAAGCCTTCCGAGGGCCTCTGGTCCCTGGGCCCTACCCCTTTGATTAGGGGGTCAAGGGCCTAAATGGCCTTTTTGGGCCATTTGTGCCCCCTATGGTGTCTGTGGACCATGGGACCCTTTAGTCACTTTTTGGCCTAAATCCAATGAGGCCAAAAGGGGCCTATCAGTGGGCCCACCCGAGCTCATTTTTGGCCAAATGGCAATAGACCCCAGGAAATCATGTCTTGGCCTCCAGTCCCAGGGGACTTTTCCCATCAAGACTTCAACCATGGCCTCTGGCAGTCACCAGAGGCCCCAAGTCACCTTCATAAAGGGTTTCCCCTCAAGATCAGGGAAACCCCCAACTTCAACTCAATAGAAATCATCATGTGGGAACAAACAATGGTAAATATATGGTATTATATACCATTATGCAGCATTTTTCCTCAGAAATCCAATGTTGATGTTCTCAGGACCAAATTACGTAATTCCAACTCCAGTCCTCAAATCCAACACCCATTTTGAAGGAAGACTTCTCAGTCATTCAGCCTTGCAATCCATGGCAACTAACAGATGACCATTCGAGGACCCCAACCACCTGGCCCTGCACAAGTTGGGTTGTACTTTCTTTCAAAATTCTTACAAGGAAAATTTAAAGAGGTTGTCAAGGCATCCAGTACTTTACTATTCCTTGGACAACTCAATTGGTCCATACAGGTTGTATTCAAGCAATCTGTATGGCCTTGGCCCTTTTGGGCCAATTCACATTCCACTGTGGGAGTTCCATCATACAGTTCAGATCTCAAGATGGCCAGATCTGTATTGACCGAAAACAGTCAATAAAGCCAGGGATAAACCCTCCAGGATCAGTCTTTCAGCTTTTCACATATACTGGCCACCTTTTCTTCCCTGTGGACCTTTTCCCCAGTTAATTAATATATTGGCTTTATTATTATCCTTATTTTCTTTTATTTTATTTAAAGTAAATACTGATAGTCTTAAGTCAGTCATTTGCACCTTTTCTTCTTTGCCTGCCAGTGGATATTGGTGGTCATATCCTTTACTAACTCCATTGTTCTTTATGGAAGGTTGAAACAGTGAATTGAGGATTCATTTGGTTGGCTTTTTTATTATCTTGGCCATTGACTTCCTTTTCCTTTTATCTTTAGCACACTTTTCTTTACTCTTATTCTTCCTTAAAGCAATATATTCCTTTCTATTTCTTTATTCTTTGGAGCCCTCCAAGTGAGTTCTTGATCCCTGAGTTCCAGGCCACTCTTGCTTTCATAAGATCCCCTGTGACACAAAGAAATGGTATCAAAAGATGAGAAAAGAACATGGGAAACATGATTAACTGTGGTGGAAACATGAAATAATTACCAAGTGGGCCAAACATTTCTGGAGATTTAAAAGGGAGGGTTCCTTTGAGAATTCCATCTTTAACTCAGAAAAAGGAAAACCAGTTACTTGACTTCTCAAACAAAAATACATACTATCTACTTTACACCCAGACGTTTCTCACTCAATGATCAATATCAACATATTGAGAAGATGTGGAGGAGAACAAGAACATTCTATAAATTGCAGATGTGTAGAACCATGTTCAACAGAGGATTATATTAATTCAATGGAAGATATCATTAGTAGGACAAGGATTAGTAGAGCCTGGATTAGAAGCCCTATGGAGTGCAGGATTTTCCCAAGAATGTATAAAGATAGAAGACCTTAAATAACTGTATTAAAGTGCGATAAATGTGGGATAAACTCACATTTGACCAACACTTGTACCAAAAAGACTAAAATCAATGAAGTTCAAGTAATTAAATAAGCTCAGCTTACTGAAGAGAAAGAATGATCTGACCAAGATTATTCAATCTCTGAGGACCCACCAGCAGAGGACTATCCTATTGAGAAAATCACATACTTCTTTGAAGTCACTGAAGCCCACACTCACTGGCCACAATATAGTGAAACTTGCTGTAATCTGATCACTGTCCAGGATTCCAGAATGCGTAATACTAAACCTGCTAGAGGCAAAGCTTACACTTCTGGAGAGTCTTGTATTAAATAAATCTTAATAAATTATGTTGAATCTGGCTTTAATTTGTGCACAGGAGCATTTTGCACTTTTTTAGGCAAAAACTATATTCAAGTCACACTTCCCCTATGTAAAGCCCATCTATTATCAATAGAAGGTGTGAAATTCAGTAGTACAAGTAATAATATGTACATTTTGGGCATATCAGACACTAATCTGATATTTCCACACCCTTCAGTAAGTGTTAGAATGAGAAAAGAGATCACTGTAATGGAAAACTGTACTTTTCAACATTTCATTCTTGGAAATGACCATTTAAACATTTATTGTATTGACATCAACAAGCAGAAAGACGGATATTTTACAATTGGGGAAAAAACGGAAATTCTTGTTTCCAAATATTCCCAAACATATATTGGTAGTATCTCCAATAAAGATACACAAAAGTATGAATTTGTTTCCAATCAGCTTGGTGAAGCACAAATTGATGCAGGACTATCATACAAAAGAGGAAAGAAATTATTAATGATTTATACACATCTAACAATTCTTTTGCTTGAGATAATGAGAAATTAGGCACTATTAGAGGGCATTAAGTTGATATCACTCTCAATATTGACAGACCATACCCTCCAGTACTTAGAAGACCAGCTTACCCACTAAGCCCCAGAGCTAACGTATCCTTGGAAAAACATTTCCAATAGTTAATAAAACTTGGTTTACTGAGGAAAGTAGGACATAATGAAGAATTTGAAGTTAAAACTCCTGACATTATTGCTTGAAATAATGGTAATAAAAGGATTTTTGGAGATCTCAGAGAATTAACTACCTATACACTTCCGGATAGGTATCCAATTCCTCTGATCCAAGAAACCTTGACCCAATTATCCAAAGCTAAGTACATAAATTCAATGGATGCATTGTAAGGCTTTGATCAGAATTCTTTTACTCCAAAAGCCAAGAAATTAGTTAGAATTATAACTCACTTTTGTATTTATTAGTATCTAAAAATGCCCTTTGGGATTGAAAATGCTTTACCTCATTATTGAAGAATAATTAATACCATCTTCCCCACAGAGTTGTCCGAAAGATGGCTCATTATTTATATGAATTATATAATTATATGTTCAGACTCATGGATTTTGCACCATGAAAGACTTGACAGAGCACAGAAAAAAAATTCAAAAGTGAATATGAATATTTCACTTAAGAAATGTAAAATTGGGTGTGAAGAACTCAAAGCCCTTGGAAATGTAGTTTCATTAGCAAGATTGGGTATTGAAAAAAAATGAATGAGAAGCAGTGTTACTTGAAAGTATGCCCCAGAATAAGAAATAAATAATGTCTTTTCTTGGATTTTCCAGTTACTATAGGCAACATATAAGAGATTTTGCAATTCTATCTTTGATAAATGGATAGTATTTGAGATTTCAGAGGAAATAATCATAGAATATGAGAATATAAACAAGTCCCTTACAGAAGCACCTTTACTTCTTATTCCTGAATGGAATATACCTTTCATGATGTAAATTGATGCATGTGGAGATAGATTAGGAGCAGACCAACACCAATTTCAAATGATTTATGAAAAACCAACACAAGAAACAGTTTGTTATATCTCAAGACAAATCAAACCAGAAGCCAGATATCATGCAAGCCAAATGGAATGCTTAGGCGTGTTATGGGTACTTGAGAAATTACATCATTATCTTTATGGAAGAGATTTTGAAGTTATAACTGACTTTATTGCAGTAAAATCACTTTTAAGTATGAAAAAGCCCAACAGACACATGTTTAGATGGCAAATAGACATTCAAGAATATAGAGGAAATATAGATAAAAATTTGGATGGAATTAGCAGGTGATAATTTGCCAATACCCCTGATAGACCAGCATATGTTCCTTTAGAAGCCTCCACAATTGAAGGAATCAATATAACTGACATTGGAGCTCTATTCTTTGAAGAAGTGAGAGATTCATACAAAAAAGAGAAGAATTTCCATATCTTGAAGTCCTTACTTAATGAGAACTGCAAAGACACATCTTTGGTTAATTCACTGGATGAAACATGAGAAACTTTGTACTCTTAAGGGAGAGTTCACTTTTTTAATGGCATCATCTACCACAGAACCAAAAAATCTTGTTTAATGATATTATGTAGTATATTTCTCATTAATACCAGTTGCCATTAATGTCATGATAGCATCTATTCTGGAAACCTATCAGAAGACAGAACAATTGAAAAATTAAAAAACTGTGAATGGTGGCCATCTTAGAGAAAAAAAACTATTGAATATTTACGTACTTGTGACATATTCCAAAAAGAAATGGAAAAAAGGCAAGAAATTTGGACTTATGATTCATATTTAAGAGCCAAAATCCCCTTCTGAAGTTGTTCACATGGACTGGGTCACAGCACTTCCTCCAAATGGTGACAGAAGCTATAATGCTTTCTTAGTAACTGTAGATGAATATAGCAAAACCCCCACATTCTTACCATGTCATAAAGATGAAACTTCTATAGAATAAAGTTATTTCTCATACAGGATTATTTAAGAATATAATAAGTGACAGAGACCTTAAGTTCACATCTGTGATTTAGACCAATATTCATAGACTTTTTGGGACCAAGTTATCTTTTTCTCCAGAATACCATCCTCAAACTGATGGCCTGTCAGAGAGAATGATAAAAGCTTTAGAAGAAATGATCAGGAGATTTTGTTCATATGGGTTAGAACTCAAATACTCAGATTTCTTCACCCATTACTTGTGCACTTTAATACCTGCATTAGAACTGGAATATGAGACATCAGTTCATTCTTCTACAGGTCAGACTCCTGCTATGTTGGGAAAATGATGGAATCCAAGACTCCCAGCAGACACACTGAGGAAACAATTTTTTCAAATCAATCCTACAGCTTCATGATTCAAAATTATGCTTGATAAAGTAAAAATCATGCAAAACAAAGGGTGGATGATTCTTTTGACTATGCAAAACAGAAGTGGGACAAGAGTCACAAAGTACTGTACTTCAAAGTGGGGGACTTAGTTCTAGTTTCAACCTTCAATTTTTATAATATCAAAGGCTCAAAGATACTCAGAAGTTATCAATTAGGACCTTGTTTATTGTTGCCTTAAATGGAACCAATGCAGCTCAATTGGAAAGCAAACACCCCACCTTTCCAGGAAGCCATATTAAACCTTATCAACCAGCTCGAAAAGAATTGGTTCCTTTAAGGAACACAACTCCTTTCACTGTACCACCAGTGGAACAGAATTAGGAAAAAAAGATGATGAAATTCATTAAAGATTATCTTCAAGCCATACTCCCTGGATGGAAGAATCATCTATTACAAATAGAGGGTGTACAGCTTAGTAGTTCCAGTAATAATATGTACCCTTTGGGTATATTTGGACACAAATATTGTATTTCCACACCCAGCAGGAAGGATTAGAATGAAGACTGGGATTGTAGTAATGGACAATTGCACATCTCAGCACATTATTTTTGGAACTGATTACTTGAATATTTATGGTATTGACATCAATAACCATAAGGATAGATATTTTACAATTGTAGAAAACACTTTATTGGACAAAAATAATATTAGTAAGGTTTTTTATAGGCAACAAGCATGATAGCTAAGTACCTAAACTCCTCCAGAAGAATAGGTACAAGAACTAGATTATCTAGTAATAGGCAATATTAAAATGATCATTATCTGATTAAAAACAACAGTAGTTGGGGTTGGGATGAAAAACTACTTTATAGTGTGAACTAGGCATCTATTTATTTCATTGACAAACCCAAAAAATAGTCATAATTTTCTCAATCCCAACTGGTTTCAATTTGCAGTTCTGATAGTAGCTTGGTCCTTGATTGACTATTATTCATAATTGATTCAAAATAGACTAGGTCTATACATTAGTAATGGAAAATCCATTTCCCAAGATGATTTTCATCATTTCATAGCAAACCCTTTCCTCAAAGATGTACCCCGTGCTGCAGGGACCAGTAATGGGGCATATATGGTATTAAATACCATTATGCACCATTTTTCCTCAGCAATCCAATGGTGAAATTTTAAGGAATCAATTGTTTCATTTCAAATCATTTCACCAGCCCATAAGTCAATTGCAAAGTAAGACTCAACTTACTCAATTCTGCAATCCATGATGGTATTTGCAAGACCATTTGAGTACACCAATCACCTTGCCCTTCAGGTGTTGGCTTTTTATTTCAAAAGAATTCCCCCAAGGGCATACTGGCCCAGGGTTCTTCAAGGGTATTTTCAACAGGTTATTAATCATCAAACCAGTTGGCAATGTTTCAAGAGCTCCAGAACTCCTTGGACAAATCAATTGGGCAATAAAGGATGTATTCAGGCAATCTGTATGGCATTAACCCTTTTGGGTCAATTAATATTCCACTGTGGGAATTCAAGTCACAAATCTCAATTATCAAGATGATCAGATCTATATTGACCCAAAACAGTCAATAAAGCTGAGTGATCAACCCTTCATGATCAGTATTCAGCTTTTCACATATACTGGCCACCTTTCAATCCCTGGGGGACTTTTTCCCCAGTTAATTGATATATTGGAAGTCTTTTTATTATTATTTTCTTTTTATTCTTGAAAGTAAATACTGATAATCATAAGTCAATAGTTTGCTCCTTTTTCTTTGTGTGTGAGTGGATATTGGTGGTCATATCCTTTTACTAATTCCATTGTTATTCCTGGCATTTTTAACCAGTGAATTGAGGATTCATTTGGGTTGGCTCTTTGGCTCTTGGCTTTTCTATTATTATATTTTTCCTTTGGCTTCCTTTGTTTTCTTATCTTTGGCATATTTTTCCTTACTATTATCTTCCTTAAAGAAATATAATCTTCATTTATGGATTTATCCTCTTACAGCCCTTCAAGTGAGCTTTTGACTCCTGAGTGCCAGGCCACACTTGTTTTCCCCAAGGACCCCTATGAAATTATATTAATTAACTCATAATTTATTCTTTCATTGTTTATTTCTGGTTTTTTTAGTTTAAAATCATTTATTCATCAATTATGACGCTTTAACCCTTCATGAACTCAATGATTTTTTATCGCTTATCAATTTTCTCACATTCATGCTTCTTTATTGGAAATTGATTTCTTTTTATATTTTTCTCGTTCAATCTCTATCAAAAATTTTTTTCTCTTAAACCTTTGTGGCTGATCAGTTATTTTAGTCATTTTTAATCCACTCAATTTTAATTCAGGTCCCAGGTTTTCTTTATTCTTAAATTTTTCTCCAATTAATTTCTGACACAGATGTTCATTAATCAAGATTCATTTTGAAAGTATTCTTCAAGAATTTTGATTAATAGCAAGATTTTCACTTTATTTAACTTTGATTGATTTATTTGACATAAATGTGATTTGACCTCAAGAGATTCATTGACCTGAATAATTCATTTAGTTTGATTTTATTATTGATTTACTTCCTCAATAATTTATTTTCATTTGATTGTTGATTTAGATTCCCCAAGATTTATTGATTGATTGATTTGGATCAAAAATTCATTTGGATTTCATTGTTGATTGATATTCCTTAAGATTGATTGATTGATTGATTTACCCAAATAATTCATTGATTTGAATGATTTCTACAAGACTTATTGATTGGAGTCCCCAAAATTTCACTGATTGATTTATTGACCTCAATAAATGTTTTTATTTTGTATTTTTATTCAAGATATTGATTTTGATTTTCACTCAAAGCTTTCATTTTATTTTCTTCAAGTCCTTATACTTAATCTTTTATTCCTCTTAAAGTTTCAATTTCTATTCATTTTCTGATTATGACTATCCAACACTCACCTCCTGCAAGACAGGAAAGATCTCACGCCAGAACTCAAAATTTTCTTACTCAAACCCCAAGAGCTTCTTTTGATGGCACTCCACCAGTTCCTCAACTGAGGGGCCACTTAGACAGGGGACCCAATTTGGAAGGAGCAGCAACATCCAATTAATCTAGTAGAATTAATTTTTTATCCTTTATTTTTCACATCTTGATAGTGAATACTGATATTATTAAGTCAGTCATTTACACCTCTTTTATCCCCTGTAAGTGGATATTTGTGGTCATATACTTTAATAATTCTATTTTTCTTTCTAGAAGTTTGAAACCATGGATGAACAACTTACTTTTTTTTCTCTTTGGCTATTTGGCTTTCTTTCTTATTTGAATATTTTTTTAATTTCATTCTCCTTGCAAAAGATATATATTCATTTCATTATTTCTTCAATTTTATGGAGTTTTGAAAGTGAGTTCCCTGATTAATGAGTTCCAGGTCACTCTTGTTTCTCCAAAGAGCCTCTGTGACAACCATAAACAACAATGTCAATTCTGAGGAATTGAAAGCAGCTATTACCCAAGAGTACAGCTTTCTGATTAGTGATAAAACTTTAGAGTTATTACCCTATTGTACAGGAAATATGGTAATGGTTTGTCACAATGCTTTCTGCCAGACCTCAACAAAAGGATATTTGGCCAAAAATGCTATTAAGACAGTTGAAATACCAGTCAATATTGGCAAGTCATATATCAAATTCTACCATGTGACAGAACCCATGAGGATAGGGCACTTCTTTCCAAAATGCATGTAGCTGATGGTTTTACCCATTTTATCATCATGGAGCTACAGGCAATGAGAAGTTTTTTATAAGAATTTTAATTTCTATGAGTACAAATTTAAATCTGGTAGTTAATTTAGCTTAAGCTAATAAACATCATTTGATGAGAAAGTATTGTAATAATTCCAACATAAAATGAAGAAAAAGATTTATATAAAAGAAAAGAACAAATCTATGATAATGATAAATGTCTTTAGTAAATGGAGAAAAACTATAACTAATAAAAAGGAAATGTAAGGTACCTTAAGTCCTCCTAGATTCTTTCTAAGTTGTATTCATATGTAAGATTGCTCACAAATAAAAGATAAAATACAATATTCAAGTAAAAAGATAAATTGATATGAGATCTAGTGATTCTTCCAAAAAATAAGAGCAATCAGTCTCTATTAATAGTCACATAAAGATGATGAAAATAAATGTTAATTAAAAATAGACCCAAACCCAAATATGAACAGGAACCTCTCCTTGATCAATTGTGGGGGATCTCATCAACCCTTGATAATTTTAATCCTATAAGCTGTGTACTTCATCTACCACTGACTCACAATTGAGGGAGAAGTTTCAAAGTTATTATGCTCCAATCCATGATGATCCTTAGAAATCTGATTCTTTTCCAGTATCCTTAATGTGAGTTTCATTAGATGCCTATTTTATTTTTTGGACTACAAAGGGCTTTGTCAAACTGTTGGCTTTAATTTTTTTAGTTTAATATTTTACTACATCTAAGAGTTTTTCATTCACCAAATCCCTAAGCTATTGAAACCTTACTTCAATATTCTTTGTGTTTAGATCTAGTTCTTCTTGTTTTGGAATAATCACAGAACTTGAATTTTCATTAAATAAAAGAGGTTTACCATTTTTTTGACCAAGATCCTTCAAAAACAATGTCAACTATCTCATCTTTTTTTCTAAAATACTCATAGATATATAATCTTCTTTGATTGTTGACTTCACTACAGCTGCTTGTTTTTTTCTCAGCCAGCTTTCTGAGTTACTAAATACTTTTATAACATTTCCTGAAATCTTTAAAATTTGCATAAGATGAAGCTGCCCTCCCATAGTTTGTGAGCCTGTGAGATATATATGACATACCCATAAGGACACAAATAACTTTTTATGCAGGTTATTTAGTCTTGAACAGACTTATTAATTTGCTTTAAAATAAAGATTCACAAAAAATTAGCATAACGTTTTTTTGATAAACAAAGTTAAAATTATTATTTCATCTTTGGATTCTACATCAAAAACCTACGGTAGATCCATAGGGTTTTATACCCAAGAATGGTTACTTATTATTTTATTTGAAGATTTAACAATCTCACAGTACAATTTCAAATTTTTTAAAAAAATTTGAAACTGTTAAATTTAAGTATATTTCAGATTAAATTCAAATTTGAATAAGGTATGCACACTCACCTAAATTTTAGTTAAAATTGAGGTGTTGTGTATATTTACTGAATTGGCTGAAAATTTGCCATACAGAATTTACATCCTACATGAGCTCAATTTAAAAGGTTTTAAGGCCATACTATGGCTTTAAATAAATAAAGGGCAAAATTTACAGAGAAAGGTGGGGCAAAGGAAAAAGACCAGACAGAGCTGCAGTACCCAGATTTTTGGATCTTCAAGGATTCAATTAATGTTTTCCACCCGTATTGGAGTATTTTCAACCTTATTTAAACTTCAGGAATTGACTTTGCTACAATGGTAAAGCTTCAACTCATTTTATCCCAATCTGGACAGTAATTTCAAGCTTCTGAATGGTAAATCCCAATATACAAGTGTCACAGGGGCTCTTGATGAAAGCAAGAATGGCCTGGAACTCATGAATCAAGAACTCACTTGAAGGGCTCCAAAATAATGAAGAAATAAACAAATATTATATTTCTCTAAAGGGCAATGAAAGTAAGGACAATTATGCCAAAGATAAAAGAAAAAGGAAGCTAATGGCCAAAGAGAATAAAAAGAAAGCCAAAGGCCAACAGCTAACCAAATGAATCCTCAGTTCACTTTTTCAACCTGCCAGAAAGAATATTTGAATTAGTAAAGCATATGGCCACCAATATCCACTGACAGGCAAAGAAAAAGGTGCAAATGACTGACTTGGGATTATCCTTATTTACTCTAATAATGAAAGAAGAAAATAAGGATAAAAATAAATCCAATATATTAATTAACTGGGGAAGAACTCCCCAGGGAAGAACAGGTGGCCAGTATATGTGAACAGCTGAAGATTGATCCTGGAGGTTTGATACCCCAGCTTTATTGACTGTTTTGGGTCAATACATATCTGGCCATCTTGAGAATTGAATGGTCTGACTTAATTCCCACAGTGGAATATGAATTGGCCCAAAAGGGCCCAGGCCATGAAGGTTGCTTGAATACAGCAAGTATGGACCAATTGAGCTTTCCAAGGAATACTGAAGTTCTTGATGCCTTGAAAACTGATTTAATGATTGATAACCTCTTGAAATTACCCCTTGAATAATCCTGAAATGAAATAACAACCCAACTCCTGCAGGGCCAGGTGGTTGGGGTCCTTGAATGGTCTTCAGGAAGCTGTCAGGGATTGCAAGACTGAATTACTGAAAATTCTTTGTTTGAAATGCATGATGGATTTGGGAACTTGAATTTAAATGACATATTTCGGTCTTGAAAGCATCATCATTGGATTTCTGAGCAAACGTGGTGCATAATGGTATATTATACCATATATGCACCATGCGTGGATCCTTTGGTATGGGTTCCATGAGTGAAGGAAACATCTTCCCCTGAATTGTGGGGAAGCCTTTCTTAAGCTGAGCTGGTGGCCCCTGGTGGTTTCCAGAGGCCATGGGTTGAAAATGGGGTCCATTCTTGTTTATGGCCAATTTGGGGTCCTGGGGTCCTTTTGGCCATTTTGGGATTCTTGATATTATGGTTAAAAATGGGCTCAGGTGGGCACACTTGTGGTTTGGGACCCACCTGGCCTTGGGGGCTGGTTGACTGCCCCTTTATCCCATTTTTGGTCTCATTGTATTTAGGCCAAAAGGGGCCTAAAGGTCCCATGGGCTGTGGATTACAGGCCACAGGCTGTAGGGGGCCTAAATGTCCCAAAAAGGCCATTTAGGCCATAGACCCCCTAATCAAAGGGGGTGGGACAGAAGGGCCAGAGGCCCCTGGAAGACAAAATGGGCCCCCAGGCCCAAAACAAGGGTATTGGCCAAAGAGGCCAATGATTGCAGGGTATGGCCTGAGGCCATAAAAGAGACTTGGGGCCAGTGGAAGGGGATATGCCCCAAAGGCCATAAAACACCAAAAGGGGCCAATTGGCCATAAAAGTGATGATATGTCCAATTGGCCATTAATTGGGGTCAGGCTAGATTTGCCGTAACACCCATTGGGGGGTGATTACACATGGGTGTGACAAAAAGCTTGAAACCAAGGTTTTAAGAACTTTCAAAGCTTAAATGAGCCTAAATTTTTAACTTTACAAGTATCAAAACCTTATTGAAAGTTAAGATTTTATGTGTATTGCTATTTTATGTGTAAAAATAGCAATAACTTCAATAATTCATTGAAATTCAATTCTTATTGTATTTGCTTGAAATTTCACACAGCTCCAAAATCAATTTTGTCTGTGTATAAATTAAACTTCAAGTATCCTTTTTGAATAGTTTTAATTTCTCATTATCCTTAAAATTAACAATTACAATTATTCTTATAGAAAATTAGGATTTCTTCAAACATTTATCAAGAATTCAGTTCAAGAGATTTTTTCTTGAAACTCTATTTTGAAGTTTCTCATGTGATGAACTTCAATATAAATAAACTAACTTTATATTCAAGCTTGAATTAATTAATCCGCAAGAGTATTAAAGTTACTTGGTGGTAAGAATAACACTGTTAACTTTCAATTGGAATTAAAAATAAGTTACCTTAGGTTAAGAACCTCATTTTTAGGCATGTATTTTCATTTTTGACTGTATAAAGCCCTCTTTATCCATTATTAAGAATGGGAGCTACTGTGAAGGAATAAAAATAGCATACACATCACTGTTTTTGCCAACCAATCATCATTCCAATCAAGTAGACATTCTCAAAAAATATTATTTTATTAATTATGAAATATTATTATTCAAGTATTTTGTTAAGTATTTTATTCTTTATTAATCTTAATTGAAATAATTAAAATCATAGAAATCAGATTATTTTTTTAATCACCAATAGTATATTTTATTATATAGGATTATTGTCTTATATATCTTTTTAAATCCACAAATTCCTCTTGAAAAATCTTCAGTCTTATTTTTTCATGAAAAATTTGTTTTTATCCTTGGATATATTTTTCCTCGGCTTATTTTCAAATCATAAACATTATTTAATATAATAGCTCTTGTTGTTTGACTTTTTGTATAAAATAAACATTATCAGAAAGTTTTCTCTAAAATTCTATATATTTTTCATCTGTTATTAGTTTTTTTATCTAGAATTTTTCTATAAGAATTAGCTTGAACATTGTGTGTGATAATTTCTTTTATAGTAATATTTATATATTACTTGTTAGTGGTTAAATATTATTATTTTCCACATGTAATTGTCTCATTGAGAGCTTTATCCTTTACATTGTTACAATTTTCAGTGACTATAACAATAATAGAATAATTATAATTTATTATAATTATTAAGATTTTTTATCATTAAGTTATTTAATACTTATTAAACGTCTTTTTTTTGTATAATCATTCTTAATAATGATATTAAATCTTTGATTATAATATTTCATTATATTGTATCTTCTAGTGAGGACAGTCATAGTACTCTTGATATTTGCTCCTATTCTCAACAGATTCATAGACAAACCTTACATTTAGGGGCCTGGCCTTTATCTTTCCCAATCTTTGGGATACAAATCATATACCAGATCTTATTTTACTGATTTTTGACATAAAATTGCCATATTTACTTTAATATTGAATTTCTTGGAGCTTATCCCTTATAAAAAAATCTTTATAATATTAATCAAGTTGTTTTTTTTAAGAATATTTCTTGAAGAAATAAACTACTGAGTTATTTGGAATGAATGCCCATTTTATAACTAGTGGCTTTCTAAAATCACAGACTTTGAATTTATTTTTTGAGTTATTCTAGTATAAAGTGAATAACAATACAATTTTGATTGATAATTTATCAATTGCATAATTATTATTTCTTTAAAGAAAAGAAAATAATCAAATAAAAATATTCAAAAGTTAAAAATTCTTACTTCAAAATATTTTGCTTTACTCTTTAGACATTTTTCATTTATTTTTGATGTAATTTGCCATGAATTATATTAAAGAAACTTTCTCCAATGAGTGGAGTTGATATGTTGTTTTATTATTTAAAAAAACAACTTATATTTTTGGTTTCCTTTAGTTTCATCCATCAGAGACAGCTCTTCAGACTCTAGTAGCTCAGAGTCCAGTATTCAAATTCAAACCTGCCCAGCACCAAGGGCCTTAATCACAAAAGAGCCCTTTAACACTCCAGAAGGTGCATTCAATCCATTTATTAGTCTAAATTCCTCAAAATGTACTTGAAATGACTCCTACTAGAAGTGGAAGTAACTACTCCAGCCAATCAAATGGATCTGGACCGGCAAATTCAACTCATAAATCAAAAAGACAAGAATGTCAGCCGAGAGGAGAGGCACAAATGGAAGATTCCAGAACTTCCACCAATCCCCAAAGGCTATCCAGAACCTTTTCCACTCTTCTTGAGTGTCCAGAAGCTGACATAACTGCTATTTCTGTTTTCAAACCTGGATCATTCCCAACAGGCAAAAGTGGAGATTTACCAGTCTCAGTGCAAGAACTGGTTTATGGAGGAAAATCAGCAGGAGTGGGAACTTCTTCCAAGTCTCTGTATAGGGACCATTAACTCTCATCTTCAATAAAAGAAGTTATTTTTCCCAGAAAAGACAGAAAGCCTTCTGAAGGGTTGGAACTCCATGTATTGCAAAGGACAAGTCCACAGGATAAAGGCTTGCTTGAAAAACCAAATCATTTTGTCAGGGGACCAGCAGAAAGAGTTGGCCCAAAGGAAGGAAGACAGCCCAGTGGAAGCTCCTCAAGCCTCCACAAGCAAGACTCTTCCTTGGCAAGTTCCAAACAAGGGCAAGCAAACCCCAACAAGCAATCAGAAGGGGAATTAAAAGGAAAAGTCCAAGTGTAACAAGCCTTACCCACAGAATTACAGAATTCCAAAGAAAGAAAAGACAGCCATGGACAATGTGTTCAATATGGAAAGAACTCTTATGGAATTAAAAGAAAGTAGAATGAAAGAATGAATAAATCCTTTCCAAAGAAATAGACCTTATAAAGCTTTTATCTCAAGCTGGAACTTGCAATAAAGAAATTTTGGCAAAGCTTAAAAACTTTGAGTATATCCAACAAAAGTTGGGTAGAGAAATTTGAAAAGTGAAACAGTCACAAGAGAACATTATTGGTCTAGAAAATTTGAATAAGGACGATATTTTGTCTTTGAAGCATCTTTATGAGAGAATATAGTCCAAAGTGACTTTTCTCAATAAACCAGATGATAATTATATTCCTTTTATTACTCAAAAACTAAAAGATTTGATGATACAAGCTCAAAACTTGAAAAATTCAACTTTTCACAATGAAGCTCTTTTCCTAGAACAACTGGAAAAAATTAATGAAGCCAGACTTGAATTGAAAGATATATTATATTAGTTAAAAATGAGTTGCCAAGACATTCCATACCAATTCTTGACAGAAATGTGTTGAACTTTAATAATGACTTACAACATAAAATTTCAAGAAATGCAGAAGTGGAGGCTTCTTGTAATTTCAAGGACATTCCCAGATTAGAGGAATGGCCAACCTTCAGTGGTTAAGGAGAATATAATCATATGAAATTCATTAAAATGATGGATATGTTTCAAAAAGACTTGAACATACCAAATGAATACATAAGCTCCATATTACACTCATTCTTTACCAAATCAGCAAACGAATAGTATTATCAAATATGACAGGACCATGGTAAACACTCCTGGCCTTGATGGAAAGGAAAAAATTATTTCCAAATGGGAAAATGATTCCTGGATATTTAGAATGTAAAATACTTTTGAAGAAGGAATTCTTAATATTGAGAGGGACAGGCCCATGTCCTGGTTTCTTGAACAGAAGGACAGATTAGCTGCCCTACATCTTGAAATGTCTGAAACAATGGTACATAAAGAGATATTAAAAATTGTGGTGGTGACCTTGAGAATGCTATTGGAAGCATATATATTGAGCCTTCTTCTACAGAAGATTATATCAATTCCATGGAAGACATTATTACCAGAAGTAAAATTGGTAGAAATTGAGATAAACCAATACACAATAAGACTAGTGGGAAATCAATTTCAAGTCAAAATAAGCCACAAGAAAGAGCTCCTTTCAAAATTCATAAATGTGGGAGTAAATCTCCTTTGGCTAATACTTCTTCAAAAAATGACAAGAATCAATGGGATATAAATTAAAAAAATAATAGACAAAAGAAAAAAATTATGTATCTGTACATGAAAGTCATTCTGAGCCTTCCAAAGAAGAACTACTAGGTCACCATAGTATATAAAAACTAATGTATCCTTTGAAGTCACAGAAGTGCATACTCACTTACCACACTACAGTGATGAATGTATGGATCTCATACAAGTGCAAGATGCTAAAATGCAGAAAACCAAGCCTGCCAAAGATATACAGCTGGATCATCTTGTATCACTAATATTTTGATAAAAAAAAGAAGCCAAGATTCACCTTGACTCAGGTGGTTTCTGCACTTGTGTTGGCAGAAGTTATCTTGAGAAATCAATACCAATTGGAAGGATCAACTTATCCCAATTGAAGGTATAAAATTCAAAAGTTCTGGCCAACATATGCACCCTTTGGGTCTTTTTGAAGCAGAAATGATATTTCCTCACCCTGCAGGAAGTATCAGGCTGAAAGTTGGATTCGTTGTTATGAATAACTGAACTTCACAACACTTTATACTTCGAAATGATTATCTTAATATTTATGATATTGATATTAATAATCATAAAGACAGATATCTCAATATAGGGGAAAATGAAAGGCAAAAATTTTCTTTTCCTCTAGAAAATAAGAAATAACTGCCATTAAACAAGTAAACCATTTTAATAAGGAAAAAATTGTGAAAGAGCAATTTGTTGAAGAAAAAAATAGTCTTGAATTAGCACTAGAAATGAAGGAAGACCTTATTGAAATTTCATTTCAATATAGAGACGCCTTTGCTCCTGATAATGGACCAATAGAGGCTATTGAATGCCATGAAGTGGGCAGACCTTACCTTCCACTATTAAGAAGACCAGGTTATCCAGCTAGCCCGCAGCTGTAGAAGCATTCAAAACTCATATCAATGAGCTGATGAAACTGGGAGTTCTCAGAAAAGCTGAACACAATGAGGAAGTAGAAATCAAAACCCTCTCATCATCAATTGGAATAATTATAAATCAAGGATGGTTGGTGATTTTAGAGAATTTAATACCTATACTATTCCAGACAGGTATCCAGTTCCTAAAATCCATGAGACTTTTACTCAATTATCCAAAGCACACTTCATGAATTCCATGCATGCCCTTAAAGGTTGAAAATGCCTTTTTGTATTCAAAATGCACCCTTTCATTATCAAATAATGATGAATACCATTTTTTCACATGATATCAGAGGAAATGTTGACCATTTATATTGATGAAATTACTATTGGTTCAGAGACCTGGAAATCGCATTTGGAGAGAAATTCATTCAAGTGAAAATCAAAATAACTCTTAAGAAATGTAATTTTGGGTTTCATGAGTTGGAATCTCCACAACATTTAGTTTCAGGACTAAGCCTTGGTGTTGATAAATGAAAGGTTCCTTCAGTCTTACTGAAGCAAATTCCCCAGAGCAAGAAGAAATAATGTCTTTCTTAGGATTTTCCAGTTATTACAGGCAATACCTTCAAGATTTTTCAATCCGTTCCAGATCATTTTATAGAATTTTTTATCAACAAACTTTCTTTTAAATGACACAAGAAAGGATTCAAGCATATGATAAGATCAATTGTGCCTTAACCAATGCACCACTATTATTGATTCCAGAATGGAAACTTCCTTTCAAGCTGTATATTGATGCATGTGGTGAAGGTCCAGGTTCAGCACTTTATCAATTTCATATTGGCAATGACAAACCTAATGGAGGTCTAGTTTGTTTTATAGCAAGCCAAATTAAACCTATGGAGGCTATATACGGAGAAATCTAAACGGAGTGCCTTTCCCTTGTTTGGGATCTAGAAAAACTTTATTATTATCTTGATGGTAGTGTGTTGTAAGTTGTTAATGATTAAAATTCTGTGAAATCACTCCTTAACATGAAAACTCCCAAGAGACACATGTTAAGATGGCAGATTTCTATACATAAGTATAGAGGCAATATTACCATAGTACAAAGCAATGGAAATATTCACAATAATTTTTTTCTCTTAAGTAGATAGGAATCAGCCAATTTACTTGATAATCCTTCGTAAATTACTGCAAATTCAGAGCCTCAAATTCCAATTGAAGGAGTTAACAACACATATTCAGAACCAGAAATATTTGAAGAAGCTATATAAATCTATAAGGAAGATAAGAATCGACATATTATTACTTCTCTACTTCACAAATATCTCAACAATTCAACTTTTTCTAATTCTTTAAATTATATATGGAAAAAACTATATTAAAATGGAAGATTTCATTTATTTCATGGTATGCTATATCATAGGTCTAAACAAATATGTGTAATGGTCTTATGTAGTAGAATATTAATTTAAACAATATTACTAGAGTTCCATGACAAGATTTATTATGGAAATCTTTTTGAAGAAAGAACAATGGAAAGAATTAAGACATGTGTTTGGTGGCCATCTTGCAGAAAAAATGTCATTGAGTATTGTCACAGTTGTTACAGGTGTCAAAAAGCCAATAAAGCTATTGGTGAAAGATTTGGCGTAATGATTCATATCCAAGAACCAAGTACCCCATGGGAAGTGGTTCATGTGGATTTGGTAACTGCCTTACCACCTAGTGGTGAGAAACATTAAAATGTGTGTCTTGTTTCACAGGGGCCCTTGGGAAAAAAAGAGAAGCATGGAGCTGAAGAATCAAGGTCTCACTTGAGGGGCTCCAAAAGATAAAGAAATAAAAGAGCTCTGGTTGGTGATTCTAGAACACCATCATTCGTATCTTCTGTCCATGTTCCTTCCTTAAATTCCCCACAGTGATTACTATCCTCTAGAGATGAATGATGTTATAGAAGATAATTCTGTAGCTTCACTTCATCCCTTCCTTGGGAATGTGGACCTTCCTCTTTCATTTTATCATTACTTCCTGGAGTAGTTTTGGGATGAGGAGGAAGAGCCAGAAGAAATAGAAAATGTGATGAAGGTTGTTCCATCTGTTTATCACCGCTATTTGGATGTATTCTCCAAGTTCAAGGCAGAGAGACTTCCTCCTCACCACACCTGTGATCATCATATCAAGCTAAAGGGGTCCTCTACTCTTTATCAAATAAATAGTTATACATACTCAGGGAGTATATTTCAAATAATGTAGGGAAGCATTTCATCAATCCAAGCTCCTCCTAAACAGGAGCACCTGTCCTCTTTTCCAAAGAGAAAGATGGTGGCCTCTGTTTGTGTGTTGATTACCACAAACTCAATGCTGTCACTAGGAAGAGCAAGTATCCTGTTCCTGATATGAATCAGCTTGTTACTTTTTTAATGAATCTTCTTTCTTCTCCAAGATTTATTTGTGTGGTGCATATAACCTTCTCAGAGTCAAAGAAGGTGATGTAAATTTGACAGTATTTAGAACTAAATATGGAAGCCATGAGTACTTGGTTATGCCATTTGGGCTCACCAATGCTCCTTCATCTTTTCAAAATCTTTGCCAATGATATTTTCTCTGATCCCTTTGATTTTCAAGTTGTGGTTTATGTGGCTGACATTATGGTATTCTCCAAGTCTGAGGAAGAACATTTCACTCATGTGTCCACTGTTCTTTCCAGACTAAGGTCCAATAACCTGTTTGAAAGGGGGTCCAAGTGCCTTTTTCATGCTTCAAGTTCTTAATACCTGGGTTATGTGGTTAATTCTTAAGGCCTCAAGATTGACCAATAAAAATTCCAGAAAATTTTCAATTGGCCTCCTCCAAGAAACCTCAAGGCTCTCCAATCATTCCTTGGTTTTGCAAACTTCTACCACCATTTCATAAATAATTATTCAAAGACTATTAGTTCACTCAAAAGGTTCCTCAATATTCATTTGTCCACCTCAATGAGGAAGCTCTTAAACAGTTTCATAAGCTCAAAAAGGCTTTCACCACTTCTCCAATCCTTCCACACTTCAATCCCTCTCTCACAACTATTGTAGAGAGAAACACTTCAGATTACTCCTTGGATGCCATACTGAGTCAGTTTTCTGACTCAGGAAAACATCCAATTTCATTTGATAGCCCCAAGCTTATTCCAGAAGAGCTCAAATATGAGATTCATTAAAAGTAACTCCTTGGCATATTCTGGGCCCTCAAGCACTGGAGGGCTTTTCTTCTTTCTCTTTCTTTTCCTTTTGATGTTCTCACCAATCACTCCTCTCTTCAATACTTCATGACCTCCAATGTCCTTACTTGCCATCAAGCCTGCTGGGCTGAATTCCATTTCTCAGTCACTTACCGCCCTGGCTGCCTGGAAACTCTTCCGGATGCCCTGCCATGACAGGATGACATTTACCAAGAGAGGGGGGAGGTTTTTATCAGCAAGAATCCAATTAATTTTCAACAACGCATTAAGAAAGATGAGTTCCAACTCTCAAAATTCTTTGCAGTCAAGGTGGAATATTTTTCAAATTTGATTGACTCAATTCAGAAGGAATTATGGAAATATCCTCAGTATAGAGGTACCCTGAAAGATTTGGGAAAAGGTAAATCTTTTGAAGATTATTCTCTTGACCCTTCTTCTCAACTTCCTCTCTTTAATTATTGGGTGGTGGTCCCAAATGAGTGCACAATTCAACTCAGAATACTTCAAAATTGCCATGATTCTCCTCTAGCTGGCCATCCTGGCCAATAGAAGACTCTCAAACCTGTCGAGAAAGATTTTCACTAGTCTGGCATGACTCAATTCATCAAGGATTATGGTTCATCCTGTCAACAGTTCTCAATAAACAAGAATATTCATCACAAGTAGTTTGGCTTACTCAGACCTATTCCAGTTCCAAATGGTCCTTGAATTCTTCTTTCAATTGAATTCATCCCTCAATTTCCACTCTCCGATTCTTTTGACTCAATTATTGTCATAATGGACAGATTCTCAAAAATGGAAATTCTCATTGCGAAAATGTCTTGAATCACTTCACTGGATTGGGCCCATTTATTCATAAATAATATCTTCTCAAAGCATGGCCTTCCTTCAAGCATTATTAGTTATACAGGTTCCCTTTTTTTTCTGGACCAATTTATGTCAGAAGCTCAATATTTCAAGAGATCTGTCAACTTCTTACCATCCTGAAACTGATGGACAGACAGACAGGGTAAATCATTTACTAGAACAGTAATTTCAGATGTACTTTGGTTATCATCAAGATGATTGGAATACCTGGCTCCCTCAGCCTGAATTTTCCTAAAGTAACTCTGACCACTATTCAACAAAATGATCCCCATTTTTCACTGTTTATGGAAGAGATCATCAATCTGACTCATTTAACATTACTCAAAACACTCCCACTGGAAATGTATCTTCAAAACTCCAATTAGTACAGAAAGATGTCAAGAGATAATTAGAAGTTTCCATCAACAGTTTTAAGAAGTATACAGATAAAAGTATAGCAAGCTCACATGTTTTCAATCCTGGGACATGATATGGCTTTCCTCAAGAAACCTCAACTCAACAAGAACCACCAAAGAAATTTCAGAAATATGGTAGGGTCCTTCTCAAATCTTGAAGAAAGTCAGTACTAAGGCCTACCACCTCAAGCTTTCAACTCAATTAAAATACATCCACCCAGTCTTCCACATTTCCCTACTTGAACCAGTCAAGACATACACAATCCTAAATTGTCATCAAGAACCTCCTCCTCAAATCATTATTGAAGAAGAAGAGAAATGGGAAGCCTCTTAAATACTGGGTTCCAAGCTCAAGAGAGAAAAAGTATGGTATTTGGTGGAATGGAGAGGTTTCAGACAAGACCCCAAAAGATCCACTTGGGAACCTTCTGAAAACCTGAATCATTTCCCTGAACTTGTCAAATATTTTCATCAATTGTATCCTGAAAAGCCAGGCCAGGATTCTTCAAGAGCTTGATTTTATTTATGTTTCTTGGTGGGGAGAGGAATTACCAAAAGTAATTCCCACCCCTGGTATTCACCTTTAGAGGAATTCTACCCTTCTTGTTGTAAGCTTGAACTTGGCCACTCTGTGAGAACCTGTAAATTTTGTGGACACATACCTTTGGCCAAGCTTGCAACATTAACTCTAACCCTCATGGCCATTTTCACTTGGGAGAAGAAACCATTCAAGTTTCAATTCAATTTCCAAGCTGTTCACACTTCAAGTCAATCTTTATTTTGTTCTATTTTAATGCTACGCCACTGGCAGGATGGGAAAGTACCAAAAATAAGTTCCTCTCCTGGTTTGCACTTCCCTGAGGGTTCTACAATCTGTCAAAACATAACCTTGGCCACTCTGTGAGCACCTGGCATCAATTTATTCTTCCAAGTCGTTAGCCAATTCAATTCAGTTCCCAACTTCTGTGAACAAGATTGGAACCTCCTCAAAATTTCATTTCTCTATTTTATATTTTCTTTCATTATACTTTTCCAAAAAAGTTCTTTTCTTTATAATCTTAATGGAAAAATCTCTATGTAAACTCAACCCTTCAAACTACAAATCCAAAGGTCAAAAGAAAACCAAATCATCCTCATGTCATATGCCAATCTCCTTATCAGTTATTGAGTTCTGATTAAGGATTCAAAACCTTTGCGATTCTTGAATCCAATCTATCTCAACAGCCTCAACAGGATTTGAACTTTTCTTGGTGCTCAGGAGCTCACCATTCAAGGTGGGGGTACTTTCACAACTGTAAGGTTTTTCTGTGAAACTCTTTATAAAAGTTACAATATCAAGATTACTATGACTGTCCTCAATAGAAAAATATAATATAATAAATCATTATAACCACAAACCTGAATATAATTATTAAAAATAATTCTATAAAAAAATATATTTAATTATTATTATATAAAATAATAATACTAAAATGTAATAATTATAATAAATTATAATTATTCTATTATTGTTATAGTCACTGACAATTATAAAAATAAGAAGTGTAAAACTCTTAATGAGACAATTACACGTGGAAAATATAAATATTTCACCACTTATAAATAATATATAAATACTATTTATTAAATGATTATAACACACACTGTGCAGAAATAATTCTTATAGAAAAATTCTATATAAAAAAACTAATAATACATAAAAAAGATATAGAATTTTGGAGAAAACTTACTTATAATATTTATTTAATACAACAAGTCAAACAGCAACAGTTATGATATTAAATAATAATTATAAGTTAAACATATTCCAAAATTCAATGTTTTGAATTATAAAACAACTTTTTATAATAAAAAATATGACTACAGAGTTTTTGAGAAGAATTTGTGGATTTTAAAAGATATTTTAAAGACAATAATTTTATAAAATAAAATATATTATAGGTGATTACAAAAATGATCTAGCTTCTATTATTTCAATTATTTAATTTAAGATTTCTAAATAATAAAATACTTAAGAAATACTTTAATAATAAGATGTTATATATAAGAAAACTTTACCTGTTTGAATGTCTAATATAATTGGATTGATAATTGATGATTGACAAAAACAGTGATGAAAAGACTATTTTTATGTCTACAGAGCAGCTCTCATGATTCATAATGAATATAGAGGGCGTGCTCAGGTAAAAACTGAAAACCCATGCTTAAAAATAAGGTTCTTAACTAAGGTAACTTATTTTTAATTCCAATTTAAAGCTACCAGTGTTATTCTTAACTCCAAGTAACTTCAATCCTCATTTAAGTTAACTATTTTAAGCTTAAATATAAAATAAGTTTATTTATATTGAATTTCATCACATGAACAACTTGAAAATAGAGTTTCAAGAAGAAATCTCTCAAACTCAATTTTTGATCAATTTTTAAAGAAATCTTAATTTTTTTTAAGTATGATTCAAAGAGTAACTTTCCAGGCTAATTTCCCAGTAAATCTGTTTATAAAAGATACTTAAAATTTAATTTATATATAGATAATATTAACTTGTAAGCTGTGTGAAATTTTCAAGCAAATCTATTAAGAGTTGGATTTTTAATGAATTTTTGAAGTTATTGCTATTTTTCCACATAAAATAGCAATACACACTAAACCTCAGCTTTTGATAAGGTTTTGATGCTTGTAGCTTTAAAGGTTCAAGCTTGTTAAGCTTATTTAAGCTTTGACAGGTCTCAAAACCTTAATTTCAAGCCTGCATATTGGGATTTACCCTTTGGCAGCTTGAAATTCCTGTCCAAATTGGGATAAAACCAGTTTAAACCTCAAGGTTGGATCAAAGTTTAATCTGAACATTTAAATAATGTTGAAAATCCTCCAATACAGGTGGAAAACCTTGATTGGATCCTTGCAGATCCAAAAAGTTGGGTACCCCAGCTCTGTTTGGTCTTTTTCCTTTGTCCCACCTTTTTGCATGGCTTTTGCCCTTTTTTGGATTGAGCTCATGCAGGATTTTCATTCTGTATGGAAAATCCTTAGCAAATTCAGTAAATATACACAACACCTCAGTTTTAACTAAAATTTTGGTAAGTTTTCATAAACCTTATGCAACTTTAAATTTAAGCTTATTTAAGCTTAAATTGAAAAAATTTAAAAACATGTTAAAAAAGTTACATTAGTAATGTGAGATTCTTAAATCTTCCAATAACATAAGAAATAATTCTTTCTGGTTATAACACCCTATGGGTGTACCCTAAGTCATTTTTGGTGTAGAATCCAAAAATGACATAATAGTTATAACTTTGCTTATCCAAAAAAAAGTTATACTTCTTTTTTGTTATTTTTTATTTCAAATTAAATTGAGAAGCCTGTTTAATACTACATCAGCTGTATTTAAAATCATTTGTGGCCTTATGGGTATGTTATAAATACCTCACAGGCTCACAACAACCATGGGAACCCCCCCCCAATTGGTGTTTACTGCAATTCTAGCCTGACCTCATTTTATGGCCAATTAGCCTCTTGTGGTGCTTAATTGCTTATGGGGAACACCCACTTTTCCTGGCCCTTTTGGCCAATTCCCCACCTCACCAAACCCCAGGCCAATCCTGTTTAGTTTTGTTCCTGGGGGGTCTCTTTACCATCCAGGGTCCTTTGGTCCTCCAGCCATAGCCAGGTCTCTGGCCCACCCCCTTTTATTAGGAATGTTATGGCCTAAATCACCTCTTTGGACCATTTAGGCCCGCTGTGGCCTGTAATTAATGGTCTGCAGTCCATGGGCCATGGGGCCATTTGGGGCCATTTCAGTGTGCCCACCTGAGCCCAAATTACTAAAAATGGCCATAGACCCCAAGATCTTACTCATGGCCTCTGGTAGCCACCAGAGGCCACCAGTCCAATTCCAGCTGGGTTTCTCCTCCAGTCAAGGGGAAGCCTTTCCTCAAATATGGATCCCAGAATGAGGAAATAATGGTATTATATATCATTATGCACGATTTTTCCTCAGAAATCCAATGGTGAAACTTTCAGGACTCAATTCTTTCATTTCAAATCACATCACTAGCCTGTCAGTCCATTTCACAGGAAGATTCAAGTTACTCAAGTCTGCAGTCCATGGTGGTATTCCCAAGACCATTTGTTGAAATAAATCACCTTGCCCTACAGGTGTTGGCTTTTCATTTTAACGGAATTCCCCCAAGGGAATACTACCCCAAATTCTTTCAAGATTATTTTCAAGAGGTTGTTAATCATCACCGCAGCTTGCAAGGTTTCAAGAGCTCCAGCACTCCTTGGAAATCTCAATTGGGCCATACAGGATTTATTCAGGAACCTGTATGGAATTCCCCCTTTTGGGTAAATTTATATTCCACTGTGGGAATTCAAGGCACACAGTTCAGTTCTCAAGATGGCCAGATATATATTCACCCAAAACAGTCAATACAGCTTGGTGATCAACCCTCCAGGATCATTCTTCAGCTTTTCACATATACTGGCCACATTTCCATCCCTTGGGGACTTTTTCCCCAGTTAATTAATAGATTGGATTTATTTTTATTCTTATTTTCTCTTCCTTTTTGAGATTAAATACTAATATTCATAATTCAGTCCTTTGCACCTCTTTCTTTTCCTTTCAGTGGATCTTGGTGGTCGTATCCTTTTACTAATTCCATTTTTCTTTCTTGAAGGTTGAAATAGTTAATTGAGGATTAATTTGGTTGGCTTTTTGGCCCTTGGCTTTTTTTATTATCTTTGGCCTCTGGCTTCCTTTCTTTTCTTATATTTGGAATATCTTCCTTAAAGAAATATTATCTTAACTTATTTATTTATCCTTTTGGAGCCCTCCAAGTTAGTTCTTGATTACTGAGTGCCAGACCACTCTTTTTTTCCCCATGAACCCCTGTGACAGGTAAAAACCTCAAAAGCTCATTAAAAATACAATTCATAATGAATCCTTCTGAATGTTTCACGACCAGTGGAGAAAGGAGAAATTCATGGAAGACCCAAAATGATTATGAATTAATAATTCAAATTAAAATTTTTACTTACTGTCCATTTTTGATGGTTCCCTGTAAAACACAAAACCTTCAAAAATTCACAGAAAATACAATCTGTGATGAAATTTTCAATACCATTGATGAATTTGGGTAATCAATTCTTCTTTTGAAATAAAGGAATATTTACAGGCTTTACTCCTTTATTTCCTAACCATAAATTGGTTGGTAGTAACCTAAAATGACTTAATTCAGTAATTATGATAATCTTACATGACAACAGGTGATTCAATCAATACTCCAAAGAAAATAATTGGTTTCTCCCTCATTGTTTTTCCAGTTTGCTCCATATCACACCGCTGCGAGCTGTTTTTTACTTAAAAGAGGCCTACTCTTGCTGTTTTTTACAAATTGTCTTACTATTCAACCATATCATTAGTACCAAAAAGTAGGTATTAGTTAGAACTTTTCTTGAGTTTTTTAATTCTTTCACAATCAATCAGTGAGACGTGAAATACTATAACTATACCATTTTCAATAGTATTGTACAATTATATTGTTTTATTACTGTTATAACTCAATTTTTTATCTTTTAAATCCATAATTAATCCTTCAAATCACTTTTCCTATTCTTTTCAAGGTATCATTGGAGTACTAGTGAGTTTTTTCACTTAATTCTTCAATTTTTTCTCCATTAATAGTATTCTTCAAGAATTATCTTTATAATTCTTCTTGCAAAAGATAATTATACATTGAAATACTTCTATATTATTTTAATAATAAGTTTTTTTATTAATAGCTCTTGTAATGGATTCTAGTAGACAATTACTTCTTACTGTTATAATCACCAGTAGTGTATAACAAGTAAAAGAAATAATTAAGTAATCAATCATTTAATTGTGGTTATAATAAAGTTAATTATTATATCTCATAAGAACATTAATAGTACTATTTATTAATAGTTATATCATCAAGAGTTTGATAGACACATCTTACAAGTTTTATGAAAGCTTCTTAGTTATCCTTAATATTATCAAAAATTTGAATTTAAGGGAGATTAAATTATTGATGTTCTGCTTCCACAACTATATTACTTAATAATTTTATTTATTTTGAATATTTCCCTGATGGATCCTCAACATGGGCTTTGTAAGAATTGAAATAAAGCTCTAATACTTTATAGCAGCTCACTGAATATTTTTAGACTGCTATATCCCAACTTTAATCTTTTTAGTTTCTGTATAAAACTTCCTTATATACATAAGCTGAAATTTGCTGATACATTTTCCAAGGAATCATCTCATGCATCACTTTTCCATCCCTTTCCCTCTATTAATTCAAATGGAATGCTCAGGACAAGACCCCATGAATAACCTTTTGAGGAACCAATGTCAGTATATCAAATTCAGGAATTTGGAGATGAGACATCCACTATGATTTAAGCAGACATCCTTACCCTAAACGCAATTTTTTAAAGAAGAAATATCTCACTCTGAAAATTCCATTCAGCACAGTAAACATATAGATAAAACGACTTAAAAAGAATAACACCTAATAAATTTAAGCAGTTATTCTTGAAAGATTACATGATATTTGGAGGATTGGTTCAATTAATGCAGTATGATCCACTATTTTTTAATGCCTCAAGCTTTAGAAAACATGATATAAAACTTAGTCAGCCATTTATTTCTCCCTATTGGTTTCAAATGGTAATGGTTCATTATTGGGAAATATTTTGATTCTATTTGGGGGTAGTAAAGGGTATATTGTATTATATACGCATTTTATCATTTCATGATCAATAAAGCCCAAAAAAAGATTCATCAAGTGGCCATATTCCAAAAAAAGATCTGAATTCTAACACTTAATGAATCAGGAAGGGTTCCTGGGATTAATTTGTGTTTCATAGCCTTTTCACAAAGACAAGCCAAATATGGTGAAGTTCATTCTGATTGAAAAAACTGTGTGTCATTAACAACTTTCATTTGCATAGTTGAACTGTATTTCAATGTATGTATTTGAAAAATAATAATAGATCCTATATTTCACCCTGGCTTGCTCAAAACCTAAAAAGAGCTTGTGGAATTTTATTTTGGCTTCACTGGCTCTCTACATGACTCAAATTTGTATCAGAATATTAAAAATTGAAGCTCACCCCACCATTTTTATTCAAAAATTAATACTTTATTTCTGATTCTGCTTATTCCAGCTCTAAATATATTTTACCAGGATATGAAGGAGCTATGTATCATAAAGATAACCACAAATATTTTACCTTTTTCTTTCAAGATCAATAGTTTGAGCTTATAATGCAATAGGCATCTTGAAGGGCAGATGTACTTCCTTTAGGAAAATTGGTGATAAAAGGTGTAATTTCCAAGAGGGATGTATTTTTTTCAATTGGGTAGTTTCCTGTGTGATTTGACATAACTTATGTGCACAAATTGATGATAAGCTGGAAGATTTTCCTGATGATGAATATACAACAAAGCTATATAATACTAAAAAGATGGTAATTTGGGGGTAATATTGAATATTAGTGAACAGTTGAAGCCTTTGAAATTACAATATTTAGGCTCACAATAGCTTTAATGATCAACTTCATAATGAGGATTGGATCGCCTTTAATATATACTCTTGATTAATGTTATCTAATATAGATTATTATTTGAATTGCAATTAACAAAACTTTGGAAAAACATATTTTTCCATAAGTTGCATATTTTTTCAGGCTTAAAAGAAATGAAAAAGTTTTGGGAAAAATCTTGAGCATCAATGAGGGAACATAAAAGAATAATATTACTAAAAACTCTTTACAAACTTTATTTTTCTTAAGTCTTTGTAAATCTTTCTGAGCTCTACTTTCTTGATAAAATATTTTCTTTTTTTCAAAGTTTTTTATTAATTTATATTGAACAGCCAAAATGAGTTATGGAGTTATGATTCATTATTTCATTTCATTCTTTTTTGGCTTGATTTAATATTGAGGAGGTTTTCCACAGTACTTCCATTCTTCCAGGTTTTCTTCAAAAAGATGATTTCCTTTTGAATCCATGAAAGTGTAGACACTTTCCATACGGCTGGAAAGCCGTTAGAATTGGTATGAAAGCTTCTTTCTGAATAAATTGAAATATCTCATACGTCCAAAGATCAACATTGTTTTCATCAAAATGAATCTTATCATGAAATCTGTTTTGGTTAATGATAACATTTGCTAAAGATTTGGATTTTCTCTTTTAATTCAATTTTGGTTAGTAAAACTGGAAAGGTTTACTGAATTCTCCAGATCAGATTCAATTTCAGAGGCTAATTTTGAGATAAATTCAATTCTTGAATGAATAAGTTCATCAAATCTTGAAAGGTTATTCCATTAATTATGTCCTTACCTGATTTCTTAAATAGTCATTTCTCAGTGTCTTGCATATGCACCTGTTGATTTGCAAAGTCAGATCCTGTCCTGAAACCAACACCCCTCCTGATTCCACCAAAAATATTTTTGTTATTACTAAAAAAATTAAAAAAATTAAAAAAATTAAAAAAATCAAAAAAATTAAAAAAATTAAAAAAAGCAAAAAAATCAAAAAAATCAAAACAATCAAAAAAAACAAAAAAAACACAAAAATCAAAAAAATCAAAAAAACCAAAAAAATGATAAATATGGGCAGATAATGAGAGGTAATCATAGATGAGTTTCATTATGTATAATAATTAAAAGGTGTGGAATCAATTTAAAAGGCACTCAAAACTATCAGAAATTGCTTCAAATAATTATCAATCAATTGTTCCTTTTTTTTCAACTGATTTCCAATCCTTTTAAAAATTATTAGGAAATTGTTTTTAAAACAAATTTCAAAAACGTTGGTGAGGGGTCTCAATGGTGTTGTTGGAGTTGATTGAGGTGATTTTCAAGGGCTAGAAGGTTAGTTAGCGGAGGATTGCTTGAGATTGCAAAGAAAAAACAGTATTGTTTAATGAATTGGGAATTAGTGTTAAATACCTAAATAAATTTGAAGTTTTTTGAGGAGATATATTATCAAAAATGATATAAAAGAGAATTGTGAGATTAATTTGAAGAGGGAGAAGAAGTTGTTTGAAAAAAATACATAAGAAGAAAAGTGATGTATAAAATAGAATGAATTTGAGCTTAATGAGGTAGCTAATTTTGTATTTAAAAAGTGTATCAAATTAATTTAAATAGAAAAAATTGGTTTTTGAATTCAAAAAAAGCATAAATATTAATCAAATGAAAATTCTGTTGAATACTTGGAAAAACATAAAAAACATCAAAGCATGTTACTTACATTTAAATACAAAACAAAACCAAATTCATGTTTAAGCTTTGGAAACAGAGAAATATTCAAGACATAATTTTGTTTAAATGTAACAAGATTCTTTTTCAAAAAAAATAAATAAATAAATTTGTGTTGTAATAATTTTAAAAAAAACCTTTGAAAACATTGGAAATTAAGCTTGTGTTGAATTTTTGAAAGCAAAAAATCAACAATCAATTGAATTTTTTTTTTGGAAAAACCATTGAGTTGGAAAACTATACATAAATGAACTATATAATTGTCGAAAAATAAAGAGAACGAAAAAGGTATTATTTTATAAAAATTGAGTGTTTTTCAATTTTTATATGAAAAAATTAAACAAAAAAAACAATTTTTTCAATTTGAAAGATATTCTTGTACAAATAATTATTATGAATGATTGAAAAATTGAAACAAACAAAAAATAAATATCTGTGATATTTTGAATAAATCCCAAGAAAAAAATCAAATTGGGTTTTTGCTGATTTTTTGAAAGAAAAAAGAATTCAACACATGATTTCTCTTTATTTAAAAAAAGAATGAGAAAATATAAACAAATACAAGAAGAATTACTTTGTATTTTAAAAAAAATATTTGTAAAAGCATGAAATTGATTTGTAAAATAATGGAATTTATTTGTAAAATGGTGAAGTTGATTTCTAAAATAATTCAATTGGTTTTGTGTAAAATCTTGGAAGGAAAACTAATTCAATACATAATCCTCACTCATTTAAGAAAAATTGATTTAAAAGAAACACATAATTTTGTGCTTGTTTTCAGGAAAAAAACAAATGAAACACCTTAATCTTTTGGTTTTTGAGAAAATTGATGTGAAAAACAATCAGATTATCTTTGTTTTGAAATTTTGAAGAAAAGGAATACATTAGTCTTTTAAAATAGCTGATTCAAAAATTAAAAATAATAACTTTGTTGAAATTTAAAAAGAAAAATACCAATCAAATGCAAAAAAAAATATTTTGAGAAAATTACTTCAATAAAACATTGATTTAATAAAAAATATGATTAAGCTGGTGATTCTTTTGTTTTTAGGTAAAAGGGATAAGATCAAAGAGCTTATGGAATTGCATTTTTGGCTACGATAAAAAAGGTTTTTAATTTCCAATAAAAAATAGAATAAATCAAAACAAAATCTGACATTCTTAATTTATTCAAAAATAACTCCAATTAAAAATACTTCAAATTTTCACCTTGGAAATTATCATAAAAAGAACTTGTTTGTGATTTTCCCTTGTATTTTATTGTTCTTAGAAGTAATATTAGGGTTATTTTCTTTGAAAAATAACTTTTTTTATTTCCTAAATAAAAAGGCTATCATCTTTTTCCTCTGTTAAAAAACAAAAATACAGCCCATATTTTAAATTTTAGTATAAAAAACCACATAATAAAAGGTTTTTGTAATCAAATTCTCAAATTCAAACCAATACCTAATTACTCAAAGATCCCCAACAAGATACAAAAAATTGATCTGTTTTGGAGAAATTACCATTACCAATTATTTGAACTTGAGCTTGAAATACTAAGCGTAAATGACAATAACATCAGATATGGGCTGCAAGCAGCTATAAAGAGACCATATTTTCATTGTTTCTTTAAATAAAATCATCCTTAATTAGTCAAAGAAGAGAAGAGTTTTATTTCTAAAACTCGCCTGGTGGAGCTTAACATGACTACTGTACGTTTATTATATTTCTGTTTGCCTTTCAGCTCAAGTTTTTTTCCAATTTTCTTTCTCAAAATGAAGCTTAATTTGTTCATGATGCTCTTGAAAATCTATCTGGAATTTTATTTTCTTTTCCTGAAAAATTTGATTGTCAATTTTTTTCCCTTTCACAATCTAATCACATCTCCTTCGGTACCATTTCCTGTTCCAATTTCTTGATCTAACTTCTTTTTTATAAGTCCATTTCTCCTTATCCCATTCTAAATGGTTACTTTCGTTTAGTTCATGTTCTTCAAAAGAACAAACCAGAATTTCTTATTAAAAAATAATGAAAATTTGTGTACCATTTTTGTTGGTTTTTTAAAAAATAAACTCAAGCCTTTTCATCATCCACCACTATTATAATTGAGTTTTATATTGGAAGGCCTCTTTTGAATTGTAATTGGGTCATTAAAAGGCCTTCAATGACTTTAAATTAGGTTTTTATTACAATTTTTTTCTATTTAATTTCAAACTAATATGCTAATCATAAGATGAGAGTTACATATAACAGAACAAAAATAACATTCTGACTAGAAAGATTTGAAATTTTTACTGTATAATAAATCTCATTGCGTCCCACATTATCCTCGATTGGGATAGATGAATAAAAATCCAGTATTAACTCATAAATATATAGATTTGGACTTACCTATGGGTCAGGATCCATCTTTCAATAATTATTAGTAATTGAATCATCTTCCAAATCCAAATCCATAATTAGGGTAATTTTTGTTCCATGAGCAAACAATGCATCCATCTCATTATATCATGGGCACATGATTTTTAACTCATTGGACATTTTCTTGATACCCCTTTTCTCATAATACTCAGTGACATCAGCGCCCATATGATTCTTAAATATAGTTGAAAATGTGTATTTATTCTCATAATTTCTTCACAGTTCCCAACTACTTTCTTCTTCAAGACTAAATTGGTTCTGTGAGTTCTTATTGACCTCAAGAGCCACTAGTTGAAACCCATTCTGTTTTCTTCAAGGTGGCCATTTTGGGATGAAATAATGCAGTGCCTTCAGGGGGAAACTATTATTGAGTCTGTTTTTAATTTAATAATTGTCCAATAAGCATGGGTTTAAGAATCCTGGGCTTACCCTTGAAATAATACTGAATGGTAACCTACATAGAATCACAAAGTAAGATAAGATTTTTGTCTTTAACAAATATAGAATACTTATCATTAGTGTCTAAGTAAGACCTTTCAATAACACTATAGTCGAAACTCTGATGTAACACTATAATTTTTCATAAATTATAATCTGAAAATCTTTTTTCTGTAATAATATTTTCTAAAACTGAAGTAAAGTTTAAGATTTTTTGATATAAGATCACTAATTTCAATAAGATATTTAGAAAATTACCACAGCTATTTAATAAGCCTAATTGATTTTTTTTTTCTTTAGCTTTATGTTTATTATATTCATTCTGTAAATATTAATTCCAATAATAATACTGATGTATTCGATACAAAGAGTAATTTTTAATAGCTTTGTACAGCTATATAATACATCTATTCATTCTTCTCTTTAATAAAAATATGCTTTTGAGAAAGGCTCATAAGCTTTTCACTCTGGTTTAACTGCTATTATTTAATACTACTAAGAAAATGAGCAAGGATACTAAGCTTTTAACTATGGCTATACTATTCCTCTTTAATAATAATCAAGAGACTTAGAGGATTTAGCTGTGAGACCTTGTAGCTAGTGATTAATAATCTTTTATGTAGCTAGTGATTACTAATATTTGGTGTATTAATATGACATTTTCAGCCAGTTTATGACCAACAATATTGAGCCATAATGTCAATCTTAAATGGTTTGGGTTTTCACTTGGAAGTATTCTGATTCTGCCTAATGAAATTGTGTATTTGCAAATCTTTACATGTTTTCTGAGAGACCTTTTTTAGTTGTCATTTTGATATCAAAATGGTATTATGTCATCAAAATAATTTTCCTGTTGAGAGTTTCCCTTTGTGGAAAAAGTTGGTAAAATACAGTTTCTGGCAATTCAATGATCTCTACTCATATGATATCTTTGAGAGAACCTAGCTGGTTATGTTTTATTGGCTGTGGAAAATGTGGTGAGAATACAGAATTAGTTGTTGAGTGCACTACCATTAAGTTTCAAAGAAAGTGGGGAAAGTATTAGTTTTAATGTTTCTGTTTCTTTTATTACAAATTTCAATTTTGATACACAGCCTTAAGATAAATTTTTCTGATGGTTTGAATTTACAATGGAATCATTTAATTAAATCTGACATCTTTTATTATGACTCAGAGAAAATATTTGCTTGTAAAATCTATTTTGGCTTTTTTTTCATACCATTGAATCATTTCCTTCAATTGAAAAAAGGTTAAGAAAAGACATTTTCAATTCTGTGCTCCCTCTAAATATAGCTGTATTAATATTAACTCCTTTTAAATTAATAATCTGTTATTGATGATGCAATAATATGGAGAAATTTTGTGATACTTTAGTGTTTCAATTTTTATTTATTCTACACAAAATCTGTGCTTGATTTCTTTCATATGGTTGTGGTGCTACAGATGTCATGGTGTGGAGAAACCATGTGAGCTTGTACTATTTTCATAAAATTATCCTAAAAAAATCTGTGTTTTATGTGTATGGTATTGTCCTGTAATTTTAATGAGCTTTTAGCTGTGTATTTAATATTCTTTTATAAAACTTGTAGCTGTAACATGTGAATGTGTTGTGCATTATTTCCTTTTCAAAAGTTAAATTTTAGTTTTTTTAATCGATTTTCTTCATTTTTTCCAAGAATTTCTGCCCTTTTCCTGAAACTTCTAAACAAGACACTCAAAATTTTCATGAAAATTCCTATATATTCTATAAAAATAACGTTTATAAAATCTGATTTGCATTTGCCTCAAATGTGGCTTGAGCCAGTTCCATGACCAATTCATACAAAAATATCCTGCCTGCTAAATGAGACAAAAATGTTTTTCTTTTTAGTCTGAAATTTCGAGTGTTTGTATAGGGCCACCTTCTTTTGCAGTCTTCTATTTAGCTTTAGAAATCATTGGTCCCACTGATTTGCTTCAAAATATGATTGGGGATCATTTTCAATGCAAATAATACTTTCAGGGTTAAATTTATACTTTGAATTTCTGGAATCTCTACCTTTTTTATTTCTTTATTTATTGTGTATATGTTTTATTTTCCATTTTTTTGTTATTTCATTATTATTATTATTATTATTATATAATTCATTTGGCTTTATTGGTAAGCTTCAAGCTGCTATTGATGGTATTAAGTACCACCCAGTCCAATAATAGTGGCTCCACTGGTTCCAAAAAATTCATTGTAATTTGATTTAGTTCTTCAATCAATTAATTATGAAAATATCATTAGCCTGAGCAAGTTGCCCAAGAGGATGTGACTGACATGTGGTTTATTTGTGATATTGATTAAGCTGGTGATCCTTTGGATGTGACACTTTAAACCAAGTGGGTGTGAAGGAAAACGATTAACTCGAGTGTAATAGATAAAGAAAAATGAAAATTTATTCTGCTTTGATATGGGTTAAGAATTAAATTTGATTTAATTTTGTGAAATGATTGTGAGACTCATAAATTGAATATGAATAAAAGTATTATAAAAAATGGTATTAAGGTTTAAATTAAAAAATAGATGGTTTTTGGATGACAAGAACTCAAGGGACGCCCTTCTGAAAAAATGTCATATTTTGTTTAATAACACTCACTTTTTATGTTTTCAATAAGATTTATTCACAATTGAAAATACCTTTTTGAGATATATGGAATTCAATAAGTCATTTTATTGAGTCATCCATCTACCTTTTTTGTTGAATAATATCATTAGAAAAATTGGTACAAAAAAATAGAAAAATAAAACCAAAATTTCAATCTCAGTCTTATCTTCACTACCCTTAAGGTTCTTCAATCCTGGAATTTATATATCTCTCACTAATAGCTTAAAATTTAATAGGTACTGAATTATTTCTTCAAAATACCTTGAATAATTATTCATAAAACAATATGAAAGCAATCGATGAGAGAAATAAGGGTTCTACAACCTATAAAATTATACCTAAAGATAATTTGGAATTATGGAAAAAATTCACCAACAAAAAACCCAGTGTTTTAAATAACATACCACATTTGTTGCATCTGATTTTCGTATGAGCTATAGTCATATCAAAAACACAGGTTTTGTAATTCAAATCCCAATCCCATGTGTTTTCAAACCTTTTAGTTATCTTCAATTCATCATTCTCACAATACTTTCTCTAAATTACATCCAATTTTACTTTAAACAAATAACGTATTCAATTTTTATCGATTTTTCTTTATCTATTATACTCTACTTTCCTATTTTTCCTTCACACCCATTTGGCTAAAATTCCCTGCCCAAAATCTCAAATCTCTACCACATCTCAGTCATATCCTTCTTAGAATATAGCTCAGTCCAAATATATTTAAATAATTAATTTGTTCAAGATTGAATTGAACTACAGTTCATCATTTGGGACAAGTTGGATCACTACTGTTGGACATACTCCTTCAAAAAAACATAATTGGCTCCAAAGGATGGCTCTTGAGGTGAATAAGAATTAGCAAACCCCATTAGGTATTTCAGAAGGAAGCCTTTGGGACCATTGGAAAGCCTATCAGAATATATAAATATTTTTTAAGAAATCTGGAAATGCTACTCAAGCTGGTATAGCCGAAGGTTATTAGAAAATGCATATAAATATAATGGCCAACAAGTTGAAACTCATGTGCCCATGTCATAATAAGGTGGATTGATTGTTTTTTAATATTCCAAAGATTATCCCAAACACCACCTTTTCTTTGCAAGAATATTATTCATTTGATAATTATGATGAACTAATAGATCTGTGAGCCTGTTAGGTATGTATAACATATGCATAAAACCACAGATAATAAATTACACAATCCTCTTATTCATTGAATTACTTTTCAATTTCTTTTAAAAAAATTGATTGTAACTTCTTTTTTGGTCAACAAAGTGAACAATAGAACATAACATATGGGTTCTACTCAACAAATGACCTAAGCTAACCCCAAAGGTAATTATATATTAAAGAACTCTATTCAAGAGTTAGAAAATAATTAAGAATTCTTCATAAAACTTGATATAAATTAAAATTAGTTCAAAAAATTGAATTTCTTTTTTAACTAATTTTAAATTATTTTGAATCTACATCATCTATGTGTCAACTTATAGATAAGTGCTAAAATTGGAGGTGTTTTTTTAGTTACTGAACCGGCTAAGTATTTACCATACAGGTGGTAAATCACAAGTGAGCTCAATTTTTATGATTTTAAATAAATAAGAAAGGGCAAAATCTCATGCGAAGTGGGAAAAAACAGTAAAATTAAAAAAGGTCCAGGGCACCCAAAATTTTAGATCTGAAATAATTAAATTAATGTTTTCCCCTGTATGAAAGTATTTTGAACCTTAAATAAACTTGATGATTATACTCTGATTGAACAATTAAATTCCAATCTGGTTTATTCCCAATCAACAGGAATTTCAAGCTTCCAAGAGGGTAAATCCCTCTTTAATGACTTTTAATTGAATTCTTGACAGCTTTTAAAACTCAAATAAGGTTTAATAGGTTGAAAATTGAGCTTAAACCTCATTGAAGCCTTATCAAAGGTTAAGGTTTGATGTAGACTCCTTATTTTTTTATAAAAAAGAAATTCATTCAAAAATTCATGCAAAATCCAAATGTTGATGAACTTGGCTGGAATTTTCACATACATTAGAATATATCCTGATCTGTGTTCAAACCAAAAATAAATTCTATTTTCTAAATAGAATTTTCTTGTGGTTGCCCCTGAAATTACCCCCTTTTAACTGTGATTAAAATATTTAAATGCAAATTTTAGAGAATGAATTACAAATCTAATTCCTAATATTTTTTTCAAACTTGAATTTTTTGTTCTTCGCATGAATTAATTGAATAAAAATAACAATATCCAAGTAATAAAGTCATAATCAATATACATAAATGAGTATTGGAGCTTCTTGTAGTTAATAATAACACTGGTAGCTTCAAAATGATATTAAAAATAAGTTTCCTTATGTTAAGAACCCTACTTTTAAGTCTATTTATTCAGTTTTTATCTCATAGTTCCCTCTATATTTATTATCAATCATGAGAGTTTCTTCCTCGGGGATAAAGGAATCTTTTTCATCACTGTTTTTTTCATCATCATTATCAATTGATTCCTTAGACATTTTTAATCAGTAATATTTCATTATTAAAAGGAACTTTTTAGTTATTTCATTATTAGAAAGGTTTAAGATCATAAAGTTTATATTATATCTTTTTAATCATAAATAATTTATTTTATGAGATAAAATTGTTTTCTTAAAATTTCTTCTCAAATCCACAAATTTCTCTCTCAAAATTTCTGAATAATATTTTATCACATAAATTTTGTTTGATCTATTATGAAATTTATTTTGGCAAATGTTTTGAGATTATAAAATTTACTTAATACTATAGCTGCTTTTCTTTTACTTATTGTATTAAATAAATATTTCAAGTAATTTTTCCTCTGAATTTCTATGGTTTTTTTATTTTAGAATTGGTTTTTTATTTAGAATTTCCATATTAGATTTATCTCTGCACAATTTGTGTGATATGTTCTTTCATGTATAATATGTATATTATTATAATACAAATATTATTTATAAGTGAATGAATATTATTACTTTCCACATATCATTTTATAATTAAGAGCTTTTATATTCCTTATCATTATAATTTTCAGTGACTATAATAATAATAGAATAATTACAATTCATTATAGTTATCAATAATTTCTATCATTGAATTATTTGATAATATTAGTTTTTTAATATTACTTTTAAGAATTAGATTTATTTTATATAATTATAATTAACTTGATTATATTTCTACTGAGGACAGAAATAAGATCCAGCCCTGGATATATCCCCAAATCTGTTTAATTATGAATTAAATCAAGCTTCTACATTCATCTAAGCCAATTGAATTTTATAATGCCACACCACTTAGAAATAATGAGGTATTCAATTATCTTCATGATAAAGTGTACATTTAAAAACTGCTTGATCAAAATTTGATTTTTTTGTTCCATATCATTTGTATATTATAGCTAATGTACTTATTTGAAATTTTTAACCTCCAAACGTCTATTGATGACCAAATTGAAGGTCATGAAAGACCTTCCAATATCAAGTGAAACAAGAATATTGGTGGAAAGAAGATGTTTTGAAATATATTTTCACCTTCTTACAAAAAATTATTTGAAACTAATAAAAATGGGAGGAAAATCTACATTCCTTTTTTAATAAACAGTTTGGATTATTTTTTTTTGAAGTATGCGATTGATATGAAAGTAGAAATTTATAATTTGATAGGGATAAAGGGACCAATCTAAAAAAGATTCAAATAAAGATAATTGAAAAGGAAAATGTACTTAATGAGATGCAATTATCTTTTTCAATGAAAAAAAAGATGATCAAATTTTTCAGGAAGGTGACTTAACCTTCCAGATGTATCTCCAAGATCATAAATATTAAATTTAGATTTTTTTTGAGAAACAAAGATGGAAAACTGAAATAGATCTTCAAGAAAATCAGCAACATAATGGACTTAAAATAGCCATTTTAAGCTCAACCAGGATATTTTCAAAGATGGAAAGAATTTTTACATTTATTAATAAGTAATAATTTTCATTAAAAGGAATCTTTAAGTACTTGAAGCTACAGTTTTTGCGATTGATGTGAATTCAACTCCTAGAATTTTTGCAAGGTATTGTTTTTTGGAAAAGTTGGAAGGCTAAAGTATACCCTAGCCAAAATCTAGCTCAATTTATGAAATATTCCTTCATTTTTTACTAAAAAAACAGGTTTTGTTTTTCATTTCTACTTTTAAATTGGCTGAAAAATCAAATTGGAAAATTAAATTTGTTTTGGTGATTTTTTATATGCAAACATGGACTGTTACTTTCTGATTACGGCCCATATCCAATGTGATTCTCTTTTTATGTTTTTCATTTCAAAATTAAATTAATTTGTTTTTTTTAAAAGAATAATTTTTTTTTTTTCTGAAAAATTAAATTTCAACACATAATCACAACAAATTTTCATATTTGGTTTTCTTTATATTAGAAATTAAATTTTGTGTGAATGATTCTAGTGAAAATATTCTTTCTATGGGTTTTTTCCTTCTTTTTTTCGAAAAAGAAATAAATAAATAGCTTACTGACCTTTTATAGGACTCCATATGAGAAATTTCCAGAACAAAATTTTAATTGTTTTTTATGACATTTTTTTTTGGAATAAACAAAATATCTAATGTTTTTTTTAAAAAAAATAAGAATGAATTATTTCTTAATAATTGAATTTCAGGAAATAATCACAATACAATTTCATTTTTTTTATATTCAAAATTAGACTGTGTGTGAATTATTCTATTCAAAAAACCCATTCTATTTATCTTTTTTTCTTATTTTTCAAAAAAAACAAAATTCTGATTGACTTTTTTTGGGTTTTTTATATGAAAAATTTTAAGACAAGTTTTTTAATTTCTTTTTATTGAATTTTTTTGGGAACGAAAGAAATACCTGCTGTTTTTTTTCAAGATAAAATTCTGAATTTATTTGGTTGTTGAACAAAAGAACCAAGCTTTTATCTTGACTTTAAATTTTTTCTTTCAAATATCAAACTCAAATTTCATTTACTTTTCTTTTATCAGTTTTTTTCAAAAAAAAACCAATTAAGGTTTTGAATTCAATTTTTCAATCCTAGATCATACTTCTATTTCTTGAAACCATTTTTAATCTTGTTGTTTCATAAAGAATTCTGGTTATTTTTTTTGAATTCATTATTTACTCTTGCCAATCGCAGCCCAGGTTTTTTTTGTTTTTATTTGATTCAGGTCACCTGAATTACCTTCAATTTTTATTAAGGTATTTTTTTCATTTCTTTCTCATAACTAACATGTTTTATTATTAGGTAGACTTTTAGCTCAAACCCATCATCATCATGACTATGTACTATCATTCTTCAGCTCTTCGCCCAACCCCCATAAGACCTCTCTTTTTATTTCTTTTATAGCTTATCATCGTCTCTCACCCAAAAGGCCTTCCATTTCATTATTTTTAATTCGGTTTCGCCCTCCAGCAACAAGCCCCTCTCCCCTGCATTTTATTGTATAATTTTTTGAGAATCAATTTCCAATTATTTTTAGAATCATTTGTCACAGCTTTCAAAAAAGTTTTCTTTTAACTCTCTATTTTCTAGAAATAAAATTAGGACCTTTCTTTCAAGGGTTTCCAATAATTTTTTTTTTATTTCTCAATGAATTTGATTATCTTTTGAATACTAATTTTTCTCATTTAAAGAACAATACTAACCTTCATTTTGTTTTTTTAGTGGTGGATATTATTTTTGTTTGTTAAATTGAATAAATTGTTTTGCTATGCTTGCCAGCTTCTCTGAAATTAAATAATCTTTTTTGAATTCAATCCCTTCTTCCATTAATAGTCCCCTCCAATCTCTTAAATGTTTTTTATTATGGAATGTCTCTGATTAAACCAGTTTTGGTCCATTAACAGACACTTAAATATAATGCTATTTCAAATTCAACTATTACGTTGGAGGTTTCTGATCATGGCAGGGCTCTAACCAAACCGATGTTAGTCCATGATCAGACACTTCAATATGACTCTATACCAAATTCATCTTCTGAATCAGCCACCAACTCAGAAGCTAGAAAACAAAGAATATTTTTTAAGTAAAAAAGAGAAGGACTTAGAAATATTTCTTCTGAATATAACAAACAAACCATTTAGAATCAAGTTATCAATTACCAACAAGAAAGATAGAATAAATATTGGCTCAGACTCCCACCATTTAATTCTCATAATAAATGCTCATTGATTAAAAAACTCCAAAAATCCTACCCATTCTTATTTAACAAAGCTATTCATCTTCTTTTTTGAGCCTAAAATTTCCTATCAGCCATCTCAAATTTAGCCAACAATATAAGAGATACCAGTAAGAAAAAGAAACTTATTGGTGGAATAATGAGGGGCATTGTTTTTAGGTAAGGAGCTTACCCAGGAGAATCAGAAGGTAAATAGGAAAGAAGCTCAGGAATAAATTAGGATTAAATTCAAAAGGATAACAAATAATGGAATGACCTCTCAAGCTATGATTAATTTATTATTTCAAGGATACAATTTCTCTCAAAATAATCCTGAAAATGCAATTCTGATATTATGAATGAATGAAAGCTTGAAAGCTTTGCTCGTTTAAAATTTAATGAGTATAAAAAACTTAAATATTTGTCAAATTTTATCAAAAAAGATTCATTATATTACAAGTTTCATTTTGATTATGAAGATGATAATTCTCTTCATTATGGGATATTTCAATTTATTCAAAGAGAATATTTTATACCAGTTCCGAATCCATTTCACCCATATGGACATGGCCTTCACGTTCCTGGAGTCAAAATGAAACTTTTCTCTTCAAAAAACCCCAAATCATGTAAGTTCTTTGTGAAACATCCTCAGTATTAGATAAAATAACAAATTTATTAAATGAAATCCTTAATATAAACTCCATAGCCCACTTTGGCTGTTCATTTTAAATTAAACAAAAACTCTTGAATCTTGGTAAGAGATTTCTCAAATTATCACTTGAAGAAATTGAAAAGAAAACATTTGAACAAGAAATTAGAACTCAACAAGAATTACACCAACTTAAGAACAATAAAATTTTTAAATAGATTTTATTAATATCGCTTTCTATATTTTCACTCATGAGTTCAAAAAAAGCAATACTTATTAGAAGAACTAATTTTGGAAATGAAAAAGCATAGTTTTCTAAAGTCCTTTGATTTCATTTTATTGGTTTTACATATTCTTTTTTCTATTATAACCCTCAAAAATATGAAACTTAAAAACACAAATTAATTAAAAAAAATCAGTAAATTGATCTCCAAATTCTCATCTATATTCAATACCATGAATCCTCAATAAATATGAAACATGATTCACTTTTTATGTTATAGTTCATTATTACAGCTACTGTGAGCTAAACCAATGTAGGGACTGACCCTTTCCCTCCTATTCAAAATTTCCCCTGAATTTCCATTTTGGTTAGTATTCTGTACCCTGGGTGTATGTTACTCATCAAAATTCTCTTCCCACTAATCGCCAATATGTGCACATAAGCTATATGAGATAACAAAGGCAACTACCCAGCTTCAAAATGGATTTACCTCTTGATCATTAGTTCTCTAATTACATTGTGTCCTAACTGGATACCATTTCCCCTTCAAGGTCCCAATAGCATGATTAATTTGAAGTCTGGAAATTTAAAGGGAGTTTCAACTTTTGGATACTATATTTATGATCCATAGCTCTTTTTTTGTTCTGGTAAAATTTAGGTAAATCTGGGTTAATAATAATCAAAAATAAATTACTTATTGGTTGAATAAAAATTGTGGGGTGTAATTTCTATTTTCTTACTCTGATACACATTCTAGTCATGAAAAGAGTCTGTAAAGAAAATATTAAATACCACAAAATGTTTGGTTATGTAAAAAGCCTGGAGGTAATCTTATTATCTATTATAATTACTGAATATATATATCATGAGACATTTTAGCCATTCTCTTGAAATTTGTGAAAGACATTCCTTTTCATTTTTGATAGAAATATTCTTCAAAATATTTGGCTGGTTTCTGTGAAAAGTCTGTCAAAATTTCCTCTATAAATACAATTCATCCTGGGAACACTTCTTATTTTATAGCCCATAAGGATTCAGCTCTTTGGTTAAAATCTTTCCACTTGATGAATATTTTTGAATCTTTGTTTATCATGAAGTGATAAAAGAATTATGTGATACAATAGCCCCTTGAATAACCCTAAAAAGAATTCCAATCTTGCGATGAATTTATCATGACCATTGGAACCCAATTAAGAGCCTTGAGGTATATTTTACATACCCAAATAGGTCACAACTATCTTTAAAAATAAAATCTGAACTATGCATAACCCATAAGTCATGCATATATTCAAAATTAATCTTTTTTTATTTCAGAAAAGATGAATAACTTTCTTGTGAGTAAGTAAACCCATGGCTTTGAGGCCAGATTTGGATTGTACACAATATTTGCCTAGGGTAACTCCATAGAGTGAATAAGCTTAAATTAACTCTAAGAAGTGGTAATATGGAAAATACTTCAATATCACATAAAATAATTGTGAAAATGGTTGTTTTTCTCAATTTCATGCCAAGATAATGGGAATGTGAGAAATCCCATGTTACATATACACTAAGAATAGTGGTATGCATTTTTGTGGAACTTAATATTATGGTATTCTTACATACACTTGTGGTACACCCATAGTGGATATCAGTCTAAACCTGAATTTCTATTTTGACATGAAAAATAGTCAAGGGGGACAAAAGATATCAAAGAGAGCCAGGGTACCCAACTTCTGAGGACTTTGAGGTGTGGAGAGCTCTAAAGCTTGGATCCATGGCTGATTTTGGCCCAATTAGTATACTAAAACCTTTTGGGAACTTGGTTACCAAGTTAAAATATCATCAAATCATAAGAAAATTGCAAATAAGCTGCTATTTTGATGTGCCAAGGAGGTAAAGAGCAGCTTAGACTCCTGTAACCATGTCAGTTATTACTGATTTTCCATGGATAAACCCTAAAAGAGTAATTGAAAACCTTTTTGGACTAGTATCCATTTATTTACCTCAGAGCAACCAGTAATATAGTGCTATTTGCAATTCTACATAAAATTGAGGTAAAAACTTCAAAAATTTATTAAAAATACAATTCTTAATCAATCTTTGTGAAGATTTCAGGACCAATGTAGAATAGTATGATCCATAAAAAAATCAAAAATAATCAAAGTTTAATAAGTAAAATTATAAGGTTTACATACAGTCCATTTTTGATAATTCCACGTGAAATACCAAATCATCAAAAATTCATAGAAAATACAACCTGTGATGAAATTCATAATTAAATTTATACCTTTTATCAATTGATTTTTATCTCAAAAGAAACAAATATTTACAGTTGTTAATCCATTTATTCTTAACCCTATTTGGGTTGGTAGTCATGTAAAAGCATTGATTAAGTAATTATGATAATCTTACATGACAATAGATGATGCAATCATTGATCCAAAAAATATTATAGTTTTCTCACTCACTGTTTTTCAATTTGGCTCCATTTCATTCCTCTGTGAGCTGTCTCAGACTTAAAAGAGGCCTCCTCTTTCTGCTTTTTCCAAAAATAATCTTATTATCCAATTGTAACATTATTACCAATCAGTAAGTATTAGTTAAAACTTTTCTTAAGTGTTTTAATTCTTTCAGAATAAATTGGAAAGACATCCAATCATAGAAATAAACTATATATTTTTGTAATATTGTTATAAAGCAATTTTTATCCCTTAAATCCACAATTATATGTCAAATTTCTCTACCAATCTCTTTCTAATGTTCATTGGAGTATTAATGAGTGATTTATTATTAATTCTTAAAAGTTTTTCTCTATTAATAGTTTTCTTCAAGAATTATACTTATAATTATTCTTGTAAAAGATAATCATATATTAAAATAATTTTATTATTTTAATAAAGAAGTTTTATTATTAAATACTTGTCACAGGGGCTCTTCGAAGTGAAGAGGGCCTGGCACTCAGTAAACTGGGACTCACTTATGGAGGGCTCAAAGATATGGTAAGGAACACACTGAAGAGTGTTAAAGATAAATTGCTAAAAGAATAAATATAAGAAAGCAGCAACAAGAAATAAGAGTAAGAAATAGAAGAGCCAACCACAAACAAGTCCAAGTCCACTGTTTCAACCTGTCAGAATGGAAAGAGAAGGGTTAATAAGGATATGGCCACCCAACTCATACTGTACAGGCAAAGAGAGAAAAGGCAAAGACTAACTTAAAATTAAATAACTATAATACCCAATTATAAGTATAAGAATAATTATAAAATAATAAATAAACTAAATTAATTAACTGGGGAAAAGTCCCCAGGGGAAGAAAGAGGGGCTGGTATATGTGAGAATCACCAGCCCTGATCCAGAGGAAGAATTTTCATGAGAATAATTGATGATTGAATTGAGTCTGGCCAATACAGGTCCTGTACAGCTGTACAGAACCTTTACAAGAGGTGTGGTGTATTTGAGTGATCATACAGTTCCATACTGGTGTATTGAGACTGTATTGGGTGAATCCAACCTGTACAGGTATTGACAGGCTGTATTGATGTACCAAGCTGTATGCATGTTTCAGAATGAAGATTGCTGAAACTGAATGCTGATTCAGATACTGGATTTGCTGATTTGGGGTGTTTGAGTGGGTGTATGAATGAATACCCTTACCCCTGATGGATGGTTGTTACAGTATCCCCCTCCTGAAACTGGTGGGCTCCTGAACACCATAATACCCTGCCACTGTTGAGTGGCATCTCATTATCCCCACATTTTTTCAAAGAAATTTATTTTTAATTTTATTTTCCTCTTGACCATTATCCTGAAAATCCTTCATTGCTCCTTCCCTGTGAAATTCAATTGATTCCCCCCTTTTTCCAAGCTTGAGTAAGTATTCCACTTCAAAATATGCATTTCTTGTCTTCTGATTCAATCAACCACGCCCTTGGGATGTGGCCTTGGGATATATCCCAGAATAAGGACCACTGAGCTCTTGTGCTCAAAAAATGATGCCCAATGAGTATATGAAGTGTATTCATTGGGCAAGGCTGAATCCAATGGAACTTGAAAAAAATTTCCTCCAGGGGTCTTGTCCCCATTGTCCATGGAAATGGCCTCAAACAGCCCTCCAAAGTGCTTTGGGCTGTGGCCTCTACCCTGATGGATCTTGACGTATTTTGATTTTATGGCCTTTTGGGCCTTTTTGGGTGCTCTGGTGTAAATGGCCATATTTGGCCTTTTTAAGCCTTTGGGGTCCTACGGTCCGTGGGCCGTGGACCATACGCCGCGGTCCGCGGTCCATGGGGGTTAATGGAGGCCCCCTGGGCCCAAATTTGCTGGGGACCCAGGGTGACCAAGGGGCCCAGAAATGGCCCAATCATAAAATTCACCATACCTGGCCTGGACCCATTGATGGGGTCCAGGGCCATCAAGATCCTGGCCTCCCCAAAGTTGCAGGGGAGGCCCTGGGTGATGAGTTCAGCCCCAAAGGGGTATGAACCTTCACCTTAGAGGCTTTGAGGGGGGCATAATTGAGTTATGGCCCCATTTCCTTGAGGTCAAATTCTTTTTTTCTTGATATGGAGTGGATTTATTCTGACATCTTGAATCTTCTGCTTGCATATTCTTCAGTTATGAGTTCCAAACTGACTGAACTCACTGAATCTTCTCCTTCTGCACTGCCACCGTCTGTTCTTCATGGTTCTGGAGTCTTCAGTTGATTGTCCTCCCTTTCCATGGCGTCCTCTGGCCATTTTGATCCCTCCCAAACATATGATGGGTTCAGAGCAGTTGAAGTTCTTGATCCTTCCTGTACTGAGTGTTTGGCCAAGGGAAAGGATTGCTTTCAACATTATAATCCTCGATCATCAAAATTCCACTTTTGCTTTGTTGGGAAGAAGCCATGCCTCCGTACCGGATCAGCTTTGTCCCAGGTCCGGAGACACTTATGGAGCAGGAAAGATGGGCCTTATGGGCAGGAATTCCCCATTCTTGAGGAGCCTACCCCTGATGCAACTTCTGGATTTTCTCAATGTGAGTGATTTGCATATTTTGGTTGAATTGGTGCTGATATTTTGATGTAGTGACTGGTTCCAGGCAGAGGGATGTGGCCAGATGGACTATTGTTGGAGGGTCCATTCCAATCGGTGGTAGGCCCATACACTACAGCTCAGAAATCCCAATTTCAAGGACCAATGCTGATGGAGTGGTGAAAGTAGTGAAAAAACTAAGAAGAATTGTTGATTCCCCAACAGATCCAGATGCTGAAGGAAGTGATGAGTTGGATGGTGAAGAAGTTCAAGTTATTCCTCATTCAATTGGCCATCCATCCAGCAATTCCTCTTCTCAACCTCTTGCCAACACCAGATTCCAAAGCCAAGTTATTCCCAGCACTCCAAGAACCTTCCAACCAATTCTTGCTTCCATTCCTACAACCCTTCCTCCTCCTTCACCAACTACTTCCCACACCACCAGGCCTGCCTTGAATCCAGCAGTAAGACCATCACCAGTTCAACAGTCCAGGAACTCACCCATAAACACCTGTGGCCAGCTCCAGCAGAAGAAGAGATGGATTGTCCCCTTTGCCGTTTCCTGCCGCTCAAGTTTTTCAAAGAAGAGAACGTTGGCCTATCCGGGTTACCAGAGAAGATCCCAACGCGGCTAGTGAAAGTCAAGATGCTGTGGCCAGATTGTTCAGGAGGGTTGATAGAAACAGCAGAGAGGTGATTATGTATGCCAATGACAGGACTATTCCAGGTACTGCTTCTGAAGAGATGGCTGCAAAATTTGCCTGTTATGAAGATTAGTTGATAAATGATTTCCAGAGAACTTTTGATGATTTGGGTAGAGATAATGAGTTTTCCTTTTCCTTGTTTGTGTTTGGTTTGACTTCTATCCCCACTCTTATAAATACTAAAAAATGAAAAATAATGGAACCTCCCAATACATGATTTGGGAGGGGATGCTGCTGCTTTAAGAAATAAAAGAAAAGAAAATTATACAAGTAATTAAAGAAAGAAAATAAAAGAATAAGAGAAAATGAGAGTAAAGAAATAAATAAAGAAAAATCCTGATGGTTGGTCCTTCTTGTGGTGAGTTGCTTGATTCTGGCCAAAAAGTGTCTGAAAAATGAAAACCAAGAATTTGATGCTCACAGAGTGGCCAAGGTGATGTTTTACAAGAAGTAGAACCCTCAGGGATGCATACCAGGAGATGGAACTTACTTTCATAACTTCCACTCCCCACCAAGCACCATAACATTGAAAAGAATTGCCATAAATGACTTCTGAGATGAATTGCCATAAATGACTTCTGAAAAGAATTTCCGTAAATGACTTGAAGTAATGAATGTCTTTAATTATGATGATTGGCATAAATTTAAAAGATAAATAAAAGGAAAGAAAGAAAAAAACAAAGAAAGGAACATTTGGCCATTTCTTGATAAGGTCCAAATCGGAGGGTATTGGTGTTGTATGCTTCCTGAACCTGTCCAAAGAATTGCCAAGTGCTCACAAAGTGGCCAAGGTGATGCTTACAACAACATATGGGTAGAATACCCCCTTAAAGGTTCATGCCAGGAGAGGAACTTACTTTCATAACTTCTTCTCCCCACCAAGCACCATAAATCAAACTCTTGAGGTATTTGGACCAGGCTTGTCTGGATACAATGAATGGAAGTCCTTGACAAGGTCTGGTGAGTTGGTAAGGTTTGAAGCTGGTTCCCAAGTGGTTCTTTCTGGGTCTTCACTGAATCCTTTCCACTCTACAAGATACCATAAATTACCTCTTTTGAGTTTTGAGTCCAGAACCTGAGCCACTTCCCATTCTTCTCGCTCCTCCACTAAAACTGGTGGTGGCGGCAATTGATGACGATTTGGGATAGTTGAATGCTTGACTGGTTCTAATAAGGACACATGGAATACAGGGTGAACTGTCTTCCATTGCTGAGGCAACTTGAGGTGATATGCATGGCTGCCAATCTTCTTCAGAACTTCAAAAGGTCCCAACCATCTTTCTGATAATTTCTTGGTGGGTCTTGTTGTCTTGATGTTCTTGGAAGCTAGCCATACTTTGTCCCCAGGTTGGAAATCAGGTGGAATTTCTCCATTTCTATCTGCATACTTCTTGAATCTCCTTATTGCTGACTCTAATTCTTCTCTGACAACTTGCTGTACTGATTGGAGTTTTGTTGATAACTTTCCAGCAGGTGAGTCTTGAGAAATATGGATTCAGTCAAAGCTGGGATTTCTTCCATAAATGGTGAAAAAAGGTGATTGCTTGGTTGATGAGTGTTCTGCATTATTATAGGCAAATTCAGCCAGAGGGAGCCAGGTGTACCAGTCATCTTGATGATAGCTGACATACATCCAAAGGTACTGTTCTAGTATCTGATTTACCCTCTCTGTCTGTCCATCTGTTTCAGGGTGAAAGGCAGTTGAAAGATCTCTTGATATCTTGAGCTGCTGACACAATTGAGTCCAAAATGATGAAACAAATAAGGATCCTCTATCACTTACAATACTGACTGGAAGTCCATGCTTGGAAAATACATGACTAATGAAGATTTGAGCTAAATCCAGGGCAGTGATTGTGCCATAAGTTGGAATGAAGATTGCCATTTTTGAGAATCTGTCCACAACTACTAAAATTGAATCAAAGCTGTTTGACAGTGGCAATTGAGTGATGAAGTCCATTGATAATGAATTCCAAGGACCAGACGGAATTGAAAGAGGCTTGAGTAATCCAAACTTCTTGTGATGAATGTTCTTGTTTCTTGAACATTGCTGACATTAGGACACATATTCCTTGATGAATTGATTCATGCCAGCCCAATAAAAATCCCTCTTGATGAGCTTGAGGGTCTTCTCCTGGCCAGGATGGCCAGCCAATGGTGAGTCATGACGCTTTTGAAGAATATTGAGTTGAAGTTCTTCATTGCTTGGGATTACCACTCTATCTTTGAATAATAATAACTTGGCTTGAGGTTCAAGAGAATAATCTGGAACTGATTCACCTCTTGCTAGTTGCTTGAGTATTTCTTTATAGTCTTTGTCTTGCCATACTTCTTTTTGAATCTTGTCCACTAAATCTGAGAAAATTTCCACTTTGATTGAGAAGAATCTTGACTCTTGAATTCCATCTTGCTTAAGTACTTGATGAAAATTTTGAGGATTCTTGCTGATGAAGTCCACCCCCCTCTCTGGGTACACGTCGTCCCGAAATGATAAGGCATCTGGTAAAGTGGCCAGCCTGCCTGGGCGGTAAGTGATAGTGAAATGAAATTCTGAGAGAAATTCAGCCCAACGGGCCTGACGACGAGTAAGAACTTTGGAATACATGAAATACTGCAAGGAAGAGTGGTCTGTCAAGACCCCAAAGGATTGGAAAGAGAAAGAAGAAATGCCCTCCAGCGCTTGAGAGCCCAAACTATGCCAAGGAGTGCCTTGTCATGAATTTCATAGTTGAGTTCAGCTGGTAAGAGCTTGCGGCTATCAAATTCAATGGGATGCTTTCCAGAGTCATTCACCTGACTCAGTATGGCGCCCAACGCATAATCAGAAGCATCAGTCTCTACAATAGTAGGTAGAGACGGATTGAAATGGGATAAGATAGGAGCAGAGGTGAAAGCTTCTTTGAGTGCTTGAAACTGACTAAGAGCTTCCTCATTGAAGATGAAAGGAGAATTTTTTTTGAGAAGGGAAGTGAGAGGAGTGATTTTTTTGGAATAATTTTTAATGAAACAACGATAAAATTGGCAAAGCCAAGAAAGTATTGAAGAGCCTTGATGTTTTTGGGCTGAGGCCAATTGAGGATTTGCTGAACTTTTGAAGAATCCATCTTGAGGCCATCACTTGAAACAACATAGCCCAAGTATTCCACACTTGAGGCATGGAATACACACTTGGAGGCTTTGGCAAACAGATTATTGTCCCTCAGTCTTTGGAGGACAGAGGCCACATGTTTGACATGTTCCTCCTCAGAACTGGAAAAGACCATAATATCATCTAAACAAACCACAACAAACACATCCAAAAAATCTGCAAAGATATCATTTACTAGATTTTGGAAAGAAGCAGGAGCATTGGTCAAACCAAATGGCATGACCAAATACTCATAACTACCATATTTAATTCTAAAGGCAGTTAAGTGCTCATCCCCCTCTTTGATTCTCAGAAGGTTATATGCACCACGCAAATCTATCTTGGAGAAGATAGTGGAGCCGTTTAATACGGTAAGGAGCTGGTTCATAGGAGGAACAGGGTATCTGTTCTTCCTAGTGACAGCATTGAGTTTGCGGTAGTCAACACACAAACAGAGACCTCCATCCTTTTTCTTGACAAAAAGGACAGGCGCTCCTGTTGAAGAGGAGCTTGGTCTAATGAAACCTTTGTCTACATTCTCTGAAATGTAGGCCCGCAGTGTTTCTGACTCTTGATTTGATAATGAGTAGATAACACCAATTGGAGGTAGAAGACCCTCCAATTTGATATGGTGATCACAGGCGCGGTGTGGAGGAAGTTTCTCTGCTTTCACCTTGGAGAATACATCCAAATATTGGTGATAAGCAGGAGGAACAACCTTCAACACAGTTTCAATTTCTTCTGGCTCTTCCTCCTCATCCCACTGCTCATCCAGGGATGCATGAAAAGATAAGGGAGGAAGGTCCATATCCCCTTGAAAGAGATGAAGTGAAGATATGGCAACATCTTCTCCAACATCCTTTATCTCTTCGAAGACTTCATCTCTTAATGGAAGTAATGACTGAGAGGGAATAATGGAAGGGACATGGACAGAAGAAGGAAGGGAAGGTGTCTTAAGTTCACCAACCAGAGCAACACTGTTGACAGCAGTGGCTAAGTCATTACTAGTAGAAGGAATAATACCACTAGAATCCTTATGACTAGAATCATAGGTGATCAATCCATTTTTCCAATCAATAATGGGATTAAAACGGTAAAGGAAATCATAGCCCAATATCAGGTCTTCTTCCTTGGGTGAATCTATGATAAAGAAGTCCCATTCAAAGCTTGGGAAGGAAGGCAAGTCAACTACCCACTTGGTATAATGGGTGATGAACAAGGCAGGGGATTCATTAGAATCCAAAATGAAAAGAGGAATCTTTTCAGGGAGCTCTGACAGAGTCAATGAGTACTTGAGAACAAAATTCTTTGCAATAAAAGAGTTTGTAGCACCAGAATCAATGAGAATAATATAAAAAATATCAGAGACAGAAGAGAAAATAAGAAATTTTAAAGATTTCTTGACACTAGTATTCAGAGTGCACAATTGTGCTCTTGAAGGAAATAAGTGAGAACCATTGAACACATCATGATTCCCACTCAGGCTTTTCCCTGCTTGCTACGGAAGCCTCCTGATGATGACCCAGGCTTGTTCTGAGGTCTCTTGAAGCATTTTTCAATTGGGTGCTTTCCACCACAATAAGTACACAACCCCTCTTTAATCCTCCTCTCCTTTTCAGAACCAATTAATTTATTGTCCTTATTGAGGAGAGCAGCATGGGGCTTGTCCCTTGAAGCTTGAAATTGCTTGCCCTTCTTGTTCTTCTTCTGGTGAGACCTCTTTGAAGATGAGTTTTGAGGAGGCCTAGATTGATTGGATCCAATTACTGGAGGCTTCTTCTCTTGATTGCCACCCTTTTCTTTTTGCCTCTCATGATATCTTGTGTCTAATTCTAAGGTGACATCCATAAGTTCTTGAAGAGTATCAAAAGTTCCAGGGTGAGAAGCCAACTGATCCAATAATCTTGATGCCAATCCTCTTCTGTAAACATGGATATAAGCTCTTTCCCCCCAATCTCCAATTCTTGACATTAAGCTTCTGAAATCTGCAATGTACAAGGAAACATGACCACTTTCCTTCATCCTCAAATTGTCCAACTCTTGTTCAGCTTTCCTGACTTCATTGGGGTCACCAAACAGAGTGAATAATTGAGATTCAAATAATGGCAAATTATTGAGGAGGTAGGAAGGGTCTTCATTGGAAATATTTGAGAGATAGGGTTCAATCCACGTTCCAGCTCTCCCAGTGAGAAAAGAAGTTGAGTAAAGAACTTTCTTCCTGTCAGAGAAAAAATTTGCCGGATCATTATGGAAGATTAATTGACAGGATTGGATAAATCCTCTCAATTTATGAGCTTGAGTACCATCAAAAGAATCAGGTGCCTTCATGGATGGAGTCTTGAAAGCAGGGGCTTTGGAATTGTCCCTGGGAGCAACTGCTTGAGTGAGTTGCCCCATGAATTGAGTCATCTGCTCCATCATCTTGAGGAGACTTGGATCAGTTTGAGAGACAAGAGGTTGACTAGAAAGGGCTAGATTAGAACCCTGAGGCACCTCTGGAGGATTTGCCAAGGCATCTGCCACTTCAGTTTCCCCAGAATCTTCCTCTTCCACAGACTCTTCCCCCTCTTCATCTTCAACTTCCCCTTTTCTTGCTCTTGCACCTTTGGACATGCCAGGGAAGCCACCCAAAAGTCCAGAGAAAGATCTTGATCTTCTAGATTTCATTCCACCTCTTCTTGAGGGTGCTTCTCCTTCCATTGGTGGTACTCTGTCCAAATTTGCACTCAGTTGATGAACTGATGGTGTGCGGTCAAGAGGAGCCCTTGCTGTAGGAGTGAGAACAGCTTGAATTCTTTGGGATCTAGTATTTTTGGCTGGGGGACTATGCTGAACTGGCATTTTGAATAAAATGAAATAAAACTTGATGATACTTTGAATAAACTAAGGCTTGACCAAAACAATCAAATGAGAATCTTGATGAACTTGAGAAATCAATCAATAGTCTTGAAGTGAATCAATATGAATAAATCTTGAAGAGTGAAGATGACAAAGTCAAATTCTTATGAACAATCAATTTCAATCAATAAGTCAAAACAAGTAAATCAAGTCAATTCAAAATCAAATCAATTAAGCCTTGAGAAATTCAATCAATATCTTCAAAAATCAATTCAATTTTCTTGAGGAATCAAATTCAAATCAATAAATCAAATCAAATCTTGAGGATAAATCAGCTATCTTGAGGAATCAAATCAAGTCAATCAATCAAATCAATCAAAGTCAAATCAAAGTCTTGAGGTGAAATCAATGTCTTGAGGAATCAATCAATAAATTTGAGAAATTTCAAAACCAAAATAACTGAATACCCCAAATCAATAAAATCCCTGAATGATGAATCAATTAACCCAAATAATTCCACTCAAATAACCTGATAAAAACCTGAATTCAGACAAAAAGAGAAATGAGAATGATAAAGAATAAAGTAAAATGGTCAGCAGAATTTTTGAAATGAGAAAGAGAATCAATTTTCATTTTGAATAAAATGAATGAGATGAAAATTGATGAGAGAGAAAAAATCATAAAAATCATGAAAAGATCATAATTGAAGAATGAGAGAAATGAATAAAATGAATGAAAGAAAGAATCAAATATGAGTTAATTAATTTAATGTCACAGGGGCTCTTCGAAGTGAAGAGGGCCTGGCACTCAGTAAACTGGGACTCACTTATGGAGGGCTCAAAGATATGGTAAGAAGGAACACACTGAAGAGTGTTAAAGATAAATTGCTAAAAGAATAAATATAAGAAAGCAGCAACAAGAAATAAGAGTAAGAAATAGAAGAGCCAACCACAAAAAAGTCCAAGTCCACTGTTTCAACCTGTCAGAATGGAAAGAGAAGGGTTAATAAGGATATGGCCACCCAACTCATACTGTACAGGCAAAGAGAGAAAAGGCGAAGACTAACTTAAAATTAAATAATTATAATACCCAATTATGAGGATAAGAATAATTATAAAATAATAAATAAACTAAATTAATTAACTGGGGAAAAGTCCCCAGGGGGAGAAAGAGGGGCTGGTATATGTGAGAATCACCAGCCCTGATCCAGAGGAAGAATTTTCATGAGAATAATTGATGATTGAATTGAGTCTGGCCAATACAGGTCCTGTACAGCTGTACAGAACCTGTACAAGAGGTGTGGTGTATTTGAGTGATCATACAGTTCCATACTGGTGTATTGAGACTGTATTGGGTGAATCCAACCTGTACAGGTATTGACAGGCTGTATTGATGTACCAAGCTGTATGCATGTTTCAGAGTGAAGATTGCTGAAACTGAATGCTGATGCAGATACTGGATTTGCTGATTTGGGGTGTTTTAGTGGGTGTATGAATGAATACCCTTACCCCTGATGGATGGTTGTTACAATACTTCTTGTAATTGATTCTTGTAGACAATTACTGCTTACTGTTATAATCACTAGTAGTAAATAACAAGTAAAAGAATTAATTAATTAATTATTTATTTAATTGTTGTTATGATAATTTTTTATTATTATATGTCAGAAGAAAAGTCATAGTACTGTTGATTAATAGTAATATTATCATCAGTTTCATAGACAAATCTTACATTTGGGGGCCTTGCCATGTTTTTTGAACCTTGTACCCTCAATTAATATATTTTTAAGCTCTAAAATATATTAATTTAATAACTTTTTCCTTCCAATTTGAATTTAAAATCATTTTTATTTTTGAAATTGTCTTTGAAATCTTTTTCATTGAAGAATTTGGTTCAATTTTATACTGTTTTTACACATGGCTTTTTCACATCCAAAAGCCTATAAAACTGTTCTTTGAGTTCCTCTGAATTAATTTTAAATTCAAATTCTTAAATTTCAATTTTTTTTCTTTAACAAGAATCTTATTTTTATATTAAAAAAAATAATAAAACTTATAAAAAAATCTTAAAAGCATAGAAAATAATGAATTTCTTTCTTTTATCAATTTTTTTAAGTGTCTTTAATCAAGTACAGTGCAGCTGGTAATAAGCTCAGTAAGAGATATATTACTATTCCAGGATCTGAAGAAAGAATTGAAGTACAAATTGCCAAAAGAGGCACTTTATTTAGAACAGAGAAAGCCAAACAACCACCAAAAGGTGTGTTTTTCTGTCTTTACCTTTCATTTCCTATTAAATTGATGTGAGAAATTGTGCATACCAGAAATGGAACCAACTATTAACTCCAACCAGATGGATTTGGACAAGGAAGAGGCAATACCAGAGCCAGATCTGGCAGTTCTTCCTGAAGAAAGACATGTCTGGAGGATGCCAGAGTTTCCCCCCATTCCCCAAGGTCTGTACCCACAAACTTTGATGTAAACTCTGAGCCTGAACTACTTTAAGTTAATATTTTAAGGGCTGAACCATTTCCAAGTCGCAGCAATAGAAATATATCAGTCCCAATACAAAAACTGTTTCAGAGCAGCAAAAGAAGAGGAGTGGGAAATATTCCCAAGCCTTTGGCAGAGGGGCATGAACTCCTACTTACACATCAAGAGCTTTCTGGTTCAGGAGAAGACCATAGAACTCTTAGGAGGGTGGATTCCACTGTCTTGAAAAGACAAGGTCAAAAAGATAAAGAATTGGTTGAAGAATCAAAGTCTTTCATCCATAGACCAGAAGAAGGTACTGGAAATGACTCCATCTTTTGAGAAAGAAGGTCCAGTGGCGTCTACCAGCTCTAGAAGTGTCCAAAGACAAGCCCAAAGGACCTCAGAAGAAGCAGAGAGGTCTCAAGAACCATCAAGGAAAGGGAAAAGGCAGAGCCAATTGGCACAGACCTTACACACAGGGGTACAGGATCCCCAAATTGGAGCCTTCAGCAGGGGGCAGTGTCTTCAATATGGCCAGGAATCTCATGTAATTCACAGCCAAGGAGCAGGAAAGAATGAAAAGGAATTTCCCATGCAAATAATACAAGAAATACACTTTTTTAAAACTAGTATTAATGTAGAGCTTGGTAAAATTGATGCAAAGTTAACTAAAATAACATTGGATATCAATTAGATGGAAAATAATAACAAACATTTTTCTGAACTTCATAAGTCTACAATTGCCAAAATTGACTTAATCTCCAATAAATGTGACAGAATTGAGAGTAAATATCAAGTCCAAGATGATTAAATGGAGGATCTTTCCACTACAAAAATTAATTACCTGTTTAAGATTCTGAAGAATCATGCTTTAACAGTAGTTGATAATACCAATCAATTTGCCATACATTTGGAAAGGAGTGACAGTGAAAGGCAGAAATTGAAAGATGAAATACATGCACATGTAGAACAAATTCATAAGAATTATGAATCAAATCCACATATGCCAAGACATTCCACACATTTTACTGAAGAGAAACTTTCAGTAAAGGCAAGTCTAAACCCTTTTCTAGGAGAGAATGCTATTTCTGCAAAGTATATTCCCAAAATAAAATAGTGGCCAAAACTCTCTGGTGAAGGGGAATACAACCATATTGAGTTCGTAAGAGCAATTGATATGTTTCAGGAAGATTTTAATATACCTGATGAAATAATAGTGGGTAAATTGCATTCCTTGTTTACCAGAACTGCAAAGAAATGGTATTACAAAATGAGACAAGGTCATGGAAAACATGATTGGCCTTGGTGGAAATCAAAAGTGATTACCAAAAGGGCCAAAAAATTCTTGGAGGTTTAAAATGGAAAATTCCTTTGAAAGTGCCATTTTTAACTCATAAAAAGATAAACCACTTACTTGGTTCCTCAAACAGAAAGACAGATTATCTGCCTTACACACATATATGTCTGACTCAATGATTAATATGAAAATATTAAGAAAATGTGGAGGAGAACTAGAGCATTCTATCAAGTGCAGATGTGTAGAACCATGTTCATCAGAAGACTACATTAATTCCATGGAAGATATCATCACTAGAACAAGAATTGGAAAAACTTGGACTAGAACCCCTATAGAGTCCAAAATGGTCCCAAAGATTTCCAGAGATGACAAGAGACCTGAAAAACCTGTCTTTAGATGTCATAAATGTGGGAGTGCCTCACATTTAGCCAACACTTTCACCAAAAAGACTAAAATCAATGAATTTAAAATCATTGAAGAAGCTCAGTGTACTGAAGAGAAAGAAGAATCTGACCAAGATTCTGCAGTCTCTGAAGAAACACCAGTAGAAGATTATTCTATTGAAAACATTACAGCTTTCTTTGAAGTTACAGAAGTCCATACTCACTTACCACAGTATAGTGAGGATTTCTATAACCTGATCAATATCCAAGATGCCAGAATGTGTAAGACTAAACCTGCTAGAGGCAAGGGATACACTGCCGGAGCATCTTGTATTACGTCAGTCTTAATAAATGATGTTGAAGCTAAATTCAATTTAGACACAGGAGCATTTTGCACTTGTATAGGCAAAGACTACCTGAATAGAAGAACCATCTGTTACCTATAGAAGGTGTGCAATTTGGTAATTCTAGTAATAATATGTACCCTTTGGGAATATTGGACGCTAGCATTTCATTTCCACATACTGCAGGAAGTGTAAGAATGAAGACAGAGATAGTAGTAATGGAAAATTGTACATCTCAACATATCATTCTTGGAAAGATTACTTGAATATTTATGGTATTGACATCAATAACAATAAAGGAAGATATTTTACAATTGGAGAAAATAAAAGACAAAAATTTTCCTTTTCCAATATGCCAAAACAAATGTCAATGGTATATTCAAATAAAGATACTTATAAGGAGGAATTTGTGACAGATCAACTTGTTGAAGCACAAATTAATCCATCATTGTCACCCAAAATGAGGAAAGAAGTTATTAATGTATTTTACACACACAGAAATGCTCTTTCTTCTGATAATGAACCATTAGGCACTATTAAAGGGCATGAAGTTGATATTACTCTTAATATTGACAGACCAGATTATCCAGCCAGTCTCAGAGCTATAGAAGCCTTGGAAAAACATATCCAAGAGTTGATCCAACAAGGTGTACTAAGGAAAGTAGGCCATAATGAGGGAGTTTAGGTGACAACACCTGTTATTATTGCTTGGAACAATGATAAATCTAGAATGGTTGGAGATTTTAGATCACTAAATACCTACACAGTTCCAGATAGGTATCCAATTCCTAGAATCTAAGAAGCTTTGACCCAATTTTCTAAAGCCAAGTATATAACATCCATGGATGCATTGAAAGGCTTTCATCAAAATGTTTTGATGCCCAAAACTAAGAAATTACTTGGAATTATCACTCACTGTGGTATCTGTGAGTATTTTAGAATGCCATTTGGAATTAAAAATGCACCATCCCATTATCAAAGAATTATTAATACTATCTTCCCACAGAATTATCTGAAGGATGGCTTATTATTTATATTGATAATATTATCATATGTTCTGACTCATGGTCTTTGCACCTTGAAAGACTTGCAAGAGTACTTGACAAATTTACAGAGGTGAATATGATGATTTCACTCAGGAAATGTAACTTTGGCTTTGAAGAACTTAAGGCTTTAGGACATATTGTTTCTGCGTTAAGCTTGGGCATTTACAAAAATAAATTGGAAGCATTGTTAGTTAAGCCAATACCCAAAAATAAGAAGGAAATGATGTCTGTTCTTTGATTTGCCAGTTATTACAGGCAACACCTGAAAGACTTTGAAATTCTAGGCAAATCACTCTATAGAATCTGTGATCAACATACAATTTTTGAGATGACACAGGAAAGGATTAAAGCTTATGAGAAGAGAATGAAAGCCCTTACAGAAGCACCTTTACTCCTCATGACTGACTGGAATATACCTTTAAAATTGTACATTGATGCATGTGGAGATGGATTAGGAGCAGCCCTACATCAAGTCCAAAGTATTGATTACAAACCTACAGAGGGACCAGTTTGCTACATCTCAAGACAAATCAAACCAATAGAAGCCAGATAGGTTGCAAGCCAGATGGAGTGCTTATGTTTTGTATGGGCACTTGAGAAATTACACTATTATCTTGATGGAAGTGTTTTTGAAGTGATAACTGACAGTAATGCCATGAAATCACTGCTTAAAATGAAAACTCCCAATGGATATATGTTTAGATGGCAAATATCCATACAAGAATATAGAGGTAACATGACTATATTTCATAAGGCAGGAAACATTTACAAGAATGCTGATGGACTTAGCAGGTGGGCATTAGCCAATACTCCTGATAACCCAGCTTATGTAGCTTTGGAAGCAGAACCACAGATTCCAATTGAAGGAATTAACATAGCTGATATTGGGACTGAATTCTTTGGAGAATTCAGAGAATCTTATAAACAGAAAAATAATTGCCATATCTTGACTTCCGTGTTAGATAAATACTGCAAAGATAGATCTCTAGTCAATTCACTGGATGAGGTTTTCAAAAATTCCTATTCTAGAGGAATATTTCACTTGTTTAATTGAATAATTTACCACAGAACCAAGAATTCTTGTGTAATGGCATTGTGTAGCAGATTGCTTATTAATACCATTCCTCATGAATTCCATGATAGCATCTACTCTGGAAACCTTTCAGAATACAGAACACTTGAAAAAGTGAAAAACTGTGCATGGTGGCCATCTTGTAGAAAGGAAACCATTGAATATTGCCATACCTGCGACAGATGCCGAAAATCAAACAGGAGTACAGGAAAGAAATTTGGACTGATGATTCATATTCAAGAACCAAAATCTCCTTGGGAAGCTCTTCATATGGATTGAGTCGCAGCACTTCCTCCAAGTTTTGACAAACGCTATAATTCTTGTTTAGTCATTGTATACAGATATAGAAAGACTCCCATATTCTTACCATGTCATAAAGATGACACTTCTATGGAGAAGAGTTATTTCTCATACAGGATTATTTAAGAATATCATAGGTGACAGAGATTTCAAGTTCACATCTGCACTTTGGACCAATCTTCACAGATTGTTTGGGACTAAGTTATGATTCTCAACAGCATATCACCCTCAAAAAGATGGACTAGAAGAGTGAATTATTCAAACTTTAGAATACATTATCAGGAGATTCTGTGCTTATGGGTAAGAATTCAAAGACTAAGATGGCTTTACCCGTGACTGGTGCACTCTAATACCTGCATTGGAATTGGCATATGAGACATCAGTCCATTCTTCTACAGGTCAAACTCCTGCTATGTTAGAAAAAGGATGGAATCCAAGAATCCCAGCAGACACACTGAGGAAAGACTTTATTGAAATTCATCCTACAGCTTCCTGGTTCAAGATAACTCTTGATAAAGTGAAGCATCATGCAAAACAGAGTATGGATGATGCTTTTGACTATGCAAAACAGAAGTGGGACAAGAGTCACAAGGTACCAGACTTCAAAGTAGGGGACCTAGTTCTAGTTTCAACCTTGAATTTTGATAATATCAAAGGCCCAAAGAAATTTAAAGATTCTTATGTAGGACCTTTTGTTATTGTCTCCTTGCATGGAACCAATGCAGTTCAAGTGGAATTGAGTGGTGAATTAGAAAATGAACACCCCACCTTTCCACTCAACTTGATAAAACCTTATCAACCAGCTGACAAAGAATTGTTTGCTTTAAGGAACCCAACTCCTTTGACTGTACCACCAGTGGAACAAAGTGAAGACAAAAAGATAAAGAAATGCATTGAAGAAAGGAGACTTAGGGGTAAAAATCAAAGATAATATCTTGTCAGATATAGAAATCCAGTACATGAAGATGAATGGCTGGCAGAATCAGGGATATCTGACTCAGATAAGCTCTTAAGAAGATTTAGACATGAAAGAAGGCCACAAGCCTGAATATGTCTATAAATGTGCTTTAAATTACTTGATCTGAGTAATGTAAAGAGGTTGGACAGTGGAAATTAACCCCCTTTGGGGAATTTTTCTTCTTGATAGCATTAATAAAGCTGTAGTACAATCTTATTTCTTGGTGGGAGGTAATGTGAGCCTTGAGGTATATTTTACATACCCAAATAGGCCACAACTATCTTCAAAGATAAAATCTGAACTATGCATAACCCATAAGTCATGCATGCATTCAAAATTCATCATTTTTTTATTTCAGAAAAGATGAATAGCATTTTTGTGAGTAAGTAAATCCAGGGATTTAAAGCCAGATTTGGATTCTACACAACAATTCACCTAGGGTAACTCCATAGATTGAATAAGCTTAAATTAACTCTAAGAGGTGTTAATATGGAAAATACTTCAATACCACATCATCAATACCACATAAAAGAATTGTGAAAATTTTTGTTTTTCTCAATTTCACACCAAAATGATGGGAATGTGAGAAATCCCATGTTAAATATACACTAAGAATAGTGTTATTCATGTTTTTGGAACTTAATATTATGGTATTCTTACATACACTTTTGGTACACCCATAGTGGATATCAGTCTTTAAGCCTGAATTTCTATTTTGATGTAAAAAATAGTCAAGGGGGACAAAAGACATCAAAGAGAGCCAGGGTACCCAACTTCTGAGACCTCTGAGGCATGGATAGCTCTAAAGCTTGAATCAATGGCTGATCTTGGCCCAATTAGTATACTAAAACCTTTTGGACGCTTGGTTACCAAGTTAAAATCTCATGAAATCATTAGAAAATTGCAAATAAGCTGCTATTTTGATGTGCCAAGGAGGTAAAGAGCAACTTAGACTCCTGTAACAATGTCAATTCTTAATGATTTTCCATTGATAAACCCTAAGAGTAATTCAAAACATTTTTGGACTAGTATCCATTTATTTACCTCATAGAAACCAGTAATATAGTGCTATTTGCAATTTTACGTAGAATTGAGGTAAAAACTTCAAAAATATATTAAAAATATGATTCTTGATTAATCTTTCTGAAAATTTCAGGACAAATGATGAACAGTATTATCAATAAATAAACCAAAAATAATTACAGTTTCATAAGTATAATTAAAAGTTCTACTTACAGTCTATTTCTCATAATTCCATGTGAAATACTGAATCTTCAAAAATTCACAGAAAACACATACTGTGATGAAATTTCCAATAACATTGATAAATTTGAGAAATTGGTGTTTTTTTTGAAATAAAAGAAGATTTACATTTGTTACTCCTTTGATTTTTAACCATATTTGGGTTGGTAGTCACATAAAAGCATCAATTAAGTAATTATGATAATCTTACATGACAATAGATGATTCAATCATTAATCCAAAAGGTATTATTGTTTTCTCAGTCACTTATTTTTCAGTTTTCTCCATTGAATGCCTTTGTGAGCTGTCTTAGACTCAAAAGACGCCTCCTCTTGCTGCTTTTTCCAAAAATAATCTTATTATCCAATTATACCATTATTACCAATCAGTAAGTATTAGTTAAAACTTTTCTTAAGTGTTTTAATTCTTTTAGAATCAATCAGAAAAAAATTGAAATCATATAAATCAACTATATATTGCTGTAATATTCTTATAAATCAATTTGATCCCTTAAATCCACAATTATATGTCAAATCTCTCTACCAATCTCTTTCTAAGGTTCATTGGAGTATTAGTGAGTGATTTATTATTAATTCTTAAAGATTTTTCTCTAGTAATAGTTTTCTTCAAGGATTATACTTATAATTATTCTTGAAAAATAGAATTATATATTAAAATAATTTCATTATTAAATACTTCTTGTAATTGATTCTTCTAGACAATTACTTCTTACTGTTATAATCACTAGTAGTGTATAACAAGTAAAGAAAATAATTAATTAACTACTTATTTAATTGTGGTTATAATAATTTTTTATTATTATATTTCATAATAACATTCATAGTACTGTTGATTAATAGTAATATTATCAACAGTTTCATAGACAAATCTTACAACAATAATGATAAAGTAATGGCTAGCTGAATTGAGATATAAAATTTCTTAAAGCTTGGATCATTGTGAAATATTGGATCACACTGAATTATCTGAGCTAATGCCTAAAAAGGTATTTGTATGGTCAAGAACAATTTTTTCAGTTTATCAGTTGAAAATGTTTTTAAGTCATTTTTTGTGTATGTGTATGGTGCTGGATTGAATTTTCATGGCCTGATATATCTTCTTTCATGAATTTCATGTGGGAAAAGGATTTCTTCTTTAACTCAAGATTCTGTTGAATATTTAAATTCTTGAATGTGCCATAATGAAATTAAGTCCTCAAAAAGTTCTTTAAGAATTCTTTTTCTGGGAATTTTAATTGAATGAATAAAGGGAAAGGAGCTGAAAAAATATTTGACAATCTAATTAGTAATGGATTCATTAAATGATGATTTTTAGAAGGTAATAAATTAATTCCATTTTCTTCAAGAAAATTCTATAGAGAAATTCAAAAAGAGCCTGTGGGATTATTCACTTAAACTCCTACATTTTTTGTACCTTAAATCCTATGTCCAATGAGATGTGGGATTTACAAAATCCCAAAAATTAAATGTGGGATTTGGGAAAAACAACTTGATTTATAATGTGAGATTTGGTAGGTTTTAGGACCCTGATATATCTCAATCCCAATTGAGACATAGCTATAAAAGAGTTACAGATAGACTTCTAATTTGAAAGATAAATATATAATGTCCAATAAGATTTAAAACTTCAAACAAGTAATAATGTAAAAAGATAAAAAAATCTTTGCATAATATTTTGCAAAAATATTATATTTTTTTCCCTTTTTTCAATAAAATTGATACTCTTATTGGTGAAAAACAAAATTGAACCCTTCTGAAAGTTGCAAGTCAAATATCTTTATCTTATATTATACCTTTATTCAATTAAAAGAGGAATTTGATTTTAATCATAATGATGAGGATTTTTTTGTTATTTGCTAATTTGTTTTATACTTACTAAATAAATATGAGTAGAAAAATATCAAAAATTGTTTTATCAATAATTTTTTATTTTGAAATAGAAATAATTCTCTTCCATATTTCAATTAACATAAATATTACAGATACCAGAAAGCATAACTAAAATAAATATTGGAGCTTGTAGATAAAAATTCAATATCACAAAATCGAGTTTAGAAGTGAAAGTGACATAAATAAATATAAACTAATCACAAATAAGCTAGAATTGAATTTAAAATAGCAGAGTTTAGTTCAAATTTCTTCATATCTAGAATTAAACTCAACCCCCCATTTATTGAAAAGGGTTGAATTTCCCTTTTTTTCTCTTCTTGATATTTCATTTAACAAGTAATAGTGAAGCTTAAAATAGGTTATTGGATCACAAAATTGGCTTTTATGATTAAATTTTTTGAGCTTATTAAGCTTTTCAATAAAAGGGAATTAATCCGGGGATTATAATAATTTTGGATATTTTTATTAATTGAACAATTTAGATCATCATTAATTGGTCAATAAATGAGCAAAAGCTTTTTTGGTAAGAAAAATTATTTTGTTTTTGGTTTGGTATTAAGTAAATAAATATACTTTACATCTCAACGTCAAATTAAACTATTTTTTTTGAAAGGAATTAATTTTGAAATAAACTTATTTTTTGAGGCAAAAAAAAACTAAGTAATTTTAATAAAATTTTATTTCATATTTTCTCAAATAATTTTTCATTTTTCTAATTCAAGATTATCCTTTCAATTAATTTAAAAAATAATCATTATAATATTATTCAAAAATATTCATAGCTAATAATAAAATCCTTTTCCAATATCATCAACTTGAGATAAACTTGGAATTTTATTTGAATCATTCAGAGAAAATAGAAATAGTAATAATTATTATAATGATAATAGTAATGGTAAGTATTTGTTCTTTGGATTTTCAAAATATTTTTCAGATCAAATGATTAAATTTCATAAATTTATCACAAAAATCAACGAAGAACTCTTTTCAGCCCTCTAGATAGATTTATTGTTTATTTTGAATTGAGTCACTAATCAATATTGGAAAGTACTAAGGACCTTTTATGTGCTTTTTCAATTGACACCGATCAGCCATTTTGGCCCTGAAAGTCATTTCATGACCAAATGGCCAAATATTTTGGACTTTTAAGCTTGGTGAGCCCATTTTGGCCCATGTTGTACCAACGATGTTTTTTTAAGTTCTAACTTCTTATTGGGCCATTTAACTAAATAAATGGCCCCATAAAAATGAAATCCAAAGGGATTCATAAGATTCTCAAAGGAAATTCCCATCAAAAATAGTGCCATCCATTTGGTTGGCCCTAATTTTTTGGGCCTCCAAAACCTCTTTTTGAGGGGGGTTTGTATTACGGCCCCGCAAAAAATCTTTTTTAGGGAAGAGGAAAAATTGACTCATCCCAAAATCCTTACAATGTGAAATAGGGTAGGGGATTTGGATAGCTAAAAATATTTTGAACTCCAAAAAAAAAGGAGCTTTTGGGGATTTATAATAGTCTCAAAAGCTCCGAAATGGCTTAAGATGAGATAATTTGACCCCTTGGGGCACATTATTGATCATTTCAAGGAATATATGGGGAAAATATCATCTATTGGAGCTTATTTGCATTTTACTAGCTGGATATCTGACCAATTACATTAGCTCTTTCCATTTGTCACCTCTATGAGCCACCATAAATGGCCTTTTTATAGGTCCAATTGGGCACAAAAATAGAATCAAGCCCATTCATAAGAAAAAGCAGTAGACGCTTATTCTCAAAAGAAGAAGCCATATATGTATATCAGTTTTCCAAGAAAAACCGCACCCTTGTATTTGAATTTTTTGAGAAATCTTTTTCAAGTTCAAGGATGAGTGTTTTTGATAATCATTTTCCCGTGCCCTAGCTTCTGGAAGAGAATATTTCTTCCAATCAATGCTGATTTCAGGTACTGGAAAGAGGGAAGAGGACTTGAAGGTCTGGGGGAAAAAGTGTGACTTGTTCAAAAACATAAAAAAAATAGGGGTTTTGTTGTTAGGGAGAAGAGGGAAATTGCCTCTCCCAATTCTGGAATTGACATCCAATATATTTTGATTTCTGGAGTGTAATAGCAGTCCAATCTTTCGAAATGGTGATGGTTTTTTGAAAGAAAAAGTAATGGCTGTAATATTTGGGTTGGCAACCCAAAAATTATCAGGGGGATGTGCTGGTGTTGAGTTAGAAAAAGCACAAGGTGCATTTAGTAAGTCCCTAAATTCTAAAGATTGGTTCAATTAATTGAATTTTTCGAACAAAACCAAATAATTGTGATGAATATCGAGATCATTCTGAAACACAAAAAAGTACATTCACATGATAACTATAGATATAAAATAAAGATAACTAAATCAAAAATTAAAATAATATCTAACAGATAAAATGCATAAAAAGTAATTCATGGTTTTCTTTGATCAGACACGTATACTGTGCTAAAAGAAACAAAGATTTGCACAGAGAAGGACACTGTAAAAAAAGGCTCTTTAAAGTAATGTATAAAAAAAAATGAAGAAGAATTTCTTTATCATTGATCAAAACAGAAATTAAATATTTTTTTCTTATTTGTCTAACCTAAAAGAATTTGTGTAATTTTGTTCGCTGGAATAATTACAATAAATGGGAAATTTTTCAAAACAAAAACTTAAATAAAAAATATTTTGATCTTGATTTTTACACTTTTTTTCAATAAAAATAAGTAACTTAAATCAAAATACTTCATTTTTTTATTTTTTTAAAGTTCAACCCCCAAAATTGGTGAAAATTAACTGATATGTATTTTTTTTCATATGAATATTGAGATTTATCTCAATTATCTTAAGAATATTGTTTTTAATTTCAACTTTTAAATTATAAGCACCTCAGAAAATATTATGGTATGTTTTTTGACTTCAGAAAAAGAAATTCAAGCTTATATTTGTATCAAACACTTACAAAATCATTTTTTCTAAAATACTTCAAGTGTCCTGATTTTAATAAGAAAAAATATGGAGTCTTTCTGATTGGGAGTTGAACTGAAAGTGAAAAAGGACTTTTATATGTTGAATTCAGATTATTGAGAGAATTTTCGTCATTCACAATGAAATTTATACTTTTTTTATTCTTTACTTGAAAAACACAGGAGAATTGAAATATTAAAAATTATAATTATCAATAAAAATAACTCAAAACATCAAATCAAAATAGAAAGTTGATTCTCAATACGGGTATCAATTACATTTGTATTGCTTAATTAAATTGCTATTTTTTGGAGGGTTTTTAATGAAAACATTCAATCCTCTCCTGATTTTTGAAAAGCGGTCTGAGATTTTTGTCTTTTATTGATTGAGATCAAAATAAATTTTTCTTATTTTTTTATCTTTTACACCAGTTTTTAAGTTCCTTTTTTGTTGTTTCAAAAAATGTAGGGTTTTAATAAGTAAAATGAAATTGAACTTTTCCTTCTTTTTGTCTTTTTGAAATTTCATCCAAATATTTAAAACGAGTGCGATCATTAAAGGATAAATGCTGAATTGTATAGAATTTCCTTTAAATCATTTATATACTTCCAGTGTGCATTATGAATTGAATTATTATTTATTTTTTTTGGATTTATCGAAGTAAAAGGATCAAGAACTTGTTTTCTTTTTCTAGAAAACAAAAATTTAAGATTTACTGAAGTTAAAAACAAAAAAGTGTTTGTCTTTGGATTTTTTTATTTATATAGTGAAAGATTTATTCGATAAATTAAGGAAAAACCTCAAGCTTAAATATAGTAAGTGTTACGTTTTCTTGAACTGAAAAGTTTATTCTGACTTTTTTCTTTTAAAAATGACAATTATATTGTTATGGAAGCATTCATTGAGCTAAAAAATAATGTTTTATTTCCCAAAGAAAAAACTCAAGCTGAAAAAAACTTCCGTCTTATTGGTTCAAATATTTTCAGTTGGATACATTTTCAAGAAAATCATACAAATTTTTTTAATTTAAAATGATAGAAAAAGTAAGCGTTTTCTCCTTGAATTTGATTTTTCAAAACTATACAAGGCTAGAACAGTTGTTAAAAAATTGATATTGAATCAAAAACATGTAGGTTGTGATCAACTATTGATAGAATTTGTTGTTTTTTTCATCTCATCATTACAGTAGAAAAGTTCAACCTAGGTGTAAGCCAAATTGAGTTTTTTCAATTTGAATTAAAGAATTATATCAGATTCTTTCAATAATGAGGCTTTGAATTAACAAAGGATCTTTTGTTCTTGAAGCAAAGTAAAGCAAAAAATGATATCAAGTCATTTTGTTTGTCAATTTCCAAAATTTGATTAAAAAGAAATTGTTTTTACTTTCAATTGTGAAATAAACTAGCTTATCAGAATTTATTTTATTGATTCAAATTTCACAATTATAAAACCTTTGTTTGATCAAAATTTTCATTTCTTGTGAGAAATGAAGCAAGTCATAAAAGAGTTTCAATAAGTTTGTTGAGATTATTTTCAATTCTTTAAATTTTTCTTATATAAAATGTCGTATCTAGTCAAAATAATATAAATTAAAGAATATTTTTTTGGCATATCATGTTATGATTGGAATAACCCATTTTGGCACTTATTTCATAATTTAATCTTTATACAAGTAAATTGAAGTTTTGATCCAGCATATTTAATGAAAGCTAAAGAAGATTTGTGCTTCACAAAACTGAATTAGTTAGTTACTCATTTTTTAAAAATTGAACTGGAATAAAATAAAACATGAAACAATCTCCCTTTTTGAGGGGTACCTATGAAATAACATTCAATCAATAGAATCTTTGCTGCCCTTGAAAAAAACAAAAAAAACTGCAGCGCCAGGAGCGTGCCCGCGCATATATCTCAGAACTTCTGTTAATGTATGGCCGTCAACGTTAGCCTCGTCTACGATCCATTCTTCCGACTGATTTGTTGCTAGCGGACGCGATGAAGGTATGTCTTTGCTCTCAAATTTATGATTTCAACGTCGCATTATCCTACTTTTGGGTCGATTGTAGCTTATTAGGACCCAAAATGGTTCCGGGATCCAGGTTGCGATTGAAGGCTGTTGCCATGGCGAACTTGACAATGTGATAATGTTTTTTTTTGCCACCCTGCATTGATCTATAACGAGGGAAAGACTGATCTTAGCTGATTTAACACTCAGATTTATCATACCATAGACCTTGCTATCGTTCAAGCTGGAATTGAGCCTCCGGACGTATTGATATGCTGCGGTGACTTTCAATCCTTTCGAAATCATGCCGACCTTCACACTTTTGCAGCGCCTCACAAGTATCGACAGTTGGGATGCTTTTGGAAGTACTATAGTGGGCAGAAGGTTGGTTATCTACATAGGCTCATTTAACCCTCGTCTTATAGCTACTTTTTCAATGTGGATTTGATCAAGCTAGCATTTGGATTGTTTACAAAAGCTGTCCCACCATAGGTTGCTCCCATTTTAACAATATTTGTCGGTGGAAATCATGAAGCCTCAGGTTATCTATGGGAACTGTGAGCTATATTTAAACTGCTACTCTTGTAATCAAATAATGCTTAATAGACTTTTACTCATTCTTCATCGCTTTAAAGTTATCATGGCGGTTGGGTTGCTCCAAACATTTATTTCCTAGGCTTTGCTGGCTCGGTCATTCTCAAAAAGACTTTGCCAGATGGTTCCACTGATTCGATTCGTATTAGTGGTGCAAGTGGAATTTATAAAAAACACGATTATTGTACTGGTCTGTGCGCATTGAAAATTTCCCAATTGTTATGAGTTCTAAAACATGCTGTCGCTGGAAACAGGCCACTACGAACGCATCCCCTTTGATCAAGGAACGATAAGATCCATTTACCACATAAGAGAGTACGATATCTTCCGCCTGAGCAAACTTCCAGTTAGCACAAATGACATTTTTGTTTCTCATGATTGGCCTGTCGGTATTGAACAATATGGCAACACTGCCCAACTTCTCCGTGTGAAGCCTTTCTTTCGTGACGAGGTGGGCATCGCTGCTTTTCGTCTTGTCGCTGGTTGGCTCTGTTAAGCAAACCGCCATTTTGTCTTGTTTTTGACTTAACCAATGTCCACTAGGTTACCACCAATACCCTCGGCTCACCGCCTTTAATGCACCTACTAAAAACTATAAAGCCTAGCTATTGGTTTTCTGCTCATCTACATGTGAAATTTGCTGCACTCTATCATCATGATCGTCAATCAGATAGTCTACCCCTAAACCAGCCTGAGGGTGCCGTAACCAAGGTAGACAATCCGGATGAGCTGCAAGTAGACATTGAGGACGATGAACCTGAAACATGCCCTTTAACCACATCCATCGATAGAAGATTGATTCGTAACCCAGATATAATTGAAATCGACGACAGCGATGAAGACACTGGTCCTAACGAACCCAGAACGGCGCCATTGAGAATTTTATCAACCTTCGATCAAACTTATAATTCTCAAGGAACTCATGCTTCCCATATGGAGCGTCAAAAGCTTGTCGTTCCTTCTACCATACAAGAGAACGACACTGCAGTAAATACCCTCGACATTAATATTGATGTACCCGACATGCAATCCCCCTTAGAACAATCCACGCGTTTCTTAGCATTAGATAAATGCCTCCCGCATAGAGACTTTCTTCAGGTAAAGCTTAATGCGCAAAGTCGGTTCTTCAGCTTACTAACAGGGACCTTCCTTGACTTAATGGACTTTGCATCATGTAGATTTTGGACATACCATGTAAAAGTATGCTCTCTTCGACCGTTTCCAAGTGCACGTCTAACGTGACTGTCGATTTGGAGGCCCCAGGTCTTGCCTCGCCGGATGTTGTAGCAACTGAAAATAGTCCCGCTCAGATCGCAGACACAAATGGCTCTACCGCCCGCCTGTTTTTTGATCCGCACTGGCTTGCAATCACTCGAGCCTTCCACGATTATCTTCCCCTCTCCAAGCATCACAATAAAGTATTGCCAACTGATCCTCTCCTTTCAAAAAAAATGGTTGACAAAGAGCTTGAATGGGTGAAGAACAACCTGAAGCCAGAAACCCTTGAGATCGGATGTGTGCAAACGTTTGTGAAGACTGCCCCCGGGATTGACGATCTTGGCGGTGAGCATGCAGGTCAACGTGAGTATTAACTATATTTGGCATTATTGGCTTTATTCTGTTGACACTCATTTACGGGCCAAAACAGTGCTATGGTACACCAACCCTCAGACCCTGGCGTTTACCCACTTTCTACAAATCAACAACAAAATTAACGCTGCTTCAGGCTGACAAGCCATTTGCTTGCCTTGGATGGGTTTGTGAGTGACGCAGAGGAGATCTTAAGAAAATGGAACGTACATTTCGAATCATCTTTCTCCCTGCTTTCTTTCACTACTCATAGTGTGAGGACTTTGTCAAAATATAGCTCATGTTGTGTTGTCGTACCTGCAATTTCCCCTCAGGCTGGACAGACTGCGTCTTACACTAAAAATTTAAGCAGATGATTTCAATGTAATGCTATTGTTATGACGAAATGGCCCACTTCCCAGCTCCCGATGGGGTCAGCATTGGAGCGAAGTTTAGTTTTTGAAAACAAATGAAATTATTTGCACAACCTCGGCGACAAATATGAAAGAGCCAATGCTTTCCAAACCCTATTTTTGCATTGATAAGGGCATCCGATTGGAAATTGACATCCCAGAGGCGTCCGTATAGCTTGACAATATGCGTAAATGATATCCACCAGCTTTCAGACATTTGAATGCAACATCATTTCTTTTCGAATTCAAAAATGGTCTTAAGTCTTAGCTAATTGGAACAAGTCCTTGCACAACAGGCATGACAACAAAGAGCTCTGGCTGAGGGCAGAGCTAGTACGCTGCCTTTATAGTACCAAACAAGCTTGAAGCCTAAGCTAAATGGTCCGATTTGAGCAAGGCACTGTAGCTCAGTCGGTAGAGCGCATGCTTAACACCTCGTTCGCATGTTGTCGTCGGTTCGAGCCCGGCCAGAGTCATTGGAAGGGCCCCATTCCACTTGCTTATTTCTGCTCCCGCCCCGAGCTACGTTCGCTGCAGCAGCTGAGACGTCAAGGGACCAAAAGCCGCATGCTTGGCTGGTTGATTCCTGAACGCCTCCCTGCCCGGTAGCGGCGCAATGAACGCGAGTTCCCATAATAAAGCAAAGTAAAACAACACAAAATAGATAATGTGTTTATGAAGTTAAAAGCCCAAGCAAAGGTTTGTCGACAGATTTGGCAAGCAGAGTTGATGGAGAGAAAACTTTAATGATTTAGCTAAGAGAATGGTGGTAAGAAGCTGAATTTGGAAAACTCAATGAAAAGCCTTATTGATGAATTTCATTGTTCAGGAAGACTTTAGATTTGGGAACAACTATCTAACAACTTACATAAAACAATTTCCTAATCATTTTCATTATATTCTATAAAGGATATTGGTACAAATAAAAATTCTTTTTGAATGTAAAATGCACATTACCTAAAAGCTGACCATTGAGTTCACATGAGAATGTGATAATTTTGTAAATATTTGTATAGAATTCAGATAATCTTTTACATAAGAGAGGTCATGGATAAGTACAATAAGTTACTTTCTCAATAATAAACAAATCCAAATTGGTGTTATATTTCCACCTTCACCATTATCATTTTTTTCAAAAAAGGAAGGATACTTGATAAAATCCCTTTTTACAAGGATTTTTAGTCCCAGGGAATTGAATTTCCCATTTGCATATGGAAGTGGTTTGAAACTGACTGTAAATACTAGCAGGTATCCAGATTATATCTCATGTGAAATGGCTGTATCTATAAGAAAAAAAGAAATTTAGTTTCTCATTGTTATGGCTATCCTTGCATCAATTGCGATTTTTGAGCTCCTCATTGATTGAAAAATACTTATGAAGGCCAATTTTCAATCTAAAAACTAGTAGAATTATCAGTGATTGTTTGACCCATTTGAGCTTTGTGAATTGTAACAAAGGAAAAGAATTATTGTCTGAATTTGTATGGTTGGACATGATGGAACTGCAAAAAAAAAACACTTAGAGGGCTCCAAAGGATAAAAGAAAATAAACAAAGACTAGATCTCTCTTAAAGGAAAATAAGGGTAAGGACAAATATGCCAAAGATAAAAGAAAAGGAAGCCAAGGGCCAAAGATGATAAAAGAAGCCAAAGGCAAAAGAGCCAGCCAAATGAATCCTCAATTCACTTTTTCAACCTGACAAAAAGAACAATGGAATTAGTAAAGGATATAACCACCAATATCCACTGACAGGTAAAGAAAAGATACAAATGACTGACTTAAGATTATAAGTATTTACTTTTAATAAATGAAAATAAAGTAAGGATAAAAATAAATCCAATATATTAATTAACTGGGGAAAAAGTCCCCAGGGAGGAAAAGGTGGCTAGTATATGTGAAAATCTAAAATACTGATTGTGGGGGGTTGAGCACCCAACTGTATTGACTGATTTGGGTCAATACAGATCTGGCCATCTTGATGATTGAGATGTGTGACTCAAGTTCCCATAGTGGAATATGAATGGCCCAAAAGGCAAAGCCATACAGGTTGTTTGAACACCACCTGTATAGACCAATTGAGTTGTCCAAGGAGTTCTGAAGTACTTGATGCCTTGACAACTGATTGATTATTGATAAATTATTGAAACTACCTCTTGAAGAATCCTGAAATTGAATAACAGCCCAAATCCTGCAGGGCCAGGTGGTTGGGGTCCTTGAATGGTCTGCTGGTATCTGTCAGGGATTGCAAGACTGAATGACTGAAAATTCTTCCTTTAAAATGGGTGATGGCTTTGGGTACTTGAATTGAAATACCATAATTGGGTCCTGAAACCATCACCATTGGATTGCTGAGGAAAAATGGTGCATAATGGTATATTATACCATATATGCACCACACCTGGATCCTTTGGTATGGGGTACATTAATGATGGAGAAGTCTTCCCCTGAATTGAGGGGAGGCCTTGCTGGACCTGAGCTGGTGGGTGTCAGAGACCATGGTTGATTTTGGCCAATTTGGGGTCCTGGGGTACTTTTGGCCATTCTGGGCCAAAATGGGCTCATGTGGACTGCCCCATTGGCCCCTTTGGGCCTCATTGATGTTAGGCCAAAAGGGGCCTAAAAGGTCTCACTGACTGTGGACTGTAGAGGCCGCAGGGGCCTAAATGTCCCAAAAAGGCCATTTAGACCATAGACTCCATAATCAAAGGCCCTGGAGATGAATAAAGGGGACAGAGGCCCCTGGAAGACAGATTGAGCCCCAGGCCCAAAAGCAGGGTATTGGGTGGGAGGTCGGTGAGCTGGAGAATTGGCCAAGGAGGCCAATGAATGCAGGATATGGCCTGAGGCCATGAGTTGCCAGTGAAAGTGGATATGGCCCAAAGGGGCCAACTGGCCATAGCTTGGGGTCCAGCTAGAATTGCCATAAAGCACCCATTGGGGGGGTTATTACAGATTTTTGTGACAGTACCCCCCACCTTGAATTGTGAGCTCCTGAACACCAAATCAAGGTAGAAGCCTGTTGAGGCTGTTGAGAAGGATTGGGCATAGGGAATCCAGAGGTATTGAATCTTGAAAGAAATTCTATAGCTGATAAGAGGTTAGAATATGAAATGAGGATAATTTGGTCTTCTTTTAACATTTGGCTTTGGGATTTGAAGATTTGAGTTAACATAAGGGGTTTGGCATGAACATTGTGGGATAAATAATAGGCAGTACCTTGAGGGGGAAATTATTGGTGAGTCTGTTTTGAATTTCAGAATGAGCCAATAACCATGGGTGCTAAGGTGTATTAGCCGCCCCTCTGAAAATACTGAAAAAGATACCCTTTTGATGAGATCACAAATCAATTATTTAGTTTTAGGGCTTTTCAATTAGAGAATGTTCTACACCAGTCTCTATCAGTCTGTCAATAAAAGATCACTATGATAATAATGGTAATAGTTAATATTTTTTTGATAATTTAGGTTTGCTCAACTTCCTTGTTATTAATTATAATTCTTTTTAATTAATTCTTCTAGTATCCCTTCTTTCAATACGTGAGATATTTAAAGAATATTGTTTAAGATAACTCTTAATATTAATAATAATCTTGATAGCTAGCTAAGACTTTTAAAGGCAATTTAATAATACTATCAATATAGCTATAATAATTTAAGGGTAAGATAATTCTTTAAGGGTGGTTTTTTTCAATATAAGGGTAAGATAGAAATGATATAATAGTAATATAATACTATCAGGATCAATATAAATATAATCCAATATACCTGAAAGGCTTATGATATAGGGTATAAGGGTAAGATGATATCCCTTCTATAAATAAGGGTTATTGATAAATTAGATAAGATCACTAATGATAATATCTTCAAACACTACTTCAACACTACTACTATAATGGTAAGACTATTAAATAATATTAAGCTCTTTCATTAATATTATAAATATCTTTCATTAATTAATCATAAATAATACTATAAGATACTGAGCCTTGCTACTGATATTTTTCAATATAAATACTAGATTATCCTACTAGAGAAGGGATGGATTGATCCTCAAGATTATTGTCTGAATCAGAAGCATGGGGGGGAAAACAGGGAGAGAGGCCCTCTATTTATACCTTTTGGGCCCTCCATAGAGCCTTCCCAAAAAAGGGACTTAGAAAAATTCCACCTTGAGACATTTTTGCTGGTGAGTAAATTAAGAATGGTATCATTTGATCAAGATATTGCACCATATTTTTGGTTTATTGCACCATTCTGAACCTTATTATTGTCAGTGCACAGCCTTGAGACATTTTTGCTAGTGGTTAAATTTGGAATGGTGTCATTTTTTAAGGATATTGCACCATATGTTTGCATGATTGCACCATACTTTTTGAGTTATACTGATATTTTAACTAAACTTCATTCTTATTATGCACAGCCTTGGGTCATTTTTGCTAGTGGTTAAATTTGGAATGGTGTCATTTGATACAGATATTGCACCATATGTTTGGTTGATTGCACCATTTTGTAAAACTGTATTCTTATCTCTGCTAACCTTATTTTTCTTCTTCACAGCCTTGAGACACTTTTGCTGGTGGTTGAATTTGGAATGGTGTCATTTGATATAGATATTGCACCATATGTTTGGTTGATTGCACCATTTTTTAAAACTGTATTCTTATCTCTACTAAGATTATTTTTCTTCTCCACAGCCTTGATCTGTACTTAGTTGAGTATTTTTCTATGTAAAATTTAATTTGTAAGTAATACCTGTAATGTTTGGTTATGGGAGTTTAAGTGGGGATTGAGTAATGTAACACTATGTTAACTTATATGTAAGTGTTTTTTTTATGTTAAGACATGTAACACATGATGTTGTAAGAGTAATGGTATCACTTATGTAATATTACACATGTTTATTCATATTGAATATTTGTACAAGCTGAATTTTTTTTAATCATATTCTTGTACCTAGTATAGAGTGTATAGTATCATTTCTCTTCTTTAATCCATGATATCTAGAGAATTATTGATATTATGGGGTTGAGGCAATATGTGACTATACGTAAAATTTGATTTAGATTCCAGTGGAATAATTATTTTTATTATCTTAATATGATTCTCTTCCTTTTTCTTGCAATTTTTTACTTTTATATTTCATTTTTTATCTTTATTTTCTTCTTATGTATATTATTATTATTATTGATTTTATATTTGACATTGTGGATTTGAACCTTGGAAGAACTGGTATGGAATACCACAATGTTAATAAGAAAGAAAAGATGAAGGAGTATAGTAAAGAGAAATGAATACTGAAAAATGAAAATAAGAAGAAAGCAATAAATAAATGAAAGGATTTTGAGGAGGTTCCAATCTTCATCACTGATGTTGGTATTTGATTTTTGGAATTGGCCAAGGACTTTTGGTAGTTACCACTCCGGCCAGTGCCATAAATTAAAAAAGATTTATTGAAAGGATAATGACTTGGAAAGAAGAATTTAAGAAAGACTGGTTCATTGCCCAAGTGCAAATGGCCATAAGCTGGAATTAATGTTGAAAGCCAGGACAAAGGTCTGTGTCCAAAGATTGAAGAGTGCTCACAAAGTGTCCAAGGTGATGCATATGGCAAAAAAAGAGTAGAATACCTCTAAGGGTGCATACAAGGAGTGGGACTTACTTCTGGTAATTCCTCTCCCCACAAAGCACCATAAAAATCCAAGCTCTTGAAAAATTGGGTCCTGGCTTTTCAGGATATAAAGAATGAAAGTCCTTGACAAGTTAAGGGAACTTCTTGAGGTTCTTAGCAGGTTCCCAAGTGGACCTTTCTGGGTCTTGACTGAAACCTTTCCATTCCACCAGATACCATAGCTTTCCTCTCTTGAGCTTTGACTCCAGTATTTGAGAGAATTCCCATTCTTCTTCTTGTTCAATGATTATTGCAGGAGGAGGCTCTTGATGCCAATTTGGGATTTTTGATGTCTTGACTGGTTCAAGGAGGGAAATATGGAAGCTCTAGGTGGTAAGCATGAGTACTGTCTTTCTTCAAGATTGGAAAGGGACCACACCATTTTTCTGACAGTTTTTTGGTGGGTCTAGTTGATTTAATGTTCTTGGAAGAAAGCCATACCATGTCACCAGGATTGAAAACGGGTGGATTTGCTCTACCTTTATCTGCATACCTCTTCAACTAGTTTATAGAAACTTCAAGTTCTCTCTTGAAATCCTGATGTACTTATTGGATTTATGTTGATAACTTTCCAGCAGGAGTATATTGAGTGAGGTGAACTGAGTCAAATTGCGGATCTCTTCCATAAACAGTGAAAACGGTGATTGTTTTTTTGAATAGTGATCAGAATTATTATAGGAACACCCAGAAAGAGGGAGCCAGGTGTTCCAATCATCTTTATGATAACTGACATACATCCAAAGATACTGTTCTATAATATGATTTACCCTTTCTGTCTGTCCATCAGTTTCCAGATGGTAACAAGTTGACAGATATCTTGAAATCTTGAGCTTCTGACAAAGATTGGTCCAAAAGGAAGAAACAAAAAGTGAACCTCTATCACTGAAAATTCTTGAAGGAAGGCCATGCTTTGAAAAGATATTATTGATGAATAAATGGGCCAAATCCAGTGAAGTTGTTGAAGACATTTTTGGAATAAAGACTGCCATTTTTGAGAATCTGTCCACTATGACCAGGATTGAATCAAAAGAGTTGGACAGTGGTAGTTGAGTAATGAAGTCCATTGAAAGGCAAATCCAAGGACCATTTGGAATCGTAAGAGGTTTGAGGAGTCCAAATTTGTGTGATGGATATTTTTGTTTCTTGAACACTTTTGACAGGATTAGACATAATCCTTGATAAATTCAGTCATGCTGGACCAGTGGAAATCCTGCTTGACAATTCTTCAAGTCTTCTCTTGGCCAGGGTTTCCAGCTAGAGGAGAATCATGAATCTTTTGAAGAATACTGAGTTGAATTGCGGGGTCATTTGGGAACACCACCGAATCTTTGAATAAAAGAAGTTGGGAAGAGGAATCAAGAGATTAATCTTGGACAGATTTACCTTTACCCACTTCTTGAAGCAAGCTTCTGTACTGAGGATCTTGCCATAAGCTCTTCTGCATTGATTCAAACAAATTTGACAAACATTCCACATTGAGGGTTGGAATCCATCTTGCTTAATGAGAGGTTGAAAATGAATTAATTTCTTGCTGATGAAATTCTCCCTCCTCTCTGGATAAGCATTTTCCCAACGTGATAAGGCATCCGGAAGAGTAGCTAGGCTGCCAGGGAGGTAAATAATAGAGAAGTGAAATTCAGCCCAGGGGGCTTGAAAGTGAGTAAGAAATTTTGATGACATGAAGTATTGCAAGCAAGAGTGATTGGTGAGAACTTCAAAAGGGGAAGAAAGGGAAAGAAGAAAAGCCCTCCAGCGCTTGAGAGCCCAGACTATTCCAAGGAGTTCTTTTTAATTAATCTCATAGCTGAGCTCTGCTGTAATAAGCTTGCGGCTATCAAATGAAATGGGGTGTTCTCCTGAGTCAGAAATGCTACTCAGTACAGCACCCAAGGCATAATTGGATGCACTGGTCTCTAAAATGGTAGGTAGAGAAGGATTGGAGCTGTGGTGAAGGCCTCTTTGAGTTGGTGAAACTGACTAAGAGCTTCCTCATTGAGGGGAAAACAGGAATCATTTTTGAGGAACCCAGTGAGTGAACTAATTTTCTTTGAATAATTCTTGATGGAATGGTGGTAAAAATTGGCAAAGCCAAGGAAATATTTAAGAGCCTTGAGGTTTCTTGGAGGTGGCTAATTGAGAAGTTGCTGGAACCTTTGTTGGTTCATCTTGAGGCCTTCAGAAGAAACAATATAACCCAAATACTCTACACTAGAAACATGGAATAGGCACTTGGAGGCCTTAGCAAAGAGGTCATTGGCTCTGTGTCACAGGGGCTCTTCTAAGTGGAGAGGGCATGGCACTCAGTAAACTGGGACCTTCTTATGGATGGCTCAGGATATGGTAAGAAAGAATACACTTAAGAGTTTTATGAGATGAATTACTAAATAAAAGAATATAAGAAAAGCAGCAACAAAGAATAAGAGTAAGAATAAAAGAGCAAACCACAAAAAGTCCAAGTACACTTTTTCAACCTGTCAGAATGGAAAGAGAAAGGTTAATAAGGATATGGCCACCCAGCTCATACTGTACAGGCAAAGAAAGTAAAGGCAAAGACTAACTTAAAATCAAATAATTATAATACCCAAAATAAGGATAAGAATAATTATAAAATAATAAATAAACTAAATTAATTAACTGGGGAAAAGTACCCAGGGGGAGAAAGAGGGGCTGATATTTCTGAGACTCACCAGCCCTGATCCAGACAGAGAATTTTCATGAGAATATTTGATGATTGAATTGAGTCTGGCCAATACAGGTCCTGCATGGCTGTATAGGATCTGTATAAAAGGATTGGTGGTATTGAATGATCATACAGTTTAGGGATGGTGTATCCAAACTGTATTGGGTAATTCCAGCCTGTACAAGTATTGACAGGCTGTATTGATGAACCAGACTGTATGCATGTTTCAGAAAAGAAGATTGCTGAAACTGAATGCTGATACACACTGTGGATTTTGTGGTTTGAGGTGTTTGAGTGCATGTAAGTGTGAATACCCTTACCCCTGATTAGTGGTTGCTACAGTATCCCCCTCTTGAGACTGGTGGGCTACTGAACACCATAATACCCTGCCACTATTGAGTGGCATCTCAATATCCCCCCATTTTTTTTAAAATTTTTCTTTTTAATTATATTCTCCTCTTGACCATGATCCTGAAAATATCCTCTTCATTTCTTCACTGTCATACTTGATTTGAATTATCTTCTCCCCTTCTTTTAGCTTGAGTAAGTGCATTCAACTTTGAAATATGCTTCTTCTTTTTGATTCAGTCATTTCCTTCCTTTCAAGGCATGGCCCTTGGGTTGTATCCCAAAATGAGTGCCATAGAGCTCTTCTGCTCCAAGTTTGATGGCCAATGCATATATGATCATACCTCATTGTGAATGGGCCAGCTTGATGTTTGGCCCTTCTTCCCCTGATTGTAATTCCTTCAGAAATTCTTCAAGGGGGTCTTGTCCCCATTTTTCCTGAAAACACCCCAAATTGTGTATCTGGGGCCCCTTCTTCCCTACCATCGAACTTGGGTCTTGGCCCTTCTTATGGTGATTTTTGAAATTTTTGGCCCTTTTTGGCTCTTGGGTGATTTTGAGGTCCTACAGTCCGTGGGCCATGGGGGCCATTGGAGACCCCCTGAGCCCAAATTTTCTGGGGCTTCAGGGGTCCCATGGGACCATTAAAATGGCCCATGCCCCAATTAATCACCTACATGGCCTGGGACCATTAGAAGGGTCTAGGAACATCAACATCCTGACCTCCCCAAAGTTGCAGGGGAGGTCCTGGGTGGTGGCCTCAGTCCAAAAGAGACATTAACTCACCACCTTAAAGACTTTGAGGGGAGGCCATCATTGAGTTATAGCCCCACTTCCTTGGGGCCATTATCTTTTTTCAGGCTTGAAGTGATTTAATTCTTACACCTTTAATCTTCTGCTTGCATATTCCTTATTCATGATATCCAAACTGACTGGACTCACTGAATCTTCCCCTTCTGCGCCACCACCATCTGTCCTTCATGTTTCTGGCATTCTAAGTCGATTTTCTGCACCATCAATGGCTTCTTCTGGTCATTTTGATCCCACACAAACTTATGATGGTTACAAGGCAGTTAAAGTTCTTGATACTGCTTGTACTGAATGTTTGGCAAAGGGGAAGGATTGTTTTGAACATTACAATCCCAGGTCTTCAAAATGCCACTACTGCTTTGTTGGGAAGAAGCCATGTCACCATACTGGGAAGCAAGCTTCAAATGTCAGGAGGTACTTGTGGAGTAAGAAAGATGGGCCTTTTGGGAAAGAGTTCCCAGTTTCTGAGGCCCCTACTATTGATGGCACTTCAGGGTATTCTGCTTGTGAGTGAAATCATTTTCTTGCTTGAGATGGATACTGATATCTTGATTCAGTGACTGGTTCTAGGCAGAGGGATGTGGCCAGGTGTACCAATGTTGGAGGGCCCATCCCAGTTGGTGGTAGGCCAATATACTCCAGCTTAGAAGCTCCAATTTCCAGGATCAATACCAAAGGCATAGTGAAGCAAATAAGACGGATTGCCAATTCCCCACCTGATCTGGATCCCAAAGGTAGTGATGAGTTGGATGGTGAAGAAGTTGAGGTGGTTCCTAATTCTGCTTGTCATCCATCCAATACTTCTCCTTCCCAGCCTCCTTCCAAAATATTCCAAAGTCAAATCATCCCCAGTACCCCCAGAAATTTTCAACCCACTCTTGCTGCTATTCCTCCTGCTTCACCACACTCTTCCCACACCAGGCCTGCCTTGAATCCAGAAGTAAGACCATCCCCCATCCAGCAGCCCAGAAACTCACCCATAGTCACCTCAAAACCACTCCATCTTGTGGCCAGTACCATTATAAGAAGCAAAGAACTTTCTCCTTTGCTTTTTCCTGCCGCTCAAGTGTTTCAATGCAGGGATTGCTGGCCTATCTGAGTTACCAGAGAAGACCCAAATACCGCGAGTGAAAATCAGGATGCTGTGGCCAGGTTATTTAGGAGAGTTGATAGAAAGAGTAGAGAGGTGATTATGTATTCTCATGATAGGACTATTCCAGGGACTGCTTCTGAGGAGATGGCTTCAAAATTTTCCTGGTATGAAGATGAGTTTATTGTTGATTTCTAGAAAACGTTTGATCATTTGGGTAGAGATAACTAGTTTCCTTGTCCTTGTTTTTTTTGGTTTGACTTCTATCCCCACTCTTATAAGATACTAAAATAAGAAATAAAAAAAATGGAAACTCCCAATAAATTATTTTGGAGGGGATTCTGCTGCTTTAAAAAAGAAATAAAAGGAAATATACAAGTAAAGAAAAGAAATAAAATGAGAGAAAATGAGAGTAAAAAAAAGAAATAGAGAAAATTCCTGAGGTTGTCCTTCTTGTGGCGAGTTGCTTGATTTTGGCCAAGAACTGTCTGAAAGATAAAAAACAAGCATTTTATGCTCACAGAGTTGCCAAGGTGATGTTTTACAAGAGGTAGAACCTTCAGGGATGCATACCAGGAGATGGAACTTACTTTCATAACTACCACTCCCCACTAAGCACCATAAAAACAGATAACGTTTCCATGAATGACTTTGAAGTAATTAATGTCTTGAATAAATGTGATTGGCATAAGTTGGAAAAGAATGAAAAATAAAAGAAGAAGAAATTTGGCCATATCTTGAAGAAAGGTCCAAATTTGAGGGTATTGATGTTGCAAGGCCTTCTGAATCTGTCCAAAGAATTGAAAAGTGCTCACAAAGTGGCCAAGGTTATGCTTACAACAACATTTGGGTAGAATACCCTCTTAAAGGTGCATTCCAGGAGAGGAACTTACTTTCATAACCTCTTCTCCCCACCAAGCACCATAAATCAAACTCTTGAGGTATTTAGACCAGGCTTGTCTGGATACAATGAATGGAAATCCTTGACAAGGTCTGGTGAGCTGGTTCCTAAGTTGTTCTTTCTGGGTCTTTGCTTAATCCTTTCCACTCTACAAGATACCATAATTTACCTCTTTTGAGTTTTGAGTCCAGAGCCTGAGCTACTTCCCATTCTTCTTGCTCCTCCACTAGAACTGGTGGTGGTGGCAATAGATTATGATTTTGGATGCTTGACTGCTTGACTGGTTTTAGTAATGACACATGGAATACAGGGAGAACTGAATTCCATTGCAAAGGCAACTTGAGGTGATAAGCATGACTTCCAATCTTCTTAATGACTTCAAAGGGTCGCAGCCATCTTTCTGAAAGTTTCTTGGTGGGTCTTGTGGTCTTTATGTTCTTGGAAGCTAGCCATACTTTGTCCCCAGGTTGGAAATCAGGTGGAATTGACCTATCTCTATCTGAATACTTCTTGAATCTCCTTATTGCTAACTCTAATTCTTCTTTGACAACTTGCTGTACTGATTGGAGTTTTGTTGATAACTTTCCAGCAGGTGAGTCTTGAGAAATATGGATTAAGTCAAAGCTGGGATTTCTTCCATAAATGGTGAAAAAGATGATTGCTTTGTTGATGAATGTTCTGCATTATTTTAGGAAAATTCAGCCAGAGGGAGACAGGTGTGCCAGTCATCCTGATGGTAACTGACATGAATCCAAAGATACTGTTCTAAAATCTTATTTACCCTCTCTGTTTGTCCATCTTTTTCAGGATGAAAAGCAATTGAAAGATTTCTTGATATCTTGAGCTGCTGACATAAATTGGTCCAGAATGATGAAACAAATAAAGATCCTCCATCACTGAAAATACTGACTGGAAGTCCATGTTTGGAAAAGACATGGCTGATAATGATTTGAGCTAATTCCAGGGAAGTGATTTTTCCATAAACTGGAATGAAGATTGCCATTTTTGAGAATCTATCCACAGCTACTAGAATTGAATCAAAGTTGTTGGACAGTGGTAATTGAGTGATTCAGTCCATTGATAAGGAATTCCAAGGACCAGATGGAATTTGAAGAGGCTTGAGGAATCCAAACTTCCTATGATTATTTTTCTTGTTTCTTGAACATTGCTGACATGAGGAAACATAGTACTTAATGAATTGATTCATGCCAGCCCAATAAAAATCCCTCTTGATGAGCTTGAGGGTCTTCTCCTGGGCAGGATGGCCAGCAAATTGTCAGTAATGACACTTTTGAAGAATATTAAGTTGTATTTCTTCATTGCTTGGGATTACCACTCTATCTTTGAGTAATAATAACTTGGCTTGAGGTTCAAGAGTAAAATCTGTAACTGATTCACCTCTTGCTAGTGGCTTGAGTACTTCTTTATAGTATTTGTCTTGCCATAATTCTGTTTGAATCTTGTCAACTAAATCTGAGAATATTTCCACTTTGATTGAGAAGAATATTGACTCTTAAATTCCATCTTGTTTGATTACTTGATGAAGATTCTGAGGATTTTTTCTGATGAAGTCCACCCCCTCTCTGGGTACATGTCGTCCAGACATGAAAAGGCATCTGGTTAAGTGGCCAGTATGCCTGGGAAGTAAGTGATAGTGAAATGAAACTCAGAAAGAAATTCAGCCCAATGGGCCTGACAACAAGTAAGAACTTTGGAAGACATAAAATTCTGAAGAGAAGAGTGGTCTGTCAAGACCTCAAAAGGATTGGAAAGAGAAAGAAGAAAAGCTCACTAGCGCTTGAGAGCCCAAACTATGCCAAGGAGCTCCTTGTCATGAATTTCATAATTCAGCTCAGCTTGGAGAAGCTTGTGACTATCCAATGCAATGGGATGCTTTACTGAGTCATTCACCTCACTCAGTACAGCACCCAAGGCATAATCAGAAGCATCAGTCTCTACAATAGTTGGTAGAGAAGGATTGAAATGGGAAAGGATAGGAGCAGTGGTGAATGCTTCTTTGAGTATTTTGAACTGACTAAGAGCTTTCCCATTGAAGATAAAATGAGAGTCTTTCTTAAGAAGGGAAGTGAGAGCAGTGATTTTTTTGGAGTAATTTTTAATGAAACAACAATAGAAATTGGCAAAGCCAAGGAAGGATTTAAGAGCTTTGATGTTTTTGGGCTGAGGCCAATTGAGGATTTGCTGAACGTTTGAAGAATCCATCTTGAGGCCATCTGTCACAGGGGCTCTTCGAAGTGAAGAGGGCCTGGCACTCAGTAAACTGGGACTCACTTATGGAGGGCTCAAAGATAAGATAAGATGAGATACACTTAAGAGTGTTAAAGATGAATTACTAAAAGAATGAATATAAGAAAAGCAGCAACAAAAGAAATAAGAATAAGAAATAGAAGAGCCAACCACAAACAAGTCCAAGTCCACTGTTTCAACCTGTCAGAATGGAAAGAGAAGGGTTAATAAGGATATGGCCACCCAACTCATACTGTACAGGCGAAGAAAGAAAAAAGGCAAAGACTAACTTAAGATTAAATAAATATAATACCCAAAATATAAGGATAAGAATATTCAGATAATAATAAATCAACTAAATTAATTAACTGGGGAAAAGTCCCCAGGGGGGAGAAAGAGGGGCTGGTATATGTGAGAATCACCAGCCCTGATCCAGAGAAGAATTTTCATGAGAATAATTGATTGTTGAATTGAGTCTGGCCAATACAGGTCCTGTACAGCTGTACAGGACCTGTACAAGAGGTGTGGTGTATTGGAGTGATCATACAGTTTCATACTGGTGTATTGAAACTGTATTAGGGTGAATCCATCCTGTACAAGTATTGACAGGCTGTATTGATGTACCAAACTGTATGCATGTTTCAGAATGAAGATTGCTGAAAGTGACTGCTGATGCAGATACTGGATTTGCTGATTTGAGGTGTTTGAGTGGGTGTATGAATGAATACCCTTACCCCTGATGGATGGTTGTTACAGTATCCCCCTCTTGAAACTGGTGGGCTCCTGAACACCATAATACCCTGCCACTGTTAAGTGGCATCTCAATATCCCCACATTTTTTTCAAAATTTTTTCCTTTTAATTTTCTTTCCTCTTGGCCATTATCCTGAAAATCCTTCATTACTTCTTCCCTGCCAAATTCAATTGATTCCCCCCTTTCTTTTCAAATTTGAGTGAGTATTCCTTCCAGAGTATGTAATTCTTTCTTTTGATTCAATCAGCCATGTCTTGGGATGTGGCCTTGGGATATATCCCAGAATAAAGGCCATTGAGTACTTGTGCTCAAAAATTGGTGCCCAATGAGTATATGACTTGTACTCATTGGCCCAGACTTAATCCATTCAATGAACCTCCAAGGGGTCTTGTCCCCATGATCCAAGGAATTGGCCTCAGGCAGCCCTCCCAGTGGGTTTTGGACTGTGGCCTCCATCTTGAGTGATCTTGATGTATCTTGCTTTTTATGGCCTTTTTGGCCTTGCTGGGTGTTTTGGTGATTCGGGCAATTTTTTTGATTTTCTGGGTTTTTTGGCCATAATAGGCCTTTTGATGTTTTTGGGATCCTACGGTCCGCGGTCCATGGGGGCTATTGGAGGCCCCCAGGACCAAAATAGAGCCCCTGGGCCCAAATTTGCTGGGGACCCAGGGTGACCAAGGGGTCCAGAAATGGCCCTTACCCATTTTTTACCCTACATGGCCTGGACCCATTGATGGGGTCCAGGACCATCAAGATCCTGGCCTCCCCAAAGTTGCAGGGGAGGCCCTGGGTGATGAGTTCAGCCCCAAAGGGGTATGAACCTTCACCTTAGAGGCTTTGAGGTGGGGCATAATTGAGTTATGGCCCCAGTTCCTTGAGTCAAATTTCTTTTTCTTGATGTGGAGTGGATTGATTCTGACGTCTTGAATCTTCTGCTTGCACTTTCTTCAGTTATGAGTTCCAAACTGACTGAACTCACTGAATCTTCCCCTTCTGCACCGCCACCGTCTGTTCTTCATGGTTCTGGCGTCTTCAGTCGATTGTCTTCTCCCTCCATGGCGTCTTCTGGCCATTTTGACCCCTCCCAAACATATGATGGGTTCAGAGCAGTTGAAGTTCTTGATCCTGCCTGTACTGAGTGTTTGGCCAGGGGGAAGGATTGCTTTCAACATTACAATCCTCGATCGTCAAAATGCCATTTCTGCTTTATTGGGAAGAAGCCATGCCGCCGTACCGGATCAACTTTGTCCCGGGTCAAGAGACACTTGTGGAGTAGGAAGGATGGGCCTTATGGGCAGGAATTCCCCATTCTTGAGGAGCCTACCCCTGATGCCACTTCTGGATTTTCTCAATGTGAGTGCTTTGCATATTTTGATTGAATTGGTGCTGATATCTTGATGTAGTGACTGGTTCCAGGCAGAGGGATGTGGCCAGATGGACTAATGTTGGAGGGTCCATTCCAATTGGTGGTAGGCCCATCCACTACAGCTCAGAAATTCCAATCTCAAGGACCAATGCTGATGGAGTGGTGAAAGTAGTGAAGAAGCTAAGAAGAATTGTTGATTCCCCATCAGATCCAGATGCTGAAGGAAGTGATGAGTTGGATGGTGAAGAAGTTCAAGTTATTCCCCATTCAAGTGGCCATCCATCCAGCAATTCCTCCTCTCAACCTCTTGCCAACACCAGATTCCAAAGTCAGGTCATTCCCAGTACTCCAAGAACCTTTCAACCAATGCTTGCTTCTATTCCTACAACCCTTCCTCCTCCTTCACCAACTACTTCCCATACCACCAGGCCTGCCTTGAATCCAGCAGTAAGACCATCTCCAGTTCAACAGCCCAGAAACTCACCCATAAACACCTCCCGTCAACTCCAACCTGTGGCCAGCTCCAGCAGAAGAAGAGATGGATTGTCTCCTTTGCCGTTTCCTGCCGCCCAAGTCTTCCAAAGAAGAGAACGTTGGCCTATCCGGGTTACCAGAGAAGATCCCAACGCGGCTAGTGAGAATCAAGATGCTGTGGCCAGATTGTTCAGGAGGGTTGATAGAAATAGCAGAGAGGTGATTATGTATGCCAATGACAGGACTATTCCAGGTACTGCTTCTGAAGAGATGGCTGCAAAATTTTCCTGGTATGAAGATGAGTTGATAAATGACTTCCAGAGAACTTTTGATGACTTGGGTAGAGATAACTAGTTTCCTTTTCCTTGTTTGTGTTTGGTTTGACTTCTATCCCCACTCTTATAACTACTAAAAAATAAAAAATAAATAAATAAAAAAAAAAGATAATGGAACCTCCCAATACATGATTTGGGGAGGGGATGCTGCTGCTTTAAAGAAATAAAAGAAAGAAAATTATACAAGTAAAGAAAGAAAGAAAAATAATAAGAGAAAATGAGAGTAAAGAAAGAAATAAAGAAAAATTCCTGATGGCTGGTCCTTCTTGTGGTGAGTTGCTTGATTCTGGCCAAGAAGTGTCTGAAAAATGAAAACCAAGCATTTGATGCTCACAGAGTGGCCAAGGTGATGTTTTACAAGAAGTAGAACCCTCAGGGATGCATACCAGGAGATGGAACTTACTTTCATAACTTCCACTCCCCACCAAGCACCATAAAACTGAAAAGAATTGCCATAAATGACTTCTGAGATGAATTGCCATAAATGACTTCTGAAATGAATTGCCATAAATGACTTCTGAAATGAATTGCCGTAAATTACTTGAAGTAATGAATGTCTTGAATTATGATGATTGGCATAAAATGAAAGGATAATAAAGAAAGAAAATGAAACATAAAGAAAGAAAACATTGGGCCATATCTTGATAAGGTCCAAATCGGAGGGTATTGATGTTGTATGCTTCCTGAACCTGTCCAAAGAATTGACAAGTGCTCACAAAGTGGCCAAGGTGATGCTTACAACAACATATGGGTAGAATACCCCCTTAAAGGTGCATGCCAGGAGAGGAACTTACTTTCATAACTTCTTCTCCCCACCAAGCACCATAAAATCAAACTCTTGAGGTATTTGGACCAGGCTTGTCTGGATACAATGAATGGAAATCCTTGACAAGGTCTGGTGAGTTGGTAAGGTTGGAAGCTGGTTCCCAAGTGGTTCTTTCTGGGTCTTCACTGAATCCTTTCCACTCTACAAGATACCATAATTTACCTCTTTTGAGTTTTGAGTCCAGAACCTGAGCCACTTCCCATTCTTCTTGCTCCTCCACTAAAACTGGTGGTGGCGGCAATTGATGACGATTTGGGATAGTTGAATGCCTGACTGGTTCTAATAAGGACACATGGAATACAGGGTGAACTGTCTTCCATTGCTGAGGCAACTTGAGGTGATATGCATGGCTGCCAATCTTCTTAAGAACTTCAAAGGGTCCCAACCATCTTTCTGATAATTTCTTGGTGGGTCTTGTTGTCTTGATGTTCTTGGAAGCTAGCCATACTTTGTCCCCAGGTTGGAAATCAGGTGGAATTGCCCTATTTCTATCTGCATACTTCTTGAATCTCCTTATTGCTGACTCTAATTCTTCTTTGACAACTTGCTGTACTGATTGGAGTTTTGTTGATAACTTTCCAGCAGGTGAGTCTTGAGAAATATGGATTGAGTCAAAGCTGGGATTTCTTCCATAAATAGTGAAAAAAGGTGATTGCTTGGTTGATGAATGTTCTGCATTATTATAGGCAAATTCAGCCAGAGGGAGCCAGGTGTACCAGTCATCTTGATGATAGCTGACATACATCCAAAGGTACTGTTCTAGTATCTGATTTACCCTCTCTGTCTGTCCATCTGTTTCAGGGTGAAAGGCAGTTGAAAGATCTCTTGATATCTTGAGCTGCTGACACAATTGAGTCCAGAATGATGAAACAAATAAGGATCCTCTATCACTGACAATACTGACTGGGAGTCCATGCTTGGAAAATACATGGCTAATGAATATTTGAGCTAAATCCAGAGCAGTGATTGTGCCATAAGCTGGAATGAAGATTGCCATTTTTGAGAATCTGTCCACAACTACTAAAATTGAATCAAAGTTGTTGGACAGTGGCAATTGAGTGATAAAGTCCATTGATAATGAATTCCAAGGACCAGACGGAATTGAAAGAGGCTTGAGTAATCCAAACTTCTTGTGGTGAATGTTCTTGTTTCTTGAACATTGCTGACATGAGGACACATAGTCCTTGATAAATTGATTCATGCCAGCCCAATAAAAATCCCTCTTGATGAGCTTGAGGGTCTTCTCCTGGCCAGGATGGCCAGCCAATGGTGAGTCATGACGCTTTTGAAGAATATTGAGTTGAAGTTCTTCATTGCTTGGGATTACCACTCTATCTTTGAATAATAATAACTTGGCTTGAGGTTCAAGAGAATAATCTGGAACTGATTCACCTCTTGCTAGTTGATTGAGTATTTCTTTATAGTCTTTGTCTTGCCATACTTCTTTTTGAATCTTGTCAACTAAATCTGAGAAAATTTCCACTTTGATTGAGAAGAATCTTGACTCTTGAATTCCATCTTGCTTAAGAACTTGATGAAGATTTTGAGGATTCTTGATGATGAAGTCCACCCCCCTCTCTGGGTACATGTCGTCCCGACGTGACAAGGCATCTGGTAAAGTGGCCAGCCTGCCTGGGCGGTAAGTGATAGTGAAATGAAACTCAGAGAGAAACTCAGCCCAACGGGCCTGACGACGAGTAAGAACTTTGGAAGACATGAAATACTGCAAGGAAGAGTGGTCTGTCAAGACCTCAAAAGAATTGGAAAGAGAAAGAAGAAATGCTCTCCAGCGCTTGAGAGCCCAAACTATGCCAAGGAGTTCCTTGTCATGAATTTCATAGTTGAGTTCAGCTGGTAAGAGCTTGCAACTATCAAATGCAATGGGATGCTTTCCAGAGTCATTCACCTGACTCAGTACGGCGCCCAATGCATAATCAGAAGCATCAGTCTCTACTATAGTAGGTAGAGAAGGATTAAAATGAGATAAGATAGGAGCAGAGGTGAAAGCTTCTTTGAGTGCTTGAAACTGACTAAGAGCTTCCTCATTGAAGATAAAGGGAGAATCTTTTTTAAGGAGGGAAGTGAGAGAAGTGATTTTTTTTGAATAATTTTTAATGAAACGTTGATAAAAATTGGCAAAGCCAAGAAAAGATTGAAGAGCCTTGATGTTTCTGGGCTGAGGCCAATTGAGGATTTGCTGAACTTTTGAAGAATCCATCTTGAGGCCATCACTTGAAACAACATAGCCCAAGTATTCCACACTTGAGGCATGGAATACACACTTGGAGGCTTTGGCAAATAGATTATTGTCCCTCAGTCTTTGAAGGACAGAGGCCACATGTTTGACATGTTCCTCCTCAGAACTGGAAAAGACCATAATATCATCTAGATAAACCACAACAAACACATCCAAAAAATCTGCAAAGATATCATTTACTAGATTTTGGAAAGAAGCAGGAGCATTGGTCAAACCAAATGGCATGACCAAATACTCATAACTGCCATATTTGGTTCTAAAGGCAGTTAAGTGCTCATCCCCCTCTTTGATTCTCAGAAGGTTATATGCACCACGCAAATCTATCTTGGAGAAGATAGTGGAACCGTTGAATACGGTAAGAAGCTGGTTCATAGGAGGAACAGGGTATCTGTTCTTCCTAGTCACAGCATTGAGTTTGCGGTAGTCAACACACAAACGAAGACCTCCATCCTTTTTCTTGACAAAAAGGACAGGTGCTCCTGTTGAAGAGGAGCTTGGTCTAATGAAACCTTTCTCTACATTCTCTGAAATGTAGGCCCTCAGTGTTTCTGACTCTTGATTTGATAATGAGTAGATAACACCAATTGGAGGTAGAAGACCCTCCAATTCGATATGGTGATCACAGGCGCGGTGTGGAGGAAGTTTCTCTGCTTTCACCTTGGAGAATACATCCAAATATTGGTGATAAGCAGGAGGGACAACCTTCAGCACAGTTTCAATTTCTTCTGGCTCTTCCTCCTCATCCCACTGCTCCTCCAGGGATGCATGAAAAGATAAGAGAGGAAGGTCCATATCCCCTTGGAAGAGATGAAGTGAAGATATGGCAACATCTTCTCCAACATCCTTTATCTCTTTGAAGACTTCATCTCTTGATGGAAGTAATGACTGAGAGGGAATTATGGAAGGGATATGGACAGAAGAAGGGATGGAAGGTGTCTTAAGTTCACCAGCCAGAGCAACACTGTTGACAGCAGTGGCTAAGTCATTACTAGTAGAAGGAGTAATACCACTAGAATCCTTATGATTAGAATCATAGGTGATCAATCCATTTTTCCAATCAATAATGGGATTGAAATGGTAAAGGAAATCATAGCCCAATATCAGGTCTTCTCCTTTGGGTGAATCTATGATAAAGAAATCCCATTCAAAGCTTGGGAAGGAAGGCAAGTCAACTACCCACTTGGTATAATGGGTGATGAACAAGGCAGGGGATTCATTAGAATCCAAAATGAAAAGAGGAATCTTTTCAGGGAGCTCTGACAGAGTCAATGAGTACTTGAGAACAAAATTCTTTGCAATAAAAGAGTTTGTAGCACCAGAATCAATGAGAATACTATAAAAAATATCAGAGACAGAAGAAAAAATAAGAAATTTTAAAGATTTCTTGACACTAGTATTCAGAGTGCACAATTGTGCTCTTGAAGGAAATAAGTGAGAACCATTGAACACATCATGATTCCCACTCAGGCTTTTCCCTGCTTGCTAGGGAAGCCTCTTGATGATGACCCAGGCTTGTTCTGAGGTCTCTTGAAGCATTTTTCAATTGGGTGCTTTCCACCACAATAAGTACACAACCCCTCTTTAATCCTCCTCTCCTTTTCAGAACCGATTAGTTTATTGTCCTTATTGAGGAGAGCAGCATGGGGCTTGTCCTTTGAAGATTGGAATTGCTTGCCCTTCTTGTTCTTCTTCTGGTGAGGCCTATTTGAAGATGAGTTTTGAGGAGGCCTAGACTGATTGGATCCAATGACTGGAGGCTTCTTCTCTTGATTGCCACCCTTTTCCTTTTGCCTCTCATGATATCTTGTGTCTAATTCCAGAGTGACATCCATAAGTTCTTGAAGAGTATCAAAAGTTCCAGGGTGAGAAGCCAACTGGTCCAATAATCTTGATGCCAATCCTCTTCTGTAAACATGGATATAAGCTCTTTCCCCCTAATCTCCAATTCTTGACATTAAGCTTCTGAAATCCGCTATGTACAAGGAAACATGACCACTTTCCTTCATCCTCAAATTGTCCAACTCTTGTTCAGCTTTCCTGACTTCATTGGGGTCACCAAACAGAGTGAATAATTGAGATTCAAACAATGGCCAATTATTGAGGAGGTAGGAAGGGTCTTCATTGGAAATATTTGAGAGGTAGGGTTCAATCCATTTGCCAGCTCTACCAGTAAGAAAAGAAGTTGAGTACAAAACCTTCTTCCTGTCAGAGAAGAAGTTTGCTGGATCATTATGGAAAATTAGTTGACAGGATTGGATAAATCCTCTCAACTTATGAGCTTGAGTACCATCAAAAGAATCAGGTGCCTTCATGGATGGAGTCTTGAAAGCAGGGGCTTTGGAATTGTCCCTGGGGGCAACTGCTTGAGTGAGTTGCCCCATGAATTGAGTCATCTGCTCCATCATCTTGAGGAGACTTGGATCAGTCTGAGAGACAAGAGGTTGACTAGAAAGGGCTAGATTAGAACCCTGAGGCACCTCTGGAGCATTTGCCAAGGCATCTGCCACTTCAGTTTCCCCAGAATCTTCCTCTTCCACAGACTCTTCCCCCTCTTCATCTTCAACTTCCCCTAATCTTGCTCTTGCACCTTCAGACATGCCAGGGTAGCCACCCAAAAGTCCAGAAAAGGATCTTGATCTTCTAGATTTCATTCCACCTCTTCTTGAGGGTGCTGCTCCTTCCATTGGTGGTCCTCTGTCCAAGTTTGCACTCAGTTGATGAACTGATGGTGTGCGGTCAAGAGGAGCCCTTGCTGTAGGAGTGAGAACAGCTGGAATTTTCTGGGATCTAGTATTCTTTGCTGGGGGGCTATGCTGGACTGGCATTATGAAAAGAATTAAAATAACTTGATGGTATTAAGAAGAATAATCAGGCTTGGCCAAATCAATCACAATAAAATCTTGATGAATCTTGAGGAATCAATTCAAATCTTGAGGAATCAAATTCAATCAACAGTCAAATAAATTCAATCAATCAACAATCAATTCAATCAATATCAATAATCTTGAGGAAATCAATAATCAATCAATAATCAATCAATTCAATCAAATATCAATAATCTTGAGGAAATCAATAATCAATCAATATTCAATCAATAATCAATCAATAAGTGTCTTCACTATGAAATCAAGTCTTGAGGAATCAATCAATCAGTTCAAAATCTTCAGAAATCAATTCAATATCTTGATGAGTCAAATCAAATCAATAATCAAAATCAATTCTTGAGGATCAATCAATATCTTGAGAGTTCAAAGCCAATAAATCCAATAAATCCTGAATCAATAACCCAAATGAATCCCAATGAATAATCCAATCAATTAAACCAATCAATAATCCCTAGATAAAACCTGAATAAGAACACAGAAAAAATTTGATTGATAAAAGTAAAATGAAGTGATGAAATGGTCAGCAGTGATTAAGAAAGGAAAAGAATCAATTTTCATAAGAATGAAAAGAGTGAGATGAAAATTGATGAGAGAGGAAATTCATAAAAAATCATAAAAATCATAAAATCATGAAAAGGTCATAATTGATGAATGAGAGGAAATGAATATAAATGAATGAAAAGAAAGAATCAAATATGAGTTAATTAATTTAATGTCACAGGGGCTCTTCAAAGTGAAGAGGGCCTGGCACTCAGTAAACTGGGACTCACTTATGGAGGGCTCAAAGATAAGATAAGATGAGATACACTTAAGAGTGTTAAAGATGAATTACTAAAAGAATGAATATAAGAAAAGCAGCAACAAAAGAAATAAGAATAAGAAATAGAAGAGCCAACCACAAACAAGTCCAAGTCCACTGTTTCAACCTGTCAGAATGGAAAGAGAAGGGTTAATAAGGATATGGCCACCCAACTCATACTGTACAGGCGAAGAAAGAAAAAAGGCAAAGACTAACTTAAGATTAAATAAATATAATACCCAAAATATAAGGATAAGAATATTCAGATAATAATAAATCAACTAAATTAATTAACTGGGGAAAAGTCCCCAGGGGGGAGAAAGAGGGGCTGGTATATGTGAGAATCACCAGCCCTGATCCAGAGAAGAATTTTCATGAGAATAATTGATTGTTGAATTGAGTCTGGCCAATACAGGTCCTGTACAAGAGGTGTGGTGTATTGGAGTGATCATACAGTTTCATACTGGTGTATTGAAACTGTATTAGGGTGAATCCATCCTGTACAAGTATTGACAGGCTGTATTGATGTACCAAACTGTATGCATGTTTCAGAATGAAGATTGCTGAAACTGACTGCTGATGCAGATACTGGATTTGCTGATTTGAGGTGTTTGAGTGGGTGTATGAATGAATACCCTTACCCCTGATGGATGGTTGTTACACCATCACTTGAAACAACATAGCCCAAGTATTCCACACTTGAGGCATGGAATAAACACTTGGAGGCTTTGGAAAACAAATTATTGTCCGTCAGTCTTTGGAGAACAGAGGCCACATGTTTGACATGTTCCTCCTCAGAGCTGGAAAAGACCATAATATCATCTAAATAGACTACAACAAAGATATCCAAGAAATCTGCAGATATATCATTCACAAGATTCTGGAAAGAAGCTGGAGCATTGGTAAGGCCAAATGGCATAACCAAATACTCATAACTACCATATTTGATTCTAAAGGCAGTTAAGTGCTCATCCGCCTCTTTGATTCTCAGGAGATTATATGCAACATGCAGATCTATCTTGGAGAAGATAGTGGAACTGTTGAATACAGTAAGAAGCTGGTTCATAGGAGGAACAGGATACCTGTTCTTCCTAGTGACAGCATTGAGTTTGCAGTAGTCAACACACAAACAAAGACCTTCATCCTTTTTCTTAACAAAAAGGACAGGTGCTTCTGTTGAAGAGGAGCTTGGCCTTATGAAAACTTTCTCTACATTCTCTGAAATGTAGGCCCACAGTGTTTCTGACTCTTGATTTGATAATGAGTAGATAACACCAACTGGAGGTAGAAGACCCTCCAATTTGATATGGTGATCACAGGCGCGGTGTGGAAGAAGTTTCTCTGCTTTAACCTTGGAGAATACATCCAAATATTAGTGATAAGAAGGAGAGACTACCTTCAAAAAAGTTTCAATATCTTCTGGCTCATCCTCCTCATCCCACTGCTCCTCCAGGGAGGCATGAAAGAATAAGGGAGGAAGGTCCATATCCCCTTGAAAGAGGTGAAGTGAAGATATAGCAACATCTTCTCCAACATCTTTTATCTCTGTGAATACCTCATCTATTGATTTGATTAATGGCTGAGATGGCATGATGGAAGGGAAGGTGTCTTAAGTTCACAAACCAGAGAAACACTGTTGACAGAAGTGGAAAAGGAATTACTAGCAGAAGATTTAATACCACTAGAATCCTTATGACTAAAATCATAGGTGATCAATCCATTTTCCAATAAATAATGGGATTAAAAGGGTAGAAGAAATCATAGCCCAGGATCAGGTCTTCTCCCTTGGGTGAATCTATGATAAAAAAGTCCCATTCAAAGCTTGGGAAGGAAGGCAAGTCAACTACCCACTTGGTATAATGGGTGACAAACAAGGCAGGTGATTCATTTGAATCCATAATGAAAAGAGGAATCTTTTCAGGGAGCTCTGACATAGTCAATGAGTACTTGAGAACAAAATTCTTTGCAATAAAAGAGTTTGTAGCACCAGAATCAATGAGAATACTATAGAAAATATTAGAGACAGAATGAAAAAAAAGAAACTTTAAAAATTTCTTGACACTAGTATTCAGAGTGCACAATTGTGCTCTTGAAGTAAATAAGTGAGAACCATTGAACACATCATGATTCCCACTCAGGCTCTTCCCTGCTTGCTAGGAAAGCCTCTTGATGACCCAGGCTTGTTCTGAGGTCTCTTGAAGCATTTTTCAATTGGGTTCTTTCCACCACAATAGGTACAAAAACCTTCTTTGATCCTCCTCTCCTTTTCAGAACGAATTAATTTATTGTCCTTATTAAGCAGAGCAGAATGGGGCTTGTCCTTTGAAGCTTGAAATTTCTTTCCCTTCTTGTTATTCTTATGGTGAGGCCTTTTTGAAGATGAGTCTTGAGGAGGCCTTGAAGAACTGGATCCAGTAACAGGAGGCTTCTTTTCTTGATGACTAACCTTCTCCTTCTGTCTATCATGGTATCTGGTATCCAATTCTAGGGTAATGTCCATGAGTTCTTGAAGAGTATCAAAGCTACCAGGGTAGGAAGCCAACTGGTTCAGAAGTCTTGATGCCAATCCTCTTGTATAGACATGAATGTAAGCTCTTCCTCCCCAATCCCGAATCCTTGAAATTAAGCTTCTGAAATCAGAAATGTACAAGGATACATGACCACTTTCCTTCATCCTCAAATTGTCCAGCTCTTGTTCAGCTTTCCTGACTTCATTGGGGTCACCAAACAGAGTGAATAATTGAGTTTCAAATAACTGCCAATTATTCAGGAGGTAGGAAGGATCTTCATTGGAAATATTGGAGAAGTAGGGTTCAATCCATTTGCCAGATCTACCAGTGAGAAAAGAAGTTGAGTACAGAACTTTCTTCCTGTCAGAGAAGAAATTTTCTGGATCATTATGGAAAATCAATTGACAGGATTGGATAAATCCTCTCAATTTATGAGCTTGAGTACTGTCAAAAGAATAAGGTGCCTTCATTGATGGAGTCTTGAATTCAGGGGCTTTGGAATTGTTCCTGTGGGCTGCTGCTGGAGAAAGGTGTCCCATAATAGTAGCCAGTTGTTCCATTATCTTGAGGAGGCTTGGATCAGATTGAGAGACAAGAGGTTGATTAGTAGGGGCTTGATTAGAGCCCTGGGGTACCTCTGGAGCATTTGCCAAAGCATCTACCACTTTGGTTTCCCCAGAATCTTCCTCTTTCACAGACTTCTCTCCCTCTTCATCTTCAACTTCTCCTAGTCTTGATCTTGCACCTTCAGACATGCCAGGATAACCACCCAACAGGCCAGAGAAAGATCTTGATCTTCTTGATTTCATTCTGCGTCTTCTGGAGGGTGCTACTCTTTCCAAATTTGCACTCAGTTGATGAACTGATGGTGTGTAGTCAAGAGGAACCATTGCTGTAGGAGTGAGAACAGCTGGATTTCTTTTAGACCTAGTATTCTTGGCTGGAGGGCTATGCTGAACTGGCATTGTTGGAAAATTAAGACTAAAACTTGATGATACTTCACAAAAGGAATGAAAGCTTGGCCAAATGAATAATAAATAAAATATTGATGATCTTGAGGAATAAATTAAAAGTCTTGAGGTGAAATAAAATTCAATAAATCAATCAATCAATTTGGTAAATATCAGAAGTCAATCAAATATCAATAAATCTTGAAGAACTTAATAATCAATCAATAAATCAGTCAATATGTAAATGTCTTCAATATCAATTCAAGGTCTGGAGGAATCAATAAGTCAAATAAATATCTTCAGGAATCAGAATAAATCAATAATCAAAAATCAATTCTTGAGGATAAATCAGTTATCTTGATTAATTAAAAAGTCAATAAGTCCAATCCAAATAGATCCTGAATTGCTGAATCAATAACCCAAATGAATCCCAATCAATCAACCAATAAATAACTCCTGATAAGACCTGAATGAATGAACAAAAGAAATATTTGATTGAGATAGAATTGAGAATGAAATAAGATGGTCAGCAATGATTAAGAAATGAAAGAATCAATTTTTATGTGAATATAATGAAAGAGATGAAAATTGAAGAGAGAAAAATCATAATCACGAGAAATCATAAGATCATAAAACAGTTACAATTTGATTAATGAAAGAAATGAAGTTAAATGAATGAAAATAAAGAATCAAATATGAGTGAATTAATTTAATGTCACAGGGGCTCTTCTAAGTGAAGAGGGCCTGGAACTCAGTCAACTGGGACTCAATTCGCGAGGGCTCAGGATATGGTAAGAAAGAATACACTTAATAGTGTTATGAGATGAATTACTAAGTAAAAGAATATAAGAAAAGAAGAAATGAAGAATAAGAGTAAGAATAAAAGAGCCAACCACAAACAAGTCCAAGTAAACTGTTTCAACCTGTCAGAATGGAAAGAGAAGGGTTAATAAGTATATGGCCACCCAGCTCATACTGTACAGGCAAAGACTAACTTAAAATAAATTAATTATAATACCCAACATAAGGATAAGAATAATTGTGAAATAATAAATAAAATAAATTAATTAACTGGGGAAAAGTACCCAGGGTGAGAAAGAGGGGCTGGTATATGTGAGAATCACCAGCCCTGATGCAGAAAGGGAATTTTCATGAGAAGATTTGATAATTGAACTGAGTCTGGCAAATACAGATCCTGTATGGCTGTACAGGATCTGTATAAGAGGATTGGTGGTATTGAGTGATCATACAGTTTGGGGATGGTGTATCCAAAATGTATTGGGTAATTCCAGCCTGTACAAGTATTGACAGGCTGTATTGATGAACCAGACTGTATGCATGTTTCAGCAAAGAAGATTGCTGAAGCTGAATGCTGATACACACAGTGGATTTTTTGGTTTGAGGTGTTTGAGTGGGTGTAAGTATGAATACCCTTACCCCTGATGAGTGGTTGTTACACTCTGAGTCTGGAAAGAAAAGTGGACACATGAATGACATGTTCTTCTTCAGATTTGGAAAAGACCATAATGTAATCCGAATAAACCACAACATCTATATCAAGAAGATCCTGAAGTATATAATGGACAAGATTTTGAAAAAAGGCAGGAGGATTGGTGAGTAAAAATAGCATAACCAAGTACTCAAAACTGCCATATTTAATTCTAAATGCTGTCAAATGTTCATCATCCTCCTTGATTCTGAGTGGGTTATATGCACAACACAAATCAAGCTTGGAGAATATAGAAGAACCATTGAGAACATTGAGAAGCTGATTCATAGGAGGAACAGGATATTTGTTCTTCCTAGTCACAGCATTGAGTTTGCAGTAATCAACACACAAACAGACGCCACTGTAAGGTTTGACTATGAAACAATAAGTGTAAATTACTAATATTTTACTTATTGTACTATGAATGTCCTTATGAATGAAATAAATAAGATAAAAATAATTATAATAATAAAGAATTATTATAATTATGGCGTAAAAATAATTATATTATTAATAAAATTATAATAATATAATATAATAAAATAAATATATTAATATGAAATAATTAATATATTTAAAAGCTCTTTATTATTGTTACTAACAAATAATAAAGGCGTAAAAAATTGTTTTTTATTAATAAAAAACAATTAATAACAATAATATTACCAATATTAAAGTTATAAATTAATATAAATACTATTTATATTAATTAAGGAATTATTAAAATAATAATAAAGAGAAGATTATTGTAATAAGAGAAAATAACCTACTTTTAACACTTAATATAATAATTTTGTAATATTTTACGCCAAAAAATATAAATACAACCTTTTCAAATTGTATTTACAATAAAAATAAAGAAAATTACTAATATTCTTGATTTTTACGTGGAAATGAGTTTTTAGAGAGATTTTTAGCAAAAACAATTAAATAAATGATTTAATCATGTCAAAATAGATGATTACAACAATGTGGTCTTTGGTCTTTAATAATATAATAGCTTTGTATATAAAGAATAAAGAAATTACCTTTGATTTAATTGATTTAATGTTTTTGATGCGCCTGAGGGGAAAACAGAGTAAAAAGAGATCTATTTATAGTAAATACCTCCCTCCTAGAGTCCAACAGGCTTCTAGTAGACGTGTACTGATCATATCCACTGGAATTGATCAATATTTTAAGGTTTGAGGATGATTACATCATGATCAAACCATATTACATCATTATTACACCATTAATTAGAGTTATCACTATAACTCTACGTCTGATGACATCAGAGGCTTGGCAGAACCCCAAATTTCGTGGATTTTATTAGTTTTAATCATAAACTAATAGTATTCACCAATTGTATCACTCATATGACTGTTAAACTTAACTTAAGGTTACAGTAGGTGATCATAACTGCTCAATTTAAGCTCAAGCTTTGATCTTTAATAACTTTTAAGTTTTACACGCTACAGCAATTCAGAGAGTGAATTCTGATAGCCTGAAATAACCTTATCATTCTGCCAAGAGCTTTTCATTACATCATCAAAACTCTAATTTTGATGATTTTTCTTGTAACTCATCTTTTCTGTCGAAATTCAATATTTTGAACTTCCAACCATGATTTCAGGGGGTTATACCCTGAATTTAATAATAAAAATTACATCATTATTCACGAATGAGCTAGTAGAATCCAACTGTATACTTCTTTCTAAGTTTGGACCACTTTCACAACAAAGTGGTCAACAGCTCTGTTGATTTTTATCAATATTTCATCATAGGTTTTAACCTTGATTATAATTTGTAAAATAAAGCTTATATCTGTGTTCTTACAGTAATTAAGTGGTAACTTTATTTCTGGTTCATAACTCTATCTTGTATAGCTTAAGAGATATTAGCTATGATCCTTGAATATATGCGTCGACCAAAAAAGTGCATATATTCAGGTTAATTCCTTAAGTATTAATTTTGGAAATTAGCTCATTAATTGTTTTATGTGTGAACATTCATGGGTAATCCAATGGTACAATTTATTTCACATGTTGTTTCATTTGTTCTTGAAATAAATAAGGATTTATGGTTTTTATGAGGTATTATTCCTTATAACTCATTAAATATTGACTTTACAGATCTTCCATAAAAATGGTATATGTGTATTTTACCATGGGGAATCCAATGGTATAATTTATTTCACATGTTGACTCGTTGGTTTTTAAGTTAAACCAATTTTTGTACTAATTTATGGTATTTTTGTATTTTTAGAGTAATTATTTTTAATGTATAATTATTCTAAGTAATTTTAGTATAATTATCTTAAAGGTATAATTATTCTGAGTCTTTCTTGTGACCTTATTGGGTATGTGGTCATATCTCAAAGGCTCACATTCCCTACCACCAAAAAAGATTGTACCACAATCTGATATGTGTAATTAGGGTATCATCCACTGTCCTACCTCTTCAATAGACTTTGTTAGTCTTGAAGCTCAATAATGCTTAACTTTTCTATTTTTAAGGCTTTCTTTCATGTCTGAACCTTCTTAGTAGCTTATCAGCATTTGTTATGTCTTTCTCAAGTAGCCATTCATCTTCTTGAGTTGAATTTCTATACCTTACAAGGTATTCCCTTTCTTTTGAGTTTCTTGTCCTTCTTTCTTTAAGGACTTTTACTATTTTCTTTTCCTCTCCTTCTTCCAAGGGGAAAATTTCAAGTGGGGGTTTATTTCTTAGTGGAAATAACTCCTTGTCACTTGAACTGTAAGGTTTTATCAGACTTAAAGGGAAAGTTGGGTGTTTGTTCATTAGTTCACCTGTGAGTTCTAATTGCACAGCATTGGGTCCATGAAGTGATTTTATCATAAATGGTCCTGCAAAGGAATCTTTCAATTTCTTTGGGCCTTTTATGTTATTGAAATCAAGGGTTGATACTAGAACCAAGTCTCCTATTTTGAAATCAGGTGGCTTATGACTTTTATCCCATCTTTCTTTTGCATATTTGAAAGAATCTTGCATACATCTGTTTGCATGGTGTCTTGCCTTGTCAAGCATTATTTTAAAGCTGCTTGCTGTTGGGTGTATATCCACTAAGTCTTTTTTGAGGGTGTCATAAGGAAGTTTTGGATTCCAACCTTTTTCTAGCATTGCTGGTGTTTTGCCAGTAGAAGAATGGATTGATGTCTCATATGCTAGTTCAAGAGCTGGTATTAGTGTACACCAATCATGGGTAAAACCATCAGAATCTTTGAATTCTAGCCCATAAGCACAGAATCTTCTGATCATGTCCTCTAAGGTCTGTATCATTCTTTCTGCTAAACCATCAGTTTGGGAATGGTAAGCTGTTGAGAATGATAGCTTTGTCCCAAATAAGTTATGGAGATTTGTCCATAATGCTGAAGTGAACTTTGGGTCTCTGTCACTTATAATATTCTGGAATAAGCCTGTATGGCTAATAACTTTATTCCATATCATTATGGCTGTGTCCATAGCTGTGTCATCTTTATGACATGGTAAGAACATGGGAGTTTTACTGTATCTGTCAACTAACACTAGGCATGCATTATAGCTCCTGTCTCCTCCTGGAGGTAAAGCTGTTACCCAATCCATATGAACTATTTCCCATGGGGATTTTGTTCTTGGATTTGGATCATCATTCCAATTTTTTTTCCTGTGGCTCTGTTGGCTTTTTGACATCTGTCACAGGTTTGGCAGTATTCTGTAACATCTTTTTTCCAATTTGGCCACCAAGAGCAGGTTTTCACCCTTTCTAGTGTTCTATCTTCTGAAAGATGTCCAGCTGCAACACTGTCATGACATTCATGTAAAATAGTGTTTATCAGGGTTCTATCTGTTAAGGCCATAGCACATGTGCGTTTTGTTCTATGGTAAAGGATTCCATCAAGGAGGTGGAATCTTCCTTCATCATATGCCTTTTTCCATGTTTCATCTAGTTTTGATGAAAGTGATGGGTCTTTGCAGTCTTTCATTAGAAGTTGGCTTAAGATATGGCAATTTTTGTCTATATTATAACTTTCTTTAACTTGGTTAAAGAATTCTGTGCCAATATCTGTAACACATATTCCTTCTATATGGTGTTCTTCTTGTGTTACCCATGCTGGATTGTCAGGGGTATTTGCTAGAGCCCATCTGCTAAGACCATCTGCATTTTTATGGATATTACCAGATTTATGAACAATAGTCATATTTCCTCTGTATTCTTGGATAGCAATTTGCCATCTCAGCATATGTCTATTTGGAGTCTTCATATTTAATAGTGATTTCACAGCATTACAGTCTGTGATTACATCAAATACTGTGCCATCCAAATAATAATGCAGTTTTTCTAAAGCCCACACTAAGCAGAGGCATTCCATTTGGCTTAGTCCATATCTTGCTTCTGTTGGCTTTATCTGCCTTGAACTAAAACAAATTGGTCCTTCCACTGGTTTATCATTGATAATTTGTGTCTGGTGTAGTGCAGCACCTAGTCCTTCTCCACAAGCATCAATGTAAAGTTTGAAGGGTAGTTTCCAATCTGGCATTAGAAGAAATGGGGCATTTGTTAAGGAATTTTTCAATTCTTCATATGCCTTGACCCTTTCTTCAGTCATTTCATAAACTGTTTGTTGGTCACATAGTTTGTATAAGTATTTGGCAATTTTTGCAAAGTCCTTTATATGCTGTCTATAGTAACCAGCAAATCCTAAAAATGATTGCATTTATTTTTTGGTTTGAGGCATTGGTTTAAGTAGTACTGCTGCTACTTTATTTTTGTCTATGCCTAGACTAAGTCCAGATACAACATGTCCTAGTGCTTTTAATTCACTATATGAAAAATGACACTTTTTCAAGGAAATTTTCATATTCACTTGGACTATTTTCTGTAGTACCCTTTCTAGTCTTGTAAGGTGATTTTCCCAAGTTTCTGAGCAAACTATGATATCATCAATGTAGATGATTAGCCATCCTTCTGATAATTCTTCAGAAAATATGGTATTCATCATTCTTTGGTAATGGGAAGGTGCATTTTTTATCCCAAATGGCATTCTTAAGTATTCAAAAATTCCACAGTGGACTATTATCCTCAGTAGTTTTTTGGCATTGTCTGTTAAGACATTTTGATGAAAACCTTTTAAGGCATCCATAGCTGTAATGAACTTAGCTTGTGGCAATTGTATCAATGTCTCATGGATTCTAGGTATTGGATATCTATCTGGAATGGTATAGGTGTTCAGGGCTCTGAAGTCTCCTACCATCCTTGATTTTCCATTATGCCAAGTTATAATGACAGGAGTAGTAACTTCTACCTGCTCATTATGTCCAACTTTTCTTAATACTCCAAGGTCCATTAATTCTTTAATGTGTACCTCTAAGGCTTCTCTAGCCCTTGGGCTAGCTGGGTAAGCTGGTCTTCTTAGTAAGGGTGGGTAAGGCTTTTCCACATTGAGAATTATGTCTACTTCATGCCCAATTATAGCACCTAGTGGCTCTTTGTCAGTTGCAAAGGCATCTTTGTACTTAAATAAGAGGTTAATCAATTTTTCTTTCATTTTTTCTGTTAATTCTTGATTGAATTCTGCCTCTTTAAGTTGTTCAGATATAAAAAGTTCCTTTTCTGGAATCTTTTCTTCCTTCTTAATAACTGTAACTTGTTTTTTTTTATTTAAGAAGCCAAACTTTTGTCTCCTATTGTCCCCTATAGTAAAATATCTATCCTTCTGGTTAGAGATATCTATACCATAGATTGATAAGTAGTCATTTCCCAGGATAAAGTGATTACTGGTACAGTTGTCCATTACTACAAATTCCACTTTAATTCTGACACATTGTGAAGGGTGAGGGAAAATAAGTGTTAAGTCAATTATTCCAAGGGGCATCATGCTTTCACTTGCACTACTAAATTTGACACCTTGGATTGGTATAAGTCTTTCTTGCCAGTCTGGAACAATTGTATTTAAATAAATTTTACCAACACAGGTGCAATATGCTCCTGTATCCAAGTTCACCTTTGCTTCTTGGTTGTCAACCATGACAATACTTATACTTGATTTTCCAGCTGTATACACCATTCCTCTTGCAGGTTTGGTTTTGTACAGTTTGGCATCTTGCACATTTGTCAGGTTTGTGTCAGATGTTCCAACTTGTGGTAAGTTTGAGTTGACATCTAGTACTTCATAAATTATATCAATATTATTAATTTCTGCATTAATTATATTGATTTCATCACTTTCAGAAGTTTCTGATTCTTCTGTCTCTTTTTCAGAGTCAGATTCCTCCTCTTTGTCATTGTGGTTTTCTGTTTCCACAATTTCATTGATTTTTGCCTTTTTTAGGCAATTATTGGCTAAGTGTCCAATACCTCCACATTTATGGCATTTTATTTGCTCATTATTATTGGATGTACTGGGCTTGAAGGATTCTTTTGATTTATCTTTTTTGATAAATGGTTTATTTGGACTTTTAATGTCCAATTTCTTCCAAGTCCTGCCCATTTTTGTTCTTGTCACTATGTCTTCTAGTGCATTAATGTACTCTTCTGTGGAGCATGGTTCTATACACCTGCTTCTTAGGGAATGTTCTAGCTCTCCTCCACATTTCTTGAGTATTTTCATATGCACCATTTTTTGTGACATTTCTGGGTACAATGAATTAAGTCTTTCAACTTCTTTTGAGGACCAGGTTAAAGGTTTATCTTTGTCTGGGTCAAAGAAATAATTTTCAAATGAATTTTCTATTTTGTACCTCCAGGAATCATTCGCCCACTTGGTGATTATTTCTTGTTTCCACCAAGACCAGGTATTTTTGCCATTTGTTTGTCTTATGCCATAATACCATCTTTTTGCAGATTTTTCAAACAATGAATGTAATCTTGCAGTGATTAATTCATCTGGTATTGCATAGTATTCTTGTAAAATGTCAATTGTTTTAATAAATGACATGTGGTCATATTCACCTTCTCCTGTGAATGTTGGCCATTCTTTCAGCTGAGGTGCTTCCTTCATTAAGACTTGGTTATTTTCTTGGTGACTCAAGTCTGTTATGAAAGGATTTGTTAATTCCTCTTTTGTTTTAACAGGGCTTCTTATATGGGAAAATGGAGTTGATAAATTTGGCATATTTAAATTAGCTTCATTCATTTTATCCATATTTTCAGTAATAAGCCTTATTTCACTTTGAATATCATCTTTTAGATGCATTCTTGCTTCATAACTTTTTTCCACATGGTCCAAAAGCAATTTTTGGTGTGATGAAGTCCTTTCTTCAAATTTTTCCACAGAAATACTTAATTTGTTTAATTTTTCTGTAAGATTGTCAATACTCACATCATAATTGATTGTCAAAGTTTTCTCTTTGATATCACTTATGTATTTGTACAATTCTTGTTGTCCTTGTATTAATTTCTGAGTATTGTCAATTAATACTTTTGGTTTATTATTTTCAATCATAAATTTTATGTTGTCAATCTCTTTCTTGTTTTGTACAACAATTTTTGTTAAAGAAGATAAATTATTATTTATTTCTTGTAATGATAATAAACTATTTTTAATGTCTTTAAGAGGTAAAATACTATTTTTAAGCTCTGTCAAAGTATTTACAACATCAGGAGACAAGGGTATTTCTTTGGGAAATTGGGTTGTCTCATTCTTTGTTCCTCTTTGTCTTTGAATTCCATCAAAGTTCTGGCCATATTGAAGACATTGTCCATGGCATCTTTTTGGATTTTGGGAATCCTGTAGCTTGGGGAATATGGTTTCCTCCAATTCTTTTTCTTGTTCTTCTTCCCTTCTTGGGGAAGTGGGTTGGCTTGGGGCTTGCTGGTAGAAGCTACTGGGGCTTCTTCCTTGGTTGCCTCCCTCTTTTTGGTGTGGTAATCCTTGATTTTTTTTTATTTGAGGTTTGGATGACAGTGGATTCCATCCATTGGAGTATTTCACTATCTCCTCCTCTTTGAGGAACTTTTTCAGGATGTGCCAGGAGTTCATCACTCCTTGGTGTATTTGAGGCAGCATTTCCCAATCTTTGTCCTTGTACACTGTGCAATACTGCTTGTACTGGCTTGTGAGCCTTTGAGATATGACCACATACCCAATAAGGTCACAAAAAGACTCAGAATAATTATACCTTTAATATAATTATATTAAAATTAATTAGAATAATTATACACTAAAAATAATTACTCAAATATACAAAAAATACCATAAATTGGTACTAAAATTGGTTTAACTTAAAAACCAATGAATCAACATGTAAAACAAATTATATCATTGGATTCCCCATGGAAAAATACACATATACCATTTTTATGGCATATCTGTAAAGTCAATATTTAAGGAATTATAAGGTATAATACCTTATAAAAACCATAAAAACTTATTTATCTCAGAAACTAATGAAACAACATGTGAAATAAATTGTACCAGTGGATTTCCCACAAAAATACACATATAAAACAGCTAATAAGCTAATTCCCAAAATCAATACTTAAGGAATTATCCTGAATATATGCACTTTTTTGGTCAACGCATATATTCAGGGATCATAGCTAATATCTTCTAAACTATACATGCTAGAATGATGAACCAAAAATAAAGTTACCACGTAATTACTGTAAGAACACAGATATGAACTTTATTATACAAATTATAATCAAGGTTAAGACTTATGAGGAAATATTGATAAAAATCAACAGAGCTGTTGACCACTTTGTTGTGAAAGTAGTCCAAACTTAAAAAAAAGTATACAGTTGGATTCTACTAGTTTATTCGAGAAGAATGACGTAATTTTTATTATTAAATTCAGGGTATAACCCCCTGAAATCAAGGTTTGAAGTTTAAAATATTGAATTTCAACAGAAAAAATGAGTTACAAGAAAAATCATCAAAATTAGAGTTTTGATGATGTAATGAAAAGCTTTTGGCAGCATAATAAGGTTATGTCAGGCTATCAGAATTCACTCTCTGAATTGCTGTAGCGTGAAAACCTTCAAGGTTATTGAGGATCAAAGTTTGAGCTTAAATTGAGCTGTTATGATCACATACTGTAGCCTTAAATTAAGTTTAACAGTCTTAAGAGTGATAAAATTGGTGAATACTATTAGTTTATGATTAAAACTAATAAAATCCACGAAATTTGGGGTTCTGCCAAGCCTCTGATGTCATCAAACTTAGAGTTACAGTGATAACTCTAAATAATGGTGTAATAATGATGTAATATGGTTTGATCATGATGTAATCACCCTCAAACCTTAAAATATTGATCAATTCCAGTGGATATGATTGTTACACGTCTACTAGAAGCCTATTGGACTCTAGGAGGGAGGTATTTACTATAAATAGAGCTCTTTTTACTCTATTTACCCCTCAGACGCATCAAAAACATTAAATCAATTAAATAAAAGGTAATTTCTTTATTCTTTATATATAAAACTCTTATATTATTAAAGACCAAAGACCATCTTAATATTAATCACTATTTTTACGTGATTAAATCAATTCTTTAATTGTTTTTGTTATAAATCTCTCTATAAACTCATTTCCACGTAAAATCAAGAATTTTAGTAATTTTCTTTATTTTTTATTGTAAATACAATTTGAAAAAGTTGTATTATATTCTTTTGGCGTAAAATATCTCAAAATTATTATTTTAAGTGTTAAAAGTAGGTTATTTCATCTTATTATAATAATTTCTCTCTTATTATTACTCTTAATAATTCTTATTTAATATAAATAGTATTTATATTAATATATAACTTTAATATTAGTAATATTATTGTTATTAATTGTTTTTTATTTATAAAAAACAGTTTTTTACGCCTTTATTATTTGTTGGTAACAATAATAAAGAGCTTTATAATATATTAATTATTTTATATTAATATATTATTTATAATATTATAATTTCATATAATATTAATTATATTATTATAATTATTTAATAATATAATATTTTTACGCCATAATAATAATATTTCTTTATTATTATTATTATTTTAATCTTATTTATTTCAATTATAAGGACATTCAGAGTACAATAAGTAAAAAATTAGTAATTTTTACTTATTGTTTCATAGTCAAACCTTACATGGCTCATGTAGATGTCTATTTGAGCCCTCTGAATGTGATTTGTACCTATTTGAGTTACTCATACTTAGTTCCAATTCAGGTTCAGATATCATGGGCATTTCTGGGACTTGCCTTTGGGATAAGGCACTTCCTTGTGTGGATTCTGTTCCACTGGGGATATTGCCCTTTCTTTTCCCTTTTGAGGGATCAGTTCTACCTCTGAGTCCAGCTCCATCTGATTGGATGGAGTATTGGGAACCTCTTCTGGTAGTCATAGTTTAAGGAATAAGAAAAATAAAAGTGTTTTAGAATAAAAATTCTTTTTATGGCAATTATAAAAGGGGTGCTCACCTTCAGAGTCTTGAATGGTGGGTCCTGGAAAGTCTAATTTCTTAGCTTTCTTTCTTTTGGTGATAACTAGTGTTGGAGAACTTTGACAAGTTTCTTCCACCAATCTCTCAACAGTAGCTTGGTTGTCTTCTGTTGGGTTATCTTCAAACACTAAAAAAGACAAATAAATATAAGTCTTTTATAAGAAGTGTTATTTTTTGGCAAGATATGGTAATTTTCCACATAGAAATTACTTTTATATCTTTAAAAAATTGAAATGAATAAAGAAATGAATAAAAATGAATAAAAATAACTTTTTTTATTGGTTTTTAATATTTTTTAATATTTTTTATATTTTTATTTTTAAAGAATAAAATAAAAAATGAATATGATTCTTTATAAAATTAAATTATATAAAAAATCATTTTTAATTTATAAAATATCATTTTTAATTTATAAAATATCTTTTTTAATCACTAGAGTCACTCAAAGAAAGTTTTTGCAAGTCTAAGGATGTGAAAAACCACGTGTAAGACAGTGCAATTGCTTTCCAAATGCCTCAATAGCTTTTAAAATCAATAAAATATAAATTTATTATATAATTTTATGATTATAAATATAATTTGTTATTGGATAAGCCCAATTAGAATCTTTTTAAAAGGTCTTTTAAGTAAATATCACGGCCAGGCCCCCAAATGTAAGGTTTGACTATGAAACAATAAGTAAAAATTACTAATATTTTACTTATTGTACTATGAATGTCCCTATGAATGAAATAAATAAGATAAAAATAATTATAATAATAAAGAATTATTATAATTATGGTGTAAAAATAATTATATTATTAATAAGATTATAATAATATAATTTATATTATAAAATATAATATAATAAAATAAATATATTAATATGAAATAATTAATATATTTAAAAGCTCTTTATTATTGTTACAAACAAATAATAAAGGCGTAAAAAATTGTTTTTTATTAATAAAAAACAATTAATAACAATAATATTACCAATATTAAAGTTATAAATTAATATAAATACTATTTATATTAATTAAGGAATTTTTAAAATAATAATAAAGAGAAAATAACCTACTTTTAACACTTAATATAATAATTTTGTAATATTTTATGCCAAAAAATATAAATACAACCTTTTCAAATTGTATTTACAATAAAAATAAAGAAAATTACTAATATTCTTGATTTTTACGTGGAAATGAGTTTTTAGAGAGATTTTTAGCAAAAACAATTAAATAAATGATTTAATCATGTCAAAATAGATGATTACAACAAGGTGGTCTTTGGTCTTTAATAATATAATAGTTTTATATATAAAGAATAAAGAAATTACCTTTGATTTAATTGATTTAATGTTTTTGATGCGTCTGAGGGGAAAACAGAGTAAAAAGAGATCTATTTATAGTAAATACCTCCCTCCTAGAGTCCAACAGGCTTCAAGTAGACGTGTACTGATCATATCCACTGGAATTGATCAATATTTTAAGGTTTGAGGATGATTACATCATGATCAAACCATATTACATCATTATTACACCATTAATTAGAGTTATCACTATAATTCTAAGTTTGATGACATCAGAGGCTTGGCAGAACCCCAAATTTCGTGGATTTTATTAGTTTTAATCATAAACTAATAGTATTCACCAATTGTATCACTCATATGACTGTTAAGCTTAATTTAAGGTTACAGTAGGTGATCATAACTGCTCAATTTAAGCTCAAACTTTGATCTTTAATAACTTTTAAGTTTTACACACTACAGAAATTCAGAGAGTGAATTCTGATAGCCTGAAATAACCTTATTATGCTGCCAAGAGCGTTTCATTACATCATCAAAACTCTAATTTTGATGATTTTTCTTGTAACTCATCTTTTCTGTTGAAATTCAATATTTTAAGCTTCCAACCATGATTTCAGGGGGTTATACCCTGAATTTCATAATATAAATTACATCATTCTTCACGAATGAACTAGTAGAATCCAACTGTATACTTCTTTTTAAGTTTGGGCCACTTTCACAACAAAGTGGTCAACAGCTCTGTTGATTTTTATCAATATTTCATCATAGGTTTTAACCTTGATTATAATTTGTAAAATAAAGCTTATATCTGTGTTCTTACAGTAATTACGTGGTAACTTTATTTTTGGTTCATCACTCTATCTTGTATAGTTTAAGAGATATTAGCTATGATCCTTGAATATATGCGTTGACCAAAAAAGTGCATATATTCAGGTTAATTCCTTAAGTATTAATTTTGGAAATTAGCTCATTAATTGTTTTATGTGTGAACTTTCATGGGTAATCCAATGGTGCAATTTATCTCACATGTTGTTTCATTTGTTCTTGAAATAAATAAGGATTTATGGTTTTTAGGAGGTATTATTCCTTATAACTCATCAAATATTGACTTTACAGATATGCCATAAAAATGGTATATGTGTATTTTACCATGGTAAAACCAATGGTATAATTTATTCTACATTTTGACTCATTGGTTTTTAAGTTAAACCAATTTTTGTACCAATTTATGGTATTTTTGTATTTTTAGAGTAATTATTTTTAATGTATCATTATTCTAAGTAATTTTAGTATAATTATCTTAAAGGTATAATTATTCTGAGTCTTTCTTGTGACCTTATTTGGTATGTGGTCATATCTCAAAGGCTCACAGCCACCATCCTTCTTTTTGACAAAGAGGACAGGTGCTCCTGTTCAAGAGCAGCTTGGCTGGATGAAACCTGTCTCTAAATTATCTGAAATGTAGGCCCTGAGTGTATTTGAATCTTGGTTTGATAAAGCGTAGATCACCCCAACTTGGGGTAGAGACCCCTCCAGCTTGATATGATGATCACAGGCACAGTGAGGAGGAAGCCTCTCTGCTTTCACCTTGGAGAATACATCCAAATACTGGTGATAAGCAAAGGGAAAATCCTTCATCATGGTTTGTACTTCTTCTGGCTCTTCCTTTTCATCCCACAACTCCTCCAGGGAGTCATAATAAGATGAAGGAGGAAGGTCCATATTCCCAAAGAAGAGATGAAGTGAAGCTACAGAATTATCTTCTCCTACATCTTGAATCTCTTTGAAGACTTCATCTCTAGAGGATAGAAATGATGTATGGTAATTAAAAGAAAGAATATGGACAGAAGATGGCAATGATGGTGTTCTAGAATCATCAACCAGAGCTACACATGATTTGGCAGAAGAATAGTCATTACTGAAAGATTTAGAAGGATCATCATAGTCCTTATGATCAGTATTAAAGGTTACAAACTCTTGCCTCCAATAAATAGAAGGATTAAAATTATTAAGAAAGTCAGATCGCAATGTGAGGTCTTCTCCCTTGGGAGTATCAATGAATAAAAAGTCCCATTCAAAGCTTGGAAAAAAGGGGAGCTCAACCATATATTTGGTATGGTGAGTCACAAATAAAGAAGGGGACTCAGAGGAGTCCAAGATAATAAGAGGAATCTTCTCTGGAAGTTCTGAAATAGTCAAAGAATAATTGTGAACAAATCACTTTTCAATAAATGAGTTGGTAGCACCAGAATTAATGAGAATACTGTAAAGAACATCAGAAAGATAAGAAAAAATGAAGAATTTAAGAGAATTTTTGAAACCAGTATTCAGAATCCACAATTGTGCTCTGGATGAAAAACAGTGAAGACCATTGAACACAACATGATCTTCACTCAGGCTTTTCCCTGGCGGGGAAAACTTCCTGAAGGTTGGCCAAGCTTCTTTTGAGGCCTTTTGACACAAGACCCAAGACTATGCTTTCCACCACAATAAGTACACAAGCCCTCCTTGATCAATCTTTCTTTTTCAGAACACTTAAGCTTTAAGTCCTTATTTAACAAGGAAGAATGGGGCTTGTCCCTCTTCTGAGAATGAAAATTCTTCTTCTTATGATTTGAACTTGAAGAATTTGACTTTAAGGCTTCAGCCTTCTTCTCTTGATGATGACTCTTCTCCTTTTGCCTCTAATGGTACCCAGTATCAAGCTCCAGGGTAATATCCATTAAGTCTTGACGAGAATCATTTCTTGAAGGATGGGAGGCCAATTGATCCAGAATCCTGGAGGTAAATCCCTTCCTGAAATGATGGATAAGAGCCTTTTTGCCCCTATACCCAATTCTTTACACCAAACTTCTGAAATCAGCAATGTATAAAGAAAAATGCCCTCCTTCCTTCATCCTGAGGCCATCCAACTCTGCTTCTGGTTTTCTAAATTCATTTGGATCCCCAAATAAAGTAAAGAGTTGGGATTTGAATAAGGCCCAGTTGTTGAGCAGGTAGCTTGGGTCTTGATTGGTAAGATTTGAAAGATAAGGCTCCATCCATTTTTTAGCCCTGCCAATGAGACATGAAGTGGCATAAAAGACCTTCTTTCTGTCTTGAGAAATTTGCCAGATCATCATGAAAAACAAGTTGACAGTACTGTATAAAGCTTCTAACTTTGAAGGGTTGAGTCCAATCAAAGCATTCTGGTGCCTTCATAGATGAAGTCTTGAAGGCTGGTGGTCTTGATGCTTCAGAAGATGAAGCTTCTTCAAGATTGGCCATAATCTGATTCATTTGCTGCATGATGGCCAATAAGAATGGTTCAGACTACTGAGAGACAGGCTAACCAGAATGGGCTAGAGTTGGTCCTCCAGGACCTTGAGATGCCCCCACAGGAGCAGGAGCAGGCTCAGTACCATCAGACTCATCCTCCCCTTAATAATCTTTACCAGGACCTTTGAAAGTGATCCTTGAAATTCCTGGGAATCTGCCAACTTCTCCTGAGAAAGAACCTGATCTTCTTGGCCCTCATCCTTCCTTCCTGGATGATGCTGCTCCTTCCATAATTGGTCCTCTGTCTAAGTGGGCCCTCAGTTGAGGAGATGCTGGGTGTCAGCCTGTGACTCAAAACCAGAGCACAAGCATGACAGCCAAAATACCATAAACCAATGGTATAGCCAAGATACCACCAAAACATGGAGCTGAGCCAAATTAGCTCAAAAGGTATCAAAAGAAAGAGGAAACTCACCTCTTTCTGAAAATATAAGTCCCATCACCATAGGACAAGAAATAACAAAGTTATTCCTGCTCAAAGTTATTGCTGAGCATAAACCTTAATTTTCACCTCTCATCTAAAATCTAGAAGGAGAGGCTTAACCCCATCAAATGGGTATTCCAAATGAAGCTCTAAGCCAGGGCTATCTAATGGTGCTAACCAAACTGAGCTAGCACCAGTATTACTTGAGTTATGGTCAAATTCAGACCAAATAAGGGTGAACAAAACATTCACCTCTCATCTAACTTTTACAGTTTTAGTGTGAGATACTTAAAGTGGGGTCTTTCTGGAAAGAGCACAATCAGGGCTATCTGATGGTGCAATACATTTCCTCATAGCTCAACTACAACAGAAGTTATTGGCCAAACAAGCTTAATACAGCTTTTGCCCAGACCATGCCAATGTACAAAAATACTTGTACATGGGATAACTTTGTCATATTTAATGATAACCATGTCAAGTTGGGTACCATTGTGTAGAGCTCATACAGAGCTATTCAATGAACCAACGTTGAGCTTGATATCTCAAAAACCGACAGAGTTATGACCATTTTAAGGTCAAACTCCCACCTGTTGTCATATACAGCCTTACCATGGGATAATATCCCAAAACCATGAATATGAGGTGTCAAATAGACGAAGAAGCGTGTTTTTACTTCAATACCTCATATGTCAGTCAATACTGGGGTCCCATACAGTTTCTGTACAGCATTCTACGCATCATACACGTCAGAATCAGGCTGTGAGGTCCCCAGATAAAAACTTTCACCCTGTATTGGTGAAAACCGCCCAGATGTGGTTTCAAAACCACATCTGAGCCCAATACAGGGTATACAGGCTGTTTGAAAACCACAAGTCTGTCCTAGAGAGTGAAAAATCTTCACTTCCTCTACGTGGAAAGGTCTAGCAGCCTTTCCACCTCAATTTCAGGATAAAAGGAGGGCTTTTCACAGCCAAAATCATTTCCTCATCCTGCTCTTGAATAACCTACGTAGTAAACTGTCAAAAACAGTTTTACTCTTGGTTAATAATCAGGTATACTCTTAATTTAAAAGTATTGTAGTCTTTATTATTGTAACCCAACAGGTAAAGCTGCACCCAGGGCTTTCAACAGCGCTCACCACCACTATATCTCTATAGTAAAGCCCTTAATATCTTAATTCAATCATCTATTATCGACTTTATTGTCTTTTAAAGCTATTTTTACCGTGTCACAGTCATAGTTAAAGCTTGTAAATACTTATATACACCTTTATCATAGACTCATCCTGACACTGGGGCGCCATAAAGAGGAACTATTGGCATTGGAGTGAGAACAGTTTGAGTTCTGGCCTGAGATCTGGTTTGTCTCGCAGGAGGTGAATGCTGGATTGGAATAATTTAAGAAAGAAATGAGAAATGATTTGAATATAAAATAAAAATTGAATTTGAAAAAACTTGAGGCAATTCAAAATGAAGGCTTGAAGTCAAAATCAGAATCAATATTCTTGAAGAAAAGTCAATAAATCAAAACAAAACTTCAGGTAAATCAATCAACCAATTGAAAAATGAAATCTTGAATTTAATAATAAACAATAGATCTTGAAGAATAAATGAATCAATACATCAATGTCTTGAGGAATTCAAATCAATAAATCTTGAGGTAAATCAATCAAAATAAAGGTCAAATCAATTCATAAATGGAAAATAAATAGAGTCTTCAGGTCAGAATCAAATATGTCAATTAATGAATCAAAATAAAATTGAGTGAAAATCTTGCTGTGAATCAAAATTCTTGAAGAATAATTTCAAAATGAACATTGATGAATGAAGATCTGGGTCAGAAATAGATTTTGCGACCGATTTAAGACCAAAATAAAACTGAAACCTAAAATAAAATTGAATGGAATAAGAATGACTAAAAGGAATGGTCAGCCACAAAATTTTTTCAAGTAAAAGAAATTTTCATACAATTTGAGAGAAAATTCAGAACAAGAAGGTCAATTTTCATGAGAAAAAGAGTAATTGAAAATTGAGCATTAGAAGAAATTCATTACAATCATAAAAAAGTCATAATTGATGAATGAACAAATTGAAGATAAAAGTAAATAATAAAGAATGAAAAGAGTCAATTATGAGTTAATTAATATAATTTCACAGGGGCTCTTGGTGATAACAAGAGTAGTCTGGAACTCAGGAATCAAGAGCTCAGTTGGAGGGCTTCAAAGGATAAAAGAAAATAAACAAAGATTATATTTCTTTTAAGGGAAAATAAGGGTAAGGACAAATATTTAAAAGATAAAAGAAAAGGAAGCCAAGGGCCAAAGCTAATAAAAGAAGCCAAAGTCCAAAAAGCTAACCAAATGAATCCTCAATTCACTTTTTCAGCTTTCCAAAAAGAACTATGGAATTAGTAAAGGATATGACCACCAATATCCACTGACAGGTGAAGAAAAGATGCAAATGACTGACTTAAGATTATAAGTATTTACTTTTAATAAATAAAAAGAAAATAAGGATCAAAATAAATCCAATATCTTAATTAACTGGGGAAAATGTCCCCAGGGAAGAATAGGTGGTTAGTATATGTGAAAAGCTGAAAGACTGATCCTGGGGGGTTGATAATCAAGCTGTATCGACTGATTTGGGTCAATACAGATCTGGCCATCTTGATGATTGAGCTGTGTGACTCAAATTCTCACAGTGGAATATGAATTGGCCCAAAAGGGCCAAAGCCATACAGGTTGCTTGGATACCACCTGTATGGGCCAATTGAGTTGTCCAAGGAGTGCTGGAGTACTTGATGCCTTGAAAACTGATTGATGATTGATAACTTCTTGAAACTACCCCTTGAAGAATCCTGAAATGGAATATCAGCCCAAATACTGCAGGGCCAGGTGGTTGGGGTCCTTGAATGGTCTGCTGGTATCTGTCAGGGATTGCAAGACTGAATGACTGAAAAGTCCTCCTTTGAAAGGGTGATGTATCTGGGTTCTTTAATTGAAATGACATAATTGGGTCCTGAAACCATCACAAACGTATTGCTGAGGAAAAATGGTTCATAATGGTATATTATACCATATATGCACCATGCCTGGATTGTTTTGTTTGGGGTACATTAATGTAGGAGAAATCTGGCTGGTGGCCCCTGCTGGTTTCCAGAGGCCATAGGTCAAAAGTGGGGTCCATGGTTGATTATGGCCAATTTGGGGTCCTGGGGTCCTTTTGGCCAAAATGGGCTCAGGTGGGCCCACCTGGTCTTGGGGGCTAGTGGACTGCCTCCTTGTGTTTAGGCCAAAAGGGGCCTAAAAGGTCCCACAGACCGTGGATTACGGCCTGCATGCTGTAAAGGGCCTAAATGGCCCAGAAAGGCCATAGACCCCCTACTCAAAGGGGGTCGGCCAGATTGACCCCCAGGCCCAAAAGAAGGGTATTGCCCTGGAGAATCAGCCAAGGTGGCCAATGAATGCAGGATATGGCCTGAGGACATAAATAATGTTTGGGGCAATGAGTGGCCAGTGAAAGTGGATATGGCCCAAAGGCTCTCAAGCACCAAAAGGGGCCAATTGGCCATAAAATGATGGTATGGCCAATTAGCCATAACTTGGGGTAAGGTTAGAATTGCTGTAAAACAACCATTGGGGGGGGGTTATTACACATGGTTGTGACAAGAGTCCAGTTGAGTCGGAATTAACTGTCAAGTAATTTCTTTCTTAATTTTGAGCATAATTGGAGGCAAAAAAACTGTTAATAGGTCATGAAGATCTTTCAACTTAATTTTATATAAAACACACATATTTGTATGAGATCCATGTTCTTTAAATCAGACAATATATTTAGGGAACAACTAACCTAATTCAATAACTTTTACAAATGAACAGAAGAGCACCACATTTGAAATGTACCTGGAATAATTTCAACACAAAACTGAACTTTATTTAGAGCTTTCATATGGAATATTGATAACAAATGCTCATTTTGGCCTGGAAATTTTGATAATCTTTTAATTCTTAATTTATTTTAAAGATTTTAGGTCCATTTTTCTAAAACTAAAAAATAACATCAAATGAATTTGTTTTCACAACTCTAAGTTTTTTGAGAAGGGAGAGGGAAATAAAAATTAATTCTCCTAATTTGTTTTCCTGATTCAAGCTGAAATAAGTCCAAAAATATTACCCCTTTTTCCATCATGATAGCTTGGACCCCTGTTATTGGCCAATCTGTCTAACAAAAGGGATCCAAAACTTCATTTTAGGGAAATTTCAATATAAAAATATGAGGAATTGAAACTTTAACACACATAATGTCACTTTGGGCTCCTTGGGTTATTAAAAAAAGCCTTTTTAGTCCATATTTCCACTAAAAAGGTCATTTAGGAGGGTATATTTGAAATCTATTTCGAAACAAATATGGTTGTATAGGGACAGATATAAAATGAGTGGTGAGTTTAATACTGATACTAGATATATTTTTTGGGAAAATCAAGCATAATTTAAGATTCAATCAAGGTATGGAGAAATTATGACAGGTAATTATTTTGTGCATTTTGTGCATTTTTTGTGCACTTTGTGCAAATACAGTTTTAAAGCTGTAGTAGCTATATTTGGCCAAAACCCAAAAATGAACAAATCACCCAAAAGACACTCTTTCACCTTTGGAGCCACTCAAACCCATTTTTCACTCTTATTCTCCTGGAATCAATCCAAAAGCCCTTTGGCCATTTCCAACCCCCAATAACCCAAAGTGCCATAAATAGTGTTATACACCATTATGCATCTTGTTTCACCAGCAACGCAATGGAACCAATATAAAATGGTTATTTCAACATTCCATAAGGTCATCAAGGCATAACCTCATCCATAGGATTCATCAAGGCTCAAGGACAAGTGTCAATCTCAAATACCAATGATGCCATCAGGCAATCATTGGTTATTCTCATTCACAGTATTCCTCCAAGGGAATACTGGCAATTAATTCTCAAGGGATATTCAAGAGGAAGTTCCAAAAAAATTTGCCAAGGGTCAGTGCTCCATTAATCCACCTTTGAAACCACATTCATTCAATACAGTCTGAATTCATCAAAGCCTGTATCTCATTCATACACCATGGGAATTTCATTCAACCAAGTTCATTTCGCAATTTGGCAAGGTATACACTTCATAAAGAAGTCAAATACAGCTTCAAGGATTCAATACAGACCAGCTGTCAGCCTTAAAGAGTCAAGCTCTCAATGTTTCACATATAACAGCCTCCTTTGACCCTGGGGTGCTTTTCCCCAGTTAATTAATATATTTTGATTTTATCTTATCGTTGTTTTATTTTTCATTCTGTGAAATGAATACTGATATTATCAAGTAAGTCATTTAGAACCTCCTCCTTTTCTTTCTTTGCCTGTAAATGGATATTTGGTGGTCATATCCTTACTGATTCCATTGTTCATTTTGGAAGGTTGAAACAGTGATTAAGGACTTACTTGGTTGGCTCTTTGGCCATTTGGCTTCTATTTCCCCTTATTGCATCTCATCTTTTTATCTGCATATTTCTTAGAGGAATTCAATTATTTTATTTTATATTCTTTATTATTTGGAGTCTTCCAAGTAAGTTCCCTGATTGCTGAGTGCCCGGCCATTCTTGGTTTTCACTAGAGCCCCTGTGAAATTATATAAATTAACTCATAGTTTCTTTTCATTCTGTTCATTCCTCCTTTATATTTTCATTCACTCATTTCATCAAAATTATGACTTTTCCATGCTTATGAAATATATTATTCATTGTTACCTCTCAATTTTCTGTAATTCCTTCTGCATTTTGAAAATTAAAAGCTGACCCATTCGTATTTTTGTTTCTCTTTTAAAATATTATCTCAAATTATTGAATTTATTTCATTCATAATTCAGGGTTTAATTTTAAAAGTTGATTTCCAAGTTTCTCATCAAAATTCATTCAGACAAATTTTTCACATCAAGATTCATATTGATTCATTTGTCAAGAAGTTTGATTTTTAAATAAGAACTCACTTGATTTGATTTGATTGATTGATTTGACATAATTGATATTCAATTCAAGAAAATTGATTGACATGAAGATTTCATTTGATCTTGCTGATTTTTCACATCAAGAATTTTGACATAAAATTGATTTTTGCCTCAAGAATTCATTTTATTGATTGATTTTTGCAAGATTTTGATTTTGATTGATTTGATATATTGATTTATTGACTTGAAGATATCATTTTGACATTTGATTTATTGATTTACCTCAATATTTCATTTTGATTGAGTGATTTTTCTTCAAGACATTGATTTGGATTTAGATTTTGAATTCAAGTTTCCAGTTGATTTGCCTCAAGCTTTTCACATTCAAATTGTTGATTTTTATAAAATTAAATCCATTTTTACTTCTGAAATCAATGCTGTTCAACACTCACCTCCTCCAAGACAGACAAGATCTCAGGCCAGAGCTCAAGCCGTTCTCACTCCAACTCCAAGAGTTCCTCTTGACAGTGTGGTATTCCATACCAATATTATCAGTTTCAAGCTTACCAGAAGAATAAATAAATAAAATAGAATTCAATATATCCAATATTTTTGAAGATTTGTAGAGAACTGAAAAGGAAAGTAGTGCTACAGACACATGTAAAATTCCGGACTAAAGAAGAAAGCCTTCCTGTCTCAGTTGACACAAAGGAGCTATTCACCTCTGTATTTGTCATGTAGCTGGTTCAAGCCACATTCAAGAAAATTTCAAAATTATTGTTTTTGGAAGTTCCAAGACGAATAAAAAACCAAAACAAAAGAATAAAATCTTTTTGGAAGAAACCAGACAAGATCTTTTTAAAAAATAATTAATTTAACCTAACCCATAAGCTGGACATCAAAATGGACAACAATTGCACAGAAGCTGACTAATACTTTCAAATACAAACCAAAAATTGTTCAATCCTTATCAGAACATCATTTTATTGGTCAGAAATCAAATTAAATAATGGTACATACCTAAAGGTACCAATTGACATGACAACTTAATCTCATTGGTCAGAACTTGGAGCCTGTGTCATGTTGCTACACCAAACCTACATGCCTCACCAGCTAAAACCTCTTAGCTATGATTTTTCTAAATACCCTGTTTTGAGAAGCTCTATGGAGGCCCAAAAGCTATAAATAAAGGTCCTCTCTCCCTCATTTTCCCCATCATCATGGAACAAGTTCCCACTATCCAGGATCACCACCATCCCTGAACTAGCAGGATATCTAGAGTAGTAGTAGTGTTTTAGTAGTGAAAATATCAGTAGCTTAGTATTGCTGAAGAATAGTAGTATACCATAGTAAAGGCTCAGTCCCCTTGCTCAGTAGCTTAGTATTGTTGAAGAATATTAGTATAACCATAGTAAAAGATCAGTAGTTTATTTTTGTTGAGGAATAGTAGTATAACTGTGGTAAGAGCTCAGTGGCTTATTATTGCTGAAGAATACTAGTATAACCATATTGAAAGCTCAGCAGCCTTTCTCATTAGCTTAGTATTGTTGAAGAATAGTAGTATAAACGTAGTACAAGAGCTTAGTAGCTTAGGATTATTAAAAAATAGTAGTATAAACTTAGTTACAAGCTCAGTAGCTTTTCTCAGAAGCCTAGTTTTATTAAAAGAAAAGAAGTAGTGATATAAACTCAAAATTCAAAATATCAAAAGAAGAATATTTAGTAGTCTTATTATTAGTATTAATATAAAAAAATCATTATAATAAAAATAAAACCAGAAAAACGTTTCTCATTACTTTTATTAAAATAACAGAAAACCAGAAAAAAAATATATTATCATTGCTTTTATTGAAATGACAAAATAAATCTTAGTCTTTCTTTTATCAGAGATTTTAGTTTTAAATCAGAGCTTTACTGTAGTGTTATTGATGGGTTTGATTCAGAGACTGCTGATAAATCTTCTCTATTTGTTAAAGCCACAAATCTTATTTTATTTTGTGATTCTCTGTAAGCTAAATATTCAGTACTATTTAGAGGGGCAGCTAATACACCTTAACACCCATGGTTATTGGACAATGCTGAAATTCAAAAGAGACTTACCAATAATTCCCCCCTCAAGGTACTGCTTTATTGTGTCCCACAACAAAAGGAGTTCCCACATCTGGTGTCCCAGCAGTGGCTAACAGCTTCAACCATGAATTGTTGGTCAATTATCAAAAAAACATTCAAATTTAATACATAAAAAAAATCCTTTTATAAATCAAAAAAATTCAAAAGCCTATCAAGTCGATCTGGAATCAGAAAAACCTCAAAATTCTACATAATTCTCACCATCAAGCTCTTCAATAAAATAATTTCATTATTATTATCCAAAAAGAGAAGAATCACCTATAGATTATAGTATACCAGTTGGTACACCTAGAACCAAGAAGAAAGATCAAAAGATAGTTACAGATTATTTTCAAAAATTACTCAAGGAACTATTTGAAATGAAAAAGAAAAGTGAACAACAGAAAAATATCAATATGGATTCAGAATCATCATGAAAGATACCACATAATCCTAATGAATCCAAAGAAGAAATTATAAATGAAGAAACCATGCAAGGACAAGAAGATATTTCTGATGTTGAAATACTTCATCAAAGAATGTTGGAAATGCAACAAGAACTAATTGAACTCCTTAAAAAAGAAGGCAAAAGAAAAGAGTCAAGTTTTACCCCAGAAAAAATCCCAATGGAAGAAACTATGAGCATGCCAAGAATCTTTAGACAAGAAGGGTCACCATCACCATTTTGAAGGATTATGGCCCCATCAACACCATTCACTTCAAAAAGACTAAATACTCTACCAAAGAGGGTTAATATTCATGCACAGGCTTCAAGCCCATTGCAAAAGGAAGTCCCAAGAAATAATACACCCATTGTCAAGATTAGACCAAAGGATTAAAATCTATGGTTTGATAGAAAGGAGGTAGAAAGATTTATTAAAGTAGCGGAAAACATAGCAGAAATGGAAGGAGCAAGTGGAAGGGATATAGCCAGACATATATCCTTTTGGACTAAAGATCAAAATATCAGTTACCATATTGAAGGAGTGCCTGGATATGAAACTGGTGATTGGGAGCAATTAAAATTGGTTATGAATAGACAATGGGGAACAGTATCACCTGAAAGAAGATACAAGCTGTCCTCAATTACTCAACTATTCACAAAGATTCAACAATAAAGAGGAATTAGAAATATAACACAATATAAAAATTTCATTGGGGAATATGAGTTCATTATTAATTATCTCAAGAGGTATCAATATATTCAAGGAGATATCAATCACAATCAAGAAATCTTGCCTAGTCTTTCCTCAAGTGTTCAAGAGTCTATTTACAAAGAAATTATAAAAGATATAGTTGTATATTGAACAAGATCTAGAAGCCAAAGCCTTAATTCAACAGAAGGAATTTTCACAACCAAAGTCACAAGAGAAGAAAGCTAGGTTTGAAGAGGAAAGCTGGGAAGAAGTCTTAAAGCAAATGAAAGATCTTACCCAAAAAATTAAAAGTCCTCAGCCAAAAGAAAATCAATCAAAGGATACTGGGAAGGAATCAGTTAAGGAAGTATTGAATCAGCTCAAACACCTTTCAGAAGTAGTTGAATCTCAAAAGAAAACACAAGCAAGAAATAATCAAGATCAGAAAGCCACACAAAACCCACAGCCATTCAGGCCAAGATATCCTTTACCACCCATATCTTCAAGTTATCCACCATATGTGCAAGCTCAAATGGCTCCAAGAAAGCTACTGAAGTGTTATTACTGCTTGGAAGAAGGACATTTCACAATAAGATGTAAACATCTCACAGAAGACTTGGAGAAAAGAATTGTCTTGAAGTGTGGAGGAACATATCTCTTTCCAAATTTTCAAAGAGTACCCACAGAAGGCCCTACATCTGCAAAGGAATTGGTTAAATTTTTTCTAAAGAACAGGAGGAGTTTACAAAGAAAATGAAGGAAAAATCAAATTCATCCCCAAATAAGCAAGAAACAACAGTAATTGAGGAAAGCAAAGGTGAGAAGGCAGCAGCTATAGCTCAAATAGAAGAATGGGGAAACTGGAAACCTCCTCAGATATCACCAGAAAAAAGAAAAGATTTAAATAAATGTTGGGCTTATACAGACAAGGCAAAGATCCACAAGACAGGAAAGTCATAGTCAAACTCAGCAAGAGGATAAAAATTGTCAGGGTGAGTCTATGTAGTAGCTTAAAAATAGTAAATACAAGCTATTACTATGACTGTGACACGTCAAAATAAATAAAAAATGAAATCTTCAGGTCCTACTGCTATGTGGTAACAGTGGTGATGAGTCTATTGAGGACCTGGGTTGCAATGCTCTAATATCTTTGACTGTAAAGAAACACTACAATAATTATATTCTAATTATATCTTAAATAATTCTAAGGACACTACTGATGAATAACAGTCTTGTCACGTAAGAATATTGGTAAGGTAAGATAAGATGATGGGTTTTCAAGGGAAAAACCCTCCTTTTTATATCTTCCAAGACTGTCAAGAGTTATTAACTCTTTACACGTCAGAGGAGTGAGAATTTTCACTCCAGTGGTCAGTCTGTGGTTCTGGATCCTCAATTCCGACGTCAATATAGACAGAATTGTGGTTTTGGAACCACAAATGATCATTCTGGATCAATACAGGGTGAAAAAACTTTTCACCTGCCACGTCAGCACTTGGATGACGCTGTTCTGGTGTCTGTATGATCAATATTAGTCATTCTGGGCGGGTTTAAGCTTTAAATAACCATTATTTTAAGTATCAAGGCTGTACTGGTTGGTACAGGTTTGGTACAGACCAGTATTGGTCAAAATACTTCCAACCAAGATATCTCAGTCAGTTTTTGAGATATCAAGAAACCAAGAGCAGAGATACAGGGGTTTGTTTATTTTCTTATTTTCAGAATATCTGTATTTTGGTTATTAAACCTTTGAACCAAGATCCCTCAGTCAATTTAAGAGATACAGAGGTCTAAGGTGTCTCAAATTGAAGCTCTTGTTGAGATCTTTAATTTGGTTATACTTTTGTACAGTTTTGTACAAGCCCTCTTTGACTTTCAGGGGGACTTGGTTTTGAAAATGAGGTTATATGGTATCTCCAGTTGTAGTGGTGTTACAACAACATGGATGATATCATTGTGTAGCTCTCTATGTGAGCTTTAAGAAAAATACCATTTTGGTATAGGATAACTTAAATATGCATAAGTTAGATGAGAGGTGAAAATAAGGGTTTTGACTTGTTTATTCTCCTCTAGGTTTCCTTATTCTGTTTGGATAAGGTTGGTGTTTAATGTAAGAGGATTGTTTTCTCTTAATTATTACCTGTATTGACTATGTTTGTTCAATACTTGTCATACCATTATTTATGGTATGTTGGATGTCATGCTAGTGCTCTGTTTTGAGTCACAGGCTGACATACCCTCCCTCAAAAAAAGGCTCATCATTGATGAGACTCTTCAGCCCTCCTGGAGGCTCTGAATATTCTGAGGTGTATTTGTCCATCTGGGATTTCTTTCTCAGTTAACCATTTGTCTTTATCTGCTGGTTGATTCTTAAATCTAACCAGGTATTGCCTGTTGTATTTCCCATTAATTCTTATTTTCCTGGCTTTAATGATCTTTTTCACTGGTCCAGGTGAGTCATCTTCCTCTACCAATCTTTCATGGGTGACTGTCTTCTTTCTGTCAGGGAATTTCTCCTCATCTGTCCGGTGATAAGGTTTGACCAGGCTCACAGGGAAAACTGGGTGTTTCCTAGAGAACTCTTTGGTCAGGTTGACTTCTACTGCATTCTTTCCTATTAATTTAATAATGGTGAATGGTCCTATGAATGAGTCTCTCATCTTCTTGGGTCCTCTTAGGTTGTTGAAGTTGAGAGTTGAGATTAGAACTTGGTCTCCTTCTTTGAAATCAGGTTCTTGGTGACTTTTGTCATATCTCTGTTTGTTATATAATTTGGCTTCAGCCACACATTGCTCTGCTTTTTCACAGGCAGTCTTCCACATTGTGTGGAAGTCCTTAGCTGTGGGGTGTACTGAGAGGAGGTTCTTCTTCAAGTAGTCTACTGGAAGTAGTGGGTTCCATCCTTTCTCTAATGTGGCAGGGGATTTTCCTGTCACTGAGTGTACACTTGTGTTGTATGCCAATTGTACAGCTGGTAGGAGGGTTACCCAGTCATGGGTATATCCCTCATTGTCTTTATATTCCATGCCATATGCACAAAACCTTCTAATGATGTCTTCCAATGTTTGTATCATTCTTTCTGCTAGACCATCTGTTTGTGGATGGTAAGCTGTGGAGAATGCTAGTTTGGTTCCCAGCATCTCATATAGATTAGTCCAAAATTCTGATGTGAATTTAGGGTCTCTGTCACTAATTATAATTCTTGGAACTCCACAGTTAGCTATCACATTGTTCCAGAACAATATGGCTGTGTCCATTGCTGTGTCCTCTTTGTGACAGGGGAGACATCTGACACTCTTGCTGTACCTGTCTACTACTACTAGGCATGCATTAAAGCTGTCCTTCCCTCCAGGGACCAGGCCTGTTACCCAATCCATGTTTATTATTTCCCAGGGGTTCTTGGGCTCTTCTATACTCTGGAGTAATCCATATCTTTTGCCATGACTTCTGTTGGCTTTCTGGCATCTGGTACAAGTGTTGATGTATTCACTCAAGTCTTGTTCCCACTTTGGCCACCAAGCTGTGCTAAAGACTCTTTCCTTAGTTCTCTCTTCACTCATATGTCCCATGTATGGGCAGTCATGGCATTCCTGTAGTATCAGGGAAATATGTTCTCTATTTATTATTACCAGGGCACTTGTGTGTTTTTCCCTATGGTATAGTAGATCATCTATCAGGAAAAATCTATTCTCTCTGAAGTTTTTGAGCCATGGCTCTTCCAATTGGCTTTCTAGTTCAGGACTCCTGTACTTTTGTTTTAATAGTTGTATCAATATACTACACTGTTTGTGTTTATTATATGATGATTGTACTATGCTAAAGAACTCTGTGTTCAGATTAGAGGAGCTGATTCCCAGTATGGATATCTCTTTGCTCTCTCCAAAGCTCTGTGCTGGGTTTGATGGATCATCCCCCAATGCCCAGTTTGATAGTTTGAAGTTCTTTCTCTTATCTATCTCCATGCATTGTATGGGTATTTTGGCCCCATTTTCTGGGTCATATGCTGGATTTTCTTGGTCATTTTTCAGTGGCCACCTGCTGAGGCCATCTGCATTAGTATGACCTTTCCCTTCTTTATAGATGATAGTCATATTCCCTCTATATTCTTGTATGGCTATTTGCCACCTAAGCATGTGTCTGTTTGTTGTCTTCATGTTCAACAGTGATTTGAGGGCTGTGCAATCAGTAAAAACTTCAAATACTGCTCCTTCTAAGTAGTAATGGAGTTTCTCTAATGCCCATACCAAACAGAGACATTCTGTCTGAGTCGCTCCATATCTGGCTTCTGAGTCTTTCAGTTGTCTTGATATATAGCAAATTACTCCTTCTTTGGGTATTCCATCCAATAGTTGCCTCTGGTGTAGTGCTGCTCCTAGTCCTTGACTACATGCTGCATCTATATATAGTTTGAATGGTAGTTCAAAATCAGGCATCATCAGGACAGGGGCATTGGTCAGTTCATATTTGATCTTCTCAAATGCATCCCTTCTTTCTTTGGTGATTTCAAAGACTACATCCTTTGAGCACAGTTTGTATAGGCTACTAGTGATGTGTGCAAAGTTTTTTATGTGGCTTCTGTAGTAACTAGCAAAGCCCAAAAAAGATTGCATTTCCTTAATGTTCTTTGGTACTGGTTTCTTCAGTACTGCAGAAACTTTATTTTGGTCTATAGCTAGACTCAAACCTGAAACTTTGTGTCCTAGGGCTAGCAGTTCTTGCTGTCCAAAGTTACATTTTTTAAGAGATATCTTCATGTTGATTGGTGTACATTTTCCCAATATCTTATCAATTTTCCTCACATGGTCTTCCCATGTTTCTGAGTATATTATGATATCATCAATGTACACTACCATCCACCCTTCCATTATTTCATCTTGAAATATGGTATCCATCATCCTCTGAAAATGGGCTGGTGCATTCTTAATGCCAAATGGCATTCTAGTATATTCATATATGCCCATATGGCATATAACTCTCAGCAATTTGATGGAATCTGGTTTCACCCCATTCTGGTGGAAACCTTTCATGCAATCCATTTTTGTAATGAACTTGGCTTTTGCTAGCTTATCTAGTGCATGTGGTATCCTTGGGATGGGGTACCTGTCTGCTTTGGTGTAATTATTCAAAGCCCTGAAGTCACCACATAGTCTGGATTTACCATCATGCCAAGTTATAAGGACTGGTGTAGTGACCTCTACTATCTCATTATGTCCTATTTTTCTTATTACCCCCATTTCTAGGAGTTCATTGATATGCTTCTCAATTTCTTTCCTAGTTTCCATGCTGGCTGGGTATGGTGGTCTCCTAAGCATAGGTGGATATGGTCTTTCTACATCTAGATATAATTCTATATCATGTCCTTTGATTTTTCCTAGTGGTTCATCTCCTATTGCAAAAGCTTCTCTATGTTTTCTCAATACTTTCAGTAAGTTGAGTTTCATTTTACTGGTGAGTTGAGTGCCATATTCAGCTTCTTTGAATTCTTCCACTAGTTCTTTCAAGGTGTTATCATTTGTTACATGATTTATGTCAAAGGAAAATTTTTTGTCTTTGTTTGTACCTATGGTAAGATATCTGTTTTTACTATTGCAAATATCCATGCCATACATTCTTTGGTACTCTGTACCTAGTAAGAATCCTTGTACATGTGCATTTTCTAGAACTACAAATTCAGGTTCCAGTCTGATATTTCCTTTTTGGTGTGGGATAATTATCTCTTTGATTATTGTCCCCAGTGAGTGCATTTTGCCTGATGCACTTTTAAAGTTTCTAGCTTTTGTTGGGATTATCTCTTCTTCCCATTTGGGGAAGTGTTGTTCCAAGTATTCTTTTGCCACTATGGAGCAACTTGCTCCTGTGTCAATGATAATTGGGTGTTTACAGTTCTCAATGTAAACTGTCAATTTTGTAGGTGTTCCATGAATGAATCCCATCCCTTTATTTGGGGTTACCAGGAATGTTTGTGCATTCTGTGTGTGCTTACAGAGCTCTTTGTCTGTTGTTATTTGTGGTATTCCTGAATCCAATTCAATGTCTTGTATGTCAAGTGAACTTTCATCATTGCATTCCACTATGTATTCTTCCATGGTATCAGGTTCACTTTGTGATTCTGCTCTCATACCATTTCCCATGCTGTCAGAATCAGATTTTTCACCTGTTTGTTCTTCTTCTGATTCTTCATCAATTGCATATATTTTCTTTTTTGGTTTTGTGCAATTGTTGGCATAGTGGTCTGGTGATCCACAGTTGTGGCACACATATTTCTTTTTTGGGGTTTCTTTCCCTTTTTCTTTGTTTGTCTCTTTAACTTCAGACCTCTTGTCTTTGAAGTTTGGTTTATAGGATGTGTACCTTCCTATGGAGGTTTTCTTTCTCACATCTTGTATAACATTTGCTATGTCATCAATGCTGCTGATGTTGTTGCATCTGCATTTGACTGCATGTTCTAGATCTCCTGGCAATTTTGTTAGGAGTTTATGGTTTCTCATTTCTATTGTCATATTGGGATCAATAGCTTTTAGCCTCTTTGTTTGTTTGAGGCACCATTCATAAGGGTCTTTTTCTGTGGAGTATCTATCACTTTCAAAGGACATGGTCTTTTGCCATATCCAACTACCATTGCTATACTTTTGTATAATCTGGTTCCTCCACCATGGCCAGCTTTTCCTGCCATGTATTTCTTTCATCTCAGTATACCATATGTTTGCATGGCCTCTGAATGCTGTGTTAAGTCTTGTTGTGATCCAGTAGTCTGGTATTTTTGGGACATCAACAAAGAGTCCATCAATATAGTCAATGATCTCCATATGGTCATATTCCCCAATTCCTGAGAACTTTGGCCAGTTTGTTACTTCTGGTAACTGTTTTAGTGCCTGTTTCTCTGAATAGTTGAGATTTTCCCCATCTTGGTACACTGACTCTGATCTTAACTTTGGAATCTGATATTCAGGTTCCTGGTCATAGTCTTTATCCTCTTCTTTCAAGTTTGTAGAGGTAGTAGGCTGACATTGTGTTGGAGGGTATTGATTGTCTTCCCTGTCATAGAGGTAATCAAATTCTTTGTCAAGGTTATCCCGTTGCTGCTGGATATTCCTCAGATCCCTCCTCACAGTTTGTTGTTCTTCTAGAATTGAATTCAACTGTCTGTTAGTTTTTTCAAATTCTGTCCAAATTTTGGCCAGATTTGTATTTAAGTCTTTAATGACTGTTGCTTGGAAAGCTTTTCTTCTTTCAATGTTTCCACTTCTGTCCTCATTTTTCCTGAGGTTTCATATGTCCAATCCATGAATTGGGCCAATTTGGTCCATGTGAATTTGTTTTCAAACTCATGAGTGTGGATTGTAGTTTCAGTCATTAATTCTGGGTCTATTGAGTCAGAACTATCAAAACTATTTGTAGGTACAACTATTTCTTGCTTTTGTGTACTTCTTGGACTAAGTCCATCAGCTTTTTCATCAATGGGTCTGCTTCTTTCTTCCTCTGGTTGAAAGAAGTTTTGTTTTTCCCTTGGGCTCCTTTTCTCCTGTTGGAAACTACCTGGAAGGGTTGGGGAGCCTTGGATGAAGTTTCCTTTGGCTTGTAGGGACTGGAACTGCTGGATTGTTGTGGGGAAGATGGGACTTCTCCTTCCATTTCTGGGGGTACCTGAATCTGACTGGGCTCTTCCTTGTGCCAAGATCTCTCTATGGCTTGTATGGCTGCCTGGTTCTCTTTGATTCTGGTTGCTCTTTCTTCTAAGAGTTTGAAATTCTTGTTGGGATTCCAACCTTCCATTTCTGTCATAAGTTCCATCCAAGCCATTTGCTTGAGACAGATCTTCTGGGTTGTTATCCCCACTTCTGCCCATGATGCTGCCATAGTGAACATTTTGTTGTCCATGCTCCATGTGAAGAGGTCTCTCAGGAGTTTGTGTATTTGGAGGACCTGTTCTGCATCTGTCCAATCTCCTGGTTGGACTTCTGGGTTGAGTTTGATTTGGAACAAGACCTTGGGCAGGAGTTCCCTGATGGTAAGTCTTTTGCTGGTCATTTGCTCCAGTTCTTCTTCCTCTGTGTCTTCTTGGCCAGTGTTCTGGTTGATTTCTTGGGAATCCAAGATCTCTAAGAAGTGGAGGTGTCATGTTAACAATGTTAAAAAATGACAAACAATAAAAAATGTTGTATTTTTCAAGGTTTATTTACCTTTAGCAGGCCCTTGTACAAATTTATGGTCTATACTCTTTGGCAATTTGCCTTTAGAGTTTACAACTGGGTTGATAACAGTGATTTTCTGTTTCTCAATCTGTTTTGGTGATCCAACTGGTTTTGTTGGAGCTTTTCTGGGTTTTTTGGCCCTTGGCACGGCTATTGGTGTCCAATCTTTTGAGTTGATTGTCACTTCACTGTGTCTTTTCTGCTTGCCCTTGGTTTTTGGCAGCACCTCTCTGTCTTCTGAGGCTGTCACAGATGGATTTCCTTGTGACTGGGTTTCTAATGGAATATAGTCTTTTTCCACTATTCAGAAAAGATATTTCAGATTGTATATCAGTATTTTATGATAAAACAAAATGATTATATTCAATTCTACTGTTATTTTTCGAAATTTTTTTGGGTTTTTTATGTTTTTTTTTATTGTTTTTATGTGTTTTTTATTGAAAAATAACAGTTTTTGAGTTTTTCACTTATGTTTTATAAGTGAAAACTGTAATATCCAAGTGTTTTGTGAATGATTCACTTGGATATTATTGTGTTTTTATATAAACACATCAAATTTATTAAATTATAATAAATTTGATTTGTTATTATAGATATTATAAATAATATTTATTATAACACTTGATATTGATTAAAAATATCAATTAATTACAAGTTTTCACGTCAATTTGAGTGATATCTTGTTTTAAAGGAAATATTTAATTAAAATATTCCTTATAAATAATAAAAAATTATTTTATTATTTAATATTTATTAATTATTTATTAATAAATTGCTTCTATATTAATTTTCACGCACTTTGGTGAAAAATAATAGTAAAATGAATAATATACTATTTGTATATTATTATTTTTATTGAAATTTGAATAATAATGTTGTATTATTATCAAATTACGTGGAAATTATTGCAATATAATAAAAAAGAGGATATGTACTCTTACTCTCAACAAAAAATATTTATAATATATATTTTTTGGAGGAAAAATTTGTATATATAGTATATGATTCTAAAAAATAATGATAAAAAAAAAATTCAAAATTTTACTTACTGTTAGTAAAATACCTTTTAAATGACTGAATTTTACGCCTAATTCAGTTCAAACACGTCCAATAAGGTTGAAAAACCACGGCCAGGCCCCCAAAATGTCAGGGTGAGTCTATGTAGTAGCTTAAAAATAGTAAATACAAGCTAGTACTATGACTGTGACACGTCAAAATAAATAAAAAATGAAATCTTCAGGTCCTACTGCTACGTGGTAACAGTGGTGATGAGTCTATTGAGGACCTGGGTTGCAATGCTCTAATATCTTTGACTGTAAAGAAACACTACAATAATTATATTCTAATTATATCTTAAATAATTCTAAGGACACTACTGATGAATAACAATCTTGTCACGTAAGAATATTGGTAAGGTAAGATAAGATGATGGGTTTTCAAGGGAAAAACCCTCCTTTTTATATCTTCCAAGACTGTCAAGAGTTATTAACTCTTCACACGTCAGAGGAGTGAGAATTTTCACTCCAGTGGTCAGTCTGTGGTTCTGGATCCTCAATTCTGACGTCAATATAGACAGAATTTTGGTTTTGGAACCACAAATGATCATTCTGGATCAATACAGGGTGAAAAAACTTTTCACCTGCCACGTCAGCACTTGGATGACGTTGTTCTGGTGTCTGTATGATCAATATTAGTCATTCTGGGCGGGTTTAAGATTTAAATAACCATTATTTTAAGTATCAAGGCTGTACTGGTTGGTACAGGTTTGGTACAGACCAGTATTGGTCAAAATACTTCCAACCAAGATATCTCAGTCAGTTTTTGAGATATCAAGAAACCAAGAGCACAGAATTGAAGGGCTTAATGAGCTCTTCAATTTGGTATGCTTCATGTTTACCCTTCTTGCAAATAGAAAAAGTTATAAGGGTTTTAAGTTTTTGGATGTAATTTTGTACATCAGTATGAGGCTTCAAAAACTTCCATGCTAGATATCTTCTTTGATTTGGAAGATATCTGTATTCTGATGATACAGTTTTGTAGGGCTTGATTAGCCCTACAGTTTGGTATACTACACTGTACAGTTGTATGAGTGTATGCCAAAGATACAGGGGTTTGTTTATTTTCTTATTTTCAGAATATCTGTATTTTGGTTATTAAACCTTTGAACCAAGATCCCTCAGTCAATTTAAGAGATACAGAGGTCTAAGGTGTCTCAAATTGAAGCTCTTGTTGATATCTTTAATTTGGTTATACTTTTGTACAGTTTTGTACAAGCCCTCTTTGACTTTCAGGGGGACTTGGTTTTGAAAATGAGGTTATATGGTATCTCCAGTTGTAGTGGTGTTACAACAACATGGATGATATCATTGTGTAGCTCTCTATGTGAGCTTTAAGAAAAATACCATTTTGGTATAGGATAACTTAAATATGCATAAGTTAGATGAGAGGTGAAAATAAGGGTTTTGACTTGTTTATTCTCCTCTAGGTTTCCTTATTCTGTTTGGATAAGGTTGGTGTTTAATGTAAGAGGATTGTTTTCTCTTAATTATTACCTGTATTGACTATGTTTGTTCAATACTTGTCATACCATTATTTATGGTATGTTGGATGTCATGCTAGTGCTCTGTTTTGAGTCACAGGCTGACAAAAATGAAACACAAAAACCCTTCAAAAAGAGATACCAGATGCCCAACATGAGGAAGATGAGGCAGAAGAAGAAATAAGAGTTCTAATTCCAACAAAAGACAAGAAAACACAAGAAGGAAAGGAAGTAGATAATGACGATATTGAAATCATTCCCAAGGAAAATAATAAGGAGGTACTAAGACAGGATTCACAAAAGATGGAATTAAAGAACAAGGTAAAATCTACAGCAAATACCCCAAAGCTAATAATTGAACATTTGATGAAGAAAATATTTGAACAAAAGATAAATATTACTCTTGAAGAAATATTATCAATGTCACCAACCGTTATTAACAAATTACGAAATTTAACTACCCAGGAAAAAGAGGTGATAAAATCAGTCAATACATCAAATATTCAAGAAAGACTAATTTCATTAAATCTACGGGACTATGATACACCAAGATTACATTATGCATGCCCACTTGGATTTATGGAAGTATTTATTGAAAGAGAAGAATATCTTACAATGGCGTTGGTGGATACTGGATCAGAAATTATCATAATGCCAGAGGAAATTGCAATTAAAGCCTCACTTACAAGTAAAAAGCTCAATATCAATCTCAGAGCAATTGGTGGACATACAAAATCTTTGGTTGGAGTCTCAGAATTTACAACAATTAATATGATAACAGGAGAAGAAAAAAATCATTTATTCATAGGAAAAGGAGCTGTACACACCATACTTGGAAGACCATTTTTAGCAGATAATAATGTTAAATTGAAATTTTCACACAAGCAAGGGGAAATATTTAGTTATCCAGAACAAGATGGAGGTCAATTATTTTTACCAATATGTAACCCTCAAGCCATGGGTTGGCAAACTTCTCCACCCAGTGGTATGAAGCTATGTGCATCCTCAGAGATTTGAAAATGGTCAATACATCACGCAGAATCATCCAAAAGAAAAGAAACAGAGGAAACAGAAAGTAAATCTTCAACAAGAGTGAAGACAATATTTCTTGGACCAAACAAAATACCCCTCTCAGCTATTTTTGATACAAAAAATGACTTGAATTTCATAACTCAGGAAATAACCCCAAAAGAAGACTTAAACATCAGCCCTTACACATCAAAATCAACAGATAAATCTTTGAAGCCAATTGGTCAAATTAAAAATCTTGAAGTCACTTTTGAAAGTGAAGAAACAACCTACCTGGAATTCCTAGTATTTGAAAATTTTAATCAGATAATATTTGAAGAAAATTCCAGCATATTATCTTCATCTAAAGAAAGTATGCCTGCTGTAACTCATATAAAATCTAGAGGAAAGGAGAGCAAAGATAAAATGGAGGTAGAAGATAGTGAAGCAATAGAAAAAATCAAAGAGGAACTAAAGGCGATGAGATGAAATTTGGAAATGGCCATAAAAGACCCAGAGAAATGACTAGCACTTGAGTTAAGTGGTATGAAGAAAGAAGAACAAAGGGAAAGCCCACAGAAGAAATTCAAAATGGATCTGAAGACACCTGAAGCAAATTCCTCAATAATTACAGAGAATTATTTCAATTTATTTTAGGAGGAAACCAGGTACATTAGTGATACTGAAAAATATTGAATAAGTGAAGAACCAAAATATAGCATAATCAAGCCATTGGCAAAAAGAAAATTTGAAGAATTAGGAAAGGAAAGTTCCATAATTACTGAAGACAAAATGGATCAAGTTTGGGATAGATATATTAAAAAAGGGATTAAACATATAATGGAAATAGTTCTAGAAGGAAAATTGGTAGAATCAGAAGATGAATTGAAGTTATGTCAACAAAATAATGGAAATTGGGAAGATAAATATAAACAAGGCATAAGATTTGAAGACCTAGAAGAAGGAGAGTTATAAGAAAATGCACAAAGGATGGCTGGACTTAGCAGTCTAGAAGAATTTAATGATGACCATGATCAAATATGCTGCTTGTAAAGCTCAACTGATTTATTTAATCAAAATCAACAAATTACATCTGAATCACCAAATGACTACCAGAATCAAAATGGCATACAGCAAGACATACCAGAATATGAAGGAGAGGAAGATTATGTAATACTTCCAATGATAAAATTTGAAGAACTTTATGATTATGAGCTAGATTCACCAATAATTCAAACCAAATATCTTTCAGAAATACCTGGATCTAATCTTACAAATTTTGTTTTTTTGGAATTACTAGCCACTATTGGAATAAAATGAAACTTACAGAATCCTTACTTGAAGAAGCCTTATTTATATTATAAATTGACAATAGAAGGACTGTATCAAAAAATGTTATGGGATCAAGAAGACTTGAATCTAGATGGTTTGAGAATCTTGGGAGGAACGCTTTGTTGGTGTTATTTTGGGTACATGTTTATTCATGAAGTTAAAGCTTTTGTTTCATAATGGAAAGGAAATACACAAAGAAAACAATGGAACAAGATATTTGGAGAAATATTAAGGACATATGTCTTTCAGTAATTTACAACAGAAGGTTGAATCTTTCTCAATAATAACTGAAGTAATCCAATTTAAATCACCAATTGAAAAAACACTATAAAAAATAGCAATAAAATAAAAGAAATCACCTAAAAAAAGAGAAGTATTTTCATATCTGTATTAGTATCAGTGAAGTGACCTCCTGCCTAATCAAAGAGTAATCTTAATTTACTTAAATTTTTTCAAGACTCTTATCATTCAAGGGCAGTGACCTCCTGCCTTATCAAAGAGGAAATTCAATTTACTCAACATTTTTTCAAGACTCTTAATTTATTCATAAAATAATACTTCATCTAGAACACTCTCATAATTCAGGGAAGTGACCTCCTGCCTTATCAAAGAGGAATTGAATCTTATTCAACATTTCTTTTTTTAAAAAGGCTATGTATTAGTATTCAATAAAGGACTTCAACCTCAACATTTTCCAAGATATTTTTTTCAATGTACAAGTATCATGATTTTATTTAAAAAACAGGGATGGTTATCTGTTCTTATGCCACCTCATACTAAAAATGGCACAAGTTTGGGGAAGTGTGGGCCTATTAACCTTACATAAATAACTTTCTGTTATAAAAAAAAGGACCAAAATAGAAAAAAACACAGCTAAAACCCTTTATCACTTGAAAAAACAACAGAAATGTCAAGTTAAAACTACTATGGACCATGTGGAGATGAACTACTAGAATTATCAAAAATACCCATGAAGATACATTTTGGGAATCAGAATACAATATCCATGAATAAACCACCTTTAACCATTAAAGAAGTATCTGTGGATCAATAAGGTAATCCATAAATGAAATTGAAAAGCCTGGTGATTTATGATAGAGAAAATACTCAAACAAATAAGGAAAAAGAAGAAAATAAAGAAAAGTGTCAAATTATGACCCCTGGTCATAAAATGACCACGTCAATACAGGAAATTAATGTATGGGCAAACATCACCAAAAAAAGTGTCAAATTATGACCACCTCAATACATGAAAAATCATCTCAAAATGAATATTACAAGAAAGAATTTTCAAATTATCACCACCTCAATAAATACAAATAGGAGTCTCATCAAAAAAAAGAAAATAAAGGAAAGCATAGCAAGAAGGTCCAAAATATAATAATTCAACACAGAAAAAGGTTACCACTATTTATGCTGGATGACATTCTTATATCCCCAACTTCTCAAATGATGATGAAGGTTGAGCACTCTCAATCACAACAAGTTTCCAAAAATAAATTGCATTGAAAGAATCAAGGAACACAAAAAATACCAAGTTGCGTCACTAAGCTGGCTCAAGGTTCAGAATATGCTACCCAGCATGGTTACCCTATTCCTGAAACTGACAAGTCTGGAAGAAGAATTACAGCCAGAGGGGGGAATTGAATGCATTTAAAATTTGATGAAAGTTGAAAGCAACCCAGAATCACTAACCATTACACCATTTCAGTATATAACATCACTCCTCCAATTGAAACCCCATTCAACATCACTCATCAATTTAATCACCCCTTAAAAAAGATTTTCAACATAAATAAAAAATACATATTTTTTTTTCAACATAAAAGAATTTTTTTTCAAAATATAAAAAGAAAAATTGTTTCAATAAACATAAAAATAAATAAAATAAAAAGTCTTTATTCACATTAAGGATACAAGATCAGATAAAATAAAGATGGATAAATTTAGTCCTTGTATGACTTTAAGCTACAGGGTAGCAACCTGAAGGCTAAAATCAGTTTTTGTATGACTTTGCACTACAGGGTGGTTCCCAGACGGCCAAAATTAGTCCCTGTATGACATTAAACTGAAGGGTGGTTCCCAGATGGCCAAATCTAGTCCTTGTATGACCTTAAACTACAGGGAAGCAACCTGAAGGCTAAAATTAGTCCTTGTATGACTTTAAACTACAGGGTGGTTCCCAGATGGCCAAAATTTAGTCTTTGTATGACTCAAACTACAGAGGTAGCACACCAGAGGGCTTAATATGCAAGTAAAATCAAGGAATCAAGAAAATAGAAAAAAAGATGATATAAAGAGTAAAGCAAAAGTGAATAATAGAATAATGAAATCTTCAAGTAGAACAGTAAGCTAAGTACTAGGGTTCACAAATGTCCTTGTATGACATTAAACTGCAGGATTTGGTATACCTAATATACTGGGTTTCATCCACCTAGAGGTAAAGTCCTTGCATGACTTAAAACTACAACTAAAATTTAATTATAAAAAAAAAGAAAAGAAGAAACTAAAGAGACTTTTTTTATTTCAACTAAATAAATTATAAAAATAAAAAATAATAATATCATTATCAATTGATACTTTAAGCCAGACTAATAATCATGGAAGCTCAAGCCAAAACTGCAAAATATAAATTGGTACTCAAGAAGGTTAGACCATTCAATGAAGCTATGCCTTGAGATCTGAATCCACCTATGGAAAGGCCTAAGATATCAAGAGATCCATATGAAACACCCCTATCACCTAACCCACTTCTATTTTTTGAAACATCAAAAGTTACAGAAGAGAGAATTTCAATGTTAAACTTTGGACCATCTGGAGGGTTATCAGAAGAAGAGATTGATTCATTAAAAAGATGTTATATTAATAAAGCAAAAGGATATAGCATTTTTTGAAGAAGAAAGAGGAATACCAAAACCTTCTTATGGAAAACCTTATAAAATACCAGTTATACCACATGAACGATGGCAAAAGAAACAAATACCAATACAAAAATAAATTTTACCTCAATTGATTGAACTAGTCAGAGAAAGGATATTTACAGTAATCTCTGAACAATCAGCATGAAGCTATGACAGCCCAGTATTCTGTGTGGCAAAGCCCAATGGAAAACTTAGAATAGTTCATGACCTTCAAGACCTCAATAAAGTAACAATAAAAGATACAAGATTTCCACCAAATGTTGATGAGCTTTTAGGATCATTTTCAGGAAGAGCATGGTATGGATTAGGAGATATTATGGGAGGATATGATGAAAGAGAACTGGATATTACTACAAGACCACTTGAAGCATTTCCAACACCACTTGGAAGACTTCAGCTTACAAAACTACCTCAAGGAGAAACAAACTCTGTGGCATTTTATCAAGCACAAATGACTTGGATACTTCAGGAGGAAATACCAGAGCACCTTGGAATATTTATAGATGATGGAGGAATTGAAGGACCCAGATCAACATATCAGTACAAAACATTGAAGGAGAATCCACTGATAAGAATATTTGTTTGGGAATATGCAGTAACATTAGAAAGACTACTTTTCAGCATAGAAGAGGCAGGGCTCACAATTTCAGGATCAAAATTTGCATGTTGTGTTCCAGCACTTGATATTGTGGGGAATGTTGTGTCTTTGGGAGGAAGAAAGACTTCAAAACAGAAGATAAACAAGATACAAAACTGGCCTAGACCAACAACAAAGAAGGAAGCTAGAGAATTTTTAGGACTATGTACATATGTCAAAATGTTTATCAAGGACTTTTCACAAGCTTTAGCACCATTGAGAAGATTGACAAAGGAGGATTTATTGTGGAAATGGGAGAAAAATGTGAAGAAGCTTTTATAGAACTCAGAAAGATAGCAGGAGAAGAAATTACTTTGAAGAAATTAAATTATGATAAAGAGTCAGGGAAAATGAAATTATCAATGAATTCAAGTTATATCGAAGCTGGTGCAGTTCTTATGCAAGAGGATGAGAATGGAAAGGATAGACCAGTACTATATGAATCAGTAACATTTTCCAGGCTATAATCCAAATGTTCTCAACAAAAATTAGAACTGTGTGGTGTAGCAAGAATACTCAAAAAACTTCAAAAAATATTATGGGGGAAACACTTTGAGCTTCAAGTAGATGCTAAAGCTTTAATAGAAATTATCAACACACCTTGCTTACCAAATGCACCAATGAAAATATGGGTGGCATTTCTTCAGGTTTTCTCATTTGATCTTTTACACAAACCAGGGAAAACATTTACTATTCCAGATGGGTTATCAAGAAGACCAAAGGGAGAAGAAAAAGAAGAAAGTGAAAGGGATGATTTTGATGAAGAGGAAGATTGGATCAAACCTCATCCAGGATTTGTCATAAAATAAGTAAATACAAGCAAAGTGGAAAAACTATCAAGAAATAAAATAAATATTAAAATTCCAATAAAACAGGAAGTATTTGGAAAACATATGCAGGTATATTTTAATACTTTGCAAAAGCCACAAAGTATTGGAGAAGAATACTTCAACAAAATTAAAAGAAGATAAGTGAATTTCTATTTAGAAGGAGGGCAGCTGAAAAGAACAAATCAAGAACATCCACAAATAGTTGTATACAATGAAAAAGCTCAGAAACCAATACTAAAGAAAATGCATTAAGAATTGGGGAATAGAGAGGAAAATGAAAAATACAGGAAAATTGAGAAAAGATGTTGGTGGGAAGGAATGAAAAAGATGGTGAAGAAATGGGTAAAATAATGTCAAGAATTTCAAAAAAGGAGTCATTTGAAGCAAAAAGAAGAAGCAACGATATCTGTAACATCTAATTTATTTGAAAGAGTCAGCATCGATGCAGTTCAAATTAAGGCAGGGAGATGGAAATACTTAGTTGTAGCAAGAGATGACTTTTCAGGATGACCAGAAACTGTGGCATTAACAAGGCTAACTGCAAAATTTGTCTCAGAATGGATTTGTAGGTATGGAGCTCCAAAAGAAGTGACAGTTGACGGAGGAGCAGAATTTGGAAAATAACTACAAGAAGCAATAAAAAGAGCAGGATCAATAATAAGAATAATACACCTTACTACCCATAATCACAAGGAATGGTTGAAAGAGGACATAAGCAATTGAAAGATGCCCTTGTAAAAATGTGTGGTGAGAATGGATTCAAATGGAAAGGATACTTACCAATTGGGACTTTGTAAGATAAAATTTCAACAAAAGGAACAACAGGATATTCACCATTTGAGCTTCAATTTGTTCAGAAAGCTGTTTTGCCAATTGATATCGAAACAAATACATATCTATCCATTGAATGGAATAAAATATCAACAAGAAAAGAACTATTGGAAGCAAGAACCATGCAGATTGCAGAAAAAGAGGAAACAAGATTAGAAGTAGAAGGGAAATTAATAGATTCAAGACCAAAATCAGTTCAATATTTGGACAAAAAGATGGCACATAGACTGAGAAACCCACTTGAACCAGGGGACTTCATATTAGTTTATAACAAGCCACTTGAGTCACAGTGGGGTTTACTCTTCAAGAACTGTTGTGGAACTCCTTTTAGTGTGGGATTGGATAAGGCAGTCCTTGAGGGGGAAATTACAGATAAACAGCTTTGAATTTCTGAAATAATCCTGTAAAAAAGGGTGGTAATGGTGCTTTAGCTCCCCCTCTGAATATACTAAACAATATCCCTACAGAGCTCAAAAATGAATATTTAATATTGTTGCTTTACAGCTAGAGAAGACTTTTCAGAAGTCTCTATCAGACCTATCCAATAATCAGATAAGTAACGTATAAGTTAAAACAGTATAAAATATAGATTTCAAATAATAATATAAAATTATTTTAAGGGGAACACCTTGATAGTATAAGAGGTTGATTTGATATAATAGTAATAATATATAGTTTAAAGGGTAAGTTAAATTTGATTTTATATCTGTTATAATACCTAATGGTTTGAGAGGGTAATTGTTAATATAATATAATAATCAGAACTTCAATAATTTATTGGTAAGATATTGCTCAACATAGAGTGGCTGTTTGTTAAATATATGAGTGATATAATATAATATAATGGTAGGTTTATTTTATATATAATAATAATATATATTTGTAAGGTTGTTTTTTCAATATGAAGATATAATAAGGATATTTTTCCTTTATAATGTAAAGGTTATGGGGATAAACTCAATATTATGAGTATTATTGATAGTATTATAATTATAAGACTAATAATTTAAACATAGGGTGGATTAATAATATAAAGTATACCTTCTGTTAACTACTATTAGTTAGAAATAACTATAAATTAAGCTTATAAGTCTGTAATACCTTAATAAAATAACTAGATTATCCTACTATTAAGGGATGGATGAATTATTCTCCTTCTTGGTATATAATTCCCATTTAATAATAATACTAGGTTGGCCTGCTAGTGAGGGATGAATAATTATTCTCCTTCTTGGTATATAATTAATTGCATTCATGGGGAGAAGAGGAGAAAATGAGGGAGAGAGGCCCTCTATTTATATTCTTTGGGCTCTACATAGAAGCACTCAAAAACAAGGGACTTAGAATTTTTCCACTTCTTTTGGCTGGGATAATTCTTTATAGTGGGGAGATATCATTTGTCTGGTTTGTTGCACCACTTTTATGTATGATGATGTAATATGAGATGTTTTTGCTGGTGAGGAATTTTGAGATGGTGTCATTTCTTGGAGGTATTGCACCATATCCTCAGCCAATTGCAACATTTTTATGCATGATTATGTAATATGGCTAAACTTTTTTTGCTGAGGAATTTTGGATGGTACCATTTATTGAAGTTATTTCACCATTTGTTTGGTTTATTGCACCAATTTTTGGTGGTATGAGATGATTTTGTACAGTTATTGCACCATAGGTCTGTGCATTGTTTGAAATGTAGGTGGAGAATGCTGTGTATTGTGGGTATTCTATTTTTCTTGTACAAGATTTAATCTTCCTTCATTTAGCTTGAATTATATTTTTAATTTACATTTACTGGCTTATCAGGTGGCTGTGCTTGTATTTCCACAGATATGCTGTGTAGTTTAAGGTTTTGATGGATTTTCCTTGCATAAATTGATTGATTTCTTTTTCTTTATGTCTTGTGAATGTTGATTAATACAGTTTTGATTTATTACTTATTAAAGTGGCCTCAGTTTAATAACTGCATTGCTGAGTAAGCCAAAGGTTAAGCAGAGCTAGGGTAACTTGAGTGTTTCACTACCCCTCTCACTGGTAAATTCAACATTCTTGCTAGCTTGTCTTTTTCTTTTCCTTATTTTGTTGTTATTCTTGTAGTCAAATGGACCATTCTTCCAGGATTTGCTTATGGGATTATACATATTGATGAATTTAAATCCATTTTATTGCTGAATTCCTCTATTATGATTGATTAATTATTGATTTTTCTTTGTTACTTCTTCAATTTATAGCTTTATAAATGAAATTTCACTTGAAACTGGGCCAATAAGGTATGGAATACCACACCATTGGAATGGACCTTATAGGGTTATCAATAAAATTAATGATGGAACTTTTGAGCTTGAAGAATTGGATGGCACTAAACTTACAAGAAAATTTGCAGCAACTCACATCAAGAGGTTTTATCCCAGAGGAAAGAAAGTTCAATCAAGTTCAGAGTCAGAAAATGAAAGCAGTGAAGAAATTGGAGATGAAGAGTCAATATTGGAGGGAGAAGAAATCAAACAAAATGAATATGATTTATACTGGAAAGCTTTTAAACTGGAATACTGGGGACAGCATTAAATAGAGAGCGGGATGTGGTATTCCATACCATTATTATCAGTTTCAAGTTTACCAGAAGAATGAATAAAAAAATTGAATTAAATATATCCAATATTTTTGAAGATTTGTAGAGAACTTAAAAGTAAAGTAGTGCTACAGACACACTTAGAATTCCAGACTAAAAAAGAAAACCTTACTGTATCACCCTACTGGCATGTGCCAGACGCTGCAGACTACAGCTTCGTCCTGAACCTCCTTGGATTCTCACTGAACCCCCACAGAACAATCCTTAGGCACCATCACAATTTTTTCCATTACTTAAAATTCCAACTTTGTTTTCAACTACCAATTTCTTTTATAAATAATCCCTATTTTTTTCTTTTTAGTTTGATTCAACCTATTTTCAACCAATTTTTTCAAAAAGTCATTCTCAATCCAGATTTTCATAAATATTTCAATCACTGAATCCTTTTTAAATTACTTTAGAAACAGCCTTTCTTCAACCATTCACATGCATAAAATAGAACTCTGTGATTGAAATCAGTGCAGAAAATTATAATTTAAAAATGAAGATGGCAAGAAGACTCAAGGCATTCTTGTTTCTCAGAGGACTCGCAATTGCCATTGGGAAAAGTGTTGTCAATCAAAAGCCTTCTTAGCCAAAATCATCTCAAAAGCTAAAATATCAGAGCCTCATAATTCAAACAATGATCACAGTCAAGAAACCCAAAATGTAGATTATTGCACTGAAAGAACATTCATGGAATTGATTTGTAAGTTCTATTTGTCTGCTTTTTTAAAAATTGTATGTCTGAATTTTTCCATACTATAGATCTTATGTTATGCTTCATTGCATGGCTGTATGTTGTTGGTGGGCTGAGCCGAGAAAAGTGTCAAGTTGTAAGGGAGTATCTGATGTCTCTAACTCACCTATTGAGGAAAATAAATAATGGCAATAAGATTTGGAAGCAGATTCCCAAAGATGTGTGAACAGTTGTGAAGAAGATTGACCTTACTGCAGAGCTAAACCAATATATTTGTTGCTCAAAATACTTTTCAACATACAATATTGAAACAGCCCCCCACGATTGCAAATACAAAGACTTTCCAACATCTCTATTCTGTCCATGAAATTTCACCAGACATTTGCGACACATTGGAAAGATTTCAGCACATTATTCTAGGTCTCAACAACAGCCACAGAATAGAAAGCCATTCTCCATCTACTTCACCCAAGATTTCTCAAGCTGGCTAAGATGGTTCATTCCACAAAGTGAATAATTGATTGAAAATTGGAAGAAATATGTACTTACCCCAAACAATGCCGCTATTCACGACCATCAACAATCACCTGCATGGGAGGCTCTCTACCCTAAACACCAAAAAAACTCAGCAACCCTTGAGCTGGCATTTAGTTTGTTTACTTACTGGTTTAATCCCCTTTCAAACAAGGCTTCTGAAAAGCAAGTCTCCCTTGGAGTTCTTGCTCTAAACTTCCTTAACCTTCCCCCAAACAGTCAATGGAAGGTTGAAAACACATTTCTTTCTGGCCTTGTTCCAGAACCCACTCAACCAAATATGGTAACCATCAATAATATTCTAAAAGCTTTTGTTGATGAGATCTTGCGACTAGATTCAGGCATCATCATTCAAACATCCCAATATCCTATTGGTCGTAGAGTTTTGGTAGGTCTGGGTTGCTTGATTGGGGTTTTGGTAGCTAACCACAAGGTAGCTGGCTTTTCTTCACATTCTTCTACTCTATTTTGTTCTTGGTGTGATTGCTCAAAGGCAAATCTTAAGCAACTAAAAATACGAAGACTTCGACAAAAGCGACATGTTAAAGACCGCTCACAAGCATTCAAACAATTGCATAATGAAGCAGAATGTACCAGAATGGTTAAGAAAACTTGTATTAGGTGGTCAGAGCTGAACTGCCTGGAATATTGGGATGCGTGCAACAGATACCAGTGGGAATCATGCACAATTGGTTTGAAGGAATACTTCAAAACCATTTCCAAAATTGATGGATGTGGGATTTTGAAAAATGCAAAACAAAGAAAACCAAATCCAATTACACTTGATCTGAAGACGACTGTGAAATGGAATATGGTGATAAATCAGGTCAGACTGGCTTGTCATGGGAGCAAGGCCACAATATGGTTGTAGCATTGTTTAATGTGATTGTTCCATTGGTTTTCACTCACATTCCAAAATGGCTTGGACAGGCAAAGGAGGAAAGGATAAAGGCAAGCTAATGGAAGTCACTTTTCTCAATATACTTACCATTAGCATCAGTCAACACATTCATTGTTGATATCAAGAAGTACACAAAAAAGCCAAGTGAAGTGGTGCAATTATGCCTGTTAGTAGACAATTCATGTCCATTGATGGTTTGTACACACATCTTGGAATCACAATTGATCTCCAATTTCAACTGTTTACAATTCAGTGAAGAATATTGCAATCATTGTGAAACATCAAGAAAGTTGTTTCAAGGCTATCCAATCAATCCCAATAATCACTATGCCTTGCATATTGAAATGCAACTGAGGTGGTGGGGGCCTTTAATAGGAGTGACCAAATTTTCAGGTGAGAGGTTGAATGGGATGCTCCAACAAATACAAACTTCAGGTCAAATTGGTTAGTGAGGTAGCACTTTACTTTGATGTAATTGCTAAAATATTGTCTTTCTCAAGGGAAATTTGAGCCAACAATCATGAGATCTTTTTGTCAACATCAACATCTGATGGTGAAGAATCACTGGGATGGGCCTGAAAAACATCAAGACAAGAATGAAGTGGTTTTTGAGATGGATTGTGTGGCTTACATGATGATCTTATCACATTTGCAAATCAGACAGCCCCATATTTGGGATCACTTTTATATACCTCACCCAACAGATGCAGAGGTCTTGTTAAACTATGCAAAAGAAGTCTCATCCCTTCACAAGGAAGAGTGTTTAATTAGTCAAAAAGAACCAAATAATATGATTCAATATATCAACCATGATCAGATTTGGTTTGGAAAAGTGTTGCACATTTTGAAGGTGATGAATGAAGAAACAGAAGAAATGCTTCTTTTGGTCAAGCACTTGAAGCTAGCAAAAAGCAAGTGGGGTGAGGAACAATGGCTGGAAAGTGTTTTTGAATGGTTATAAGTAGTTCATCTAAATCAAACAGGTTGTGTCGAAAGAGTTCCTTCATCCCTAGTATTAGGCACTTGTGCTTTTAGGAAAGTCCCAGTATGGACATTGGGATGCAAATATCCCAGCATTTTGGTACAAGTGGTAAAAAAGCTATCCAATCAAAGTAATTGATGGAGGATAAACTTGGTTTGTGCTCAAGCTATCTTAATCAATAGCTTTTTCTGACTTATGACTAGCTCTGATAACTTTTCAGAGCTCACATTCATTTCCCCTAAACTTGCTACCACATAATCACACTCCAATCAACTACCAGTCAAGTAAAGTTTTTACAACATAGCTACTCTTATAATCAATTTCAACTATCCAAACATCAATTTATCAATACTTCTAAGAGAAATCAATTTTTCAAATGCCATAACCCAGAAACCTATTTACATTTCTTTACACATCACACCTTCAACTATGTACAACAAAATGTATAACAATTCCAAAACTTACTTTTTTTATATCAGATCAGCCAGAAACCTATTCACTATTCAATCACATTCACAACTCTGATTAAGAACAAAACTTCCATTCAAAAATTATTTACAACACAATTTAAAAAGTAATGAGTAGGGATTTTAATCGAATAAAATAAATATAACAAAACAGATTGGAGATGACCATAAAGAAAAAGAAATTAAGTGGATATTAAAATCAAGTACCTCAAATAAGCAAACGCCAAATTTCCTTTAACTGTTGGCCACCAATTGAATTACCACATACCTTCATCTTCAAAACTATTCCTCCTCTCATGGTGGTTTTTTTTTCTGGTTTCCCAAGCATCAGACATCAGAACATCCTCCTTGTTTTGAATGACTGAATCCCTCTCTTCCTCTGGGAATTCCACCTTGCTTTCCTCATTCTTGATGAGCTCCTCCTCCACCAAATTGTTGTCTACATCTCATTCATTAGCTGCAGCATCTAAATAAATACTCTCATTGCCCTCACTACTTGCAATACTGACACCATCACTATTGTCAGGGGTGCAAGGACTTATTTGGTAATACTTGATTACTGAATCCCAGTATTTATTGCTGAAACTAAGATCACCAAGTTGTTCATCTGGATGTTCTTTTGATCCAGGAGGTAAATTTCTGGTGGGAACAAAGGCAACCTCTCCTAGGTCAGCCACCATTATTTTCTGTGAGTGGTTTTTTTGATAAACAATTCAGGTCTGTAAATGTCAATTAGAATGTTTTTAAGGTGCTTTTTAAATTCGGAAAAGATTGGTTTTTTGGTCTTTGGCTAATTTGTTGGTATGATTGGCAACCCATCATACAATCAACATTTTTGATTTTTGAATCAGGTCTTCAAAAGAAAGCAGTGAAACTGTCCGATTGGTATGCAATAGTTTTAATTAAATAAAGGCCTGCTTTTGCATTTTACTCATCATTGCTATGAGCATTAACATCTGATGAAATTACTTGATATCTTTTAGGATAATTGTGTGCAATCAAGAACTTGTAAAGGCTATCACATAACTTTTTCAAGAGGGCCAATGGGTTAGTTTGTTTCTGTTTTAATGCTCTTCTGAAGAAAAAAATACTTATTGTCTTGCATGTTGTACTACTTTCTTCTCCACATATCGCTCATTTCATCCCTTCTCTTTTATACTTTTCTTTTAAACCATAGTGCACGTAATGATAATAGGCATTACAAAGCAGACCAAGTTAATTACAGTAAATAAATGTTGCACGCATATATTGATATTTCCCGCTGAAAGCAATTTGTTGAAAAGTCATCAATGCAACAAAATGGCATGCATTGTTATCAAAGGAATTGGGTGCTTCTTCCAGATCAGGGGCCCAGATACAAATACTAAGCTTAGCAAGCATTGAATGGACATATTTAATATAGAAATCTTACATTTTTATGATATTTTTTCCAACTTTTCTTTTTCCAGAACATGTATCACACAGGTTTTGAACTTGGGCTTCATTAATCAGCTTCAGACCTTGCAAGTTTTGTGCCACACTTTGAACCTCTTCTACACTTGAGAATTGTTGGTAGAACTCCTTCAGTAATTGTTTATTGGGTGCTTTTGGGATTTCTGCTGGTGTAAGCATTACCCACAAGAGCTTAATGTGTACATATAATGCTTTATGAACACAAGGTAATGGAACTAGCTACTTAAACCCATTTCTAAGTCTTCTAATGATTTTCTAACCTTAGTATATTTGAAGTCTGGTGAAGCCTCTTGAATGAAAATTTGGATTGGGTTATGTTTCACTTACACTTATTTTTTGTTTTCAGTATAGTTTATTTGTTTTTGGGATGCTGGTGGTCTATTGCTAATTGGAGTTGTATGTTGATTCAGTCGATCTTCAGAGCTCATGAGGTGCCCTTTGCCTTTGTATTTCTTGGTATTGTTGTTCCCCAAAGGGATAATTACAGTGGCAGCCTCATTTTCTGCTTGCTGCATCAATCTTGCAATCACTTCATCACGTTGGGAAATTGCCTTTCTCATTTCTTCATGCTTGTCTGGATGTGAAGAACTTCCGGCAACAGGTCTAGAATGATTAAAATTTGGGAAATTAATTTTGAAGAATTGGTTTAGTAGTGGAGATGTAAAATAATCAAGCTTGTAAGAGTATAAGAGAAAGTCTAAACTATTTGGTATAAATAGATGTACTGGTTAAAAATAATATGAATCTAAAAAACAATGGTGTTTTGGATCCACGTTTTTTATTAAGCAAAATTAGATTTAATAAAATAGCTAAGCCAGTAGCTATATTGAAATTATTAATGAGGTCAGTTGGTTTGAAAATTAGTTAGCACAAAAATTTTCAGAAATTAAAATTTAAGATCAGAGGGGTGCTAGAATGATCACTCAAAGCACCCAGACTTTATTTTGAGGGATAAAAGTAGGTAACTAACATCTATGAAAGGAATGAGTCATAGGTAGAGCCTGAGAAATCTCTTACTCCTCCAAATGTTCCCAAAACCAAAGAACTGGAATGCTCAACATTTCTTTCAAGCTCAAAGAAAACAAGGGTGAACATTATTTGAGGCATGGTACTCTTTCAGATTGAAAGAGTCTCATTGGAATAACCTTTATGCCAGCATTATTTGAGCATGTTTTCTTTCTTGAAAGAAGCTTTTGTGGTATTACAAAAATTTCAATGGGTTGTACATGTTGTAAGAGTACATTGTACTTAATGAAGTTTTGATTTTATTTGAGAACCATAAAGGCTGAGGTTTTTCAGGATTCACAAAGGAAAACTATTTTTCAATCATTTAATCATACATAAACGTAATGTTGAGCCTTAGAAGGGTCAGGAAAACACCACAGAGTGCGGGGTCAGGTGCATGCCATTAGTGTCAGTTGACAAGAGGGAGCTATTCACCTCTTAATTGGTCATGTAGCTGGTTCAAGCCACATTGAAGGGAATTTCAAAATTATTGTTTGTGGAAGTTCCAAGAAGAATAAAATATTTTTGGAAGAAAATAGACAATATTTTTTTAAAAAGAATTAATTTAACCTAACCAATAAGCTGGACATCAAAGTGGACAACAATTGCACAGAAGCTGACTAATCTTTCCAAGTACAAACCACAAATTATTCAAGAATTATCAGTTCGTTTGATTTGTCATAAATCAAATTAATTCATGGTACATACCTATAATTACCAATTGACGTGACAACTTAATCTCATTGGTCAGAACTTGGAGCCTGTGTCACATAGCTACACCAAAACTACATGCCTCACCAGCTAAAACATCTCAACTATGATTTTTCTAAGTACTGTGTTTTGAGAAGCTCTATGGAGGCCCAAAAGCTATAAATAGAGGTCCTCTCTCCCTCATTTTCCCCATCATCATGGAACAAGTTCCCACTATCCAGGATCACCACCATCCCTGAACTAGCAGGATATCTAGAGTAGTAGTAGTGTTTTAGTAGTGGGAATCTCAGTAGCCTTGCCAAGTAGCTTAGTATTGTTGAAGAATAGTAGTATAACCATATTTAAAGCTCGGTATCCCTGCTCAGTAGCTTAGTATTGTTGAACAATAATAGTATTATTAATCAATACACAGATATAAAAAACTTAGTAAAAAAAGATAAGATGAGATTCACCCCCAAATGAAATGTTTTATTACCTATTAATCAATACACAGATATAAAAAACTTAGTAAAAAAATATAAGATGAGATTCACCCCCGAGGAAAAGAAATTGTCCATCAGGGGTGTAGGCTATATATAGTCTAATTACAAATCGCGTGGTTTGTGTATTGCATATTCATTATTGATTACTACTGTTCTAGATTGTTCCTTTTCAATACACCCCCCCACAAACCACCCATGGCTTGAATGAAAGATTGAATTTTGATCCTCCTCAGACTTTTGGTGAAAATGTCTGCCAACTGATGTTTTGTATTTACCCATGCTAAATTTACCTTTTTGTTTACTACCAGTTCATTAATGATATGAAATTCCCTCACTATATGTCTTGATTTCTTCCTGCTACCTGCGCCTTCCGCTATTTTCACTGCCAATTGATTGTCTGATAATATAGTGGGTGTGATATGTCCAGTTACCCCTTCCACGTTCCGCAATACAGAAAGTGCTTCCTTCGCCCCAAATTAAAGTTCCATGTATTCAGCCTGACACGTTGAAGCTGCAATACATGACTGCCTCTTTGAGTTCCACATTACTAATGATCCTATTAAAAATCCACAGTAGCCATGCTACAACCTCCAGCCTTCACCTCCCCAATTTGTGTCAACGTATATCTTCATGTCTTTCTTTTTTCCACTCAGGTTTATGACTAGTTCCTGTTCTTTTTTTGTTCTAATATAATTAATAAGGTGGTTCAGTGCCTTCCAATGCAAGTCATCAGTGTTCATAGCAAACCTTGCCAGTTAATTATCGGCATACATGATGTCCGGTCTGGAGGCCTGAGCCAGATAAAGGATCATCCCAACCTTTGACAAATATTGCTTATCCATTTGAGTGGCTTTGTTCAATATCAAGTTGTCCATATGTAAAGGTTCATATGCCGTAAAATTGTTGTCACAAGTCGATAGTAGTTTATTTATGAGTGATGTTTGTTTTAGTACGAAAGTGTCTTCCTTGTGCATGATTTCAATACCCACTATACTGCTTATTTCCTTGTCCCATTTCAGCTTTAGATGTTTGATTAGTTCCTCTTTCAACGTTGTCGACAAAACGACATTGCTTGTTGCCATCACTCAATCATCCATATGAATCCATAAGATTGCCACATCCCCATCCCGATGGTAGACATAGGTGCTCTGGTCATCTTTGTTTGTGCGGAAACCAATTTTTTGAAGAATTGTTTTAAGGTGTAGCCACCAACACCGTCCCGCCTGTTTAAGACCATATAATGCTTTGTTTAACTTGAAAACCATATCATGACCAGCTGCCACCCCAGGTGGTGCTCTAAAATAAATGTCCTCCTCTAGTTTACTATGCAGATATGCCGTTGTCACATCAAAAGTCGATACCCTCCATTTGTATGCACTTGCCATCGCAAAAATTGATTGGAGTGTCGTAAAAGTTGGTGTAGGAGCAAATGTTTCTTCAAAATTGATGCCTTTTATTTGATGGTGGCGTTGAACAAGAAGCCTAGCTTTATATCGCACGATATCTCCATGTTGATTTAATTTTGTCACAAACACCCATTGTGTTCCCAGAATTTGGACATTTTTTGGCCTTGCTACTTCATGCCATACCCCCATTTCATCTAGATTGTTCAAATCCTCCTCACATGCCTCCTTTCATGCTCCTCCCTCTCTGCTGTTGAATGCATCGAAGTATGTTGATGGTGTCCCTGTACAAAACGAAGTTGAAACTTGAAACAGATTATAAAATGAATCTTGCACCTCAATCTCCCTGATGATTGAGTCATCAAAAATGCTCCTTGCTGTGATTTGATCAATCACTTTTGACTCTGCTTGCAATGTTAAAAACTTATTTGCATAAAATACCACTGACGCACTTCTACATAATTGTTGTGACTTGGGGTCCCAAGATACCCAGCCTTGCGAATCTTGTGCCACCCCCAAATGAATCATCCGTTTTTGTTGAAAGAGAAATAGTCTCTCAGTCTGTGAGCAACTAAAACCGATGTGATCACCTAGCTCGCAGACTAGGAAGTCACGCACCTGCGCGGTTAAGATCACTATCAGACTTATAAGCCATCATCTGAAAGCATGGAGGAAAGGATTCTGGGTCATCTCTTTATTTCTTATTTCTCCGTCAAACGTATTCTTACCTACCACGAAGTTACTCATACACTCAGTATTCGAACAAGTGGTTTGTTTTTCTTCTCATCTCTCAATGAAGGCACTCAGCCTCATCACTAACACTTGTGATCAGTGTGACCGCCTTCATCAGGCTCTATCACCGTGTCGATTAGTCATAAGAAATAATTGTCTTAGTACCATCAGGTAGGCATAATTGCATGTCTGCCCCAGGACTGTACACTCACTAATAGCATTGTTATATTAGTCTCAGTGTCGCCTCATTTTTAGTTGTTCTACAGTAAAAATAACTCCATCACTGTTGTTCACCTTTTTAGGTACATCTTTTGTTATCTCTTATGATCTCTCTTTACAAGTGTTGCGTTAATGTAAAAACCTTTTTAGTTCTTTGAAATTTTCAGTTTTGCCTTCACCGTCAAGTCTTTTCTTTGAACCATATTGTGCACGATCGACACACCCAAAAACCCGCAACAAACTTAAATCTGGTTTCTTGTCTATTACTAACTCATAAGGTGTCTTCACCTGTTCTGCATGTAGCACTCGATTGAAAACCCAGGCTGCTTGTCGGAAAGCATAAGTCCAGAAGCTTGTTGGCAATTTTGCATGAAGTAGCATTGATCGTGTTGACTCTGAGAGTGTTCTATTTGTTCGTTCTACCTTCCCATTTTGATGATGTTTGTCTGGGACTGTTTTTTCATTAATGATGCCTTCCTTCCATAAGAATTCTTCCGTTGCCTTTGAGTTTAACTCCCCTCCATTATCAGATCGTAGGCGCTTGACTTTCTTTGATGTTAGGCGTTCAAATTGTAGAATCCATTGCATGACGTGCTTTGCGGCATCTGATTTGGCTTTAATCGGAATAAAAGCAACAAGCGAAGAGAAATGATCTTGAATGATCAGAGCGTAATTAAATTTGTCGATAGACTGCGGAAAAGGACCCATAAGATCCACAGCCAAAACATCCCCTGGGGCCTTGACAATCATTCAGGAAGGTGCCGACTTTTGGCAAGTGAACAAGGTTCACACCTTTCTAAGTCACTCAAGTATGTCAAAGGTTGTAGACCCTTGACTTCATCCAGCTTAATCATTTTTCTTACCGTTCTCATTGATAGATGTGCCAGCCTTTGGTGTAAAAGCACCAATTCATTGCAATCAACATGTATATTTGAGTTATCCAGAAACCATCTATCATTCACACGTTTTGTAGCAAAGATAAGATGACTCTGACATAAGTAAAAGATTTCATTCTCAAATTCCACCACACCATCATACATCCCAAACTTTCCCAGAAAAATTACAACACCGGGGATTTGCTCACAGTGTAGACAATTGGATAGATACATAACACCAACCAGGGTAGATACTTTGATTGTCCCCATCCCCTTGACCTTGTGTTTGTCTGTTGCAACCGATAGAGAAAAATTAACTGGTAAATAAGTAATGAAAATGGATCAATTGTTTGTCACATGATGTGTTGCTCCAGAATATAAAAGTACTAATGCGTCATTTGCCGGAGGCTTTGCAATAGCTGCCACATCTCCATTACATTGGTCGTTCACCTCCATTCCTGCCAGCGCTGGATGAGACACATGTTGCGATTTCCTGAGCTTGGAATCCGGTTGTTTAATTCTGGGATCTTCAGCTGCTGGTTTGCCTGCCCTTTTTCTTGGACAGTCTTGCGCCCAGTGCCCCCACTCCCAGCAGTGGACGCATGGATGTTTGGGGCTTAGCCATTGCGTTGCCCATGCCTCTGAACGGGTGCTTGGTGATAAAATATGAGTGTATTTTAAGAGTGAATTACAGAAAAGATGATAACAAATAATATAATGATAGTGTAACAAGAAAGGTTTTTTGTGGTCAAGACTATCCCGTAGTCTTGCCCCATCATTCCTCATCAGAAGTCGTTTATTTATAGTAGAGCTGAGTTATCTTTCATCGTTGATGATAGGGAGTCTGTTGTTATTGTCAGGCAATAACAACGGACTAGAGTTTTTGTCTGGCACGAGTTTATTCTGTAGGTATGAATCAGAGTTAGTTTCTGATCTCATGCTTCACTACCTGCAGTAGTCTTGGTGTTGTTTACGCTTTTTGGACTAGGGTGGTACTGACCTGAGCTCTTTATGGCTTATTTCTCAACATCCCCCCTCAATCCTAGTCTCAAAACACCAAGTGCTAGTAATGCTCTTTCCAGCATAGGTTTTGGTACTGATTTTGTTAAGAAGTTGGCAAGCATATTTGCCGTTGGTGCATAGCAAAGCTCAATTAGTTGAGTTTGTATTGCTTCTTTCACGAAGTGTAGCTGAATATCTACGTGTTTCATTCTTTTTGTGTTGACATTGCAATTACCGTTAGCGGTTTTAATGCAGCTTTGATTGTCTTCCCATATAGTAATTGGCTTTTCAAAGCGGAAGAGATTGGCTTCATGGCACCATTGCCTGAACCAAAGGATTTCTGAGGTTAAGTCACAAAGTGCTTTATACTCTGCCTCGGCCGTGGAGATTGAAACAGCAGTTTTTTTCCTTGTTTTCCAGAAAACAAGGCACCCATGGAGCTGGGCTAAGAAGCCCGAGGTGGATCGTCGCGTTACGTGACAGTTCCCCCAATCAGCATCGCTAAAGGCAATTAAACCTGGTGTGCCTTGCCAATTGTAGTAGAGTCCCACCTCTTGAGTACCCCGTAAGTATTTCAAGACATGGAGGAAGGCTCTCCAATGCCATATCCCAGGTTTCTCTAAGTGTTGAGATAAACTACTCACTGCGTGAGAAAGGTCAGGGCAAGTAGCCGTGCTTAGGTAGTTGATACTGCCAACAGCACTTCTGAAATTGACATTCATAGCTTTGAATGCTTTTTCTTCATCTTCGGTAGCAGAGCCCATATGCTCATTAGGGACAAGTGGCGTGCTAACCGCCTTGCAGTCTTTCATTCCGTAAAGATCCAGTAGAGAATCTACAAAGTGTTGCTGATTGAGAGTGATCCCTCCCTCGAGATGTTGAATTTTTACTCCTAACAGTAGATCCGCAGGACCAGTATCTTTGATGCTAAATTCTTCATGTATTTGATCCTTAAATGGCTGGATGTTTTTACCAAATATTGCCATGTCATCGACATGGACATAGATCCACAAGGGTTCCATGCCCTTTCAATAGAAAACGCAAGGATCCAATTTACATACCAAAAACCCTACACTCTGCATCCAGTCCTTGAGGCGAGTGTACCAAGCCAGAGGGGCTTGTTTAAGCCCGTATATGGCTTTATTCAATTTTAAGCAAAACTTCCGACGGTCAATGTCTAAACCTTGAGGAATAGTAAGGTATACTGTTTCCATCAGTGGTGCATTTAAGAATGCACTTTTAACATCTATCTGATGAAAATCTAAGCCGCTGAAGCTAGCATGAGCAATGAGTGCTCTTAGGGAATTCAACCTACCAGTCGGAGCATAGGTTTTTTCAAAATCTATGCCGGGGGTCTGAGTGAATCCCTGTGCACAGAGACGCGCTTTGTGTTCAAGAGCACGATTGAGATGGTCCTTTTTTATCTTGAAGACCCAAGTTGTACCTACTAGCTTGCAGTCACTCCTGAGTTCGATCACATCCCAAACTTCCAACTTCTTCATGGTGAGAAGTTCTTTTTGAATTGCAGATTCCCATTCAACTTTGTTTTCGCCTTGTACTGCTTTGTGGTAAGTTTTTGGAGCATCGTCAGTAGTTGTGAGAAGAGCTTTTGCTCTTCAAGAATAAGGAAGAATGTGTATTGGTTCAACATTCGAAGTGATGAGAGTTGGGTGACGTGGTCTGATGACTTTGACTCTTCTAGTCTTGTGGTTGTTTGTGACTTCCTCACTACTACAACGGTTCCTTTCATTGTTCAGAAGATCACCATGTTCAATAGGTGAGTTGGAACTGGATTCATTGGGAGATTCATCAGTTTGATCTTTGCTGGTCCTTTCTGAGTGAATTATGCTTTTGTCGTTACTTTCTCAATGATTTGGTATGTCCACATTGTCTTCTGAATTGGAAGGAGAATTCCCTTCTATTTGTCTGTCTGAGTAAGTATCAGCGAGAGGAAGAAACTCATCAATACCACCGATTGTCCAGTGTACGGAGGTCGTTTTTCCCGGTATGGAAGGAAAAATTCTTTTGTTGAAGACAGCATTTCTAGTTATTACGACTTTTAAGTCGTCCAAGCTCAGGATGCGGTATGCTGAGCCTTCGTTCTCAAAGCCTAGCAGGATCCCTTCCTGACCAGGGGAAGATAATTTCCAATCTCGCTGCCTTTTGAGATTGTGAATGACTGACTGACATCCAAATGTCTGGAGTCCAGTCAGGTTTGGAGAAATGCTGCTCCACAGAAACTGTGGAGATTTCCCATCTCTCGAGAGAGTAGGTGAGAGATTAGAGAGAAACACTGCTGTGTTTATCGCTTCAGCCCAGTATCCATTTGGCAGGTTAGTAGGGCTCATTAAGCAACGTGCCTTTTCCAGAATGGTGCGGTTTGCTCTTTCAGCAAAACCGTTGTGTTCTGGGGTTTCAGGTGGTGCAAATATGTGTACAAAACCACACTCATTTGCCAAAGCTTCAAACTTTTGGTTGAGGAACTCACCTCCTCTGTCGGATACCAGCTTCCTTATTTTGCAATTATGCCAGTTCTCCATGTGGGTTTTTGCTATCACAAATTGATCAAAGCAGTCCGATTTCCTTTTTAGAAATTTAATTATTTTAAATGACGTTGCTTGGTCTACAATGGTGAGCAAAAATCTAAATCCAGAAACAGATTCTGGAGTGATGGGTCCTACCACATCAATGTGAATTGTATCCATAGGAGAATTGACAGAGGTAAAGTGGTGAGTAAATGGAAGTCGATGAGATTTGTTTATCCTACAGGTCAGACATGAGGTTTCTTCTTCAGGTAGGCCTAAATATTTTAGCACTGTTTGACCAGGATGTCCCAGTCGACAGTGCCAAAGGTTTTTGTCAGACATTGTAAGTAGGGATGTCGGAAGGCTGTAAGTAATGTGCATCAGGCGGTTGTTGATGTCTCCTTTTAGGAGAGTTCTTTTGTTAGAAATGAGGCGGAAGGTGTTTCCTGTTCATTGTATGGTTAAATCTTCTTTAAACAGCTCAAGCAAGCTGATCAAATTGCATTTCAATTTGGGTACGTAGAGGCAATTCCTTAGATTTAGGAGTTGTCCTTCGCATTCCAATTGGACAGTGCCTATTCCTTGAGCCCATAGTTTGCTATTTGAGTGTCCTGTAGCTACTCTAGAGCAAATTTTCTTGAAGCAGTTGAGGAAGAATTTAGGAGAGTTGAACATGTGGTGTGTTGCGCCACAGTCAACAACGACCTGATTGTGAGCAGGAACAGATGATCCTCCTAATGTTGTGAGTGCCTGAGCTATTGAAAGATGGGCCGCAGGATTATTTTTCCTTTTCTTTTCTAAGCGAGAGGGTCTTAAATGTGGATTCTCTGCCCAGCAGTCTTCCTTTTTGTGTGTCGTGCATCGTTTGTTGTGCTTACCATTGCTGCAGTAGAAGATTATTTTGTGCGGTTCTGAAAAGGAGGTAATCAAGGCAGAGGAGTCGTGATCCTTTTTTGAGATGGAACTGTTACTGTGGCTGATGTGGCTAGCAAAGTCTTGAAGCCAAGACAGAATTATCATAGGCTTTTCAATAATGTCTTCGTTGAATGTAAGTGTCTCAACAAATTGATTTAGTTGGGAATTTCCTCCTAGCTTTCCTAACAAGGAGTACAAGATTAGTTCGTTAGGAACCACAATACTTACTGCGTCTAACTCCATCATGAGTTTACGACAGTTATCAATATAATTCTGTAAATTTCCATTGTAAAAGCAGCGTTGCCAGTCCATCCAGACTTGCCCTCTGTTGACAGCACGTTTGGAAGCATACTGTTTGGAAATCTTGGCCCAGAGCAGGTGTGAGTTTTCAATGGTTTCAGAGTTGACTACCTCTCTAAATACTCTTTTGGTGATTCTAGTAGTGATCAAGTTGATAGCTTCAAAGCTTGCCTTTTTCCATTTGTTGATAGAACTGGTTGAGGTATCATTGGAACGTGAATTTTCGCAAACATCAAGTAGGTCTCTAGACCTTAGGTGGATTTTCATTCTCATCTGCCAGTGTCCATAGTTTGTTCCATCAAGGATAGGTATGGTGGAGATATCCTTGATGTCTAGAGTTTTGTCGTTCATTTGTGTAATCCACTCTTTTGATATATATTATTATTATTATTTTTTATTCTTTTTATGAAAAGATGAGAGAAGACAAGACTGTAAATCTGATAAAATATGAGTGTATTGTAAGAGTGAATTACAGAAAAGATGATAACAAATAATATAATGATAGTGTAACAAGAAAGGTTTTTTGTGGTCAAGACTATCCCGTAGTCTTGCCCCATCATTCCTCCTCAGAAGTCGTTTATTTATAGTAGAGCTGAGTTATCTTTCATCGTTGATGATAGGGAGTCTTTTGTTATTGTCAGGCAATAACAATGGACTAGAGTTTTCGTCTGGCACGAGTTTATTCTGTAAGTATGAATCAGAGTTAGTTTCTGATCTCATGCTTCACTACCTGCGGTAGTCTTGGTGTTGTTTACGCTTTTTGGACTAGGGTGGTACTGACCTAAGCTCTTTATGGCTTATTTCTCAACACTTGGATGCAGATATTGCTTGAATTTACCATCTCTGGTAGGCAGAGTAAAGACCAACTTCCTAAAGGGAAGTTGACTTCTGGGTTGTTGTTGTGGGGGTCGCGGTGGTGTGCTGAAACAACTTCTAGTGTTCATAGCCATAACGCTGCCTGACGAGCCAGACTGTTCCCTGGCTTTCAATCAATGTGCTATTTCAGGGATGTCTCTTCCTTGGATAGATTGATATCCTTGCGTCAACGGCATTAGCAATTTGGTGAAAACACTGCTTGTTGTAGTGATGAAAAAACATTGCCATTAGACTGTCATTGCTCCACTGCCCGCCAATCGCAGTTTTCAGCTTCTTGAAATTGTCCTGAATTTTAGTATAGCCATTATCTGAAGTTTCCAAATCACTGGTGGCATCTACAATAGTGGTGAATAAATTCATGATGTGAGACCATGAAGTATGAGTGAAACGACTCCCAAAAAGTCGATATATCTTCCTTGCTGATGTAACATCCTCTACATAAGACAATAATAATTTGTCAATTGATCGGAGAATAAAAATTTGCACAGCATTATTACAGTATCGGAGTGTGTTGTCTTCCTGTACTTCAAAGTAGGCTTCATCCTCAAAAATGTCGTCAAATAGAAGACACAAAGACCTTGACCAGTGGCGAAAATTCATGCCATCTCTGGTAAGGTGGGGGGAGATGCTTTGGCCTAGTCTTTCCGTTTCTAAACATTTGCAAACTTGTGTATCTGTTTAATCAACATTAGCTAGCGCAGACCTCAGGTCTTCTAGATCAAGTTTTTAAGACAATGAAGCCATGACTGTTTTATAGAGTTTTCCCAATTGAGTTTCCACACTGATAAAAGAAAGCAATTCAGAATTGTGTGTGATGCAGCAGCAGCTTACTGAAGGCCCATAACCTATTAATCAATAGGGAGATATAAAAAACTTAGTAAAAAAATATAAGATGAGATTAACCCCCAAATGAAATGTTTTATTACCTATTAATCAATACGCAGATATAAAAAACTTAGTAAAAAAATATAATATGAGATTCACCCCCGAGGAAAAGAAAGTGTCCATCAGGGGTGTAAGATATATATAGTCTAATTACAAATCGTGTGGTTTGTGTATTGCATATTCATTATTGATCACTACTGTTCTAGATCGTTGCTTTTCAATAAGTATAACCATAGTAAAAGCTCAGTAGCCTTGCTCAGTACCTTATTATTGTTGAAGAATAGTAGTATAACCATATTAGAAGCTCAGTAGCCTTGCTCAGTAGCTTAGTATTGCTGAAGAATAGTAGTATAAACATAGTAAAAGAGCTTAGTAGCTTAGTACTATTAGAAAAATAGTAGTATAACCTTAGTTACAATCACAGTAGCTTTTCTCAGAAGCCTTGTATTATTAAAATAAAAGAAGTAGTGATATAAATCAAACATTAAAACTCTCAAAAGAAGAATATCTAGTAGTCTTATTGTTAGTATCAATATAAAAAAATCATTATAATCAAAATAAAAGAAAAAAAAATCTTATTAGGTTCAATAAAATAACAGAAAACCAGAAAAAAATATATTATCATTACTTTTTTTAAAATAACAAAAAAATTCTTAGTCTTTATTTTATCAGAAATTTCATTTTTAAATCAGAGTTTTATTGTAGTGTTATTGATAGGTCTGATTTAGAGACTTCTGATAAGTCTTATCTATTTGTTAAAGCCACAAATCTTATATTATTTTGTGATTCTCTGTAGGCTTACTATTCAGTATTATTCAGAGCAGAAGCTAATACACCTTAGCACCCATGGTATTGGACAATTCTGAAATTCAAAAGAGACTTACCAATTATTCTCCCTCAGGGTACTGCCTTATTTCATCCCACAAGAAAAGTAGTTCCCACAACGGCACTCCAGAAGTTCCTCAACTGAGGGCCCAATTAGACAGAAGACCCCATTAGGAAGGAGCAGCACCATCCAGGAAAGAAGGAAGAGGGTAAAGAAGATAAAGCACATTTTCAGAAGTAGTTGGAAGTTTTCCAGGACTTTCGAGGACCACTTTCAAAGGTCCTGGGGAATATGGTGAAGAGGATAAGGAGAATTCTGTGGAAGAGGCAGAGTCTGACGGTCCTGAAGGTGTTCCATCTCCTGTGGGGGCATCCCAAGGTACTGGATGAACAACTCTATCCCAGTCTAATCAGCCTGTCTCTCATCAGTCTGAACCATCTATATTGGCCATCATGCAGAACATGACTCAAATTGTGGCCAATCTTCAAGCAGCTTCATCTTCTGAAGCATAAAGACTACCAGCATTCAAGACTCCATCTATGAAGGCACCAGAATGCTTTGATGGGACTCAGCCCTTCAAAGTTAGAAGCTTCATTCAGTCTTGTCAATTGATTTTTCATAATGATCCTGAAACTTTCTCTCAATACAGAAATAAATTCCTTTATGACAATTCATTCTTAATTGGTAGGGCTGCAAAATGGATTCAGCCTTATCTTTCCAATCTCACCAATCATTACCCAAATTACCTTCTAAATTCATGGAATTTGTTTGAATAGCAACCGTTTACTTTGTGAGGGGACCCAAATGAGGTCAGAAAAGCTGAAGCAGAGTTGGATTCTTTAAGAATGAAAGAAGGTGGGCATGTATCACTATAAATTGCTGATTTCTGAAGTTTGGTCTCAAGAATTGGAGATTGGGGTGAAAGAGCTCTCATCCATCATTTTGGGAAGGGATTGCCATCCAGGATTTTGGATCAATTGGCCTCCCATCCTTCAAGAATTGACTCTCTTCAAGACTTAATGGACATTACCCTGGAGCTTGATACCAGGTACTGTGAGAGGCAAAATTAAAAGAGTCATAACCAAGAGAACAAGCAAGAAGCCTCAAAGTCAAATTCTTCTCATCCTCAAAATTTTTCAAGCTCAAGTCAAAAGAAAAAGAAGAATTTTCAGAAGAGGGACAAGCCCCATTTTTATTTATTGAATAAAGATTTCAAGCTGATGAATTCTGAAAAAGAAAGAAGAAGAACTCCCAGTGAAAACTCCTCTGAGTCCCCTTCCTTATTTGTGACTCACAATACCAAATATATGGTTGAGCTCCCTTCTTTCCCAGGCTTTGAATCGGAATTTTTAGTAATTGATACTCCCAAGGGAGAAGACCTCATACTGGGCTTTGACTTTCTTAATCATTTTAATCCATCTATTGACTGGAGGCAAGGGCCTATCACCTTTAATGCTGATTCAAAGGACTATTATGATCCTTCAAAATCTTTCAGTCATGACTTTTCTTCTTCCAAATCATGTGCAGCTCTGGTTGGTGATTCTAGAAAACCATCATTTTGGTCTTCTGTCCATATTCCTTCCCTTAATTCCCATCAGTCATTACTATCCTCCAGAGATAAATTCTTCAAAGAGATTCAAGATGTTGGAGAAGATAATCCTTTATCTTCACTTAATCTCCCTTTGGGAATATGGAGCTTCCTCCTTCATCTTATCATGACTCCCTGGAGGAGTTGTGGGATGAAGAGGAAGAGCCAGAAGAAATAGAAACTGTGACTAAGGTTGTTCCCTCTGCTTATCACCAGTATTTTAATGTATTCTCCAAGCTGAAAGCAGAGAGGCATCCTCCTCACAGCACCTGTGATCATCATATTAAGCTGGAGGGGTTTCTACCCCCAGTTGGCGTGATCTACTCTTTATCAAACCAAGAGTCAGATACACTCAGGGCCTACATTTCAGACAATATAGAGAAAGGTTTCATCCATCCAAGCTCCTCCTCAACAGGAGCACCTGTCCTCTTTGTCAAAAAGAAGGATGGTGGCCTCCATTTGTGTGTTGATTAGCGCAAACTCAATGCTGCTACCAAGAAGAAAAAGCATCCTGTTCCTCCTATGACTCAGCTTCTCACTGTTCCCAATGATTCTTCTATCTTCTCCAAGATTTATTTGCGTGGTGAATATAACCTGCTCAGAATCAAGGAAGGTGATGAACATTTCCCTTGTTTTAGAACTAAATATGGCCGTTATGAGTATTTGGTTATGCCATTTGGGATCACCAATGCTCCTGCCCCTTGCCAAAACATTGTAAATGATATTTCTTATGATCTTATTTATGTTTATGTTGTGGTTTCTTTGGGTGACATTATGGTCTTTTCAAAATATGACGAAGAGCATTTCAATCATGTGTCCACTGTTCTTTCCAGACTCAGAGGCAATAACCTCTTTGCTAAGGCATCCAAGTGCCTGTTTCATTTTTCTAGTGTAGGGTACGTAGGTTATATTGTTACTTCTGAAGGCCTTGAGATGGACCAAGAAAAAATCCAACAAATTCTCAATTTTCCACCTCCAAGAAACCTCAAGGCTCTTCCATATTTCCTTGTCTTTGCCAACTTTTACTGCCATTTCATCAAGAATTATTCAAACAAAATTAGCTCACTCACAAGTTTCCTCAAGTAATATTCCTGTTTTCCCCTCAATGAGGAAGCTCTTAAACAGTTTCATAAACACAAAAATGTTTTCACCACTGCTCAAATCCTTTCTCACTTTAATCCTTCTCTGCCCACCATTGTAGAGACTGATGCTTCTGATTATGCCTTGGGTTCTGTACTGAGTCAGGTCACTGACTCAAAAAACATCCTATTGCATTTTATATTCCCAAGCTTCTTACAGCAGAGCTCAACTATGAGATTCAAGACAAGGAACTCCTTGGCAAAGTCTGGGCTCTCAAGTGCTGGAGAGCTTAACTCCTTTGTCTTTCTGCCTCCTTTGAAGTTCTCACCTATCATTCTTAACGTCAATATTTCATGAAATCAAAGATTCTGACTCGCCGTCAAGCCCGCTGGGCTGAATTTCTCTCTGAATTCCATTTTCCAATCACTTACCACGCTGGCCACTTGGCTACCCTTCCAGATGCATTGTCATGTTGGGACAATGTTTACAAAGAGAGGAGTGAAGATTTCATCATCAAGAATCCAATGAATTATCAAAAATTAATTAAGCAAGATGCAATTCAAGCCTCAAAGTTCATTGCAGTCAAGGTGGATTCATTTTCAAATTTTATTTACTCAATTTAGAAGGAATTATGGAGCAATTCTCAATATAGAAGTATTCTTAAATATTTGGGTAAAGGTAAATCTGTTCAAGATTACTCTCTTGATTCCTCTTCCCAACTTCTCCTGTTAAAGGATTGGGTGGTGGTTCCCAATGACCCCACAATTCAACTCAGAATACTTCAAAAGAGGCATGACTCTCCTCTAGCTGGACATCCTGGCCAAGAGAGGACTCTTAAACTTGTCCGGCATGACTCAATTTATCAAGGATTATGTCTCATCCTGTCAACAGTGTTCCAGAAACAAAAATATTCATCACAGGAAGTTTGGACTCCTCAAACCTCTTCCAATTCCAAATGGTCCCTGGTTCTGTCTTCCAATGGATTTCATCACTCAATTTTCACTGTCCAATTCTTTTGACACAATCTTTGTCATAGTGAACAGATTCTCAAAGATGGAAGTTTTTATTCCAACAATGTCTTCAATACCTTCACTGTATTTGGCCCATTTATTCATCAAGAATATCTTTTCAAAGCATGGCCTGCCTTCAATAATTGTTAGTGATAGAGGTTCACTTTTTGTTTCTTCTTTTTGGACCGACCTTTTTCAGAAGCTCAATATCTCAAGAGATCTGTCAGCTGCTTACCGTCCAGAAACTGATGGACAGACAGAGAGGGTAGATCAGATACTATAACAGTATCTTTGGATGTATGTCAGTTATCATCAAGATGATTGGAACACCTGGCTCCCTCTGGCTGAATTTGTCTACAATAACTCTGTCCACTCTTCAACAAAACAATCACCATTTTCACTGTTTATGGAAGAGACCCTCATTTTGACTCAGTTCTCATCAGTCAAGATACTCCTGCTGGAAAGTTATCAACAAAAATCCAATCAATACAGCAAGATTTCAAGAGAGAACTTGAAGTTGCCATAAGAAGGTTTAAGAGGTATGCAGATAAATGTAGAGAAAGTCCAATTGTTTTCAATCCTGGTGACATGGTATGGCTTTCTTCCAAGAACATCAAATCAACTAGACCCACCAAAAACTGTCTGAAAGATTGTTGGGTCCTTTTCCAATCTTTAAGGAAGTCAGCACCAATTCCTACCATCTCAATGGAAGTCCATCCACCCAGTCTTCCATATTTCACTCTTAGAACCAGTCAATACATCAACCATCCCAAATAAGCATCGAGAGCCTCCTCTTCCAATAATCATTGAAGAAGAAGAGGAAAGGGAATTCTCTCAAATACTGTACTCAAAGCTCAAGAGGGTAAAATTATAGTACTTTGTGGAATGCAAAGGCTTCAGTCAAGACCCAGAAAGATCCACTTGGGAACTGTCAGCCTGTGACTCAAACCCAGAGCACAACCATGACATCCAAATACCATAAACCAATGGTAAAGCCAAGATACCACCAAAACATGGACCTGAGCCAAATTAACTCAAAAGGTATCAAACAAAAGAGGAAAATCACCTCTTTTCAAATATACAAGTCCCATCATCATAGGACAAAGAATAACAAAGTTATTCCTGCTCAAAGCTATTGCTGAGCATAAACCTTAATTTTCACCTCTAATCTGACATCCAGAGGCAGAGGCTTAACCCCATCAAATGGGTATTGGAATTGAATCTCTGAGTCAGGGCTATCCAATGGTACTAGCCAAACTGAGCTAGCACCAGAATTACAGATGTTATGACCAAAATAGGGTCATATAAGGGTGATTAAAATATTCACCTCTCATCTAACTTCTACAGTTTTAGTGTGAGATACCTAAAGTGGGGTCTTATTAGAAAGAGCACAATCAGGGCTATCTAATGGTACCATTCATTTCCCCATATGCTATCTAGAACAAAATATATGGAGCAAACAAGTTCCATACAGTTTTTGGACAAATCATAAATGTGTACAAGAAAGCTTGTACATGGCATAACTTTGCCATACTTAATGATAGCCATACCAAATGAGGTACCATTGTGTAGATCACATCCAGGGCTACACAATGAACCAATTTTGAGCTCGATATCTTAAAAACTGACAAAAGTATAGCAGTTTTAAGGTTAAAATTCCACAGTTTGGCCAATACAGCCTTACAATGGGATACTATCCCATAAGTATGATTATGAGGTGTCAAACGGACAAAGAAGTTTTATTATACTTCAATACCTCATAGTTAAGTCAAATACAGAGGTCCACACAGGTTCTGTACAGCTTCTGACGGGTCAGAAGCACCAGAACACACCTGTAAACTCCATTGGTGAAAAGTTTCACCCTGTATAGGGTAAAAATGACTACTTGTGGTTCTAAAACCACATTTCCACCCAATAACAGTCTGTATTGAATGTATATAACCACAAACCAGCCCCCAGTAGTGAGAATGTTCACTCTGTGATCGTGTGCAGAGGTAAACCACCTCCCACTACCCCAGAACAAGATAAAAGGAGGCTTTTCCCCACCAGGAAGCTAATCCAGCATCCTGTTCTTAGTATTCGTACATGGTATAACTTCTCAAAAGAAGTGGTACTCTTAGAATTTAACAGGTATAATTATAAATTATAATTATTTTAAACCAAAAGATAAACACTGCACCCAGGGCTATCAACAGTACTCACCATCACTAAATTCATTTAGTATAGCCCTTTTAACCATCTATTATCCTAATTCTCATCTTTACTTTTGTGTCACACTCATAGTTATAGCTTTTATTTATCATTGTAAAGCTATATCATAGAGTCACCCTGACATTTTGGGGGCCTGGCCTGGTTTTTGACCTACCTTAGATGCAATTCTAGCTTATTTTCACTATTTTTAGCTTATATTCAGGCTTTTTAGAGTTATTATCCTTGTTTTATTGCTTATTTTCACTTTCTTTAAGCTATAAGAAGCCCTGAAGGGGCTAATTTTGTGGTTTTTCTCTATTCTTATTTTTTCACTCAAAAATAAAAAAATATATAAAAAGCATAATAAAAAATAAAAAAACTGTATACATATCCTCTTTTGAAAAATAATATTTTTTCATTTTTGAAGAGTTATAAATATATAATTTATATTTATAAATATTCTCTTTTTATAATAAAAAAACCATATTTTATTATTGTTTTTTTTCATCATATATACAAAGTATATATTATTTGAATTTTTCTTGAAGAAAAACTCTGATAATTCATTTTTTCACCCAAATTGGCGTGAAAAATTGATTATTATCATTATTATTGATAATACCAATAATAATACTTCATAATAAAATAAAAAACCATATTTTATTATCGTTTTTTTTCATAATATATACAAAGTATATATTATTTGAATTTTTCTTGAAGAAAAACTCTGATAATTCATCTTTCCACCCAAATTGGCGTGAAAAATTGATTATTATCATCATTATTGATAATACCAATAATAATACTTCATAATAAAATAAAAACCATATTTTCTTATTGTTTTTTTTTCATAATATATACAAAGTATATATTATTTGAATTTTTCTTGAAGAAAAACTCTGATAATTCATTTTTTTACCCAAATTGGCGTGAAAAATTGATTATTATCATTATTATTGATAATACCAATAATAATACTTCATAATAAAATAAAAACCATATTTTATTATTTTTTTTCATAATATATACAAAGTATATATTATTTGAGTTTTTCTTGAAGAAAAACTCTGATAATTCATCTTTCCACCCAAATTGGCGTGAAAAATTGATTATTATCATTATTATTTATAATACCAATAATAATACTTCATAATAAAATAAAAATTATATTTTATTATTTTTTTTTTTAAATATATACAAAGTATATATTATCTGAATTTTTCTTGAAGAGAAACTCTGATAATTCATTTTTTCACCCAAATTGGCGTGAAAAATTGATTATTATCATCATTATTGATAATACCAATAATAATACTTCATAATAAAATAAAAACCATATTTTATTATTGTTTTTTTTTCATAATATATACAAAGTATATATTATTTGAATTTTTCTTGAAGAAAAACTCTGATAATTCATTTTTTTACCCAAATTGGCGTGAAAAATTGATTATTATCATTATTATTGATAATACCAATAATAATACTTCATAATAAAATAAAAACCATATTTTCTTATTGTTTTTTTTTCATAATATATACAAAGTATATATTATTTGAATTTTTCTTGAAGAAAAACTCTGATAATTCATTTTTTTACCCAAATTGGCGTGAAAAATTGATTATTATCATTATTATTGATAATACCAATAATAATACTTCATAATAAAATAAAAACCATATTTTCTTATTGTTTTTTTTTCATAATATATACAAAGTATATATTATTTGAATTTTTCTTGAAGAAAAACTCTGATAATTCATTTTTTTACCCAAATTGGCGTGAAAAATTGATTATTATCATTATTATTGATAATACCAATAATAATACTTCATAATAAAATAAAAACCATATTTTATTATTTTTTTTCATAATATATACAAAGTATATATTATTTGAGTTTTTCTTGAAGAAAAACTCTGATAATTCATCTTTCCACCCAAATTGGCGTGAAAAATTGAGTATTATCATTATTATTTATAATACCAATAATAATACTTCATAATAAAATAAAAATCATATTTTATTATTGTTTTTTTTAAATATATACAAAGTATATATTATCTGAATTTTTCTTGAAGAGAAACTCTGATAGTTCATTTTTTCACCCAAATTGGCGTAAAAAATTGATTATTCTCATTATTATTGATAATTTCAATAATAATACTTCATAATAAAATACAAATCATATTTTTATTATTGATCTTTTTGTCATGGTGTATACAGAGTATATATTGTTTAAATTTTTCTCAAAGAAAAACTTATACAATTCATTTTTTCACCCTAGTTGGAGTGAAAAATTTATTATTATCATTATTATTGATAATTTCAATAATAATACTTCATAATAAAATACAAACCATATTTTATTGATTTTTTAATTGGGAAAAGTTGATTTTATAATTATTGATATTTTCAATACTAATTTGTCCAAAGTGGGTTATAGATTCCTAACAAAACAGGCATTTAATCAACTAGCTGAAACTATCACTTTACAAATCAGAAATGATACCACCTTATTCCAAAGACTTTGGATTTTCAAGGGACTATTCCTTACAAAGAGAAACAACCATAAGCTGGAATAGAGGCCTGGAAAAGAGAGAAGTTGAAGTTGTTCACAGACATAATATATGGAAAGATGAAACATCATACACCTTCCAAGATGGGCTTCAACAGCAAACCTCCAGGAATGGCTTGCATAGAACAGTTCTTTCTAACCCATCAAATCTTCCAAGAACTTCTCCAATGGGGAATGGCAGACTGGGAATTCAAACCAGATCCCCACTAAAAAGAGCTTGTAGAAAGTATTCAGAAGATTTGCCTAAAAGAGATATTCTTCAGAGAACTTATCATAGACAAGAAATGGAACAAGAGATAACATACTCTGACCTTTTCAGGCTAATGAGGACTGGTAACCCAACCAGACTTCCTAGTGGCTTCACACCACTCAGGCACCAGCAGATCAGTGACCAAGAGGCACCATACTTTCCAATCCAAGATAGAATCCAGGAGAGGAAGAGGATCATAGGTCAAGAACAAGACTTCTTTCAACCAGAGGCAGAAAGAGTCAGATCCTATGATCAAGAAATTGTTGGACCTGTGACAAGAAGTACAAAGAAACAACAAACAGTTGTAAATACTTTTAATCCAGCTAGCAGCCCTATGATAAGGAATGATATCTCCACTCAGATGAAACACAATGTTGTGATAACTGAGAGTACCATAAGTAGTAATACTCTATCGTTACAATTTTCTAAATTTGTAGAACAAACTCAAAAAGAGTTTGAAAGACTCCATGAAAGTATTTCAAGGTTACAAGAGGTTTATACCTTACAAACCAAAACTATTCATACTCTTCAAGAGGACTATACTGAACTTTAAAAAGCCTCAGAAGATACCAAAAGAAGACTAAATCAAGTCTTAGAGGAGCAAAATCACTGCAAAAGGGATAGGGAATACCTGGATCAAGATATTGACAAATTGCTCAATTACTGCCAAAGAATGAAGCCCCAAACACAAGGGTATGTTTCTGGAAACACCACATACCACCAGGAAGACATAAAACCAGATGCCTTGTTAGAGAAGAAGCCAATATCTCAATCACAATACCAAGATGGAGATAATATGACTTATTCAGAGAAGGAACCATTAAAATAGCTTCCAGAGGCTTCAAGCTGGCCCACATTCTCTGGCATAGGAGAATATGATCATATGGAACTCATTGATTATATTGATGGAATCTTCACTGATGTACCAAGTATACCAGATTACTGGATTACTTCCAGATTAAATACAGCTTTCAAAGGACATGCTAGTATTTGGTACATAGGAATGAAAGAAATCCATGGAAGAAGAAACTGGCCATGGTGGAGGAGCCAAATAATGCAAAAGTACAAAAATGATACATGGATATGGCAGAAAACCCTTTCATTTGGAAATGATAGATACACAGTGGACAAAGATCCATATGATTGGTTTCTGAGACAGTCAAGAAGGCTAATAGCCATTGACCCTCACATAACAACAGAAATGAGAATTTAAAAACTGTTGACCAAACTACCAGGAGGCTTAGAGCATGCAGTAAAATGCAGATGGTCCAAAAAATCCACCTTGGATGAAATATCCAATACTTTGGAAGAAGTAAGTATTAAAACATCTATTGGTAGATACAATAGCCATAGTACTGGTGATAACAGGGAGAATTCAACCCTGGAAGCCAACGAAACGAATGATTCAGATTCTGAAATCACAACAGGATTTCACAACTGGGAATCACCCAATAACTATGCAGACAATTCTCCCAAAGACAAGGAAGAGATATTTGCAAGAGAGGAAGAAACAAGAAAAGACCAAGAAGGTCATGAATCTGACTCTGATAGTGTGGTGAATGGCTGTGGAGATAATTCATACAGTGAACCCAACCCCCATGAGGAATATTTAGTGGAATTTAAGAGCCATGGAATAGAGGAAATTGGTTCAGTCCACTCCCAAAGGAGGAAACCAATGACCAAACACCTGGATGTTTTGAAACATAAGCCACCAGACAGGGAGGATATGACAACAAGAAAGTTGTTGGCTCAAGGTCACATAAGCCATGCTAATACCTCCAAGAAGAGAGGAAAGTCTCATAAATGATGAGCCTTTTTTCAGAGGGAGGGTATGTCAGCCTGTGACTCAAAACCAGAGCACAAGCATGACAGCCAAATACCATAAACCAATGGTAAAGCCAAGATACCACCAAAACATAGACCTGAGCCAAATTAACTCAAAAGGTATCAAACAAAAGAGGAAAATCACCTCTTTCCAAATATACAAGTCCCATCATCATAGGAAAAAGAATAACAAAGTTATTCCTGCTCAAAGCTATTGCTGAGCATAAACCTTAATTTTCACCTCTCATCTGAAAACCAGAGGCAGAGGCTTAACCCCATGAAATGGGTATTCAAATTGAATCTCTGAGTCAGGGCTATCCGATGGTACTAGCCAAACTGAGCTAGCACCAGAATTACAGAGGTTATGACCAAAATAGGGTCAAATAAGGGTGATCAAAATATTCACCTCTCATCTAACTTCTACAGTTTTAGTGTGAGATAACTAAAGTGGGGTCTTATGAGAAAGAGCACAATCAGGGCTATCTAATGGTACCATTCATTTCCCCATAGCTTATCTAGAACAAAATATATGGAGCAAACAAGTTCCATACAGTTTTTGGACAAATCATAAATGTGTACAAGAAAGCTTGTACATGGCATAACTTTGCCATACTTAATGATAGCCATACCAAATGAGTTACCATTGTGTAGATCACATCCAGGGCTACACAATGAACCAATTTTTGAGCTTAATATCTTAAAAACTGACAAAAGTATAGCAGTTTTAAGGTTAAAATTCCACAGTTTGGCCAATACAGCCTTACAGTGGGATACTATCCCATAAGTATGATTATGAGGTGTCAAACAGACAAATAGGCTTGATTTATACTTCAATACCTCATAGTTAAGTCAAATGCAGAGGTTCATACAGGTTCTGTACAGCTTCTGACGCGTCAGAAGCACCAGAACACACCTGTAAACTCCATTGGTGAAAGGTTTCACCCTGTATAGGGTAAAAATGACTACTTGTGGTTCTAAAACCACATTTCCACCCAATACCAGTCTGTATTGAATGTATACAACCACAAACAAGCTCAAAGTAGTGAAAATGTTCACTCTGTGGTTGTGTGCAGAGGTAAACCACCTCCCACTACCCCAGAACAAGATAAAAGGAGGCTTTGCCCACCAGGAAGCTAATCCAACATCCTGTTCTTAGTATTCTTACGTGGTATAACTTCTCAAAAGAAGTGGTACTCTTAGAATTTAACAGGTATAATTATAAATTATAATTATTGTAGGGTTTATTATTGTAAACCAACAGATAAACACTGCACCCAGGGCTATCAACAGTACTCACCATCACTAAATTCATTTAGTATAGCCCTTTTAACCATCTATTATCCTAATTCTCATCTTTAATTTCGTGTCACACTCATAGTTATAGCTTTTATTTGTCATTCTAAAGCTATATCATAGAGTCACCCTGACAGGAACCAACTGAAAGCCTTGAGAATTGTCCTGAACGTATCAAGAATTTTCATTCCTTATATAATGACAGGCCAGGACCAAATTCTTCAATAGCTTGATTATTTTATATTTCTTGGTGGGGAGAGGAATTACCAAAAGAAAGTCCCACTCCTGGTATGCACCTTTAGAGGTATTCTACTCTTTTTTGTTGTAAGCATCACCTTGGCCACTCTGTGAGCACTCTGAAATTGTTGAACACAGATTTTTGGCCTGGATTTCAACATCAATTCCAAAATTATGGCCATTTTCACTTTGGAAAATGCACCATTCCTTTCCTTAATTTCTTTCCAAGTCTTTCCAATTCCAATTCATTCTTTCAGCAAATTTATTTCCTTTTTATGGCTCTGGCTGGAGTGGTAATTACCAAAAGTAAGTTCCTCTCCTGGTGTGAACTTCCCTGAGGGGTCTACAATCTTTCAAAACATCACCTTGACCACTCTGTGAGAACCTGGAATCAAATCTTCTTTTCCAGGTCCTTGGCAAATTCAAATCAATTGTCAACATCGGTGATCAATATTAAAACCTCCTCAAAATTCATTTCTCTTTATCTCTTTTCCTTCTCTTATTCTCATTTTCATTCTTTTATTTTGATTTGAAATTTTTCTTTTAATCATGTCAAATGTCATGTCAAAAATCCTCATTCATTTTCAAATCAGATCAATCATGAAGACCATGTCAAAAAAAGATAAAGAAAGTCCTGCGTCATATGCCTACTGTTCAATATCAGTATCAAATCTTATTCCTCAAAAGAACTCCTCCCTATCCCTCTCTCAAAATCCTTCCAAAAGCCTCACCAGGCTTCACCTTGTATTGGTGCTCAGGAGCTCACCATTTCAAGGTGGGGGTACTGTCACAACCATGGCAATTCACCCTCTTGGACCTCAATATGGCATATCCATGCCATATCCAGAATCATTGGCCAAATTGGCCATGTCATCTTTTTTGGCCTTTTATGGTCATTTCACTATCTGGGCCCAACTTCACTCCTTCATCATCATCAGGACTTTCCTGGCCAGGTTCTGCTTTTGGGCAGTCTTTTGTATTTTCCAGTCAACAGGGAAAATCCTGCCCAAAAGCCTGTATTTGGCTTTTTAAGCTTAAAATAAATATTTTCACATTTTGCAAATTTTTTCTTTATTAGCCATTTTAGGCCATTTGGCGCTTAATTTCAAGATTTGCGCATTTTGTGCATTTTTTGCACACTTTGCGCAAATGAAGTTTTAAAGCTGTATTATCAGTATTTGGCCAAAAACCCAAAAATGACCAAATCACCCATAAGACACTCTTTCACATTTGGAGCCACTCTTATCCTCCTGGCATCAATCCAAAAGACCTTTGGCAATTTCCAACCTCCAATAACCCAAAGTGCCATAAAAGGTGTTATACACCATTATGCATCTTTTTCACCAGAAATCCAATGGCACCAATATCAAATGGTTATTTCAACATTCCATCAGGTCATCAAGGCATAACCTCATCCAGAGGAATCATCAAGACTCAAGGACAAGTGTCAATCTCAAATACCAATGATGCCATCAGGAAATCATTTGTTATTCTCATTCACATTATTCCTCCAAGGAAATACTGGCAGTTCATTCCCAAGGGATATTCAAGAGGCAGTTCCAAAACAATTTTCCAAGGGTCAGTGCTATATCAATACACCTTGGCAACCACATTCATTCAATACAGTCTGGTTTCATCAAGACATGTATTTCATTCATACACAATGGGAATTTCATTCAACCCAGTTCATTTCTCAATTTGGCAAGGTATACACTTCATCAAGCAGTCAAATACATCTTCAAGGATTAAATACATACCAGCTATCAGCCTGAAGGAGTCAAGCTCTCAACCTTTCACATATACCAGCCTTCTTTGACCATGGGGGGTTTTCCCCAGTTAATTAATATATTTTTATTATATTTTATCTTTATTTTCTTTTTCATTCTGTTAAGTGAATACTGATATTATCAAGTCAGTCATTTAGCACCTCTTCCTTTTCTTTCTTTGCCTGTCAATGGATATTTGGTGGTCATATCCTTACTAACTTCATTGTTCATTTTGGCAGGTTGAAACAGTTATTAAGGACTTACTTGGTTGGCTCTTTGGCCATTTGGCTTCTATTTCCTCTTATTGCATCTCATCTTTGTACCTGCATATTTCTTAGAGGAACTCAATTCTTGTGTTTTGTTTTCTTTATTCTTTCGAGTCTTCCAAGCAAGCTCCCTGATTGCTGAGTTCCAGGACACTTTTTTTTCCACTAGAGCCCCTGTGACAATATGTGAGTAATTTAAGCCTTGAAAATAGTCAATAATGAAAATTTGAAGTTTTTTCCTCAAAAGAGATTTACCTTATTAATTAAAAAAGCATCCAGATAGTTTAATAAGCTTGGAAGAAATCATTTGTGGCGAAAAAAAACCAAATATAATAAAGGAAAATAAGTAATGATCACCACGAGAAGAAGGATTTTAATAAGAGAGCTATGGATTAATGTTTCATATTGAAAATTTCCCTTTACAAGATTCTTTTTGTTTTTTAGGGAGAGAATTTGTTAAAGGTTTGGCTCCATTTCAGTTTGAAAATTCCATGATAAAAGTAACTACTTTATATATTCTTAGGGTTTTGGAGGTTTATGCAAAAATGTTACAGGAATATTTTGATAGAAAAATTACTTAAAATTATGAAATTTTCAATAACCTGTTTTTCCCCTGAAAGGCTATGGAGCACCTTTTTGAAGCCATTTGATGAAAAAATGGTCAATTTTATCCATTTTTTTGTTGTAATTTGTATCTTCCTACTTCAAGCTTTCTGGAATTTTTTCAAAAAAAAAGAATTTAATTTATTTATTTGATGGAAGAGGGCCAGGGTGAGTTGTTTTGGATATTCCAAAGTTGAATTTTCAAAGAGAAAATGAAAAAATTCTTAAAAATATTGAGGGAGCTATCTGAAGAGAAATTTGTGTTTTTTTAATCAGATTGACACAAGAGACTTGAGTTGGCATTTTGGTATCAATTGAGTATGGTGCAAGAATCCCTTAATCAATGAAATGACTAAATGTGGACTGGACTTTAGAGATCAAATTTGCTTAGAAGTTCTCTTGAGTATTATATGACTATCATTTAGATAAAATTACCCATCTCATGATGTCAAAACTATTAATTATCCAGTGATTCAATGATAAAATTGAATAAAATTCAACTCCATTCCTGAAATTATTTCCGTAAAAAAGAAGTGAATTTATCATAAAATTTATTTGTAATTAATATTTATATGTTTAAATTAAAGTATTATAGCTATTTCTTGGAATGATCAGAGCTATGAATTATATAATGACTCCCCTTTTTAAGGACATCATTTGTGGATAATCGGGAAGCTGAGGGTATGGTCAAAGCATCCACTTCATTACCCCATTCATCCAAAAATTGAGGGGCTGACTATTCAGTCATGATTTATAAATAAAAAATAAAAATAATATTTCGTACTAGAAGTTATGCAAGTTAGGGTGTTTTGAAGAAACCCTTTCAAGGTAAGTTTTGTATTTTAGGGGTCATAGATTACCCAAAATTTATTTTTCATATTTATAGATGAAGAATGAGCTTAAAGGCAGTTATATATGTAAAGAGAGCCATACAGCTAGGAATATTTACTATAATCTGTGATTTATTCCAATTTTCTCTTGGGGTTATTATGCAAAATTAGTTGAATCCCAAGATTTGATTGAAAAAATCAGTAATAAATTTATGAAAAAATCTCTTAATATTTATTTTAAGAAGTATAATACTAGTTTGGAAATGAAAGTGTATCATTAAAGCTTAATTAATATCATAATATGTTCTTTATGAACTAAAACACCCAATATTGTGAGTAAGAACATATCATTTAGCTTCAGGTAGGGTTCTTTATATATGAATAATATTCATTATATAGAGGTTGAAACTACATATATATATTATTACAGCTATAAGTGAATAAAAACAAGATATATAAAATCTCTCAAAGAATTTAACTCAGAGTATATTGTGATTTATGATTTGTGAAGGAATTATTATTAATAATAAGGATATTAAATTTGGAATGATAAGAAATTGATACACCAATCAAGAGATCAGCTATGATCAATAAGATTTCTGTTTATCAACAAGATTGATTAATCTTGAAGAGGAATTACACTCTAGTATTCGATAATAATATGCATAGCTCCATATTTCTCATTTAAACTAAATATATTCACTATCAAATTGTTCAAATTTATTATTTATTAATATATTTACATAGATTCTTCAACAAATCAAATAGAAATTTTAATTTATTAGAGAAATTATCAATAATTTGGGAGCTTTTATTGATATATACTATAATAACTAGAAATATGCAGGCCAAAGGAAAAGATCTAAAATAATCTTGAAATGATGAAATTTCAAAACAAAAGATCAATCCTATGAAATACGGACAGGATTCATCAAGAAAAAACATATATATTTGACATATTTGTAAGAATTAGGGGAGATTACTCAAGGGTTGTTCCATAATTGTTCTAAAAAAGAATATACATGGAGACAGGAACTTAGTTTAAGGAAAGTCCATGTCACTTGTAGAGATTTAAATCACCAGAATAATAGTTTCCAAAGTGCTATAAGCTGGAAGGGTATTATTGAGGGAAATTTCACAAGTTTTGTGATAAAAATGGAAATTAACTCAATTTGACAGAGATTTAAGACCTAGTATGATTCTGGAATTATTTTTCCTGCATAGAAAATTTTCTTTTTTGAATACTTTTTTAATTAAAATAGGAAGAAATTCGAAATGAAATAACTAACTAGATTGAGTAAGGATAATAAAAATTAACTATTGAATTAAGACCTAATTTTACCTATAATATTGCACCATAGTCTTTTGAGAAACTCAGAATGCCGATGATATAAGAATCCCCATCAGTTACTTTATGAGGAGTATTTCATTTGGGCCCAAGCTATATTTATAAATTACTCATAATGGATTCTTTTACTATATGTATATATGACTTATATATGATTGGTTTTATCAAATAACTATGATCTGTTTAAGCTGTAGAATTTTCTTTTTAACAGAAAGTATACGAAATAAGAACAAGTTACTTCTATATATTTACCATTATTTATTAAAATCCTGTCAAAGCAGTATGCAAGCTGAGCTGTCTCAAGTATTTGAACTGGCAATAGCTTGCGAAAATAGTTCAGCATATTAATCATATTTCCGATATTCTTTTCTTAATTAATATTTGTATTACAATAAATTCTTTTTTCAAAACCAATCCATATTGATTTAAACATTGAATATCAGAATGGGAGCTTGGAATATTTTGAGTTTTATCATAAATAAATATTTTTTAATTAATTTCTCATGAATTTGATATAAACTTCATATTCAAAGCTATAATAAAAATTATTACCATTTAGTAAAAACCATTTTCTTGAAAGTTTATGCATAAATTGTCATAGGTAATGTAGGCTATGGAGCTACAATTCATAATTCACTCAAGAGTATCATAGATCACAAATAATATTCAACATTTATAATGGTAAAAAACTCTATTTGTTCAAATAAGAATGAAAACTAAAATATACATAATCATTCAATAAATTATATCTGTGATGTTTTCAAAAAAAGCTTATTATTCTTTAGGCAAGGGTTAAAATTTTTTATTTTATATCCTATCAGACTTACATAATTTTGAGTATCTCAAATTCTCTCAATTCTTTATTTTCTTTCTTATTGAATATTCATAAAGCTAAAGAAGATATAAATAGGACTAATATGTCTGTGACCCTGTGAGGTATGTATAACATACCCATAAGGCCATAAATGATTTTATATACAGCTGATTTAGTCTTCAACAGACTCTTCAATTGAATTTAAAATAAAAAATAACAAAAAATAAGTATAAATTTTTTTGGATGAACAAAGTTATAAATATTATGCCATTTTTGGATTCTACACCAAAAATGACCTAGGGTACACCCATAGGGTGTTATACCCAAAAAGATTATTTCTTATGTTATTGGAAGATTTAAGAATGTCACAGTACTAATGTAACTTCTTTAAAAAAAATTTAAAATTGTTAAATTTAAGCTTAAATAAGCTTAAATTTAAAGTTGCATAAGGTTTATGAAAACTTGCCAAAATTTTAGTTAAAATTGAGGTGTTGTGTATATTTACTGAATTGGCTAAGGATTTGCCATACAGAATGTAAATCCTGTGTGAGCTCAATTCAAAAGTTTTTAAGGCCATAGTATGGCTTTGAATAAATAAAAGGGAAAAATCCACACAAAAAGGTGGGACAAAGGGTGTGAGCCTTGAGGTATATTTTACATACCCAAATAGGCCACAATTATCTTAAAAATAAATTCTGAACTATGCATAACCCATAAGTCATGCATATATTCAAAATTAATCATTTTTTATTTCAGGAAAGATGTATAACCTTTTATTGAGTAAGTAAATCCATGGATATAAGGCCAGATTTGGATTCTACACAGAAATTCACCTAGGGTAGCTCCATAGAGTGAATAAGCTCAAATCAACTCTCTGAGGGGGTAATATGGACAATACTACAATACCACATCAAGGATGCGTGAAAATGTTTGTTTTTCTCTATTTCATGCAAAAATAATGGGAATGTGAGAGATCCCATGTTACATATACACTAAGAATAGTATTGTGCATGTTTTGGGCACTTAATATTATGGTATTCTTACATGCACTTTTGGTACACCCATAGTGGATATCTCACTTGAAGCTTAAGATTCTATTTTGACATAAAAAATAGGCAAGGGGGACAAAAGACATCAAAGAGAGCCAGGGTACCCAACTTCTGAGGCCTCTGAGGCGTGGACAGCTCCAAAGCTTGGATCCATGGCTGATATTGGCCCAATTAGTAAACTAAAACCTTTTGGGAACTTGGTTACCATGTTACAACTACAGTAAATTATAAGAAGATAGCAAATAACCTGCTATTTTTATGTGCCAAGGAGGTAAAGAACAACTTAGACTCCTGTAACCATTTCAATTCTTACTTACCTACCATTGATAAGCCCCAAAAGAGTAATTAAGACCCTTTTTCTACTAGTATCCATTGATTTACCTCATAGCAACCAGCCATATACTGCTATTTGCAATTCTACATAGAATTGAGGTAAAAAGTTCAAAAATTCATTAAAAACACAATTCTTAATTAATCTTTCTGAAAACTTCAGGACCAATTTAGAACTGTAGAATTCATATAAAAACCAAAAAGAACTCTACTTTTATATGTAAAATTGAAAGTCTTACTTACAGTCTATTTTTGATGATTCCACGTGAAACACAGAATCTTTAAAAATTTACAGAAAATACATTCTGTGGTGAAATTTCCAATAATATTGATAACTTTGAGAAATCAATTATTATTTTGGAATAAAAGAATATTTACAGTTGTTACTGCTTTTATTCTTAACCATAAATGGGCTGATAGTCATGTAAAAGCCTCAATTAAGTAATTATAATAATCTTATGTGACAACAAATGATGCACTCAATAATCCAAAAAGTTTCATTGTTCTCTCACTCACTAGTTTTTCAGTTTTCTCCATGACACACCTCTGAGCTGTCTTAGACTTAAAAGAGGCCTCCTATTGCTGTTTTTTGCACATCATCACATTATTATATTATACCTTTATTACTAAACAAGTAAGTATTAGTTAAAACTATTTATTGAGTGTTCTATTCTTTCAGAAATCAATCAGAAAGACGTGAAATCATAGAAATAAACTATATTTTGTTGTAAAACTGTTATAAATCAATTTTGATCCATTAAATCCATCATTCCACGTCAAATTTCTCTACTATTATCTTCTAAAAGGTTCATTGGATTAATAGTGAGTGATTTATCTCAATTATTAAATTTTTTTCTCTAGTAATATTTTTCTTCAAGAATTATCTTTATAATTATTCTTGTAAAGGATAATTATATATTAAAATAATTTTATTATTTTAATGAAAGAAGTTTTTATTATTGAATTCTTCTTGTAATTGATTCTTGAAGACACTTACTGCTTACTGTTATGATCACTAGTAGTGTGTAACATGTAAAAGGAATAATTATTTAATTATTTAATTGTGTTTATAATAATTTTTCATTATTATATTTCATAAGAACAGTCATAGTACTGTTGATGAATAGGAATATTATCAACAGTTTCATAGACACATCTTACAAACAAAAAATACCAAACGGGGCTGAGGTACCCAGCTTTTGGATCTTCAAGGATTAAACTAGGGTTGTCCACCTTTATTGGAGGATTTTCAACCTTATTTAAACTTTAAGATTAGACTTTGATCCAACCTTAAGGTTTAAACTGGTTTTATCCCAATTCAGACAGGAATCTCAAGCTGCCAAAGGATAAATCCCAATATGTAGGCTTGAAATTAAAGCTTTGAGACCTGCCAAAGCTTAAATAAGCTTGAAACCTTAAAGTTACAAGCATCACAACCATATCAAAAGCTAAGGTTTAGTGTGTATTGCTATTTTACATGGAAAATGAGAAATAACTTCAGAAATTGATTAAAAATCAAATTCTAAATGGACTTGCTTGAACGTTTCAAACAGCTTACAGCTTAGCATTGCCTATATATAAATTAAATTTTAAGTATCTTTTCTAAACATATTTCCTGGGTAATTAGCCTGGAAATTTACTCTTTTAATTTTACTTAAAGAAAATTAAGATTTCTTTAAAAATTGATTAAAAATTGAGTTTATAAGAGATTTCTGCTTGAAACTCAATTTTTGAGTTTTTCATGTGATGAAATTCAATATAAATAAACTTATTTGATATTAAAACTTGAAATAATTAACTTAAATGAGGATTAAAGCTACTTGGAGCTAGGAAAAACACTGGTAACTTTAAATTGGAATTAAAAATAAGTTACCTTAAGTTAAGAATCTCATTTTTAAGCATGGTTTTTCAGATTTGACCTGCACACGCCCTTTATATCCGGTATGAATTATGAGAGCTGCTCTTTAGAAATAAAAAGAGTCTTTTCATCACTGTTTTTGTCCATCATCAATTATCAATCCAATCATATTAGACATTTAAACAGGTAAAGCTTTATTATATATAAAATCTTATTATTAAAGTATTTCTTAAGTTTTTTATTCTTTATAAATCTTAAATTAAAGAATTGAAATCATAGAGATCATATTATTGTTGTAATCAACTATAATCTATTTTATTTTATAAAATTATTGTCTTTAAAATATCTTTTAAAATCCACAAATTCCTCTCAAAAACTCTTTAATTATATTTTTATTATAAAAGGCTGTTTTATCATTTAAAATATTGATTTTTGTCGTTTTTTTAACTTATAATCATTATTTAATATAATAACTGTTGTTGTTTGACCTGTTGTATTAAATAAATATTATAAGTAAGTTCTTTCTACAATTCTATATCTTTTTTATCTATTATTAGTTTTATTATATAGAGTTTTATATAAGAATTATTTCTGCACAGTGTGTGTTATAGTTATTTTATAAATAATATTTATATATTATTTATAAGTGGTTAAATATTTATATTTTCCATGTGTAATTGTCCCATTAAGAGCTTTACACTTCTTATAGCTATAATTGTCAGTGACTATAGCAATAATAGAATAATTAAAATTTATTATAATTATTATATTTTTTTCATTATTATTTTATATAATAATACTTAAACTTATTTTTTTATATAATTATTTTTATTAATTATATTTAAATTTGTGGCTATAATATTTTATGATATTATATTTTTCTACTGAGGACAGTCATAGTACTCTTCATATTGTTACTATTATCAAGCGTTTCATAGATAAACCTTACATTTTGGAGCCTTGCCTTGATTACAACCAATTTTTGGGACATAAATCATATTCTGGACCTTATTTTAATGTTTTTGACGTAAACTTTCCTTATTTACTTTGATATTGGCTTTTTTGGCACTTATCACTTATAAATAATCTTTATACTATTAATAAAGTCATTTTTTCTCAAGAATATTGTTTGAAACAATATACTATTGAGTGACTTGGAATAAATTCCTTTTTTCTGACTAGTGGCTCTTTCACACCACAGACTTGAAATTTATTCTTTGAGTTATTCTAGTATAAAGTGAATAATAATAAAATTTTGATTAATAGCTTATTCATTGCATAATGATTATTCCTTTAAAGAAAATATAAAATCAAATAAAAAAATTAAAAATTAAAAATGTTTACTAAAAACATTTTTTCTTGAATCTTAGACATTTTTCTTTATTTTTGACATAATTTGCCATAGTTTACATTAAAACAACTTTATCCAATAAGTTGAGCTTATAAGTTATTCTTATTGTTTGATAAAATAACTTATATTTGTTTTTTTTCTCTAGTTTCATCCATCAGATAAAGTTCTTCAGACTCTGAAGCCTCAGAGTGTAGTATTGAAATTCAAATTAGCCCAGCACCAAGGGGTTTAATTACCAAAGAACCCTTTAAAGGTCCATCAGGTGAATTCAATCCATTTCTTAGTCTTAAATTGCTTTATATTGACATTAAATGACTCCTACTAGACATGGAAGTAATTACTCCATCCAATAAAATGGATCTGGACCTGAACATTCAAGTCACTAATCCAAAAGACAAGAATGTCAGCCCAGAGGAGAGACACAAATGTAGGATGCAAGAACTTCCACCAGTTCCCAAAGTTTAGACAGCACCTTTGAAACTGTTATTGAGAGTCCAGAAGCTGACATAACTGCTATTGCTGTTGTTAGACCTGAATCACTTTCTACAGGAAACAATAAAGATATACCAGTATCAGTAGAAGAACTGGTTTATGCAAGCAAAATAGCAAGAGTGGGAACTTCTCCCAAGTCTTTGGATAGGCATCATGAACTCATATTCTCAAGTGAAGAAGCTCATGGGGCCAGAAAAGACAGAGGGACTTCTGAAGGGTTGAGCACCCATGTCTTTCAAAGGAAAAGTCCAACAGATAAAAGCTTGATTGAAAAACCAAAGCATGTTATCAAAGGACCAGAAGAAGAAGTTGTCCCAAGCGAAGGAAAACATCCCAGTGAAAGCTCCCCAAGCCTCCACAAGCAAAAATCTGCCTCAAAAAGTGCCAAAAAGCCCAAGAAAACCCAAAAGACCAACCAGAAGGGAAAGCCAAAGGCAAAGAGAAAGTCAAAGCCCAAGTGGAACAAGCTTTACCCTCAGAATTACAGGATTCCCAAAAAAGAGAAGACAGCCATGGACAATGTTTTCAATATGGCAAGAAGTCTAATGGAATTCAAAAACAAGGAGGAGGAGAGATTGAACCAATATTTTCCAAAGAAGTAGACCTTGTAAAGCTTGTAAACCAAATTGAAACTTGTAATAAAGAGATTATAACAAAGTTTAAAACATTTGAGTATATCCAACAAAAGCTGGGTAATGTGATACTACAAGTAAAAGAGTCACAAAAGACCATTATTGGCCTTGAAAATGTTAATAAACACAATATTTTGTCTTTGGCACAAATTTGTGCAAGAATTGAGTCTAAGGTTACCTTACTCAACCAACCAGATGACAATTCTATATCTTTTATAGCTAGACGGTTGAAATAATTAAGAATACAAGTTCAAATCTTGGAAAACTCAACAGGGCACAATGCAGCTCTTTTCCAAGAACAATTGGAAAAAAGTGATAAAGCAATACTTGAACTGAAAGAAGATATTCAATTCATTATTAATAATATATCATTGAAGAATGATTTGCCAAGACAGTCTAAACCAATTCTTGACATAAATTTGCTAAACTTGAATAATGACTTACATCATACAATTTCAAGTAATGCAGAAGTGGAAACTGCTTGCAGTCTTAAAGACATTCCAACATTAGAGGAATGGCCAACCTTCAGTGGTGAAGGGGAATTTAATCATATAGAATTCATAAAAAACAATTGATAAGTTTAAAGAAGACTTTAAGATACCGGATGAATACATAAGTGCCAGATTACACTAATTGTTTACCAAATCAGAAAAGAAATTTTATTACAAAATGAGAGAAGACCATGGTAAACATTCTTGGCCTTGGTGGAAAGGACAAATTATTTCTAAATGGAAAAATGATTCCTGGAGATTTAAAATGGAGAATTCTTTTGAAGGAGCCATTTTTAATATTGAGAAGGACAAGTGCATGTCTTGGTTTCTTAAACAAAAGGACAGATTAACTGCCCTTCATCCTGATATGTCTGAAACAATGGTACATAAAAGGATATTGAGAAGGTGTGGTGGTGACCCTGAGCATGCTATAAGAAGCAGATGTATTGAGCCTTGCTCTACAGAAGATTATATCAATGCTATGGAGGACATCACTACTAGAACAAAAATTGGTAGAAATTGGTATAAACCCCCGATGGACAACAAGACCAGTGGAAAACCAATTCCAAAACCAAATAAACCACATGACAAAGCTCCTTTGAAATGTCATAAGTGTGGAAGTATATCTCATTTGGCTAATACTTGTCCCAAAAAGACAAGAATCAATGAGATAGAAGTTGAAAAAGATGACACAAAAGAAACAAATGATGTCCCTGTACATGAAAGTGATTCTGATCCTTCTGAAGAGGAGCAAGTACCAGATGAAATTGGTATAGAGAATATTAATTTTTCCTTTGAAGTCACAGAAGTGCATACTCACTTACCACAGTACAGTGATGAATGTATGGATCTCATACATGTGCAAGATGCTAAAATGCAGAAAGCCAAGCCAGCCAGAGGTAAAGGCTATACAGCTGGATCATCTTGTATCACTAATATTTTGACAAACAACAGAGAAGCCAAGATTCATCTTGACTCAGGTGCTTTTTGTACTTGTGTTGGAAAAGATTATCTTGACAAGGTTTATACCAATTGGCAAGATAAGTTAATACCAATTGAAGGTATGAAATTCAGCAGTTCCAGCCAAAATATGCACCCCTTGGGTATATTTGAAGCAGAAATGATATTCCCTCATCCTGCAGGAAGTATCAGAGTGAAAGTTGAATTTGTTGTTATTAATGATTGTACTTCACAACACTTTATACTTGGAAATGATTATCTCAACATTTCTGGTATTGATGTTAATAATCATAAAGACAGGTATTTCACTATAGGGGAAAAAAAAGGCAAAATTTTGCTTTTCCTCCAGAAAAAATAGAAATAACTGTCATTAGACAAGTAAAAACTGTTAATAAAGAAAGATTTGTGTCAGATAAGTTGATTGAAGTACAAATTGGTCCTGAATTAGCACCAGAAATGAAGGAAGAACTTATTGAAATTTTATTTCAATACATGGAAGCCTTTGTTTCTGATAATGAACCACTTGGGGATATCAAAGGCCATGAAGTGGAAACTATGCTTAATGTGGAAAGACCTTACCCTCCACTTTTGAGAAGACCAGCTTACCCAGCTAGCCCTAGGGCCAGAGAAGCATTAGAAAGTCATATTAATGAACTAATGAAACTGGGAGTTCTTAGAAAAGCTGGACACAATGAAGAGGTAGAAGTCACAACTCCTGTAATCATTACTTGGCATAATGATAAATCAATGATGGTTGGTGATTTTAGAGCATTGAATACCCACACTATTTCAGATAGGTATCCAATTCCTAGAATCCATGAGACTGTGACTCAATTATCCAAAGAAACGTTTATCACTTCTATGAATTCTCTTGAAGGTTTCCATCAGAATGTTTTAAGACCTCAAGCTAGGAACGTATTGAGGATTATTTCTCATTGTGGTATTTATGAATACTTGAGGATGCCTTATGGTATTAAAATGAACCCTCTCACTATCAAAAAATGGTGGATACCATTTTCCCACATGAATTATCAGAGGGATGGTTAATTATTCATATTGATGACATTATCATTTGTTCAGAAACCTGGAAATTGCATTAAGAGAGACTTTCATTTGTACTTAAGAAAATTTGTCAAGTGAACATGAAAATATCTCTTAAAAATGTAATTTTGGGTTTCATGAGATGAAAGCTCTAGGACATGTAGTCTCAGGACTGGGCCTTGGTGTTGATAAAAACAAAGTGGCTGCAGTGTTACTGAAGCGAATGCCCCAGAACAAGAAAGAAATGATGTCTTTCTTAGGGTTTTCCAGTTATTACAGGAAACACCTTAAGTATTTTGAAATCCATGTCATATCATTTTACAGAATTTGTGATCAACAAACTGTCTTTGAAATGATACAGGAGAGGATGCAAGCATATGAAAAAATCAGATATGCCTTGACCAATGCACCATTATTACTGATGCCAGACTGGAAACTTCCTTTCAAGCTGAATATTGATGCATGTGGTCAGGGCCTAGGTGCAGCTCTTCATCAAGCTCAAATTGTCAATGACAAACCTTATTAAGGTCCAATTTATTTTAATTCAAGACAAATCAAACCTACTGAGGCCAGATATGGAGCCAGCGAAATGGAGTGCCTTTGCCTTGTATGGGCTCTGGAAAAACCTCATTATTATCTTGATGGAAGTGTGTTTGAAGTAATTACTGATTGTAATGCAGTAAAATCACTTCTTAAAATGAAATCTCCAAACAGACACATGTTAAGATGGAAGATTGCTATACAGCAGTATAGAGGTAATATGACTATAGTACATAAAGTTGGAAATATTCACAAGAATGCTGATGGCTTAAGTAGATGGGAATTGCCCAATACACCTGACAATCCTGCCTATGTTCCTACAGGTGCAGAACCTCAAATTCCAATCAAAGGAATTAAGATCACAGATGTTGGAACAGAATTCTTTGAAGAAGTTAGAGATAGCTACAAGCTGGATAAGAACTGTCACATTCTTACTTCTCTACTTGACAAAGATTGCAAAGATGCAGCTTTGGCTAATTATCTGGATGATATTTGTAAAACATCTTATTACAATGGAAGATTCCATTTATTTGATGGTATCTTATATCATAGATCTAAACACACATGTATCATGGTCCTGTGTAGTAGAATGTTAATTAACACAATAATGCTATAATTCCATGATGACATTTATTCTGGACATCTGTCTGAAGACAGAACAATGGAAAGAATTAAGACATGTGCCTGGTGGCAATCTTGGAGAAAAGATGTCATTGAGTACTGTCATAGTTGTGATAGGTGCTAGAAAGCCAATAAATCTACTGTTAAGAGGTTTGGATTAATAGTTCATATCCAAGATCCAAGTATCCCACGGGAAGTGGTTCATATGGATTGGGTAACTGCTTTACCACCTGGAGGTGATAAAAGTTACAATGCATGTCTTGTCATTGTAGACAGATATAGCAAAACACCATTCTTTTTAACATGTCATAAAGATGAAACTGCTATGGATACAGCTCTTTTGATTTGGAATAGAGTCATACCCCATACTGGTCTCTCTAAAAATATCATTATTGATAGAGACCCACAATTCACATCAGCCGTATGGACTAATTTACATAAGCTTTTGGGTAAAAGATAATCATTCTCAACAGAATACCATCCACAAACAGATGGGTTAGCAGAAAGAATGATAAAAACCCTGGAGGACATGATCAGATCATTTTTTGCTTATGGCCTGGAGTTTAAATATTCTGATGGCTTTACCCATGATTTGTGTACTGTTATACCAGAATTTGAATGAGACTACAAGACTTCCATCCATGTGTCAAAAGGCAAAACTCCTGGAATGTTGGAAAAAGGATGGAACTCTAAGCTTCCAGTTGATACTTTGAAGAAAGATTTAGTTGATATTCATCCAACTTCTTCAATCTTTAAGTTATTTATTGATAACATAAGGCATCATGCAAATTAAAGCATGAATGATGCCTTTGAATATGCTAAACAGAAATGGGATAAAGGTCATGAAAACCCAGAATTCAATGTAGGAGACTTAATACTAGTTTCAACCTTGAGCTTTAATAATATTAAAGGTCCAAATAAATTGAAAGATTCCTTTTCAGGATCATTTATTATTAAAGCCCTTCATGGGCCAAATCTAGTACAAGTAGAAATTTCATGGTAATTGGAAAACAAACATCCAACTTTTCCTGTTAGTCTGGTAAAGCATTACACTTCAAGTGATAAGGAATTATTTCCTTTGAGAGATGAAACACCCTTAGAAGTACCTCCACTTGATCAAAGTGAAGAGAAAAAAGTACTAAAAGTCTTGAAAGAAAAAAGCCTCAGGGGAAAAAATAAAAGAGAATACTTGGTCAGGTACAGAAATCCACAACATGAAGATGAATGGATTGTATCAGAAAAGATACCTGATTCCCAAAAGTTTCTCAGAAGATTCAGACATTAGAGAAGACCAATTCCTCAATAAAATATCTGAATTGTGTGCTTGACATACTTGAAAGTATAGGTAGAGAGGTTGGACAGTGGATGATACCCCCCCCCAAATTAACCTGGGGGTATACTACTAAAAGAAAATTGTGGTACAATTGTTTTTGGTGGTAGGGAATATGAGCCTGTGAGGTATGTATAACATACCCATAAGGCCACTAATGATTTTATATATAGCTGATTTAGTCTTCAACGGACTTTTAAATTTAATTCAAAATAAAAAATAACAAAAAATAAGTATAACTTTTTTGGATAAACAAAGTTATAAATATTATGTCATTTGTGGATTCTACACCAAAAATGACCTAGGGTACACTCATAGGGTGTTATACCCAAAAAAGCTTATTTCTTATGTTATTGGAAAATTTAAGAATCTCACAGTACTAATGTAACGTTTTTAAAAAAATCTCAATTTGTTAAATTTAAGCTTGAATAAGCTTAAATTTAAAGTTGTATAAGTCTTATGCAAACTTACCAAAATTTTAGTTAAAATTGAGGTGTTGTGTATATTTACTGAATTGGCTAAGGATTTGCCATACAGAATGTAAATCCTGTGTGAGCTCAATTTTAATTTTTTAAGGCCATAGTACAGCTTTAAATAAATAAAAGGGCAAAATCCATACAAAAAGGTGGGAAAAAGGAAAAAGACCAAACAGGGCTGGGGGCCCCAACTTTTTGGATGTGCAGGGATTCAATTAAGGTTTTGCACCTGTATGGGAGTATTTTCAACCTTATTTAACCCTTAAGATTAGAATTTGATCCAACCTTAAGGTTTAAACTGGTTTTATCCCAATTTGGACAGGAATTTCAAGCTGCCAAAGGGTAAATCCCAATATGTGGGCTTGAAAGTAAAGTTTTGAGACCTGTAAAAGCTTAAATAAGCCTAAAAAGCCCAAATAAGGTTAAAACTTTAAACTTACAAGCATCAAAACCTTATCAAAAGTTAAGGTTTAGTGTGTATTGCTATTTTACATGGAAAATTAGCAATAATTTCAAAAATTCATCAAAAATCCAATTCTTAATGGATTTGCTTGAAAATTTTGCGCAGCTTACAACTTAATATTATATATATATGAATTGAATTTTAAGTATCTTTTATAGAAGGATTTCCTGGTTAATTTGCCTGGAAAGTTACTCTTTTAATTATACTTAAAGAAAATTAAGATTTCTTTAAAAATTAATCAAAAAATTGAGTTTAAGAGATTTTTGCTTGAAACTCTATTTTTACGTTGTTCATGTGATGTTCTTTAAGATGAAAAAAAACTTAAAATAATTAACTTAAATGAGGATTAAAGTTACTTGGAGTTAAGAATAACACTGGTAACTTTGAATTGGAATTAAAAATAAGTTACCTTAAGTTAAGAACCTTGTTTTTAAGCATGGTTTTTCAGTTTTGACCCAAGCACTCCCTCTATATCCAGTATGAATCATGAGAGCTTATCTTTAGACATAAAAAGAGTTTTTTCATCACTGTTTTTTTCCATCATCAATCATAAATCCAATCATATTAGACATCTAAACAGGTAAAGTTTTATTTTATATAAGATCTTATTATTAAAGTATTTCTTAAGTATTTTATTCTTTGTAAATCTTGAATTAAAGAATTGAAATCATAGAAATTAGATTATTGTTTTAATCACCTATGATATATATTTTATTTTATAAAATTATTGTCTTTAAAATATCTTTTAAAATCCACAAATTCCTCTCAAAAACTCTTTAATCATATTTTTATTATAAGAAGATGTTTGATCATTTGAAATATTGGTTTTTGGCATGTTTTTAACTTATGATTATTATTTAATATAATAACTGTTGTTGTTTGACTTGTTGTATTAAATAAATTTTGAACCTTTGAGATATGACCACATACCCAAAAAGGTCACAAGAAATATTTAATATAATTATACATCAAAAATAAGTACCTTAAAACTACAAAAATACCATAAATTGGCATAAAACTTGGTTTAACTTAAAAACCAAGGAATAAACATGTGAAATAAATTATACCATTGGATTACCCATGGTAAAATACACATATACCATTTTTATGGCATATCTGTAAAGTCAATATTTAATACGTTATAAGTAATAATACCTTATAAAAGACACAAATCCTTATTTATTTCAAAGACCAATGAAACAACATGTAACATAAATGGTACCATTGGATTCTCCATATAAATTCACATATAAAACAATTCAGAAGCTAAGCTTCAAATTAAATACTTAAGGAATTAACCTGAATATATGCACTTTTTTGGTCAACTCATATATTCAAGGATTTTAGCTAATATCTCTTGAAATATACATGATAGAGTGATGAACCAAAAAAAATGTCATCACGTAATTACTGTAGGAATACAGAAATGAAGTTTATTTCACAAGTTATAAACAAGGTTGAAACCTGTAAGGAATTATTGATTAAAATCAACAGAGCTGTTGACCACTTTGTTGTGAAAGTGGTCCAAACTTGAAAAAAATTAGACAGTTGGATTCTACTAGTTCATTCGTGAGGAATGATGTCTTTTTTATTATAATATTCAAGGTATAACCCCTTGAAATTATAGTTTGAAGTTTAAAATATTAAATTTTGACAGAAAAGATGAGTTACAAGAAAAATCATGAAAAATAGAGTTTTGATGATGTAATGAAATGCTCTTGGAAGAATAATAAAGTTATGTCAAGATATTAGAATTCACTCTCTGAATGGCTTTAGCGTGTAAATCTTAAAAGTTGTTAAGGATCAAAGTTTGAGCTTAATTTGATCATTTATGATCACTCACTGTAACCTTAAAGTAAGTTTAACAGTCATATGAGTGATAGAATTGGTGAATACTATTAGTTTATGATTAAAACTAATAAAATTCACAAATTCTGGGGTTCTTCCAAGCCTTTGACATCATCAAACTTAGAGTTATAGTGATAACTCTAAATAATGGTGTAATAATGATGTAATATGGTTTGATCATGATGTAATCATCACCAAACCTTAAAATATTGATCAATTCTGGTGGATATGATCAGTAAACGTCTACTAGAAGCCTGTTGGACTCTAGGAGGGAGGTATTTACTATAAATAGAGCTCTTTTTACTCTGTTTTCCCCTCAGGCACATCAAAAACATTAAATAAATACAATTAAAAAGGTAATATCTTTATTCTTTATATATAAAACTTTTATATTATTAAAGACCAAAGATAATCTTATTATAATCATCAATTTTGATGTGATTAAATCATTTATTTAATTGTTTTTGTTAAAAATCTCTCTAAAAACTCATTTCCACGTAAAAATCAAGAATATTTGTAATTTTCTCTATTTTTTATTGTAAATACAATTTGGATAAGTTGTATTTACATTATTTGGCGTAGAATATCTCAAAATTATTATATTAAGTATTAAAAGTAGGTTATTTTCTCTTATTATAATAATTTTCTCTTTATTATTCTTTTAATAATTATTTAATTAATATAAATAGTATTTATATTAATTTATAACTTTAATATTGGTAATATTATTGTTATTAATTGTTTTTTATTAATAAAGAACAATTTTTTATGCCTTTATTATTTTTTTGTAACAATAATAAAGTGCCATTAAATATATTAATTATTTTATATTAATATATTTATTTTATTATATTATATTTTATAATATAAATTATATTATCATATTTTACTGATAATATAGTTATTTTTATGCCATAATTATGATATTTTACTGATAATATAGTTATTTTTATGCCATAATTATAATAATTCTTTATTATCATAATTATTTTTATCTTATTTATTTCATTTATAAGGACAACATAGTACAATAAGTAAAATATTGGTAATTTTTACTTATTGTTTCATAGTCAAACCTTACATTTGGGGGCCTGTCCATGATATTTACTCTAAAAGACCTTTAAAAAGATTCTAATTGGGCTTATCCAATAATAAATTATACTTATAATCATAAAATTACATAATAATTTTATATTTGTTGATTTTAAAAGCTATTGAGGCATTTGGAAAGCAATTGTACTGTCTTACACGTGGTTCTTCACATCCTTAGACTTTCAAAAACTTTCTTTGAGTGACTCTAGTGATTAAAAAAGAGATTTCATAAATTAAAAATAATTTTATATTATAAATTAATTTTATAAAAAGAATCATATTCATTTTTTATTTTTAAAAATAAAAATATTAAAAATATTAAAACCAATAAAAAAAGTTATTTTATTCATTTTAATTTCAATTCCTTAATTATTTTCATTTTTTTTAATAAAAAAAAGATATAAAAGCAATTTTTACGTGGAATATTGCCATATCTTACCAAAAATAACACTTTTATATAAAAGACTTATATTTATTTGTCTTTTTTAGTGTTTGAAGACAACCCAACAGAGGACAACCAAACCACTGTTGAAAGATTGGTGGAAGAAATTTGTCAAAGTTCTCCAACACCAATAATTACCAAGAAAAAGAAAGCCAAGAAATTGGACTTTCCAGGACCCACCATTCAGGACTCTGAAGGTGAGTACCTCATTCATAGATTGCCATAAGAAAATTCCTGTTCTGAAATCCTCTTATTTCTTATTTTTCTTATAATATGACTACCAGAAGAGGCTCCCAATACTCCATCCAATCAGATGGAGCCGGACTCAGAGGTAGAATTGATTCCTCAAAAGGGAAAAGGAAGGGCAATATCCCCAGTGGAACAGAATCCACACAAGGAAGTGCCTTATCCCAAAGGCAAGTCCCAGAAATGCCCATGATATCTGAACCTGAATTGGAACTAAGTATGAGTAACTCAAACAGGTACAAATCACATTCAGAGGGCTCAAATAGACATTTACATGAGCCAATACAAACAGTACTACACAGTGTACAAGGACAAAGATTGGGAAATGTTGCCTCAAATACACCAAGGAGTGATGAACTCCTGGCACATCCTGAAAAAGTTCCTCAAAGAGGAGGAAATAGTGAGATACTCCAATGGATGGAATCCACTATCATCCAAACCTCAAATCAAAAAGATTGAGGAGTATCATGCCAAAAAGAAGGAGGCAACCAAGGAAGAAGCCCCAGTAGCTTCTACCAGCAAGCCCCAAGTCAACCCACCTCCCCAAGAAGGGAAGAAGAACAAGAAAAAGAATTGGAGAAAACCATATTCCCCAAGCTACAGAATCCCCAAAATCCAAAAAGATGCCATGGACAATGTCTTCAACATGGCCAGAACCTTGATGGAATTCAAAGACAAGGAGGAACAAAGAATGAGACAACCCCATTTACCAAAGAAATAACCTTGTCTCCTGATGTTGTGAATACTTTAACAGAGCTTAAAAATAGTATTTTACCTCTTAAAGACATTAAAAATAGTTTATTATCTTTCCAAGAAATAAATAACAGCTTATCATCTTTAACAAAACTTGTTGCACAAAATAAGAAAGAAATTGATAACATAAAATTTATGATTTAAAATAATAAACCAAAAGTATTAATTGACAATACTCAGAAATTAATACAAGGACAACAAGAGTTGTACAAATACATAAGTGATATCAAATAAAAAACTTCAACAATAAATTATGATGTGAGTATTGACAATCTTACAGAAAAATTAAACAAATTAAGTATTTCTGTAGAAAAATTTGAAGAAAAGACTTCATCACACCAAAAATTACTTTTGGACTATGTGGAAAAGAGTGATCAAGCAAGAATGCATCTGAAAGATGACATTCAAAGTGAAATAAGGCTTATTACTGAAAAATGGATAAAATTAATGAGGCTAACTTAAATATGCTAAAGTTATCAACACCATTTTCTCACATAAGAAGCTCTGTCAAACCAAAAGAGGAATTAACAAATCCATTCATAACAAACTTGAGTCACCAAGACAATAACCAAGTCTTAATGAAGGAAGCACCTCAATTGAAAGAATGGCCAACATTCGCAGGAGAAGGTTAATATGACCACATGTCATTTATCAAAACAATTGACATGCTACAAGAAGATTATGCCATACCATATGTATTAATCACTGCAAGATTGAATTCATTGTTTGAGAAATCTGCAAAAAGATGGTATTATGGCATAAGGCAAACAAATGGCAAAAATACCTGGTCTTGGTGGAAACAAGAAATAATCACCAAGTGGGCTAATGATGCCTGGAGGTACAAAATAGAAAATGCATTTGAAAATTCTTTCTTTGACCCAGACAAAGACAAACCTTTAACTTGGTTTTTGAAACAAGTTGAAAGACTTAATGCATTGTACCCAGAAATGTCACAAAAAATGGTGCATATGAAAATACTCAAGAAATGTGGAGGAGAGCTAGAACATGCCTTAAAAAGTAGGTGTATAGAACCATGCTCCACAGAAGAGTATATTAATGCACTAGAAGACATAGTGACAAGAACAAAAATTGGCAGGACTTGGAAGAAATTAGACATTAAAAGCCCAAATAAACCATTTATCAAAAAAGATAAATCAAAAGAATCCTTCAAGCCCAATACATCCAACAATAATGAGCAAAGAAAATGCTATAAATGTGGAGGTATTGGACACCTAGCCAATAATTGCCTTAAAAAGGCAAAGATTAATGAAATTGTGGAAACAGAAAACCACAATGACAAAGAAGAGGAATCTGACTCTGAAAAAGAGACAGAAGAATCAGGAAGTTCTGAAAGTGATGAAATGAATATAATTAATGCACAAAGTAATAATATTGATATAATTCATGAAGTACTGGATGTTAACTAAAACTTACCACAAGTTGGAACATCTGACACAAACCTGACAAACATACAAGATGCCAAAATGTATAGGACCAAACCTGCAAGAGGAATGGGATATACAGCTGGAAAATCAAGTACAAGTATTGTTATGGTTGATAACCAAGAAGGAAAAGTTAACTTAGATACAGGAGCATATTGCACCTGTGTTGGTAAAAGTTATTTAAAAACCATTGTCCCAGACTGGCAAGAAAAACTTATTCAAATACAAGGTGTCAAATTTAGTAGTGCAAGTGAGAGCATGAAGCCCCTTGGAATAATTGATTTAACACTAATTTTTCCTCATCCCTCACAATGTGTCAGAATCAAAGTAGAGTTTTTAGTAATGGACAACTGTACTAGTAATCACTTCATACTTGGGAATGACTACTTATCAATCTATGGTATAGATATCTCTAACCAAAAGGATAGATATTTTACCATAGGAGACAACAAAAGACAAAAGTTTGGCCTCTTAAATAACAAAAAACAAATAACAGTTATTAAGAATGAAGAAAAAATTCCATAAAAGGAACTTTTTATATCTGAACAACTTAAAGAGGCAGAATTCAATCAAGAATTAACAGAAAAAATGAAAGAAAAATTGATTGACCTCTTATTTAAGTACAAAAATGCCTTTGCAACTGACAAAGAGCCACTAGGTGCCATAATTGGACATGAAGTGGATATAATTCTTAATGTGGAAAAGCCCTACCCACCTCTACTAAGGAGACCTGCTTACCCAGCTAGTCCAAGGGCTAGAGAAGCCTTAGAGGTACACATGAAAAAATTAACGGACCTTGGAGTATTAAGAAAGGTAGGACATAATGAACAGGTAGAAGTCACTACACCTGTCATTATAACTTGGCATAATGGAAAATCAAGGATGGTAGGAGACTTCGGAGCCCTGAACACCTATACCATTCCAGACAGGTATCCAATACCCAGGATCCATGAGACATTGACACAATTGTCACAAGCTAAGTTCATCACAGCCATGGATGCTTAAAGGGTTTTCATCAAAATGTCTTAACAGACAATGCCAAAAAACTACTGAGGATAATAGTCCACTGTGGAATTTTTGAATACTTAAGAATGCCATTTGGCATAAAAAATGCACCTTCCCATTATCAAAGAATGATGAATACCATATTTCCTGAAGAATTATCAGAAGGATGGTTAATTATCTCTATTGATGAAATCATAGTTTGCTCAGAAACTTGGGAAAATCACCTTACAAGACTAGAAAGGGTACTACCAAAAATAGTCCAAGTGAATATGAAAATTTCCTTGAAAAAGTGTCATTTTGCATACAGTGAACTAAAAGCACTAGGACATGTTGTATCTGGACTTAGTCTAGGCATAGAAAAGAATAAAGTAGCAGCAGTACTACTTAAGCCAATGCCTCAAACCAAAAAAGAAATGCAATCATTTCTAGGATTTGCTGGTCACTATAGATAGCATATAAAGGACTTTGAAAAAATTTCTAAATCCTTGTATAAGCTATGTGACCAACAAACAGTCTATGAAATGACAGAAGAAAGATTCAAGGCATATGAAGAATTGGAAAATTCCTTAACAAATGCCCCATTTCTTCTAATGCCAGATTGGAAACTACCCTTCAAACTTTACATTGATGCTCGTGGAGAAGGACTGGGTGCTGCACTACACCAGACACAAATTATCAATGATAAACCAGTGGAAGGACCAATTTGTTTTATTTCAAGACAGATAAAGCCAACAGAAGCAAGATATGGAGTAAGCCAAATGGAATGCCTCTGCTTAGTGTGGGCTTTAGAAAAATTACATTACTATTTGGATGGAACAGTATTTGATGTGATTACAGACTTTAATGCTGTAAAATCTCTATTAAATATGAAAACTCCAAATAGACATATGCTGAGATGGCAAATTTCTATCCAAGAATATAGAGGAAATATGACTATTGTTCATAAATCTGGTAATATTCATAAAAATGCAGATGGTCTTAGCAGATGGGCTTTAGCAAATACCCCTGACAATCCAGCATGGGTACCACAAGAAGAACACCATATAGAAGGAATATGTGTTACAGACATTGGCACAGAATTCTTTAACCAAGTTAAAGAAAACTATAAGATAGACAAAAATTTCCACATCTTAAGCCAACTTCTAATGATAGACTGCAAAGACCCATCACTTTCATCAAAACTAGATGAAATATGGAAAAAGGCATATGATTAAGGAAGATTCCACCTCCTTGATGGAATCCTTTACCATGGAACAAAACACAAATGTGTTATGGCCTTAACAGATAGAACCCTGATAAACACTTTTTTACATGAGTGTCACGATAGTGTTGCAGCTGGACACCTTTCAGAAGACAGAACACTAGAGAGGGTGAAAACCTGCTCTTGGTGGCCAAATTGGAAGAAAGATGTTATAGAATACTGCCAAACCTGTGACAGATGTCAAAAAGCCAACATAGCCACAGGAAAGAAATTTGGAATGATGATCCAAATCCAAGAACAAAAATCCCCTTGGGAAATAGTTCATATGGATTGGGTAACAGCATTACCTCCAGGAGGAGACAGAAGCTATAATGCATGCCTAGTATTGGTTGACAGGTATAGCAAAACTCCCATTTTCCTACCATTTCATAAATATGACACAGCTATGGACACAGCCAAAATGATATGGAATAAAGTTATTAGCCATACAGGCTTATTCCAGAATATTATAAGTGAAAGAGACCCAAAGTTCACTTCAGCATTATGGAGAAACCTCCATAACTTGTTTGGGACAAAGTTATCATTCTCAACAGCTTACCATCCTCAAACTGATGGTTTAGCAGAAAGAATGATACAGACCTTAGAGGACATGATCAGAAGATTCTGTGCTTATGGGCTAGAACTCAAAGATTCTGATGGTTTTACCCATGATTGGTGTACACTAATATCAGCTCTTGAACTGGCATATAAAACATCAATCCATTCTTCTACTGGCAAAACACCAGCAATTCTAGAAAAAGGTTGGAATCCAAGACTTCCTTATGATAACCTCAAAAAGGACTTAGTGGATATACATCCAACAGCAAGCAGTTTCGAGATAATGCTTGACAAGGCAAGACACCATGCAAACATATTTATGCAAGATTCTTTCAAATATGCAAAAGAAAGATGGGATGAAAGTCATAAGCCACCTGATTTCAAAATAGGAGACTTGGTCCTAGTATCAACCCTTAACTCAAATAACATAAAAGGCCCAAAGAAATTAAAAGATTCCTTTGCAGGACCATTTATGATAAAAGCACTTCATGGACCCAATGCTGTGCAATTGGAACTCACAGGTGAACTAATGAACAAACACCCAACCTTCCCTGTAAGTCTGATAAAACCTTACAGCTCAAGTGACAAGGAGTTATTTCCACTAAGAAATAAACCCCCACTTGAAATTCCCCCCTTGGAAGAAGGAGAGGAAAAGAAAATAGTAAAAGTTCTTAAAGAAAGAAGGACAAGAAACAAGAAAGAGATTACCTTGTAAGGTATAGAAGACCAACTCAAGAATATTAATGGCTACTGGAGAAAGATATAAAAAATGCTGATAAACTACTAAGGAGGTCCAGACATGAAAGAAAACCTAAAGAATACAAAAATCAAGCATTATTGAGCTTCAAGACTGATAAAGTCTATTGAAGAGGTAGGACAGTGGATGATATCCTAATTACACATATCAGACTTTGGGACAATGTTTTTTGGTGGTAGGGAATTTGAACCTTTGAGATATTACCACATACCCAAAAAGTCCACAAGAAATATTTTGAATAATTATACCTTTAGAATAATTATCATAAAATTCCAAAAACTGCCATAAATAGGCATAAGAATGAAATTACCTTAGAAACCAATTAATAAGCATGTGAAATAAATTACACCATTGGATTCCCCATGGTGCAATACACATATACCATTTTTATGGCAAATCTGTAAAGTCAATACTTAATGAGTTATAAGTAACAATACCTTATAAAAGACATAAATCATTGATTATTTCAGAAACCAATAGGACAACATGTGAAATGAATTTTACCATTGGATTCTCCATAAACTTTCACACCTAAGACAATTAAGAAGCTAATCTCCAAAATCAATACTTAAGGAATTAAGCTGAATATATGCACTTTTTTGGTCAATGCATATATTCAAGGATTATAGCTAATATCTTTTTAAATATACAAGATAGAGTGATAAAACAAAAATAAATCCATCACCTAATTACTTTAGAAACACAGATATGAACTTTACTTCACATGTTATAAACAAAGTTAAAACCTGTAAGGAATTATTGATTAAAATCAATAGAGCTGTTGACCACTTTGTTGTGAAAGTGGTCCAAACTTAAAAAAAGGGATACAGTTAGATTCTGCTAGCTCATTTGTGAAGAATGATGTAATTTTTACTATAAAATTCAGCGCATAACCCCTTGAAATCATGGTTTGAAGTTTAAAATATTAAATTTCAACAGAAAAGATGAGTTACAAGAAAAATCATCAAAAATAGAGTTTGGATGATGTAATGAAATTCTCTTGGTAGTACAATGAGGTTATGGCAAGCTACCATAATTCACTCTCTGAATTTCTTTAGCATGTAAAACTTAAAATTTATTAAGGATCAAAGTTTGAGCTCAATTTGATCATTTATGATCACTCACTGTAGCTTTAAATTAAGTTTAACAGTCATATGAGTTATAAAACTGGTGAATACTATTACTTTACGATTCAAACTAATAAAGTCCACGAAATTTGGGGTTCTTCCAAGCCTTTGACATCATTAAACTTAGAGCTATAGTGATAACTCTAAATAATGGCATAATAATGAGATAAGATGGTTTGATCATGATGGAATCATCACCAAACCTTGAAATATTGATCAATTCCAGTGGATATGATTGGTACACGTCTACTAGAGGCCTTTTGAATTTTAGGAGGAAGGAATTTAATATAAATAGAGCTCTTTTTACTCTATTTCCCCCTCAGACGCTTACAGAACACTAAATAATCAAATCAAAAGGTAATTTCTTTATTCTTTATATATAGAAATTTTATATTATTAAAGACCAAAGATAAATCTTATCATAACTGCCATCTTTGATTTGGTTACTCCAATTATTTCACTGTTTTGTTTAAAATTCTCTTAAAAACCTCAATTCCACATAAAATTAAGACAAATTGTAATTTCTCTTAACTCTTATTGTAAATACAATTTAAATAAGTTGTATTTATATTCTTTGGCATAAAATTATTCAAAATTATTATACTATGTATCAAAAGTAGGTTATTTCTTCTTATTATAATAATTTTCTCTCTATTACTACTTTCAAGAATTCTATAATTAATAAAAATAGTATTTATATTAATTTATAGCTTTAATATTAGTAATAATATTGTTATTGATTGCTTTTTATTAATAAAAAACAATTTTTTACGCCTTTATTATTTGTTGGTAGCAATAATAAAGTGCTTTTAAATATATTAATCATTTTATATTAATATATTTTTTTATAATTATATTTATTTAATAATATAATTATTTTTGGGTATTGGTAAAAACACGTAAGAGCTTACGTGTTTTGGCCATAATTTGGTAAAAACACATACATTTTTAGTAAAAACATGTAAGGGGTGCCCTGGGCCCATTTTTAATTAAAAATGAAACACCATTGGGCCTTTATTGAGCCAAAACATGCCCAAAAGAGGTTTTTTCCCCACAAAACCTCTCTAACTCCAAATTGTTTCAGATTTTTTTGCCCAGCCCCCCCCCAAAAAAAAACAAACAAGGTCAAACACCCCAATAATCCACATTATCCCCACCCCAAACCACTGTTTTTTTTTTGGAAAAACAGCATTTTCAAAGCCATTTTGCAAAGCTTTTCACACTTTTTTTTCTTTTTTTCCCCCAAATACTGCATTTTCCACCACAACAACCTGCTTTCAAGCCTCTCAATTTTCAATTTTTTACCATCCCTCATCTATTAATCCCACATTTAAAACACTTTCTGTCACTCTTAACCACTTCTGTTCATTTTTCACACCTTTTTTCACCTCTTTTTCACATTTCGAAAGGTTCTTACCCCATTCCAAATCCCCCAATTCCCCCTTTTTTTTACTTTTATACATAATTTTCATTTAAAAAATGCTTCAACCCCCCACTGAAGGTGAATTTCAGACCCTTGAGCTTCTTTGGCAACATGTGCATAATGTTGCCAGGGCTCAGGGGTATGCTGTGTCCACCTTGAGGTCCAATATGACCCACAACCAAATTGAAATATGTTGTGACAGGTCTGTCACCCCAAATCCCAACAAAAGACCCTCCAAAACAGTCACCTCAAGAAAGGTTGACTGTCCTTTTAGACTTTATGCCAGGAAATATGCCAAGAGTACCACTTGGACTCTTAAAGTCAAAAATCCTGAACATAGCCATGATGCCACTGAAAATATCATGGCACATCCTTCTTTCAGGAAATTCAATGAGCAAGAAACATCCCAAATTGCTCAAATGTCTGAATCACTGCTCATGCCAAGGCAAATTCAGGCCCAATTATGCAGCCAGAGGGAGTCTGACAGGCCTGTAATCCTTCAAGACATTTATAACTAAGTCAAGAAAATCAAGAAAGACAAACTGCAAGTCAGAAGGCCCATTGATGCTCTTATTGACACTCTCAAAGAAGAAAATTTTGTGTGGTCCTCTGCAAGGGATTCTGAGGGACACATTACCTCCTTGTTTTTTACTCACCCCCTGGCCATAAAACTTCTTCATGGCTTTCCTCATGTCATTCTTATGGATTGTACTTATAAAACCAATAAGTACAAAATGGCCCTTTTTCATATTGTTGGATTCAGCTCAACAAATAAGACCTTTTCTGGGGCTTTTTGTTTGATGAAGAATGAAAATGAAACTTCATATACTTGGGCATTAAATCAATACATTGAAAAGGTCCTCAACAACAGCAATCTTGTTCCCCCTCCAGTTATTGTTATTGACAGGGATCTGGCCTTGAAAAACTCTATTAAGAAGCTCTTCCCAGACTCCAAAGTCATGCTATGCATTTGGCACATCAACAAGGATGTATCTGCTCATTGCATGAAGAAAATGGGTCATGGAACTGATTTTGAAAATTTTATGGGCTTTTGGAATCAAGTAATATACTTCTTCACTTTATTTCATTTTATTTCACTTTTTTTCTTATTATTGTCTTTATTAATGACTTTGGGATTCTTTTCTCAGCTTATGTATTCACCCACTGAAAAGTCTTTCAAAGACAACTGGAAGAAGCTTCAAAAGCAAGTTAAAAATGCTGAGGTCTTGCAGTATTTGGAAAATACCTGGCTTCCTCTAAAGGAGTGTTATGTGCCAGCCTGGACCAACCACCATTGCCACCTGGGTGTGGGATCCACCTCCAGAGTTGAAGGTGCCCATGCCATGGTTAAACTTTGGCTACAAAAGTCCACTGGTACTCTCCTGGAGGTAGTCAGGGCACTCCACATGGCATTCAGAAAACAATTTATTGAAATTATCAACAGAATCTCCAAAGAAATGATTGTCCATGTCAAGAATTTTCCTCCACACATCTGTGCCCTCAATGGCAAGGTGTCTCATTATGCTCTTCAGATTGCCTTTGAAAATTTCAAAACAAAATTTCCTCCAAATGAAAAATGCACCAACAAATACAACAATTATAAAGGCATTCCTTGCAAGCATAAGACCCAAAAGGCATTTTCCAAGCGCCAAAGGCTTGAATTATCAGACTTCCATCCTCAATGGCATTTGAATTTGCCTGTGAGGGTTTTTTAATTTCTTCTTATTATTTTTTTTCTTATTAACTGATTTTATTTGTCATATTCTTCTCAGACTGGTTTTCAAGGTGATGATCAAAGTGTTGAAAAAGAAAGAAAGAATGAAGCCAAGAAAATATTTGAAGACATTGGGGAAGACCTGTTTCAAAGACCAATGGCAGAAATCACTCCAATACTCCAACATTTTCAAGATGTTTTGACTGGAAAAGTCCCATTTGATCAAATTCCCAAGAGTCAAGAGGATGATCAATATTATGAAGACCCTCTAGAATGCAAGAATATCCGTGGAAGACCCCAAGGAGCCAAGAATAAAAACAAAAGAGAACCTTCAAGATTTGAAATTATTGAAAGTCAATCCAAGAGAAGAGGAAGACCCCCATCAAAAGTGACCAGCACAACAACTGCAAGATCCCAGTCAAATGTCCCCTCTCCAATTATGGAAGTGGACTCATCTGAAGATTCTGAGGACTCATTATCTAAATCTATCAGTTCATCAGATTCACTACCCTCAGCAACTGAATTAAATAAATCAGAAGTAACCCTTAGAAGGTCAAGAAGATTGGCAATTGGAAGCAAAACATCACAAAGAAAATCACACAAGCCTGCCACCAGTTTGAATATCTATGATGCAATTGACTTGACCTTTGAGCATTGTCAAAGCAACTATCACACAAGTGATGAATGCTCCAAGCTGTTTGTGAGTTTCTGATGCTTTTTAATGTAATTTTATGTTGTTTATTTTGATATTTATTCATTTTTGAACTTATTTTATCAGATTCCTGGCTCAGAAGACTTGCCCAAGTTTATATTGAAATACACCTTCAAGGCCATCAATGTCCAGGGTGATGGAAACTGTGGCTACAGAACAGTATCCCACTTCATTTACAAGACTCAAGATCAATGGGCTGATGTCAGAGGTGACTTGGCTGAAGAAATTCAACAAAATCAAGACCTTTATGAAGCCATGAACACCTTAATTTTCTCAGTATCCTCTTATTTGGAAATAATTGAATGGTATGAAGATTTTGGCCAGGCTCCAAAAAGCAAGTGGATGTCCATGCCTGACATGGGGGATCCAATTGCAAATAAGTATAAAAGACCAGTTTTCTTTTATTCCACAGCCCAATCTTTTTCTTTTTTCCCTTATTTCTGTCCTCCAAATGATAATCCCCCCATTTTCATCTGCTTCTTGAATAGTTGTGCTCATTTTGTTCCTTTGGACATCATCATTTCTAAAGTTTATCCAGTCCCCCCCATTACTGTGAACTGGGAGATTCATGCCCAAGCACAAGCCCTGGGGTGGGCTGATAAATTTAAGAAACACAGAATGATGTATTTGTCCAATCTTCCTCCCCCCTCTCAGAAAAAACCCACTATTTTGGAGGTTGATTCTGATTGAATGATTTTTGTATATACAATTTATGCCAATTATCCCCCTCCTCAGTCATATTTATTTCTTAAATCCCACCTCAGTCTCATTTTTTATCAAACATGTGGAACTTTTGTACTTGAAAATAGTCATATTACACACAAGAGAAAAAACAGTTAAAAAAACACTCATTGCGCCTTCACTTGTTGTCCCACCCAAAAATCTTTCCCAATTCATGAGCTTCTGGTTCTTCATTGTCCAGATTGAACCGTTTAATTTAAAAAAAATGAAGGAAATTCATAAGTGGGAAGTTATTAAATTCACTTTTTAAAAATAGGCATATTACAATGACGGGAAAAAACATTTAAAAAAACCCTTTTTGCGCCTTCACTTGTCCCACCCAAAAAAATTCCCAAAATTATGGGATTCTGGTGCTTTATTCTTCACATTGAACCCTTCATTTTTTAAAAAAAAGGAAATTAATAAGTGGGAAGATTTTAAATGAATTTTTGCAAAAAATGTGCCATTTTGGCATATTGGCCAAATTTGTGAAATTTGGCAAAAAAAAAAAATTGAAAAAATTTGTGCTTATTGACATGCCAAGTCGGGAAAAATATGGCAAAAAAAATCAAAAAAATCCTCAAAACTGAGCCTGAGGAATTTTTTTTGAAAATTAAGGTCACTTACGTGTTTTTACCAGAAACTTACGTGTTTTCACCATAAATTGGTAAAAACACATAAGGGCTTACGTGTGTTTACCAACACCCTTATTTTTACGCCATAATTATAATAATTTGTTATTATTATGATTATTTTTATCTTATTCTTTGTATTTATAAGGACATTAATAGTAAAATAAGTAAAATATTGGTAATTTTTACTTATTGTTTCATAGTCAAACCTTACATAATACCTCGATAAATTCTTCCATTTAATCATCTTAAAAATTCATGAGTATTCATATATTATATATTTCAGGCTCAATACATAGCCCATCTAACCCAGAAAGCCTTACCTTCCTCCCAGAAAAAAATCACAACATAGTTTAATTGAATCCTATTTGAACAATTCATCACAGTATATTCTTCCTATATTTTTACTACAAATTCATACTAGATTTGGTCACAAATCATTCACACCTTTCTATAAATCCATTGGAAAATGCAAAACTACCCCAAAACATCCACAAAATTGACAATTCTTTAAGTAGGCCACTACCCTCCTATTTTTATCAATATCCAACAGTGCTTTTATACATGATTCAAATTGTGCATGACAATATTAACAAGAATTTTAGTTGCAAAGACTGTGATAAAAGCCTAAAATTGGAGCAAAAGAGAATCCAAACAAGTGCCAAATTATAAAAGACCTCTGATTTCAGTTGTGAGATTTCAAACAGCTCAAAACCTCCCAAAAAAATATTTAAATTTCTTAGTGAATTCATAACCCGCATATGTTGTCCACTCTGTTTTATCTCTATTTAGGTTTAGAAAAAAAGTCACCCTTTGGAAATAACATTGATGAAGACCCACCCCTCCCTTGTTGTATGTAACAAATTCTTGGAAAATATGGACACTAAAAATAATGAAACACTTTTCTTCTCAGGAAAAATATAAATACCAAAAAGTTACAAACCCAAGAAAAATTTTACTTTTGATCCTTGAGGAAATAGATCTCAGAAAAACTCTCACTCCCAGCCTTTGAAAATGACTTGAAATCACCCCTATAATATCCCCATGGGAATGAAGAGATATATTAATATATATATCAGATGGCCAGGTTTGGAGAACATTCCTAGACAATAAATGCTTAAAGCTTACTTAGAATTCAGGGAACCTAGTTTTTGGCTTATATATTTACTGGAAAAAGAGCCCCATGGATCCATTATTGGGTCCAACAGTATTTCACTAGGTGTTATATTTTTGATTTGATTCAACCTCCCCACAGAAAAGGGTATCAATATCCAAAACCTTTTGTCTATAGATTCACTCCAACACCCAAAGAGCCCACCTCAAATCAGTTAAAGTATTATTGAAGCCACTTGTTTCTGAGCTTCAGGAGCTCTGGACGGGTGTTCACTTTACTCCAACCACTAGTTTCCCCAATGGACATCTGATCAAGACCTCACTTTTCTTATTAATTGGAGTTATCCCAGCCTTGAGAAATATTGGATGTTTTTCATCTCATTTGGAAAATCAATTTTGTGCACATTGAAACCTCCTTGTTAAGGATATATAAAATAACCAAAAACACTCTTGGCCCCGGAAGGATAAATATCAGCATATATCAGGAGCCATCCAATGGCTTCAAGCAATTACAACCAGCTAAAGGAGGAAAATTTCTGCATAGAATGGTTCTCATTACACTTTATTAGGAGAGCTACCTTACTAGAACCATTCACAAATGGTCACCATTGATGTTATGCATACTCTTTTAACAGGTCTTCTGAGGGATGATATTCTAGCCTATCTCAAAATTAAAAAGTCTGAAGAGTTACTTTCATTTAATTAATCAAAAAATCTTCATATTTTATCACTTGGAACGACAGGCTCACATTCCTCAAACCTCAAAAGGATGAGAACCCTGGTACAGACAGAAAATACAAGCTAGCAATAAGGAAAAAGTCCACTAGTTCAGCTTCAGAGTCATTCTACAGTGCTACTGAGAGAACTCACAAATGGCAAGAGAGACAAATTCAGAGATTAAGTCTATCTCCAAAGCACAAAGCCACATACAAGACAAGCTCCACATTTCATACCATCAAACAAGCATTACCAAACCCTCTAGAAAGATCACAATCTCCTCACTATCTCAAATCAGAAGCTCATCAAGGATTTTATCACAAGGTGCTACTGATGGATTTCTGAAGGAATCAGCTGAAAAAGGAAAGGAAAAAAATATTCAAGATCAGCTTCATCATTCTCCCAAGAAATATCTCATCATTTACCCAGTAAATCTCCAAAGGCATCAGGCAAAAAACATAAGTCTAAATTAATGAGCTCTTTTCCAGGAAGCTCCTCATCTATCTCACTATCAAATTAACAGAATTCCCCATCAATAACCCTGAGTGAATCACCAGAAAACCTGATCATAACCAAAGAGGAGCTTGAGCTTCTACATCAAGGTATCCAGAATATTATTATTCCATCATGGATAGCCCACATGCCCAAAAAATGGGAATGCTTTCATGTGGAACCCCAAAGGTAGCTTCTGATTGGCTTATTTTATATGTAGTACACATTGTCTTACTACTAATCCCAAAATGGAATTTTGAAAATATTCAAAACCCCTCCAAAGGAACCCTTGTTTGAACCACAGAAACTTTAGTATCTTTGGTTAATACTGAAATGTCTCACTCCAATTCAAAGTCTAAACTAACTTTGTTTGACCAATTATGATTTAGCTATTTCCAGAGCTTATTAATAAATTGGAACCCAAATCTAAAGCCAAACCCAACTCTTCACCTTTCTCAACACTTATCAGAAGTTATTTGTAGCTATGGTTCACCCTCTTTTTCCATCCTGCTGGGAAGGAGAAAGAATAAATAACCTTGTGACACTAGAAAATAAAAATAAAAACACAGGTGAGATTCTTTTTTTCTAATTAAGTATTGATTATTATTGAGATATATTAATATTCTCACCAAAATTCAGCCCACCTTGACAAGTCTATCTTCCAAAAATTGCTCCGAAAATATGTTTAAGAGAGATTGTGGAAGGATGAGATGAGAAAATCTCAAAATCCACTACCTTTAAATCACCTTTATATTTTCCAGATTTAAATCTCCTACTATATGGTCAAAATACAAAAGTCTCAGCAAAAGCAGATTCAATTACATTCACCATGCTAAATCATTTGAAAAACCTATTTGTAAAATCATCAAAAATGAATAATTTGCCTAAATTTGAAACTTTTCAATGGACCTTTTGTTCCTCCACAAAGCTTAAGGGGAATACCATTTCACATGACTTGGCACACCTTGGTAACTCTCAGATCACATTTATGGAAGAATCTGATACAAAATCATTGAAATTTTCCATTGTTAAGAAAATAGTTTGGGAGGAGGAATCAAAAAATTATTTATTATTTTCAAAAATACTCACTCAACTCCCAGATTCTGAGAGATACAAAAATCCTTACAGAAACTTCAGTTATTTGAATGCTAAAGTTTTTTCCTCTACTTATGATAGGTTTCTAATAATAACTCAAGACCAAATTTGTGGAAATTTTGCAAGCTAAAAGAGTTCATTAAGAGTTTATGACTCTGATGATGAATTAATTTTTGCTGTCTCAATAAATCAAGATTTAAATATTAAATGATTATTCAAATTACCATATAAGCTCCACTAAAATATATTTCTTGTTGAAAAATATGATAATATCCCTTTTTAAATTGCATTAAATTGTGATACCAAACTATGAGGCAAACTGCCACTTAAAAATTCTTTTTGGAGTATGAAATCCCTATACTTTTGGAATTTATATTTTTCTATAAAGTAATATTTATAAAAACATATCAAGGATAAAAATTTTGAAACAGAAATTTCCCAAGTGATTTTACTTAATAAAATTTACTCTAACCCTATTTTTCTGGTAAGCTGAATGGTGAGTATTATGACTTTCAAAATGAAATAATATTTTAGAATTAGTTCAGTTTATAACAATTGTCAATCCCAAACCTAAAGATTAATGAAAATAAAACTTTTCAAAACTTACAGGGCCCCATTTCTCACTATTCATGGCATGAATTTCCTTAATTTAACCCTTCAATTTTTCAGATAATATTTATCATATAACAAGATTAAATTCTTTGGATGAGGATTATGATCTTGATAGTGATTTTCCAAGTTATTCTGAGTAAATAAATGTAAATACCAAGAAATCATTAAAGTAATATTTAGGAATGATATACAAATATGATTTGAAAAACATGAATTTATATCACCAATATGCATTTCTCATGTAATTATTGTAGATTATGAAAAAAACATGTATTTCTCACAATGAAAAATATGGCTTATTAGAGTTATACAAAGGTAACTCTCAATTTAAGTAGATAAGACCAACTATCTGAATTGAGCTGATGAGTTAACCTTCAATGTTCTTTATCAAGCTTGTTGAGTAAATATGCATTGAAATTTCAACATAATTTTAAAAATAAAACTTTCATACAAATTTCAATTATCACCAAAAAAGATTCCTTTGACTGCCTTTGTGAAAATATACATAAATATGAAGAAACCAATAGCTTCTCTGGTGTGATGTTTGTAAGAGCTCTTTGTGACAAAGGAATTAAATTTCTAACTCCAGAATTCAGCATAAAATATTTTTTCCTAAAATAACTAAGTATATGTTTTATTATAAGTATATCAATATATAAGTCCAGCAATATCATGAATATATGACCAGGGAATATCACAAATTATGATATAAGCTTATGTTTTGAGGTTAATAATTTCATGCTTCTAGTGTCATAGATCTGTAACAAATATTGCCATACCAATTTTTTCTAAATATTTATCAAAAAAATATGCAGGAAGTTCTTTACTAAAAGATATTATTTGAGTTTATCTTCATATTGAGATAAAATATCTCATTCAATAACAGCATGGATTTCTTGTAGGATATTTTTAAATATAAAATGAGGCATATTTCTATATTAAAAAAAAAACTATCTACTTCATAAATTTTTCAATGGTATAACCTAAATAAATGCAGAATCCAATTTTTACTAAAAAGGAAAAAAGCCAAATTTAAATTTGCAGAAAAATACTGGGAAATCTTGAGTAAGGGAATGCAAAACATACAAGATTTATAGGTGGAATTGGAGTTTTTTCTGAGCTTGGTGAGCTTCTGGTGTAATTTCATAGTAGTATCAACAGGAAAAATCCTGGATTGAGAGATTAAATATAAGCCAATCATATTTCAGCATTCAAAAAAGTATTAAATGGTTCTTAAAATTGAAGTTTTTTGTAATTCTTATGTTGTTACTTTGTGATATTGAGGTCAGATATAGAAAAGTTAACCTAAGGTTTGAAAAAATCATTTATTGATAGATATATTTGCTGATATTCTAAATTACCAATTATATCCAACCTATAATCAGGATTCTCAATTGAAATAATGTGGATTTCAGGTGCGGCTTGTAATTCTTCCAAATCTTATATTTTTTAGTTTTAATTTCAATTTGGGGCAAGACCTATTTCCCATCTAATTCTTATTTCATTTTCTAACTGGAACCCCTGCTTTCAGGTGTAGCCACTTTTCTCATGGTTAAATAGTGGTGGTTTGGGTGTGTTTAGCTACAAACCAACTACGCAAGTAAGAACTTTCACTCTAGCTACATAGTAAGATATTTTCTGATTTGAGATACAAGGAGGATTTTTCCCATAGGAACCTCCCCCAGCATTTTATCAGCTCATTCTTATGTGGTTGCTCTGTCTTACACAGAAGTAACCCTTAAAGTTTCAAAGATATAATCATTATTTTGATCATTTCTCCTATTATTATTGCAACCCAAAAGAAGGTTAGGGTTACCAGGGCTCTCACTAGACTCATCATCATTTTTTTCAATATTTAAGGGCTTTAATCACATTTCAAAACTATTCTATGTGTAATAGTCATTTCTATAGCTTGAAATTACCTTCCCATAGTCACTTCATAGACTCAGCCAGACACTGAGTGCATGGACACTCCTCACTTAGAAGAGCCCCTCACTTGTGTGATATGAAGTCACACCAACCTCTTCTAAATCAAACTAGTGATTTCTATTCATTTTAATTTTTATCTATAATAAGCTGGAAGCTGTTTGATGAAATAGGTTGATTTAACATCAACCCTAGTTTTATTCAAAAAAACCATATTTGGATTAAAAATAAACCCATGGGTGATTTAATCCCACATGATGTGGAATTAATTCCTCATAGCTCAAAATCCATTCCTTATCATGTGAAATAAATACCTAATAGTGTAAAATGAATCCCCTATATTCTTGATATTGAATCAATCTTTGAGTTATATTAAATAAACCTATTTTATGAATCATTTTACAGTTGATTTTAACTAAAAATTTCAATACAGAAACAAAATGGTTTTAATCTAAGATAAACCAGGTGAGTGTTATTTTATGCCACATCGGTTATGGTGATGCAATGATTCAGGAAGTGAAGCTGAGAAGGAATGTATGTGTTACAAAGCTAAATTCATTACAAAATTTATATTTGAAGTCAATATTAAACATTTCTAATAGAGTACAAGTATTCCGAACCATTTTTTTAAGTGTGTCAAGAAATCATAAAACCTTTAAACACCACTATAGCACATGCAACCAGTCACAGTAATAAGCTGAATAATTGAAAGATTCTGGTGGCCCCAACACAGCCACACTCAAAGTCTGGAAATATATCCACTAGGACATAACTCATTTAAATGACACAGCTCCACTACATGCATAAATCATAATACACAAACACATGCAAGAAAATATCAGCTGAAAATTAAATCCCAAATAATTCCCCAAGTCATGCAATTCAAATGCAGAAAAACTGCATAATTTCACAGCTCCATTGGGAAATGGAATGAGATGCACTGTATTAATAAGCTAAAATAACTCTCAAAATTAAGCTTTAACATCATTTACCACCTCATGAAAAGCAGATGCAAATCCACCTCTGTAAGAGAAAATTAAACTGACCTCAAATTTGAAGGCTAAGTGTATATAGACACAGAAAATGCATTAATCACACAGCCACACCATCAAAAATAAAATCAAATGACATATTCAAGAAACATATTAGAATATAATGTCATCATCACTTCACCCAAATGAGATAATGTGACAAGAATTAAGGCTTTGTCTTCAAAAATTGCTCACCAAAAGCAAATAACCTGAAATATAGAGTGTAAATACAAGATCATGACCAAAAACTTACCAAAAACATATCATATGACAAAATAAAGGCAATGCAGAAGAATAGTTATCACTAAGCCTTAAATTACCTCCCACATGAATGGAAACCCCTCACCAAAAATAGTGTCACATGATGAAACCAAGACGAATTAAAGTGGGAAAATAGAGTTCCCATGGAGGGCCCCCTGGATCCTGAAAAGGCATAACTATAGGGGCTCTCTCCTCTCAAATTGAAAAATTTTCTGCAAGAAAATTACATTCCAAAAAGTGAAATTAATTCATTTGACATCTGGAAGGTAGTCCAGTAAAGTATAGTGTTCTTGTATTTCCCAGTAGCTACACTTAGTGGCCTTTGAGTGTTGAAAGCTTACCCAGTAGCCAAACTCAGTGGAAGTTCATTATTGAAGAAAGCTTTGCCTAGGTATCAGAACATCATTTAACAAGATTTGAAACCATCTTATCTTTATATAAAACCCAGTAAAAAAATTGTTACCAGTTATATTCAAAATTTATTATTACCCTCATTTCATGCCACCAGCATATTTACAAAGCGCTATTTAAATATTATACTATGATCAAAAAGTGGAACACAAGACTTGACACATGTTGAAGACATCTACAAAATAGCTTTGATAAGATGAAGAGTGTAAAATTGTGAATAATGTCTCCCAAAAAGAAAGTTGCCAAAAAGCATCTCAAATCCCCTCTTAAATGAAGAGAATTGCATAACTGTGAGCCTGCAAGCATGTACTGGCTTACCTGCTACACCGTCTCCAACTCCAATTTCTAAGTTTATTCAATTATTAGGTTCAAACCTTAAGTTAAAAATTCAATTTTATCATTTTAAATATTGATGATGTCATAAAATCATTATATGACATCATTTAATTTTGTGAATAGAATTACTATTTCATTTTCTTTTGATGATGTCATAAAATGCTTATATGACATCATTTCAATTCTTGTATTTACAATATTTAAGAGGATCATTCTTACTTTTGAATGATACCTCAGAGCTCAATTTTATATATTTTGTACAGTTTAAATTGAATTATATACTACTTTAACGAATATAAGATCTCTCAATTTTCAATTAGTAATTTCTATTACTTAAAAATTATAAATCATCTTTAATATCATTAGTGAAACTCATTCCACTAATAATACTATAATTTAACCATAGTGACGTTTCTGTTATCTCTTCTTAACAGTATTCCACTTTTAATTGACTTATTAATTTCCTTTTATATAAACTGGAAGTCACGCAAGAGACCCCAGCTTGCAATAATCCATCAAATTGCTTGATTTAAAGTAAACCTTATTGAAATAATTTTTCTCAAATTTCTTATTTGAGCTGCATTTTTAGTAACAAAATTTTAATGTTCTCAATACTTTCCAGGTGTCATCAGTACAGTTTTCATATAAAATTTGATTATTGATGTGGTTGGATGAAAAATTAAGTAATTGAGATGGTCAATTGCGCTGTTGACCAAAAGTTTGGATGCCATTGAGCTTCTCCCGAAAAACTGAAATTAACTCAAGCTTTTTGTTTCCATCCAAATCTGAATCGAAATCCAAATCGAATCCAGCAAGAAATGAAAATTACATAAATCGAACGAAACCAGACAAGGCCATCAAGCTTCATCAACCAAGCTAATTGATCGATTTTAATTTTTTTTGGGATTCTTATAAATTTACTTGATTGAAATAGATTGAAATGCCTTTTTCTTTAATTGAGATCATCAGGCAACGTATATCCAAATCATCAATGGCTTGATTCATTCGTTGACTAACTGACCTCTTCATTTTCATCATCTCCTTTTATAGGTTATCTTGACACTATTCAATCTGTTAAACCCTCAAACGGTCGTTGGAAGATTTTAGTGCTTGATAAACACTCAATCTCTCATTAATGGCGTACTAAAAACCTTTGAAATCTTAGAACTCGGTGGTCAACGTATGTCCATGTCAACACTTAATCACATTTCTCAAATTCTTTCAATCCATCTTTGAAAGTGTTTTTATATCTTATTATCATTTCACACGATTATTTTTAAAAATCATGTCATTTTCAAGAACAATTTCATTTATTCTAGAATTAATCACTAATTATAATTTATCTTATACAAACAAAACATTTTTCAGAAATCGATCTAATTGAAAACAACTGAAATTCTACCCCGAATCTTGACGTTATTTACATCCTTGCACCAACAGCTAAGAATATTGACCGAATCATAGCCGATTTTTGTCCTCATGGTAGCACTGGCAAAAAGGCACCACCTGAAGGTTTCAATAAATATGCTGGCGCGCATATGTTTTTTGGTGATGGTAATTGATTTATTTTTAAAGTCAAAGTTTGACATTTCGCTTCGATTTATCAATCCGCTAAGTCTTTTTGCTATGTATGAAAAAGCCATGGAACATGGTTCAAAACTTTTATAGCCTTAGATGATCAACTTGCCAATAGACTCACCCATTCTCCAGCTGCGCCCTACCTTCGGCAATTAATCGAATTGTTTACTAATATTTTGCCAGAGGAACCTCAAGTGTATACACTCCGGCCTCCAAATCCTCGTAGTTTTTTGACTCTCTATGCTCCTCCACCCATTCGATCCGCTGAACAAGCGCTTGATATCTGGGAAGAAGAAACTTGTTGGACAAGCACATCGGTAAGCAGACATGCTGTTTGAGCACGGACATTTGACAAACGGGACTAGTCTGAATGACATAAAGGACATGTTGGCTAGTCTACCCCATTTGAAAGAAAGTAAAGAAAAGGTAATTCTTCTGGTCTTATAAATGATTGATGGCTTTTTGGCCTTGGCCACTTGTACCTCTTTGTTTTGATTATTGTTTTCTATAGCTTTCTCCATCTCAGCATGGCAGAAACCTGTATGGAATTGTTTGAAAAACGTCAATTAGCAGCAGTAGCATCAGTTGAACAGTGCTGCTCGACGGGTATGACAGCCGAAGGGCGGACACCCAAGTCGATCGTAGAAGAAATGGTGCCGCTTTTGGATGATCGCACTCTAAGGTTTGTTCGTTCTACTATGATCAATTCTCTCAAAATCCTAATGCTTTGTACTCTTGTAGCACGTCTGACAAGTTGCGAATTCTGGCTCTATATGTGCTTTATCGAGATGGGGTCCCAGACGAAGATCGGCGACGACTTTATCAACACGCCAAATTAGCCTTACATGAAATGGATGCTGTCAAGAATCTCATTCACCTCGGAGCCAATGTAACAAAAGACAGCGGGAAAAAGAAGAAACAATTGTTTAAGCAGTCGTTGGACGAGAACGCATATGACATTTCAAGGTTTCAACCTTTTGTCAAACTGATGTTGGAGGTACGAGTAACTTTTGCTTACATTTTAGATCACATAACGGTCGGGTTGAGTCATATGGGGATGTGGGTCTATGTAGGAGGCACTTTCGAACGAACTAGACTTGAATTTGTTTCCTTATATGGGTGAAACGCCGACTGTCTCCGGCGCAAAGACAGGCGCCGCTAGCTTAGCGACAAACGGCGGTGGTCCCACATCACTACGAAGTGCTAAGCCAAGTTGGCAGCGTCCTAAATCAAAAACCGTGATTGAGAACCGACAGAGGGTCATGGTCTTTGTGGCTGGCGGATTGACTCATTCAGAAATTCGGGCTGCTTACGAGGTTTCAGAAGCACACACGAAAGACATAGTCATAGGTTAGCCCAATCAACGCCCTCAGGTTGACGTTCATTGGTTTTATTTACTTCGTAAATTACCAATAACATTAATGATATTATCATAGGTTCAACTCATATTCATACGCCTAAGAAATATATCGCGGACTTAGTCAACATAGATAGAGGGGGCGCTAGTTAATCTATGGGGCTCACAACTGTTGACGCGAATTCTTTGCGACCTTTGAAACTCAACAAATTACTTCAACCAAAGACTCAACGAACAAATTATGATGAACAATACGTCCATGAACCTTCCCATCAAAGTTTTCAACTAATCCCACCTGGAAAGAATGTTTCGGCCTCTCGTTCTTCCCACCTTCGTCCAGGGCTGCCTTCTGGATCAAATAGTCTACCCAAACCTTCCTCCATTCGCACATTTGTTGCAGAGAACTCACCTTTACCTTCGCCTTCTATTGTCTCCGCTCCTTCAGGTTACGGTACTTTTCCCACCAAAAAATTAATTTTTACATAATCGAAGGTTTGTTTTCAAAAATATGGGGTTCATTATCACCAATTGTCTTAGACCTCCAAACCCATTATCAATCAGTTGCAGAGAGCATGGGTTCGCTGTCTGCTTTACCCTCGCTAAATGCTGAGGTAAATTTATTGCAAAAGCTTTCAGAACTCTGATCAAATCAAAAACCAAGGCTCATTTACCCTCACTAAATGCCGAAGCAAATTTATTTTTCTAATAATCAAACTTTCTCATCTATATTTTTTATAACTGAGCCTTGGTTTTTGATTTGATCAGAGAGTTCTGAAAGCTTTTGGAATAAATTTACATCAGCGTTCAGCGTGGGAACAGCAGACAGCGAACCCATGCTGTCCGCAATTTGTTGATAATGGTTTTGGAGATTTATGAAAATGGGTGGTAATGCCCCCATTTTCAAAATACGAAACTTCAAGTATGTAAAAAATAATTTTTCGGTGGGAGAAAGTATTGTTTCTACCCTTTGGAAGACAAAACACTTTATAACCTCAAAAAGGCAAGTTATGAAACAAATGTTGCACAGATGCGCTTAAAAAGTAAATTTCTCAGGCAAATTTTGAATTCAAAACTGATTGAATCCATCATTGTATTGTCCAACAGTCTGTTTTGATACCAACTGGACCACTATACTATATTACATGGGGGAGTGGCGACTAGTTTGGCCAGCAGGGTGGGTTTGGGGTGAAGAAGTTGGTTATCCTGTTTGCAGAGTGAACTGGAACTCAGGCCAGAATAAAGCGCATCACTACTTGATTAGGGGAGTTCAAGGGGTGGATCCATAAGCCACATTTTACCGCAACGTGAGCAGATTTCAACGCTCAAGCACCACCTGGCCCCATATGTGAAAATGGCCTACAACAATCAAAGCTCATGAACCAGGCCACCAGCTACCAAAAATGGTGGTTCAAGGAGTTAAAATCAAGCGATCGAGAAATCAAGCACGAGCCAATAAAAACCAGTGCCTTGAACTCCCCTAGATGATCTTAGATCCTACACTTTGAATGTGTACCAGTTTTAAACGCTTCATTTTCAACAAAGAATCTACGGATTGTCTCCATGATCTGTTCTTTCAATAATTACTCCTATACCAAGTCGTCATAATATTGTCATTGTTAGTGAAGCACATGAGTGTTCCTAACTTCCTGTGATATTAATTTGCTTTTTAGCGTTCTCCAAGATCTAAAATAGTCTTGGACTCTTTCAAAATGAACTAAGCTTACCCATCTCTTGTCTACAGTATCGTCAAAGACCACAGACAATAAAACTTCAGTAATCAAGCTAATTAATTGATTCAAGTTTTTCTTTAATCGAGATCATAGCCGATTTTTGTCCTCATGGTAGCACTGGCAAAAAGGCCCCACCTGAAGGTTTCAATAAATATGCTGGCGCGCATATGTTTTTTGGTGATGGTAATTGATTTATTTTTAAAGTCAAAGTTTGACATTTCGCTTCTATTTATCAATCCGCTAAGTCTTTTTGCTATGTATGAAAAAACCATGGAACATGGTTCAAAACTTTTATAGCCTTAGATGATCAACTTGTCAATAGACTCACCCATTCTCCAGCTGCGCCCTACCTTCGGCAATTAATCGAATTGTTTACTAATATTTTGCCAGAGGAACCTCAAGTGTATACACTCCGGCCTCCAAATCCTCGTAGTTTTTTGACTCTCTATGCTCCTCCACCCAATCGATCCGCTGAACAAGCGCTTGATATCTGGGAAGAAGAAACTTGTTGGACAAGCACATCGGTAAGCAGACATGCTGTTTGAGCACGGACATTTGACAAACCAGACTAGTCTGAAGGACATGAAGGACATGTTGGCTAGTCTACCCCATTTGAAAGAAAGTAAAGAAAAGGTAATTATTCTGGTCTTATAAATGATTGATGGCTTTTTGGCCTTGGCCACTTGTACCTCTTTGTTTTGATTATTGTTTTCTATAGCTTTCTCCATCTCAGCATGGCAGAAACCAGTATGGAATTGTTTGAAAAACGTCAATTAGCAGCAGTAGCATCAGTTGAACAGTGCTGCTCGACGGGTATGACAGCCGAAGGGCGGACACCCAAGTCGATCGTAGAGGAAATGGTGCCGCTTTTGGATGATCGCACTCTAAGGTTTGTTCGTTCTACTATGATCAATTCTCTCAAAATCCTAATGCTTTGTACTCTTGTAGCACGTCTGACAAGTTGCGAATTGTGGCTCTATATGCGCTTTATCGAGATGGGGTCCCAGACGAAGATCGGCGACGACTTTATCAACACGCCAAATTAGCCTTACATGAAATGGATGCTGTCAACAATCTCATTCACCTCGGAGCCAATGTAACAAAAGATAGCGGGAAAAAGAAGAAACAATTGTTTAAGCAGTCGTTGGACGAGAACGCATATGACATTTCAAGGTTTCAACCTCTTGTCAAACTGATGTTGGAGGTACGAGTAACTTTTGCTTACCTTTTAGATCACATAACGGTCGGGTTGAGTCATGTGGGGATGTGGGTCTATGTAGGAGGCACTTTCGAACGAACTAGACTTGAATTTGTTTCCTCATATGGGTAAAACGCCCACTGTCTCCGGCGCAAAGACAGGCGCCGCTAGCTTAGCGACAAACGGCGGTGGTCCCACATCACTACCAAGTGCTAAGCCAAGTTGGCAGCGTCCTAAATCAAAAACCGTGATTGAGAACCGACAGAGGGTCATGGTCTTTGTGGCTGGCGGATTGACTCATTCAAAAATTTGGGCTGCTTACGAGGTTTCAGAAGCACACGCGAAAGACATAGTCATAGGTTAGCCCAATCAACCCCCTCAGGTTGACGTTCATTGGTTTTATTTACTTCGTAAATTACCAATAACATTAATGATATTATCATAGGTTCAACTCATATTCATACGCCTAAGAAATATATCGCGGACTTAGTCAACATAGATAGAGGGGGCGCTAGTTAATCTATGGGGCTCACAACTTTTGACGCGAATTCTTTGCGACCTTTGAAACTCAACAAATTACTTCAACCAAAGACTCAACGAACAAATTATGATGAACAATACGTCCATGAACCTTCCCATCAAAGTTCTCAACTAATCCCACCCTGAAAGGATGCTTCGGCCTCTCGTCCTTCCCACCTTCGTCCAGGGCTGCCTTCTGGATCAAATAGTCTACGCAAAGCTTCCTCCATTCGCACATTTGTTGCAGAGAACTCACCTTTACCTTCGCCTTCTATTGTCTCCGCTCCTTCAGGTTATGATACTCTCAAGGTTGAAAAGGAGAAAAGAAAGGCTTTTTCAGTCGAAGCAAAAATTGATAAGATAAAAAGGCATCAGGTGAAGAATTTTCTTAAGACAGGTGAATTAAATGTAATTTCTTAAGATAATTAATATTATGAAAGCTATTTACAATTAGCAGCAAAGAAAAATAAAATAAAAACAAGCGATACCATGCTGGGCAAGAAGAGAAATAAAGACAAGCTTTCTTTGGTGCTTTTTCAACGTTAACAATCCGCTATTTTCAAAACATATATGTATATTATACCAAGCTCATTCATTTATTTATTTACAAAACAATGATGTATATGTCAATACCGTTTTTTTAAGATTCTTATTTTGTAATGTCCATCAGCTTGATAACAATGGAATTTTTGTTGATTCCACTCCAAAAAAGCAATCTTGTGCAATCTTTCTTTTGAGAAAATGAAATTTAAACATGAAAATCAATTCAGATGGGGATATGAACCTTTGAGTAGGCTTCTGTAATATCAAAAATGCAAAAGCAAGAAGCCAAGGGAAAATATCAGAAAAAATTGATTTAAAAACATTGGAACCCTGATAGTACTATGCCCTTGCCAAAGTCCATGGCAGGGATGGAATTTTGGTCAAAACTGTCTATTTAGTCAAGGTGAATTCATTTATACTGCATGGCCATAGGTACTATGAGGTTTAAAACTAATTTCATACAATCAACCCCAAATAAAGTTTCAGCTAATACTCCATTGTGAGTTATGGCTAAAAGGGCAAAATTTAAACCATATAAGGGGTCATAACTCAGTCAATGTTGGTTGCCCAAAGTTCCTTTCAAAATTATTCACTAATTTTACGCAGGCTACTTAATAAATACTGTTTATGAGTTTCTAAATTATAAAGACATACTAATGATCGAATTTCTTTACTATATTATATCTATAAGGAATTAATTACAATTTAAGACTATAAGAACCCCAGTCAAGTTTTAATAACTATAAGTTAATGGTAGAAATGGTGCCATATTATGTAAGACCCTTCTCAGGGTGATTTGAAGAATTTTACCATATCCAAATTGTTGGAATTGTTTTAATTGATGATGGATGAGGAGTAAGGTCAAGAGAAATTTTTGAAAGAATGAAATGACCCTTTTCATAAAAATTCCATGCATGGAATGATTGTTGACTTATTCAGTTTAGCTAAAACCATATTTATAATAATTGTGGTACAATTGTGTTATGTACCATTTTAGTTGAATAACTGCACAACCATCACTGACTTATGGCCACCTCAATAATTTTTTTGTTTTTTTTTTCAGTCCATTGAGTGCTTCTTATGTTTGTATCAAAAAAATAATATAACTTTTCAGGTCAAATTATTTTTTTTAAAGAGAACACTCCCCCTGCTGGTCACATTTTAATCCCCAAAATGATAATTTGGAGTAATTTGAAACCTTGAAGTAGCACAGTTTTATTTAATATTTTTTATTTATGAAAAAAAATTGATTATGTGAGATTACACTGGTAGAATTGGGAAACTGCATGTGAAAAAAAGTCAGAAGATCTCACTTTTTTTGATTTTAAAAATTGTTTTTTACTGTACCTTTCAATATCAAAAAAAGAGTGACTTTTCTAACTAAGAACACCAAAAGAATTTTTTAGTTTTTAGTTTTTTAATGACTTTCTTATTTATTTAGGGTGTTGGTAAACCCACATAAGCCCTTATGTGTTTTTGCCATCAATTAGTAAAAAAATGTAATTGTATGGTAAAAAAACATAAGGGGTGGTTTTTAAATAAAATATGGCTATTTATGGCATTTTGAAGGCCATTAATGGCATTATAAATGCAATAAAGGGCATTATTAATGCCATAAATGGCATCATCAATGCAATAAAGGGAATTATTAATGCCATGAATGGCATTATCAATGCAATAAAGGGAATTATTAATGCAATAAATGGCATTATAAATGCCATTTATGGAATTGTTAAGGCTATAAATGACATTTATAATGTCATAAATGGCATTGTTAATGTCACTTATAGCCTCAAAAATTCCATGAATGGCATTGTTTTTCCAAAAAGACCCCCTTTAAGTATCTCACACTAAAACTGTAGAAGTTAGATGAGAGGTTAATATTTTATTCACCCTTTTTTGAGCTTATTTTGGCCATAACCTCTGTGATTCTGATGCTAGCTCAATTTTGCTAGTACCATTGGATATCCCTGACTTAGAGCTTCAATTTGAATACCCATTTTCTGTGGTTGAATCTTTTCCTCTGTATTTCAGATGAGAGGTGAAAATTAAGGTTTATGCTCAGCAGATTTGAGCAGGAATAACTTTGTTGTTCTTTGTCCTCTGGTCATGGGACTTGTGAATTTGGAAAGAGGTGATTTTCCTCTTTCCTTTGATACCTTTTGAGTTGATTTGTCTCAGATCCATGTTTTGGTGGTATCTCAGCTTTACCATTGGTTTGTGGTATTTGGCTATCATGCTTGTGCTCTGGTTTTGAGTCACAGGCTGACATACCCTCCCTCCAAAAAAGGATCATCATTCATGAGACTTTTCAGTCCTCCTAGAGGCTCTCAATCTCCTAAGATGAAGGTTTCCATATGGTATTTCATCCTCTTCCAACCAATTGTCATTGTCTGCTGTTTAGTTTTTAAATCTGACCAAATACTGTCTTTGGTATTTACCATTCAGTCTTATCTTCCTGGCCTTGATGATCTTCTTTATAGGTCCAGGGGAGTCTTCCACCTCCACTATGTCTGGTGGGGTGGTAGTCTTTTTCCTGGAGGAAAACTTGTCCTCTCCTGTCTGGAAGTATGGTTTGACCAGACTCACTGGTAATACTGGGTGTTTCCTGGAGAATTCCTCTGTGAGTCTAACTTCCACTGCATTTTTCCCTATAAATTTAATTATATTGAAGGCCTTCACAAATTAATCTCTCATTTTCTTTGGTCCCCCGAGATTATTGGTGTTGAGTGTAGACACTAACAGTTGGTCCCCTTCTTTGAAGTCTGGTTCCATGTGTGTCTTGCCATAACTCTGCTTGTTGTATTCTTTGGCTTCAGCTATGCACTTAGAAGCTGTGTAACAAGCTCTCTTCTACATGTCATGGAAGTCCTTGGCTGTGGGGTGGATAGTTAGAAGATTTTTCTTCAGGTGATTCACAGGCAATAAGGGGTTCCACCATTTCTCTACCAGTGAGGGTGACTTCCCTGTGGTAGAGTGCTGGCTTGTGTTGTAAGCTAGCTGGACTGCTGGTAGAAGTGTAACCCAGTCATGGGTATACCCTTGTTGGTCCTTATATTCCATGCCATATGCACAGAATCTTCTGATTATGTCCTCCATTGTTTGGATCATCCTTTCAGCTAAACCATTGGTCTTTGGGTGGTAAGCTGTGGAAAATGAAAGTTTTGTGCCTAGCATGTCATAAAGGCTGGCCCAAAATTCTGATGTGAATTTTGGGTCCCTGTCACTGATGATGATTTTTGGGACTCCACATGTGGCTATGATGTTATTCCAAAATAACAAAGCTTTATCCATTGCTGTGTCCTCCCTATGACATGGCAAGCATCTCACAATTCCGCTATACCTATCAGCTATGACTAGGAAGGAATTGAAATTTTCTTTGCCTCCTGGGAAAAGTCCTGTTACCCAGTCCATATTGATGGTTTCCCATGGGTGTTTGGATTCTTCTATGTGTTGGAGTAGCCCATACCCTTTTTCATGTTTTCTGTTTGCCTTCTGGCATCTTTCACAAGTGTTCATATATTCACTCCAATCTTGTTCCCATTTGGTCCACCAAGCTGTTCTTGCTACCCTTTCCTTGGTCCTGTCTTCACTCATGTGTCCCATATATGGGCAGTCATGAAATTCCTGCAGGATAAGGGATATATGGTCCCTGTCTATCACTGTGAGTTCACTTGTTTGCTGTTACCTATGGTAGATCAGGTCATATATAAGGAAAAACGTGTTATTGTTATAGTCCCTCAACCAGGGTTCCTCTAACAGGGATTCCAGTTCTGGGAACCTGTATTTCTGTTGAAGGAGTTGCAGCAATATGCCACACTGTTTTTTTTGGCATAAGTCTTCATCACTGCACTGAAGAACTCATTTTGTAGTTCTGAGGAACTTATTCCCAATATGGGAGTTTCTGTTCCTTCTGGTTCAGTGTCTTCACTTTCTGGTGCCCATTCAGAAAATCTGAAGTTTTTTTTCCTTTCTATTTCCATAAAATTAGTGGGAATCTTGGCTGCTACTTCAGGTTCATAAGGTGGGTTTCTCTTGACATTATCCAGTGGCCAACTGCATTGGTGTGGCTTTTTCCCTCCATGTATATAATGGTTATATTACCTATATACTCCTGGATGGCTATTTTCCACCTCAACATGTGTCTGTTTGTAGTCTTCATGTGCAAAAAATACTTCAAGGCTGTGCGATCTGTGTAGACTTCAAAGACTGCACCCTCAAAATAATAGTGGAGTTTCTCTAGAGCCCAGACTAAGCATAGAAATTCAATCTGGGTGGCCCCATACCTGGCTTCTGAATATTTCAGCTGCATAGAGATGTAAAGTACCACTCCCTCTGTGGTTTCACCATCTACAATTTGTCTCTGGTGAAGGGCTTCCCCTACGCCTTGACTACAAGCTGCATCTATATATAACTTGAATGGTAGTTCAAGTAAGGAAAGTGGAGCACAGGTGCATTAGTGAGTTCATGTCTGATCCTCTCATTTTCATCCCTCCTTTCCTTGGTGATTTCAAAAACTACATCCCTTGAGAATGAATTGTATAGGCTACTAGTCACATGTGAAAAGTGTTTGTTGTGGTTTCCTTAGTATCTAGAAAACCCAAGTAAAGATTGTGTCTCTTTGATGTTTATTGGTACTGGCTTTTGCAGTACTTCTTCTACTTTATTCTGGTGTATGGCCAGACTAAGACCTGAGACTTTATGTCCCAGTTCCAGTAATTATTGTTGACCAAAATTTCTCTTTTCAAGTCAGATTTTCAGATTTCTGGGTGTGCATTTACTTAGTACCCTGTCTATGTACTGCACATGGTCTTCCTGTGTCTCTGAGTATATAATGATGTTGTCAATATATAACACCATCCAGACTTACAATATTTCTTCTTGAAATATTGTTTCCTGCATCCTTTGGAAGTGGGCTGGTGCATTTTTGATGCCAAATGGCATCCTGGTATACTTATATATGCCCATAGGGCATATGATTCTGAGTAATTTAATGGAGTTTGGTTTAACTTCATTCTGGGGGAAGCCTTTCATACAATCCATCTTGGTTATATATTTGGCTTTTGCCAGTTTGTCTAGGGCATGAGGTATCCTTGGTATAGGGTACCTGTCAGCTTTTGTGTAGTTATTCAGGGCTCTGAAATCCCCACAAAATCTAGATTTTCCATCATGACTGGTGATAAGAACAGGAGTGATGATTTCCACTATTTCATTATGTCCTATCTTCCTTATGACATCCACTTCTAGGAGTTAATTGATGTGTTTCTCAATTTCTTTCCTAGTTTCCAGACTTGCTGGGTATGGAGGTCTTCTCAGCATGGGTGGTTAAGGTCTTTTCAGATCTAGATATAATTCTATATCATGACCTCTGATTTTGACCAAGTTTCCTTCACCAACGGCACATGCTGGTCTATTTTTCCTCAGCATTTTCAGTAAGCTGATTTTTTGTTTACTGGGGAGGCTGGTACTGAATTGGCCTTCTCTGAATTAATTCAGTAACTCTTCTAGAGGGTCATGGGTAGATATTTGGTATATGTCAAGTAAAAATTTCTTTTCCTTTTTTTTATCAATGATAATATGCCTACTCTTACTATTGTAAATATCAATGCCATACATCCTCTGGTAGTCTGCTCCCAGTAAAACCCCCTGGATATGGGCATCTTCAAGCAAAACAAACTCTGGGTTGAGACTGATATTACCTTTCCTTTGGGGTATGATTATCTCTTTGATAATTGTCCCAATGGATGTCATCTTCCCTGATGCACTTTTAAAGTTCTTTGCCTTGGCTGGCAATAGCTGTTCTTCTCAATTTGGGAAGTGGTGAGCCAGAAAATTTCTGACAACTATTTAGCAGTGTGCTCCACCATCAATTATCAATGGGTGTTGAGAATTGTCAATACAAACAGTCATATTTGTTGCTGTCTCATGTACATATGCCATTCCTTTAGTTGGTTTAAGTAGGAATGTTTGTGCATATTGTGTGTGTTTACACAAATGTTTATCTGCAGTGTCCTGTGGCATGCCTCCTTCTAGCTGTATGTCCTCAATTTCTAGTGGTGTTTCCTCTTGGTACTCCACTAAAGATTCTTCTCTTGGGTCTTGGTCTTCATCAGATTGTTCTCTGATGGCATCACCCATGGAGTCTGATTCAGAATCCTCTGTTGGGAATTCTTCCTCTGGGACTTGTTCAATGGCATAGACTTTCTTCTTTGCCTTTAGACAGTTATTGTCATAGTGGTCTGTTGAGCCACAATTGTGACAGGTACTTCTCTTCTTGGTCACTTCTGCCACTATTTCTTTGGGATTATCTTTGAATTCCACCCTGAAAGGTTGTTTCTATTTGAAACCACTGCTTTTATATTGGGAACATTTCCCTATGTTTGTTCTTTTCCTTACATCTTGTAAGGGATTTTAAATGTCATTTAGAGTGAAATTTTGGTTGCATCTGCATTTTACTTCATGCTCTAGTTCTCCTGGCATTTGTGTCAGGAGTTTGTTATTCCTCATCTGAATGTTCAGTTGAGGATAAATGGCTTTGAGTATTTTAGACTTTCTAAGAAACCACTCATATGGATCCTTGTCCACAGAGTACTTGTCATTTTCAAATGACATAGTCATTTGACATATCCAAGTATCATTTCTGTACTTTTGGATAGCTTAACTCTTCCACCATGGACAGCTTCTTCTTCCATGTATTTCTTTCATTTATGTGTACTGAATACTAGCATTTCCTTTAAATGCTGTATTAAGTCTAGCAGTAATCCAGTAGTCTGGTATGCTTGGTACATCAATATAATGAATGAATTCCATGTGATCATATTCTCCTGTGCCAGAGAATTTTGGCCAGCTTGCGGCCTCTGGAAGCTGTTTTAAGGCTTCCTTCTCAGAATAAGACATATTATCTCCATCTTTGTATTGAGATGGAGACCTTTCCTTATTCACAAATAAGGCATCTGTTTTTATGTCTTCTTGGTGGTATGGAGCATCCAAAATATGGCCTTTTGGTTGGGGCTTCATATTTTGGTAGACATTAAGCAATTCTTTTATGTCTTGATCCAGACAATCCCTGTCCCTTTGGCAGTGGTGCTGTTTTTCAAAGACTTAATTCAATTTTTTATTGGTTTCTTCAGAAGCTTTGCTCAATTGATCAAGGCCTTCTTCAAGAGTCTTAACAATTTTTTCCATGGAGGCTGTTAATGTTTTTATCCTCTCATGGCTTTCTTGGAGTTCTGCAAACTGTTTTTCAGTTTTCTCTGAAAATTGGGACATTTGTAACCATAATGCATCACTGTTTAAGTTACTCTCAGGTGTAAAAACACTGTGTTCATTCTGGGTGGGGGTAATATTTCTATTATTGGGGCTACTGATTCTAGAAGTATGTACAACCATTTGTGGCTCTTGTGTACTTCTTTCACCAAGATCCAAAATCCTGAATGGCAATCCCTTCCTGAAATGATGAATGAGAGCCCCTTCACCCCAATCTCCAATTCTTGAAACCAAACTTCTGAAATCAGCAATGTATAAGGAGACATGCCCACCTTCTTTCATTCTTAAGGAATCCAACTCTGCTTCAGCCTTTCTAACTTCATTTGGGTCTCCAAACAGAGTAAAAAGTTGTGATTTAAATAATTTCCAAGAATTGAGAAGGTAGCTTGGGTCTTGATTGGTGAGATTGGAAAGATAAGGCTCAATCCATTTTTGCAGCCCTGCCAATGCCAAATGAGGTGGCATAGAGAACTTTCTTTCTGTCTTGGGAGAAATTTTCCAGAAAATTATGAAATATCGATTGACAAGACTGAATGAAACTTCTTACTTTGAAGGGTTGAGTCCCAGCAAATCATTCTGGTGCCTTCATAGATGGAGTCTTGAAGGCTGGTAGTATTGATGTGTCAGAAGATGAAGCTGCTTGAAGATTGTCCATAATTCGAGTCATTTGCTCCATGATAGCCAATAGGAATGGTTCAGACTGATAAGTGAAAGGCTGTTTATACTGGGCTAGAGTTGGCCCTCCAGCACCTTGGGATGCCCCCACAGGGGCAGGAACACCTTCAGTACCTTCAGACTCTTTCTCTTCACCATCTTTCCCAGGACCTTTGAAAGTGGTACTTGAAGCTCCTGGAAAACCACCAACTACTCCTTAAAATGATCTTGATCTTCTTGGCCCTCTTCCTTCCTTTCTGAATGGTTCCACTCCTTCCAAAATGGGTCCTCTGTCTAATTGGGCTCTCAGTTGAAGAACTTCTGGGGTGCCGTTAAGAGGAGCTCTTGGAGTTGTAGTGAGGAAAGCCTGAGATCTTGTCTGTCTTTCAGGAGGTGAGTGTTGAACAGGAATGATATCAGGAATAAAAATGAAATTGAATTAATGAAAATCAAAGATTGAAGATGAAAAGCTTGAGGAAAATCAACAGGAAACTTGAAGTCAAAATCAAAATCAATGCCTTGAAGAAAAATCAATGACTCAAAGTGAAATCTTGAGGTAAATCAAACAACATCAAAATGAAATCTTCAGGTCTATAAATCAATAATTCAAATCAATAAAAATCAAAATCTTGCAGAAAGCAGTCAATCAAATGATTTCTTGAGACAAAATCAATTTTATGTCAGAATTCTTGATGTGAAAAATCAGCAAAATCAATGAAATCTTCAGGTAAATCAATTTTCTTGAAATCAATATCAATTATGTCAAATCAATCAAGCAAATTGAATCAATGGAGTTCTTCTTTAAAAATAAAAATTACTGAAGAATGAATCAATATTAATCTTGATGTCAAGAATGGGTCTGAATGAATTTTGATTATAAATTTGAAAATTAAATGAAAAATAAGATTTTTCCTGAATTATGAATGCAATAAATTTGATGATTTGAGATAAGATTTAAAAAGGGAAAAAAATAAAATTGGGTAAGCTTCCAATTTTCAACATGAAGAAGGAAACCTAAATTCTGAACCAAAATTATTTCATTTTATTTATAAAAAAAATCCTTATTGTTATTTGAAATGCTTGAATAATAGTCATTTCAAGAAGAATATGATAAAATCAAAGAACTGATTTGAGAGCTTTATCTCAAAATCTATCTTTCAAAACAACTTTTTTCATTAATAATTTCTTGTATATTTCTTTAATTTTCTCTCATCCATGATCTGCTTCTCATAGGCTATAATTATAACTGTTATACCTGTCAAGATATTTCAATATTTCTTTCTGAGTTCCTTTTTCATAAAGATAGAAAACTCAATTTTCGATTTGATATTTCAGAATAGGTAGTGATGATAGAGACAGTACTTTTAAAAAGGAAACTCATAATAGCAATCAATCCTATAGTAACAATATAAAAGGATTAAAAAATGGTTCCGCTTAGTTAAAGTTTCTTTTTTTGTTTATCAAGAAGTATTTATAAGAACTCTCACACTCATTTTTCAATCTCTTCATCAAAAACTCAAACAGTTTAATTGATATATAGCTGAATATTCATCTTAAAACTATTAACTACTATTTTTAAACTATATGAATTAAAATTCAACTAGTTTGGAATTTATCAATCAGCTTTTCCAATTTTACTCCTTATTAGAAACTTAATTCCATTTTTTTTTACCATCATTCATCACGGTCTACCAAGTTTGTATTTCATATTAAAACTAATTTGTGCTCAATTTCTGAAAATATGTGTTCTTCAGATCTTTAATGTTACAAAAAGACAATCAGATTCCAATTATGAGTTTAATTCTAACATCCAAATAAGCTTAAATTATTGGTATCAAAACTGAGATAAATATTATGGGAAATGTTCAATATAATATTGAAAAGAAATTTCATTAATTCAGAGATCAATTGAAGTATTTTCCATATCAAGTCATCAGTCAAAACAAATTCAATTCATAGAGTACTGTATCACAATACACATTAAATCTAACATTCAACTTTTAAAATAATTTTAATTTCCACACAAGTATAGAAATTCAGAGCCCTTTGACTTTTTTACCAGCAGAAAAGAATGTTAGTAATATGGTTGGAGACAAATTCTCAACATGAAAAGGCTTAGGATTATCCATGGAAATTATCTTTGATTTCATTTATCATAATGTGAAGCTTCTGTTCAAATTATTCAGAAGTAATCAAAGTATCCTCATAAATCTTTACCTCCTCTCAATTATCTTATTCATAATTTTTTAGAAATTTTGACTAAGATTCTTGTTATTTGAGTAAGCTTATTGACAGAGATTGAAGAGGTAGTTTTGTATAAAGAAGTCAGGAATTTCTATGCTAGGTATATTCATCAATATTTCCTTTTTCTTAAGTATTATGAAATTTCTTTCTTAAATTGATGATATATTTTTGATTGAAATACATACATTTTCTCATTGAACAGATAGTTCCTTTGAAGATATTTAAAAAGGAGAAGTAAAAATATTGATACTGTTAGTTCAATATTGCAAAATATCTAAAGTTCTTAGCTTTAATAGAGTTTTTAAAATTTGATATTTGAGAGTGAATTAATCTGCCTTAAGCAGAAAATGTTTTATTTTTTTCATTAAAGTCATATATTTATTTCCAAACATATCTTATATAAATGAGGGATTTTGTAAAATAGTATCAACAGACCATTCATTCAATTAAACTGCACCATATTATTGTATAAGATGATTAATCATGATAAACATTGTTTCAGATGAAAGAAGTTGTTGAATTTGCAAATTATCTTGGACTCAGAACAGTATAAGCATGAATTCATTTTTGAAACTAGGTTGAACCCATAATCTTAGTATTTGTTACTGTTCAATCATATTCCAAGCTACTAGAAGACTAAAGAATTTTCATGTTTTTTTAGCTTGATAAAGTATAAAATTTTGGATTTGCCTTTTGATGAAATATTCAAATTGAAAAATATTTCCCAGTCAATACATAATTATATCAAAGTTTTATGTTTTTAAAATTCTTTTTTGTCATATATCCTTGAGCTTGGAAATATTTTTGCATCTTATCAAGTCCTTGATAGAAGAAGAAAGATTTCCAAGTAGATGAGAGTTACACACGGTTTCATCATTTTCTTTTTTTATAATACATTGAAGCTGGAGACTATAGCACTTCAATAACTAATAATAATGGCTGTTTATTTGAATACCTTTTATATAGTAACGTATTATTTGGATTTTTCACCTTGAACAGATTTATTTGGTTCCAAAATTTAAGAAAACATATAAATTTAGAAAAAAATTATTTCAAAACTACATAATGAGTAAGAGGCTATAATTTTATTCTTTTATTAATCTCTCTATCATAGCTTTTTCGTTAAAACATGTTAGGAAAATTTGAAATGTCCTACTGTGGAAAAACTAGTTTATTTACTTGATTACTGTCATCATTTTATCATTTTTTCTATTTTCATTGTTATTATGCTTATAGGTTTATATATTTTTTATACTTTTTTATGTTTACATATATATTTTTTTATCTTTTATATTTTTTATTTTCAAACAATTTATTTTTGTGTTTTTCTGGAAAACCTTGTTTGAATAACTGATTTCAAAGGCTTGGTAAAGCCTTGTACTGTAAGAAGATTCAAAGAGCTTTATTATGTAAGGAAGTCGACTATTGCGAAGAGCTTTATAATAAAAGGCTGTACAGATACTTGTAGTTCATTTTACTCTAGCTTATATTACAAAAAAACAAATTTGAAACAAAAAAATTAACTTCAATAAGAATAAAAAGAAAATTGATAATTATAATTTAGAAGAATAAATTTATAAATCCAATTAAAAGTAATTATTCCACTGGGAAGACCGCCATTATTTTCTCCTACCTTTCAAAAAGAACTTAAAAAAGAGCATAAAAAATGATGATAATAAAGAAAAAATTGATATAATTACAAGGAAAAGCTATTGGTCTCGTTGAATTTTTTTATTGAATAAATCTTTGAGATTATTTGAATTTTTGGGGAGAAATTCTTTTCAAAATACTTTCTTGTGATACTTTGTGGAGTTTTATTAAAGAAACATTCACAGAAATATATAAATCATAAAAGTAAAAATTTTGGGACTAATGAAGGTTTAAAAGCTAATATACCAATAATCTCTCAAAATGGGAATGTTAATATAATATTTTTTAACCCAAAGGCACAAGGAAATTTGAATCAAAATATGAAGTCCTTATTCCAATCACTCTTGGGATAGAGTTTCAAACAAGGGAAAAGGGCTTTAATTCCATTTGGTTCTGGTTAAATGAAGTTAATATATATATTAAAATATGATATTTTAATTTTGAAGGGTTTCCACTAGTATTATTCTTTTCACAAATAATGTAACCAAAAATTTAGCTATTTTTCACCCATTCAAAGATAAAATTCTTCATCTTAGTCACTTCAAAATTTATTCTATAAAAATGAATATTAATGGTGGCATAAAAAAAGCTTTAGCAAGAATATATTAATGAGTTAAGGTATGAGTTCTCTGAAAATCTGTATTGAGATTCTGGTTTGTGTCTTATAAGAAGAGCTACAAGTTTGGTAAATTTTTGAGAAGGGTCGGGGAATCCGATTTAATATGGCTATGAAGCTATATATGCATCATGTCAAGCTTACTTCCACAATGGTTTAAGGAATTTCTCATAGAGTCCCTTGAAAAAATCTGGCTCCAGCTGATAATCCCATTTTCTTTTCAGCATTAATAGCAAATATATGAAATTTTTTTCGCTGTATATTGTCTATTAGAAATCTTTAATGAATATTTAAAAGTGCATTCATAAGTAACAGCTTATATATAGAAGATTGTCCTAATTTTCTTCAGCTTCAGCTGTTCTGACTAGCTGATGGTACCTTTCAACTTCCGGAAGCTGCATAGCTTCTTGATTGAGAAGCTTGAAGTAATAGAAATTTACAGAATTACACATTTCTCCAGTTTTCTGCTTGAAGACTCCTTAGCAAGGAAAATGGGAGAACAGTATCTATTAATCCTTCATTTTCAAGCTTATATAATCTTATCCTATACGTTTAATATGTATTATTGCTTAGGGGGTGTATTTATATCCATCATGGGGATTTCCATTGCCTAAACTATTCTTTCGAGAAACATTTATGGTTCAAATATCATAAAACTTTCTCCCCATTCCTTCAAAATAGTCAAATTTCTTATGATTAACTATTCACTAATAAGTATAATTAGTTTTAATTAATTGAATTTTTCAACCGATAAAGAAAGATACAGTTATTTTCTTTTTAACATGAAAAGAGTCATAAATTCATTCCATCACTGGTAATACATATTTCAGAATTAGTAACCCCAAAATGATAAATAAATAGGTTTTTTTATTTAAAAATTATAATTCAGAAATAGATAATATAAAAACTTTCTTCAAGGAATAATTTTAAAATAAGTGGATAATTTTTTTAAATTAAGCCTCAAAATATCAAATAATTTAAATATATTTTTTTAAAAATCACAAGAGTATGCTTTAACTGGCTTACCAGATCATATTAAATCTTTATTTAGGGGATCTGGGAGCTTTTTGAAAAAATAACTTACCCTAAAACGCTCTAAATGGGGAATAAATTTATTAAGTTAAGCTTTCAGCTTTGGCCCACTGAGCTAAATACTTGAAGTGGTATCTAAGTCTTTCCTTATCAAGAAAAACTCTATTGGCTTCAATATAAAAAAAGGAAAACATTGTGGATCCCAATGATAAACGTAGCTTTTATTATCCAGGAGCTTCATATTTCAATATCAATAATGCTACCAAAATATGGCTTGTTGTTTGGAGAAAAGCCTTCATTATTAAAGAAAATCCATATATCCCTCTGTACATTCTTATGAATCATTGGTGTAAGTGACCAAAGCTCCTCCTAGGATTTTGGAATGAGAAAATACTGTTTATATATATCAGATAGAAATTCTACCCTAGTATGTTTTGATATTTAAGTGATATTGTTTAGCTTATCTGGAGCAAATTTATTCTGGATTATTTAATCCTTCTTCTCTGATTAGAGAAAGAAATGGGAGAGATATGGTCTCTATCTTGATAAACAACTTTTTTGGATTGATTTTCTCAATTAAAGTGTATCTGTTATATAGAATCTTTATTTATATTTAAGATAATTCATTGATAAATAAGTCTATTTTCTGAAAAACGGATATGAGTATAATTTTATTCATTCAATTCTGTACTATATGTGAAATGGAGAAATATTATATATTCAAATTTCTCTATGTGTATTAATAAATATAAAGCAGAAATAAGAAATTTAAGTTATTATTATTTGAATTTTTTTGACTTGAATATAGATTAAAATACATTTTTTGTTAAAAAAGCACTTTTTATCATATAGTTTTGGGTTCTTGAGAATCGAAAACTATTACTAAAAACTCATATTAAAAAGCTTAATTCAAAGTGAATGGCTTTCATATGTGGTTTGAGTTCCTTTAAAAGATTTTATTTTTCAATTTTATCTCCATTCCATCTTATGCTATGTCTCTAGCTTATTTCCCATTTCAAATTAAAAATGCATTAGCTGCTATCAGGTAAAGCTACTTTTCTCATGGTGATGAAAGCTCTAAAAAAGTAATTATAAAACTCCCTTAAATATTGAAATTTCGTGCTATAATCTTACTCTAAAGTTAGATTGGTATTGATTTAAATTTACAATATTGTGATCTGAAAGGAAGTTTTCACAACAGGAATTTCTGACATAAAATGAGCTATCATATGATGAGTAATCTAGAGGTTAGTAATTTTTTTCTGAAATAATTGGAGGGCTCTTGAGGATATTTATATCAAATAAAAGAGTCTGTATTTCTTCAATTAAGATAAATAAGACTCTATCTTATATCAAAAATGGTATTTGTCTTAAAACAATATCTGAACAAAGAGTAATAAATATGATTATAAAATGAAAAATGATACTTTTTTCATAATCAGAGTAGTGAATTAAATGAGTTGATGGTTTTCTAACTAATCCTGTTGTTTTGCTGTAAAGAAAGTTATTCAATCTTGTCAATAAGTATTTTGGAATAAGTCTCTGATGATACCTTGGTTACGGTATAAAGTTTTTTGAGCTCAAATTGGCTTCAATGGGACTACAAGTTGAAAAAAATGGTTTTTTGTACCATAGTATAAAAATGAGGTATGCTTTTAGTTGATGGCCCAACAAAACATGACCCAAGGTAACAAAGTCCAACTGGAAGCTTCAAAAGAATGATCATTGCTAGTTACTTTTATCATTCTTAAAAAATCTTAGAACCTGAATCCTAATTTATATCATGAGCATTGATTAGCTTTAAAAAACACTTCTTATAGTTCCTTTTTATAATGGAAAGATAATCACCTTCGCAATGAAATTGGGAATAATTTCTTTTTGGGTGTGTTATATCAACTTGGAAACAATCTTTAGAAAAAATAATGTGCTCCTAATGAGTAGGATCATCATCCTAGAGCTCTTCCATATATCTTTAAATCTTGTGGACGCTGTATGAAACATACAAGGCTCTGTAGGAAGCATTTAGGTTTTCAAACTTTGATATTATTATAAATTACCCTCTATATGTATGGTCTTATATGACTTTCACATGTGGATTTTCTTGAAAAATATGGTTACATTAGTATTATATCATGTATAAGTGAAAATGAATGATTTGGTGAATGAAACCAGTATGGAAATATAAATTTCAATGGTCGGGTGCATCTCACAAATATCCTTTTTTAATCTTAAATTTCAAGATAATGTAGTTCCTGAATATCTTTTTTCATTATTGGTGTACTAAATTGGGTCTCATTACCCCTCATTAAATAACTCAATTGAAATGACACATGCCTCACAGTAATATCATGAGATTTCTTAGTATGAATTTATTTCATCAGATAAAATTAATATTGTAAAATTAAAGAGTCTCAACCTCAATATATTCTTTTTAGAAGATATCGTATTGAGATATTTATCATTTTATCATAAATAAATTTTTCAATTATCTCTTTTTTTAAAAAATTCAGTTCAATTTATTTAAAAATGATGAGAATATCGGCATAATCAATATTTAATAGAACCATCAAATATCTTGGATATTTTGGCTTTAAATCTTTCTAATTGAAAATTATTCAAAGAAAGTAATAATAACCTTCTCTGTGAGAGATATTTGAAATATACAATATTTTAAACTGGATTATTTATATTGCTTAGCTATTAGTTTTCAGTATATAATATAAAATCAGTTCTATAAATGAATTCTCTATCTCATTATTTATAAAAGAAATCAATTAGTTTTATTGATTATTCCTTCTATTAATATTTTATAAATTAAAGATCCTTTTCATCTTATTTTTCTGTTCTGTTAAGTTTTGGTACAAAGCTCTTTAAGTAAAATGGCTTATTTTTAGAAGTCTTTTGTGTATATTTATATTTAAATTTGTGCTATTTTCATTTTACAAATATTTAATATCAATGGAAAAGGGATAAGTAATCCCCATGAGTAAAGTGGCTACACCTGACAGTAGGTGTTGCATTTGGAATTCAACATGGGAGCTAGATTGGATTCATGTTGGACACAGGAAAGAAACTTAATTTAGAAATAGAATTTTTGGAAGAAATTCAAGTCAAATATGCAAGCCACAAATTCTCAATTGATCTGACTCAATATCAGTTTTTGGTAAGGCTGGTCAAAGCTCAATAATTAAACAATATATGATGAACAGACTGACTTTTATATCCCCTTTGTTAAGATATTTTTTATCAAGTTCCATCATTTCATTAACACAAAATTCAACCTCTGGAGATTTTCTCATACATTTTTACATATATGTTACACTTTCAATAAGAATTTTCTTTCAGGCTAGCTTATGAGAGCCTGTATATAAATAATATTTAGATTGAAACTCTTTAGCTTTTAAAAATGTTTATAATAAATGATAAAATCTTTGGAGACTTTGGGCTTTCTGAACATTAAAATATCATGAGAAATTTACCATAAAACTTAATTTGTTTTCCATCATGAAAAGATTTATTTTTTATAAAATTATATACCTTCTTTTTTCTCTCTTTTAAGATTAAAATTTTGATTAGAATTAAAAAAAAGCTGTAATTCTTATGGTAAAAAAAAATTTCATGGAGATTAAAATCAAAATTTAGTATATGTTGAAATAATATCACCCCTATTTTAGCCCAGAAAATAATTTGAAGGATATTTTTCCACTTATAGCCAGATGAAATAAATATTCAAAGTAGAATATTGGGCTTTGGCTTTGGAATTGGGGACTTTTGTATTATACTATTCCATGGCTTAAGATAAAGGACATTTTTATATTAATAAAAAAACATGGCTTACTAACATCGTTTTAAATCCTCATAAAGACAGAACCATAAGATTCTTAAATTTTGTGAAGCACTATATTTTTGTTTTCTAAATACCAGTTTACCTTCAGTATTTACATTTCTGTGGAGAAATTATGAATTCTGAAATAACCATCTTGATCTAATGTGCTACTAGAATATGTGAAAAACACATATCACTTTAATTTTTTATTTTGAGTAAATTAGGGTAAGAGATGTATCAAGAAATTAAATGAAGCTTATAAATGAAGTTTTTTCAAGCATTTTAGGAAGTTTAGATTTCATGTGTTAACATGGCCAATCATCTCTTCTCAATCATTCATTTATATAAAAGAATTTTATCAAGAAATACTTCTAAATCATCTCTTTGATTTTGTTCAATGTATTCTATCGCTTTTTGAATTTGGAATTCAATACTATCAATCTTCAATCAATTTTTTATGATTAGGATATATATAAATCCCTCCATGAAAGCAAAAATCTAAAATTTCATATGTACTTGACAGTTTGATAACATCTATCATTTTTAAATAGCTTTTTCAATTTATAAATACTACATAATTAAAAACTCAGATTATCAGGAGTAATTCAGAAAAGTGCTTTTTGATTTCTCTAGGTTGAAGTTTACCTTTTTATTCTATTATCAATCAATTACTTCAGACAGATATATAGATTCAATATTCAATGAAAAAAATAAGGATAAAATATTGATGAATAACTGAAACAACTCATTCAGCATTCTTTAAGATAATGAAAACCCTAAATAATATTAAGTATAAATTACTCTTATAAATAGGTTCTTTTCACAAGTCTATTTCTCAAGGTCTATGTTTAAATCTCCTGCGAGTTTGTTGAATTTATAATCATTTCAAACAGTTCATAAAGCCTGAAATAATTATAAATTGAGAATAATCATCTTTTTATAAGCTGAAGCTAAAAAAATCATACATGCGGCTCTTTCAAGGGCTTTTATAAGATAATATCAGAATATCTCTTGTTTTTCTTTGGTATTTATCCTTAATGAAAGGGTTAAAGTATTTATTAAATTCATATTTCAAAAGTTGAGCCCACAGAAATAAGGTCTATCCTTTGGGGAATTGCGCTTAAAGGGGAAAAAATATCATTGCAGAGCCATTTCCAATCAGTATAAAACATTGTTCTGAATAATATCTCAAGTATTGAATTGTAATTATCAATATCTTCTCATGGATTTCACCCAGTCAATATCATTCTTTGATTCAAACTTGTGAAAAATGTCTTTTGAGAAATTTTTGAATCTATATTTGAATCTTTTCTACAAATAATGGACTCATTATTAAAAGAAAATGAAGAATAATATTTTTGATCAATGAAAATAGTAAAAAGATATGCAAATATATCTATTTGAAATTCAGGGAAAAATCCTCTGAGCCTCTCAAAATTAAAGCAATATTATTTATGTGAATCTTGACAATATTTGAACAGGCTTACAGGGAAATCAAGATTTTATAATCTTTTTTTCAATAATCCTATTATAGATTGTAAGTTAGATTTCAGAAAAAAGTGTACTGGCCCTTCATGCTTGAAAGAATTTGTGTAATGCTTATTTTTTGATTAATTTCATCAACATGATATTGAATGAAGAAACTCTTATTTGTCTTAAAGAATTTTTTTTGAAACATAAATACACTTCAATTCAATTGTTAAAAGAAAAACATAGAAACAAAACCCACAAAGAATATCTCTAAAACTGTTTGTTTAGAAAATATTTCAAATAAAATCACAGAAAATCCTCAAAAAATGAAGGTTGAAAAGTTTTATGTAATGTGTGCTGAATTTGTTGTTATCATTATTATAACCAAGTTTCTTTTTTTATATATTCTTAATAAAGGCAATAGGAAGAACTTCTGTTATTATAGCCTATATATTGTTTTTTAATATTTTGTTTGAGTTCTTTTACCAACTCTTGCTGGTGATGTGTTATTTTGAATATTTTAAAACTTTTTGATTTTTTATGGTTTTTTTAATTTTCCTGGGTACCTTTTTTTATATTTTTTATTTAATTTTATTTCAAATTTGTGTTTTTTTCAATTGAAACTACAGTCGCAGGCTCTTTGAGGCCTGCTATTGTATTACTATTAACAATTTCCTACTATGCTACAGTAGCAGAAATGTAAGATTTGTCTATGAAACTGATGATAATATTACTATTAATCAACAGTACTATGACTGTTCTTATGAAATATGATAACAAAATGTTATTATAACCACAATTAAATAATTAAAGAATTATTTCTTTCAGGTGTTAAACACTACTAGTGATTTTAACTGTGAGTAAGTAATTGTCTACAAGAATCAATTACAAGAAGATTTTAATAATAAAACTTCTTTTATTAAAATAATAAAATTATTTTAATATAGAATTATCTTTTGCAAGAATAATTATAATGGTAATTATTGAATAAAACTAATTTTTAGAGAATAACTTTAAGAATTAAAAATAAATCACTCACTAATATTCCAAAGAACTTATTGAAAGATAAGATAGAGAGATTTGATGTAGAATTGTGGATTTTAAGGATCAAAATGAATTTATAACAGTATTACAACAATATATAGTTGGATCATATGATTTCACATCTTTCTGAATGATTCTGAAATGTTCAAAACACTTAAGAATAGCTATAACTAATACTTACTTGTTGGTAATAATGGTTTAAATGATAATAAGATGATGATGATGTGGAAAAAACACCAAGAAGAGGCCTCTTTTAAGTCAACAACAGCTCACAGAGGCCTTCCATGGAGCAAACTGGAAGACCAGTGAGTGAGAAAACAATAAACCTTTTTGCATTATTGATTACATCATCTGTTGTCACATAAGATTATCATGATTACTTAATTGATGCTTTTACGTGACTACCAACCCCAATATGGTTAAGAATAAAAGGAGTAACATCTGTAAATCTTCTTTTATTCCAAAATAATCATTGATTTCTCAAAGTTATCAATGTTATTGCCAATTTCATCACAGGTTGTAATTACTGTAAATTTTTGAAGATTCAGTGTTTCACGTAGAATAGTCAAAAATGGACTGTAAGTAAAACTTTGAAATTTGCTAGTAAAACTGTAATTATTTTTGGTTTTACCATAGATAATACAGTTCTCCATTAGTCCTGAAAGTTTCAGAAAGATCAATTAAGAATTGTATTTTTAATGAATTTTTGAAGTTTCTACCTCATTTCTACGTAGAATTGCAAATATCAGTGTTTAACTGGTTGCTATAAGGTAAATCAAGAGATACAAGTCCAAAAAAGGTTTTAATTACTCTTTTGGGGTTTATCCATGGAAAATCATTAAGAATTGACATGGTTACAGGAGTCTAAGTAGCGTTTTACCTCCTTGGCACGTCAAAATAGCAGGTTATTTGCTATTTTCTTAAGATTTACAGTAGTTGTAACATGGTAACCAAGTTCCCAAAAGGTTTTAGTTTACCAATTAGGCCAAGATCAGCCATGGATCCAAGCTTTGGAGCTGTACACACCTCTGAGGCCTCAGAAGTTGGGTACCCTGGCTCTCTTTGATGTCTTTTGTCCCCCTTGCCTATTTTCACATCTAAGGAGAAATTTAAGCTTCAAGTGAGATATCCACTATGGGTATACCAAAAGTCCATGTAAGAATACCATGATATTAAGTGCTCAAAACATATGTGATTTCTCACATTCCCATTATTTTGGTGTGAAATTAAGAAAAACAAAAGTTTTCACGGATCTTTTATGTGGTATTGAAGTATTTCCCATTTTACTGCCTCAAAGAGTTAATTTGAGCTTATTCACTCTATGGAGCTACTTTGGGTGGATTTTTGAGTAGAATCCAAATCTGGTTTTAAATCCATGGATTTACCTACCCAATAAAAAGTTATTCATCTTTTCTGAAATCAAAAATGATGAAGTTTGGATATATGCATGACTTATGAGTTATGCATAATTCAAAATTCATTTTTAAGATAATTGTGGCCTATTTGCGTATGTAGAATATACCTCAAGGCTCACATTCCCTCCCACCAAAAAATAAAATTGTACTACAATTTTATCAATGGTATAAAGAGTAAAAGGCCCCAAAGGGGGGTTAATGTCCACTGTCCAACCTCTTTACATCACTCAGATCAAGTAATTTAAAGCACATTTATAGAAATATTCAGGCTTGTGGCCTTCTTTCATGTCTAAATCTTCTCAAGAGTTTATCTGAGTCAGGTATTTCTGATTCTGCCATCCATTCATCTTCATGTAATGGATTTCTATATCTGACAAGACATTCTCTCTGAGTTTTACCCCTAAGTCTCCTTTCTTTGATGACTTTCTTTATCTTTTTGTATTCATTCTGTTCCACTGGTGGAACAGTTAAAGGAGTTGGGTTCCTTAAAGGAAACAATTCTTTATCAGCTGGTTGATAAGGCTTTATCAAGCTGACTGGAAAAGTGGGTTGTTTATTTTCCAATTCACCACTCAATTCCACTTGAACTGCATTGGTTGCATGTAAGGCAACAATAACAAAAGCTCCTACATAAGAATCTTTAAGTTTCTTTGGGCCTTTGATATTATTAAAATTCAAGGTTGAAACTAGAACTAAGTCCCCTACTTTGAAGTCTGGTACTTTATGACTCTTGTCCCACTTCTGTTTTGCATAATCAAAAGCATCATTCATACTTTGTTTTGCATGATGTTTTACTTCATCAAGCATTATTTTGAAGCTGGAAGCTGTAGGATGAATTTCAATCAAGTCTTTCCTCAGGTTGTCTGCTGGGAGTCTTGGATTCCATCCTTTTTCTAACATAGCAGGAGTTTGTCCTGTGGAAGAATGGACTGATGTCTTGTATTCCAATTCTAGTGCAGGTATCAGAGTGCACCAGTCATGGGTAAAGCCATCTGAGTCTTTGAATTCTAACCCATAAGCACAAAATCTTCTGATTATGTCTTCTAAATTTTGAATCATCCTCTCTGCTAGCCCATCTGTTTGAGGGTGATATGCTGTAGAGAATGATAACTTAGTCCCAAACAATCTATGAAGATTGGTCCAAAGTTCAGATGTGAACTTGGGATCTCTGTCACTTATGATATTCTTAAATAATCCTGTATGAGAGATAACTCTACTCCACAGAAGAAGAGCTGTATCCATAGCAGTGTCATCTTTATGACATGGTAAGAATATGGGAGTCTTGCTATATCTGTCTACAATGACTAAACAAGCATTATAACTTTTGTCACAACTTGGAGGAAGTGCTGTGACCCAATCCATGTGAGCAACTTCCCAAGGGGATTTTGGTTCTTGAATATGGATCATAAGTCCAAATTTCTTGCCTGTACTCCTGTTTGCTTTTTGACATCTGTCACAGGTATGGCAATATTCAATGGTTTATTTTCTCCAAGATGGCCACCATGCACAGTTCTTTACTTTTTCAAGTGTTCTGTCTTCTGACAGGTGTCCAGAGTAGATGCTATCATGTCATTCATGAAGAATTGTATTGATGAGCAATCTGCTGCATAATGTCATTACACAAGAATGTTTGGTTCTGTGGTAAATAATCCCATCAAACAAGTGAAATCTTCCTTCAGAATAGGAATTTCTCCAAACTTCATCTAGTGCATTGATAAAAGATGTATCTTTGCAGTCTTTATCTAACAAGTAAGTGAAGATATGGAAATTCTTGTTCTGTTTATAAGATTCTCTGACTTCTCCAAAGAATTCAGTCCCAATATCAGCTATGTTAATTCCTCAAATTGGAATATGTGGTTCTGCTTCCAAAGGTACATAAGCTGGGTTATCAGGAGTGTTGGCTAATGCCCGCCTGCTAAGTCCATCAGCATTCTTGTGAATGTTTCCTGCTTTGTGGACTATAGTCATGTTTCCTCTATATTCCTGAATGGCTATTTGCCATCTCAACATATGTCTGTTGGGAGTTTTCATGTTAAAAAGTGATTTTACTGCATTACAGTCAGTTATCACTTCAAAAACACTGCCATCAAGATAATAGTGTAATTTCTCAAGTACCCATACCAAGCAAAAGCACTCCATTTGGCTTGCACCATATCTGGACTCTGTTGGTTTGATTTGTCTTGAGATAAAACAAACTGGTCCTTCTGTAGGTTTGTCATCAATAATTTGGACTTGATGTAGGGCAGCCCCTAATCCATCTCCACATGCATCAATGTACAATTTAAAAGGAATATTACAGTCAGGCATGAGGAGTAAAGGTGCTTCTGTAAGAGCTCTCCTTATCTTCTCATAAGCTTTAATTCTCTCCTGTGTCATTTCAAATACAGTCTGTTGATCACAGATTCTATAAAGTGACTTGGCTAGAATTGCAAATTCTTTCAAGTGTTGCCTATAATAACTGGCAAACCAAAGAAAAGACATCATTTCTTTTTTATTCTGGGGTATTGGCTTAAGTAACACTGCTGCTACTTTGTTTTTGTCAATACCGAAGCTTAAACCAGAAACAATATGTCCTAATGCTTTGAGTTCTTCAAAACCAAAATTGCATTTCTTAAGTGAAATTTTCATGTTCACTTCTGCAACCTTTTGAAGTACTCTTGCAAGTCTTTCAAGGTGTAAGGACCAAGAATCAGAGCATATGATAATATCATCAATATAAATGATAAGCCATCCTTCAGACAATTCTGTGGGAAAGATGGTATTCATCATTCTTTGATAATGGGATGGGACATTTTTAATGCCAAATGGCATTCTAAGATACTCATAAGTACCACAGTGAGTGATAATTCTAAGTAATTTCTTAGCTTTAGGCGTCAAAACATTTTGATGAAAGCCTTTCAATGCATCCATTGATGTTATATACTTGGCTTTAGACAATTGAGTCAAGGTTTCTTGAATTCTAGGGATTGGATACCTATCTGAAACTGTGTAGGTATTCAATGCTCTGAAATCTCCAACCATTCTTGACTTATCATTATGCCAGGCAATAATAAAAGGTGTTGTTACTTCAGCTTATTCATTATGGCCTACTTTCCTTAGTACACCAAGCTGAATTAACTCTTGGATATGTTTTTCCAAGGCTTCTCTAGCTCTGGGACTGGCTGGATAAGCTGGTCTTCTAAGTACTGGAGGATATGGTCTGTCAATATTAAGAGTAATATCAACTTCATGTCCCCTTATAGCACCTAATGGTTCATTATCAGAGGCAAATGCATTATTGTATGTGTATAACACATTAATAAGTTCATTCCTCATTTCTAGTGACAATGATGGATTAATGTGTGCTTCAACAAGTTGATTAGACACAAATTCATCTTTATAAGTATCCTTGACAGAAGATACCACAGATATTTGTTTTGGCATATTGGAAAAAGCAAATTTTTGTCTTTTGTTATCCCCAATTGTGAAATATCTGTCTTCATGGTTATTGATGTCATTACCATAAATATTCAAGTAATCATTTTCAAGAATGATGCGCTGAGATGTGCAATTATCCATTACCACAATCTCAGTTTTCATCCTCACACTTCCTGCTGGGTGTGGAAATACAAGATTAGTGTCTAATATACCCAAGGGGTACATATAGTTACTGGCACTACTAAATTGCACACCCTCCATTGGTAATAGATGGTTTTTCCATTCAGGAAGTATAATTTGGAGATAATCTTTGCCTACACAAGTGCAAAATGCCCCTGTATCCAAATTTACTTTGGCTTCAATATCACTCATCAAAACTGATGTGATACAGGATGCTCCAGCAGTGTAACCTTTTCCTCTAGAAGGTTTTGTTTTACACATTCTGGCATCTTGGATATTGATCAGGTTGCAGCAATCCTCACTGTACTGTGGAAAGTGGGTATGGACTTCTGTGACTTCAAAGAAAGCTGTAATGTTTTCAATGGGATAGTCCTCCACCGGTGTATCTTCAGAGACTGCAGAATCTTGATCAGATTCTTCTTTCTCTTCAGTACCCTGAATTTCTTCAATGACTTGAACTTCATTGATTTTTGTCTTTTTGGTGCAAGTGTTTGCTAAATGTGAAGTACTTCCACATTTATGACACTTCAAGACAGGTCTTTCTGGTCTTTTATCTTCTCTGGGAATCTTTGGGACCATCTTGGATTCCATAGAGATTTTAGTCCAAGTTTTACCAATTCTTGCTCTGGTAATGATATATTCCATTGCATTAATGTAGTCCTCTGTTGAATAGGGTTCTACACATCTGTTTTTGATAGCATGTTCCAGTTCTCCTCCACACTTCCTTAATATTTTCATATTAATCATAGTGTCAGACATATCTGGGTGTAAAGCAGATAATCTGTCTTTTTGCTTGAAGAACCAAGTAAGTGGTTTATCTTTCTCTGAGTTAAAAGTGGCACTTTCAAAAGCAATCTCCATTTCAAACCTCAAGAATTATTGGCCCATTTGATGAGCACTTCAGATTTCCACCAAGACCAATCATGTTTCCCATGATCCATTCTCATTTTGTAATACGATTTCTTTGCAGTTCTGGTAAACGGAGAGTGTAATTTCCCCACTATGCTTTCATCAGGTATATTAAAGTCTTCCTGTAACATATCAATAGTCCTGATGAACTCAATATGTTTATATTCTCCTTCACCAGAGAATGTTGGCCATTCTTCTAATTTGGGAATATCTTTAACAGATACAACTTTTTCTCCTAAAAGTGGGGTAAAACTTCCTTTAACAGAACGTTTTTCTTCAGTCAAAGGTGTAGAATTTCTTGGAATATGTGGTTCATAATTCTTATGAATTTTTTCTACATGTGCAATTATTTCATTCTTTAACTTCTGCCTTTCACTGTCACTTTTTGCTAAATGTGTAGCAAATTGATTGGTATTTTCAACTATCTTTAAGACATGGTCTTGTAGAGTCTTAAATTGATCATTCATTTTGAAAATAGAAAGATCTTCCATTTCATCATTCTGAATCTTACATGTACTCTCAATTCTGCTACAAGCATTGATAATTGAATCAAATTTGGCATTTGTCAATTCATACCATTCAGTATATTTCTTATCATGTTTTTTCAATTCATTAATATCTAATGTTATTTTAGTTAAATTTGAATCAAGTTTACCAATTTCTACATTAATAGCTTTTTGTACATGATCTATTTGCATGGAAAAGTCCTGTTCATCCTTTCCTGCTCCTTGGCTGTGAATTCCATGAGAGTTCTGGCAATGTTGAACACACTGTCCACGGCTGAAGGCTCCAATTTGGGGATCCTGTACCCTTGTGGGTAACGTCTGTGCCAATTGGCTTTGCCTTTGCCCTTGCCTTGATGATTCTTAAAACCTCTCTGCTTCTTCTGAGGTCCTTTGGGCTTGTCTTTGGACATTTCTGGAGCTGGTTTGGAGCTGGTAGACGCCACTGGGGCTTCTGTCTCCAAAGCTGGAGTCATTTCCAGTTCCTTCTTCTGGTCTATGGATAAAAGACTTTGGTTCTTCAACCAATTATTTATCTTTTTGACCTTGTCTTTGCAAGACAGGGGGCTCCATCCTCTCAAGAGTTCTATGGTCTTCTCCTGACCCAGAAAGCTCTTGATGTGTAATTAGGAGTTCATGGCCCCCTGCCAAAGGCTTGGGCATATTTCCCACTCCTCTTCTTTGGCTGCTCTGAACCAATTTTTGTACTGGCATTGATATATTTCTATTGCTGCCACTTGAAAAGGGTTCAGCGCTGAAAATATGGTCATGAATCAGTTCAGGATCAGAATTCACGTCAAAATCTGTGGGTACAGACCTTGGGGAATGGGGGGCAACTCTGGCATCCTCCAAATGTGTCTTTCTTGTGGAAGACTTGGAACTTCTGGATTTGGTCTTGCCTCTGCCTTGTCCACATCCATCTGGTTGGACTGAATAGTTTCTTCCATTTCTGGTATGCACCACTTTCACGTCAATTTAAATATAAAAGGTGAAAATATAAGATAAAATACACACCTTTTGGTGGTAATTTAGTCTTTTCTGAGTTAAATAAGGTGCCTCTTTTAGCAATTTGCACCTTAATACTGTCTTCAGATTCTACTTCTGAAGATTCTGGACTAGTGATATATCTTTTACTGAGTCTGTTGCCAGCTGCATAATATTTGATCAAAGACACTATAAAAAATTATTTTTTATACTTTTCAAAATATTTTTAAAGATTTTTTATAAATTTTATATTTTTTTAATATTTAAAAAAAATTCTTTTTAAGGAAAAAAATTAAAATTTAAGATTTTGAATGAAAATTAATTCAGAGTAACTCAAAGAATAATTTTATAAGTTTTTGGATGTGAACAAGCCATGTGTAAAAACAGTATAAAATTAAACCAAATTCCTCAATGAAAATATTTCCAAAACAATTTCAAAAATAAGAATTATTTCAACTTTAAAATGGAAGAAAAAATTATTAAATCAATATATTTTAGGACTTAAAAATATATCAATTAAGGGTACAAGGTTCAAAAAACACGGCCAGGCCCCCAAATGTAAGATTTGTCTGTGAAACTGATGATAATATTACTATTAATCAACAGTACTATGACTGTTGTTATGAAATATAATAACAAAATGTTATTATAGCCACAATTAAATAATCAAAGAATTATTTCTTCCACGTGTTAAACACTACTAGTGATTTCAACTGTGAGTAAGTAATTGTCTACAAGAATCAATTACAAAAAGATTTTAATATATAATTATCTTTTGCAAGAATAATTATAATGATAATTCTTGAAGAAAACTAATTTTTAGAGAATAACTCTAAGAATTAAAAATAAATGACTCACTAATATTCCAAAGAACTTATTGAAAGATAAGATAGAGAGATTTGACATAGAATTGTGGATTTTAAGGATAAAAATGAATTTATAACAGTATTACAACAATATATAGTTGGATTCTATGATTTCACGTCTTTCTGATTTATTCTGAAAGACTTAAAACACTTAAGAATAGCTATAACTAATACTTACTTGTTGGTAATAATGGTTTAAATGATAATAAGATGATGATGATGTGGAAAAAACAGCAGGAAGAGGCCTCTTTTAAGTCAACAACAGATCACAGATGCGTGCAATGGAGCAAACTGGAAAACCAGTGAGTGAGAAAACCATAAACCCTTTTGGATTATTGATTGCATCATCTGTTGTCACGTAAGATTATCATAATTACTTAATTGATGCTTTTACATGACTACCAACCCCAATATGGTTAAGAATAAAAGGAGTAAAATCTGTAAATCCTCTTTTATTTCAAAATACTCATTGATTTCTCAAAGTTATCAATGTTATTGCCAATTTCATCACAGGTTGTAATTACTGTAAATTTTTGAAGATTCAGTGTTTCACGTAGAATAGTCAAAAATGGACTGTAAGTAAAGCTTTTAATTTTACTAGTAAGACTGTAATTCTTTTTGGTTTTACCATAGATAATACAGTTCTCCATTTTTAGTAAAAGTTTCAGAAAGATTAATTAAGAATTGTATTTTTAATGAATTTTTGAAGTTCTTACCTCATTTCTACGTAGAATTGCAAATATCAGTGTTTAACTGGTTGCTATAAGGTAAATCAATGGATACAAGTCCAAAAAGGGTTTTAATTACTCTTTTGGGGTTTATCCATGGAAAGCCATTAAGAATTGACATGGTTACAGGAGTCTAAGTAGCTCTTTACCTCCTTGGCACATCAAAATAGCAGGTTATTTGCTATTTTCTTAAGATTTACAGTAGTTGTAACATGGTAACCAAGTTCCCAAAAGGTTTTAGTTTACCAATTAGGCCAAGTTCAGCCATGGATCCAAGCTTTGGAGCTGTCCATGCCTCTGAGGTCTCAGAAGTTGGGTACCCTGGCTCTCTTTGATGTCTTTTGTCCCCCTTGCCTATTTTTTACATCAAAATAGAAATTTAAGCTTAAAGTGAGATATCCACTATGGGTATACCAAAAGTCCATGTAAGAATACCATGATATTAAGTGCTCAAAACATGCATAACACTATTCTTAGTGTATATGTAACATGGGATTTCTCACATTCCCAGTATTTTGGCGTGAAATTAAGAAAAACATAAATTTTCACGGATCTTTTATGTGGTATTGATGATGTGGTATTGAAGTATTTTCCATTTTACCACCTCAAAGAGTTAATTTGAGCTTATTCACTCTATGGAGCTACCCTAGGTGAATTTTTTGTGTAGAATCCAAATCTGGTCTTAAATCCATGGATTTACTTACTCAATAAAAAGTTATTCATCTTTTCTGAAATCAAAAATGATGAATTTTGGATATATGCATGACTTATGAGTTATGCATAATTCAAAATTTATTTTTAAGATAATTGTGGCCTATTTGGGTATGTAAAATATACCTCAAGGCTCACAAGAAATTACAGGCCCTTTGCTGTAATTTTCTTTTAATTTCTTTTATTTCTCCCAGCCTCAGAGGCTGTAATTCATGAAGCCCACCACTTGTCTTTTGAAGTAATAAATAATACTCTCCAAAAAAGCAAGAGTAAGTAACCTTCTCTTTAAAAAAGAGACTTATTGGACTTAATAATAAAAATTGATGGAATTTATTGAGGTTACAAAAGAATAAGAAAATGAAAAATATCAAAAGGAAACTTCAATTCCAGAAATTGGATCCAAAAAAAAAGATAAATATATTCTATATATTTTCTAAAAATCATTCTATTCAAAGAAGTCTCAAATCCATCTTCTTTTACTTATGAGGATTGAGAAATTCAGCCCTATGTGAAACAAGAATATTCAACAATCCAGTTTATTTAGAAGAGGCCCCAATTGAAGACAGTTTAGTTTAGTATTTTGGAGCTATATTTTAAAGGAGAAATAAGAATTGATATTGTTATAAAGGAATAATAAGTCATCAAGCTATGAAGATGAAAGATTTATTTATTTGTAAATTTTGCTTTGAAACCTTTTGACCTTCCAAAAATTCAATTACTTAAATTGAAAGTATATTCTTAGATTCAACTTTCTTTTCAAAAAGAATATTCTCTTGAGGATGAAAATATAAATGGAAAAGATTTCCTATCATATACTGTATGCTTAGTCAATGCCATTAAAAAAGGAAGGAAATATTTGAAATTCTGTAATATTCTTGTGGCTTGGAATAACTTGGAATACTACCAAATATTTAAATTCTGTTTTCTACCCAGTTAACAGGAGGGGTCCATGCTCATTTTTGGATGTGTCCAAGCTAATTCAAAAATGCAACACCTACTGTCAAGTGTAGCCATTTTGCTCCTGGTGAAGACTAATAAGATTCTATTAATTATTATTCTCTATAAAAATGTTTGTCAAACCTTTCCAAGAACAATCAAGGAAGATATTTAAAGTTATGATGATGTAAAATTATTATTTATTTGTTTTATTCGACTACATTGATTAACTGATGAGAATTTCTTAATCCTTATATTTAAGGTCATCATTAAATTAATCCCAATTAGAAAAAACTCTTTCAAAGAATACACACAAATATATCCGAGACTTCCTGTGAAGGGTTGCTTTTTAATTTCAAAATTTTCAAAGTAAAATTTATCTAAATTTCTATTCCGGGTCAAACAAATTTTTACAGGTGAATCTATTTATGAATTGAAAATTCATAAAAAAAAGAAAGCAAAATAAGGACTAGATTTCTTCTTTAAACAATCCAATAAAATGTTTTGAAGTGAATTCTTATGATGGAAATCAAATTAATTGAGATTAAAAGATGATTCCTTTTTTAATTTATAAATAATATTTTTTATAGCTATATTAGTTCTAAAAAGTTAATATTAAAGAAAATAAACAAATAAACCTTTCATTGGATTAATTGTATAAAATACTTCATATTTTAAGCTCTTATTAACACTAATCATCTCTAGTTACTACCAGTAGGGAATATATTGGATTAATATATATATACTTATTGATAGATACAGATATATATTTTTATTGTTATTTAAGTTTTTTTATGTTTTGGTTGAAGTAATTTTTTGAAATTTTTACTTGATAATCTTTTCATATGTTCAAAATATATTTCCTTTTTAGAAAAAATGCAATTTTTTCTGAATTATCTATCTTCTAAATAAACAGCTGCCAAATTATTTCCAATCCAAAATGAAAGTAATAAAAGCTCATTCATGTTTTTGAAAAACAGGCTCTGAGGAGCTGTAACTACAACATGTTCAATTTTATTTTTTTGTGTGAATTTTATTGAGATATAGTTTTTTGATTATTAGTAACTAGAATCTCTATTTTTAAATCAATTTAGACTTCAAATTCTTTGAGAAATATTGTCAGAATCTTGATCTATTTCATTTTTTGATATTTCGATATAAATTTTGAAATGATATTTTCGTCCCTTTTTTATTCCCTTTTGATTTAATGTCTAAAAACTAGAGTCTCCCTAGCTCTGAGATCTTATTTTGAGGGAATGATATGTTGGAATATTGTTCACAGGAATTTGATGTGATGATTTTTGAAAACAAACTAAAACTCATGGTTATTTGACTATTAAATGAATATTCTTCTATGTTTTTTAACTCTGGGATTTTTTAGGGTTAGAGAAGAGAAATGAAAATTTAAAATGGAAAAACTCAACTAACAAAAAAACATAAAAGTGAAATATTTTGCGCCAGAAAAGACTAATAAAAATATTTTTTTATTTTTCTAAGTTCTCCAAAAATACTTCTATTCAGCTCTGGTTCATGGTTTCTAGTTGAGTTAATTTCAAAAATACTTTTATCATAAAATTGGCTTTAGATGTGTTGAAATTTTGAATTATTATATTTTTTTTCCTTTTTTACGGCTTAAAATAGATTTTAGTTTTAAAAGATCCTTTTCATCAAATTCAAAATCAACTTATCATAGCACTTACTAGTTCAGGTAATTAATATTTTAAATTTTATTTCTTCGATTGAAAATATGGCTATAGTTCCTTCATTTCATAGTATATAGTTTAAATTTCTTCAAAGTTCTATTTTTATATGAACTAAATAATCGTTTCCAGTTTTTTATATAATTTGTTGTTTAAGATGATTCAAGATCAATATTATACATAAATATTTATCTCTCTCATTGTCATTATTTATCCTGTCTTATCGTTTTGAATATATATTAACGACGGAAATGAAGCTCTTTTCCTTTCTTTAGAAAGTTTCAATTGTTACCAATGGCATGAATGTAATAGAAAGAAGCCCTGTAATACACCTCTTTTCCTATAACAGGATTGGCTTCTGTTTTTAGACCTTGAAGATATCATTCAATAGAGATTGATTCAGTTTTTACATTGAGAGTTATTGTAAAATCATAAATCCAAAGGAATTAAACAGATATTTAAATAAGATCCTTTTTTGGAATAATTGTGACCCAATCTAATTGAACCATCCACGACTGATTGTGCTTCTTGAGCCTGGCCACTCAGGTATTATCCATTGGAAAACCCTTCCATGAAGGGGGATGGGAACCCATTTATAGCATACAGTCTTATGACCTCAGAGTGGGGCAGGGAATGGTATAGAGATGGAACCCCATAAGGTCCCCAATTTTGGAAAATCTTTTTAAGATTAATTTTTGGTTAAGTAATTGAAAGAATTTCAAATAAAAAATACAAAACATAAAATAATTATTGTAGTAGTTTTGACCAAATGTTTGTACTCAATATTTGAGAAATTGCAGTTGATTAATGTGTGGACAGATAGTAACTTGAATTTCTAACTGAGAATTTTTCATAAAAAAGAAAACATCTTTATTCTTTTTCAATGGTTTCTTGAATTCATAAATGCGTTTGTTCCATTACACCTAGTTTAGGCAAGACCATAAATTAGTTTTCCAGAAAGGAAAACCATCTGTTTACTTTGGCTCAGTAGGTTCAGAAAAAAACCTCTGAATTTTCAGACTTAGAAAGTTATCCTTTGATGTGGTTGATTTACAAATACAAGCAAAGAATATTTCTGATTATTTTTCTTCAAAGGTTGGTAAATTACTGTCTTCTTGTGTATAAACCCTTAAAAATACTCCGATAATTCAGCTTCCATTACAAATTCAGAGGGTTCAATTCATATAACATTTTACTTAGCAGAGGCCTGGATTTGAAATCTCAGTTCCATTCAAAAGTAATAACAAGAAGAAATTCTCATGAATTTTTTAATAAATAAATTATAAATTGGAAATACATAATTCATTTTTGGGTACTTTTACCCAAAAATGACTGAGGTTTATTTGTATAGGGGAAGGGGAAATAAAATAATCACCTTAACTTTCTCCTTTTGAAGCAAAGACAGCCAGTAACCTTCCATATAGGTAGGTCACAAAATTGATTTTACACCTCTCTGAGTGAGTATTCCTGTTCAATGATATCACATTTTGTGTTCTATCATGTACATAAACTTTATAATGAGGAGGTTTTTTTATTTCCTCAATGATCAGCTTGACTTTTGTGAGAAAACGTTTGCATTCTTGAGGAATTTGTTATCCATATGTTTCAAGGAAATAGATTAAATAAATATCTGGAATATGGCTCAAATCTATACTATCGGGAGGTCTCATCAAGTTGGAGATTGAATTTTAGCCCTATTTGGCTCTTTTTTTTGGTTTCCAAGTACATTGAAGTAATTTTTCCCAAGTAATTAAGACCATAATTGGAGCTGAGAAAAATGAATGAGTCATTCTACCAATTATTTGTCTTTCAGGTGAGAAACGCGAAATAATTTTCTGTACTTATTGGGCCATTCAATTCTTTGCTGATGCACTATTTTTATCTATTGATATGATTTAGTATTGAAGATTTTATTTCCTTAGGATGTAAATAGATTGGTTTGAAAATGATAATCTAGGCCGATTAATTAAGAAGAAAAATTTTATTATTAAATAAAATAATAATAATAATCAAAAACATACCATTAAATTTAATCATACCTAAAAGAATCTAAGTTTTAAATTTCCCTTGATGACGTTTCCAGAGGCAGCTAGAAAATCTTTCATATTACCAATGTTTCAGGCATCAGTTGTTAAAAAGAAAAAAATGTTTGTCGTAAAAAAGGAGCTTTCTCAGATATTCTTGGTGGAAGATATATATATTTTGAATATGGGACACCAGATCCCCTCTATAAAAAATTATTTTGGTCACTGAAACGTTTCAAAGCCCAAGAATAGTAATAAATTTCTTGTATTTGATTTTTGATAACGTGATATCACACTATGAAATAAAATACAGAAGTACTTTTCTTGATTATTCTAAAGGTAATTTCTGAAAGGTATATTATTAATTGTTAATTCTATTGATAAAAATTAATTTTTAAATATAACAAGAACATATCTTTTTGGGTTTATGATGGTGGACAAACTGATAAATCATGGATGTTTTCTGATTAATTTTTCCCTGTGAGCTTCATAAGTGGTTCAATGCATTATAATGGTCACTAATGGAGTTTTTTTTCTTCCCATGAGATAATTTTGGCATATTTTTTTGCATGAAGCTCCATTTTGATTGGCTACTGTAAATTCAAAAGACCCCTCATCTTTCTCTGAAACATAAATCTATACCCAGGAGAATTCTACATTGTTGGATTTGCTTTTTAATGATTTTATTTAAAATTTGACATCTCTTGGTTATGTTTTTGTTTTCTGTGGTCATTCAGAAAAAATTTTAGAGACTCACTTTTTTCCAATTCATAAAGCTTATTTAAATGATATTCCACAAAAATTAAAATGATTTAAAATTTAAAGAGAAGTGTATTTTCAAATTGAAGAAGTCATTTAATAAAGGATTATTTTTTTGTTCACCAAAATATGGCATGGCTATCCAAAAGATTAGATTTTAACTGTTTGAGAAAAAAATTGAATTCGAATTTTCAGCCTCTAGATGGAATCTATAAAATTCAAATTTTTTATCGAATAAAGCAGTGATTCAAAAAATTTAAGTTTAAATATTTGAATAATTTGTTTTTGAATTCAAATTTCTTTACCTCTAGATTGAATCCAAAAAAATTTAATTTCTTATTTAAAAAAGGATTTATGTGTAAAATTCATTTTTAACTATTTTAACAATTTATTCAATTAAATTGAAATTGAATGAAACTTACTTGAAATTGATGCCAAGTAATGAAAAATAAGTAAAAATTGCTTTAAGTGATGGTAATTAATTCAATTTGATTACAAATAATTAGCATTAATTCTAATTTTGATTGACTATTGTTGACTAAAATGAATTAAAATTTAAAAAAAGGAAATCAATTACCATTAATTTTAAATAAGTAGAATTGATTAATATTATATGATTTAAATTAAGATACATTAAAAACAATTATAATAAATTGAAAAACAATAGGAATTACTTAAGATTAATTAATATTTAATAAAAATTCATTAAGCTTAAGCAAAAGTAATTCAAATTATTGAAGATTTACTAATATTTATCAAAATAAATTTAAATTTATTCACATTAATTTAAGCGTATTAAAATTTATCATAGTTAATTGAGATTAATGAAGATTCATTAGAAATAATTATAATTAATCAATTAATTGAAATTGATTAAAAATAATGTAAATTACTTGGAGTTAAGTATGATTAATGAAAATTCATTAGAATTCATTTAAATAAATTATAAAAAATTGAAATTCATTGAAAATAATTAAAAAAGATTAAATTAATAGACAATAATTTAAATTAACTCTAAGATTTATCAAAAATAATCTAACTTAACTACAATTAATTAAAATTAATCAAGATTCATTGAAAAAAATAATAAATAACTTAAATTATTTGTAATTAATATTTGGCAAGTGATATTATCAAACAAAATTGATTAAAATGATTAAAAATAAAAGTTCGTCAAGATTTTTGAAAATTAATTGAACCCTATTAGAAATTAAAATCAATAAAAATGGAATATATTTAAAAAAAATGAATTAAAGATATATAAACTTAACTCAAATAGAATAAAATTAACCAAAAATAATTAAAATTATTTGAAACTAATTACTATTATCTGAATAAATCAAAATTCAGGAAATTTAAGGAAAATTTATTGAAATTGATTCAAAGGAAAGGAAAGTAATGAAAATAAATTAAAAAGAGGGAAAATGGTTAAAACTAATTAGGATTAATCAAAATTAAAATAAAAAAAATTAAAATCAAGAACAATGAAATACATTTCATTGAAATCCTTTACAATTTCTTTCAATTGATTTCATTTCATAAAAACTAAGTGAAATGAAGTTAAAATAATTCAAAATAGTCAAAAGTATTCAAATTCATCAAAATTAAATAAACTAAATTAAAAAGAAAAATTATATAAAAAATTTCAAAATTTATTAAGCCTAATTAGAAACTAAAACTGATTAAAATGCATTAAATTTAATTCAAGCTCATTTAAGCTGCATATATTTCATAAATTCTACTGGATATTACATTAAAATAACCTGAAAACTAATTACACATAGCTAAGGATGATTTTAATTAATGATCATTAATTAATATGAATAAAAATAACTAAAATAGATTCTAATTAATTATAATTCATAATAATCAAGAAAAAACACTTTAAATTTATCTAAATTATTTATAATCATTATTGCTTGATTATGATCAATATGAATTAATTAGAATTGATTAGATCGAATAAAAGTAAATTAAAATAAAGCAAGATTAATTAAAATTATTTAAAAATAATCACAATTAAATTAAACATGTTGAAATTAACTTAAACTATTTGGCATTAATTAGAATCCATTGAAAATTATGAAGAATAATTCAAATTCATTAGAAATAATTAGAATTACTTAAAGTTATCAATATGAAATGAATGAAATTACAAAGGAAAAGTGATTGAATTTTTTAAGAAGTAATTAAAAATCCTCAACAATTTAAATGAATCAAAATTAATTAAACTCAATTTTAATTCTTAGAAATCCTTTAAAATTAATTATGTTGATTTAAAATTAAATTAAACTCACTTAAAATTGGACAAAATTAATGAGAGACGATTCATGAAGGTTTTCAGTACTGATTAATATCTTGAATTAATTATCAATACCCAAATTCACTTTCAATAAGTGAAAAATAATTCATATTAAGAGCAAATATACAAAATTAAGTTGAGCTAATTATACTCAGTATTAATTAATTATGAGGAATGGAAATTGAGTATAATCAATCTTCATTAATTAAGATCAGTATTAATTAAATCAATTCAAATTTATAAAAATTAATTCAAGCTAATTTGAATTGTTTCCAATGCTTTCATATTGGCTCACATTGTTTAAAGCTGAATAATGTTAATTGAAAATAATTTCAGTGTAATTCAATTGAAATTGGGTTTTCATTATGTATATATCATTTGGATTACATTTAAAATTTGAATTTAATTGTACTGTATTTTAATCAATTCTTATTGTTGTTTAGAATTAAAAAAAGTTGATTTTAACTAAGTAGAGATTAGGAAATTAGTTCAATTTAAATTTGAGTTTAACAGGCTGATGGATTTTTTAGTTTTAGAAATTCTAGAGAATCTAAAATTTTAATTTTACCCCAACCTAATTTAAATTTAAAATTTGAGCATTTATTTTTTAATTCTTTTCATCGAATTTTTAAATTTTTATCATTTTTGAATTTTTAAATTTTTTTTTTATTTTAAATTTTAAATTTTTATTAAAATTTGGAAAGTTATTTCAAATTTTCAATCGACTTAAAACCTAACCCTAAATTGATTCAAATTCTATTAACACAAAAAAATAAAATAAAAAATTAATTTTAATTTTAATTTTAATTTTAATCGATTAATTGATTTGATTTTGATTGAACAATTAAGTTAATTAAAAATTAAATAAAAATTAAATCATCTGATTATATTCTATTTGAATTTATCAAAGATTATTAATTTTGCTTCTAATCACTTCTTCAACTTTTAACTCTTAAATTGATAAGCTCAAATAAAATCAAAACATTCAAAAAACTTGATCAATATCTCTCATCTCATTGAATATCATCAATTATCAAAATTAAAAATTCTTTTAATATTATCAAGTCATGCCTGATAAAGGTTGATTAGCTCACCTTTAAATACATCTTCAGCTGAAGAACCTTCCAAACAAGCTAATAAATCACTTTCATTAGGAACTCATGCTTGGTCAATATCAGTGCTCTTTATATAGCTTAGTCAAAAAGATAACTATTTTGCTTAAATCCTGCCTTTTTGTTTTAAGAATACACTCCTCCATCAAAATAATCACCAGAATCCCTCAGTGGACTTGGTCAAAACAGGGTGTTGCTTAAGGCTTTTCCTCTCTATGTGGTTGAACATGCATAGAGATAGCTTGAGGCTGTAACACCTTGTGGAAACTGGAAAATTGAGGGCTTGAGTCACCAGATCCACAAAAGAGGAGCAGTCCAGGCCAATATGGACAATGCCTCTTTTGAAAGTTCCCTGCACAATAAAGAGTGAAAAACCACTATAACATTAGATTAAGTAAACATCTTAAGAAAATACATTTTCTTTTTTGTTTTGAATAATGTTTACTAGCTTTTGTATTTCTTTCTGATTGTCAGCTTTGGGGGAATTGCTGCCCAATTTTTGTAAATTGACAATATATAATAAATAAATTACAAAATCACACCTAACAACTAAATAATAAATCATTGATAGATAAATAAATCATAAGTAATTTTGATTTACTTATTATAAGTCAACAATAAAGAAAGACTCACTGAATAAAGACATAAGTAATTCAAAAATTCAATAAACAAATATTAAATGGATAAATAATATTTGATTAAGAATGATGAATAATAATAAATAAATAATAAACAGTTAAAAATAAATAATCTTTAATAAATAAATAAGATAATGAATGAAATGTAGAAAAATAATACACAAATAATGAAGAGATAATAAATAAATAAGATAATGAATGAAATGTAGAAAAATAATACACAAATAATGAAGAGATAATAATTAAATAATCAATAAGTTACACATCATAAATAAATCATAAAATAAATGAATTAATGAATAATAAAGAACTTTTTGAAATGCAAATAATAAATAACAAATAAATGAGAGAAACCAAAAACAGACAATTAACCAGTCAATGATAAGAAATAATGAAATAATTCAAAAAAAATAAAATAAGTAATAATTAATGAATAAATAATAGAAACTGAAAAATTAATTGTAATTAAGTTTTACCAATTCTGATGAGTTTCAATTAATTTTAATTAATTTTCATTGAATTGAACTAATTTGGATGATTTTTGATTAATGTTATTTTATTTTAACTAATTTTATTGAATTTTAATTAAAATTACTTAAGATTTATAGATCTTTATTAATTATAATCTTACTTAACATTAATTGATTTACTAAGATTTTAGTGAATCTCAATATTTAATTAAGTTTAACTTATTTCAACAGATCTTAGTAAATTTTATTTAATTTCAATTAATTTAAATGAATTTTGATTGACTTGTTGTAATCTGAATTATTTCTAATTTTTCTCAAATAATATTAATTAATTTCAATTGGTTGAATAATAAATACATTACTTATACTTTAAATCAATGAAAAATAAATAAATGAATAATAATCAAAGAATAAATAAATAATAAAAATTTTAAAAAAATATTATTTATTGGATATAATATAAAATAAAGAAATCAACAATCCACAATAAATGAATAATAAAAATTAATATCCTAACAAAAAAATCAATAAATGCATAAATATCAAGAATTCATGCAAAATTCATAATCTATAAGTACAATTGATAAGTCATAATAAAAGTATAAGAAACTCATAAACGATAAATAATAAATAAATACTGAAAAGAAATAACAAACTATTAACCCATCAATAATAACAAATGAAGAAATAATAAATAAAAAATAAATAAACATAATACAAATAACCAAAATGAATCATTATTAAATTATGAAAATATGAAAATGATTCATCGATTGATTATATCAAAGTTCATTCATAATTTATAATTAATAAGATCAATAAATAAGTCATTATATAAATATAAGTAAACAATAAATAATATATGAATAATGATAATAAATAAAAAAACTATGAATCCATTAATAATAATCAATAATCAATAATAAACAATAAGTAATAAATAATCAATAGTAAATAATAAATAATAAATAATAAATGATGAATAATAAATAATAAATAATAAGTAATAAATAATAAATAATAAATAATAAATAATCAATTAGAAAAATTAAGAAATTAATCAGTAAATTAATAAATTTAAAAATAATAAGTAAATAATGAATAAATGATGAATGAACTAAATATAAATAATAAACAACCCATGAATAATTGTTAAAGGGTGTTGGTAACTACACATAAGCTTTTAGTAAAAACACGTAATTGACCTTATTTTTCAAAAAAATATTCCTCAGGCTCAGTTTTGAGGGTTATTTTAATTTTTTTTGCCATATTTTTTCCTGACTTGGCATGTCAATAGGCACAAATTATTTCAAAAAAATTTTTTTTGCCAAATTTCACCAATTTGGCCAATGTGCCAAAATGGCATATTTTTTTCAAAAATTCATTTGAAATCTTCCCACTTATTAATTTCCTTCATGTTTTTGCAAAATGAAGGGTTCAATGTGAAAAATAAAGCACCAGAATCCCATAATTTTGGGAATTTTTTTGGGTGGGACAAGTGAAGGCGCAAAAAGGGTTTTTTTTTAAATGTTTTTTCCTATCATTTTAATATGCCTATTTTTAAAAAGTGAATTTAATAACTTCCCACTTATGAATTTCCTTCATTTTTTTTAAATTTAAGGGTTTAATCTGGACAATAAAGAACCAGAAGCTCATGAATTGGGAAAATATTTTTGGTGGGACAACAAGTGAAGGCGCAATGAGTGTTTTTTTTCAACTGTTTTTTTTCTTGTGTGTAATATGACTATTTTCAAGTACAAAAGCTCCACATGTTTGATAAAAAAGGAGACTGAGGTGGGATTTAAGCAATAAATATGACTTAGGAGGGGGATAATTGGCATAAATTGTATATACAAAAATCAGTCAATCAGAATCAACCTCCAAAATAGTGGGTTTTTTTTGAGAGAGGGGAGGAAGATTGGACAAATACAACATTCTGTTTTTCTTAAATTTATTAGCCCACCCCAGGGCTTGTGTTTGGGAATGAATCCCCCTGTTCACAGTAATGGGGGGGACTGGATAAACTTTAGAAATGATGATGTCCAAAGGAGAAAAATGAGCACAACTATTCAAGAAGCAGATGAAAATGGGGGGATTATCATTTGGATGACAGAAATAAGGGAAAAAAGAAAAAGATTGGGCTGTGTAATAGAGAAAACTGGTCTTTTATACTTATTTGCAATTGGATCCCCCATGTCAGGCATGGACATCCACTTGCTTTTTGGAGCCTGGCCAACATCTTCATACCATTCAATTATTTCCAAATAAGAGGATACTGAGGGAATTAAGGTGTTCATGGCTTCATAAAGGTCTTTATTTTGTTGAATTTCTTCAGCCAAGTCCCCTCTGACATCAGCCCATTGATCTTTAGTCTTGTAAATGAAGTGGGACATTGTTCTGTAGCCACAGTTTCCATCACCCTGGACATTGATGGCCTTGAAGGTGTATTTCAATATAAACTTGGGCAAGTCTTCTGAGCCATTTATCTGATGAAATAAGTTCAAAAAATGAATAAATATCAAAATAAAAAACATAAAATTACATTAAAAAGAATCAGAAACTCACAAACAGCTTGGAGCATTCATCACTTGTGTGATAATTGCTTTGACAATGCTCACAGGTCAAGTCAATTGCATCATAGATATTCAAACTGGTGGCAGGCTTCTGTGATTTTCCTTGTGAGGTTTTGCTTCCATTTGCCAATCTTCTGGACCTTCTAAGGGTTACTTCTGATTTATTTAATTCAGTTGCTGAGGGTAGTGAATCTGATGAACTGATGGATTTAGATAATGAGTCCTCAGAATCTTCAGAATCTTCAGATGAGTCCACTTCCATAATTGGAGAGGGGACATTTGACTGGGATCTTGACGTTGTTGTACTGGTCACTTTTGAGGGGGGTCTTCCTCTTCTCTTGGATTGACTTTCAATAATTTCAAATCTTGAAGGTTCTCTTTTGTTTTTATTCTTGGCTCCTTGGGGTCTTCCACGGATATTCTTGCATTCTAGAGGGTCTTCATAATATTGATCATCCTCTTGACTCTTGGGAATTTGATCAAATGGGACTTTTCCAGTCAAAACATCTTGAAAATGTTGAAGTATTGGAGTAATTTCTGCCATTGGTCTTTGAAACAGGTCTTCCCCAATGTCTTCAAATATTTTCTTGGCTTCATTCTTTCTTTCTTTTTTAACACTTTGATCATCACCTTGAAAACCAGCCTGAGAAGAATATGACAAATAAAATCAGTTAATAAGAAAAATAATAATAAGAAGAAATTAAAAAACCCTCACAGGCAAATTCAAATGCCATTGAGGATGGAAGTCTGATAATTCAATCCTTTGGCGCTTGGCAAATGCCTTTTGGGTCTTATGCTTGCAAGGAATGCCTTTATAATTGTTGTATTTGTTGGTGCATTTTTCATTTGGAGGAAATTTTGTTTTGAAATTTTCAAAGGAAATCTGAAGAGCATAATGAGACACCTTTCCATTGAGGGCACAGATGTGTGGAGGAAAATTCTTGACATGGACAATCATTTCTTTGGAGATTCTGTTAATTATTTCAATAAAATGTTTTCTGAATGCCATGCGGAGATCCCTGACTACCTCTAGGATAGTACCAGTGGACTTTTGGAGCCAAAGTTTAACCATGGCATGGGCAGCTTCAACTCTGGAGGTGGAGCCCACACCCAGGTGGCAATGGTGGTTGGTCCAGGCTGGCACATAATACTCCTTTAGAGGAAGCCATGTCTTTTCCAAATATTGCAGGACTTCAGGACTTTTGACTTGCTTTTTAAGCTTCTTCCAATTGTATTTGAAAGACTTTCCAGTGGATGAATACATAACCTGAGAAATGAATCCCAAAGTCATCAATAAAAACAATAATAAGAAGAAAAGTGAAATAAAGTGAAGAGGTATATTACTTGATTCCAAAGGCCCGTAAACTTTTCAAAATCAGTCCCATGACCAATTTTCTTCATGCAATGAGCAGATACATCCTTTTTGATGTTCCAAATGCATAGCATGACTTTGGAGTCTGGGAAGAGCTTCTTAATAGAGTTTTTCAAGGCCAGATCCCTGTCAATAACAATAACTGGAGGGGGGACAAGATTGGTGTTGTTGAGGACCTTTTCTATGTATTGATTTAATTCCCATGTATATGAAGGTTCATTTTCATTCTTCATCAAACAAAAAGCCCCATAAAAGGTCTTATTGGTTGAGCTGAATCCAACAATATGAAAAGGGGCATTTTGTACTTATTGGTTTTATAAGTACAATCCATAAGAATGACATGAGGAAAGCCATGAAGAAGTTTTATGGCCAGGGGGTGATTAAAACAAAAGGAGGTAATGTGTCCCTCAGAATCCCTTGCAGAGGACTAAACAAATTTTTCTTCTTTGAGAGTGTCAATAAGAGCATCAATGGGCCTTCTGCCTTGCAGTTTGTCTTTCTTGATTTTCTTGACTTGGTTGTAAATGTCTTGAAGGATTACAGGCCTGTCAGACTCCCTCTGGCTGCATAATTGGGCCTGAATTTGCCTTGGCATGAGCAGTGATTCAGACATTTGAGCAATTTGGGATGTTTCTTGCTCATTGAATTTCCTGAAAGCAGGATGTACCATGATATTTTCAGTGGCATCATGGCTATGTTCAGGATTTTTTACTTTAAGAGTCCAAGTGGTACTCTTGGCATATTTCCTGGAATAAAGTCTAAAAGGACAGTCAAGCTTTCTTGAGGTGACTGTTTTGGAGGGGCTTTTGTTGGGATTTGGGGTGCCAGACCTGTCACAACATATTTCAATTTGGTTGTGGGTCATATTGGACCTCAAGGTGGACACAGCATACCCCTGAGCCCTGGCAGCATTATGCACATGTTGCCAAAGAAGCTCAAGGGTCTGAAAGTCACCTTCAGTGGGGGGTTGAAGCATTTTTTTAATGAAAAATATGTATAAAAGTGAAAAAAAGGGGGATTTGGGGGATTTGGAATGGGGTAAGAACCTTGCGAAATGTGAAAAAGAGGTGAAAAAAGGTGTAAAAAATGAACAGAAGTGGTTAAGAGTGAAAGAAAGTGGTTTAAATGTGGGATTAATAGATGAGGGAAGGTAAAAAATTGAAAATTGAGAGGCTTGAAAGCAGGTTGTTGTGGTGGACAATGCAGTCTTTGGGGGGAAAAAAGAAAAAAGTGTGAAAAGCTTTGCAAAATGGCTTTGGTAATGCTGTTTTTCCAAAAAAAAAAATGGTTTGGGGTGGGGATAATGTGGATTATTGGGGTGTTTGGGCTTGTTTTTTTGGGGGGGCTGGGCAAAAAAATCTGAAACAGTTTGGAGTTAGAGAGGCTTTGTGGGGAAAAAACCTCTTTTGGGCATGTTTTGGCCAAATACAGGCCCAGTTGTGTTTCATTTTCAATTAAAAATGGGCCCAGGGCACCCCTTACATGTTTCTACGAATTTATGGCCAAAACACGTAAGTTTTTAGTAAAAACCCGTAAGCTATTACGTGTTTTTACCAGTTTGCTTATGTGTTTTTACCAACACCCTTGTTAAATTATTAAATTATAATAGTGTTTCATTAATCCGTTACATACAGGTTCATGCATACTTCATGATTAATAAGCTCAATAAATAAGTAATTATAATAATTAATTATTCCATTTAAATATTATCAGAAATTTATTTACTAATTATTCATTAATTATTCACATTCAGCTCCATGCATGATTTATAATTAGTAAGCTCACTAAATAAGTCATCATAATGATATATGAATTCCTTATTAGTAATATCATGTAACATTGATTGAAGATAATTCATATGAGAAGAAGAATAACTAACAAAGATATGAACACTTGGAAAATTTGATATTAACTAATAGTATAATTGTGGTAATAATCAATATATTGCTTATATTCAAAATTCATTAGTGTTTTCATATAAAAATTAGCAGATTGTATATATACTCATAATAAATAAATTCTCCATAATAATAAAGAATAACTATTTATAATAATAATTAATCAAAAAATTCACATTTAACAATATATAATAATAATAAATCAATTCCTGAATCATTATTCAATCAAAAAATTATAATAATGATTCATGTTCAAATTAATGCACAAATTGTAATTAATAAAATCCTTATAGCTCTGGATATCATACATTTATTCGAGTTCTGAATGAGATTAGGATACTAATAATCAAAAGAATGCTTATAATTGAAGTTTAAAATTAATTCTTGATAAAAAGTAATAAATTTATTATCATGCTCCACAACAATAATCCATTACTTAATCATAATAATGATAGATTGATTATTAATCATAATACATCCATTTCTCAATTATTCATGAAAATAATAATCAAGTTTCAAAAAAAGTGTCCCAATATTATATAACAAATTTTACATCAAAAGTTATAATACTAATTATTGACATTATAACTTCCAACATTATTAATCCACTAAAGACCCAAAATATCTCCAAATATTAATAATTTGTTGGTGGTTTAAGCTATGGTAACTAATTGGAATAGCAGATCCCAATGAAATAATGTATTATCTTTTGAAATATCTTTGAAATTAATAATCATCACAGATATATTAGCTTGATAACCTTTGATTTTCTGATATTATGATGGTGAGTAATAGTTATTTTTATTTAATTTGGTTTGCATGATCATTTGAATGACACAACCTGTATTTTTGTGATGCAAATTTCTTTCCAATTTGATATGGCCCAAATAATTCCTTTTCATTTGTCATAACCATTACCTTATCCTAATCTACTCTAACATCTTTGAAACATAATAGTCAATATTTGCTACTATATGCAATACATATAACATGATTATCTAAAAACTCATATTGTAAGCTTTTTCTATGAAACTCTTGATAATAGTATCAAATATCATGAGTAATATGACTGTCCTCAGTAGAAAATATAATATAATCAAATATTATAACCACAAATGAATACAATTGTTAAAAATAATTATAAAGAGAAAGAATTCAATTATTTCCAAATAATTTAATAATTATAATATATTATTGTTATATTCATTGACAATTTTAAAAAAAATAAGTGTAAATCTCTTAATGAGACAATTACACATGGGAAATAATGACATTTAACCACTTTTAAATAATATATAAATATTTTTTATAAAAGAGATTATCACACACTCTGTGCATAGAGAATTATTATAGAGAACCTATATTTTAACAAACTAATAATAGGTAAAAAAAGATATAGAAATTTAGAGAAAACTTGCTTATAATATTTATTTAATACAAAAAGTCAGACAACAATTGATATTCTCTTATATAATTTTTATAAGTTAAAAACATGCCAAAAATAAATCTTTTCAAATATAAAAATGACTTCCTTATTATAAAATAAGATTTAAGAGTTTTTAAGAGGAATTTATGGATTTAGAAGATATTTAAGACAATAATTTTATAGAATAAAATGTATTATTGGTGATTACACCAATAATCTTATTTCTATGATTTCAATCCTTTAAATTAAAATTGATAAAAGAATTTAATAAAATACCTTAATAATAATAATTTATAATTAATAAAATGCCACTTGTTTAAAATTTCTAATTGATTGGAATTATAATTGGTTGTTGCCACAAACAGTGATATGTAAGCTCTTTTTATGTCTTCAGAGCAGCTTTAATGGTTCATAATGGATATAGAGGGGGCTCTCAGGTCAAAAATGAAAAACAATTATTAACAATAAAGTTTTTAACTCAAGGTAACCTTTTTTTAATTCCAATCTAAAGTCACCAGAGTTATTCTTAACTCCAAGTAACTTTAATACTCTTTTGGATTGATTACTTCAAGCTTTAATATAAAATAAGTTTATTTATATTAAATTTCATCACATGAAAAACTGAAAAATAGAGTTTCAAGAAAAAGCCTTATAAACTGAATTCTCAATTAATTTTTAAAGAAATATTAATTTTCTTCAATAATAATCAAAATTGTCAAATTCAAGGCTAATTGGAAATTAAACATGTTTCAAAAAGATACTCAAGATTTGATGTATACACTGATAACATTAATTAGTACAATGTATGAAATCTACAAGAAAATCTATTGAGAATAAAATTTTTAGTGAATTTTTGAAGTTATTGCTATTTTTCCATGTAGAATAGCAATACACACCAAACCCTAACTTTTGATAAGGTTTTTATACTTTTAACTTTAAATTTTAGATATTATTTAAGCTTTTAAATTTCTTAAAACCTGGATTTGAAGCTTGCATATCAGGATTTACTGTGAGCCTTGAGGTATATTTTACATACCCAAATATGCCAAAATTATCTTAAAGACAAATTCTGAACTATGCATAACCCATAAGTCATGCATATATTCAAAATTCATCATTTTTAATTTCAGAAAAGATGAATAACTTTTTATTGAGTAAGTAAATCCATGAATTCAAGTCCAGATTTGGATTCTACGCAAAATTTCACCTAGGGTAGCTCCATAGAGTGAATAAGCTCAAATCAACTCTTTGAGGTGGTAATATGGAAAATACTTCAATACCACATAAAAGATCCGTGAAAATTTTTGTTTTTCTCAATTTCACACCAAAATAATGGGAATGTGAGAAATCCCATGTTACATACACACTAAGAATGATGTTATGCATGTTTTGAGCTCTTAATATTATGGTATTCTTACATGCAATTTTGGTACGCCCATAGTGGATATCTCACTTGAAGCTTAAAATTCTATTTTGACATAAAAAATAGGCAAGGGGGACAAAAGACATCAAAGAGAGCCAGGGTACCCAGCTTCTGAGGCCTCTGAGGCATGGACAGCTCCAAAGCTTGGATCCATGGCTGATCTTGGCCCAATTAGTAAACTAAAACCCTTTGGGAACTTGGTTACCATGTCACAACTTCAGTAAATCATAAGAAAATAGCAAATAACCTGCTATTTTGATGTGCCAAGGAGGTAAAGAGCAACTCAGACTTCTGTAACCATGTCAATTCTTAATGGCTTTCCATGGATAAACCCCAAAAGAGTATTAAAAACCCTTTTGGACTAGTATCCATTGATTTACCTCATAGCAACCAGGCATATACTGTTTTTTGCAATTCTACATAGAAATGAGGTAAAAACTTCAAAAATTCATTAAAAATACAATTCTTTAGTAATCTATCTGAAACTTTCAGGACCAATTTAGAACTGTATAATTCATATAAAAACCAAAAATAATTATACTTTCATGAGTAAAATTAAAAGTTTTACTTACAGTCTATTTTTGATGATTCCACATGAAACACAGAATCTTTAAAAATTTACAGAAAATACATTCTGTGATGAAAATTCCAAAAAATGGATAACTTTGAGAAATCAATCATTATTCTGGAATAAAAGAAGATTTACAGTTGTTACTCCTTTTATTCTTAACCATAAATGGGTTGGTAGTCACGTAAAAGCCTCAATTAAGTAATTATGATAATCTTACATGACAACAGATGATGCAATCAATAATCCAAAAAGGTTTATTGTTTTCTCACTCACTGGTTTTTCAGTCTGCTCCATGGCACGTCTCTGTGAGCTGCCTTGGACTTAAAAGAGCCTTCCTCTTGCTGTTTTTTTCCAAATAATCACATTATTCAATTATACCTTTAGTACCAACAAGTAAGTATTAGTTAAAACTTTCTTAAGTGTTTTACTCTTTGATAAATCAATCAGAAAGACATGAAATAATAGAAATCAACTATATATTGCTGTAATATTGTTATCAATCAATTTTGATCCATTAAATCCACAATTCTACATCAAATCTCTCTACCACTCTCTTCTAACAGGTTCATTGTATTAATAGTAAGTGATTTATCTTAATTCTTGAAGTTTTTTTCAAGAGCTATCTTTATAGTTATTCTTGTAAAAGATAATTTTATCACTTTAATAAAAGAAGTTTTTAGTATTAAATTTGTCTTGTAATTGATTCTTGTAGACAATTACTGCTTACTGTTATAATCACTAGTAGTGCATAACACATAAAAGAAATAATTCTTTAGTTATCTAATTGTTGTTATAATAATTTTTTATTATTATATTTCATAAGAACAGTCATAGTACTGTTGGTTAATAGTAATATTATCAACAGTTTCATAGACACATCTTACATTTACCCTTTGGCAGCTTGACATTCCTGTCCAAATTGGCATAAAACTAGTTTAAACTTTTGAGGTTTGATCAAAGTCTAATATTAAAGTTTAAATAAGGTTTAAAATACTCCAATACAGGTGGAAAACCTTAATCAAATCCTTGCAGATCAAAAAAGTTGGGTACCCCACCTCTGTTTGGTCTTTTTCCTTTGTTTCACCTTTCTGCATGGATTTTTCCCTTTTATTTATTTAAAGCCATACTATGTGGTTAAACCCTTTGAATAGAGCTCACACAGTATTTACATTCTGTATGGCAAATCCTCAGCCAATTCAATAAGTATACACAACACCTCAATTTTAACCAAAATTTTGGTAAGTTTGCATAAAGCTTATGAAACTTCAAATTCAAGCTCAAAGAAGCTTAACTTTAAAAGCTTTAACAAATGTTAAAAAAGTAGCAATTGTAACATAATATTTCAAGATTTTTAAATCTTCTAATAACATAAGAAATAACCATTTTTGGGTATAACACCCTATGAGTCTACCCCAGGTTATTTTTGGTTTAGAATCCAAAAATGACATAATAATTATAGCTTTTTTTATCCAAAAAACGTTATACTTATTTTTTGTTATATTTAATTTTAAATAACATTGATAAGACACTTAAAGACTAAAGCAATTGCATAAAGACTTATTTGTGGCCTTATGGATATGTCATACATATCTCACAGGCTCATACATATAGAATAGTGATGCTTGTAAATGTGAATATATAGTAAGTAAGAATAAATATATAAACAATTGGAATTAAGCTGTATGTAGGTTGCTGATAGAAGCATGAAATATTCTAGTAAATATGCATAAGCCCTTGAATTGTTTTATCAATTTATGGCCAAAACACATGAATGAACTGTTTTTCAAAAAAATTCCTCAGCTTAGCTTTGAGAAATTTTTCAATTCTTTGGCCATATCTTTTTCAAAATGGAATGTAAAGATCCTCAAATCTTTTCAATTTTTTATTTTTGCCAACTTTCTTCATTTACCACCTATGAGATTACATGTTTTTTTTAAAAAAAATAAAGGGGAGAAGCTTGAAAATCAAAAACAGGAATCCCATATTGCTGGATTTTTTTTGGGTGGGTCAATTTCAGGCCAAAGAAGTGTTTTTTATGTTTTTTATTCATGTCTGTAAACAAATTGAAAATTCCACTTATGAAATTAATGGAATTAACAATGTAGCTTATTGTATTAAAAGTGCAATAAATGGCATAAAGAATGGCATCTAAATGGCATTAAAAAATGACATTTATGGCATAAATGGCATTAAAAAATGACATTTATGGCATAAATGGCATTAAAAAATGACATTTATGGCATAAATGGCATTAAAAAATGACATTTATGGCATAAATGGCATTAAAAAATGACATTTATGGCATAAATGGCATTAAAAAATGACATTTATGGCATAAATGGCATTAAAAAATGACATTTATGGCATAAATGGCATTAAAAAATGACATTTATGGCATAAATGGCATTAAAAAATGACATTTATGGCATAAATGGCATTAAAAAATGACATTTATGGCATAAATGGCATTAAAAAATGACATTTATGGCATAAATGGCATTAAAAAATGACATTTATGGCATAAATGGCATTAAAAAATGACATTTATGGCATAAATGGCATTAAAAAATGACATTTATGGCATAAATGGCATTAAAAAATGACATTTATGGCATAAATGGCATTAAAAAATGACATTTATGGCATAAATGGCATTAAAAAATGACATTTATGGCATAAATGGCATTAAAAAATGACATTTATGGCATAAATGGCATTAAAAAATGACATTTATGGCATAAATGGCATTAAAAAATGACATTTATGGCATAAATGGCATTAAAAAATGACATTTATGGCATAAATGGCATTAAAAAATGACATTTATGGCATAAATGGCATTAAAAAATGACATTTATGGCATAAATGGCATTAAAAAATGACATTTATGGCATAAATGGCATTAAAAAATGACATTTATGGCATAAATGGCATTAAAAAATGACATTTATGGCATAAATGGCATTAAAAAATGACATTTATGGCATAAATGGCATTAAAAAATGACATTTATGGCATAAATGGCATTAAAAAATGACATTTATGGCATAAATGGCATTAAAAAATGACATTTATGGCATAAATGGCATTAAAAAATGACATTTATGGCATAAATAGTATTAAAAATGACATTTATGGCATAAATAGTATTAAAAATGACATTTATGGCATAAATAGCATTAAAAATGACATTTATGGCATAAATAGCATTAAAAATGACATTTATGGCATAAATAGCATTAAAAATGACATTTATGGCATAAATAGCATTAAAAATGACATTTATGGCATAAATAGCATTAAAAATGACATTTATGGCATAAATGGCATTAAAAATGACATTTTTATGCCATAAACGGTGTTTTTTCAAATAATTCTAGCTTAATTTTAATTCTGAAACACCTCTTATGTGTTTTTACTAAAAGCTTACACATTTTTACAAATTAATGCCAAAACCATGCAAGGGCTTATGTGGGTTTACCAAGTCCCTATACACAACTTCAAGTGTTCATGTAAGAATATATTTAATTATTCCAAAAAACTGAATCCAAAATTCAATATTGAATATTCAAAAATTGGAAATTTTGATTTCAAATATTTGAAGGTAGCTCAAAATTCGATTCTGAATATTTGGTCAGGCTGCAAATTTTATATTGAATATTCCAGGACCCTCAAAGTTTGACAAATTTTTGAAAAGCTATGGTTTGGTTGAGCTCCCCCAAAATGGTTTTTCCTTGCTTCTGTCTCTGAGGTTTCTTCACTTATCCACTTCACTCATCACTACCCTTTGGCTCTTAGCCCAACTGTTACAAGGGGGCTTCTTTTTTTTCTCTTTTTTCATTGTTTATACTGTGACCAAACAATACAAGCGTCCAAAATTTCTCAATCAATTGATTTAAAAAACACAAATACACATACAAAAAATTGTTATTCACATCACTGGAAATTCTCATTGTTCCATAATGGCCCACAATTGGCTCCTTATTCTCCGAGGATTCGGGTATGATGGCTTCAATTGTGGAATGGATGCTTTGAGACTTTGATACAATTTAAAATATCTTTTTTTTATCGACTGGATGAGCTATCTGCCATTTCATTCAAAAAGGAAAATGTTTACATTGTTGTTTGAATTTGCAGTTACCTATCACACCAGGGTCTCCAGCATACACATGAGGAATTCAACTTGGCCACACTTCTTGGAAGGAGATGAGAGGATTTAAAAAAAGTAGTCAAAATTATGCACAATTTTTTTCTCAATATTCAAAATTGATCAAGAAAAATTTATCCTTTTAAAGAAAAGTCCTTGTCCTCAATTGGATATTTGCATGCAACTAGCGCTGAAATTTTAACTCCTGGATAGAAATGAAAGAGGCACCTCCCTGGGGTTCTTTTCAAGAACTTATCAAATTAGAAGAGGAAGAATGGTCAGAACTTCACATAGGGTTGATTTTTTTTTCTTTGGCCTCCCATAATATTCAATGGCCTAATTCTCACAAACATCAGGAAATTGCATTTCACATGGCTCAAGAAGAGTTTGTGGGCTGTGTAGGTCTTTTTGATGGAGAAGTGTATTTTTTTGGAAGAAAAGATACTTGTTTGATGTTCAGTAGGCTTGTAATAATTATAAGAAGATCACATAATGTTTGAGTAGGTGGCCGCGTTCTTGCAGTGATAGTACAATGTACAAAAGAATGGGATTTTTTTATTTACTGGAAGCTTTTTGGGGGTAAATCTGACCTTCCTTTCAGGAGGATATCTTCTCACAAATTCTGTTTATCTTCTAGGGATTTGTTGCATACCTTTCTATAAAGGGAACAACACTAAGAGTGAGCTAAATGAATATTTCAATTTTTGTATCTCCCAATCGCGTGTGAAAATTGAGCACTTCATTGTAATGCTCAAAAAAAGATGGGCATCCCTTCAAAATCTGATATTGAGCTCAATAAGCAAGAAGACATTAAGTATATTGATCATGATATCTATACATGTACATTACTAATTAACAGACTGATCTATATTGGTAAATATTGGGGGGAATTCTCATCTCCCAATGATGTGTCCTTGTTTCCAATTAATTTGCAAGGGGATGGTACTCCAGCACAATTACAATTCTTACACGTGAAATCAGATTGTTTTAACTTAATGGTGTATTTTAGGTCTATGAAATATTTCATACTTGTAATATTAAGCTTGTATTTCAAAAAATATCCTTTTAAATGCATATTACTTGGAGTGCTCAAATTACTAGCACATGTACCTTCATGATTCAGCATAATTGTCATGGTGGTGTGTTCTCTGAAGTTGTTTTTCAATTAAATACATTACCTCCTTATTACAATTATTTCTCATTAGTTCAGTTTAACACAATTGAAGCATTTTCCAATCATTTGCATACACGCATGGATAAGATACCGCCTTTCTCATCATTGAAAATTAAAATTCACCCCATGGCCATTGCCCACCTCCTCGAGCCAATTGACTCCACAGGAATGGTAAGTCAAGTCAATCAGAAAAAAAATCTGATTCAGCATTAATAAATACCTGCCATCAACCGATTGATAGGATTCAATGATCAGTGTCAACTATTCTTTTCATGATATTCAGATTATCAAATCCAACCATTCCCGTGCTTATGACTACATCGAAAATCTAATAAGGCTCCTTGACAGAGTAGCTTGAATTCCAATCGGGCATGTGTAAAAAGTCATGGACCCACATGAATATAAGGAAGATGTGATAATTTCCCAAAAAATGTTACATCAGAATTTCGGAAAAATGAAATCATGTCTCACAGGGGTGTGTATTGTTCATGAGGCCATTCAACGTGAACACTTTAGAGGCTGGAATGGGCTCTAGAAAGAGTTCAGAAAACAATAACCAATTTACAAACTGCATTCCAATCACTGGTTGTATTTAAAAATGATATAAGATAACAATACTCATACCATATGTAAAAACTTGGCAATCTAAGCATATAATTTACCTGATAGTAACAGTTCTCTGGAAGTGGCAATCTTGGTCTCTTTTTCCAACTTTTCTCTTACAAATTTAATTTTGTCCCTTTCCAAATTGTAATTGCGCTCAGTTCTCTGTTTAAGCTCTTCTTTTGCTTTGGCATCTTTTTTTAATTTTCCACTCACATTTTTTTTATAAATTTTAAAGCCAATAAGAAGTTCTTGCATCACTGGTGTAGTTAGCTGCTTGAATTTACATGAAGCTTTCTAACAGCTTCAGCCTTAAATTTCAGTCCTCTCCCAAATCTTGAGAATGAATCTCTTTGATATTCTTTTTCCCCTTTTGCCCATTTGTACTGTAATTCTTCCTCTTGCAATCGGCATCAATTCAGCTTTTAAGCAATGATTCCCGCTCAATATTTTCTTTGGTAAAATGATTTTTTTCATATTTATCATATTTTTTTGTTTGTCTTTGCCTTGACTCATAAGAATATAAGCCCGACTCACTATTTCTTTCCTCTTCCACAATTCCAGTGTCTTCTTAGTTTGAGATATTTTATTGAGCTTTTCCATTGATTCCACATTTTCCTTGTGCCCAAAAATGGAATCCATTCATTCATAGCATGGAAACATGGTTTCCAACTTTTCTGACATATTAATGCCTAATTATTCCTCATTAAAACCTTCCCCCATATTTTAAGACCTTGCACATGTTGTCAAGTATTTCTGCTTGTGAGTCATCAATCTTTTAGAAACCTTTTGGCCATTCAGCTTTAGGCCTGGATTGAAGGAGTTGGGGTAACCAAAAAAAATCTCATATGCGCCATCTGGAGTGATCAATCTCTCTCCAATATCCATCTTCAACTTCTTTCCAAATAAAATATTATAGTTATATTTTTATTAAATATAAGAATAAATGTTCCAATAATCCCATAACATAAGATTTGCCTTGATTTTGGGCTTTCATGCACATTTCCGGCGCCATTCTCTCTGGCTGTTTGGAATATGATTGAGACTATCCAAATAAGATCCACTAGCGTATGTGGTGGAGTGGCTCAAGCCCCTCCTCATCTGTGAAGCACTCAAGTCGAATTGCGCTACCAATTGTGTGTGAGATATTTTACTTCTTAGACAGGTGCAATTACCGTCTTCCAAAATTCCCAGTGAAGGAACCACCCAGGGAATTTTCGACAGTTAGCTGACATTTGCTCCTAATTTGAGGGAACCCAAAGTGTGTCCTTATGAGGACCTAACAGTTTTTCTAGTTAGTTGAATCCTATAGCATTTCCCAATGGGGAGCTGTGATACCCCCTACCTAGAGATGATGGTTAGTGAATATTGGTCACACGAATTGACCCTGTGGTTTTTGGTAGCTTAATATGGCTTTAGTCACCATCCCATGAGACCCCCTTCCCTGGAAAGACATGTGCTTCAATATTCTGTGACGCCAAATCTTTAATATTGGCCATGTGTTGTGGTGATTTCCATTAATTGCTACATGCTTCTGATCCAAATGTGTCTCTTCATCTTTAATGGGGTACGCTCTATTGAGAACCAATTTCTGATTAATGGTTTTTTGAAAATCTGGACAGTCATCTTTACTCCTCTTGAAGATATAGACAAATACTTCTCCTTGTATGCATACATGGGGGGACCAATAATAGGGCTATTGGGGATCATATAAACAAGAAATAGAAGTGAGTTGGCAACTATAATATATTTTAATTGAATAAAACACCTTCAATGATTATTGATAACAAAAGCTTTAAATCAAAGACCCGATAAACACATATGCTTTCAGATGAAGTTGGTTGTGGTGGTGTTTACTATAATAATTAGCAAAACCAATATAGAGATATGTTAGTAATTATCATACATTTAGAAAACCTCAAAATGCATGAAACAATATTGGTGATTAAAAAATGAATTCACTGGTTTAAAGAGATAAAAAAAGGATTTTTTTGTTGAAAGAACTTTTCATATGCAAAAAAAACAAAAAATAATAAGGGTTTGTACTGGGTTGGGCAGCTGAAAAAAAGGATACAGAAAATCAGAATGGGGAGTTCTGTTCTTATTTTTCTGTTTCCCACAGGGGTATTTGTATTAATATCAGAATACTTATTTTCCAAATTAAGTCAAAGACTGACTCCCCCTATTTTTTTAAAAAGGCTAAAGAGGACTAAAATAATCATATTTATGAAATTATAACTATATATATATATATATATATATATATATATATATATGTTAAGAAGCCAGATAAAAACCACAGTATATTTATCAATAATTAACGAAGGGGAAGCTATATATAGACTTCTTTTTCTTACATAGAATCAAAAATGGAGCTCAAAAACAGAAAAAATTAAAGAATAATTTGAATAACTAAAGCTTCAACATTCCAAAGTTAGCTTAAATTTAAATTTTTAACCCTTATATTTTGGGTTTTTTTAAGTATATTTTTGGGAATTATTGCTTATAAAGTTAAATATATCGCTTTGTAAGATCTTTTTGTCCAAAAAAGCTCATTTTTATGATTAGAGTTTTTTGACCAAAACTTTGAATTTAAATTGAAGTTGAGTGGGGGTATCTATATTCTGGCTAGGACTGATAATTTCAGGTCTGATTTGTTCATCAGAGGTGAAATTCTTTTTCCTAAAATATTTTTTATTGAATTGAAGTGGGTTTTCCTGTTTATTTTTTTTTATTATTTTTTATTCCCATTCTGTATTATCAATTCCTTTTTTTTACCCTTATTCTCTTTTTTTTGGTTAAAGGACCAATTTTTATGTCCTCATAATTAGATATTGTGGAAAGAAAATTTGAGTTATCATTCTCACTGGTCTGATTTATATTTTCTTCTTCTTCCATTTTTTAGTTTTATTTTTTTTATTTTTTTTATTTTCTAGCTTAGCTTCCCCCAAAATATCTTAATTAAGAGGTGGATAAAATTCCTCTTGAGTGCCATCTCCATCATAGTGTGTTATCTTATTTTGACATCCTAGTACAGGTATTTCCAATATGGATGTGTTATTCTGTTTTGAATAACCTTTGAATTCCTCTAGTAACTGGGTATATTCACAAAAGAATCCTTTTCTCTGTAAAATACTGGTTGAGGAAGCTGATTCTTTTATAGGTATTGTACTGGTTTTTTGAAAAAAAATGAGATCCCCTGGAATTGGTGTATCTTGAGATATCATGGAATCTTCTTTTTAAGGATACATTATTCACTCTAAAGTGACTTATTTTCCTCCCATAATTAATTCTTGTCATACTCTGCGATTCTTGAACTAAGGAAAAGTATTCACAGAATTCTTTTCCCAAAATTAGATGATTTAAAGTCCCAGTAGCCCTAAATATCAAGTAAATTATCTCAGCTGGTGGTAAGACGATGTTAACCTTCTTCATAGCTTTATTAGTTAATTTTTTCTCTTCATCATTCTTCCTCTTTCTCCTTTTGGCTTTCATTCCAATACATATGGCCATTTTTTGAGTTATCATGTTTCCTTCTAGGTTTGGATCCATCATTTCAATTACTGGTTACTGTTCCCATCCTATTCTGACATAAAGTAGTTATTTTTCTCTTTAGCTTTGCTTTACTTCAGCATAGTAAGGTATTTTTATACACCTCATCACTTAATTCTCTCTCAATGCTATTTTGGTCCGATTTTAAAAAGTTGAGTTCCTCTATTTTGGGTTTAATTTTTTTTCTCTGTATAGCCCTTTTGTTTGGAAATTTTTGACTTCTTATGGATTGATTATTCTTTTTTCTACATTAACTTCTTGGCTTGTGAATATGTCTCTTCATGCTCCTTTAGATCTTCAAATCTTCTTTTTGTACTGTCAGTAATTCCTTTAATACCTTGGCCCATTGATGAATTTATTTGGCCATTCTCTATGAGTTTTAAGTCACCTTTTTCAAAGGATCCATTGGTGAAATTCTATTATTTTTCTTAGCAAATCTTTCATCTGCCATTGGCTTTAATACTTCAGAGATATCCTTCCTTTCATTTTTCCAATATGTTTTTTCTTTTAATAAATTGTTTAGAATTATTGGAAATAATGTCACTTGGCTTAATCCCCTTTTATGTGTTTGTTACACTCTAAAATATTTGGAAGCCTCGATGGATTTATCCTTTTTGTAAATTCAAATCTTTATGTTATTTAAGGTATATTTCATCCAATTCCCCAATTTTAAGGCTTTCTTTGGGTTCATATGAATCTTTACTTTCAATATTCTCTTGCTTCATTTTGGCTTCTGTAAATTCCTTAGTTCTTTTGGTTACTGTTATTTCTTCTGTCTGTTGATCCTCTTGCTCCTTGTAAGTCTTTCTGGTGGCTACTCTGTCCATATTTCACAATTCCATACCTCTAGGTGGGTGAAAATTCTTTACTTTAAATTCCGGTGAGAAGATTGGGATGAAAATCTTTTTCTATAGGATTCCTTGTAGCATACATTTTCACCTTGATCTTTTATATTTTCCAATATAATGCTGATATCTGCTAGAAATGGTCTTTCAATTACTGGGTGAACAGCTTCTCTAGCAATGAAGAAGTGAGTTTTTCTTTCATCACCGGATGGTAGAGTTAAAAAAGTAATTTCATCCAAGCCAAAAAATTTATTTCTGTGTCCACCTGTACCCTTTAGTCTCATATTCTGCACCTCATGGCCAATCCTGTGTTGATTGATTCTGTTTGTGGAATAGTGTTTAATTTGAAACTTTCTGTAATTAAATCTTATACTTGATGACCTTTTTAACCAACTATAACCTCAATTATACCCAATGAACAGGAAAAATGTAATTTTCTTCATCCAAATTTAATTTTTCTTGAGGGATAGTATTTTCTTAAGTGTTCATGGATCTGAGTGACATTAAGTCATTTATTTCTTGATCTGAGAAGAATTGTATTCCTTTAATTAATTTTGGTCTTATTTAAATTATTTCCTATAAGGTATTATTAATTGTTAATCAATATCCATTTTAATGAAATTCTCATCAGTTGAATCTTCTTTTTCTTCCTTGGTTGAAATTTCCTTTGAAGTATGGTGGGGTGTTTATTCTTTGATAATTCCTGGATTGGTGATACTTGAATTATAACTACTTTATTTAGTTTTTCTAATTCTTTGGGCTAGTTTTATCCTTTTTTCTTTGTAGCTATTATCACTTTTTCTTCTTAATATTCTCCAGGAATACTACTATTTTTCCTGATAGGATCCCTTGGTTGAATAGTTTTTTTGAGGGTAAAGGTTGTGATTTTCATTTTCTTTTTTTTTACTTCTTGTTCCCTCATTTTCATTCTATTACTTAATCCATAGATTTATCCTAAAGGCTCTGATAATCTTGTTTAAATGGATGGGGGCTTTCAATATTCCCGATTACTAATTGGAGCATAATCTTGTTCTTTTTTTTCAATTATTCTTTCTTGACATCTTCTTCCATTTTTCTTTTTGGCTACTCTTTCTTCTTTTTAAGTGCCCTTCAGTAATTTTTTGGGTAAAAATCATCCATTAGTGGGCTCCCTTTCCCTATTTGGAAATAAATCATTGATTTCCTGCCTTATGGATAGTTTTCTCCTTTGATCCTCTAAGAGAAAATTACATCTTCTGAATTAATTTCTATCTTGAGGTAGGTTATAGGAGCTCACAGGTGGCCTTGGGAGATTCTGAGATGGTTCGTAAGGAAATTTGTTTTCTGAACTTAATGGTAAGCTTCCTTTTGATTGATTATTCTTATCATTTAGATTGGTGTTAGATTCATTTTGAGATGTGACTTTATCTGATAATCATTTTATTTCCTCAATATATCTCATTATATCTTGATTTGGATCTTCATTAACCACCTTGTGGCCGTTTTATTTCTCCTGGACCTTTATTTTCAGCTCCCTTACTTTATCTAGAGCTTTTTCCCATTTTTCTTCTTCAAATTTTAACTTCTTGTCTTTAATGGTAGTATTCCTTTTTTCTATGGGGCTAGAAGAAAATTATTTTTTCTGTATAAAATATTTGTACTCCTATTCGTTTTTAATATAAATCTTGATTATGTCCAAACTAGATATGATGTACTCTTCATCTTCTGCTTTAACCATGGATTAATGTTTGATTCTTTCCTTATACATTTATTCTTTAGTTGGTAAGGAAAGGCTATCTGAGACTTTCTTTTTGCGGTTGAATTTTAATTTTCCTTACTTTTATCGTTTGAGGTAATCTTTGATTTCTTAATATTCTCCAGTAAAATTTTTTCACCAAGCCATAGTCTCAATTCCTCCTTCTTGTTTTTTTTGTTGAAAAAGAGTAGTTAAAATCTGAGTAGATAACTTCTTTCTGGATCAACCCTTCCCCACTTTTTCTTTATATTCACTTCAATTTGTTTCCACTCCCATTTTGATAACCTGGAACTCATTCAATAGAAAAAATGATGGTTTCACTCTTTTTTTAAGAGACAATTCTCTTGACTATGTATCTTTATTATTCCCCTTATATATCTTTTATTCTCTCCAACCTGTTGATGAAGATTTCTATTTATTTTCTTTAATTCCATCGGACATGGTCTTTTGCTCTAATTTTAACTATTGGCCAGTAGAATCCATGTTTGTCATAATTAAGACAGCTTGTAGTAATGGGTGTTGGTATTTGAACCCTTCTTTTCAATTTTTGATATCTTGGGTTTGTTTCTGGAGTTTATGTCTCCCGGGTCCTACTGTGGGCTATTTAAACCATTTCCCACTCCTAAATAGTACTAGCTTATTAGAACTTCTAGCTGTGGTATAAGATTGAGATTGAGGCTTTTTTACTTTTGATTTTCCAGGTATTTGAGACATTTCCAGCTGTAATTCTTCTGTTTTGTGCCCCATAATATTTATTTCCTGGTGGTTGATTTTGTATAAATATTTCTTCTTCATATATGGATAATTTCTACCATCCTTGGTTCATGGTTCCACTCTTGAGGTCAGTTGTGAGTCCATTTTACTTTTCCAAGTTTTCTTTCTTCTGTTTCCTTAACTTCTAGATTCCAGGAAAATAGCAAAAATGATTTCTTTTTATTATACCCTTTCTTTTGTTCCTGATTTTATATTCTTATATCACTGAGCTCTAATCTTTATTTACTTCCAGGATAATAATAATTATAAAATTATATTAATGATTGAGATAGGGATGATTTATTATTGATGTGATTATTGCAATCCAGAGATAAATAATTTTGGTTAGCCAATTGATTCATTCTTAAAAATCAATACAAATTATTTTTTATAGAACCTAATACACATGGCCACTGCTGGGACACTGCATGTGGAATCAATGAGGCAGTATCTGGAAGGGGAAATTACAAGAAAAGGTTTTGAATTTATTCTTTGACTTTTAAACCTTTCTCTTCCTTTTTTTGGGGGTAAACAAGGTAACATTTGGTGTAGCTTTCTGGGTAGTCACACATTATGACCAGGAGGACTCTTTGGCATACTCTTTTTGTTCCTAATATGTGACTTTATTTTTCCCATTATTTCACTTGCATATTCCTTTTTTGTTCTTATTAGGTTGAATACCAGTGTTTTCTTTTCTCTCAATAGAAGGAATTGATGATAAAAATAAATTAATCCCATAGTAAGCATCACATATAATCCAAGTTTCATTCAAGTTCATTATAGAGTTCTAAGCTTATGACCAGTGGGTTTTCACTTCCTTTAATTTGGACAATGGTCAGGAATTTCACTTGAGAATAATTTACAAAAGTATTTCACATATATAAAGAGATTATCCATTATATAATAAATGTTAGTTCATTCTTTTCTGAAAATATACTGAAGTTGAGATTTATATTTTTTTCAGGAAGCTGAAACAGAGGAAATTCTCCAAATAATTCAGAGAACCAAATTAAATCTCATATAATAGAAGAGTACTTATTGAGATCACTGAAAGTGAATTCAGTGATACCATTAAGGAATTGAGGAGAAGAAAATATTGTTGAGCTTCATGAATAGTTTGAAGAAATAAATAATTCAATAGATATTATAAATTTAATTTTTATTTTCTTATTTTTGGTGAATTTTATAAATAAAAAAAGTTTCAAATTAGGAATCCCCTGATCCAAAATATAACTCATTTTAACACATCTGAATTACTATCTATATCTCATATAAATAAATAGTATTTTTCCATTTTAGTGAGATCCAAAGAAATCAAATAATATTTTTTCTATGATAACTACAAATTTTATTTTTGAATCATCCCAATTTGATTTTTAGATTTCATAAAGTCGGTGATACTCTAACATTTCTTATATATTTTGATGTTTTTTTTAAACTAAAAAAACGCTTTCTGAAGTTTATTTTTGGACAGAAAATTATTTTACTTGAGTTAATTTTGAAAATCATTGTTCAAAAGTATTTTTGATATGAAAGTAATTTCTCTTTCTCCAGAAAAATCAGATTCTCGTGAAAAAACACTTTGCTTGGTATAAAAATCTTGTTTTCTGAGGTTTAAAGCCATTGGTTATTTTTGCAAAAAAAAAAAGGTTTCTTGTTGGAAAACTATAGTTTTATATCAAATGATTCAGCTTGAATAAAATTCAAATTTTTGAGAGAACCTAGATCTTTTGAAAAAAAATGACTCATCAAAAAGTCTTTTGAAAGTTCTAAGTATTTTTGAAAAAAAGAATATATTTTCTGAAAAATAGAGGTGTACTCAAAAAGAAATAATATCTTTGAACAGAAACATATTTTCTTGTTTAAAAAATCATTTTTTTCTGATAACTTATTTTTTTTCAAAAAAAATTTTCTCTAAATATAATTCTATTTTTCGGAGAAAAAAAAATAATTTTCAAAAGAAAAAGTTATTCCAGAAAGGTTTCCTGGAAAAATAAATTTTTCTTCCAAGATAATGAAAAACGTTTTTATGTTAAGAAACTAGTTATTTTCTTTGACAAAAAATACCTTTTTTTCAAAAAAAAAATAGTTCCCTTGAAAAAAATGTTATTTTTTCAGAAAACTACCTTCTTTCAAAAAAGTTATTTTTTGAAAAAACTAGTTAAATTTTCTTTTTGGAAAACTATATGAAAATAGTTTTTTTGGAAAGTCTCATAAAAAAATATATTTTGAAAAAAATATTAAAAAGATATTTTTCTGAATCAACTATTAAAAATAGCTTTTTGGAAAAACTAGTAAAGCAACTAATCAAAAATTAGTAAAAAAATGGTTATGTTGAAAGAAACTGGTAAAAAATATTTTCTTGGGGAAAATTTAGTACAAAAATAATGTTTTGATTAAAACTAGTACCAAAATGGTTTTTTGAAAAAGTCTTGTACAAAATAGTTTTTTTAGGAAAAAATATTGCAAAAGGAGTTTTTATGAAAAAAAATAAGCACAAAAATAGTTTTTTTTTGAAAAAAAAAACAGTACAAATACTAGTAAGAAGATATTTTCTTGATTTTTTTTGGTTACAGAAAGTGTTTGTGGATGAGCTGCCAACATCCAAGTGGTCCCCTCCTAGCTGTTAAGGCCTGCATATGCATTACTTTCTCACTTTGTCATGGATTCAAATCACCCATTTGGCAGAAAATGAGGTTTTCCTTTCTAACCTCCATCGGAAAGCCTCTCTGCGCTCCTTTCGGTGGAGAGAAACCACCTATTATGGCTCAGTTTTTTTCTCAATTGGTTCCACCAGGGCCCACCTGCAATATCATAACAATGCAGAGGCTAGTGTGCAGAGCCCTCGGTTTTAAGGGATGTTTGAGCTAGCTTATGCCAAAAACACCCTGGCTTTTTACTTCTGTTTTTGGGTGTTTTTTCATCACCCTCAAGCCTTTTACAGCTGTATTTTGGGGGTTGTTGGAAACAGAAACCCTCCTTTTGTTCTTTAGCTTGAGGGGGTTTCTCACACCCTCTTTTTGAAACCAACCCTGCGGTCTTGGAGATGGTGTCATAAGGCTTTTCACACAAGTGGGAGAAAACCACCCCCAGGTTTTTTTTAACCCTATCAAATATTAAAGACCTCTGTATTGTAGATATATCTTGTGGAGGATGTCTGAACCAGCTAAGATAAACCAAAACCCAACCTTTTTAGCATTGAGAGATATTATTTTGATGATCTATCACTGAAATAAAATTGGAATAAGCTGAGTGATTCCATGTGCTTGAACATAAATGTGAAATCATTTTAATCATATTTGGAGGGAGGTTTATCAATATTCAGGAGGTTTATAAAAAGAGTAAATAAAGGAAAATGTTGGAGGACCTCAGCTGTTATTTTGTTTTTTTGAAATATTAACTATTCAAGAACACTGAAATTTTTCAATTTTGTATTTGTTGAAGGAGTAAAAGTTATTATTAGTAGTAGTCTGGAGTGATTTGTTCAACAGAAGCCATAATGGAAGATTTAATTTAAAGAAGATAATCTCATTACTGTGGACACCACTCTATAGCATATGAGTAACCTGTTACTTGTTCCTGCCTAAATTCATCTCATAGTACACATTAGCCTCCTGAAAAAGTGGGGTTCAATATAAACCTTACAAGAAGGAATGAACCCCATGATTTCATTTTTCCCCGGGAACTAGAATGTAAATTTTGAAGTTCCAGTAGCATAATTCAGATTCAATCAAGCTTTTACAGAAGATGAAACTGATTTTATAATCATGATTTCCAGTACCTAAAAGACTTGTAAAAATGACTTTATAATTGAAAATCATGCCCCAATTGCTCATCTTTGAGCTTAAATTCACATTTGTTGTTTCAAATCCTTGGATTACTACTACATCTATGAGATTATTTGAACAGAATTAAATTTTAAGCTATATTCTCTATGATTCAAACCAAAAACCAAAAAATACCTTTTATCAAAAAAAGCCACAAAAGCATATTACTTGGGTCAAAAATTGATGTGTATTTAGAATACTAATGATGGAAAAATGTTTTTACCAAACATATTTTGTCAATTGTTCAACATTTCAATACAATAAACAAGCTTCTCTTTACCTGAAAAATTAAATTAAAAAATATTTTTCTAAATATCATCATTCTCTGAATCTGAAAGGTTTATTTTATCAAATATTTTTTAAAAACTCCAAGTATTCTCATTGTTTATCTGTCATAAAACTATTAATTCTTGTCCAAAGAGCTTCTTTCAAAAATCTTTGGTGGTGGGTTTCATTACAGAATAAAGTGTATATCAGATTAAAATTATCAACATTTTTAACTTTGAAATAAATGGTGACAGCTGAGACTTCTTGATATTAGTTCCCAAAGCCACTTCATAATTTTTGATATTTGAATATTGATCAATTTTTCGTTTGTGATATCAATCAAAATTTTGAGGCTCAAAGTGAGACATGATGACCTTTTTTTTGAAACAAATTGTTCTCTTAAACAATAGATACAAATGCTTAATTTATCAAATTCCCCTTCTTTTCATTTCTTAAGTGAAAAATATTATTCCCAAATAACATTATTCTTAGGGAATAACTGAGTAATTTATAGCATTATTTGAAATACCATTAAGTAATAAAATAGCTAATGAAGATTAATTTGCACATTCAAAGGGTGATTGAGACTTTCTTTATTTTTGACTGTATAAACACAAATTATATAATATATATATTTATCTCTCAATAATTTTCAAGGGTGGTAAATTCTGCACAATACCTTCTCGACAAGACAAAGATGGTGCTCAAAATACTAAAAAAAAAACTTACTTCTTCTTCATGTAATTTTCTTTTCAAAGATTATTGTTAAATTCTGAAAGGTTCTTTTAATCATATCTTGAGCTATTCCAGTTATGAAAAACAACTGTAATACTGAAACTCATTCATGTAATATTTGATATTCTCAGAGTCATATTATAACTATATCTTGTTCATTCTTCATTCTTATTCCACATTTATAGCTATTTTCAAGTCACATAAAGTACACATTATATGACTGACTAACTAGTCACATGAAAATGGCCCTTGTAGTAATCTAAGATTCTCTTCCTTTAATGTTTAATTATCTTTACTTGGGCTCCAAAATCATTTTGGTGATTCTTTATGGTGGCTGGGTCAGAAAATTATATTCAACAGACTATTATCATACTTTTATTTATTCTAAAACAATGATATTTTAAAACCTTGACCTAATTTAAAAATGATAAAATATCCAGAGTTCTGCTTTAATTTGAAACTTATAATAAGCTGATAATGATGATGATAATATTTCTGTTGATGTTTAGTAATACTATGATAATATCTTAAAATAATATGATCTTGGGGATGACCTTACTAGTGATAAAAAATACTATGGGGAGGATAATATTTTTATATGGTCAATTATGTGAAATTATAAGCTAATACAGAATATCTGCTAGCTTCTTTCAGCTATAAAATTACTTCAGACAATTATACTGAGCTTGTCTACCTATCAGATGTAGAAATGAAACAAATATGGAGATATTCAATGGTACCAATTTCACCAATATGTTAGCCACTTGTATTAAGTAAATGAACTGGGTAGAAGCTAATGAGCTTGGCTACTGATCAAGAATGAAAAAGATACTGATATGGGTATAGGAAAAGAAATAAATTCACAAAGTGATGTGGACCAATTGTTAGCCACTATTACTATGTAAATGTATCAGAAAGTACTACTGAGCTTTGATACTGAGCAATTAGGAATAGGGGATAGTTAATGAAATGAACTTTATAAGAAGATAAAGATCAAACTTTACCTTCTTTTATCTGCAAACCACTCAGACTTTGCTATTGAGCTTGTCTACTGTGAGATTAGGATAAGAGAAGTACTGATATAGGGTTATATTGATAAATTTCATACAGGGATAAGCCTCTCTGTGGGACTGAGGAATTTCCTGTAAAGCGGAGATGAAGGATACTATATATACTTTTTTGGTACTGTGAAGGTGCTTATAATTTTTCTTTATTTTTATCTGATGGAAGTTTCTTGGTTGATAAGTGATAAAAGCTAACTTTCAAAGGCTGAAATGTGGCTTTAAGGACTCACTTTTTCTTTGAAACCTAGCTTTGGGTCTAAAAATATGGCGTCTCCAGGTTTCCCTGAACTTTCTTGTATTATGTGATCCATATATGCTTAGAGATTTTTAGTTTGGAAGTAACCTGAAATCTGTTGGGAGGTTTTCCTGAACTTTAACTTGAGTTATGTAATTTGTATATCAATGATAATTTCCTAGGTTGAGAATTTTGAACTCTAATGGTTGTAGTTCCTGAACTTTTATTTGATTAATTATTCTGTATGTGTTGAAAACTTCCTAATTTTTAGGCTCTGTGCCCTTAACTACTTCCTTATTCAATCGTGGGATGGATCCCTTATCTTCATTATTACTAATACGGCTTCCACCTGTCATCTAAATTACCTCTTCAATTTTTATAATTAAGCCTTCATCATCATTCCTTCCTTGTTAAACTGGAAAGAATAAGTACATATCAAGGATATATGCCAAGTTCTTTTTGTAAATAGAATCCTTACTTTACTTTAGCTGTGAGTTAATAATCTCTTCATAGAATATCAAATTTCAATCCAGAAAATAGAAGGTGATACTAGATATCCTGATGTTGTTGATGGCACAATTCCAAGGTGTAATACTATATATTATATTAAAAATTAAAATGAAACTGGGCTCATAAATATTCAATAATTGGAAGTTACTGCCTTAATTCCCCTAGAAGGGGGTACCAAACATTCAATAAGAGTAATTTAAAGCCTTTTTATTCACTCTATGACCCCCATGGTGCTAAAATCCTGCTACAAAATGTTTTTCACTGATTGTCATTTTATGCCTAACACTTTGTGCTGTAGTATTTTTTACTACCCACATTTAATAACATCAGAAATAATATAATATTGAGAATTTTGGTAACCAATTCTTCATAAATACTTTGGAAATGTAAGGATGGTTTTTTGGGGCTTCATGTAATTTTATCAAGCTTCCACTACCCTTAAATAAGAAGATAAGTCTTTTATCAGGTTAAATTAGGATTGTTCTTTTCTATTTACTTATTATTCAGTACCATATTGAATTCTATCAAGGGAAATAAACCATGTATTATCTTTTTATTTTTGAAATAGAGAAAATTTGGTATATTGATACAGAAATTTTGCACTGTTCTTATGGATACTTGATCCATAATTTGATTATTAACCTGTGAAATGGTGAAATAAAAGTGGTGAGTAATAACTCTTAATAGCTCCCAACAATTGCAATTGCTCATCCTCAAAGGCTTTACACTCTTTGGGAATTCCACAAAGTGCCTTTAAGGTTGAATTTTTAGCTTCTTTTTTGCTTGGAATTAGCTGTGATTTCCCAGAGGCTGGTGCCTTCCTTTCCCAGTCCTGTGACCTGGGCTCTTTGTTCAATTTCTAAATCGAATGGAATACTAGGATAAAAACAATATTTTAGTTGAAAAAGCAATTTTTCGGGGGAAATCCAAAAATAAAACTAAAAATGAAACCAATATCTTAATGAAAGGAAAGCCGACCCATTGATATGGTTATCTTTAGGAATTACATGATGCAGAAACTATATAGAAAAATTATAGGAACTGTGATGACCATGGTATAATTCCTCTTGAGCTATTGTTGGGGATTTTTATTGATGTTGAGGCTTTTTGGGATATCTTGAAAAGATGGACAAATAGAAGACATCATTCAAACATCAAATGATACAATACAAAAAAAAGAAAATGATTTTGACAGATCAGAAAGCAGTGAGCATGTGCATCCTGCATGCACATGTTTCTGTACTTCTGTAAGAGAACTGTACTTTAAAAAAGGTGATGGTAATTTTCCAACAAGAATACATAAAAAAATGAACAAAGAAAAAAAAATAATAATATCAAGAGAAATTATGATTCAAATAAAAAAACAAAAGTGACACCAAAGCAAATAAATAAATAAAAGGAGCATTTCTTCCATAATGATATTGCTCCTTATTTTTATCATTTTCACAAAAATAAAGGTAAAAATAAACAGAAAAGAGGTTATGTTAATAAACAAAATCATAAATTCTGAAATCAATAAAGAAATTATAGCTATCTATTCACTTCTAAGATCAAGTTTGCACCGAAACTGAATTTTCAAAAAATCTTCCTTAAATTGTAAATCTCAATCATAGTTTAGTAAAGGTGTAGCCTTCACACAACATAGCTGCATTTATGAGACTTTTTATCAAATAAGATGATATGAAGTTTGATTATATTTTAAAATTTTAGGGAAATAAAATAAAGTAAAAAATTTTGGACTTTAAAAAAGGTTTTTTTATGGGGGTAGTCAAAAAAGAGGAATTAGGTTTGAAAATTCAATAAATCTGTAAGCTGAAGCTCCTATAGTAAATGAATTTTTCATTCAATTAATAGAAGAAAGGGTTATTATTTTTTGATAATTTGAATATTTTAATAAAATGAAAATCAAGCACTCTCGATTTTGTAATCCACACAGAAGACTGTGGCAATTAATTTCCAAAATATTTTATAGGATCAAAAGATTCTGGAATAGAAACAAAAAAAATATTACAGGTTCAAGTCGGTGTCAAGGTTAATTCAAAGCACAGACCCATTTAGGTGCAAGCTGCCTTCCAAATGCAAAACCTGTTGTCAGGTGTAGCCAATTTTCTCATGGTGAATAGAGAATAATATTTGTACAAAAAAAAATTAAGGATGATAGTCCATCTTTATAAAGTACATACTATGTATTTTACTTCATTCTTTACTAGGGCTGGATATGCATTCCCAAGTCAGTCCATACTCATAAGTTACATTAGCCCCAAAAAGCAATTATTTCATGCTAGGAAGCTTAATCCATATTTAATCTTCATAAAGGTCATAGATCTATAAAGCACATCCTTTTTTATATATGTAGGTTCTCATTTTCCCAGGCTTCCAAATGTGGGATTTCAAAGTGCATGTTTTGAGATTCTGATGCACAAATTGATTTTTAGCTTGCTTATGTCTATAGTCTAAGACCCTTAAGCTAGCCACAAGTTACCCTCATAGGTAGCTTGTGATATAGCTTGCACATAGCTTGCAGATCTGTGCTCAGATGTGTGTACAGACAATGTCAGCCTGTGACTCAAAACCAGAGCACAAGCATGACAGCCAAAATTCCATAAACCAATGGTAGAGAAAAATAACACAAAAACATCTCGAAAGGTATTAAAAGAAGGAGGAAATTTTCCTCCTTCCAAATATACAGCTCCCATGACCATAGGACAAATAATAACAAAGCTATTCCTGCTCAAAATAAGAGCTGAGAATAAGCCTTAAACTTCACCTCTCATCTAAAACTCATAGAAAGGGGTAATCCCCATAAAATTGGTGTTCTAATTGAAGCTCCCAGCCAGGAATATCTAATTTTACTAGCCAAACTGAGCTAGAATCAAAACTACAGAAGTTATGGCCAAAATTAAGCCAAAGAAGGGTGAACAAAGTGTTTACCTCTCATATAAATTCTACAGTTTTAATGTGAGATACCCAAAGTGGGTTCATTTTGAAAGATCACAATCAGGGATATCTGATGTTTTCATCCATTTAATCAGAACTCATCTATAGAAAAAGCTTTTGAGAAAAAACACTCCATACAGGATTTCAGAAAAATCCACATCTGAATAATGGAAAGTGAAAATGGTATAACTTTTCCATATTTAATATCATCCATACCAAATGAGGTACCATTTTTTGGAGCATATTCAGGGCTACAAAATGAACCACCTTTGAGCTCAATATCTTTGAAAGGGACAAAGGTGTGGCAGTTTTAATGTTAGAATCCTGCAGTTGAACCAATATACCTTTACCATGGGATATGCTCCCATATCCTTGAACATGAGGTGTCAATTCTACAAAATAGCTTGTTGATCCTTCAATAACTCATATTTTGGTCAATATGGGGTCCCCACAGAACTCTTCACATCATACGTATCAGCAGAAGGCTATGTGGTCCCAGATGAACATTTTCACTCTGTAGTTGTGAAAACTTCCCAGATGTGTTTTAAAAACCACATCTAAGCCCAATACAGGCTGTACAAGAATTTTGAGAGCCACAAGCCAGTCCTTGAAGGTTAAAATTTTCACTCTTCCTATGTGAACAGGTCTATAAGACCTTTTCACCCAGTTTCAGGATAAAAAGGGACCTTTCTATGCTCAAAAGAGGAATCCCCATCCTGCTCTGACATTCCAATTTATTAAAACTGTCAAAAACAGTTATACTCTTGAAAATGGTCATGTTATACTTTATTATTAGTATTGTATTCCTTATTATAGCTAATCAACCAATAACAAGGGAATCCTGGGCTTTCAGCATTTCTCACCACTACTATTCTCCATGGTAAAGCCCCAATTACCATTATTCCAAACTTTTTTTACTATAAATTACCCTGTCATAGTCCAAATTAAATCTTTATATACTATCTTATAGCTTCATTATAGACTCAGCCTGGAATAAAACCTACACAGATCCACAATCATCAACAATTCCTTCCCAAGCACTACATCGCTTTTTCATAGTATGGACCCATCTCAATAAATCAATTTTTGAAATTTTTCATACACTTCTATCCTTCATTAATCAAACAACCTTATTTTGTCATACAATTTGTAATCAACCATTGTTCGTAAATTTCCGCTTTATCAAGGCCTGGGGAATTCTAAATGATCAAACAGCCTCTATAGATTTGGATCTAAATAAATAAATACATTCCTCTGATCACTGAAAAGCTGTGTGTTTCAAATTCAAACAATTTATTCAATCATAACCAGCTGGAATTTGATGACTCAAGCAGTCAAGCCAGTGAGGCCATGAGCCAATTTCATCAGGTAAGCTCATGTGGACCACCAAAACCAAAAAGGCATTGACGTACTAAGGCTTAATTCTCAGAGAATGAAAGCCTGTAAGATATAGAAGCAATGGAAAGGGCTAAATGACAGAATAAGGATTTTCCTGGAGAAAAATCTGCTGTTTGTGTACTCTTATTTTTAAAGTATTTTCACTTATATTGAGGATCCAAAACATTATTATTGTATATTTATCAGAGTTGTTTTTATTTTTAGTTTTCTTACTGATACATATTAAATCAATGTAGGTCTCTTTGGGTGATCCTAAAGGGATCCTGGGGACAAATAAAATTGACTCAACCTCAAACTTTCGAGTTATTGGAAATATATCTCAACTCTCACCATGTGGAAGGAACCTTGAGGCTCAATTGGAGGAGCTTACAACAATGTTGACAAACATATAAAAATAAGTACATTGAAGCTTCTCAAAATCACACAGGAGATGGAATTGATCTATGTTTGGTGGCATCTATTTATGAGAATTTGGAAGCACAACGTCCATGTTTCAATCACATGGATGCAATATTCCATGAAAAATCCAATGTTGATTCTTTTCAAGCATATGACAGCAACTGGGAAAAATGATTATGTGAGGCCAACCAGCTTGATGATATAGGGAGAAACCATTCTACCAAAGGTGTTGACAATGATACCTCCTTGATCCTGAATAGACATGCTAATAAAGATCGAGATCTACATGATTTGGAACAGGAAGATTCTCATTTGTCACTCAATGAAGAATCTTATCATATTACAGAAGCAGTGGATAATTGGTAAAGGTCAAGTAGGATTCAATCAGTAAAGACACAAGCAGTATATAATCGCGAACGATCTAGTAGTCTAATATCCATTGGAAACCAGGAGAAACTTCAGATTATCTCTGCTTCAAACAATGGGAAGCATAAACAGGGTATCATTCCTCCTTTCCCATCTAAGATCAATAAGAAAAATGATAAATAGCTTATTAGCACAAAGGATCGACAATTCCAATTGAAGGACAATCAATTCAATTCTAAAATATATTTTCAAAAGGGCTGTGCTGAAAGATAAGATGAATTACGCCTTATGGAGATAGAGAACAATCGCGATTATCAAGAGCGTCAAGCCCTCCGTGATGAAGAGCTTGAAAAGAGGGAGGATGAATTTCACCAATCGCAATTTTTTAACCAAAGTGAAAGGCTTGTAATTGACAAATAAAACATTAAAGAAAACAATAGGACAACGCTAATGTCTCAGATGATTGCACAAAGGCTATCAAAAGAATGAATTAAAGAGATGTCTCTTCTATTTGACAAATAGAAACTGAAAAATAATATGATTACTATTTGTATTACTACTACTTTTCATATTTATGTACTTTCTAACTCTTGATTGAACCAAATTAACACTAGTAATTAATTGGTAACACATCATTTTCGTAATTGTGTTCTACACAAGCATTAGTAAGATTTTGGAAAAATTCCTCTGAAACATGATTGTGCAGGATTGGATCATTAGCTGGCACAATTTCCATATGTTCGTCTACCTCTAGTTCCTCCCATCCATCTCTCCAATTGGATAATTTATTGTGCAAAATGCAACAACACGCTATCCACTGTATGCAATCTCACATATGTTCTTTTTCATAAAGACACAAACGTAACTCCTTTAGTGAGCTCCATCTCCCCTGTAATATGCCAATCACATGTTCATTCCTCACCCGTGATTTGGCCAAGAAATGGTTGAATTCCCGATTAATATTCTGCCGTGTTTCTGGAGCTTTGTAAGAAGGAATCAAATTGAAGCTCAACGGATATGCTGAATCAGCCAATAAGTATTGGCCTGGTCAGTTGTATCAGCCTTGATAATGTTTATGCAATAGAAAGGAGAAAAAAACCCACCTGGATAAAAATAATACTCACGATGTTTGTAGATATTCATATCTCTATAAACATGACCATCAGCACATGACCCTGGCCACCCTTCCATTACACTTTTAATTTTCAAATCGCAGTCACACACAATTTGTTCATTCAAAGAGTAACGTTTCTTCTTATCAAAATGCACTTCTGGATGGATACCTGAGGTTTGACAAATCGGAAATGTTGTTCCATCAATGAAACCCACACACCCCTTGAAGGCTTCATGTGTAATCACTTGAGAGATCTTACTCCTTTGCTCTTGATTAGGCCAGCACAAAAATTCATCCTCCATTGATTTAATTGCTTTTATTACCCTCCTTGAACATAAGATAACAGCCCCATGGCTCAATTTCAAATTCCTAGAAAATTTCCCTATGGATGCTGCATTGTCATTTGATCCAAGGCGCTCTAATGTCAAGTCAAGTTGATGTGCCACTGGAACCTGTTGTGCTGTACTGTTATTTTGGAAGATCTCATGATCTTTGATCCTGTTCTAAATGTAATTAAATCCTTCTTGTGATGTCCTAACTTATTGGTTGAAATACTCTTCCCTCATACTGAAAAGAATTGCTATGTTGAAAGTTTCCAATTGAAGACACTTTGAAATCCTCTGCATAAATCGTGTCTTTAAAATATCCTGGAGGACTTCCTCATAAAGCTCTACATCACCAAAGAGTGTTTCCCAATTTGATAACTCAAAAGAACAATTTGGTGAAATCAAAACACCAAAGGATGGAAAAGACTTTAATCAAGCTAATTGATTCAACTTTTCTTGAAGGTTATCCACTTCAGACAAAAGCCAGATTATGGACAAATCCTTGATGGTTTGGCATCTTGCAGTTATTTTGGGAATCTGGGATTTTTTAGGTGTACCCTTTATTCAAAATATTCAGTTGTTACAAATTATCACATCTGGATTATGTGAATTTAAGGCATTTTTATCACAAGCCATGTTTCAGTTCAAGTCTGATCACCACAAAAAAAATCCCACATGATGACATCAGGTGTGAGCACAGGAGCCTGACTCATGTCTAACCATAATTAAGCACATAAATTCTTTTAGAGGTAAAATTTGAATATTTTTATCTTATGTTTTAGTTTTAAATGCACAGACTCAGCAGGATGATTGAATTAAATTTAATGCATAATGTAGCTGGCGTCTGGGCTAAATTTTAGCTGGTGGACTGCCCCGTTTGAACTCCCCCAATGTGAGTACAGACTGACTTGGCACCACATATCCAGCCTTGTTTTATACTAAGACTAGCTAATAAACTATAAAAGAGGTATTAAATTTCATATAAATAATATCCCAAAAAAGAAAGATAAATAAAACAAATACTGAATAAGTGATCATGTTCTTCAATTCCTAATTGGATAAATTATGTCAAATTATCTGATAGCCTCTCATGGGTTTGATATATTACATGTTTTCTTTTTTACTAAATGACAAGTCTTGATTTTCATCCATTTCAATCAATTTTATTTTGACAAACCTTTTCATCTTTGAGAAAGACTTTTCTATTTTTACAAGTTATTTTTTCAAACAATTGCTAATTTGGTGGGAGATTCTTACAATAAATTAGATAAATCAAGTGAAAATAAAATCTCAGATTGAGAATAATTTTGGCAAATATATTTAATAGCTGGTAAGCTTGCAACAATAATTGGGAAATCTTAATTTTCTCCCAGCATACATCTTCTTATAATCATGTTTGATGTCTTCAAAATTTGTATTTTGTCTTTGGACACCTTTTCAAAGAAATCTAATGATTCAGATGCCTGGGCCATAGATCCAAGTTCAGGGTGGTCCCCATGAAATTTTCCTGGCCTCCTGACCATCCCGTGTCCCATACCTAACCAACCCACCTGAAATGGTTTGTCCTTTTTAAAGTTGGGATTTTTTTTTCAATATAAAACCCCACTGTTTCCTTCTCTCATCAGCTTTCTCCCCATCTCCTTTGCAAATTTCCTTTTTCCTCACTCTTGCCTCAATCATGTCTTCCACACCGCCATCTTGTACTTCAAGACCTATTGATCTGGACAATACACTTCCCAACAACCCCTCCCAAAAGCAATCTTGGGTGTGGCTGTACTTTTCCAATGTTGACAAAAAATATGTGGAATGTCATGTGATGAATTGGGCTGGAAAACCATGCTCAAAGAAGATTAAATGTGATTGCACTGGTAGTACTAACGTTATGAGCAATCATCTCACTGTGAAACACTGATTGGCCAACCCAAAGTCCAGTGCAATATCCCAAATCACCAATTGCACTCTTGATTGATTTGTCCAGGCTTCAAAGACTAAAAAGGTGAGTTTTTTTGTTTTTCAGCCATTTTACTGATTCCCATCCTGTCATGTTTCCAAAAATTATGTTTAGAGTCACTCAAAACTTCCCTTGTGTATTTCATCTCTGATTGTGACCTCCCATTGTCTATTACCAAATCAACCTCCTTCTGCAAACTGCTTCAACTATGCAATCCAAAGATCTTAGAAATCTTAGTTGGACAAGCTTCCATCACCTTCCACTTATCCAGTGTCTATTTTTTCACCAATTGCACATTCACAACATCCTTGAATGCAATGACCAATCCATTTCTTTCACAACCAATTGTTTGACCAGCCCCAATGTAACTGCCTTCATGGCAGTCACAGGACATTATTTGGACCCTGATTTCAATCTTAAATCAATCCTGCTTGGGCTAACCAAGTTAGAAGGTAAGCTGGTCCTCTTCCTAACCATTAAGGTAAATTGCTGACAACCTCTACCAACAAAGGAAATCATTCTGGAGTCTTGCTTGCCAATCACTTTCTCCAGGTAATTAACCATTACAAAATTTCCACCAAAATGATCTGCATCACTACCAATAATGCCTCAGTAAATACTTGCATGTAGCAAGAAATCAGTCAGAGTGTACCAACTTTCCATGCCAACACCCATTCAATAGGGTGTATGGCACATATCATCCACCTGGCTGCTTGTAATGGTCTCAGTGTTCTCACAAATACAAATACCACCTCATCACCAATTGGCCATCTAATGGACTTATCAAATCTCTTGGACACACCTAATGGCACCCATTTTCAATATGACTCAATCATCTTGCAAATTGCTAAATTTGGATCTTATTTATAACAAAGCCCACAATGCCGTGAGAAGTTTATTACAATGGTCAATCTAGTCTATGATGGCTCGAAGCCAACAAAAGCCTCAACCCTCTTGACACATGTGTGCACAAGATGAATTCAACTTATGAAATGCTGGAGTGAGCCTTAAATCTCAAGGACACTTTTAATCAGTTTTGTAGCCCTGACAATATGGAACCATTATGGCTAACACCACTTGAATGGGAAAAGGTAGTGGTAAGCATCAACTTTCTGCTTCCATCATATGAAGCAACCCTTATCATCTGTAAAGAGAAATACCCAACAATAAATCAGGCTTTGCCTCTATATATTTTGCTAATCAAAAGAATTCAACAAGTAAGTCACTTCTGCCAGATGATTATTTATTTGAATATTTACTGACATGCCTGTAATTTAGGAATCTCAACAATATGATGTAGCTCCCATTGAACCTGCAACCAATGCAATGACTGACAAACTTTCAAAATACCTCAAAATTTCACTGTGCAAGAAATCAGTCATATGTGTGATGTTCCTTAATCCATGCTTCAAATTTAAGTTTTTCAATAGTTATGATTCCACTTTGACTCACTTTGGTACCTCTCCAGCACATTTGAGAGCTATCTTTGAAGAAGACAAAAGGTTTCATTCTGAAGAAGCCAATCCAGCTGACAATAATGCTGAGATACCCAGCACAACCACTACCAATTACCAGGCTTTATATGATGAGATGTATCCAACATCTTCAATAGAGCCCAGCACCTTGGAAAGCAAGATTGAATGATTTTTTTCAGAGCCTCCTGAAATCAATGTTCCCAACCCTTTATGTAATGGCCTGCAAATACTTATCAATACCAGCCACCAGCTCACCCTCAGAGCGTGTTTTCTCAGGAGGGTGCAAAAGGAATAAGCCTTTTTTGGATAACAAAACATGGGCCCATCTTTCAGAAATTCCCTTAGGGACTTTCCCTAAATTGCGGGAACGGGGAGCACCCTGAGTCCAAGGTGCAATGGTATACCTGGTGTTTGCAGCCCTAGTTTATCAAGACTTGCTGCGGGCTGTATTCCGCTGACCACAACTTGGTCGAGCGTCTGCGCCACTGCGATGAGATAATACCAGGTTAGGTGAGTTTGGCCCCCACTTCACCAAAACTTTATCAAGCAGCTGCTCATGAAGAGACCAGGACCAATACTCAAAGATCACAATGACAATCCGTCGATCAAGAAGAAGAAGGCTAGAATTAGCAGTGCACCGTGTCCTCGTTCCTCAAAAGACTCTTTAGCTCAAAAGTCTATCAATAAAACAACTTATAATAATGGAGACAAGTCTTTCCCCAAGCAATCCAAGCGAAAGGCTTCCCTGGTCGAAACTAATCCAAAGTCTGATACCAACCAGCTTACGTCCCCAGCCCTCACGCTTTCCAAGCTTCCAGCCAAAATCCAGGCTCCTGATTCAATCACCATTGTCTTTGGTACATATGAGCACATCCTTTATGGTCTCAGGCTTTCTTTTCATCCCCACCCCCTCCCACCAACCTTTTCGGTCTTGTTTCATTTCTTGGCTCATCCTAGTCCGATAAATGTACTCGCCGTGCCACCGTATCCGGTCAATCCGACACTGATCAGTAGTACAACCGATTCCCCTCTGACCCTATGGTCCCTTACAAAGCGTAGATGTATTGGCACTTTATCATGCGGGGTTCTTGCACCCGATGCTGGCGGAGCAGGACGAGAACCCGGTGTAAGAATAGCACGATTCGATAGCTCTGGAAAAATTCTAGTGGTAGGGGATGAGACAGGTGGGATGTCGATATATCGGAGTCGCGATTGGGCCTTGGTTAGGAAATTAGCCGGTAGCGGGAAGGGTCGCGTCAATGATCTCGCGATTGAGCCACGCAAGGGGCGGCTGATGCTGAGCGTCGGTCAGGATCGATGCTTGAGAATGTGGGATCTCGGTGGCGGAAAAGGAAAAGGAAAACCAATGGCCAGTGTACGTTTGGGCGCAGAGGGTGACCGCGTGGGTTGGAGTCCAAGTGGCAAGAAAATCGTCGTTATTACTGGAACAATCACTACGGTTTATGATACAGTTGAGCTTCAAATAATCATTAATATTATCACTTTTTTACAGCAAAAGCAAAGGAAATTAATTTGGCTAATTTGAGAATGATATGAACAAATTTTATTATCCAGATGATGATGCCCTTGTTTACTTTCACTTCACCCCGTGGCCGAGTGCATGATGCCAAGTTTTATATCGACACCCTGTCAGAAGAGTACTTGGTTTTAGCCTGTGATGATGCTATTTGTCGAATCTTTCATCTAGGAAACTCTACCGTCAATTCTAGCATTGAGCCAAAATGTGTGGCCGAACTGGTTGCTCATTTTAATCGGTTGGTCCTCAATTCCTCATGTTCTGACATGGCATCCTCTTCATCTGAATCATGGGTCTGTTTTTTAGTGTGAAAGCGGTTGAACTTGTCAGCTTAAATGAAGAGCAAGGCTTTACATACGCCATAACAATTTCTAGTGATGGATTCAGTCATGTTTATCGACTAGAGTCTAAGACGTGGTCTAATGAAGCCCCCATCGAGATAGAGCCTATTGCAAAATATGATACTGGTGGATGTCGTCTTACGTGTTTAGCAGCTGCGGCGGTTGTAAATCAAAGCGACCGAGATCTCAAAGAACCAAGTGCATCTAATGCTCAATGTACCTCAGAGGATGAAGAGTCAGGCATTGATTTAGATGCTAGTGGGCAACCTCTGAATCTGGAATCTTCTGATCATACCGATTCAGAACAAAACGAATGATTCTCATCATCATGCTTGCCCTCATTTCATTCCCTTTTTAGCCTTTTTAACTTCTTGCTTGATTCCTAACTAGTTGTTTTACCCTGTTCCAAATCTTCTTCTATCATGACGCTCTGCCGAAATACTCGTGGTTATGGCTGCCTTTCTCATGTTATTGCCGTCCTAATAAAACTACACAACACGTAAGTCACAAATCATCAAGGGCGTGATTGAAGGCGGGCGGTGATGCCGAAACAGTCGTTATTTATGATTGAATCTATAAAGGCAAAATAGGGGGAAGGAAAGCTGAGGAGTAGTTACTTGTAGTACATCATGAACAGAGATTGCACTTGATAAATTTTGCATTTCATTTATAGTTAAAATTATAATGTAATCATTGCTTCCTATGTTGAACAAAGTTTGACACATCGCGAAAGGAGGAGACAGGATTTGCTTTTTTTGATCCCAACCTTCACAATAAATAATAACTTTTTTCTGGTAAGAAAGTAAAATGAACTAATTTAATGTAGGAATTCTTCGTAAAAGAACCACTCCTACACCGATAGCGCCCTAGCATGTTTTTGGAAGAGAAAGATTTATGAAATTTATAAAATAATATAAACTCATAAAAATCTCAACGAACAAGAGAGCGACTCGATCGGGTTCCATCTTAAGAGGAGTGTTGTTTGACATGGTAAAAAGCCCCGGCGAAAGCTCTTTGGGGTCTGGATTTATAGTGAATAAGAGAGTTTGACTGAGTTGTGGGTTTGGGTTAGGTTTTCGAGAATCGATTTCACTCAAAAAAGGTTAGTTAAAGTTAAAGTTAGTTAACCTTAAGCGCCTTTAAAGTTACCAGGATACCTAATGGCAAAGCTGTTCAACCAGCAGAAAAACAGGAATAGCTGTGAAAAGGGGTTAAAACTCGCAAGATGACTTGTGAAATTCAAAGAATTTTTAAATCATATGATGAAAGGAGTTATTCTTGAAATCCTAATATGACTGCAAACACCAAATCCAGAAGAAAAAGAGGAGAAAAAAGTAAATGAATTTAATAACCCATTTTGACTTGGACTACAGACAAATAGGATGATTTTACCTTTCATTTTACTATTAAAATTACAAAGGGAAGGATAAACTCATTAATGGGTCAAAAAATAAACCAACAAAAGGAATTTTATTAAATGATTTGAGCTAAGCCAAAATTTCAACTTGTTTATACGAAATTGAAGATGAAGAGTAACTAAATTTGATTGTTTAGTAATAAGTTGAATTCAGTCAAATTCATTTGATAGATCTATCAAAAAAACAAATAAAAAAGAGTGTAAATTGAATGAACAAATAGATAATTCAAATGGCCACCTTGGTTTTTTTAACATACTTTTGATTAAACCCTATAATTTTGATGAGTTTGTTTACATTGAAAATTAACAGATTTGAAAGAATAATACCAAGACAAAAAACTGATCATTTGTAAGTATGGTCTATCAGGTTCATTTGGGAAACTTCTCAAACAAACATTGAAATTCATAACCCCCCCCCCTTGGCTGCTTACTAAGCAGGCCTGGCTGCTCTTGAAGATTTGTTTTTCCTGTTCTCAAGAAAAAGGGGTCAACTGTCAAGTTCAGCTTGGCTGGTTTCCAAAAACCAAGCCAAGCATTATTTATGAGACTGTAAGGCTCAAATTGGATAAAAAAAGATGTATATTATTAACTAAAATTTACAGATTATGGTGCAGCTAGGAAGGAACTAATTATTGGCTTTAGCTCTGAACACCTTTGATAAAAATTTCTACAATGCAAAAATAAACCAACTTTTTTCTGAGGTGATGGCTTCAGAAATGCCATTTTGAATTTCTAAAGCTAGCTCAAATCAAGTTTTTGGTTCTTTTGAGCACACATAGCTCTTGAGTGAATGAAAACTGAGCTCTATAGAATTAAGAAATGGGGAATAGGGAGTGAGAAGCTCAAATTTGATCCCTTTTGAGGACTAAAGCATTTCTTTGACTTAATCAAATTTTCTTCCTTGATTGAAGGGTTCATTATCCATAATTATTATTGAATTATTTGGAACTTTGAACTGAAGAGAAAGTAAGAATAGTACAGATTCATCACTGCCAACAACTTTTGTCATCTGACCATTGGCATTGAGAAAATATTAAAAATATAATAGCTCAACAAATGATGAAAACACACATAGCGGAGGGAGAGTAACCAAATCCATGTCCTGAATGTAGATAAAAGCCAGATTAATACACAAAAATCACCTTATTATCCAAGTCTATCCCTCAATGGTTCACAAAGTTAGCAAATTGAGCCAACAGTTCTGGCTTGTTCCAATATGATGCCATATTGGTGACCTACTTCCAAGTGATATCCATATCTCTTAGCAGGCTGCTTATTTATTGAATAGATATTTTTATTGAAAAGTTCCCTGCTAAAAACTATTTTATTTATTTTAGCGTTACTGTTGATTTAATGTCAGAAAAGTAGAGGAGGTTGGTTTTCATCTCATCATTAATTTTCCCTTTATGTTTTTGTCACCTTTTTTCTCATCAGGATCTTCATGTAGTATTTGATAAATTTTACAAGGGAAATTATTGAAGGCCTCAGTATAAGCTTTCTCAGACATTCCTTAATCTACAAGATTTTTGCATACCAAGCTTTGCACAAGAGATCTTACAGTTTGATTTGGATCATGTGTCTTGTGAATCAGTTTCTCACTAACTTTCTTTCTCTCTTTTTAAGTTTCATTTTTGAGCTAAAAATATTCTTTTGAGAAATATTTCTCCATTTTTTTTTGAATTTCTGCAGCTATCTACAAGGATTCTTTTTCTTCAGCCTGAAGTTATGAATCAAAATTTACTTGAGTTTATGGGTCTTCATTATAATTACTCATTGGCTATAAAAAAACACTATGTTACAATAAAACTGGAGAAAGTATGCTTTATATAGTTTAAGAAAGTATTTTTGAGTACATTTAAAAAAATCCCTTGTTTTTTTATGATTTTATTTTTTTGAGGGGGGGAGGGAATAATGTAATTATAATAATATTAGGGTATTTATAGAAAAATTCTTCAAATTTTCTGAATTCATTCTGGAGCCCTAAATGTTCCCTCCTCCCCATATCAAGTTAGAAAAAATTGGTATTTATTCATAATCTGGTGATAAATCAAGACCAAAAAATAACTAATAACCTCAGAGGGACTATTGGGCTTTGAAAAGTGTTTAAAGGTAAAAAATATCCAATTATATAAATATATATATATTAATTTTCATCCCTAAAGCTCCAATAAATGTGTTTTTTTTAATTAGATCACAATGGAGTAAATGGGCTCTTTGGAATAATTATGGCCCCAAAAGAAGATCTAAGATTAAATGGTAAAGCAAGTTCCTAAAAAATGGGACCATATAAAAAAGAGAAATAAATTATTTTGGCTCTGATTATTTTCAATTGAAACAAAGTAATTTGGAAGTTGCTCTAGAGTGGCCCATTATGGCGTGTTTAGAATTATTTCTTGCCAATATTACTCAATAAATAAGTTTAATTATTTCTATTTGCACTCTTTGACATACACTTATATGGTTAGAACTTGTAGTATCTCAGCCCATGTGGCTTTTGGGCTCTATAATTCTCAAAAAATGGTGTTTCTATGGCTCAAATCATGGCATATAGACGTGAATGGGGTAATTTTAGATTTAGTTAGAAAATGTTTCAAGCTAAAAATAAGAATATAATATCAAGGGTTGATATGTGGAAAAAATAAACTTATTCTTTCTGTTTATTAATAATTACTGATAAAAAACATTTTATATTTTGAAATTTCCTAGAGCTATACAGCTATCTGTTGATTAAGTAAATAAATCTGTAATACATAAACTAAGTAAACTGACATTTTTTTTAATTAATTAAGTTTATATATATATAATAGATTGATTGACATGTTATTATCATTTTTGAAAAAAGAACTATACAAAGCTACAAAAATTCTTTTTTTTATATTTTTGTAATTAAGAAATGAAAAAAATAACATTGAGAATTTAACTAGTTATTAATAAGACTTTTGAAAGAGGAAAAGAAATAGTAGATATTATCATAATAAAGAAATATTTTATCCAAGTTATGGTGTTTTAAATGGTGAATATTATGATAAATTATTCCCAAAAATATTTATAAATATTCTTTATTTGTTTGGAATGATAAAAGTTGAGATTATCAAAATGATCTGGGTTTTTGTTCTAATAAGAATTGAGAGAAGAATTCACTCAGTTATTCATATTTAATTCTTTATTTCTTTTACATAATTAATGATAATTAAAATACTCCTAGTTATATTTAGAAATTTCATTTAAATTACAATATTTCCTATCTTAGGGTTGAGATATCCATTCTTAACTTTTTTGGGAATGTTAAAGGATATTTATATAATAAAAGGTGGGGTTTACTTACTGAAAGAATGACATCTTTATCTTACAAAAAATATAATTATGCTTTATGAGGCTTTATGTAAGATGTGTCTATGAGACTGTTAATAATATTACTATTAATTAACATTACTATGACTGTTCTTATGAAATATAATAAATAAATTTATTTTAAACACAATTAAACTATTAATTATTCCTTTTACTTGTTACACACTAATAGTGATTATAACCATAAGCAGTAATTGTCTACAAGAATAAATTACAAGAAGTCTTTAATAATAAAAGCTTCTTATTAAAATAATATAAGTTATTTTAATATATAATTATTATTTACATAAATAATTATAAAAATAATTGTTGAAGAAAACTATTACTAGAGAAAAAAATTTAAGAATTAAGTGAAAACACTCACTAATAACCATGAGCAAAGCTGCTACACCTGACAGCAGGTGCTCCATTTAGAAATTAGCTTGGAACAAGCCTTGAATCAGCTTGGACCCTGAGTGTGAACTAGGTTGAACCTAGAATTAAGGTATTTGTAAATTTTACAGGTTATTCTAAGCCACTGGAATATTTCAGAATTTTCAAGTTTGATATTATCTCTTTTCAATTGAATAAAATACATACAAATGAGGTTATATCTAATATATTCAGAGCTTGAGTTAAATCAAATATTCTTCTTATTCATTTTTTGATCTTCATTGAAATACAATTTACTATAAAAATTCACTGTCAAAAATTTCTTGTTGTTATATACACTTCCTTTTATCTTTTGAAGTCATAACTAATTCAATTCTAGTTTTTGAAATGAAGCAAACCTTCATTATTATTTTCTAAGAATTTATTTTCAGATTATAATAAAATTACTTCTTATTTTTTCTTTGAAAAATACTTCAAAAAACAGCTATTTAAAATGAAAAACCTCCCTCAAAGCACTCAATGATTCTATTTATTTTGGTTTTGATACTGAAAAGTTATGATGAATTAAAGAAGATATTTCCAAATTTAATTTGAGAGAAATCCTCAACAAGAAGAATTAAAGGAAATTTAAATATTTTGTTCTTTATTGAATTGAATTTTTTGAAGTTCAGTATTCTTTCCTATTCTTCTTATCTTAAAATTTAGCTTATCATTAGTGAGATTTTTATTTATTCATCTGAATCACGATTAATGTATCTTTTTTGAACAAAAAAGTATTCTTTGACCTGTTTTGTTTTGAGCTTTTATACCATTTCATTTTTGTATGCATTGAATTTTTGTTTTAAAATTTATCAAAGCTCTATGTTGAATATTGTTCTATATGAAAGGGATTTATCAGAATTATACAGAAAAAACCTCAACTACATTGATTTTGTTACAGTAATTTAAAGCCTTTAACTGTAAAATTGTTGATGATTGTTGCCAATTCTGCAGTAGTGGGACCTACAGGGGCTGCTGATATTATAAATACTAAAAAATAGATTAAATTAAAAAAATGAATAAATTCACAGTAGACAAATATCACAAAACAATTTTAACAAAATAAATCAAGGAATACAAATATATATATATATATACATATATAAGGATACTGGAAAAAATGTATATTTAAATTAAAAACACACAAAAAATTTCTTTTCAAAAAAACTGGATAATACATATTTCTGCTTATTTCCTTCCAATAAGTAAAAAAGAAGCTAAATATGATATCGGGAAAAAATACAATATGATAATGAATAAAAAAGCACTACAACTCCTCTCTCCAAGACTCTTTAAAATTCATTTTTCAAGATGAATTTATTCTTTTATTTGGTATTTTGCATGAATTTTCATTAGTTTTTTTCCTTTATCATTTCTTTTCTTACAATTAGAAGAATATTTATTTCAGTTTCAAATGAAAAAAATTTCCAGGACTGATAAGATATATATTTCTTTAATATACCCGTAGTAATTTCATCTCAGGACTTACATCTTCTGTTCAATTTTATAAGATGGGGACCAGGTCCCTGATGCTTTGTCAGCTATATGGACATATTAATTATATAGTTGAGTCATAAGTATTACAAAAGCCTTATTTAACAATAATCTTGGTCAAATTTCTTCTATATTCAACTGCAAAATCAGTTTCAAAAGAAAAAAGAAGATAAAAAAAACTGCATTGTTTCCAAAGATTTCTTTTTCCAACTATTACTGATAGTTTGAGTTAAAAAAGCATATGATTCCTGATTTGAATTCTACATTAATGAAGTCTCTTATAAATAGTTTGATTCATTTTTTTGAAAGACTCATAAAGGATGATTTTTTATGAATTCAAATATAACAAGTATTAAAGTGTTGGTAAATTTCTTGAAAAGGTTTCAATAGTTAAAGAATAGTTTGCCATAAATTATTGGGAAAATTCTTTGAATCTGGCTGGACATTTCTCTGAAGTGATATTCATATCACTTCAAGCTTGTTTCTAAAAACCTTCTAACTTATTCATGAAAACTATTTTTCATAGCTAAATTTGAGCTACTCATTTAAGCCCATTTCCCAACATAAAAACCAAAATCTAAAACAAGATATTTTCTTATATCAGATATTTGGAATTCTGAAATGATCTGAGTATATAGTTTAATGAGCTAGAGCTTATAGATACCTCATAATTATTAATTGATTTATCTTTTTCATAAACTTAGTTTCTGTAATTATATTTGACTTGATAAGATTCTCAGTAGCTTGAGAATGAAGTATGAAAAGGAATTTGATGAAAAAGTGTCTTTATCCAAATTATTTTAAGACAAAAGAAGAGACCAATTAAAAATGAAAAGGTAGTTTTTTTTCTCTTTAGAAAAAATAATTTTTAAATTAATTGAAATAAATATTCAAGAGTTATGAATTAGACTATATACAAATTTCTCACATAAATATGAGAGATTATCAAGACTGAGAAATGATCTTATCATTTTCTAAATTCATTTTTAAAACATGAGTTTTTTCATTCTGTGATATTGATAATCTCACACAATCATCTTGGAGAAATAAACTTTTCCAAAGATAAAATATAGGTATCATATTGAATCTTTCAGTATATGGATAACTGTTCATACATTTCAATTATTTCTGGTTAGATCAATAAATATGAAAACTAAGAGTAGAGTAAAAGTAACCCAAAAATGGATTAAATAGTAAGTGAGCTCAACAGCGAGCTTTTGAATAACAGATAATCAATTTAAATAAATCTTAAAAAAATAAATTTATTCAAATTACCTTTCTTCAAAGCTTTCACATAACATGTGTTATTAATACGCACTATGGAAGTATTAGGTATTAGAGCTGAAATATCCTATTTGATACAAATTCCCTGCTAATTTTATCAAAATAAAAACTCACAAAATGAAACTGAGTTAAGAAAGTTGTTTTTCTTTTATAATATCAAAAGAATTTACTATAAAGTTATGGTGAATTGATAATTAATTACTTCCCAACAGTATTACACAAAGCAATATAAGGATTAGTGTCAGGAAGAAAAGTCTTGGAATCTGAAAATCCCTAAAAGGAGATTTTCATATGCGGCTGTGAAGTAGCTCTTTTATTATTAAGCAATATTTATTTTTCTGAATCTCTAAATTGCTTTTAAATTTACCCTTTGAATTTTATAATAGAGAAAATTCCTCAGTTTTCAAAGTAAAACCAAATATTTTTCCATTAAGTCTTATAAATTCAAGCTATACGTGAGCAAGAATACTTGAAATTAATTCTATGGATAAAATATAGGTATATTTTATTGATTAAATATCATATTTTCACAGCCTAATCCTCCTGAAAAAACTCTGTATTTGAAACTGAGGGATTTTTTCAATTGCAAACCAATCATATTACTGCAAGAAGAAGAAAAAATAAGGTATAATATATCTTTCAAAATGAAAATCTTAATTAGAGAAACCAACTTGATGGTAATTCTTTTCTTCTAAATTATTCAAATCTTTAAAGGATCTTTCATTCCTTTAGAGATTTTATCATTATTTTGGGACTAATTTGAAAATATAAGGATCAAAATTTAAATGTTTCTCATATACTTATTTCAATAGATCAAATTGAGAAATATTGAATAGTGAAGCACTGATATATATGGAAAAATCAATAAAAAAGTTTTCAAATTTTTATCTTTGTAATAACCCATTTTCACCAAGAAGAAAAATTAAGATTTATTTGGAATAAAAATGATTCTTTTTATACTTGTTTTTGAATTATTGATCTTGGAAGATCCTCACATAACACTGATATTGATTCAATTGAATTGATATTTTGTGGCTTTCACATGTGCCTTGAGTTTCTTTCAAAACTTATATTTATAATTTTAACTTATGTCCTATTTCCAACCTCAATTCAATGTATTTCCCTCATAAAATTCCAAATGCAAGACCTGCATTCAGGTGTAGCCACTTTTCTCATGGTGAATACTCCAATAAAACATTTTAAATAATTGGTAAAGTGATTTGACAGATTAATTGTGTATTTAAAGGATGAAATTGATTTATAACATTAATACAACAATATAAAAGTTTGAAACTATTGGGAATAGTTTATTTCTATGATTTCAAATCTTTCTGATTTATCATGAAGAAAATATTTTAACTAATAATTACTTGTTGATACTAATGATATGGCTTAATAATAAGATTTTTCCAAAAAAAACAGCATGAGTAGGACTCTTTCAATTCAACAACAGCTCATAGACACGTGATATGGAGAAAAATAAAAAATAAATGAGTGAGAAACCAATTATCATCTTTGGATTATTAATTACATCACTTGTTGTCACATAAGATTATCATAATTACTTAATTAAGTCATTTTACCTGAATACAAATCCAATTACGGTTAGGAAATAAAGGAGTAAAAAATTTAAAGATTCTTTTATTTCAAAATAACCATTAATTTATCAAATTAATCAATGTTATTGGAAATTTCATTGTAGGTTGTATTTTATGTGGAATCATCAAAAATGGACTGTAAGTAACACTTTTAATTTGAATTATGAAGTCTAACTCTTTTTGAACTTTATATGGATTATCCCTTTCTCAATTGGTCCTGGAATTTTCAGAGAGATTAATTAAGAATTCTATTCTTAATAAATTTTTGAAGTTTTTACCTTATTTCTAAATAGAATTGAAAATAGCATAGTAATAGCTGGTTGCCATGAGGTAAATGTATGGATACTAGTCTAAAAAGGGTCTTAATTAATCTTATAAGGTTTATCCAGAGAAAATAATTAATAAATGACATGGTTACTGGAGTCAGAGCTGCTCATTACCTCTTTGTCAAGTCAAAATAGCAACTTATTTTGTATTTTCTCATGATTTAATGGGACTTTAACTTGGTAAAAAAGTTCACAAAAGGTTTTGGTAGACTAATTGGGCCATTATCAATCATGGATCCAGTCTTTGGAGCTATCCACACCTAAGAGGCCTTGGAGGTTGATACCCTGGCTCTCTTTGATGTATTTTGCCCCCTTAGCCATTTTCACATCAAAAATAGTAATTCAGGCTTAAAGACTGATATCCAGTATGGGTGTACCAAACCTTTATTTAATAATACTGTATTATCAAGTGCCATAAACATGCATATATATATTCTTAGTGTATATGTAACACGGTATTTCCCACATTCCCATTATTTTGGTGTGAAATTGAGAAAAACCAAAAATTTCACAATTCTTTTATATGGTATTGAAGTATTTTAAATATTACCACCTTATAGAGTTAATTTAAGCTTATTCACTATATTGATCTAACTTAGGTAAATTTTCTTGGAGAATGCAAATATGGCCTTAAATTCATGGATTTACTCACTTACAAAAGATTTATTCATCTTTTCTTAAATGAAACATGATGAATTTTGGGTATATGAATGACTTATGGGTTATTAATAGTTCAGAAGCTACTTTTATATCTATTGTTTTTTATTTGGGTGTATCAAATATATTACAAGGCTCATAATTCCTCCTCAAAAAATTGTGGTACAATTTTATCAATGAAATTAGGAAGAGAAATGCCTAAAGGGGGTTAATGTCCACCTTTCAATCTCTATATTACTCAGATAAACTGATTTTAAAGTAAATTTGTAGGCATATTAAGGATTGTGACCTTCTCTAATACCTAAATCTTCTTAAAAGCTTATCTGAGTCAGGTATGTCTGATTCTGCAAGCCATTCATCTTCATGCACTGGGTTTTTATATCTGGTCAGATATTCTCTTATATTTTCAACCCTAAGTCTCCTATCTTTTTCTTTTTTCCTTCATGCTGTTCCACTGGTGGTACAGTCAAAGGAGTTGGGTTCCTTAAACAAAACAATTCCTTATCACCTGGTTGATAAGGTTCAATCAGGATGACTGGAAAGGTGGGCTTTTTGTTTTCCAATTCACCACTCAATTCCACATGAACTGAATTGTTTCCATGCAAGGCAGAAATAATAAAAGGTCCTACATAAGCATATTTTAGTTTTTTTGGGCCTTTGATATTATTAGAATTCAAGGTTGAAACTAAAACTAAGTCCCCTACTTTGAAGTTTGATACTTTATGACTATTGTCCCACTTCTGTTTTTCATAGTAAAAAGCATCATTAATGATTTTTTTTCTTGGTGTTTCACTTTATCAAGAATATTTATGAATCTGGAAGCTATAGGATGGATGTAAACTAAGTCTTTCCTCAGTGTGTATTCTGGGAGTCTTGGATTCAATTATTTTTCTAACATAGCAGGAGTCTGACCTGTAGAATAATAAACTGATGGCCTATATGTCAGATATAATTCAGGTTTATCAAAGTGCACCAGTCATGGGTAAAGCCACCTCAGTATTTAAATTATAATTAATAGGCACAGAATCTCCTTATCAAGTCTTCTCAAGTTTGAATAATTCTCCCTGCTATTCCATCAGTTTGAGGATGGTATGCTGTAGAAAATGATAACTTGGTCCCAAACATTCTATATAGATTAGTCCAAAGTGAAGATGTGAACTTAGGGTCTCTGTCACTTATGATATTATTAAATAACTCTGTATTATAGATAGCTCTATTTCATAGAAGAGCTGTATCCATAGCAGTGTCATCTTTATGACATGGTAAGACTATGGGAGTTTTGCTTTATCTGTCTAAAATTACTAAACAAGCATTATAGCTTTTGTTACCACTTGGAGAAAGTGCTGTGACCATATCCATGTGAAAAAATTCCCAAGGATATTTTGGATCGTGAATATGGATCATAAGTCAAAGTTTATTTCCTGTACTTCTGTTTTCTTTTTGGCATCTGTCACAAGTATGGCAATATTCAATGGTTTTCTTCCTCCAAGATGGCCACCATGCACAGTTTTTGAATTTTTCAAGTGTTTTGTCTTCTGATAGGGGTCCAGAATAGATGCTATCATGACACTCATTAGGAATGGTATTAATAAGAAATCTACTTCATAATGTTATTACACAAGAATATTTGGTTCTGTGGTAGATTATGCCATCAAACAGGTGAAATCTTACTTCATAATAGGAAGATCTCAACATTTCATTCAGTGAAATAACCAAAGCTGTGTTTTTTCAGTATTTGTCCAGCCAGGATGTTAATATATGGCAATTATTGTCTTGTTTATAAGAATCTCTGACTTCTTCAAAGAATTCAGTCCCAATATCAGTTATGTTAATGCCTTCAATCGGAATCTGTAGTTCTTTTTCTAAAGATACATAAGCTGGGTTATCAGGGGTATTGGATAATTCCCACCTGCTAAGTCCATAAGAATTCTTATGTATATTCCCTTCTTTATGAGCTATAGTCATGATTCCTCTATATTATTGAATGGATATTTGCCATCTTAACATGTGCCTGTTGGTTTTTTTTATTTTAAGAAGTTATTTTACTAAATTAAAGTCAGTTATAACCTCAAAAACACTTCCATTGAGATAATAGTGTAGTTTCTCAACTGCCATACCAAAAATAAGCATTCAATTTGGCTTGAACCTTATCTGGCTTCTGTTGGTTTTATTTGTCTTGAGATATGACAAACTGGTCCTTCTGTGGGTTTGCCATCAATAATTTGGACTTGATGAAGGGCTGATCCTAATCCATCTCCACATTCATCAATTTACAATTTGAAAGGTATATTCCAGTCTGGAATAAGGAGTAAAGCTGCTTCTGTAAGAGCTTTCCTTATCTTCTCATAGGCTCTAATTCTCTCTTGCATCATCTCAAATACTCTCTGTTGATCACAGATTCTATAGAGTGAGGTGGCTATAATTTAAAATTCTTTCAGGTGTTTCCTGTAATAACTGGAAAATCCAAGGAAAGACATCATTTCTTTTTTATTCTGTGGTATTGGCTCAATTAACACTGCTGCTAATTTATCTTTGTCAATACCCAATATTAAGCCAGAGACAATATATCCTAATGCTTTTAGTTCTTCAAATCCAAAATTGCATTTCTCAAATGAAATCTTCATATTCACTAATACAAATTTGTCAAGTACTCTTGCAAGTCTTTCAAGGTTAAAAGACCATGAAACTTAACATATAATTATATCATCAATATAAATAATGAGCCATCCTTTGGATAATTTTGTGGTGAAGATGGTGTTCATCATTATTTGATAATTAGATGGAGCATTTTTACTTCCAAAGGTCATTCTCAGATACTCATAAATACCACAGTGAGTAATAATTCTAAATAGCTTCTTGGATTTAGGCATCAACAAATTCTGATGAATACCTTTTAATTCATCCATTGAGGTTATATATTTAGCTTTGGATACTTGGGTCAAGGTTTCGTGGATTATAGGAATTGGCTACCTATCTGGAGCTATGTAGGTATTTAATGCCCTAAAATCTTCAACCATCCTTGATTTATTATTATTCCAAGAAATAATGACAGGGGTTGTCACTTCAGATTCCTCATTATGCCCCAGTTTTCTAAGTACACCAAGCTTCATTAAATCTCAGATATGCTTTTTCAAGGCTTCTCTAGCTCCAGAAATTTCTGGTTAGGCTGGTCTTCTAAGTACTGGAAGTTATGTTCTATCAATATTAAGATTAATATTAAATTCATTCCCTCTAATAGTTCCTAATTCTTCATTATCTGAAGCAAATGAATTCTTATATTTGTGTAACAAATAAATAAGCTCTTTCCTCATTTTGAATGTTAATGTTGGGTTAATTTGTGTGTCACCAAGTTGATTTGTCACATAATCTTCTTTATATGTATCTTTACTTGGACATACTACTGATATTTGTTTGGAAATATTGGAAAAAGCAAATTTTTGTCTTTTGTTTTCTCCAATTGGAAAATATCTGTTTTTGTGGTTATTGATGCCAATACCATAAGTATTCAATTAATGATTTCCAAGAATGATATGTTGAGATGTACAATTTTTCATTACTACTATATCTGTTTTAATTCTCATACTTCCTACAGGGTGTGGAAATACAATATTAGTGTCCAATATTCCCAAAAGGTACATATTATTACTGGCACCACTAAATTGTAAAGCTTCTATTTTTAATATATGGTTTTCACATTCAGGTAGTATGGCTGGAATTTAGTATTTTCCTACACAAGTGAAAAATTCTCCTGTGTCAAAATTGCCTTGAGCTTCAACATCATTCATCAGGATTGATGTAATACAAGATGATCCAAAAGTGTAACCTTTGCCTTTAGAAGGTTTAGCTTTACACATTCTGGCATCCTGAATATTAATCAGGTTACAGAAATCTTCAATTTAAGTGACTTCAAAGAAAGCTGTAATGTTATGAATAGAATAATCTTCTGCTGATGTGTCTTCCAAGATTGCAGAATCTTGGTTAGATTATTCTTTCTCCTCTGCAAATTGAACCTCTTCATTTACTTTAACTCTATTGATTTTAGTCCTCTTGGTACAATTTCTGGCTAAATGTGAGGTTATCCCACATTCATGGAATTTTAAGACAGGTCTTTCAGCTCTTCTATCTTCTCTAGAGGCCTTTGGGACTATTTTGGACTCCATACGGTTTCTAGTCCAGGTTTTGCCAATTATTTTTCCAGTAATGATATATTCAATGGAATTAATATAATCCTCTGCTTAACAGGGCTCTACACATCTTCACTAGATAGCATTTTCTATTTCTCCTCCACATTTTCTTGATATTTTAATATTAATCATGGAGTCAGACATAGCTGGGTGTAAAGCAGATAATATTTCTTTCTGTTTGAGGAACCAAGTAAGTGGTTTATCATTCTCTGAGTTGAAAATGGAACTTTCAAAGGAATTCTCCATATTAAATCTCCAGAAATTATTGTCCCATTTGGTTCTTATTTCAGATTTCTACCAAAGCCAATATTGTTTCCCATTTTCCTTTCTCATCTTGTAATACCATTTCTTTGCAGTTCTTGTAAACAAGAAGCTTAATTTTCCCACTATGATTTCATCAGGTATATAAAAATATTCTTTTAACATATCAATAGTCCTAATTAATTCAATATGGTTAAATTATCCTTCACCAGAGAATATTGGCCATTATTCCAGTTTGGGAATATCTCTGGTAGAAATTGCATTTTCTCCCAGAAAAGGGGTCAACCTTCCTTTCACAGAACTTTTCTCTTATGTCAAAGGTGTTGAATGTCTGGAAATATGTGAATGAGGATCATAATTCTTATGAATTTGTGTCACTTGTTCAATTATCTCATGCTTTAACTTCTGTCTTTTGCTGTCACTTCTTGCCATATTTGTGGCAAAAAGATTGGTGTTAAAAACTATTTCCAAAACATGATCTTTCAGAGCTATAAGTTGGTCATTAATGTGTTAAATGGAAATATTATCCAATTGATCACTTTGCACTTGAAATTCACTCTCAATTTTGTCACATGTATGAGAAATGGACTCAAGTCTTTCATTTGTAACTATGCACCATTCAGTGAAATTTCTATATTTTTCTTAAGTAATTAATATTTGAAGTTATTTTCTTTAATTCTTTTTTGAATTTGCCAAGCTTAAAATAAACAACACATTTGATATTTCCAATTTCATCTATCATTTGTGAGGAAAAGTGCTGTTTATCCTTTCCTGCTCCCTGGCTGCGAATTCCATGAAAGTTCTTCCCACTGCTGAAGGTTCCAACTTGGGAATCCTGTACCATTGTGAGTAAGATCTGTGCCAGTTGGCTTTGGCTTTTCCCTTGCCTTGATTGTTTTTGGCACATCTTGGTTTCTTCTGAGATCCTTTGAGCTTGTATTTGGACTGTTCTGTAGCTGGTTTGGAGCTGGTTGATGCTACTGGCCCCTCCCTCTCCAAATATGGGGTCATTTTCAGTTCTTTTTTCTTGTCTATGGATAAAAGAAATTGGCTCTTTAACCAATTCTTTATCTTTTTGACTTTGTCTTTGAAAGAAAATGTACTACATCCTTTTAAGAGCTCTATGGTCTTCTACTGACCCAGACAGATCTGGATGTGTAAGTAGGAGTTCATAGCCCCCTGCCAAAGGCTTGGGAAAATTTCCCACTCCTCTTCCTTGGCTTCTCTGTACCAGCCTTTGTACTTTTAATGATATATTTCTATTTTTACCACTTGTAAATGGTTCAGCCCTCAAGACATTACCTTGAATAAGTCCAGGTTCAGAGCTAATGTCAAAGGGTTTTTGCTACAGACCTTGGGTAATTGGGGGAATCTCTGGCATCCTCCAAATGTGCCTTTCCTCTTCCTTGTCCAGGTCCATCTGGTTTTGTTGAATACTTGATTCCATTTATGGTATGCACCATTTTCACATTGATTTAAGAGAAATTAAGATAAAATACAAAGAGTACACACCTATTTAATGTTGTTTGGATAACTCTGCCTTAAAAAACCGCCCCTTTTAGCAATTTTAAGTTCTATGCTTTCTTCAGATTTTGCTTCTGGAGATTCAGGACTGGTAATATATCTCCTACTGAGCATATTACAAGATAAAATATATTTCATTAAAGACACTAGAAAAGGTTGATACAAAGAAAAATATTTTTTATACTTTCAAGATTTTTTATAAGTTTTACATTTTTATATATCAAAAAAATTGTTCTTTTTAGAGAAAAAAAAATATCGAAATTTGAGATTTTGAATTAAGCATTAATTAAGAGTAGCTCAGAAAAGAACTTTATAAGCTATTTGATGTGAAAAAGCCATGTGTAAAACAATATAAAATTAATCCAAATTCCTCAATGAGAGAGATTTTGAAGACAAATTCAACTTTAAAGTAAAAGAAAAAATTATCAAAAAAATATATTATAAATCTTGAAAATATATCAATTGAGGGGAGAAGGTTCAAAAAAACATGGCCAGATTCCCCAATTGTAAGATGTTTCTATGAAACTGTTGATAATATTACTATTAATAAACAGTACTATGACTGTTCCTATGAAATATAATAAGTAAATTTATTATAACCACAATTAAATAATTAAATACTTAATTATTTATTTTACTTGCTACACACTACTAGTGATTATAAAAGTAAGGAGTAAGTCTCTAAAAGAATCAATTACAAGAAGTCTTTGATAATGAAAACTTCTTATTGAAATAATATCAATTATTTTAGTATATAATTATCCTTTACAGGAATAATTAGAAAGATAATTCTTGAAGAAAACTATTACTAGATGAAGACTTTAAGAATGAAGTGAAAAAACTCACTAATAGTCCAATAATACCTTGTAAAGCATTGGTGAAGTGATTTGATGGATTAATTGTGGATTTAAAAGATAAAAATTCATTTATAACATTAATACAGAAATATAACAAATAAACACTATTGGAAATAGTTTATTTCTATTTTTTCAAGTCTTTCTTATTAAGTCTGAAATATTTGAAACATTTGAGAAAATATTTTAACTAATACTTACTTGTTGGTACTAATGATATGATTGAATAATAAGATTATTTGGGAAAAACAGCAAGAGTAGGCCTCTTTTAAGTCAACAACAGCTCAAAGAGGCATGCTATGGAGAAAAATGAAAAATTGATGAGCTAGAAACCAATTATCCTCTTTGAATTATCAATTACATTACTTGTTGTCACATAATATTATCATAATTACTTGATTAGGTCATTTTACATGACTACAAATACAATTATGGTTAAGAAATAAAGGAGGAACAAATGTAAATTTTCTTTTATTTAAGAATGATAATTAATTTCTAAAATTCATTGATGTTATTGGAGATTTAATCTTAGGTTGTATTTTATGTGAATTTTCAAAGATTAAGTGTTTCATGTGGAATCATCAAAAATGGACTGTAAGTAAAGCTTTTAATTTGAATTATGAAGTCATGATTATTTTTGGCTTTTATATAGATTATCCCCTTTGCCATTGGTCCGGAAATTTCCAGAAATATTAATTAGGAGTTGTCCTTTTAATTAATTTTTGAAGTTTTTGCCTTATTTCTATGTTGAATTGCAAATAGCATGGTAATATCTGGTTTCCATGAGGTAAATCTATTAATACTAGTCTAAAAAGGAATTTATTACTCTTTTAAGGTTTGTACATGTAAAATAATTAATAATTAACATGGTTACAGGAGTCAGAGTTGCTTATTAACTGCTTGTCATGTCAAAATAGCAACTTATTTGCTACTTTCTCATGATTTGATGGGACTTTAAAATGGTAAAAAAGTTACGGAAAGGCTGTGGTACACTAATTGGGCCATTATTAGCCACAAATGCAAGATTTGGAGCTATACACACCTTAGAGGCCTCAGAAGTTGGGTACCCTGGCTCTCTTTGATGTCTTTTGTCCCCTTAGCTATTTTCACATCACAAATAGTAATTCAGGCTTAAAGACTGATATCCACTATAGGTGTACATTGCCCTACCAGTTGAATGTAAAAGTGGCAGGGAGCTTGACCATATCACAGTCATGTGTGGTATGAATGGCTGCTGCAATATTCTATTTGTCAAAGCTTGTGCACTTGCTTCATCAAAATCCAACTTCTGTTTTTTTTTCTCTCAAAATTCTTGCTTCTCACCTTGCTTGTAACATCATATCTGCCATTTCAATGGGAGGAAATGGCCCCCAATGCCTCTTGAGGGCCTGGGTATTCATATTTCCCCCTCTCAAATGACCTCCTTCTGCGACTTTAGAAATCTGTTACCACTTCTTCCAATTGGGGTGAGTTTCTTCATCTTTTGATGCCCTATTGTTATTGGTTGTGTATTTTTTATGTGTCTTATAGGAAATTCCTTACCTTGAAGACAAGATGTGTGACCAAACCATTGGGATGCCTTGAGCTGGGCTGGCATTTAGACATATAGGGATGTCATTTGGAATACTGCTTACAACAGTTTACAACACTGTTTCAAAGTATCAATGTCTGTGGATGGTAAAGACACAAAAAGAACGGCTAGCCATCAATCCTGAAGGAATGAGACTAATACCAACTAAGCCAATTGATTACCTGATTCCGGTGCCTTGCCATGGACCAAGTAACAAATTTGTTTACCAAAGATGTTTTTGAAAGAAAAATTAAGCAGGAGATTAACAAACCTGTCAAAGCCTTGAAAATGGCCCCAAGGAAACCTTTTTTACAACCTCAAGACTTCCAAGCTTTCCTGGCCGTTGCTCAAGAACATCAATGCTGGACAAAGGTGGTTTGGACTGAAGAATTGGCCTTTGAGCTAGCAAAGAAGGCACACACCTCAAGAGAAGTGGCTACCAAAAAATGTTGTGGTCAACCATTGATTGGGCTAACAATCAATCCTGGTATGGGGGGAATTTTTTTTGGAAAAAATATTGGCATTGGTGATTCTCTACAGGAAAATGACTTTGGCCACAATTCTCTGACAAATATATCAGACAGCCCTACTCCCCTTTGTCACCCACATGGATAATGGGCTGCCACAACTTAATGTTGATGGCAGACAACACCCTGATTCACACAGAAAACCTCAGAAACCAGTGGCACAAACAACATCAAATCAACAAAATGAACTGGCTGGCTCATTCTCCAGACATTAACCCTATTGAGAATCCTTTGAGAAAATGAAGAATTTGATTTTGGAATTATACAAGCCCCAATCTGTGAAATAATTGCAGGTTGAAATTCAACCTGCATGGGCATTATTGGATGACTTACTCTTTTAAATTCTAGGACAATCAATTTTTGTAAGTTTTTTTTGGCTCTTAATAAATTGTTCCACTGAAATAGTGTGTGATTTGCTTAGATCATTATGTTATTTCTCAATAATTGATTTTTTGCAAATTAGTATTAAAAAAAACATCTGCTACAAAGAATAAAAAATATAAAAACTAGTTACAAAAAGAAGTGTGAAATAAATATGTTTCTCTTAGTTGTGATTGTGCAATATCATCATTTTTTAGGTGCCCTTTGAGTTGTGAGAATGAGATATTTTGCTGCAGAAGAAAAAAAAGTTTGCATTCATATGTCAGGGCACTGTACCAGGACGGTATGTAAGAATACTGTAATATCAAGTGCCATAAACATGCATAACACTTGTCTTAGTGTATATTTAACATGGGGTTTCTCACATCCCCAAAATTTTGGTGTTAAATTGAGAAAAAAAATTCACACTTATTTTATGTGGTATTGATGCTGTGGTGTTGAAGTATTTTCCATATTACCAACTTATGGAGTCAATTTAAGCTTATTAACTCTATGGAGCTACCCTAGGTAAAGTTTTGTGTAGAATCCAAATCTGGAATTAAATCCATGGATTTACTTACTCACAAAAAAGTCATTTATATTTTCTTAAATAAAAATGATGAATTTTGGATATATGCATGACTTATGAGTTATTAATAGCTCAAAGTCAGGGTGGTTCCCGTGGAATTTTCCCGGCCTCCTGACCATCCCGTGTCCCATACCTAACAAACCCACCTGAAATGGTTGGTCCTTTTTACCGTCCTGGATGATACACTCCGGGCACAACCGGGTCCAGGAAGGACAGTCGGGATTTTTTTTGTTTCAATATAAAACTACACCCTTTCCTTCTCTTATCATCTTTCTCCCCATTGGCTTCACCAATTTCTTTTTTCCTCACTATGTTATCTTCTCTTCAATATAAATTTATCAAAATCCTACTGTTTCCTTCTCTCATTGGCTTGGCCAATTTCCTTTTTTTCTTATGTCTCTGTATTTTTTTGGTTTTATTTTCAAACCCCACTGTTTCCATCTCTCATCAGCTTTCTCCCCATCACCTTTGCAAATTTCCTTTTTCCTCACGCTTACCTCAATCCTGTCTTCAGCACCACCATCTTGTCCTTCCACACCTATTGACCTGGACAATAAACTTCCCAACAACCCCTCCCAAAAGCAATCTTGGGTATGGCTGTACTTTTCCAACGTTTACAAAGAATACGCGGAATGTCATGTGATGAATCGGGCTGGAAATCCATGTTCAAAGGATATTAAATGGGATTGCAATGGTAGTACTAAAGGTATGAGCCATCATCTCACTCTGAAACATCAATTGGCCAACCCAAAGTCCAGTGCAATATCCCAAAGCACCAATGGCAATATTGATCGATTTGTCCAGGCTTCAAAGACTAAACAGGTGAGTTTTTTTTCTGGTTTTCAGGCACTTCACTGATACTCATCCTGTTATGTTTCCAGAAATTATGTTTAGAGTCACTCAAAACTTCCCTTGAGTATTTCATCTCTGATTGTGACCTCCCATTGTCTATTATTGAATCAACCTCCTTCTGTGAACTACTTCAACTATGCAATCCCAAGATCTTAGAAATATTAGTTGGACGAGCTGCCGTCACCTTCCACTTATCCAGTGTCTATTTTTTTCACCAATCACACATTTGCAACATCCTTTAATGCAATGACCAATTGATTTCTTTCACAACTGATTGTTGAACCAGTCCCAATGTGACTGCCTTCATTGCAGTCACAGGACATTATTTGGACCCCGATTTCAATCTTAAATCAATCCTGCTTGCACTAACCAAGATAGAAGGTAAGCTGGTCCTCTTCCTAACCAATAAGGTAGCTTGCTGACAAAATCTACCAACAAAGGCAATCATTCTGGAATCTCTCTTTCCAATCACTTTCTCCAGGTAATTAACCATTACAAAATTGCAACCAGAATGATCTGCATCACTACCAATAATGCCTCAGTAAATACTTGCATGGCTCAAGAAATCAGTCGGAGTGTACCAACTTTCCATGCCAACACCCATTCAATAGGGTGTATGGCACATATTATCCACCTGGCTGCTCGCGATGGTCTCAGTGCTCTCACGAATACAAATACCCCTGCAACACCAATTGGCCATTGAATGGACTTATCAAATCTCCTGGACACACCTGATGGCACCCATTTGCAATATGACTCAATCATCTTGCAAATTGCTAAGCTGGGATCTTATTTACGACAAAGCTCACAATGCTGTGAGAAGTTTATTACAATGGTCAATCTAGTCTATGATGGCTCAAAGCCAACAAAAGAATCAACCCTCTTGACACAGGTGTGCACAAGATGGAATTAAACTTACAAAATGCTGCCGCAAGCCTTAAATCTCAAGGATGGTTTTAATCAGTTCTGTAGCCCTGACAATATGGCACCATTCCGACTAACACCACTTAAATGGGAAAAGGTAGTGGTAATAGTCAACTTTCTTCTTCCATTATATGAAGCAACCCTTATAATCTGTAAAGAGAAATACCCAACAATAAATCAGGCTTTGCCTCTATATATTTTTCTAATCAAAAAAATTCAACAAGTAAGTCACCTATGCCAGAGAATTATTTATTTGCATATTTAATGACAAGCCTGTAATTTAGGCATCTCAACAATATGATGTAGCTCCCATTGAACCTGCAACCAAAGCAATGACTGACAAACTTTCAAAATACCTCAAAATTTTACTGTGCAAGAAACTGGTCATATGAGCAACATTCCTTGATCCATGCTTCAAGTTTAAGTTTTTCAATACTTATGATTCCACTTCGACTCACTTTGGTACCTCTCCAGCACATTTGAGAGCTATCTTTGAAGAATACAAAAGGTTTCATTCTGAAGAAGCCAATCCAGCTGACAATAATGCTGAGATACCCAGCACAACCACTACCAATTGCCAGGCTTTATGCAATGAGATGTATCCAACATCTTCAATAGAGCCCAGCACCTTGGAAAGCAAGATTGAACAATTTTTTTCAGAGCCTCCTGAACGCAAGGAGACCAATATCCTACTCTTTTGGAAGAGTAGGAAATCAATGTTCCCAACCATTTATGTAATGGCCCACAAATACGTATCAATAACAGCCACCAGCTCCCCCTCGGAGCATGTTTTCTCAGGAGGGCGCAAAATCCTTAGCTATCAGCAGGCAGCTTTGTCAAGTATGCATGTGGAGCAATTGGCTTCTGTAAAGAACTGGGCACGTGTCTTTGGCCCCATTTATTATTCTAATTCTTAGGTGGTTTACTTTCGATTACTTAGTATTTTTATGATGAAATAAATAAAATTATACATGCAAAATTAAGCCAGTCCCCTGTCAGGGTTAGCCATTTAGCCCCTTCCCGATTCCATTTGGGAATAAGGATTTTTTGGATAACAAATCATGGGCCATCTTTCAGATGGAAGGGAATTCCCCTAAATTGCGGGAACATGGAGCACCCTGAGCTCAAAGGTTATTTTTATATCTATTGTGGCCCATTTGAGTATAGAAAGTATACCTCAAGTATTAAACTTTAGATATTATATCATATGATTACTTGTTATTTGAAGATTTTAGATAAAAGTATATCCTCCATTATTCTCATTGAAAAAAAGAATATGTCACATTGACTTTTATCTTTTCTGGGTCAAAGTAAGATTAAATTTTGAATGGGTTTTTAATTTGTAAGCTTAAGGTTGAATATTTTGAGATATTCTTCTACTATTGAATTTGTTTATTTTTTCCCTTCAAAAGTTATTGTTGAAAGTATTTTCCTTTAATTACTACCCTTTTGAAATATAAATAATTTCATATTAAATTGAGGAAAAGCTTACACAAACAAAGTAGTCAATTCTAAACATATTGATTATATATAAAGGGTAAAATGGATTAAGCTATATCCATAAATAGAAAGTTCACATAAATAAATTCAAATAGCCCCCCAAGAAAATATAAATCAAAATTTGAGAAATATTATCTTATTTTCTCAACTAATTCAGAATGAAAGGGGGAATTATAATATATATCAATACCAAAATATAAATTGAAAATAATAATATAAAAAATGCCTTAATAATATGAAATATGATTATTTTTATGGATAAATTGACCCATCAATATGTAAATTAAAATATAGATGCTAAGTAAGCTTCAAAATACCCCAAGTGGTATTTAATCCTGGTATCAAGATATGAGAAATATGAATAAGGTGATTCATATTCAAAATTTAGCTATATGAAGCCTATATGCCTCATCAATCCTGATAATCAACTGAACTTAGAGAAAGAAGACTGTAATTATTGAAAAGATTACTTATTGATGAACTAAAAATATCTCTAACAAACAACATTTCAAATGATAAATAAAGAGCTTATTATTAAATAATGACCAAATCTAGTTTATTATAATTTATTTCTTATTCTTCCTTTATTATTTTAATTACACAATAGCTTGTAATATGAGTTTTGATGAATAAATGTGACACTTTTGGAGATCTTTTTCAAAAAGAAACTATAAAAGCTAGGCCCAGAAAGTTGGTAGTTGATGCAAATTTCTGAAAATTTCCTTAAGAAACTACACAGTGAAAAGGAGTTCCACTCTCTTTTATTTTTCAGCACTAAGCTTAAATGAGTAAAATAATACTTTGCTTATAAATAAGAAAATATCCTGCATTATTTCCCTGATATAGATGTTAATAATCAATTTTTGAACAAACCAATAAGAATTTCTTCAAATTAACCTCACTAAATCTAGATATCTCCAGCTTTTTTGAATCAACAAGGGCTCCTTATGATATAAATATCAAAATTTTCTTAATCATTGATTTCACACAGGGAATCAGAAAATTTGATGGCTAGGGGTGTGCCACAGTTTTGGTATGATTTCTTATATGGTTTACAGTATTCAAACATCTATCTGAAACCATCATAATCAAGAATGAACCAAACTTTCTCTTTCAAAATCTTCCACACAGCTTCAAGTGTAAATTTTTCAACATTCAACTATAATTGAGGACATATCTACTGGATATATATGCTTATAAATTGGATGAAATTACTGTATGTCTCAGAAAAGGACCTGTTCAATTTGAAAAAATCTAGTAAATATGCATTTCAGCTACTTGAATTTGGTCAAAGCTTCACATTGCAAAGCTCAAATTCATTTAATATGGATATGTATTTTACAGAAAATATAAGTTATATAACCAATGAGATTTAGTATTTAAAGATAAATAATCCTAGATATCTTTGAGCTCCAATGAATAAGCTATTGAGCTATATAAATACTTTTGAATTTAAAAAAGAACCCAATTTTATGAGATTACAGCCTCATGGTCAATGGACTCCAAATTAATTGATGAGATTTCCTTTGTTACTCAAGAATATATATATATATGTTAAAAAAGAGGCAAATCATTCTTTAAACTTATTTGAAGATCTGGAAACATAAGCTCAACAAGATCAGAGAAATATAGAAAATGTTTTACTAGAGAATATCCAAACCCAGTGAAGGGTAGGTCTATGAAGATCTTTATTATTATGATATTAATTAAGAGAACCATGAATTTTACTGAAAAGAATTATAATGATCTTGAATATTATAGCCCAAAAGAAATATAGCTATAGATAATAGAATAAATAACAAATAAATATAGCTAGGTTTTTCCATAATAAAGATTATTTTAGTTATTCTATTATCATTATTCACCAAAAAATTCAATGATAAAGAATATGAAATCCACCTGAGAGACAATTATATGTCTATTATGATAGATATAATCCTTTCTATTTATAATAAAGTTCTATTATTGATGAAAATAATTACACAAAACCCAAAACTGCTAATCATTATAGAAAATGTTTCTATATAATACTTATTATAAGATAAGAAGATATATAATAACAGATAAAAACCTTCTCATAAACTAATACTTGACACAATGGGATTAACAGGCATAATTAAAGTATTGAATAACTATTACAATTCAGAAATATTCCAAAATCAAAGCTAAAATAATCAAGAAAATTATGTAATATGAGAGCTATATGAGAGGATTTTTAGAGAAATCGTTGAGTTTTTGAAGAAGAGCTACAAGAAAGAAAATATATATAATAGAAAAAAAATTATTAGTTATTTCAACAGATATACTTTGAATTATGGAATTTCGATAAATTGGTAATAATAATTAGTATTTAATAGAACACAGAATAATAAGTTTAAATTATAAGGTTTATCATAAATATCTCAATATTCCTATAAAAAGTCAAGATATTTTGGGACCAAAGAAATTGAAAAAACCTTGACCGTGGAAGAGTATATTTTGAAGGAAATATCATTTCAGAAGCCTCTTTTCAAGATATTAATTCTTTAATATCACTTCAGAAATATTCATTTTAGAAAGAAATGAAATTTTTTTCAAACTAATATAGAAAAAAGATACTAAATCTTGATTTTAATAATTCAAAATCCTAGATAAATTTAATGAAAGATTATCTGTTCTATCCCATTGCAAGAAAATACTGAACTATATGGAAGCACTTCCAACATATTCATTAATTAAGGAATAATGAATAGATTCATGAGGATCACATTTTATCTCCCAAGGTTCTATATGGAAAGAAATTTTTGGTACCATACCATTGTATACATCATTACCCAGTTTATGAATATAATATTTTTCTATTACAAAAAATCCACTTCAGGAATTTATTTTCGAAAAATAAGGTATCCTTCCTTTCCCCTCTAAATATTATTCAATTTTCTAAAATATTTAAAGGTAAAGCAAGTTATTCACAACAATTACATGCCTTACAAATGGAACTTGTAACCTTTGCCATTGGTCCTGAAATTTCCAGAAATATTGATTAGCAGTTGTCCTTTTAATTAATTTTTGAAGTTTTTGCCTTATTTCTATGTTGAATTGCAAATAGCATGGTAATATCTGGTTTCCATGAGGTAAATCTATTAATACTAATCTATAAAGGAATTTATTACTCTTTTAAGGTTTGTACATGTAAAATGATTAATAATTAACATGGTTACAGGAGTCAGAGTTGCTTATTAACTCCTTGTCATGTCAAAATAGCAACTTATTTGCTACTTTCTCATGATTTAATGGGACTTTAAAATGGTAAAAAAGTTACGGAAAGGCTGTGGTACACTGATTGGGCCATTATTAGCCATAAATGCAAGCTTTGGAGCTATACACACCTTAGAGGCCTCAGAAGTTGGGTACCCTGGCTCTCTTTGATGTCTTTTGTCCCCTTAGCTATTTTCACATCACAAATAGTAATTCAGGCTTGAAGACTGATATCCACTATAGGTGTACATTGCCCTACCAGTTGAATGTAAAAGTGGCAGGGAGCTTGACCATATCACAGTCATGTGTGGTATGAATGGCTGCTGCAATATTCTATTTGTCAAAGCTTGTGCACTTGCTTCATCGAAATCCAACTTCTGTTTTTTTTCTCTCAAAATTCTCGCTTCTCACCTTGCTTGTAACATCATATCTGCCATTTCAATGGGAGGAAATGGCCTCCCAATGCCTCTTGAAGGCCTCGGTATTCATATTTCCCCCTCTCAAATGACCTCCTTTTGCGACTTTAGAAATCTGTTACCACTTCTTCCAATTGGGGTGAGTTTCTTCATCTTTTGATGCCTTATTGTTATTGGTTGTGTATTTTTTTATGTGTCTTATAGGAAATTCCTTACCTTGAAGACAAGATGTGTGACCAAACCATTGGGATGCCTTGAGCTGGGCTGGCATTTAGACATATAGGGATGTCATTTGGAATACTGCTTACAACAGTTTACAACACTGTTTCAAAGTATCAATGTCTGTGGATGGTAAAGACACAAAAAGAACGGCTAGCCATCAATCCTGAAGGAATGAGACTAATACCAACTAAGCCAATTGATTACCTGATTCCGGTGCCTTGCCATGGACCAAGTAACAAATTTGTTTACCAAAGATGTTTTTGAAAGAAAAATTAAGCAGGAGATTAACAAACCTGTCAAAGCCTTGAAAATGGCCCCAAGGAAACCTTTTTTACAACCTCAAGACTTCCAAGCTTTCCTGGCCGTTGCTCAAGAACATCAATGCTGGACAAAGGTGGTTTGGACTGAAGAATTGGCCTTTGAGCTAGCGAATAAGGCACACACCTCAAGAGAAGTGGCTACCAAAAAATGTTGTGGTCAACCATTGATTGGGCTAACAATCAATCATGGTATGGGGGGAATTTTTTTTGGAAAAAATATTGGCATTGGTGATTCTCTACAGGAAAATGACTTTGGCCACAATTCTCTGACAAATATATCAGACAGCCCTACTCCCCTTTGTCACCCACATGGATAATGGGCTGCCACAACTTAATGTTGATGGCAGACAACACCCTGATTCACACAGAAAACCTCAGAAACCAGTGGCACAAACAACATCAAATCAACAAAATGAACTGGCTGGCTCATTCTCCAGACATTAACCCTATTGAGAATCCTTTGAGAAAATGAAGAATTTGATTTTGGAATTATACAAGCCCCAATCTGTGAAATAATTGCAGGTTGAAATTCAACCTGCATGGGCATTATTGGATGACTTACTCTTTTAAATTCTAGGACAATCAATTTTTGTAAGTTTTTTTTGGCTCTTAATAAATTGTTCCACTGAAATAGTGTGTGATTTGCTTAGATCATTATGTTATTTCTCAATAATTGATTTTTTGCAAATTAGTATTAAAAAAAACATCTGCTACAAAGAATAAAAAATTTAAAAACTAGTTACAAAAAGAAGTGTGAAATAAATATGTTTCTCTTAGTTGTGATTGTGCAATATCATCATTTTTTAGGTGCCCTTTGAGTTGTGAGAATGAGATATTTTGCTGCAGAAGAAAAAAAAGTTTGCATTCATATGTCAGGGCACAGTACCAGGACGGTGTAAGGTTAGACTATGAAACAATAAGTAAAAATTACTAATGATTTACTTATTGTATAATGAATGTCCTTATAAATGAAATAAATAAGATAAAAAATAATTATAATAATAAAGAATTATTATAATTAAGGCGTAAAAATAATTATATCATTAATAAAATAAATATATTAATATAAAATAATTAATATATTTAAAAGCACTTTATTATTGTTACAAACAAATAATAAAGGCGTGAAAAATTGTTTTTTATTAATAAAAAACAATTAATAACAATAATATTACCAATATTAAAGTTATAAATTAATATAAATACTATTTATATTAATTAAGGAATTATTAATATAATAATAAAGAGAAAATTATTGTAATAAGAGAAAATAACCTACTTTTAACACTTAATATAATAATTTTGTAATATTTTACGCCAAAAAAATATAAATACAACCTTTTCAAATTGTATTTACAATAAAAATAAAGAAAATTACCAATATTCTTGATTTTTACGTGTAAATGAGTTTATAGAGAGATTTTTAGCAAAAACAATTAAATAAATGATTTAATCACGTCAAAATAGATGATTATAACAAGGTGGTATTTGGTCTTTGATAATATAATAGTTTTATATATAAAGAATAAAGAAATTACCTTTGATTTAATTGATTTAATGTTTTTGATGCGTCTGAGGGGAAAATAGAGTAAAAAGAGCTCTATTTATAGTAAATACCTCCCTCCTAGAGTCCAACAGGCTTCTAGTAGACGTGTATTGATCATATCCACTGGAATTGATCAATATTTTAAGGTTTGAGGATGATTACATCATGATCAAACCATATTACATCATTATTACACCATTATTTAGAGTTATCACTATAACTCTAAGTTTGATGACATCAGAGGCTTGGCAGAACCCCAAATTTCGTGGATTTTATTAGTTTTAATCCTAAACTAATAGTATTTACCAATTTTATCACTCATATGACTGTTAAACTTAATTTAAGGTTACAGTAGGTGATCATAACTGCTCAATTTAAGCTCAAACTTTGATCTTTAATAACTTTCAAGTTTTACACGCTACAGCAATTCAGGGAGTGAATTCTGATAGCCTGACATAACCTTATTATGCTGCCAAGAGCTTTTCATTACATCATCAAAACTCTAATTTTGATGATTTTTCTTGTAACTCATCTTTTCTGTTGAAATTCAATATTTTAAACTTCAAACCATGATTTCAGGGGGTTGTACCCTGAATTTAATAATAGAAATTACATCATTCTTCACAAATGAACTATTAGAATCCAACTGTGTGCTTTTTTTTAAGTTTGGACCACTTTCACAACAAAGTGGTCAACAGCTCTGTTGATTTTTATCAATATTTCATCATAGGTTTTAACCTTGATTATAATTTGTCAAATAAAGCTTATATCTGTGTTTTTACAGTAATTACGTGGTAGCTTTATTTTTGGTTCATCACTCTATCTTGTATAGTTTAAGAGATATTAGCTATAATCCTTGAATATATGCGTTGACCAAAAAAGTGCATATATTCAGGTTAATTCCTTAAGTATTAACTTTGGAAATTAGCTCATTAATTGTTTTATGTGTGAATGTTTATGAAGAATCCAATGGTACAATTTATTTCACATGTTGTTTCATTGGTTCTTGAGATAAATAAGGATTTATGGTTTTTATAAGGTATTATTCCTTATAACTCATTAAATATTGACTTTACAGATATGCCATAAAAATGGTATATGTGTATTTTACCATGGAGAATCCAATGGTATAATTTATTTCACATGTTTATTCATTAGTTTTTAAGTTAAACCAATTTTTGTACCAATTTATGCTATTTTTGTATCTTTAAGGTAATTATTTTTAAGGTATAATTATTCTAAGTAATTTTATTATATTTATCTTAAAGGTATAATTATTCTGAGTCTTTCTTGTGACCTTATTGGGTATGTGGTCATATCTCAAAGGCTCACATTCCCTACCACCAAAAAAGATTGTACCACAATCTGATATGTGTAATTAGGGTATCATCCACTGTCCTACCTCTTCAATAGACTTTGTTAGTCTTGAAGCTCAATAATGCTTAACTTTTCTATTTTTCAGGTTTTCTTTCATGTCTGAACCTTCTTAGTAGTTTATCAGCATTTGTTATATCTTTCTCAAGTAGCCATTCATCTTCTTGAGTTGAATTTCTATACCTTACAAGGTACTCCCTTTCTTTTTTGTTTCTTGTCCTTCTTTCTTTAAGGACTTTTACTATTTTCTTTTCCTCTCCTTCTTCCAAGGGGGGAATTTCAAGTGGGTGTTTATTTCTTAGTGGAAAAAACTCCTTGTCACTTGAACTGTAAGGTTTTATCAGACTTACAGGGAAAGTTGGGTGTTTGTTCATTAGTTCACCTGTGAGTTCTAATTGCACAGCATTGGGTCCATGAAGTGCTTTTATCATAAATGGTCCTACCAAGGAATCTTTCAATTTCTTTGGGCCTTTTATGTTATTGAAATTAAGGGTTGATACTAGGACCAAGTCTCCTATTTTGAAATCAGGTGGCTTATGACTTTTATCCCATCTTTCTTTTGCATATTTGAAAGAATCTTGCATACATCTGTTTGCATGGTGTCTTGCCTTGTCAAGCATTAATTTAAAGCTGCTTGCTGTTGGATGTATATCCACTAAGTCCTTTTTGAGGGTGTCATAAGGAAGTCTTGGATTCCAACCTTTTTCTAGCATCGCTGGTGTTTTGCCAGTAGAAGAATGGATTGATGTCTTATATGCTAGTTCAAGAGCTGGTATTAGTGTACACCAATCATGGGTAAAACCATCAGAATCTTTGAATTCTAGCCCATAAGCACAGAATCTTCTGATCATGTCCTTTAAGGTCTGTATCATTCTTTCTGCTAAACCATCAGTTTGGGGATGGTAAGCTGTTGAGAATGATAGCTTTGTCCCAAATAAGTTATGGAGATTTGTCCATAATGCTGAAGTGAACTTTGGGTCTCTGTCACTTATAATATTCTGGAATAAGGCTGTATGACTAATAACTTTATTCCATATCATTATGGCTGTGTCCATAGCTGTGTCATCTTTATGAAATGGTAAGAACATGGGAGTTTTACTGTATCTGTCAACTAACACTAGGCATGCATTATAACTCCTGTCTCCTCCTGGAGGTAATGCTGTTACCCAATCCATATGAACTATTTCCCATGGGGATTTTGGTTCTTGTATTTGGATCATCATTCCAAATTTCTTTCCTGTGGCTCTGTTGGCTTTTTGACATCTGTCACAGGTTTGGCAGTATTCTGTAACATCTTTCTTCCAATTTGGCCACCAAGAGCAGGTTTTCACCCTTTCTAGTGTTCTATCTTCTGAAAGGTGTCCAGCTGCAACACTGTCACGACATTCATGTAAAATAGTGTTTATCAGGGTTCTATCTGTTAAGGCCATAACACATGTGTGTTTTGTTCTATGGTAAAGGATTCCGTCAAGGAGGTGGAATCTTCCTTCATCATATGCCTTTTTCCATGTTTCATCTAGTTTTGATGAAAGTGATGGGTCTTTGCAGTCTTTCATTAGAAGTTGGCTTAAGATATGGCAATTTTTGTCCATCTTATAGCTTTCTTTAACTTGGTTAAAGAATTCTGTGCCAATATCTGTAACACATATTCCTTCTATATGGTGTTCTTCTTGTGGCACCCATGCTGGATTGTCAGGGGTATTTGCTAAAGCCCATCTGCTAAGCCCATCTGCATTTTTATGGATATTACCAGATTTATGAACAATAGTCATATTTCCTCTGTATTCTTGGATAGCAATTTGCCATCTCAGCATATGTCTATTTGGAGTCTTCATATTTAATAGTGATTTCACAGCATTACAGTCTGTGATTACATCAAATACTGTGCCATCCAAGTAATAATGCAGTTTTTCTAAAGCACACACTAAGCATAAGCATTCCATTTGGCTGGCTCCATACCTTGCTTCTTTTGGCTTTATCTGCCTTGAAATGAAACAAATTGGTCCTTCCACTGGCTTATCATTGATAATTTGTGTTTGGTGAAGTGCAGCACCTAGTCCTTCTCCACAAGCATCAATGTATAGTTTGAAGGGTAGTTTCCAATCTGGCATTAGAAGAAATGGGGCATTTGTTAGTGAATTTTTCAATTCTTCATATGCCTTGACCCTTTCTTCAGTCATTTCATAAACTGTTTGTTGGTCACATAGTTTGTATAAGGATTTGGCAATTTTTGCAAAGTCCTTTATATGCTGTCTATAGTAACCAGCAAATCCTAAAAATGATTGCATTTCTATTGTCAGGCTGAGTCTATGATAAGAGTAATAAAGTGTATTTACAACTTTTAACTATGACTGTGACACGGTATATAAAGGTTAAGAAGGTTTTATAAGGGTTGAAGATGGTTTTAATTTAATAATAAAAGGGCTTTACTATAGTGGATATAGTGGTGGTGAGCGCTGTTGAAAGCCCTGGGTGCAGCTTTACCTGTTGGGTTACAATAATAAAGACTACAATTATTAAGATTATAATAATACCTGATTATTACCCAAGAGTAAAACTGTTTTTGACAGTTTACTACGTAGGGTATTCAAGAGCAGGATGAGGAAAGGTCTTTGGCTGTGAAAAGCCCTCCTTTTATCCTGAAATTGGGGTGGAAAGGCTGCTAGACCTTTCCACGTAGAGGAAGTGAAGATTTTTCACTCTCTAGGACAGGCTTGTGGTTTGCAAACAGCCTGTATACCCTGTATTGGGCTCAGATGTGGTTTTGAAACCACATCTGGGCAGTTTTCACCAATACAGGGTGAAAATTTTCATCTGGGGACCTCACAGCCTGATTCTGACGTGTATGACGCGTAGAATGCTGTACAGAAGCTGTATGAGACCCCAGTATTGACTGACATATGAGGTATTGAAGTAAAAACATGCTTCTTCGTCTATTTGACACCTCACATTCATGGTTATGGGGTGTTATCCCATGGTAAGGCTGTATATGACAGCTGGTGGGATTTTGACCTTAAAATGGTCATAACTCTGTCAGTTTTTGAGATATCAAGCTCAAAGTTGGTTCATTGAATAGCTCTATATGGGCTCTACACAATGGTACCCAACTTGACATGGTTATCATTAAATATGACAAAGTTATCCCATGTACAAGTATTTTTGTACATTGGCGTGGTTTGGGCAAAAAGCTGTATTAAGCTTGTTTGGCCAATAACTTCTGTTGTAGTTGAGTTATGGGGAAATGGATGGCACCATCAGATAGCCCTTATTGTGCTCTTTCCAAAAAGACCCCACTTTAAGTATCTCACACTAAAACTGTAAAAGTTAGATGAGAGGTGAATGTTTTGTTCACCCTTATTTGGTCTGAATTTGACCATAACTCAAGTAATACTGGTGCTAGCTCAGTTTGGCTGGTACCATTGGATAGCCCTGGCTTAGAGCTTCATTTTGAATACCCATTTGATGGGGTTAAGCCTCTCCTTCTAGATTTTAGATGAGAGGTGAAAATTAAGGTTTATGCTCAGCAATGACTTTGAGCAGGAATAACTTTGTTATTTCTTGTCCTATGGTGATGGGACTTGTATTTTCAGAAAGAGGTGAGTTTCCTCTTTCTTTTGATACCTTTTGAGCTAATTTGGCTCAGTTCCATGTTTTGGTGGTATCTTGGCTATACCATTGATTTATGGTGTATTGGCTGTCATGCTTGTGCTCTGGTTTTGAGTCACAGGCTGACATACCCTCCCTCTAAAAAAGGCTCATCATTGATGAGACTGTTCAGTCCTCCTAGAGGCTCTGAATCTCCTTAAATGAAGGTTCCCATCTGGTATGGCATCCTCTGCCAACCATTTGTCTTTATCAGCTGTCTGGTTTTTGAATCTGACTAGGTATTGTCTTTGATCCTTTCCATTAAGTCTGATTTTTCTGGCCCTGATGATTTTACTCACAGGTCCAGGAGAGTCTTCTACTTCCACTATTTCTGGTGGAGTGATGTTCTTCTTCCTGGAGGGGAATTTTTCCTCCTCTGTTTGGAAGTATGGCTTGACCAGGCTCACTGGAAAGACTGGGTGTTTCCTAGAAAACTCCTCAGTGAGCTTGACCTCTACTGCATTTTTCCCTATCAACTTAATGATAGTGAAGGGCCCTACAAATGAGTCTCTCATTTTCTTAGGTCCTTTGAGATTGTTGAAGTTCAGTGTAGACACTAACACCTGGTCCCCTTCCTTGAAGTCAGGTTCCATATGTGATTTGTCCCACCTCTGCTTGTTATACTCTTTGGCCTCAGCTATGCATTTGGCTGCAGTATCACAGGCTTTCTTCCACATATCATGGAAGTCTTTGGCTGTGGGGTGGATGGTCAGAAGATTTCTCTTCAAGTGATCCACAGGTAACAGGGGATTCCACCCTTTCTCTACCAGTGCAGGTGATTTTCCTGTGGTAGAGTGCTGGCTTGTGTTATAAGCCAGCTGGACTGCTGGTAAGAGGGTAACCCAATCATGGGTGTATCCCTCATGGTCCTTGTATTCCATGCCATAGGCACAGAACCTCCTGAGAATGTCCTCCATTGTTTGGATCATTCTCTCAGCCAGGCCATCTGTTTGGGGATGGTAAGCTGTGGAAAAAGCAAGTTTGGTGCCAAGCATGTCATATAAGTTGGTCCAAAATTCAGATGTGAATTTTGGGTCCCTGTCACTAATTATGATCTTGGGGATTCCACAGGTGGATATGATGTTATTCCAAAATAACAGAGCAGTGTCCATGGCTGTGTCCTCTTTATGGCATGGTAGACATCTCATGCTTTTGCTGAACCTATCAACTATGATTAAGCAGGCATTGTAGTTTTCTTTGCCTCCTGGGACAAGTCCTGTGACCCAGTCCATGTTAATGGTTTCCCATGGGTGCTTGGGTTCTTCTATGTGTTGAAGTAACCCATATTTCTTCCCATGTTTTCTATTTGCCTTTTGGCATCTTTCACAAGTGTTGGTGTATTCACTCAACTCTTGTTCCCACTTGGGCCACCAAGCTGTGCTTGCTACCCTCTCTTTGGTCCTGTCTTCACTCATGTGTCCCATATAGGGGCAGTCATGGCATTCCTGCAGGATTAGAGAGATGTGGTCTCTGTCTATCACTGTGAGTGCACTGGTGTGCTTTTCTCTGTGATAAATCAGGCCATCTATAAGGAAGAATTTATTGTCCTTATAGGCCCTCAACCAGGGTTCCTCCAGCTGGGTTTCCAGTTCTGGGCTCCTGTATTTTTGTTGAAGGAGTTGGAGTAATATGCTACACTGTTTGTGCTTAGCATAAGATTTCAGGACTGCATTGAAAAATTCATTGTGCAGTTCTGAGGAACTTATTCCCAGTATGGGAGTTTCTGTCCCTTCTGAATCAGTGTTTCCACTGTCAAGGGTACCACTCTCTGGTGCCCATTCAGAGAATCTGAAGTTCTTTTTCCTATTGATCTCCATAAAATGGATAGGAATTTTGGCAGCAACTTCAGGGTCATAAGCTGGATTGCTTTTGACATTGTCCAGTGGCCATCTGCTAAGGCCATCTGTATTGGTATGGCTTTTGCCTTCCTTGTATATGATGGTCATGTTCCCTCTATACTCCTGGATGGCTATTTGCCATCTCAGCATATGTCTATTAGTAGTCTTCATGTTTAGTAAAGACTTCAAGGCTGTGCAGTCTGTGTAGACTTCAAAGACTGCACCCTCCAAATAGTAATGGAGTTTTTCTAGAGCCCAGACTAGACATAGACATTCTGTCTGGGTGGCCCCATACCTGGCTTCTGAATCTTTCAGCTGCCTGGAGATGTAACATATTACACCTTCTCTTGGTTCACCATCCACAATTTGTCTTTGGTGAAGGGCTGCTCCTAAGCCTTGGCTGCATGCTGCATCTATGTATAACTTGAATGGTAGTTCAAAGTCAGGCAAGATGAGCACAGGTGCATTTGTGAGTTCATATTTGATCCTCTCATATGCATCCCTCCTTTCCTTGGTTATTTCAAAAACTACATCCTTTGAGCATAACTTGTATAAGCTACTAGTTATGTGGGCAAAGTTTTTGATGTGGTTTCTATAGTAGCTAGCAAACCCAAGGAAAGATTGCATCTCTTTGATGTTCTTTGGTACTGGCTTTTGCAGTACTGCTGCTACTTTGTTCTGGTCAATTGCCAGACTAAGGCCTGAGACTTTGTGTCCTAGAGCTAGTAGCTCCTGTTGGCCAAAATTACACTTTTTAAGTGAAATTTTTAGATTGATGGGTGTACATTTACTTAGCACTCTGTCTATGTATTGTACATGATCTTCCCATGTCTCTGAGTATATAATGATATCATCAATATATACTACCATCCAGCCTTCCATTATTTCTTCCTGAAATATGGTGTCCATCATCCTTTGGAAGTGGGCTGGTGCATTTTTGATGCCAAATGGCATCCTGGTGTACTCATATATGCCCATATGGCATATTATTCTGAGCAACTTCATGGAGTTTGGTTTAACTCCATTTTGGTGGAAACCTTTCATACAATCCATCTTGGTTATGTATTTGGCTTTAGCCAGTTTATCCAAGGCATGAGGTATCCTTGGTATAGGGTACCTGTCTGCTTTTGTGTAGTTATTCAGGGCTCTGAAGTCTCCACACAATCTAGACTTGCCATCATGCCAGGTGATTAGGACAGGGGTGGTAATTTCCACTATTTCATTATGTCCAATCTTCCTAATGACATCCATGTCCAGGAGTTCATTGATATGTTTCTCAATCTCTTTCCTGGTCTCCAGACTTGCTGGGTAAGGAGGTCTCCTTAACATGGGTGGATAAGGCCTTTCCACATCCAGATATAGTTCTATATCATGGCCTTTGATCTTGCCTAATGGTTCTTCACCAATGGCAAATGCTGGTCTATTCTTCCTCAGCATCTTCAGTAAACTTAACTTTTGTTTACTGGTGAGGGTAGTGCTAAACTGTCCCTCTCTGAATTCTTTCAGAAGTTCTTCCAGTGGGTCCTGAGAAGATATCTGGTATATATCAAGAGAAAATTTCTTTTCCTTGTTAGTACCAATGGTAATATGCCTATTTTTACTATTGTAAATATCTATGCCATACATCCTCTGGTAATCTGTCCCCAGTAAAAACCCTTGGATGTGGGCATCTTCAAGCACTACAAACTCTGGGTTGAGTCTGATATTACCTTTTCTGTGGGGTATGATTATCTCTTTGATAATTGTCCCAATAGAGGTCATCTTTCCAGATGCACTCTTAAAGTTCTTTGCCCTGGTGGGTAAGAGTTCTTTTTCCCAGTTTGGGAAGTGTTTATCCAGATAATTTCTGGCCACTATAGAGCAGTGTGCTCCACTGTCAATGATCAGTGGGTGCTGAGCATTGTCAATACATACAGTCATTTTTGTGGCTGTTCCATGTATATATGCCATTCCTTTGGTTGGTGTAACCAGGAATGTTTGTGCATTTTGTGTATGTTTACACAAGTTTTTGTTGGTAGTGTCTTGTGGCATGCCTGCTTCCAACTGTATATCCTGGATTTCTAGTGGGGTTTCCTCTTGGTATTCCACTAGAAATTCCTCTCTTGGGTCTTGATCCTCATCAGATGGTTCTCTGATGGCATCACCCATAGAGTCTGATTCAGATTCCTCTGTTGGAGATTCTTCCTCAGGGACTTTCTCTATGGCATAGACTTTTTTCTTTGCCTTTGGACAGTTTTTAGCATAGTGGTCTGTTGAACCACAATTGTGACAAGAATTCTTCTTCTTTGCCACTTCTGCCACTTTTTCTCTGGGTTTGTCTTTAAACTCCACCCTGAAAGGTTGTTTCTCTTTGAAACTACTGCTTCTATATGGGGTGAATTTCCCTATATTAGTCCTTTTCCTTATGTCTTGTAAGGTATTGGCTATATCATCTAGAGTGCAATTTTGGTTGCATCTGCACTTTACTGCATGCTCTAGTTCTCCTGGCAGTTGTGTCAGGAGTTTGTGATTCCTCATTTGGATGTTCATCTGAGGATCAATGGCTTTAAGTCTTTTAGACTGTCTAAGACACCACTCATATGGATCTTTGTCCACAGAGTATTTGTCATTCTCAAATGACATGGTCTTTTGCCATATCCAAGTTCCATTACTGTACTTTTGGATTATTTGACTCTTCCACCATGGCCAATTTCTTCTGCCATGGATTTCTTTCATTTCAGTGTACCATATACTTGCATGACCTTTAAATGCAGTATTCAGTCTAGCAGTAATCCAGTAATCTGGTATGCTTGGTACATCAATGAAGAGTCCATCAATATAATCTATGAGTTCCATATGATCATATTCTCCTGATCCAGAGAATTTGGGCCAGTTTGAGGCCTCAGGAAGCTGTTTCAAGGCTTCCTTCTCTGAATAAGACATGCCATCTCCATCCTGGTATTGTGATGGAGATCTTGCCTTATTCAACAACATGGCATCTGGTTTGATGTCATCTGGTTGATATGGATTCTCCATAGCTTGGCCTTGTGGTTGGGGCTTTAAGCTATGGTAGGCATCAAACAATTTGTTGATGTCTTGGTTCAGACACTCCCTGTCCCTGCTACTATGGTGTTGTTCTTCAGAGACTTGATTCAGTCTCTTGTTGGTTTCTTCAGAGGCTTTGCTCAGTTGAGCATATCCTTCCTGAAGGTTTTTAACTATCTGCTCCAATGAGGCTTGAGTTTTTCTCATCCTTTCTTGGGCAGCTGCAAATTCTGTAGCCTGCTTTGCAGATTGCTCAGCATATTGGGACATTTGTAACCACAGTGTGTCACTGTTGATGTTACTCTCAGATGTGATAATGTTATTTTCAGTCTGAGTGGGGGTAATGTTTCTATTACTAGGACTACTGATTCTAGAGTGGTTTACAACTACTTCTGGCTCTTGTGTACTTCTTTTACCAAATCTAACAGCTTCTGGATCATGGGGTCTGACTCCTTCCTCCTCTGGTTGAAGGAGGCTTTGTTTTTGCCCTTGTTGCCTTGTCTTCTCCTGGAAACTTCCTGGAATTGTGAAGAATGGTGACTCTTGGCCACTGATCTGCTGGTTTCTGAATGGTGTGAAGCCACTGGAGAGCTGATTTGGCATGCTCCTTGTGAACCTGAAGGAATCTGAGTAGGCCCTGTCTGGGTTAACTGTTCTTCTATAGCTTGGATAGTGGCTTGATTCTCCCTTATGCTCTGTGCCCTTGCCTCCAGGAGTCTGTGCTGCCTGGTAGGATTCCAACCCTTGGTGATTACCATAAGGTCTTTGAAGTCTATCTCTTTGAGACAGATCTTCTGGCAACTTGATCCCAGTTCTGCCCAGTGAGTTGCTAGGTTGAACCTCTTGTTGTCCATACTCCATTGAAACAAATCTTTGAGGAGTTGGTGGATTTGAAGAACTTGATCCATATCTTTCCAGTCCTCTGGTTTGAGGTTTCTGTTGAATTGGAGTGTGAATGGCAAGGTTGATATTATCTCCCTCATTGTTTTGCCATCCACCACTGTGTCCAATGTGTCTTCTTTCAGGTCTTCTGGTTCTAGACATTCCTGCTCTATCCTCTGGCTGGTTCCTTTGGAAGCCAAGGTCTCTGAGGTATGCAGGGGACATATCAGTGTTTGCAAGCAGTCAAAAACTTTATGTTCTTAGGGTATTTACCTTTGACTGTGCCTTGTACAAATTTGCTATCTGCTGATTTGGGCAGTTTGCCTTTGGAGGTTACAACTGGGTTAATAATTGTAATCTTCCCTGCACAAGTGGTTAAGGTTGGTTTACCTTGTATTGAAGCAGAGTTTCGTGGTTTTCTACTCCTCTGAGTGGCTATTGGTGTCCACTTTTTGGCTGTGATGAGGCCTTCACTAAGCCTTTTTCCTTTGCCCTTGCTGCCCTCTGGTTCTGAGGGTGTCACTGGTATGTTGGCCTGTGACTGGGTCTCAAGTGGTATGAAGTTTTCTTCCACTGAATCAAAGCAGGAAAAAGAGGGCTTATGTCAGTTAAGACTTCTTACAAGGCTGGTTTTGCACGTCTAAGAATGGCCTCTGGGCCTGTATGTTACTACAGTATGCCCTTGTATAGTGACAGTGTAATTGAATTAACAATTCCACGTCAGAAATACAGCTTATTGATTATTGGTATACTGTTTGTATACCAATATCTTACAGAATACTTGTTATTAGCAAGTATAATCTGTCAAAAATGGTGTATTACAGGGCAATTGAGTTAACAATGTGCCCAAACACGCCTCAACTGTTGGTTTATCAGTATGAGCTGTCTTAATTCAATTAAGAATTGAGACTGTATAAATGGCTTAAAAGTGTTTTTATATGCAAAACACGCCAAAAATACTGGTCTTGTGGTTATTAGCCACTAGACAAATACTCTTTAAAAATATGAGTATTATTAAATTTTAAAAGAAGAATATATATAAAATATATTTTTCAAAAGAAAATGACGCCTAAAATTAAAAAACAGGTGTCAATAAATGATAAAAAAGAGAAAAAACTTACTTGTAAGGTCCAAAATAAGTAAAAAACACGGCCAGGCCCCCAAAATGTCAGGCTGAGTCTATGATAAGAGTAATAAAGTGTATTTACAACTTTTAACTATGACTGTGACACGGTATATAAAGGTTAAGAAGGTTTTATAAGGGTTGAAGATGGTTTTAATTTAATAATAAAAGGGCTTTACTATAGTGGATATAGTGGTGGTGAGCGCTGTTGAAAGCCCTGGGTGCAGCTTTACCTGTTGGGTTACAATAATAAAGACTACAATTATTAAGATTATAATAATACCTGATTATTACCCAAGAGTAAAACTGTTTTTGACAGTTTACTACGTAGGGTATTCAAGAGCAGGATGAGGAAAGGTCTTTGGCTGTGAAAAGCCCTCCTTTTATCCTGAAATTGGGGTGGAAAGGCTGCTAGACCTTTCCACATAGAGGAAGTGAAGATTTTTCACTCTCTAGGACAGGCTTGTGGTTTGCAAACAGCCTGTATACCCTGTATTGGGCTCAGATGTGGTTTTGAAACCACATCTGGGCAGTTTTCACCAATACAGGGTGAAAATTTTCATCTGGGGACCTCACAGCCTGATTCTGACGTGTATGACGCGTAGAATGCTGTACAGAAGCTGTATGAGACCCCAGTATTGACTGACATATGAGGTATTGAAGTAAAAACATGCTTCTTCGTCTATTTGACACCTCACATTCATGGTTATGGGGTGTTATCCCATGGTAAGGCTGTATATGACAGCTGGTGGGATTTTGACCTTAAAATGGTCATAACTCTGTCAGTTTTTGAGATATCAAGCTCAAAGTTGGTTCATTGAATAGCTCTATATGGGCTCTACACAATGGAACCCAACTTGACATGGTTATCATTAAATATGACAAAGTTATCCCATGTACAAGTATTTTTGTACATTGGCGTGGTTTGGGCAAAAAGCTGTATTAAGCTTGTTTGGCCAATAACTTCTGTTGTAGTTGAGTTATGGGGAAATGGATGGCACCATCAGATAGCCCTGATTGTGCTCTTTCCAAAAAGACCCCACTTTAAGTATCTCACACTAAAACTGTAAAAGTTAGATGAGAGGTGAATGTTTTGTTCACCCTTATTTGGTCTGAATTTGACCATAACTCAAGTAATACTGGTGCTAGCTCAGTTTGGCTGGTACCATTGGATAGCCCTGGCTTAGAGCTTCATTTCGAATACCCATTTGATGGGGTTAAGCCTCTCCTTCTAGATTTTAGATGAGAGGTGAAAATTAAGGTTTATGCTCAGCAATGACTTTGAGCAGGAATAACTTTGTTATTTCTTGTCCTATGGTGATGGGACTTGTATTTTCAGAAAGAGGTGAGTTTCCTCTTTCTTTTGATACCTTTTGAGCTAATTTGGCTCAGTTCCATGTTTTGGTGGTATCTTGGCTATACCATTGATTTATGGTGTATTGGCTGTCATGCTTGTGCTCTGGTTTTGAGTCACAGGCTGACATCTATTTTGGTTTGAGGCATTGGTTTAAGTAGTACTGCTGCTAATTTATTTTTGTCTATGCCTAGACTAAGTACAGATACAACATGTCCTAGTGCTTTTAATTCACTATATGCAAAATGACACTTTTTCAAGGAAATTTTCATATTCACTTGGACTATTTTTTGTAGTACCCTTTCTAGTCTTGTAAGGTGATTTTCCCAAGTTTCTGAGCAAACTATGATATCATCAATATAGATAATTAACCATCCTTCTGATAATTCTTCAGGAAATATGGTATTCATCATTCTTTGGTAATGGGAAGGTGCATTTTTTATCCCAAATGGCATTCTTAAGTATTCAAAAATTCCACAGTGGACTATTATCCTCAGTAGTTTTTTGGCATTATCTGTAAAAACATTTTGGTGAAAACCGTTTGGTGCATCCATAGCTGTAATGAACTTAGCTTGTGACAATTGTGTCAATGTCTCATGGATTCTAGGTATTGGATATCTATCTGGAATGGTATAGGTATTCAGGGCTCTGAAGTCTCCTACCATCCTTGATTTTCCATTATGCCAAGTTATAATGACAGGAGTAGTAACTTCTACCTGTTCATTATGTCCAGCTTTTCTTAATACTCCAAGGTTCATTAATTCTTTAATGTGTACCTCTAAAGCTTCTCTAGCCCTTGGACTAGCTGGGTAAGCTGGTCTTCTCAGTAAGGGTGGGTAAGGATTTTCCACATTAAGAGTTATGTCTACTTCATGCCCAATTATAGCACCTAGTGGCTCTTTGTCAGTTGCAAAGGCATCTTTGTACCTAAATAAGAGGTTAATCAATTTTTCTCTCATTTTATCTGTTAATTCTTGATTGAATTCTGCCTCTTTAAGTTGTTCAGATATAAAAAGTTCCTTTTCTGGAATCTTTTCTTCCTTCTTAATAACTGTAATTTGTTTTTTGTTATTTAAGAAGCCAAACTTTTGTCTCTTATTGTCTCCTATAGTAAAATATCTATCCTTCTGGTTAGAGATATCTATACCATAGATTGATAAGTAGTCATTTACCAGGATAAAGTGATTACTGGTACAGTTGTCCATTACTACAAATTCCACTTTAATTCTGACACATTGTGAAGGGTGAGGGAAAATAAGTGTTAAGTCAATTATTCCAAGGGGCATCATGCTTTCACTTGCACTACCAAATTTGACACCTTGGATTGGTATAAGTTTTTCTTGCCAGTCTGGAATAATTGTACTTAAATAACTTTTACCAACACAGGTGCAATATGCTCCTGTATCCAAGTTTACTTTTGCTTCTTGGTTATCAACCATGACAATACTGATACTTGATTTTCCAGCTGTATAGCCCATTCCTCTTGCAGGTTTGGTTTTGTACAGTTTGGCATCTTGCACATTTGTCAGGTTTGTGTCAGATGTCCCAACTTGGGGTAAGTTTGAGTTGACATCTAGTACTTCATAAATTATATCAATATTATCAATTTCTGCATTAATTATATTGATTTCATCACTTTCAGAAGTTTCTGATTCTTCTGTCTCTTTTTCAGGGTCAGATTCTTCTTCTTTGTCATTGTGGTTTTCTGTTTCCACAATTTCATTGATTTTTGCCTTTTTTAGGCAATTATTGGCTAAGTGTCCAATACCTCCACATTTATGGCATTTTCTTTGCTCATTATTATTGGATGTACTGGGTCTGAAGGATTATCTTGATTTATCTTTTTTGATAAATGGTTTATTTGGGCTTTTAATGTCCAATTTCTTCCAAGTCCTGCCAATTTTTGTTCTTGTCACTATGTCTTCCAGTGCATTAATGTACTCTTCTGTGGAGCATGGTTCTATACACCTGCTTCTTAGGGCATGTTCTAGCTCTCCTCCACATTTCTTGAGTATTTTCATATGCACCATTTTTTGTGACATTTCTGGGTACAGTGCATTAAGCCTTTAAACTTGTTTCAAGAACCAAGTTAAAGGTTTATCTTTCTCTGGGTCAAAGAAAGAATTTTCAAATGCATTTTCTATCTTATACCTCCAGGAATCATTTGCCCACTTGGTGATTATTTCTTGTTTCCACCAAGACCAGGTATTTTTACCATTTGTTTTTCTTATGCCATAATACCATCTTTTTGCAGATTTCTCAAACAATGAATGTAATCTTGCAGTGATTAATTCATCTGGTATGGCATAGTATTCTTGTAACATGTCAATTGTTTTAATAAATGACATGTGGTCATATTCACCTTCTCCTGTGAATGTTGGCCATTCTTTTAATTGAGGTGCTTCCTTCATTAAGACTTGGTTATTATCTTGGTGACTCAAGTCTGTTATGAAAGGATTTGTCAATTGCTCTTTTGTTTTAAAAGGGCTTCTTATATGAGAAAATGGAGTTCATAACTTTGGCATATTTAAATTAGCCTCATTCATTTTATCCATTTTTTCAGTAATAAGCCTTATTTCACTTTGAATATCATCTTTTAGATGCATTCTTGCTTCATCACTTTTTTCCACATGGTCCAAAAGTAATTTTTGGTGTGATGAAGTCTTTTCTTCAAATTTTTCTACAGAAATACTTAATTTGTTTAATTTTTCTGTAAGATTGTCAATACTCACATCATAATTGATTGTCAAAGTTTTCTCTTTGATATAACTTATGTATTTGTACAATTCTTGTTGTCCTTGTATTAATTTCTGAGTATTGTCAATTAATACTTTTGGTTTATTTTTTTCAATCATAAATTTTATGTTATCAATTTCTTTCTTATTTTGTACAACAAGCTGGTTAAAGATGATAAGCTATTATTAATTTCTTGGAAAGATAATAAACTATTTTTAATGTCTTTAAGAGGTAAAATACTATTTTTAAGCTCTGTTAAAGTATTTACAACATCAGGAGACAATGTTATTTCTTTGGGAAATGGGGTTGTCTCATTCTTTGTTCCTCTTTGTCTTTGAATTCCATCAAAGTTCTGGCCATGTTGTAAACATTGTCCATGGAATCTTTTTGGATTTTTGGGATCCTGTAGCTTGGGGAATATGGTTTCCTCCAATTCTTTTTCTTGTTCTTCTTCCCTTCTTGGGGAAGTGGGTTGGCTTGGGGCTTGCTGGTAGAAGCTACTAGGGCTTCTTCCTTGGTTGCCTCCCTCTTTTTGGTGTGGTAATCCTTGATTTTTTTGATTTGAGGTTTGGATGATAGTGGATTCCATCCATTGGAGTATTTCACTATCTCCTCCTCTTTGAGGAACTTTTTCAGGATGTGCCAGGAGTTCATCACTCCTTGGTGTATTTGAGGCAGTATTTCCCAATCTTTGTCCTTGTACACTGTGTAATACTGCTTGTACTGGCTCATGTAGATGTCTATTTGAGCCCTCTGAATGTGATTTGTACCTATTTGAGTTACTCATACTTAGTTCCAATTCAGGTTCAGATATCATGGGCATTTCTGGGACTTGCCTTTGGGATAAGGCACTTCCTTGTGTGGATTCTGTTCCACTGGGGATATTGCCCTTTCTTTTCCCTTTTGAGGGATCAGTTCTACCTCTGAGTCCAGCTCCATCTGATTGGATGGAGTATTGGGAACCTCTTCTGGTAGTCATAATTTAAGAAATAAAAAAATAAAAGTATTTTAGGATAAAAATTCTTTTTATGGAAATTATAAAAGAGGTGCTCACCTTCAGAGTCTTGAATGGTGGGTCCTGGAAAGTCTAATTTCTTAGCTTTCTTTCTTTTAGTGATAACTGGTGTTGGAGAACTTTGACAAGTTTCTTCCACCAATCTCGCAACAGTAGTTTGGTTATCTTCTGTTGGGTTATCTTCAAACACTAAAAAAAAAGACAAATAAATATAAGTCTTTTATAAGAAGTGTTATTTTTTGGCAAGATATGGCAATTTTCCACATAGAAATTGCTTTTATATCTTTAAAAAATTGAAATAAATAAAGAAATGAATAAAAATGAATAAAAATAACTTTTTTTATTGGTTTTTAATATTTTTTTTTTATATTTTTATTTTTAAAGAATAAAATAAAAATGAATATGATTCTTTATAAAATTAAATTATAAAAAATTATTTTTAATTTATAAAATATCTTTTTTAATCACTAGAGTCACTCAAAGAAAGTTCTTGCAAGTCTAAGGATGTGAAAAACCACGTGTAAAACAGTACAATTGCTTTCCAAATGCCTCAATAGCTTTTAAAATCAATAAAATATAAAATTATTATATAATTTTATGATTATAAATATAATTTATTATTGGATAAGCCCAATTAGAATCTTTTTAAAGGTCTTTTAAGTAAATATCACGGCCAGGCCCCCAAATGTAAGGTTTGACTATGAAACAATAAGTAAAAATTACTAATGTTTTACTTATTGTACTATGAATGTCCTGATAAATGAAATAAATAAGATAAAAAATAATTATAATAATAAAGAATTATTATAATTAAGGCATAAAAATAATTATATTAATATAAAATAATTAATATATTTAAAAGCACTTTATTATTGTTAAAAACAAATAATAAAGGCGTGAAAAATTGTTTTTTATTAATAAAAAACAATTAATAACAATAATATTACCAATATTAAAGTTATAAATTAATATAAATACTATTTATATGAATTAAGGAATTATTAAAATAATAATAAAGAGAAAATTATTGTAATAAGAGAAAATAACCTACTTTTAACACTTAATATAATAATTTTGTAATATTTTACACCAAAAGAATATAAATACAACCTTTTCAAATTGTATTTACAATAAAAATAAAGAAAATTACTAATATTCTTGATTTTTACGTGGAAATGAGTTTATAGAGAGATTTTTAGCAAAAACAATTAAATAAATGATTTAATCACGTCAAAATAGATGATTATAACAAGGTGGTCTTTGGTCTTTGATAATATAATAGTTTTATATATAAAGAATAAAGAAATTACCTTTGATTTAATTGATTTAATGTTTTTGATGTGTCTGAGGGGAAAATAGAGTAAAAAGAGCTCTATTTATAGTAAATACCTCCCTCCTAGAGTCCAACAGGCTTCTAGTAGACGTGTATTGATCATATCCACTGGAATTTATCAATATTTTAAGGTTTGAGGATGATTACATCATGATCAAACCATATTACATCATTATTACACCATTATTTAGAGTTATCACTATAACTCTAAGTTTGATGAAATCAGAGGCTCGGAAGAACCCCAAATTTCGTGGATTTTATTAGTTTTAATCCTAAACTAATAGTATTTACCAATTTTATCACTCATATGACTGTTAAACTTAATTTAAGGTTACAGTAGGTGATCATAACTGCTCAATTTAAGCTCAAACTTTGATATTTAATACCTTTTGAGTTTTACACGCTAAAGCAATTCAGAGAGTGAATTCTGATAGCCTGACATAACCTTATTATGCTGCCAAGAGATTTTTATTACATCATCAAAACTCTAATTTTGATGATTTTTCTTGTAACTCATCTTTTCTGTTGAAATTCAATATTTTAAACTTCAAACCATGATTTCAGGGGGTTGTACCCTGAATTTAATAATAAAAATTACATCATTCTTCACGAATGAACTAGTAGAATCTAACTGTGTGCTTTTTTTTAAGTTTGGACCACTTTCACAACAAAGTGGTCAACAGCTCTGTTGATTTTTATCAATATTTCATCATAGGTTTTAACCTTGATTATAATTTGTCAAATAAAGTTTATATCTGTGTTTTTACAGTAATTACGTGGTAACTTTATTTTTGGTTCATCACTCTACCTTGTATAGTTTAAGAGATATTAGCTATGATCCTTGAATATATGCGTTGACCAAAAAAGTGCATATATTCAGGTTAATTCCTTAAGTATTAACTTTGGCAATTAGCTCATTAATTGTTTTATGTGTGAAATTTCATGGGGAATCCAATGGTACAATTTATTTTACATGTTGTTTCATTGGTTCTTGAGATAAATAAGGATTTATGGTTTTTATAAGGTATTATTCCTTATAACTCATTAAATATTGACTTTACAGATATGCCACAAAAATGGTATATGTGTATTTTACCATGGAAAATCCAATGGTATAATTTATTTCACATGTTTATTCATTGGGTTTTAAGTTAAACCAATTTTTGTATTTTTAAGGTATAATTATTCTAAGTAATTTTATTATATTTATCTTAAAGGTATAATTATTCTGAGTCTTTCTTGTGACCTTATTGGGTATGTGGTCATATCTCAAAGGCTCACAGATGGTATGTAAGAATACTGTAATATCAAGTGCCATAAACATGCATAACACTTGTCTTAGTGTATATTTAACATGGGGTTTCTCACATCCCCAAAATTTTGGTGTTAAATTGAGAAAAAAAATTCACACTTATTTTATGTGGTATTGATGCTGTGGTGTTGAAGTATTTTCCATATTACCAACTTATGGAGTCAATTTAAGCTTATTAACTCTATGGAGCTACCCTAGGTAAAGTTTTGTGTAGAATCCAAATCTGGAATTAAATCCATGGATTTACTTACTCACAAAAAAGTCATTTATATTTTCTTAAATAAAAATGATGAATTTTGGATATATGCATGACTTATGAGTTATTAATAGCTCAAAGTCAGGGTGGTTCCCGTGGAATTTTCCCGGCCTCCTGACCATCCCGTGTCCCATACCTAACAAACCCACCTGAAATGGTTGGTCCTTTTTACCGTCCTGGATGATACACTCCGGGCACAACCGGGTCCAGGAAGGACAGTCAGGATTTTTTTTGTTTCAATATAAAACTACACCCTTTCCTTCTCTCATCATCTTTCTCCCCATTGGCTTCACCAATTTCTTTTTTCCTCACTATGTTATCTTCTCTTCAATATAAATTTATCAAAATCCCACTGTTTCCTTCTCTCATTGGCTTGGCCGATTTCCTTTTTCTCTTATGTCTCTGTATTCTTTTTGGTTTTATTTTCAAACCCCACTGTTTCCATCTCTCATCAGCTTTCTCCCCATCACCTTTGCAAATTTCCTTTTTCCTCACACTTACCTCAATCCTGTCTTCAGCACCACCATCTTGTCCTTCCACACCTATTGACCTGGACAATACACTTCCCAACAACCCCTCCCAAAAGCAATCTTGGGTATGGCTGTACTTTTCCAACGTTGACAAAGAATACGTGGAATGTCATGTGATGGATCGGGCTGGAAATCCATGTTCAAAGAATATTAAATGGGATTGCACTGGTAGTACTAAAGGTATGAGCCATCATCTCACTCTGAAACATCAATTGGCCAACCCAAAGTCCAGTGCAATATCCCAAAGCACCAATGGCTATATTGATCGATTTGTCCAGGCTTCAAAGACTAAACAGGTGAGTTTTTTTTCTGGTTTTCAGGCACTTCACTGATACTCATCCTGTTATGTTTCCAGAAATTATGTTTAGAGTCACTCAAAACTTCCCTTGTGTATTTAATCTCTGATTGTGACCTCCCATTGTCTATTATTGAATCAACCTCCTTCTGTGAACTACTTCAACTATGCAATCCCAAGATCTTAGAAATATTAGTTGGACGAGCTGCCGTCACCTTCCACTTATCCAGTGTCTATTTTTTTCACCAATCACACATTTGCAACATACTTTAATGCAATGACCAATTGATTTCTTTCACAACTGATTGTTGAACCAGTCCCAATGTGACTGCCTTCATTGCAGTCACAGGACATTATTTGGACCCCGATTTCAATCTTAAATCAATCCTGCTTGCACTAACCAAGAGAGAAGGTAAGCTGGTCCTCTTCCTAACCAATAAGGTAGCTTGCTGACAACATCTACCAACAAAGGCAATCATTCTGGAATCTCGCTTTCCAATCACTTTCTCCAGGTAATTAACCTTTACAAAATTGCAACCAAAATGATCTGCATCACTACCAATAATGCCTCAGTAAATACTTGCATGGCTCAAGAAATCAGTCGGAGTGTACCAACTTTCCATGCCAACACCCATTCAATAGGGTGTATGGCACATATTATCCACCTGGCTGCTCGCGATGGTCTCAGTGCTCTCACGAATACAAATACCCCTGCAACACCAATTGGCCATTGAATGGACTTATCAAATCTCCTGGACACATCTGATGGCACCCATTTGAAATATGACTCAATCATCTTGCAAATTGCTAAGCTGGGATCTTATTTACGACAAAGCTCACAATGCTGTGAGAAGTTTATTACAATGGTCAATCTAGTCTATGATGGCTCAAAGCCAACAAAAGAATCAACCCTCTTGACACAGGTGTGCACAAGATGGAATTAAACTTACAAAATGCTGCCGCAAGCCTTAGATCTCAAGGATGGTTTTAATCAGTTTTGTAGCCCTGACAATATGGCACCATTCCGACTAACACCACTTAAATGGGAAAAGGTAGTGGTAATAGTCAACTTTCTTCTTCCATTATATGAAGCAACCCTTATAATCTGTAAAGAGAAATACCCAACAATAAATCAGGCTTTGCCTCTATATATTTTTCTAATCAAAAAAATTCAACAAGTAAGTCACCTATACCAGAGAATTATTTATTTGCATATTTACTGACAAGCCTGTACTTTAGGCATCTCAACAATATGATGTAGCTCCCATTGAACCTGCAACCAAAGCAATGACTGACAAACTTTCAAAATACCTCAAAATTTTACTGTGCAAGAAACTGGTCATATGAGCAACATTCCTTGATCCATGCTTCAAGTTTAAGTTTTTCAATACTTATGATTCCACTTCGACTCACTTTGGTACCTCTCCAGCACATTTGAGAGCTATCTTTGAAGAAGACAAAAGGTTTCATTCTGAAGAAGCCAATCCAGCTGACAATAATGCTGAGATACCCAGCACAACCACTACCAATTGCCAGGCTTTATGCAATGAGATGTATCCAACATCTTCAATAGAGCCCAGCACCTTGGAAAGCAAGATTGAACAATTTTTTTCAGAGCCTCCTGAACGCAAGGAGACCAATATCCTACTCTTTTGGAAGAGTAGGAAATCAATGTTCCCAACCATTTATGTAATGGCCCACAAATACGTATCAATAACAGCCACCAGCTCCCCCTCGGAGCATGTTTTCTCAGGAGGGCGCAAAATCCTTAGCTATCAGCAGGCAGATTTGTCAAGTATGCATGTGGAGCAATTGGCTTCTGTAAAGAACTGGGCACGCGTCTTTGGCCCCATTTATTATTCTAATTCTTAGGTGGTTTACTTTTGATTACTTAGTATTTTTATGATGAAATAAATAAAATTATACATGCAAAATTAAGCCAGTCCCCTCTCAGGGTTAGCCATTTAGCCCCTTCCCGATTCCATTTGGGAATAAGGCTTTTTTGGATAACAAATCATGGGCCATCTTTCAGATGGAAGGGATTTCCCCTTAATTGCGGGAACGTGGAGCACCCTGAGCTCAAAGGTTATTTTTATATCTATTGTGGCCCATTTGAGTATAGAAAGTATACCTGAAGTATTAAACTTTAGATATTATATCATATGATTACTTATTATTTGAAGATTTTAGATAAAAGTATATCCTCCATTATTCTCATTGAAAAAAAGAATATGTCACATTGACTTTTATCTTTTCTGGGTCAAAGTAAGATTAAATTTTGAATGGGTTTTTAATTTGTAAGCTTAAGGTTGAATATTTTGAGATATCCTTCTACTATTGAATTTATTTATCTTTTCCCTTCAAAAGTTATTGTTGAAAGTATTTTCCTTTAATTCCTACCCTTTTGAAATATAAATAACTTCATATTAAATTGAGGAAAAGCTTAAACAAACAAAGTAGTCAATTCTAAACATATTGATTATATATAAAGGGTAAAATGGATTAAGTTATATCCATAAATAGAAAGTTCACATAAATAAATTCAAATAGCCCCCCAAGAAAATATAAATCAAAATTTGAGAAATATTATCTTATTTTCTCAACTAATTCAGAATGAAAGGGGGAATTATAATATATATCAATACCAAAATATAAATTGAAAATAATAATATAAAAAAATGCCTTAATAATATGAAATATGATTATTTTTATGGATAAATTAACCTATCAATATGTAAATTTAAATATAGATGCTAAGTAAGCTTCAAAATACCCCAAGTGGTATTTAATACTGGTATCCAGATATGAGAAATATGAATAAGGTGATTCATATTCAAAATTTAGCTATATGAAGCCTATATGCCTCATCAATCCTGATAATCAACTGAACTTAGAGAAAGAAGACTGTAATTATTGAAAAGATTCCTTATTGATGAACTAAAAATATCTCTAACAAACAACATTTCAAATGATAAATAAAGAGCTTATTAGTAAATAATGACCAAATCTAGTTTATTATAATTTATTTCTTATTCTTCCTTTATTATTTTAATTACACAATAGCTTGTAATATCAATTTTGATGAATAAATGTGACACTTTTGGAGATCTTTTTCAGAAAAAAACTATAAAAGCTAGACCCAGAAAGTTGGTAGTTGATGCAAATTTCTGAAAATTTCCTTAAGAAACTACACAGTGAAAAGGAGTTCCACTCTCTTTTATTTTTCAGCACTAAGCTTAAATGAGTAAAATAATACTTTGCTTATAAATAAGAAAATATCCTGCATTATTTCCCTGATATAGATGTTAATAATCAATTTTTGAACAAACCAATAAGAATTTCTTCAAAGTAACCTCACTAAATCTAGAGATCTCCAGCTTTTTTGAATCAACAAGGGCTCCTTATGATATAAATATCGAAATTTTCTTAATAATTGATTTCACACAGGGAATCAGAAAATTTGATGGCTAGGGGTGTGCCACAGTTTTGGTATGATTTCTTATATGGTTAACAGTCTTCAAACATCTATCTGAAACCATCATAATCAAGAATGAACCAAACTTTCTCTTTCAAAATCTTCCACACAGCTTCAAGTGTAAATTTTTCAACATTCAACTATAATTGAGGACATATCTACTGGATATATATGCTTATAAATTGGATGAAATTACTGTATGTCTCAGAAAAGGACCTGTTCAATTTGAAAAAATCTAGTAAATATGCATTTCAGCTACTTGAATTTGGTCAAAGCTTCATATTGCAAAGCTCAAATTCATTTAATATGGATATGTATTTTACAGAAAATATAAGTTATATAACCAATGAGATTTAGTATTTAAAGATAAATAATCCTAGATATCTTTGAGCTCCAATTAATAAGCTATTGAGCTATATAAATACTTTTGAATTTAAAAAAGAACCCAATTTTATGAGATTACAGCCTCATGGTCAATGGACTCCAAATTGATTTATGAGATTTCCTTTGTTACTCAAGAATATATATATATATATGTTAAAAAAGAGCCAAATCATTCTTTAAACTTATTTGAAGATCTGGAAACATTAGCTCAACAAGATCAGAGAAATATAGAAAATGTTTTACTAGAGAATATCCAAACCCAGTGAAGGGTAGGTCTATGAAGATCTTTATTATTATGATATTAATTAAGAGAACTATGAATTTTACTGAAAAGAATTATAATGATCTTGACTATTATAGCCCAAAAGAAATATAGCTATAGATAATAGAATAAATAACAAATAAATATAGCTAGGTTTTTCAATAATAAAGATTATTTTAGTTATTCTATTATCATTATTCACCAAAAAATTCAATGATAAAGAATATGAAATCCACCTGAGAGACAATTATATGTCTATTATGATAGATATAATCCTTTCTATTTATAATAAAGTTATATTATTGATGAAAATAATTACACAAAACCCAAAACTGCTAATCATTATAGAAAATGTTTATATATAATACTTATTATAAGATAAGAAGATATATAATAACAGATGAAAACCTTCTCATAAACTAATACTTGACACAATGGGATTAACAGGCATAATTAAAGTATTGAATAACTATTACAATCCAAAATATTCCAAAATCAAAGCTAAAATAATCAAGAAAATTATGTAATATGAGAGCTATATGAGAGGATTTTTAGAGAAATCGTTGAATTTTTGAAGAAGAGCTACAAGAAAGAAAATATATATAATAGAAAAAAAATTATTAGTTATTTCAACAGATATACTTTGAATTATGGAATTTCGATAAATTGGTAATAATAATTAGTATTTAATAGAACACAGAATAATAAGTTTAAATTATATGGTTTATCATAAATATCTCAATATTCCTATAAAAAGTCAAGATATTTTGGGACCAAAGAAATTGAAAAAAACCTGACCGTGGAAGAGTATATTTTGAAGGAAATATCATTTCAAAAGCCTCTTTTAAAGATATTAATTCTTTAATATCACTTCAGAAATATTCATTTTAGAAAGAAATGAAAAATTTTTCAAACTAATATAGAAAAAAGATACTAAATCTTGATTTTAATAATTCAAAATCCTAGATCAATTTAATGAAAGATTATCTGTTCTATCCCATCGCAAGAAAATACTGAACTATATGGAAGCACTTCCAACATATTCATTAATTAAGGAATAATGAATAGATTCATGAGGATCACATTTTATCTCCCAAGGTTCTATATGGAAAGAAATTTTTGGTACCATACCATTGTATACATCATTACCCAGTTTATGAATATAATATTTTTCTATTACAAAAAATCCACTTCAGGAATTTATTTTCGAAAAATAAGGTATCCTTCCTTTCCCCTCTAAATATTATTCAATTTTCTAAAATATTTAAAGGTAAAGCAAGTTATTCACAACAATTACATGCCTTACAAATGGAACTTGTATTAGGTTGCCTTGGATCAAAGATAATGGAGGATACAGTTTCACCAATAGGAAATATGTTCTCATTATCCTACAATAAATCTTTTTTATATAATATCAGATTCATTGAGATTATCTCTTCATTAAAAAAGAGGCTTATATCATCGAAAGGTTATCAACATTGGCTTAAAGCCTCTCAAGATATGAAAAGAGAAGAATTTACAGAATTAATTTAATCTCTTTATGGAAAGACTATAGCACTAGGGAAAAAACCATTAGTAGATGTAAATAACTGTTTTAATAATGAAAAATCGGCCAGTTTTTAATTTCTAATTGAATAATAAAATGAATTCCTTTTTGATCAAATATCATACGTCACTATAGCAAATTTGTTATAAATAATATTTGTAATTAATTCAAGCCACACATGTAATCCAAAAAGTTTCAGTTAAATTGGCTTAATATCAGTGTTTGGTAATAATTGTGAAAGCTCAATAATTGAACAATAAATAATAAAATAAACCATTTTTATTGCAAATGTATTTCAGATTTGCTTCTTAATTCAAATACTTTCATAAGAAAGACTCAAAATTTGTGTTCTTTTTTGTGTATATCTACATATATATTACACTTACAATCTTAATATTTCCTACAATCCATTGATGTAGATCTATAGATGAATGATATTTATACCAAGGCCTGTTTACTTCTTAATAAACTATCTGTTCTTGAAAAAATGTCTCAAGGCCTTGTGAATTTTCTGAATATACATATACTAAGAAAGAGATTCCCTGCTATAAAATTGCTCTTTCTTAAGAAGATATAAATTTAGTGAGACATTATATTAATCCTTTTCTTCTCTTACTGTATTCAGTGCCTTCTTTAAGATTTAAAACAATCATTAATCTGAATTAAACAAATTTCTTTTGATTATAGGCTCACAAAGATTGAGTATATCGGTAAGGTTTGACTATGAAAAAATAAGGAAATATTACAACTATTTCACATATTGTAATTTGAATGTCCTTATGAAATTGATAAATAAGATAAAGAATAACTATAATGACAAATAATTATCATAATTATGGTCTAAAATAATTATATTATCAAATAAATGTAATAATATAATCTATATTATAAAATAATAATGTAATGAAAATAAATATATTAATATTTAATAATTAATATATTTAAAGCTCTTTATTATTTTTACAAACAAATAATAAAGGCATAAAAAATTGTTTTTAATCATAAAAAACAATTAATAACAATAATATTACCAATATTAAAGTTATATATCAATATAAATACTATTTATATTAATAATGAAATTATTAAGAGTAATAATAGAGAGAAATTATTATAAAAAGAGAAAATAACCTACTTTTAACACTTAATATAATGATTCTGAAAGATTATATGCCAAATAATGTAAATGAAACTTATTTAAATTTTATTTATAAAATAAAATAAGAGAAATTACAAATATTCTTAATTTTATGTGGAATATAAAAACAACAATTGAAAAATTGAATTAATCATGTCAATATTGATAATTATAATAAGGATTACTTTTTTTTCTTTGATAATATAAAATATTTATATATAAAGAATGAAGATTTTACCTTTTTGCTTAGTGTTTTATTGTTTTTGATGCATCTGAGGGGGAAATAGAGTAAAAAGAGCTCTATTTATAGTGAATTCCTCCCTTTTAGAGTCCAACAGGCTTTTATTAGACTTTTATTGATGGTATCCACTGGAATTGATCATTATTAAAAGGTTTAGTGATGATTACATCATAATTAAACCATCTTATCTCATTATTATGCCATTATTTAGAGTTATCATTATTACTCTAGGTTTGATGACATCATAGGATTGACAGAAGCCTAAGATTTGTGTATTTTATTAGTATTAATAATAATCTAATACTATTCACCAGCTTTATCACTTATATGACTGTTAAACTTAAAATAAGATTACAGTGAGCAATCATAAATGATCAATTTTAAGCTTAAAAATTGATCATTGATAACTTTTGAGTTATACACACTACAGATATTGATAGAGTGAATTATGATAGCTTGGCATGTCATTATTAAACTGCAAATATAATTTTATTAAATCATCAAAACTTTATTTTTGATTATTTTTCTTGTAACTGATCTTTTCTGTCAAAATTTACTATTTTAAACCTCAAACCATGATTTCAGGGGGTTGTACCTTGAATATTATGATAGAAAATACATAATTCTTCATGTATGAGCTATTAGAGACTTAATATCCAATTTATTTTAAGTTTAGGCCCTTTTCTTAGCAAAGTGGTCAACAGCTCTAGCAATTTTGTTCAATAAAACCTTACAAGTTATAACCTTGTTTTTAACTTGCCAAATAGATTTCTTATCTGTATTGTTACAGTAATTACATATTAGCTTTTTTTATCTCTCTATCATGTATAGTTCAAGAGATATAAGCTAAAAGCCATGAATGTATGCACTTATCATGAAAGTGCATATATTCAGCTTAATTCCTTAAGTATTAGCTTTATAGATATGAAATAAAATTTTTTTATGTGTATTTTTTCATGGAGAATCCAATGGTGCAAATTATTTACATGTTTTTTCATTAGTTTCTGAGATAAATAATAGCTTATGTGTTTTTGTGGCATTTTTACTTATTACTCATTAGGTATTGACTTTATAGATATGCCATAAAAATGATATATGTGTATTTTGCCATAAGGAATCTAATGGTGTAATTTATTTCAAATTTCTATTCATTCTATACTAAGTTAATTAAGAATTTATGCCTATGTATGGCATTTTCTTTGCTTTTAAGATAATTATTAAAAGCATAATTACTGTAAATTTTCTTTGTGACCTTTTTGGGTATGTGGTTATATCTCAAAGGCTCACAATATCATTAGTGAGAATTATTAGTACTTAAGACAATAAACTGACTTAGAGTTATTTTCACTTATAGACAGAATATGTGAATCTTGGAAGTATAACTTTTGGTTTTCTTTTTGAGTAAGACTTTCATATTATATAATCCCATATTGTAAATTTTTCATAGCTCTGATATCTATATATAAAAAATATGCCTTGATAATTGCATAATCAATTCTCATAAACAGATGAAAAATCAGGTTTTTTTATTTTTTGGACCATATGATATTCATCTTTCTGCATACCAATTCATATATTACTCTATAAATTTACATTAAAAAAATAATCAATCCTTAATCCATATTTTTGATTTAGTGGCTGATGTGAACATCAGAAAAACCAAGATTATATTTTTAACAACTCTTTCTTTTTTGAGTTCTTGTTACAAAAGTCTTAGGGGGAAGCCTTATCAGTGGAATATAGCTTAAATACCTAATATGTAAATGGTTAATATGGATGTAATCCATATATATGTTTGAGGTTTCAGAAGAAGAAAAATTTGATTCTCATTTATTATTTCATTATCTTAAATCATCTAATTGAGCTCAAATGCTATTTATTTTCTTTTTGAATTTTCTTGCTTCTGTTTTCTAGAAATTTGTGCTTTTGTTTTGAGTTACTTGAATTACAATTACTTTTTCAATTATTCAGATGTATGAAGAGGAATCCATGTTTTTAAAGAATTCAAATTGAATATTAATTTCATTTATTGATAACTAAAGCCCCCAAAATAATATTTTGATTGTATTAATTCTAAAAAATTGAAAGAATTAAAATATTCAGACTCTTTTTAGAGATTATTTTGGCATTTATATCAATTGAACTTCTCTCATAGGTTATTGGGGACACCCTTTTTGTATTATTATCAATTATTATCCAATTACAACTAATACCAATTCCAAATACCTATTTCAAATAATATGCCTTTTCTCATTCCCACATAAATAAATAATTAATCTAATTTTTCTGTGATAATTGAAATCTATTATGATATTGAAACACAATAACTGTAATAAATAAGTTATTTTATGAAATTTATCTCTTAAAGTGTATTCCTTGATATTCTGAGAATTTTCTCATGTTTAATTTAAATTGATAAATAAATACTGCCAAAGAAAAGACTAAAGTGAGGCTCATAATATATTCATAAGGAAGGGTTTTGGAGCTAAATATCTAGCTTATTAAATTGTCCTAACGATAGAATATTTGAACAATCATTTCTCGTCTTTTTTGTATTTATATTTGAGTAAGGGCTTGTAATATTCAATAGGGTGATATGTTGAAAATAAAGGACACAGAAATAAGCTGGAGATTTTTTGGAATCACATTTGAAGTAAACCAAATTTCACTTCAGATTAATGTCAGAAAAGGTTCAAAACATTTTTCAAATCACTTTTTAAAAAGCTCTATTCTCTTATTGACTATTTCTCAAGGACTTTAAATATTTTGATATTTTTGGATGGGAATTTTCGAAAACTTCCAAGTCAGAATCTTTAAAATGCACAAATAGACCATTTTTTCATACATTAGAGTCATTTTAATTCAAATAATGCAGAATATGAACTAATCAATAAAATAGTGATAAAATTTTAAAAATATATAGTTCTTAAAACCCAAAAAAATGTTCTAATCCTTGAAAAATTAAAATAATGCAGTCAATTTAAGGGTTGAACTTGACTGAAAATGATTAAATTTGTATGGATATTTTTAAAATATTTCTTATTTTTTCTAATAAAGAATATGCACAGAGAGCTTCCATATATTGATTGAATTTGCCCTCACTTCTTAAAATCAAACATAATGTTGAGGTCTGTAATGAGGACTACCAGTATTAAATTCATGTCAGAAATTTCCTATTATTATATCACCTCCAACATGCTTTTATCCTAGGTTAGGTAATTTTTTTTATTTCTAAAGGACAAAGAAAAATTAAGAAAGCCAAAAAATATTTAATGAATAATATTTTTTGAAAAAAGGATTCAGCTAAACGTATAATAATAACTGAAAAATCTAATGATAAAAACATTTGTTAAAACCAAGCCATTTCTCTTTTTATTACTTATTGTAATTTTCTTTTTTTCTTTGAATAATAGCAGCAGAAGAAACTCTATTACTCCTGTTATGAAAAAATGATTTTTTCAGGTTATATCCAGCGTTTTTAATATACTTTTATGATTCTATGTTAGTATCTTATATGTCTAATTTTTGTTAATTTCTCTCTTTTTTCAATTCGCCTGATATTTGATCTGTTTTCTTTTCTTTTTTTAATTTTTAAATTGCTTCGAATAATTTTAAACTTTAATTTTGTATTTAAAATTACAGTAGTCACCTTGTGAGGCCTGAGAACTGTAAAACTTTTGGAAATTTTAAACAATTTAACATGACAGGTCCTGATCATGGGCTGATGTTAAATTGTTGACATTTGTCAAGTATCCTACAGTAGTGAGCCCCAAACTCCTAAAATTTTGACTTTCTTCACAAGTTTCATTTTTTTCCAGTAGAATTTTCTGTTATGCATAATTCTTTCCCAATCTATTTTGATCAATAAAATACAGATTGTAAAAAGAATATGGAAAAGTATTTTTTTCCCTTTAAAAATTATAAAAATATATTATTAATAATGAAGCAATTTATTAGCCTGATAAATGAAACAAGGGACTATATAAAGAAAAGAAAAATCAGAATAATTATGAAATTATGAAGATCCTAGTCAATGAAAAATAAATAAGCTTTGAATTTTCTCTTTTTGGAATGAATTTTTGAGAATATGTTTTTTAGAATTTTCTAATTTTCCTTCTGAGGTTACATAAATGTGGTTATGCAAGTCATAAAAATTCTCACATGATTCAGTTTTTTCATGTATTTCTATCAAGTTAAATGATTATCCAATCAAGTAAATGATTGGAGAAATTTATTTCCAAAACATGAATTTGTGTCATTATTCTCTTCAAATTATAAGTAAGATTATCATAGTAAATGTTCTTCTTATGCGTATCACAATCGGAAGGGAGAGAGATTTCATATAGCATAAAACTAGTGTATCCAAAGAAAACTAAACAATGATGGAGATCATGAAGATTCTGTAATATTCCAGTAGCTTGGAATAACCGGAAATATTAACAAACAATTAGACCTTGGGTTTAACATTATTCAGAGGAAGGGTCCAAGCTTATTTTCAAAGGCAAAACCTGCTGTCAAGTGTATCCACTTTGCTCATGATGAGTGCTCAATAGTTTAATTTTTAATTATGTTTAAATATTATATACTCTTGCATTATATTGAATCAAAATTGAATTTCCTTATCTTCTACTTATAAATGAGCCTGAGCACTATTTTTCTTGAGTATAATTTCCAAGTATTCTAAATTTTCCTCTTGATTTGATTTCATTTACCATCTTCCCCTTTTCCATTAAATTGTTTCCATCTCAAAAACATTTCCCGCTTTCTAAGGAAATAAAATAAAATATTTCTGATAAGTAGGAGTAAGAAGCACTCCCTCACCTTCTTCCTGAGAGGTTTCCAATTTTTAATATTGTCAAAATACCAGTGGTTTTCATTTGCTTGTATGTATTTTTGTACTAATATTATCGATATTTCAGGATCTTCTTTTGATGATGAAAATTGAATAACAAAAGAGTCTATAGCCTTTATCTAACAAGATGATTTTAAAGTGAGATAAAGCTGTACTTTCTTTTCATCCCCAGCTCTTGGAATATTAAAAATAAAGTTGGTAAAATGAAATATGAGGTTACCCAAGGTTAGCTTCTATGAATCTTGCACATGTACATTAACATCTATAGATTTCTTTCTCTAAATCAAAGATATATCCAGTTTTTTCATCAATTTACTAATTACCAATTAAGAGATTAGTTAATAGAAAAAAAAAAAATTATTCTTTATTTATTGTTATGTATTGGATACTTTTCAGGCTCATTTTCCATACCTTCAAGAAGAACTATGCTACAGCTTAATTTAAGTATTGACACCCAAATTTATTTGGAAGGGGTATAATCCACTTACAAGCCTCTTTACTAGCCCATATGAATCTAAAGGTAACAAATTGATTTACATTTTTTGTATTTTGGTCTCCTTTTATGTCTATATCTTCTGAGAAACTTTCTTCATTCAGGTATTTTGGCTTCTATAAGCCACTAATCTTCCCATTGGAAGCTCCTGTATCTTACTGGATATCTTCTTTCATTTACTCACCCAAGTATCATTAATTTTAAGAATTTCAGAATATTCTTATAATTACTTTTACTCAACGGTGTTATCTCTGAAGTCTCCTCATTCCTTCAAGTAAATAACTCTTTTTAATACCATATCGAGCTTACATTTGAGCTTAGTTGTTCATTTTTCAATTCTCCTGTTAGCTAAACTTTAAAATCATTTTTCCCATTAATATCTTCAAGTATAATGGAAACTGAAAAATAATCTTTCAAGCTAATTGTATTTTCAATATTCTTAAACACCAAGCTCAAAGCCAATTTAAAGTCCCCTTATCTTGATTGTAGATTCGTGTGGTACTAATAAGAATTTTTAATATTTCCAAAAGCATCATTAATAATAATTTTTTTATTTTTTCTCCCACGGTCAAGTACAAGCTTGAATATGGATTCATTCTATCTTTCATAAGCCAAATACTTTTCTTAAGTGAAAATGTGTAATTCAGTATTATGTCATTTTTATAACATGGCAAGTACTCTTCCTATTCAAAAATATAGAGAAGTATTATAAGAAAATCTTAATTATGATATTAATCTTCACTATTGATGGGTGAAGTCAGAAGAATACTTGAGTTTAATTCAATAGGAGCAAGATCCTCTGATCCTGTTTTCAAGGTATTGACTCATTATTTGAGATAATTCATGTGTTTTAGTACTTTAAGCTTTCAAAAAAGATAATTCAGTAAAAAAAGATTATGTATATTTTTCTATAAGTCTGAATTAAATTTCAGGTCTCTATACTGATAATGTTTTGCAACAATCACAATGATAAAACTGGCTACACCTGACAGCAGGTGTTGCATTTGGAATTTGAAATTGTAGAATTAAGAAATATATTATGAGCATACTTATCTTGATTTCCCCTTTGTTCTAATCTTATTTGTTATTTTTCATAATCTGACTTACAAACATCTTAACCTTTGGGATATTTCTTATGAAATTTTACATATAAAATTCAGCTTCAATATGAACTGACTATCAAGAGCACTTATGGGAACCCATAGAGGAGTAATATTGGAATTGAAACCCATTAATTTTTAATTAAATTTCTGATTAATTGAAAAATGGCTTAGAGAATTTCTAAAAAAATACATAGCTATACCCTACCATTAAAATTCTTGCTCTTATGAAGTCTGTATTTTGTGAAAAATTATATGCCTTATTTTTTCTCCATTTTTTTAGTTGCGTTATGATTAAAATTGAGCAAATCTATAAATATTTATGGGACAGTGTCATTTTAAGGAGAGGCCCACATGAATTTATTATGTATTTAAATAATATCACCCCCATTTCAACATATAAGCTGATTTGGGGGGGCTCTTACACTTTTAATAAGATAATATAAATATTTGAATTTAAATATTAGCATTACTATTACAATAGGGGACGTTTTCATTATAAAATTCCATGGTATAAGCTCAAAATTGCTGTGATCTTCATATAAAAACATGAATTAACAATAGAGTTTTCAATATAAATAATACTCAAAAACACAAGATTATTTAATTTTTCAGGGAATGCAATGTTTCTCTTTCTTGATACCAGTTTGGCTCCACTTTTCATATCATTTTGGTGAAATTACTAACTCTTATTTAACCATCTTGATCTAGTGTATTCCTTGAATATGTGAAGCAAGATCATTCAAGCTCTTATTTCAAGTAAAGAAGCATAGGAGCTGTATCAAGATATAAAATAAATCTGAAATAATGCAAACCTTTTTGTGAAATTTCTGAAAAGGTAATCTTCATCTATCAATGTGGCTAGGTATTCTTTTCAACAATTATCTAATTATTTTAAAACATTTTATCAAGATATCTTTCTATGGAATTCATTTATTTGATTATTTTTGCTGTATTTTATGCAAGTTTTACATTTTAGCTTGAGACTTCTTACTCTTCAATGTAATTTTCAATTATTTGGATATATTGAGAGCTTTCCATGCACTAAAAAAATAAAAGATTGTCTCTGAACTTGATGGGTTGATAAAATTAATTATCTCAAAATATCTTTCTGACTATATCATTGATACAAAATGATAAAATGAGATTTTGGAAACCATTTGGAATATAATTTTCCAGTTTCTCTACATTAAATTTTCCTCATAGCTATAGGGGACCCTTGTACAAACTCTTATTAATACTTTGATTTGAGCTCAAGCAAAAACTCAATATCCGTTGGCAAGAATTAGAAACTGCATATCTATAACTAAATTGAATAATTAAGTGAGTTTCTTTTAAATATTAGGAAGATAATAACAATGCAAAAAAACTTGTATAAATAGGTTTTTTAATAAAATTTCTTTCTCATAACCTATTTATAAAGCTTTTGAAAGTTTTGAGAAGTTTAAATTAGTTTTATATATCTATGCAGTCTAGAATAATAATAAATTTTTAATGTTCAGTGGTTGCTAAAGCTTAGTTTAAAATGCTATATATGAAGTTCTTTCAATTTTTTTGCCAAAGAATAGGAGAATATTTCTTTTTTTCTTTTGTATTGTTTTTTTATTGAAGTCTTAAAGTATTTATCAAATAATAATTTTGAAGAGGTAAGCCACAGGGGCAAGCTGAAAAATTTCGGGAAGTAAGCTTTAACTGGCACAAATATCACTTCAGAGCCATTTCCAATTAAAATCAAAAGATGGTCTTAATCATTTTTTAAGTATTGACTTTTAATAAAAAAGGATTCTCAAGGGATTGAATGTTTTTATAGTACTTTTTATGGATATTTGTGGAAAGTGTATTTGAAGATATCTTTAAGACTACAGAGGCATTTATTTTGAAAATAAATGGATCAATTATTTAAGTAAATAATTAATCATGTGCTTTGATCGATGAAAATATTATAAAAGTTTTCAAAATTCCTTTTTTCAGAATTAAAGAAACTTTCCTTGGATGTTTCGGAATAATAAAAATACTTTTAATTATAATATTGAAAATATTTGGGCAATATTACATGGAAATAAAGCTTTTTGAGACTTTTTTTTAGAAAACCCTCTTTTGTATGGACAGATAGTACTTAAATCTTCAGTCAACTAATCCTTCTTTCTTTAAATAAAGAAAAATGTCTTAATATTTAATTTTTTTTATAATAATTATATTGAGCTCATATACTCCTAATGGTGTTGCGTAATTTTTTTGTAACATATATATCCCTTAATCTTAATGTTGAATATGCAAATATAAACACAAAAACTGCAAAGAATATCTCAAAAATCATTTTTGAACAAAGATTTTGAATAAAATTCTGGGGCTCATTGAAGAAAATACGGGATAGAAGAAATAGTTGAAAATGTGCTGCACTTCTTTCTATTATTAAAATAAAGAGTTTGTTTGTATTTGTTAAATAAAATAAGTAGCAAAATATTTCTTTCTGATACTCAAAAACCTTGTTTTTCAATGCTTTTCCTTCATTTTTTGGGTTCTGTTAGTCCCCTTTATGGTGATGTGTTATTTTGAGTACTTGATCAATCTTTTTTTGTGTTTTTGTTTGATTTTTCCTAAGTTTCTTTTTTATGTTATTAATTGGCTCCAACTTAGTTTTATGTTTTTTTTGTAATTAAATAACAGTGAGAGGCCTTGTAAGGCCTGCAGCTGTCAATTAATTCACAGAGGTCAAATGTGCTACAGTACAGGACCTGTAATATTCACTAATGTAAATTTGTTGACGATCATTGACAAATTTGCAGTAGTGGCCATCAGAGGGCCTGTACTGTAATTTCCTATTTAAATTGCAAATCTTCCCCAGTGGCAAGGGATGTACTATATAAATCCCAGTACTTCTATTCATCACTAATTAATAATACTCTAAAACAAGAAAGAGTAAGGAATTCCCTTTTAAAAAATAAGAATTTCAGCCTTAATCATAAGAATTGATAAAGCTTATTGATGAGCCAATGTGATCAGAAAATGGAAAAAACTTCAGAAGATTTAATAAATGAATAAGAAAAGAATTTCAGCTTTTTGGGAATTTTTTTTTGAAATTAATTTGAAAGAACTCATTTGTTCCTTCTGACATTACAGGAGTTCAACCTGTTAAAATGAACAATATCCAAAATCCAGTTTCTTCAGAGCAAGATTCAGTGTTAAACAGCTGAATCTGAGATTTGGACCAAAATTTTAGAGACAAAATAGGAAATAATATTTCCATAAAGTGATAATAAGTAAAAAATAAAGAAAAATATAAGGCTTTATTCATTTTTAAGATTGTATTTATTTTCTTTTGCCATGCAAAGGATGGAATTATCTAAAATTAAAATACATTTGTAAATCCAATTTTTTTTATCATGAAGAATTAAGATTAAAATATGAATGGAAAATACTTTCATATAAAATGCCATATATTTACTATATTCAATTCACAAAGGAAAGAAAATCTTGGTAATTTTGGAATACCCTAGTGGCTTAGAATAACTTGGAATAATAACAAAAATTGAAATCCTGGGTCTAACCCAATTCACAGAAAGGTTCCAAGCTCAGTCTAGGATGGATCCAAGCTTATTTCCAAATTCAACACCTGCTGTCAGGCGTAGCCATTTTTCTCATGGTGAATGCAGTATGGGATATTACTCTGTTCTAAACTGACATAGATTTATCCATATATTTATAATCTTTATGACATGCTAATGATATAGGTGCATAAATCTATCTATCAGCTATGAAAATAAACTCATTATAGCTTTTATCTATTACAGGGGGTAAGGCTCTAAGCCGGTCCATAGTGACCACTTGAAATGCTGTAATTGGCTCTTGAATATAAATCCTAAAGAAAAATGGTTTCTCAGTAGCATTATGGTTATTTTGGTTTATTACGTTTCTATTAAAGTACTCCATAAAATACTTTATCTATTATGGTCACCAACAGCAAAATTTAATTCCTCCAATTTTTTTATCTTCAGAAAAAATTGCATAATGTAATATATTATGGTACTCAGAAAATTTTGGCTTGATAAAAATGATACTGAATAGAACCATAAAACATTTTTATCTTTATCTATTATATATTACACCATCAAAAATATTAAATCCACATCGATCATAAGGACTTTTGAATATTTCATCTAAATAGCTGGCTGAAGCTACATATTTGAAGTCTTTATCAAGAAAATCTTTAAAGAGTTGAAATTCTTTAGACTTCTTATATCTTTCTATAGCCTTTTCATAGAAATCTTTCCCTATATATGCTATATTGATTCCTTCAATGAGGAGTTGAGGCTGTTCATATCTATCTACATAGGAATTATTTCCAGTTGAACTAGATAATTGAAATCTAATTAAGCAATTTTAATTCTTGTGAGAACATTCATTTTTTTACTAAGGTCATATTACCTCCTCGCTATGGTATAGGTATATTCCATTTTAAAATGTGCATTTTGTAAGTTTTCATTCTGAAAAGAGGATTCAACCACATTAAATTCAGTAATGAATTCAAAAATACTTCTACCAATATAATAATGGATTCTTTAAAGCTAACATACAATAAAAATGAGTTTCATTTTAATTTTGAAATATCTTGCATCTGTGGCCTTAAATTTTGATCAAATAAATAAATTGGGGCCCTCGTAGTGCATGTACCTAATGATTCTTACTTGATAGAGCCCTGCACTTGGACAATCGCCAGATTCATGTATGTAAGGTTTGAATAAAATATTCCAATGATTACACACAAATATTTGTGCCTTTCTCATTGCGTATTTTATTTGGCCATATGCCCAAAACTTTATTGGTAATCTCAACGACTTTCTGTTGGTCACATACTCTACACAATCATTTAGATAAGATTAAGAAATCTTTGAGTGCCTTTATGTAATCTCTTAAAAAATTCAAAAATGAGATAATATCTGTTCCAGAGCTCTAATTTTCGAAAATAATACACTTTCTCAAAAAAATAAATTCTCACTCCAAAAGCCCTCTCATTTCCTAATGGAGATCTTTCTCAATGTAACTTTTGGATACATGTGCAAAGGATAATGAAATAAATATACATGATCATTTTAATTTTAGATTCATCATTAGGAAATATTGTATCAATCATTCATTGGTAGTGTGAAGGCTCATTTCTACTACCAAGTTAAATCACCAGGTATTAATAAAATACACAATTCTCAATTATTCTCAGAAGCTTCCTTTAATTAGACTTTGAACATTTTTGATTTGAACCTTGAAAAAATCCATTTTAGTGAAAATGTTCTTTTCAGAAATATGAATAACATAGTCAAAGATTCCATGCATTTTATACCTTTTCTGGGTGGCGTAGGAATTAGGTTCTCTGATATATTTTAAGGTGTGGATATGAAACTTTGATTAAAAATCAAGTACTTTTCCTGTCCTCAAAATTTGTATAAGGTAAAAATCAATTAAAAATAGTAAGAAATATTATTTTTAAGAGAAAACACGCCAATTTTATCGTTTATAGCTTTATTAGTATAAAACAATAATATTTTAAAGATTTATTGTTTTACTAAAAATAAAAATTTATCCAAAAATACTCTACAAGAGATATTTAAGGCTACAAAAGAAATTTCTTCAAGAGCAATTTCAATTGGAATCAATTGAGCAAGGAACTGCAAGCAATTAATTAAAGAACAAAGTCTTTAAGAGGAATATTAAAGAGAAAACATGCCCAAAAGTTACCAGAGTGAATTTGGAGACAAAGTGACAAAGTTTACAGTAATGAAAGATGCTTTAATTCACTTTTAGGGTGGTTCAGGGGTAAAAATGATTATAAGAGTTACAAACAATGATTATAATGATTTTTTCACGTGGTTAAAAGGTTTGAAATTATTCAAGAAAGGTGTTTGGAATCTTTTATTGATTGGTTTAGCAATGTTTAAACTAATTATAAAAAGGAAAAGATTCTAAAATGAAGAGACAAGTGGGGCAAAGAAGACATTCTTTTATAGCCATCAATTTTCTTACTCCAAAAGTAAAATTTACTCTTGTCAGTCGTGAAAAACAGTCTGACAACAGAAAAGCCAATTATGGCATCATTGAACCCTGGTTTAGACCAAAAAGGGATGGTTTAAGCGATTTTAGACCCTTAAATCAGCCATTACTGTAGCAATACCTGGTCTAGAGCCTTCAAAACACGTCAGAATGTTTGTAAGAGACGTAGAAACCAGTTAAAGCTGTTTTACTATGATTGTTTTATCTTAAGGGTAGTTTTACCCTCTTGGCAACAGCTAAAACTACCCCAGTTGGTATCAAACCCTCATCATCAATTGAGTCCACAGACCCTGTAGCTCAATTCCAGGCCAAAAGTGATGAACCTTTGAGTGAATTTTGACACCACATGCCTGCCAGCAACGATTTTGGGGGTCCAGCTCCCCCTTAGAGCTGGAGTTCCTTTTCCCCCCAAATTTAATCTTTCCAATTTATTTTTCCTTTAATTCCTCATCGTGTATTATACTTATAGTTTACATATGTAATTCAATTGAGTTGTAAAGTCCAATACAGTAGTAATTGATACCTCACATGTAAATCAAAGTTCACTTATGTAATACACGCGCACATTTTGACATTTCAACTGAATTCAACTGAAAATACTTTAATTCCTCATAACTTCTAAAATATACACAACAACTCAATTTTAACACAAATTTTGGTTTTTAACACTCCTTGTGATTTGAATTAAATTAAAGTTTTGAGGATTTTACAATTTTCATACAGAAAATACTAAAAACTTAATTTAAGCTTATTTAGAGTTCAGTTACAAAATTTTCACTCAGAGGTGACCCCACTTGATTTTTTATGAGGAATCCAATGGTGAAATAATTTTTGTATGTTTATTTATTGAATGAAAAGTTGTGATACTTTTTATTTAACTTTTTGCCAAATTTATTTATTTTTTTACAATTTCGTTAAAAATTCATTTTTACTTAATTTTTTCAAGTATAAATGTAATTTTATAATTTCAAAATTCAATGTAATTTTATTTGTAAATTGTAATTAAATTTTTAATTTTGAATATAATTTTATATTTATATTTTGATTTTCATTTTAATAATATAAATAAATTTATTTCATTTATATTTAAATGTTAATTTTGTATTTGTGGTCTTTTGGGTATATGAAATTACCTCTAAGGCTCACATTCCCTCCCCCTAAAAAAGAATATTACTTTGTAATATTGGTATTTCTAGTGCGTCTGAATCTCCTGAGGAGTTTGGTAGCTTCTGATATATCTTTTTCTTCTAACCATTGATCTTCACAAGTTGGGTCACTGTACCTAACAAGGTATTCCCTCACTTTTTTGGTTCTTAATTTTCTTTCTTTAAGAACTTTGGTAATTTTCTTAGTACCAGATGTCTCAATAGGAGGTATAACTTGGGGAATCCTATTCCTCAAGGGAAATTTCTCAGCATCACTAGATTTATATGGCTTTATCAAGCTCACTGGAAATGTAGGATTCTTCAGATAACTCTACTTCAACAGCATTTTCTCCATGTAGGGCTTTAATAACAAAAGGTCCTGCAAAGGAGTCTTTCACATTTTTACATCCTTTGATGTTATTGAAGTTAGTGGTGGATACAAGAACTAGGTCCCCCACTTTGAAATCTGGAGTTGCATGTGATTTATCCCATTTGTCTTTAGCATATGAAAAAGAGTCCTCCATGCATCTTACTGCATGCTTTCTAGCTTTGTCTAGCATTCCTTTGAAGCTAGCAGCTGTGGGATGTATTTCAATGAAATCTTTCCTCAAGGAATCTTGGGGTAACTTGGGGTTCCATCCTTTTTCTAGAATAGCAGGAGTTTGATTGGTACTGGCATGGATTGATGTTTTGTATGCTAATTCCAGTGCTGGCAACAGAGTACACCTGTCATTGGTAAATCCATCCCAATCTTTGAATTCAAGGCCATATGCACAAAAGCTTCTCACCATGTCCTCTAAGGTTTGGATCATCCTTGCAGCCAGGCCATCAGTTTGTGGGTGGTAGGCTGTAGAGAAAGACAGTTTAGTGCCAAATAATTGGTGAAGATTTGTCCATAGTGCTGAAGTGAATTTGGGATCCCTATCAATAATGATATTTGTATATAGCCCAGTCCATGACACTACTCTATTCCATATCAGAAGAGCTGTATCGATGGCTGTATCATCCTTGTGACATGGTAAAAAGGTTGGAGTTTTACTGAATCTGTCCACAATTACTAGGCAAGCATCATAGCTTCTGTCTCCTCCTGGTGGTAGGCCAGTCACCCAATCCATATGGACAATTTCTCAAGGTCTGCTTGGTTCTTGGATTTTTATCATATTTCCAAGTCTCTTGCCAGTGGATTTATTTGCCTTTCGGCATCTGTCACAGGTTTTGCAATACTCTGCAACATCTTTCTGCCACATTGGCCCGCATATGCAGGTCTTTACTTTCTCTCTTGTTCTGTCTTCAGACAGATGTCCTGAAAAGGGGCTATCATGGCATTCTTTCAGTACAAGATTGATTAATGACCTGTCCACAACTGTCATGACACATGTGTGCTTGGTCCTGTGGTAAATTATACCATCCAGTAGGTGAAATCTTCCTTCATTATAAGATTTCTTCCATACTTCATCCAAGGCATGTATTAGAGAGTTGTCTTTGTTGTCTTTGTTAAGTAATTGGCATAAGTTGCTACAATTATTATCTTTAGTGTAGCTATTTCTGACTTCTTCAAAGAAGGTGGTGTTCAAGTCTGTAACACTTATTCCTTCTATTGGGATCTGTGGTGAATCTTCTCCTGGAACATAAGCAGGATTATCAATATTATTTGGTAATGGCCATCTTCTCAGTCCATCTGAATTCTTATGAATATTTCCATCCTTATGAACAATAGTCATATTGCCCCGTATTGTTGTATGGCTATTCGCCATCTGAGCATATGCCTGTTGGGTGTTTTCATGTTTAAAAGTGATTTGACAGCTGTATAATCTGTCATCACCTCAAAACCACATCCCTCTAAGAAGTAGTTTAATTTCTCCAAGGCCCAGACAAGGCATAGACATTCCATTTGACTTGCTCCATATCTGGCTTCAGTTGTTTTGATTTGCCTGGATATGAAACATATGGGTCCTTCTACAGGTTTATCATTTATGATCTGAACTTGGTGAAGTGCAGAACCTAGTCCATCCCCTGAGGCATCAATATAAAATTTGAAAGGTTATTTAAATTCTGGCATCAGTAAGAGTGGAGCAGTGGTCAAGGCCTCTCTTAAAGACTCAAAAGGTTTGACTCTGTCAACAGTCATTTCAAATACTGTGTCTTTGTCACACAATTTATAAAGTGGTCTTGCTATGGATGCAAAATCTTTAATGTGTTGCCTGTAATATCCTGCAAAACCTAAGAATGACTGAATTTCCTTCTTATTCTGAGGCATGGGTTTTAGAAATACTTCTGCAACTTTGTTTTTGTCAATTCCAAGGGACAAACCAGATACAATGTGTCCTAGTGCTTTAAGTTCTTTAAATCCAAAATGACATTTATTCAAGGAGATTTTCATGTTTACTGATTGAATTTTTGTCAAAGCTCTGGACAATCTGTACATGTGCTCCTCCCAAGTTTTGGAACAGACACTAATGTCATCAATGTAAATGATTAACCATCCCTCTGAGAGTTCTTCAGGGAAGATTTCATTCATCATTCTTTGGAAGTGTGAAGGTGCATTTTTGATACCAAAGGGCATCCTCAAGTATTCATACACTCCACAATGAACAATAATTCTGAAGTATTTTCTTGCTCTTGGTGTCACCAAATTTTGATGGAATCCTTTAAGGGCATCCATAGTGGTTATATACACTGCTTGAGATATTTGAGTGGGGGCAATTTGGATTTTTGGTATTGGGTATCTGTCTGGAACAGTGTAAGTGTTCAGAGCTCTAAAGTCCCCAACCATTCTAGATTTTCCATTATTCCATGCCACAATGACTGGTGTAGTTATTTCTACTTCTTCATTGTGGCCTATTTTTCTTATTAAACCAAGGTCCAGAAGTTCTTTGATATGAATTTCTAGAGCTTCTCTTGATTTTGGACTTGCTGGATATGCAGGTCTTTTTAAGAGCGGTTGATAAGGTCTCTCAATGTTAAGAATGATGTCAACTTCATGACCAATAATTGCTCCTAGAGGTTATTTTTCTGAACCAAATGCTCCTCTGTGGTCATACAAAAGGGAAGAAAGTTCATTTTCTTGTTTATCAGTCAGATGAAGGCTTATTTCAGCCTCATTTAACTGTTCAGACTTGAATTTTGCTAACTCTAAGTTGACTGGTGATACTTTGTTTACTGTAATTTGTCTTTTAAATGGTAAAAAGGAAAATCTTTGGTGCTTATTGTCTCCAATAGTAAAGTATCTGTCTTTGTTGTTATGCAAATCTATCCCATACATGATTAAATAGTCATTTCCCCATATAAAATGGGTTATAGAGCAATTTTCCATAACAACAAATTCAACTGTGATTCTTGAATTCCCATTAATGTGTGGGAATATGACATTGGTCTCAAAAATTCCTAATGCTTTCGTTGGATTACTTGCACTATTGAATTTTATACCATCAATTAGTAATAATTGGTCTTCAAAATTTGGCACACAAGTCTTAAGAAAAGATTTTCCAACACAAGAGAAGAAGGCACCTGAGTCAAGAAAGATTTTAGTGGGCTTATTGTCAATCACCACTTCTGTTATACAGGAGTTACCAGCTGTATAACCTTTCTCCCTGTTTTGTTTTGTTTTCATAAGTTGTGCATCTTGAACTTTTGATAAATCAAGTTGACCATTGCTCAATTGTGGCAAGTGGGAATAAGATTCCATGATGTCAAAAGTGGAATTGATATTTTCTATATCTTTTGAAGATTCAGAAAATATTTATGACTTATCATCTGAATTTTGTTCAATTATGTCATCTTTCTCAACATCAGGTTCCGTTTCAATATCAATTTCATTGATTTTTCCCTTCTTTGGACATGTATTGGCTAAATGGGTGGTGCTTTGGCAAATATGGCACTTTCTGACTGTATTTGCAGATTTATACTTCATATTATTAGAATTTTCTTTGGGGTTTTTGTCCACAGAATCTTCTCAAGGTGTATTAAACCTTGTTTTGAGATTCACCCTACTAGAACCAATTTTGGTTCTGGTGGTTACTTCTTCTAATATATTGATAATATCCTCTGCTGAAGATTGTTCAGTAGTCCTGCTTTTGATAGCATGCTCTAAGTCACCTTCACATTGTCTCAGAATTTTTCTATGGATCATAAGTTCTGACATGTCAGGATATAATGCTGTTAATCTGTCTTTTTGTTGGCAAAACCATGGTAAAGCTTTGTCTTTATCAGCATTAAATTTGGCAGATTCCAAGGCTGTTTCAACTTTAAACCTCCAAGCATCATTTTCCAATTTGTTGATGATTTGGGTTTTCCACCAAGTTCAACTCTGGTGTCCATGTGCTTGTCTTATTTTTATGTACCATCTGTGAGCTGATCTGGTAAACAAGGTGTTAAATCTGGCTGTTACCAATCTGTCTGGTAATTCAAAATCCTCTTTGATCATGTCAATACCTCTAATGAATTCCATATGGTCATACTCTCCTTCACCACTGAAGTGAGGCCATTCCTTAAGTTTGGGAACTTCTTTCAAGAGTGCTTGGCCCATTGATGGCTCTAAGTTATGAAAAGAAGTAGAAAATTCATTTTTTAACTGTGGATTTTCAATATCCAATACTTGTGGATTGGGAATCCTTGCATCTTCATTTTGATTCAGAGGTGTAGAAATTCTTGGTAAAGTGTTTAGCAGTTGTTCAATATCATTCATTTTACTGTTGTTAAACCTTTGTGATTTCTTAATGCATGTTGCAAGTTTTGTATAGAGTTTATGAAATTCTTTTTATGATCATCCTCTTTATATGTTAGCCCATTCCATAATTCTGTTTGTTTAGTATTATCAGATATAACTTCATTTAACCTTATTGTAAATTTTGATAATTCCTCTCTTGAGGTATCAAAATGCTTTTTCAGGGAAACTATATTTGTCTTTACTTCAGCAAATGATTTTGAAATATCATCAAGAGCTTTTGTATTATCTTCTTTGATAGTGCCTATGGTTTGTTTTATTCTTGTTTCAATTATGTCATCAATATTGAATTTAGAATATTTGTCTGTTAACTCTTTAATAATAGCAGATGGTTCATTTATCTTGATGCCAAAAGAATTATCATTATTGGAAGTTTTAATTGTTCTTAAAACTCTTTCAAAGCATTTAAGTGTATAATTTATTTGGCTCAGACTCAAGTTATTTGTTTTAAGATTGTCACAAATTGATGTATTTTTATCAGAAAGATGACTTTTTACGTCATAAATAGCCTTATACAACTCTGGAATACAATCAAAAGTATCAGAAATCATTTTTGATATTTTAATTTGGCTTCCTCCTTCTTTTGTAATTCCATCATGGTTATGGCCATCTGAAATACATTTTCCATGGCATCCTGTTGAATCTTTGGTATTCTGTAGCCCTGGCTGTAAGGCTTTGGGGCTGGTGCCTTCCCTTTGCCCTTGTTTGGAGTTTGTGGCTGATTTTTCACGTGGAAATTGCTTCTGCTGGCCACTGGGGCTGCTTTTGGCACTGGTTTGGGTGGTGGAGGGTTGTTTTCCCTCCATTATAGTGTCAAAAGCATCATGTTTTTCTTCTCCATCAATGGATGCCATCCATTGAGCAATTTGCAAGTATTGGGATGGCCCAGGAATTTTCTCACAGTCAGGTAAGAATTCATGCATTTCTTTCACAGATCTGCAAGGATCTGGTACTCCTTGAGCTAAAGTGCATTGTTGTATGCACTGTGGCTGGCTTTGTATATGTCTGCAGAGGCTTGTTGTGGCGGTGTCAGCTCTTTTTGAAGGTAAAATGGTATTATCAGCTTCAGAATGACCCATTTTAGTTGTTTGGAAGTCATAAACTGACCCTTTTCCTTCTGTACCTGATTGGCCTCTGCCATAATCACATCTATTACCTTTCTGGGAGCTGATTGAGGGGTTATAGCTGGCTCCTGACCTGGTTGAAGGCATAATTATGGTTAAAAAGGCTTAAAATAGTAATTTTGTGTCAAAAAACTTATTTCCAAGTTGACTACTTCAGAAGAGATTGGCTCTGGATGAATGTTCTGAGTCACAATAATAGTACTATTATCTTCAGAATTAACAGTACTGGCAGGAATAATCCTGGTTACTGTTGAGGCTGTTTCAGTGTTTTCTTGTCTTACCACGTTGTCAGACACTAAAATTAATGAAAAGCCAATTAATTAAGTAAAAAAAAGGTTATTTCAAAAAAGAAATAAAAATATAAGCCTCACTTATAATATGAAAAAAATTATTTTTTATGGATTTTGTGAATTATAAGTATTTTTTGTATGTTTTCAAATTTTTCAATATAAGAAAAAAGGATTAAAAAAGAGTAAAAAAATATGTCACAGGTAAAATATCATGGCTGGGCCCCCAAATGTAAGGTGTGGATATGAAACTTTGATTAAAAATCAAGTACTTTTCCTGTCCTCAAAATTTGTATAAGGTAAAAATCAGTTAAAAATAGTATAAAATATTATTTTTAAGAGAAAACACGCCAATTTTATTGTTTATAACTTTATTAGCATGGAAAAAATAATATTATAAAGATTTATTGTTTTACCAACAATAAAAATTTATCCAAAAATACTCTACAAGGGATATTTAAGGCTACAAAAGAAATTTCAATTGGAATCAATTGAGCAAAGAACTGCAAGCAATTAATTAAAGAACAAAGTCTTTAAAAGGAATATTAAAGAGAAAACATGCCCAAAAGTGACCAGAGTGAATTTGGAAACAAAGTGACAAAGTTTACAGTAATGAAAGATGCTTTAATTCACTTTTAGGGTGGTTCAGGGGTAAAAATGATTATAAGAGTTACAAACAATGATTATAATGATTTTTTCACGGGGTTAAAAGGTTTAAAATGATTCAATAAAGGTGTTTGGAATCTTTTATTGATTGGTTTAACAATGTTTAAACTAATTATAAAAAGGAAAAGATTCTAACATGAAGAGAAAAGTGGGGCAAAGAAGACATTCTTTTATAGCCATCAATTTTCTTACTCCAAAAGTAAAATTTACTCTTGTATGTCGTGCAAAACAGTCTGACAACAGAAAAGCCAATTATGGCATCATTGAACCCTGGTTTAGACCAAAAAGGGATGGTTTAAGCGATTTTAGACCCTTAAATCAGCCATTACTGTAGCAATACCTGGTCTAGAGCCTTCAAAACACGTCAGAATGTGTGTAAGAGACGTAGAAACCAGTTAAAGCTGTTTTACTATGATTGTTTTATCTTAAGGGTAGTTTTACCCTCTTGGCAACAGCTAAAACTACCCCAGTTGGTATCAAAACCTCATCATCAATTGAGTCCACAGACCTTGTAACTCAATTCCCCGCCAAAAGTGATGAACGTTTGCTTGAATTTTGACACCACACGCCTGTCAGCAAGGACTTTGGGGGTATAGCTCCCCCTTAGAGCTGGAGTTCCTTTTCCCCCCCAAATTTAATCTTTCCAATTTATTTTTCCTTTAATTCCTCATCATGTATTATACTTATAATTTACATATGTAATTCAATTGAGTTGTACAGTTCAATACAGTAATAATTGATACCTCATATGTAAATCAAAGTTCACTTATGTAATACACGCGCACATTTTGACATTCCAATTGAATTCAATGGAAAATACTTTAATTCCTCATAACTTCTAAAATATACACAACAACTCAATTTTAACACAAATTTTGGTTATTAACACTACATGTGATGTGAATTAAATTAAAGTTTTGAGGATTTTAAATTTTCATACAGAAAATACTAAAAACTTAATTTAAGCTTATTTAGAGTTGAGTTACAAAATGTTCACTCAGAGGTGACCCCATCTGATTTTTTATGAGGAATCCAATGGTGAAATAGTTTTTATATGTTTATTTATTGAATAAAAAGTTATAATAATTTTTATTTAAATTTTTTCCAAATTTATTTATTTTTTTACAACTTTGTTAAAAATTCATTTTTACTTAATTTTTTCAAGTATAAATGTAATTTTATAATTTCAAAATTTAAAGTAATTTTATTCTTAAATTGTAATTAAAATTTTAATTTTGAATATACTTTTATATTTATATTTTGATTTTCATTTTAATAATATAAATAAATTTATTTTATTTATATTTATATGTTAACTTTGTATTTGTGGTCTTTTGAGTATATGAAATTACCTCTAAGGCTCACATATATCCTACCATCCTTGACTTTATATTTTTTAAAGGGATAATGAAAGACTTTTTGACCTTCACTTATTCATTATTTCAGCTCTTCCCCAGTAATTAAAGCTTCATTATCTCACATATATGTGTTTTGAATTATTCTCTATATAATGGGATATATTGAGAATAGGCTCTTATTGAAATTGAAGGGTAAGTTGTTTCCAAAGTCAGCAAAATTTCTACTTAATTTCCTTTTATGGCACCTATCAGTTAGTTCTCAGAACAAAAAGTGCATTTTCATTGAAAAAATTTGTGAAAGATATCTTACTTCATAATTTTGTTTATCCACGAAGTGGTTTTACACAAAGGTTTCCTTATTTAAACTCTTCATATGTTTCACTAATGGAAGTTTCTACTTTTCTGAGGGGAAAGGATATTTCCTAATTTCCTTTATTGTATTATAAAGGCTTTCTTATTCATATCATTACCTTGAATACTTAAATAATTATCCCCCAGTATAAACTCTTTTATGTATGATTATTCATATTTTACTATTATACTTCCTACATGAGGAGGGTATATGATTTTTGTACCAAAAAGCCACAATGACTACATATTTTACTGTGACTACTTAATATGATTTCTTCAATTGGAATTATATTACCCTTCTATTGAGATCATATATTATTAAAATCATCCTTTCCTAAACAAGTGAAATAAGAATCTAAGACAAGATTTATCTTGGATTATCTTTTTAATCACAATATTAGTGATACATTATAATCATGAAATATATACTTTACCTATAGAAGACTTTTATTTCTATATTTCCCATCTTGGACATTTATAAAATTTATAAATTTCTCACTTTAATCTATAAAGTGGTTATGTACCTTCGTAAATTCAAAGAATTCATAAATCTTTATTTTATATAAATACAATTGTACTTCCTCTTATGAGGGTATTTAATATTTTGATTGAATTTTTTTCATAATGGCCACTTGAAGCCTCCTACTCATTTAAATATAAACTCCATTTAATCTTGAACTTTTAGTGAAATTTTTTTATAAGTGATTTTCACTGAAGAATATATGGAATTGCAAAAGAGCTCTGTCAATGGGTTGATTATGTTTTTATTTATAAATTCATTTTCCACCATATGTTTAATCTTCTTGGGGTTTATTCCAGTTGTTCACGTTTTTTCCTCTGGCTTTGATATCCTTTAAGTAATTAATATTATCATTATTGGATAATGTCTCTATAAATCTTCTTTATATAGCATTACCAAGGTAATCACCACATTTCCTTAATACCCTTTTATGTATCATTCTTCCAGATTTATTTAGATTAATAAAAGAAATTTTCTATTTCTTTCCAAGGGACCAAGACAATCTTCTGTCTCTTTAAAAGAAAAATATGGCTTCTTTGAAATAGTTGAACATATCTAATGTCCAGGAGTTCTTATCTCATTTTGAAACAATCTTATGTTCCCACTAATTCCAATATTTTTTGAAATATTCTTTCCTCATCTTACAATACCATTTTCTTCTGATTGTATAGTCAATTAGTAAATTCTGGAATAATTTTTTTTACAATTTATGTTAAATTCTCCTTAAATTATTTCCATTATTTTAGAAACCTTATGTGGTTATATTCACCTTCTCCATCGAATGTAGGCCACTCTTCCATTCTGTGAAATTTATTTACAATCTTATACTGTCTTGAAAGCTAATCTTTGCTCTACAAAGTTACATTATCAATAATTAGCTTTATATATTATTTTACTTATTGTATTTACTTATAAAAATTTTCTAATTTATATTGAAGAAGAAATTAATTTTGGCCGGCTTAATTTTTCAAGCTCTGTACTTGTTCTCTTAATTGTCTCAAATTTTTAGTCATAAAAGAATTATAACTATCATCTTCTTCATTATTGAATTTTATGCTAGATTCTACCGCCTCACTATTATTTCTCAAGGACAAATTATTCTTCTTTTTAATATTTTCCAGAACACTAATGGTATTTTGGGCTTGTTTTACATATAATTTTCTTCCAATTTATGTTTTGACTTCTTCATGTTTCTGATTCTTGAAAAATAATATTATAAAGATATTTCTGAGATGGAGCAATTCTTAAAAAATTAATCCATTGAAGAATTATTTGAATATTCTTTCCTCTTATTTTTTTCAAGTTCCATCAGAATTCTTCCCATGTTGGGTATATTGTTGATTATATGATAGCAAAGCAATGACAAAGATGATAATAATAATTCTTATTCTTTTTATTTTATTTTATTCATTTCATATTATCATGTATCAAGTTACAACAAAGTACTGTCTCTTTAAAAAATAAAGAGTAAAGTACTTTTTAGTGAAATACGTACAATAAGAGAACAAACAGAAGTACTTTTACTTTTGTTCAATGAAAAGTATGAATAGCAAAAGGAGAAAGCACCATTTCAACGGTGAAATTCTATAACATACCCCCTCACTGTTGAGACAGTGCAAGTTAGAATGAAATTGACGGCTCATCTTCATCATGATGAGCTATGAAATATGTTGGTCTTTTTTCAGGATATTTCTTCCAGCATTATTCTTCAATGTGACTCTTCATTTTGCATAAACTTCAGATTTTTTTCTTTTGTTTATTTTAACATAGAGTGCAGTTGTGGCTTCACTGTTCTCTTCATTCAATTTGAATTTCTTGACAACATGATTAAAATAGTAAGACAAAGTGTTGGGATACAACCAGTAGATCTTTGTCTCTGGGCTCACACAACCAAGAAGTACAACAAAGTGCTGTGATACAGCCAGTAGGTCTTTCCTCTGGGCTCTATCAGCCAATCCTGGGATACAGCCAGTAAGTCATTTTCCTCTGGGCTAACACAGCCAAGACAAGTATGACCATAAGAGATGCTGGTATGCAGACAGTAGGTCATTTTCCTCTGGGTTCACACAGCCAAGTCAACAAGAAGGATAAAGACGATGAATATAATACTTCAAACAAAAAGGTTTCCAATTGCTGAGAAATTGGTACTGATAATGTGTTGAGTACACAATAGCAAAGCAACAACAAAAATGATAATATTAATTCTTATTCTTTTTATTCTTATTTTATCAATTTCATATTATCATGTATCAATTTAAAACAAAGTACTGTATCTTTAAATACTAAAGAGTATAGTACTTTTTAGTAAAATAGGTACAATAAGAGAACAAACAAAAGTACATTTACTTTTGCTTGATGAAAAGTACAAATAGCAAAAGGAGAAAGCACAGTTTCAACAGTGAAATTCTCTAACATATATTATCCATGGCTTTTTTTCTTTCTTAAAAAATAATGAATTTCAATTTTTAGTATTTTTCCACTTCTTTTTTCCTTCCCGTTTTTTTGATTTCTTTTGTAATTTTTAATGGGGGATTACTAGCTTTTTTGGAGCTTGTTTAGGTGGCTTCTTTCTTTTGGAGGCTTGGTTTTTCTTTGAGCTAAATATTTCTCTTTTTTGTTAGATAAGATTCACTTTTTTCCAAAGAATTATTTATCTTTCGGAATTGATGTTTTCAAGATATGGTTGTCCATACTAAGAAGCTCCTGGTTTTCCTCTTGGCCAAAGAGTCTCTTTATGTAAAGATAGGATTTTATTTTCCCTATTCAAGGTCTTCTGATAATCTCCCATAATTTCTCTTTTTATTTCATAAATAAGCTCTTGTACTGAGGATAGTAAATTCATTCTCCTGAAACCTGGAAACAAATTCAGGAAATATAGCAATAATAGGGGTTATTCAAGATTCTGAACTCTGAAAAAGAGTATCAAAGGTATTTACTAAGTTTTTTAATTGTTCCAATCTCATTAAATTTTTGTTTTAGCTTCTCCTATTGAGTGATATACTTGTCATTTAGATCTATTAATTGAACTTCTTGGTCCAGACTCATTTTATTGGATGAATTAGTTGCTTCTACTTCTAGTAGGACAGATTTTTACTTCAATTTTAATACAATATTATTTGAAATATGACAAAAACTAGCCTTAAATCTTATAAAGGGCTCTTTGGTAATAATTTTTGTTGAAATTTTGATTGTTTGAATATCAATAATTGATTTGGAAATTCAATCCAAGTAAGGGCTGCTGACTATTGCAAGAGAAACTAGTAAAATGACTTCATATAAGATTCCTTTGAAAGAATTTAATCATCCTATTGATTAAATAGCTTTAATTTTATTTTGTATAAATTGAATCAAAAATAGAAAGAAATTCCGAAAAACCTAAAAAAGTGATTTTTGGTTGATTTTTTTATTGCATATAAATTGTAACGTGTGGATATGAAACTTTTATAAAATATCAAGTACTTTTCCTGTCCTCAAAATTGGTATAAGGTAAAATTATTTAAAGATAGTAAGAAATAGTATTTTGACATAGAAAACACACCAATTTTATTGTTTTTAACTTTTTAAGTATAAAAAAATAATATAATAAAAATTTATTTTTTTTACCAACAACAAAGATTTATCCAAAAATACTCTACAAGAGATATTTAAGGCTACAAAAGAAATTTCTTCAAGAGCAATTTCAATTGGAATTAATTAAGAAAAGGACTGCAAGCAATTAATTAAGTAACAAAGTCTTTAAAAAGATATTTAAAGAGAAAACACACCCAAAAATGACCAGAGTGAATTTGGAAACAAAGTGACAAAGTTAACAGTGATGAAAGATGCTTTAATTCACTTTTGGGGTGGTTCAGGGGTAAAAATGATTATAAGATTTACAAACAATTGTTATAATAATTTTTTCACATGTTTAAAAGCTTCAATTTTTTTAAAAAAGGGTGGTTGGAATCTTTTATTGATTGGTTTGACATTGTTTAAATGAATTATAAAAGGAAAAGATTCTAACATGAAGAGAAAAGTGGGGCAAAGAAGACATTCTTTTGTAGCCATAAATTTTCTTACTCCAAAAGTAAAATTTACTCTCTTCAGTAGTGAAAAACAGTCTGACAACAGAAAAGCTAATTATGGCATCATTGAACCCTGGTTTAGACCAAAAAAGCGCTGGTTTAATCCATTTTTTGCTATTTTTACCCATTTTAGACCCTTAGATCAGCCATTACTATATCAATACCTGTGCTAGAGCCTTCAAAACACATCAGAATGTGTGTAAGAGGTGTAGAAAGCAGTTGAAACTGTTTTTACTAACATTGTTTCAACTTAAGGGTAGTTTTACCCTCTTGGAAGCAGTTGAAACTACCCTGGTTGGTATCAAAACCTCATCAACAATTGAGTCACAGACCCTGTGACTCAATTCCAGGACAAAAGTAATGAAGTTTTGTGTGGATTTTTACATCCCACGCCAGTCAGCAAGGACTTTGGGGGTCTAGCTCCCCCTTAGAGCTAGAGTGTCTTTCCCCCCAGAATTAATCTTTCAAATTTATTTTTTCTTTAATTCCTCATCATGTAATACAATTATAGTTTAAATATGTAATTAAATTGAGTTTTTAATTACACATCTGTAATAATTGATACGTCATATGTAAATTAAAGCTCACTTATGTAATAAACACACATTTTGACATTTCAATTGAAAATACTTCAATTCCTCAGAACTTCTAGTCTAAACACAACACCCCAATTTTAACACAAAAATTGATTGTTAACACCACATGTGGTGTGAATTAAATTAAGTTTTTGAGGATTTTCATACTTTTATACAAAAAATACTAAAAACTTAATTTAAGCTCATTTATAGTTGAGTTACAGAAATTTCACCCAGAAGTGACCCCAAGTTATTTTTCATGAGGAATCAAATGGTGTAATAATTTCTTTATGTTTATTTATTGGATAAAAATTTATAATATATTTTATATAACTTTTTACCAATAATATTTTAATTTCATAATTTTATCAAAAATTCATTTTTACTTAAGTTTTACAAGTAAAAATGGATTTTCATAATTTTAAATTTTATTGTAATTTTTATTTTGAAATTATAATTAAATTTTGATTTTTAAATATAAATTTATATTTATATTTCAATTTTTATTTTTATAATATAAATAAATTTATTTTATTTATATTTGTATCTTAATTTATCATTTGTGGTCTTTTGGGTATATGAAAATACCTCTAAGGCTCACATTCCCTCCCCCTAAAAAAAGAACATTAATTTGTAATATTGTTATTTCTAGTGTTTATGAGCCTTCTGAGAAGTTTAGTAGCTTCAGGTATGTCTTATTCTGGCAACCATTCATTTTCATAAGTTGGGTCACTGTACCTAAGAAGGTATTCCCTTACTTTGTTGGTTCTCAACTTTCTTTCTTTTAGAACTTTGGTAGTTTTCTCACTACCAGATGACTCAATAGGAGGTATAACTTGGGGAACTCTATTCCTCAAGGGAAATCTTTCATCATAACTAGATTTATATGGATTTATCAGGCTCACTGGAAATTTAGGATGCTTATTGCTAAGCTCTTCAGATAACTCTACTTCAACAGCATTTTCTCCATGGAGAGCCTTGATAACAAAAGGTCCTGCAAAGGAGTCTTACAGTTCTTTACATCCTTTGATGTTATTAAAGTTAGTGGTGGATACAAGAACTAAATCCCCCACTTTGAGATCTGGAGTTGAATGTTATTTATCCCATTTGTCCTTAGCATATGCAAAAAAGTCTTCCATGCACCTTACTTCAAGCTTTCTAGCTTTGTCTAGAATTACCTTGAAGCTAGCAGCTGTGGGATGTATTTCAATTAGATCTTTCCTCAAGGAATCTTGGGGTAATTTGGGGTTTCATCCTTTTTATAGAATAGCAGGAGTTTGATTGATACTGGCATGGATTGATGTTTTATATGCTGATTCCAGTGCTGGCAACAGAGTACACCAATCATGGGTAAATCCATCACAATCTTTGAATTCAAGGCCATATGCACAAAGTCTTCTCACCATGTCCTCTAAGGTTTGGATCATCCTTTCAGCCAGGCCATCAGTTTGTGGATGGTAGGCTGTAGAGGAAGACAGATTATTGCCAAATAATTGGGGAATATTTTTCCATAGTGCTAAAGTTAATTTGGGATCCCTGTCACTAATAATATTTCTAAATATCCCACTCCATGACACTACTCTATTCCATATCAGAAGAGCTGTATCCATGGCTGTATCATCTTTGTTAAATGGTAAAAATATTGGAGTTTTACTGAATCTGTCTACAATCACTAGGCAGGCATTATAACTTCTGTCACCTCCTGGTGGTAGGTTAGTTACCCAATCCATATGGACAATTTCCCAAGGTCTTCTGGGTTCTTCGATTTTGATCATATTTCCAAGTCTCTTGCCAGTGGATTTATTTGCCTTTTGGCATCTGTCACAGGTTTTGCAATACTCTGCAACATCCTTCTGCCACATTGGCCACCATATGCAGGTCTTTACTTTTTCTCTTGTTCTGTCTTCAGACAGATTTCCTGAAAAGGGGCTGTCATGGCATTTCTTTGGTACAATATTGATTAATGACCTGTCCACAACTGTCATGACACATGTGTGCTTGGTCCTGTGGTAAATTATACCATCCAGTAGGTGAAATCTTCCTTCATCATAAGATTTCTTCCATACTTCATCCAAGGCATGTATTAGAGAGTTGTTTCTACAGTATTTTTTAAGTAGTTGGCATAATATGCTAAAATTCTTATCTTGAGTGTAACTTTTTCTTACTTCTTCAAACAAGGTGGTGTTCAAGTCTGTAACATTTATTCCTTCTATTGGGATCTGTGGTGAAGCTTCTTATGGCACATAAGCAGGATTAACAATATAATTTGGTAATGGCCATCTGCTCAGTCCGTCTGCATTTTTATGAATATTCCCATCTTTATTAACAATAGTAATATTGCCTCTGTATTATTTTATGGCTATTTGCCATCTGAGCATATGTCTGTTAGGTGTTTTCATGTTTAAAAGTTATTTGACAGCTGTACAATCTTTTATCACTTCAAAAACACATTCCTCTAAGAAGTAGTTCAATTTTTCCAAGGCCCAGACAAGGCATAGACATTCCATTTGACTTTCTCCATATCTGGCTTCAGTTGGTTTTATTTTCCTGGATATGAAACATATGAGTCCTTCCACAGTTTTATCATTTATGATCTGAAGTTGGTGAAGTGCAGCACCCAGCCCATACCCTGATGCATCAATATACAATTTGAAAGGCAACTTAAAGTCTGGAATAAGTAAGAGTGGAGCAGTGGTCAAGGCTTCTCTTAGAGACTCAAAAGCTTTTACTCTGTCAACAGTCATTTCAAATGCTGTGTCTTTGTCACACAATTTATAAAGTGGTCTTGCTATGGATGCAAAATCTTTGATGTGTTGCCTGTAATATCCTACAAAACCTAAAAATGACTGAATTTCCTTTTTTTTCTGAGGCATGGGTTTTAGAAATACTGCTGCAACTTTTTTTTTGTCAATTCCAAGCGACAAACCAGATACAACATGTCCTAGTGCTTTAAGTTCTTTAAATCCAAAATGACATTTCTTCAAAGAGATTTTAATGTTCACAGATCAAATTTTAGTCAAAACTCTGGAAAATCTGTGCATGTGCTCTTTCCAAGTCTTGGAACAGACAATAATTCCATCAATGTAAATGATTAACCATCCCTGTGAAAGTTCTTCAGGGAATATTTCATTCTTCATTCTTTGGAAGTGTGAGGGTGCATTTTTGATACCAAAGGGCATTCTTAAATACTTATACACTCCACAATGAACAATAATTCTCAAATATTCTCTTGCTCTTGGTGTCACCACATTTTGATGGAATCCTTTAAGGGCATCCATAGTGGTTATATACACTGCTTGAGATATTTGAGTAAGGGCATTTGGGCTTTTGGTATTGGTACCTATCTGGAACAGTTTAAGTGTTCAGAGCGCTAAAGTCTCCAACAATTCTGGATTTCCCATTATGCCATGCTACTATAACTGGTGTGGTTATTTCTACTCCTTCATTGTGGCAAACCTTTCTTATTACACCAAGATCTAAGAGTTCTTTAATATGAATTTCTAGAGCTTCTCTTGATTTAGGACTTTCTGGATATGCAGGTCTTCTTAAGAGTGGTGGATAAGGTCTCTCAATATTAAGGATGATGTCAGCTTCATGACGAATAATTGCTCCCAAATGTTCTTTGTATGATTCAAATGCTCCTCTTTGGTCATATGAAAGGGTAGAAAGTTTGTTTTCCTGATTATCAGTCAGATGAAGGCTTATTTCAGCTTCATTTAACCATTCAGATTTGAATCTTTCCAACTCTAAGTTGACTGCTGCTACTTTACTTACTGTAATTTGTCTTTTAAATGGTAAAAAGGCAAATGTTTGATGTTTATTTTCTCCAATAGCAAATTATTTATCTTTGTTGTTGTGTAAGTGTATTCCATACATGATCAAATAGTCATTTCCCAATATAAAATGGGTACTAGAGCAATTTTCCATAACAACAAATTCAACAGTGATTATTAAATTTCCATTGATATGTGGGAATATGATATTGGTCTCAAAGATTTCCAATGATTTTATTGGATTACTTGCACTATTGAATTTTATACCACCAATTGGTGAAAATCGGTCTTCAAAATTTGGTACACAAGTTTTAAGAAATGATTTACCCACACAAGAGCAGAAGGCTCCTGGGTCAAGCAAAATTTTAGTGGGCTTGTTGTCAATCACCACTTCTACTATACAGGAGTTACAAGCTGTATAACCTTTCCCCCTGTTTGGTTTTGTTTTCACAAGTTGTGCATCTTGAACTCTTGATAAATCAAGTTGACTATTGCTCAATTGTGGAAAGTGGGAATAAGATTCCATGATGTCAAAAGTGGCATTGATATTTTCTATATCCTTTGAATATTCAGAAAATATTGATGACTTATCATCTGAATTGTCTTCAATTATTTCATCTTTTTCAACATCAGGTTCCTTTTCAATATCAATTTCATTGATTTTCCCCCTTTTTGGACATGTATTGGCTAGATGGGTGGTGCTTTGACAAATATGGCACTTTCTCACTGTAACTGAATATTTGTACTTAATATTATTGGAATTTTCTTTGGGGTTCTTGTCCACGGAATCTTTCCAAGGTGTATTAAGGCTTGTTTTGAGATTCACCCTACTAGAACCAATTTTTGTTCTGGTGTTTACTTCTTCTAATATATTGATCATATCCTCTGCTGAAGATTGTTCAGTAGTCCTTCTTTTGACAGAATGGTCTAAGTCACCTCCACATTGTCTTTTACTGACCCTTGTCCTTCTGTATCTGATTGGCTTCTGCCATAATCACATCTATGACCTTTTTGGGAGCTTCTTGAGGTCTTATAGCTTGCTCCTGATCTGGTTGAAGGCATATTTTATGATTAAAAAGGTTTAAAATAGTAATTTTGAATTAAAAACTTACTAATTGCCAAATTTTTAGCTTTCTGAAGAGTATTACTGATATTCAAGCTGATCAATTCAGAAGAAATTGTCTCTTGTTGGTTATTCTGAGTTATAATAACAGTGCTATTATGATCAGAAATCACAGTTCTTGAAGAAATAATGCTAGTAACTGTGGAGGCTGTTTCAATATTTTTGTTGAAGTCTTTTACTGACCCTTTTCCTTCTGTATCTGATTGGCTTCTGCCATAATCACGTCTATGACCTTTTTGGGAGCTGCTTGAGGGCTTATAGCTTGCTCCTGATCTGTTTGAAGGCATATTTTATGATTAAAAAGGTTTAAAATAGTAATTTTACGTTAAAAACTTACTATTCACCAAATGTTTGGCTTTCTGGAGAGTATTACTGATATTCAAGTTGATTGATTCAGAAGAAATTTGCTCTTGTTGGTTATTCTGAGTTAAAATAACAGTGCTATTATGATCAGAAATCACAGTGCTTGCAGGAATAATGCTAGTAACTGTGGAGGCTGTTTCAATATTTTCCTGTCTTACCATGTTGTCAGACACTAAAATTAATGAAAAAAAACCAATTAATTAAGTAAAAAAGGTTTTTCAAAAGAGAAATAAAAAATAAAGCCTCACTTATAATTAAAAAAAAGAAATTATTTTTTGAGGATTTTTTGAATTATAAGTATTTTTTATATATTTTTAAGTTTTGCAATATAAGAAGAATGATTCAAAAAAGTAGAAAAATTATGTCAAAGGTAAAATATCATGGCTGGGCCCCCAAATGTAAGGCGTGGATATGAGACTTTGATAAAATATCAAGTACTTTTCCTGTCCTCAAAATTTGTATAAGGTAAAATTATTGAAAAATAGTAATAAATAGTATTTTTAAAGATACAACACCCCAATTTTATTGTTTTTAACTTTGTAAGTATAAAACAATAATATAATAAAAATTTAGTGTTTTACCAACAATCAAGATTTATCCAAAAATACTTTACAAGAGATATTTAAGGCTACAAAAGAAATTTCTTCAAGAGCAATTTCATTTGGAATTAATTGAGAAAAGAACTGCAATCAATTAATTAAGTAACAAAGTCTTTGAAAAGATATTTAAAGAGAAAACACACCCAAAAATTACCAGAGTGAATTTGGAAACAAAATGACAAAGTTAAAAGTGATTAAAGATGCTTTAATTGACTTTTGGGGTGGTTCAGGGGTAAAAATGATTATAAGAGTTACAAAAAATGATTATAATTATTTTTTAACATGGTTAGAACTTTCAAAATGTTTCAAAAAGGGTGGTTGCAATCTTTTATTGATTGGTTTAACAGTGTCCAAACTAATTATAAAAGGAAAAGATTCTAACATGAAGAGAAAAGTGGGGAAAAGAAGACATTCTTTTATAGCCATCAATTTTCTTACTCCAAAAGTAAAAATTACTCTTTTCAGTTGGGAAAAACAGTCTGACAACAGAAAAGCCAATTATGGCATTATTGAACCCTGGTTTAGACCAAAAAAGGGCTGGTTTAAGCCATTTTTTGCTATTTTTAGCCATTTTAGACCCTTAGATCAGCCATTACTATAAAAATACCTGGTCTAGAGCCTTCAAAACACGTCAGAATGTGTGTAAGAGGCGTAGAAACCAGTTGAAACTGTTTTTACTAACATTTTTTTTAACTTAAGGGTAGTTTTACACTCTTGGCAGCAGTTGAAACTACCCTGGTTGGTATCAAAAACTCATCATCAATTGAGTCACAGACCCTGTGACTTGATTCCAGGCCAAAAGTAATGAACTTTTGTGTGGATTTTGACATTGCATTCCAGTCAGAAAGGAATTTGGGGGTCTAGCTCCCCCTTAGAGCTAGAGTGTCTTTCCCCCCCAGAATTAATCTTTCAAATTTATTTTTTCTTTAATTCCTCATCATGTAATACAATTATAATTTACATATGTAATTAAATTGAGTTTTTAATTACACATCTGTAATAATTGATCCCTCATATGTAAATTAATGTTAACTTATGTAATAAATGCACACATTTTGACATTTCAATTGAAAATACTTCAATTCCTCAGAACTTCTAAACTAAACACAACACCCCAATTTTAACACAAAAATTGATGGTTAACACCACATGTAGTGTGCATTGAATTAAGGCTTTGAGTATTTTCATACTTTTGTACAAAAAATACTAAAAACTTAATTTAAGCTTCCTTAGAGTTGAGTTACAGAAATTTCATCCAGAAGTGACCCCACTTTTTTTTATGAGGAATCCAATGGTGTGATAATTTCCTTATGTTTATTTATTGGATAAAAAGCTATATAAAATAATATTTCAATTTCATAATTTTTATTAAAAATTCATTTTTACTTGAGTTTTACAAGTCAAAATGTAATTTCATAATTTTAAAGTTTATTGTAATTTTATTTTTAAATTATAGTTAAATTTTGATTTTTAAATATAGATTTGTATTTATATTTCAATTTTCATTTTTATAATATAAATAAATTTATTTTATTTCTATTTGTATCTTAATTTATCATTTGTGGTCTTTTGGGTATATGAAAATACCTTTCAGGCTCACATAAATAGCAAGCTTATAGAATTCATAGTGTAACGAATTCTATACCAAAATAAACAGAATAATTGATCCCGAGTCTTTAGTCCAGAAGAGAAACAAGGAAGAAATTCAAATTATAATCCAAATCACTCAATTTTAGCTTACAGATATTATCCCTAGTAGAACTAATAGTGATATAAGTTCATTATTTTAAGGGATAAGCCAAAAAAATAAACATCAAGCTATTGATGAGAGAAATATGGAAATTTTAACTCAAAAGATAGTGGTAGAAGGTCAATAATATGCCTTAACTCTCAAAAATTGACTAAAAGCATGTCCAAGGGCCCAAATGCAAGCTTTTCAAACTAATATATAAGGTTTAACTATTCTATTATAGCTAAAGTCACAGAGAGATGTAATAAGGAGAAATATAAAAGCTTATTAATAGAATATTAAGTTTGGATGATGAGAGATATCATTCCACTTATGAGTAATACTCTTATATTATGCATAAGAAATAATCGCACAAAGCCGTTTAGAGCTAATTCTTATATAGAACTTGAGTATAAAAGACCAAACTATAAGATAAAAATATATATAATAAAAGAGAAGAACTAACCCATAAAATTCTACTTGATACCATTCTCTCAGTAGAAACACTTCCATCATTGAAGAATTATCAGATTTTGAAAGTCTCCCAGATATCAATTCTTAAAGTATCAACATGCTTTTGTAATTCAATAATGAGATAAGAGAGAATTTAAAGAAGCTTTCGGATTTCGTAAAAGTATTTTAAGAATGAAACTTTATATAATGAAATCAAATATTGGTTATTACAAAGGATATGATTCAACCCCTGATATTTTTCTTTTTCACCCACTTATACTAACTTATAAATAATAAACCACAGAAGTGATATTGTTAATGATATAAGATTCTATACTTTATAGAGCTGATATAATTTAAAAGGCTAATTGAACTTATTGACGATGGATAGAAGCAGTTTTGATAAGATTTTTCAAGACTTATAGAGAACCTCTAGTAAGAAAATTTGCTATCTAGGGAATTTTGTTCATCAAAGATGAGAAAAAGGCTTCAAATGAATCTCATTAACTAAGATGGCTTGAATATGCGTAAAACTGAATTTTATGAGCCCTATTATTCACTCCAAGTAGCTTTAAGCATCACTTATGTATATTAGCTACAAATTTTAAAACATAAATCAAATTATTCATTTTAAGAACTTAGAAAAAAACTTTAATGAAAAAATATCTTAGCTTAGACTTTTGATTAAATTTTTTGTAATCATTGGTTTATTTCGATAATTATTAAAAAATTCATTTTCAAGAAAAAAAATCTATTTAACACTTTATTGAAGTATGACATAATCACAAATAACATCACTTTTAACTATTTGTTAGGATTCCAATTCTATCTCTTGATGAATTATTTTACTTGGAATTTCTTCAGATATTGCTCTTTTCCATTTTAAATCAGGAATATGCACTAATATTTATTCATTTATTTGAGGCTTAAATGAGTTTTAATCGAGATTTGATATTTATTTAATATTATTTGATGCTTTCGAGCACTTAAGAGCTTTATTAAAAGTCCTTTAAATGCAAATCTCCCTTTAGAAGCCCATAATTACAGTCCATATCATGAATGAACCACTTCAAACCTAATTTTTCAGTTAAGTTCTGATATAAAGGATCAAATAAGGCTTAGAAACTTTCAATAAAGGAGGGAAAAGGTATTTTGAGCATTTTAGATCCCGAATGTTTGATAAACTGTTAATTTTTTCCATTTTTCTCCTTTTCCCCTCTTTGAATTTTTCTTTCTAATTTAATTTTATAAATAATGAAAGAAAAAATCATACCTTTTATATCTTAGAAGTTTAAGGATTTACCACATTTATAGAAAATTGTTAGCCAATTAAGTAACCAAATACAATAACTTAACTTCAAAAAGTCTTTTGGAATTTTTCCAATATGTTAAACTTAAATTAAAGTGGAAATGAATAATCCATTTTACGAAAATATGTGAGTTATTTATGTCCTTATGGGAAATTTTCGCATACCCTAAAAGCTTACATTAATGAACAATAAAGTTATAAATTGAGAACTTCTTGCCATCATCACAAATTACAGGGTATATCCTGATAAATTAATAATTGGATATACATTTTTTCAATTCTAAGGAGTCTTTTTAAACTAACTCCACCACTTCTTGAAATAAACCCTGATATTTCAATATTTTCAGTAGTCAATTAAAGGGCAGAAAGTCTTGATGAAACTATCTCACAGTTTTCTTTTGGTAGCTTATTATTTTCTTTTTTCAATGAAGAGATTAGAAAATAAGACTTAATTGAATCTTCATTCATCATCTTAAAATGTTGATTCTTCTCAAAAGAGGTATAATTAAGCTTCACTAGGTGAAATCAGGACTAAACGATTTAAGAGTCTGTGGAGTCATATTTGGAATTATTATACTTATTAGTCACATATGATCACCAGTTTTCCTAGGAAATGACCTCATAGTAATTGATAAAAATGTATTTGGTTAATGTATAAATATTTTAATGGAACCTGCCATGTTTTTGATAAAACAAGAAATTATAAGAATGCGTAAACTATATCTAGGAATTACGTTTCAGTCTAGAAGATTTCAAAAAAAATTTTTTAGTTGGAACTTACAGCTAGTAAATGTTTCTGATATAGCTATTGGAAAATATCTAAAGATGTATTTACTGCTGTTTTATCAAGAAGCTTGTATACCTTTTATTTTTAATTTTTTTAAATAATCTAAAAGAACTAGATCATAATTGAAAGCTCATTATTAAATTCCCCAAATATTTCTTAGGAATATAATGGTTACAGATATTATGATTCCTTTTGAGCGATAAAAATCCATTTGAATAAATAACATTCAGTGCAAACGGATCATATCTTCAAAAATATCCAATTCAAGTCAGAAATAAGAAGGAAGTGGACATGATCTGAATGGAAACACTAATTCTAATAAACAATATTTTACAAAAATAAACAAGATTCATTCTTACCAATAATGAAAAGCAATAGAACTAAAATCCTATTAATATACCAATATTATCAATGGTTACATAGCACATATCGAGATATACCTACAATCATGAACAAACCATAAAATTCAGAAAATTCAAAAGAAATCTGTGAGAACAATCTATGAATATGCTGTAAGTATCTGTATTAACATAGAAATAATGGTAATATTTCGTGTATAAGGAAGCCATAGGCTCAATATACATTCCCTAAGTATCAGATATTTGGTACATAGAAAAAAAGAGAAGCTGGGAGCTTGAAGGGAAGGGGTATTATTTCCAAATTGGTAAGTTCTCAATATAATATGAAGTCATTATTGTTTTTTCTCAAAGGAAATCTTACAATAATCAATTCAGAATTTGTTTAATTTATTAATCTTGAATCAAAAATGGACATAAAATATTACAATGAAATCAATATCAAAACCTTGGTGAATAATATTTCATTGAATTTAGGTGTAGAGAAAACAGTGGAAATGATAAAATAGATATATTACCTTAAGACCAAAATAATAAAGCTGTTCCCATGTTTTATTTCATGGGGGGATTGATAATACGTTGGAATCTGTTTCTTATATGAATTTGTGGAAATTGGTGGCAAAAGCACCATATTTCTAACAAATATGCGTCTTTAAAATGAGAAATTAAGTGAAAAATTATAAAATATGGAGTTAGTTTACTTTTTTTTGAGTTATATCTGGGATTCATTTTGATAACAGGGTTTTTTTTTCAAATAGGAATTAAGGAATTATTTCAATTTAAGATAATATAAGACCTCATATGGAGTTAAAATTGAAGCAAAATGTCCCAATTATTGTGATAATACATGTGGAAACATTCAAAAATGGATTTAGTCTATCATAGGAGTATTTTTCAATGAAACCTATGTCCAATTTTGATCAAAAGAGAAAAAAGAAATTTTCTTAAAACTTACACAGAACTACCTTAAACATACATTTCAAAAACACCAGTGAATCATTAGACCAATCCTGTTACTGATTGATTGTCAAATTTTTAAGCTATCTAGCCTTGGTAACAGGTCCATAATTCTATTTTTACATTAATTTATTAGCCAGCTATTTCCTTTATTATATAGAGATCAATTGGAAGGAGTTAAGTACTTCTGTCATATCTGAAGACAAATTATTATCAATCAATCCTCTATTATTCAGATTGGGAATATCTAGGAATTTGGTGAAATGCTAGATGAGGTGTAGAGCTTTAAGAATCAAATTCAGGAGTTTTGATATATCTTTTGAAGTTCCATCAAGTTAATTAAAGCTAAATTTGAAAAAAAAAATTGTAGTCGCTTGTGTTAATGTGTTAATGTGTTTATTAGACAAGCTAATAGTAATAGTAATAAAATAATGATAAAAATAAAAGAGATAATTAAAATAATCTATTTACAAGGTACTAGACTACAGTCTATTTATAGATTGGTCGTCGGAGATGGAATGTTGTTCCATCACGGTCATAATACAAAATGCGACGATAGAAAAGTATCTTACTTTTCTTTTGTCTTTTTACAATGGTAGATCTAATGTACCAGGGAGCTTTTCTTTTTAAAAGATCTCTGCTTTTATAGGTATAACTAGCCTTGTTCTCGCAGGCGTGCTTTTGATTCAATTCCTCAACACACCCTCTCGATCCAAGCACGCATAGGGAAATGTTTGCAATGTAGGATTCAATGTTGTTTAAGCCCATATAGCTATTGAATGATTGATGTTTTACACAATCTAAGGCTTTAGTCATGCGGTCAGAAACCATCTCATTTGTAGTGATGTATTTTAGAAGAATGAAGCTGTTATTGATATAATCTATAACAAAGTTATAGTGTACATCAATATGTTTTGTTCTAGAATGATAAACCTCATTCTTGGCTCTATTTATTTCCCCCTGATTCTCACAATATACAATCATCTGTTTTGGATCAGTGCTTGTAATATCACTATGTATTTGACGGAGCCATTTTCCTTCTTGAAATGTTCCAAGTAGTGCACAAAATTCTGATTCTGTCGATGAGACACTGACAGCGTTTAATCTCTTGCTTCTTCAACTTATAGCAGCTCCACCATAGTTAAAAACATATCTGCAACATGATTTCTTGTTGTTTTCCTCAGCCCAACTCGAATCAGAATATCCTATAATATCAGAGCTACCCTTCATACTGTAAGTTAGTCCTAGGTCTTTGGTTTTTCTTAGATATTTAAATTCTCTTTTGAATGCCAACCAGTGACTCAGACTTTGTTTTTCAAGGAAATGTGATAGTGTTCCCACAGTATAAGCAAAGTCTGGTCTTGTACACTGTGATAAGTAGCTTAAAGAGCCAATGGCTGCTTTATAGTTAATATTGAGTTTCTTGAATTCTTTGTATTCTTTGTCTGTTGCGGCTTCAAGTTTGATGTTACTCTGAATTGGTGTCATATTTAATTTGCTATCCTCCAAACCATATTGACTTATTAATTCTTCGATGTAATGTTGTTGGCTTAGAGCCATCATATGGTCAGATTGTGATATCTTTAATCCTAATATATGACTTGCCAAACCAAGATCCTTGACTTTGAAATATTTTTCTAGTTTCTTGAGTATACTATCAGCTTCTTTGCCAATTGATATAATATTGTCTACCCAAGAAAACAATATTAAATCTTTACCAATGAAAAGCCATGCATCCGCCATGCTCTTGACAAAACCATTCTTGATAAGCCAGTTTCCCAAGGTTTCATACCAACTTCTAGTAGCTTGTTTAAGTCCATAAAAGGCCTTTTTTACTTTTATTACAAAAATCTTTGGATTATTGATTAATTAGATTACAACGTCTTCAATGTACCTTGTTGGTTTTGTTTCTTTTAACCAGTCTACAAATCCATCTGGTAATTTAATATAAACTGATTCATCTTCAGGTAGCTTAGAGTTAAGATAAGATGTCACAAAGCCGGCTTGTATTACTTTTTGGTTTGTTATTTCTGCATGTCTGAGAATGAATGTTAAAGTAGTAAGTCTTCCTGTTGGGGAAAATGTTTCAGTGTAATATATTCCTTCTTTTTGTTTAAATCCTCTGGCAACACATCTTCCTTTATACTTTTTAAGTTGTCCTTTTTCATCAAATTTTTTAGTAAACACTCATTCAGTATTTATTATATTTTTTTGTTGGGCACATTTTTCCTTCTCATGAGCTCAAAAACTCCCCTATCAATAATTGAGTCAAATTCTGAAAAAGCTGCCTCTTTCCATTTAATACCTTCAGAACTTCTCTTAGCTGCTTTGTAGGTTGCTGGAAATTTTTTATTGACAGTTTCTTTGGCAGTTAGTGCAACAGATATACAATTTTTGTTATCTACCTCTAGGAGCTCAGCTATATTTTCCGCAATTTGAGCTTGATTGATTCGTTGATTTGTCAAAATATTGTTAGTAAAAAGTTTGGAACTAATGTCTTGAGGTGCTTCTGGCTTAATTTTCCAGTCACAACCAGGCTTATTAGCTCTTCTTTTTGTAACTCTCACCCCCTCATTAGTTTCACCTATTTCCTGAAATGACAAATATCCATTTTCTATTTGGGCTTGTATAGTCTTCAAAGGTGATACTGGGACATTCATTTGGTTTTCTTGTGTGTCTAAAAGAGCTGGTATAACTGTTTTGTCTTAAAGTTCTATCCACTTGAAGCTTCCATACTCAATCTGATCAGTATTGACAACAGTTTTACTCATTAGAGGCAGTTCATCTTCATCAAATCTTACATCTCTTGATTGAATAACCACTTTTTTGTTCTTAGAATATTCTGTAGACACCCCATTTGGGCTCATATCCACCCAAGATACCTTTTTCAGCTCTATTGTTGAACTTCTTTTTGTAGCTATTTGTAGCTACCCATTCTTGACATCCAAATCTTCTTATTCTTTTGAGGTTTGGCTTTATATTCAAGATTTTTTCCCAGGGACTGATGCCTCCTTCAGATGTTCTGACTCTTAAATAGTTAGCTGTGTTAATAAGTTCAGCCCAGAGTTCTTTTGGGACTTCTTTCTCTACCCTTATAGCCCTAGCTTTATCTAGGAGAGTACAGTTGAGACGCTCAACAATAACATTATTTTGGGGATTATAGGGGGTAGTGTTTATGTTTTCTATTCCCCTATTTTCACAAAAGCTTTAAATGAATTTATTTAGAGATTCTTTCCCCCTATTGGTAAGTATCCTTTTTACAGATTTTTACAATCTTTTTTCTGCTTTATTGATTATTTCAACCAATTTTTCCTTAGCTTCATCTTTAGATTTAAAAAATCTGACCCAAGAGAATCTAGTAGCTGTGTCAACAACTACTAGTACAAAACTAGATCCTCCTATTGACGTTGGAGTAATTGGTCCCATTAAGTCCACTGACAATTCCTCAAGTGGCACCTTGGTTTTTTATAGATCTTTTTTAAAAGAGGATCCAGTTGTTTTCCCAATCTTGAAAAATTCACAATTTCCTGTTTTTCCAATGTGTCCTCATCTTTCATGCTCTGAAACCTGATCATCAATTCCTTCATCATCAAAATCCACTTTGAGTAGGCCATTTCTTATATTTCCATTGAAAATTTCATCTTTTCCTTTGCAAATTGAGAATTTTTGATGATTCTTTTTTTAATATACCATTTTTTTCCCAGATCTCATTTAGTGAAATCAAATTATATGGTATTTCAGGTACATGCAAAGCATTTTTAAATAGGATTGGCTGTCCATAATTTTTTTTTAAAATATTTACTTGACCAACTAAGCTGACTTTGCTTCCTTGTTTACCAATTTGTACCTGGCCATCACATGGTTTGTACTGTATGAAATATTTTCTAATTGCAAACATATACCTGTTTGCACAGGATTCAATGATTGATTGTACTTTGTTTTCTTGGTTCAGAGAAATAGGACTAGATCCTTCTTGCATTGCTGCAACAAATCCTATTACCTCATCGTGACTTTCTTTTTCTTCATCAATATTACTATGGTGAGTAAGCATCTTTACTCCTTTCTTTTTCCAACAGTCCTTCTTTCAGAAATGACACTTTCTTTTCTCCTTGACTGATCTACTTTCTTCCAGCAGAGCCACTTTGCTCTTAATGAATGCCTTTGAGAATTGTGCTTGATTGGATTCAACAAAATCAATGATATCTTCAATTTCAGGATACCTATCAGAGTTTTTCAACACCCTGATAAGTGATTCAAACTTAGATGGTAACGACCTGATTGCAAATATTGATATAATATAATTTTCAATGGGAACACCAGACAACTGGATCTTCCTAGTGGATTCACATAAGTCTTCAACCCATTGCTCCACTGTTTGAAACTTAATATCAAAGAATTGATTCAAAGCAGCTCCTTGAGCTTGTACACCACTCCCCACAAACTTCTCCTTAAGTAAGTCCCACAGAGCTTTTCCATCCCCATCTTGTTGAGGTTGGATATTGTTGCTAACAAAGGATAATGTATAGTCATCTAGGCATCTGATGAGTAGACAAAAGGATTTCTCCTTTTTGTCCCCTGAAACATCTGGTTCAATGCCTTCGACATACTTCAGGCAATTAATAAAACGTAATTCAGCCTTCATCACCAAAGTCCAGGCAATATAGTTATGCTTGTTCAGGACAACACATTTTGCGATTTCGCTTCAATCCATTTCTGGTAAGTAATTCAGTTCCTTAGCTTTGTTAGAGCACCATACTGATAATGTTTTTATTAGACAAGATAATAGTAATCGTAACAAAATCATTATAAAAATAAAAGAGATAATTAAAATAATCTATTTACAAGCTACTAGAAGACAGTCTATTTATGGATTAATCATCAGAGATGGAATGTTGTTCCAGAATGGTCATAATACAAAATGTGATGATAGAAAAGTATTTTACTTTTCTTTTGTATTTTTACAATGGTAGTGCTAATGTGCCAGGGAGCTTTTCTTTTTAAAATCTCTCTGCTTTTATAGGTATCACTAGCCTTGTTTTGGCAGGCATGCTTTTGATTAGATTCCTCAACAGCTTGGACTTGTTCAGAAGAAGTTGTATCAATTCAAAATAAATCTTTGTCACTTACATTAACTATGACATAAGAATATGAAAAAGCTAGTAATATGTAGTATGATATGATCTTCCTTATTGAAATTAAAGAACAAATTAATACATTATAAGTAAAAAATATATATTCATTATGAAAATATTTAATAATAGCAAAAAATTATAAGAATTTGATTATCACAACATTTTAAAAATAATTGAGGATAGAAAATGTAATATTTCTCTTCCAAATTTAATGAAACTTAGAAAAATTATTTAATTTAAAAATAATGTATTTTTTACAGGAAATTTATTTCAAAATATAGTTTTTAAAATAAAATTTAAGGAATATTCCTTATGAATAACTTATAGATGAAATATTTATAAGAAACTATTGAAACTTGTAAATTTACAAAATTTGTATAATTAACTTTACTGGTCCAAAATGATGTATAATTAACAAAACAAATGAGCTCACCAAATAATAAGGGGTGAATCCTTAACCAGATAAAATCAAACTCTTGATATTTTCAGTAATATTTAGAAAAATCTTTTAGAACTGTGCAATAAATATTATGAAAGTATTCTATAAGGTAGAACATTTTATATTATGATATTATTATTAATAGTTATCCTCTAAGATCAAATTCATCAAGCTCAATATATTTATAAATAAAAGGCATAATCCTACCAAAATTTGAATTAATTATATTTATTTAAGCTTATTTTTCAAATTGATTAATATGCAAAAAATGGTAACAATGGTTCCATTTTTGTGCCCTCCAATAACCAAAAGCTCTATAAAATTAGAGAAAGATTTAAAATAAATAAATATAGGGTGTTGGTAATCACATGTAATATTTTAGTAAAAACATGTCAGCCCTTACGTGCTTTTACCAATTTATGGCCAAAACACATATGTTTATGGTAAAAGCATGTAAGTGACCTCATTTTTCAAAAAAAAATCCTCAGGATCAGTTTTGAGGTTTTTTTTAATTTTTTTTGCCATATTCTTCCTGACATGGGATGTCAATATCCAAAAGAATTTTCATATTTTTTTGCCAAATTTCCCAAATTTGGCCGATTTGCCACAATGGAATATTTTTTCAAAAAATTCATTTAAAATCTTTCCACTTATGAATTTCCTCCATTTTTTTTGAATTGAAGGGGACAATCTGGAGAATAAAGAACTAGAAGCCCATCATTTTGGGAAATTTTTTTGGTGGGACAAGTGAAGGGGCAAAAAGAGTTTTTTTTTTCAGATGTTTTTTTCCCCTCTTTGAAATATGACTATTTTTAAAAAATCAATATAAAAACTTCCAACTTAGGAATTTCCTTAATTTTTTTTGAAAATGAAGGGTTAAATCGGGAAAATAGATAACCAGAAGCCTCTGAATTGGGGAATTTTTTTGGTGGCTCAACAAGTGAAGGCACAATAAGTGTTTTTTTCTTGTTTGTAATATGACTATTTTCAAGTACAAAAGTGCCACATGTTAGATAAAAAAGGGGACTGAGGTGGTATTCAAGCAAAAAATAGGACTGAGGAGGGGGATAATTGGCATAAAGTTTACATACAAAAAACCAATCAATCTGAATCAACCTCCAAAATAGTTGGTCTTTTATGAGGGAGGGGGAAGATTGAACAAATATAACATCCTGTGTTTCTTAAAGTTATCAGCACACCCCAGGGCTTGTGGTTGGGCATGAAATTCCCAATTCACAGTAATGGGGGGGACTGGATAAACTTTAGAAATGATTATATCCAAAGGAACAAAATGAGAACAGATATCCAAGAAGCAGATAAAAATGGGGGGATGATCACTTGGAGGACAGAAATAAGGGAAAAAAACAAAAAGGTTGGACTGTGGAATAAAAGAAAATTGGTCTTTGATACTTATTTGCAATTGGATCCCCCATGTCAGGCATGGACATCCTGTGAGCCTTAGAGGTAATTTCATATACCCAAAAGACCACAAATACAAAATAAACATATAAATATAGATAAAATAAATTTATTTATATTATTAAAATAAAAATCAAAATATAAATATAAAATTATATTCAAAATGAAAAATTTAATTACAATTTAAAAATAAAATTACATTAAATTTTGGAATTATAAAATTACATTTATACTTGAAAAAATTAAGTAAAAATGAAATTTTAACAAAATTGTAAAAAAATAAATAAATTTGGAAAAAAAGTTAAATAAAAATTATTATAACTTTTTATCCAATAAATAAACATACATAAATTATTTCACCATTGGATTCCTCATAAAAAATCAGGTGGGGTCACCTCTGAGTGAAATTCTTGTAACTCAACTCTAAATAAGCTTAAATTAGGTTTTTAGTATTTTCAATACAAAAGTTGAAAATCCTCAAAACTTTCATTTAATTCACACCAAATGTGGTGTTAACCATCAATTCTTGTGTTAAAATTGAGGTGTTGTGTTTAGTTTAGAAGTTATGAGGAATTGAAGTATTTTCAATTGAATTGAATTGAAATGTCAAAATGTGCACATGTATTACATAAGTGAACTTTGATTTACATATGAGGTATCAATTATTACTGTATTGTACTGTAAAATTCAATTGAATTACATATGTAAATTATAAGTATAATACATGATGAGGAATTAAAGGAAAAATAAATCGGAAAGATTAAATTTGGGGGGGAAAAGGAACTCCAGCTCTAAGGGGGAGCTAGACCCCCAAAATCCTTGCTGACAGGCGTGGGATGTCAAAATTCACGCAAAGGTTCATCACTCTTGGCCTGGAATTGAGTTACAGGGTCTGTGGACTCAATTGATGATGAGGTTTTGATACCAACTGGGGTAGTTTTAGCTGTTGCCAAGAGGGTAAAGCTACCCTTAAGATAAAGAAATCATAGTAAAAGCAGTTTCAACTGGTTTCTATGCCTCTTACACACATTCTGACGTGTTTTGAAGGCTCTAGACCAGGTATTGTTATAGTAATGGCTGATTTAAGGGTCTAAAATGGCTAAAAATGGCTTAAACCAGCCCTTTTGGGTCTAAACCAGGGTTCAATGATGCCATAATTGGCTTTTCTGTTGTCAGACTGTTTTTCACGACTGACAAGAGTAAATTTGACTTTTGGAGTAAGAGAATTGATGGCTATAAAAGAATGTCTTCTTTGCCCCACTTTTCTCTTCATGTTAGAATCTTTTCCTTTGATTAATTAGTTTAAACACTGTTAAACCAATCAATAAAAGATTCCAACCACCCTTTTTTAAATAATTTTGAACCTTTTAACCACGTGAAAAAATCATTATAATCATTGTTTGTAAGTCTTATAATGATTTTTACCCCTGAACCACCCCAAAAGTGAATTAAAGCATCTTTCATCACTGTAAACTTTGTCACTTTGTTTCCGAATTCACTCTGGTCACTTTTGGGCTTGTTTTCTCTTTAATATTCTTTTTAAAGGCTTTGTTCTTTAATTAATTGCTTGCAGTTCTTTGGTCAATTAATTCTAATTGAAATTGCTCTTGAAGAAATTTCTTTTGTAGCCTTAAATATCTCTTGTAGAGTATTTTTGGATAAATTTTTATTGTTGGTAAAACAATAAATATTATTTTCTTATACTAATAAAGCTATAAACAATAAAATTGGCGTGTTTTCTCTTAAAAATAATATTTCATACTATTTTTAACTGATTTTTACCTTATACAAATTTTGAGGACAGGAAAAGTAGTTGATTTTTAATCAAAGTTTCATATCCACACCTTATATTTGGGGGCCCAGCCATGATATTTTACCTGTGACATAGTTTTTTACTCTTTTCAAATCCTTCTTTCTTATATTGAAAAATTAAAAAACATATAAAAAATACTTATAATTCAAAAAATCCATAAAAAATAATTTTTTTTCATATTATAAGTGAGGCTTATATTTTTATTTCTTTTTTGAAATAACCTTTTTTTTACTTAATTAATTGGCTTTTCATTAATTTTAGTGTCTGACAATTTGGTAAGACAAGAAAACATTGAAACAGCCTCAACAGTAACCAGCATTATTCCTGCCAGTACTGTTAATTCTGATCATAATAGTACTATTATTGTGGCTCAGAATATTCAACCAGAGCCAATTTCTTCTGAATTAGTCAACTTGGAAATAAGTAATACTCTTTAGAAAGCCAAGGATTTGGCCAAAAGTAAGTTTTTTGACGCAAAATTACTATTTTAAGCCTTTTTAACCATAATTATTCCTTCAACCAGGTCAGGAGCCAGCTATAACCCTCAAGCAGCTCCCAGAAAGGTAATAGACGTGATTATGGCATAGGCCAATCAGGTACAGAAGGAAGAGGGTCAGTTGATGACTTCCAAACAACTAAAATGGGTCATTCTGAAGCTGATAATACCATTTTACCTTCAAAAAGAGCTGACACCGCCACAACAAGCCTCTGTGGACATATACAAAGCCAGCCACAGTGCATACAACAATGCACTTCAGTTCAAAGAGTACCAGATCCTTGCAGACCTGTGGAAAAATTGCATGAATTCTTACCTGACAGTGAGAAAATTCCTGGGCCATCCCAATACTTGCAAATTTCTCAATGGATGGCATCCATTGATGGAGAAGAAAAACATGATGCTTTTGACACTAGAATGGAGGAAAAACAACCCTCCACCACCCAAACCAGTGCCCAAAACAGCCCCAGTGGCCAGCAGCAGCAATTCCAATGTGAAAAAGCAGCCACAAACTCCAAACAAGGGCAAAGGGCAGGCACCAGCCCCAAAACCTGACAGCCAGGGCTACAGAATACCATGGAAAATTTATTTCAGATGGCCAGAACCATGATGGAATTACAAAAGAAGGAGGAAGCCAGATTAAAATATCAAAAATAATCTCTGATACTTTCAATTGTATTCCTGTCAGGCTGAGTCTATGATAAAGCTGTATATGAGTATTTACAAGCTTTAACTATGACTGTGACACGGTAAAAATGGTTTTAAAAGATGATAAGATTGATGATAAATGATATAATTTAAGATTTAAAGGGCTTTACTATAAAGATATAGTGGTGGTGAGCGCTGTTGAAAGCCCTGGGTGCAGCTTTACCTGTTGGATTACAATAATAAAGACTACAATACTTTAAATTAAGAGTATACCTGATTATTTAACCAAGAGTAAAACTGTTTTTGACAGTTTACTACGTAGGTTATTCAAGATCAGGATGAGGAAAGGTTTTTGGCTGTGAAAAGCCCTCCTTTTATCCTGAAATTGAGGTGGAAAGGCTGCTAGACCTTTCCACGTAGAGGAAGTGAAGATTTTTCACTCTCCAGGACAGGCTTGTGGTTTGCAAACAGCCTGTATACCCTGTATTGGGCTCAAATGTGGTTTTGAAACCACATCTGGGCAGTTTTCACCAATACAGGGTGAAAATTTTCATCTGGGGACCTCACAGCCTGATTCTGACGTGTATGACGCGTAGAATGCTGTACAGAAGCTGTATGGGACCCCAGTATTGACTGACATATGAGGTATTGAAGTGAAAACATGCTTCTTCGTCTATTTGACACCTCATATTCATGGTTATGGGATATTATCCCATGGTAAGGCTGTATCTGACAGCAGGTGGGATTTTGACCTTAAAATGGTCATAACTCTGTCAGTTTTTGAGATATCAACCTCGAAGTTGGTTCATTGAATGGCCCTGTATGAGCTCTACAAAATGGTACCCAACTTGACATGGTTATCATTAAATATGACAAAGTTATCCCATGTACAAGTATTTTTGTACATTGGCGTGGTCTGGTCAAAAGCTGTATTAAGCTTGTTTGGCCAATAACTTCTGTTGTAGTTGAGTTATGAGGAAATGGATGGCACCATCAGATAGCCCTGATTGTGCTCTTTCCAAAAAGACCCCACTTTAGGTATCTCACACTAAAACTGTAAAAGTTAGATGAGAGGTGAATGTTTTGTTCACCCTTATTTGGTCTGAATTTGACCATAACTCAAGTAATACTGGTGCTGGCTCAGTTTGACTGGTGCCATTGGATAGCCCTGGCTTAGAGCTTCATTTGGAATACCCATTTGATGGGGTTAAGCCTCTCCTTCTAGATTTTAGATGAGAGGCAAAAATTAAGGTTTATGCTCAGCAATAACTTTGAGCAGGAATAACTTTGTTATTTCTTGTCCTATGGTGATGGGACTTATATTTTCAGGAAGAGGTGAGTTTCCTCTTTCTTTTGATACCTTTTGAGCTAGTTTGGCTCAGTTCCATGTTTTGGTGGTATTTTGGCTATACCATTGGTTTATGGTATTTTGGCTGTCATGCTTGTGCTCTGGTTTTGAGTCACAGGCTGACATACCCTCCCTCTAAAAAAGGCTCATCATTGATGAGACTGTTCAGTCCTCCTAGAGGCTCTGAATCTCCTTAAATGGAGGTTCCCATCTGGTATGGCATCCTCTGCCAACCATTTGTCTTTGTCAGCTGTCTGGTTCTTGAATCTGACTAGATATTGTCTCTGATCCTTCCCATTGAGTCTGATTTTTCTTGCCCTGATGATTTTACTCACAGGTCCAGGAGAGTCTTCTACTTCCACTATTTCTGGTGGAGTGATGTTTTTCTTCCTAGAGGGGAATTTATCCTCTTCTGTTTGGAAGTATGGTTTGACCAGGCTTACTGGAAAGACTGGGTGTTTCCTAGAAAACTCCTCAGTGAGCTTGACCTCTACTGCATTCTTCCCTATCAACTTAATGATAGTGAAGGGCCCTACAAATGAGTCTCTCATTTTCTTGGGTCCTTTGAGATTGTTAAAGTTTAGTGTAGACACTAACACCTGGTCCCCTTCCTTGAAGTCAGGTTCCATATGTGATTTGTCCCACCTCTGCTTATTATACTCTTTGGCCTCAGCTATGCATTTGGCAGCAGTATCACAGGCTTTCTTCCACATATCATGGAAGTCCTTGGCTGTGGGGTGGATGGTCAGAAGATTTTTCTTCAAGTGATCCACAGGTAAAAGGGGATTCCACCCTTTCTCTACCAGTGCAGGTGTTTTTCCTGTGGTAGAGTGCTGGATTGTATTATAAGCCAGTTGGACTGCTGGTAAGAGGGTGACCCAATCATGGGTATATCCCTCATGGTCCTTGTATTCCATGCCATAGGCACAGAAACTCCTGAGGATGTCCTCCATTGTTTGGATCATCCTCTCAGCTAGGCCATCTGTTTGTGGATGGTAAGCTGTGGAAAAAGCAAGCTTGGTGCCTAGCATGTCATATAAATTGGTCCAAAATTCAGATGTGAATTTTGGGTCCCTGTCACTAATTATGATCTTAGGGACTCCACAGGTGGATATGATGTTATTCCAAAATAACAGAGCAGTGTCCATGGCTGTGTCCTCTTTATGGCATGGTAGAAATCTCATGCTCTTTCTGAACCTATCTACTATGATTAGGCAGGCATTGTAGTTTTCTTTGCCTCCTGGGACAAGTCCTGTGACCCAGTCCATGTTGATGGTTTCCCATGGGTGTTTGGGTTCTTCTATGTGTTGAAGTAACCCATATTTCTTCCCATGTTTTCTATTTGCCTTTTGGCATCTTTCACAAGTGTTGATGTATTCACTCAACTCTTGCTCCCACTTGGGCCACCAAGCTGTGCTTGCTACCCTCTCTTTAGTCCTGTCTTCACTCATGTGTCCTATGTAGGGACAGTCATGGCATTCCTGCAGGATTAAAGAGATGTGGTCTCTGTCTATCACTGTTAGTGCACTGGTGTGCTTATCTCTGTGATAAATCAGGCCATCTATAAGGAAGAATTTATTGTCCTTATAGGCCCTCAACCAGGGTTCCTCCAGCTGGGTTTCCAGTTCTGGGCTCCTGTATTTTTGTTGAAGGAGTTGGAGTAGTATGCTAAACTGTTTGTGTTTAGCATATGATTTCAGCACTGCATTGAAAAATTCATTGTGCAATTCTGAGGAACTTATTCCCAGTATGGGGGTTTCTGTCCCTTCTGAATCAGTGTTTCCACTGTCAAGGGTACCACTCCCTGGTGCCCATTCAGAGAATCTGAAGTTCTTTTTCCTATTTATTTCCATAAAATGGATAGGAATCTTTGCAGCAACTTCAGGGTCATAAGCTGGATTGCTTTTGACATTGTCCAGTGGCCATCTGCTAAGGCCATCTGCATTGGTATGGCTTTTACCTTCCTTGTATATGATGGTCATGTTCCCTCTATACTCCTGGATGGCTATTTGCCATCTCAGCATGTGTCTATTAGTAGTCTTCATGTTTAGTAAAGACTTCAAGGCTGTGCAGTCTGTGTAGACTTCAAAGACTGCACCCTCCAAATAATAATGGAGTTTTTCTAGAGCCCAGACTAGGCATAGACATTCTGTCTGGGTGGCCCCATACCTGGCTTCTGAATCTTTCAGCTGCCTAGAGATGTAACATATTACCCCTTCTCTTGGTTCACCATCCACAATTTGTCTTTGGTGAAGGGCTGCTCCCAAGCCTTGGCTGCATGCTGCATCTATATATAACTTGAATGGTAGTTCAAAGTCAGGCAAGATAAGCACAGGTGCATTTGTGAGTTCATATTTGATCCTCTCATATGCATCCCTCCTTTCCTTGGTTATTTCAAAAACTACATCCTTTGAGCATAACTTGTATAAACTACTAGTTATGTGAGCAAAGTTTTTGATGTGGTTTCTATAGTAGCTAGCAAATCCAAGGAAAGATTGCATCTCTTTGATGTTCTTTGGTACTGGCTTTTGCAGTACTGCTGCTACTTTGTTCTGGTCAATTGCCAGACTAAGGCGTGAGACTTTGTGTCCTAGAGCTAGTAGCTCTTGTTGGCCAAAATTACACTTTTTAAGTGAAATTTTCAGATTGATGGGTGTACATTTACTTAGCACTCTGTCTATGTATTGTACATGGTCTTCCCATGTCTCTGAGTATATAATGATATCATCAATATACACTACCATCCAGCCTTCCATTATTTCTTCTTGAAATATGGTGTCCATCATCCTTTGGAAGTGGGCTGGTGCATTCTTGATGCCAAATGGCATCCTGGTGTACTCATATATGCCCATATGGCATATAATTCTGAGTAATTTCATGGAGTTTGGTTTAACTCCATTTTGGTGGAAGCCCTTCATACAATCCATCTTGGTTATGTATTTGGCTTTGGCTAATTTATCCAAGGCATGAGGTATCCTTGGTATAGGATACCTGTCTGCTTTTGTGTAGTTGTTCAGGGCTCTGAAGTCTCCACACAATCTAGACTTGCCATCATGCCAGGTGATCAGGACAGGAGTGGTGATTTCCACTATCTCATTATGTCCAATCTTCCTAATGACATCCATGTCCAGGAGTTCATTGATATGTTTCTCAATCTCTTTCCTGGTCTCCAGACTTGCTGGGTAAGGAGGTCTCCTTAACATGGGTGGATAAGGCCTTTCCACATCCAGATATAGTTCTATATCATGGCCTTTGATCTTGCCTAATGGTTCTTCACCAATGGCAAATGCTGGTCTATTCTTCCTCAGCATCTTCAGTAAACTTAACTTTTGTTTACTGGTGAGGGTAGTGCTAAACTGTCCCTCTCTGAATTCTTTCAGAAGTTCTTCCAGTGGGTCCTGAGAAGATATCTGGTATATATCAAGAGAAAATTTCTTTTCTTTGTTAGTACCAATGGTAATATGCCTATTTTTACTATTGTAAATATCTATGCCATACATCCTCTGGTAATCTGTTCCCAGTAAAAACCCTTGGATGTGGGCATCTTCAAGTACTAAAAACTCTGGGTTGAGTCTGATATTACCTTTTCTGTGGGGTATAATTATCTCTTTGATAATTGTCCCAATAGAGGTCATCTTTCCAGATGCACTCTTAAAGTTCTTTGCCCTGGTGGGCAAGAGTTCTTTTTCCCAGTTTGGGAAGTGGTTATCCAGGTAATTTCTGGCCACTATGGAGCAGTGTGCTCCACTGTCAATGATGAGTGGGTGCTGAGCATTGTCAATACATACAGTCATTTTTGTGGCTGTTCCATGTATATATTCCATTCCTTTGGTTGGTGTAACCAGGAATGTTTGTGCATCCTGTGTATGTTTACACAAGTTCTTTTTGGCAGTGTCTTGTGGAATGCCTGCTTCCAACTGTATATCCTGGATTTCCAATGGGGTTTCCTCTTGGTATTCCACTAGAAGTTCCTCTCTTGGGTCTTGATCATCATCAGATAGTTCTCTGATGGCATCTCCCATAGAGTCTGATTCAGAATCCTCTGTTGGAGGTTCTTCTTCAGGGACTTTTTCTATAGCATAGACTTTCTTCTTTGCTTTTGGACAGTTGTTGGCATAGTGGTCTGTTGAACCACAATTGTGACAAGAATTCTTCTTTTTTGCCACTTCTGCCACTCTTTCTCTGGGTTTGTCTTTAAACTCCACCCTGAAAGGTTGTTTCTCTTTGAAACTACTGCTTCTATATGGGGTGAATTTCCCTATATTAGCCCTTTTCCTTATGTCTTGTAAGGTATTGGCTATGTCATCTAGAGTGCAATTTTGGTTGCATCTGCACTTTACTGCATGCTCTAGTTCTCCTGTCAGTTGTGTCAGAAGTTTATGATTCCTCATTTGTATATTCATTTGAGGATCAATGGCTTTAAGTCTTTTAGACTGTCTAAGACACCACTCATATGGATCTTTGTCCACAGAGTATTTGTCATTTTCAAATGACATGGTCTTTTGCCATATCCAAGTTCCATTACTGTACTTTTGGATTATTTGACTCTTCCACCATGGCCAATTTCTTCTGCCATGGATTTCTTTCATTTCAGTGTACCATATACTTGCATGACCTTTAAATGCAGTATTCAGTCTAGCAGTAATCCAGTAATCTGGTATGCTTGGTACATCAATGAAGAGTCCATCAATATAATCTATGAGTTCCATATGATCATATTCTCCTGATCCAGAGAATTTGGGCCAGTTTGAGGCCTCAGGAAGCTGTTTCAAGGCTTCCTTCTCTGAATAAGACATGCCATCTCCATCCTGGTATTGTGATGGAGATCTTGCCTTATTCAACAACATGGCATCTGGTTTGATGTCATCTGGTTGATATGGGTTCTCCATAGCTTGGCCTTGTGGTTGGGGATTTAAGCTATGGTAGGCATCAAACAATTTGTTGATGTCTTGGTTCAGACACTCCCTGTCCCTGCTACTATGGTGTTGTTCTTCAGAGACTTGATTCAGTCTCTTGTTGGTTTCTTCAGAGGCTTTGCTCAGTTGAGCATATCCTTCCTGAAGGTTTTTAACTATCTGCTCCAATGAGGCTTGAGTTTTTCTCATCCTCTCTTGGGCAGCTGCAAATTCTGTAGCCTGCTTTGCAGATTGCTCAGCATATTGGGACATTTGTAACCACAGTGTGTCACTGTTGATGTTACTCTCAGATGTGATAATGTTATTTTCAGTCTGAGTGGGGGTAATGTTTCTATTACTAGGACTACTGATTCTAGAGTGGTTTACAACTACTTCTGGTTCTTGTGTACTTCTTTTACCAAATCTAACAGCTTCTGGATCATGGGGTCTGACTCTTTCCTCCTCTGGTTGAAGGAGGCTTTGTTCTTGCCCTTGTTGCCTTGTCTTCTCCTGGAAACTTCCTGGAATTGTGAAGAATGGTGACTCTTGGCCACTGATCTGCTGGTTTCTGAATGGTGTGAAGCCACTGGAGAGCTGATTTGGCATGCTCCTTGTGAACCTGAAGGAATCTGAGTAGGCCCTGTCTGGGTTAACTGTTCTTCTATAGCTTGGATAGTGGCTTGATTCTCCCTTATCCTCTGTGCCCTTGCCTCCAGGAGTCTGTGCTTCCTGGTAGGATTCCAACCCTTGGTGATTACCATAAGGTCTTTGAAGTCTATCTCTTTGAGACAGATCTTCTGGCAACTTGATCCCAGTTCTGCCCAGTGAGTTGCTAGGTTGAACCTTTTGTTGTCCATGCTCCATTGAAACAAATCTTTGAGGAGTTGGTGGATTTGAAGAACTTGATCCATATCCTTCCAGTCCTCTGGTTTGAGGTTTCTGTTGAATTGGAGTGTGAATGGCAAGGTTGATATTATCTCCCTCATTGTTTTGCCATCCACCACTGTGTCCAATGTGTCTTCTTTCAGGTCTTCTGGTTCTAGACATTCCTGCTCTATCCTCTGGCTGGTTCCTTTGGAAGCCAAGGTCTCTGAGGTATGCAGGGGACATATCAGTGTTTGCAAGCAGTCAAAAACTTTATGTTCTTAGGGTATTTACCTTTGACTGTGCCTTGTACAAATTTGTTATCTGCTGATTTGGGCAGTTTGCCTTTGGAGGTTACAACTGGGTTAATAATTGTAATCTTCCCTGTACAAGTGGTTAAGGTTGGTTTACCTTGTATTGAAGCAGAGTTTCGTGGTTTTCTACTCCTCTGAGTGGCTATTTGTGTCCACTTCTTGGCTGTAATGAGGCCTTCACTAAGCCTTTTTCCTTTACCCTTGCTGCCCTCTGGTTCTGAGGGTGTCACTGGTGTGTTGGCCTGTGACTGGGTTTCAAGTGGGATGTAGTTTTCTTCCACTGAATCAAAACAGGAAAAAGAGGGCTTATGTCAGTTAAGACTTCTTAAAAGGCTGGTTTTGCACGTCTAAGAATGGCCTCTGGGCTTGTATATTATTACAATATGCCCTTGTATAATGACAGTGTAATTGAATTAACAATTTCACGTCAAAAATACAGCTTATGGTGCCCTGTCACACTGTTTGTGTGCCAGTATCCCACAGATACACTTGTGGTTTTCAAGTGTATTCTGTATAAGTGTTATTGAGTCAACAACACACTTAATCCACGCCTCAACTGATGGTTTTTCAGTCAGAGGTGTCCTTATTCAGTCAAGAATACAGGACTTATTGATGGCTGATGTGTTTTTATATACAAAACACGCCAAAAATAATTATTTTCAGTGGGTATTAGCCACGTGAAAAATACTCTTTTATAATATGAGTGTAAAAAAAGATAAAAATATATAAAATATATATTTTTAAATGGAAATTACGCCTAAAAAAAGATAAAACAATGTGTTAATAAGTCATAAAAAAGAGAAAAGACTTACTTGTAAGGTCCAAAAAGTTGAAAAAAACACGGCCAGGCCCCCAAAATGTCAGACTGAGTCTATGATAAAGGTGTATATGAGTATTTACAAGCTTTAACTATGACTGTGACATGGTAAAAATGGTTTTAAAAGATGATAAGATTGATGATAAATGATATAATTTAAGATTTAAAGGGCTTTACTATAAAGATATAGTGGTGGTGAGCGCTGTTGAAAGCCCTGGGTGCAGCTTTACCTGTTGGATTACAATAATAAAGACTACAATACTTTAAATTAAGAGTATACCTGATTATTTAACCAAGAGTAAAACTGTTTTTGACAGTTTACTACGTAGGTTATTGAAGAGCAGGATGAGGAAAGGTTTTTGGCTGTGAAAAGCCCTCCTTTTATCCTGAAATTGAGGTGGAAAGGCTGCTAGACCTTTCCACGTAGAGGAAGTGAAGATTTTTCACTCTCCAGGACAGGCTTGTGGTTTGCAAACAGCCTGTATACCCTGTATTGGGCTCAGATGTGGTTTTGAAGCCACATCTGGGCAGTTTTCACCAATACAGGGTGAAAATTTTCATCTGGGGACCTCACAGCCTGATTCTGACGTGTATGACGCGTAGAATGCTGTACAGAAGCTGTATGGGACCCCAGTATTGACTGACATATGAGGTATTGAAGTAAAAACATGCTTCTTCGTCTATTTGACACCTCATATTCATGGTTATGGGATATTATCCCATGGTAAGGCTGTATCTGACAGCAGGTGGGATTTTGACCTTAAAATGGTCATAACTCTGTCAGTTTTTGAGATATCAAGCTCGAAGTTGGTTCATTGAATGGCCCTGTATGAGCTCTACAAAATGGTACCCAACTTGACATGGTTATCATTAAATATGACAAAGTTATCCCATGTACAAGTATTTTTGTACATTGGCGTGGTCTGGTCAAAAGCTGTATTAAGCTTGTTTGGCCAATAACTTCTGTTGTAGTTGAGTTATGAGGAAATGGATGGCACCATCAGATAGCCCTGATTGTGCTCTTTCCAAAAAGACCCCACTTTAGGTATCTCACACGAAAACTGTAAAAGTTAGATGAGAGGTGAATGTTTTGTTCACCCTTATTTGGTCTGAATTTGACCATAACTCAAGTAATACTGGTGCTGGCTCAGTTTGGCTGGTGCCATTGGATAGCCCTGGCTTAGAGCTTCATTTTGAATACCCATTTGATGGGGTTAAGCCTCTCCTTCTAGATTTTAGATGAGAGGTGAAAATTAAGGTTTATGCTCAGCAATAACTTTGAGCAGGAATAACTTTGTTATTTCTTGTCCTATGGTGATGGGACTTATATTTTCAGGAATAGGTGAGTTTCCTCTTTATTTTGATACCTTTTGAGCTTGTTTGGCTCAGCTCCATGTTTTGGTGGTATTTTGGCTATACCATTGGTTTATGGTATTTTGGCTGTCATGCTTGTGCTCTGGTTTTGAGTCTCAGGCTGACAATTCCAGAGTTGTATAAAGCTATTTCTGACGTGAAAAGTCATCTTTTTGATAAAAGTACATCAATTTGTGACAATCTTAAAACAAATAGCTTGAGTCTGAGCCAAATAAATGATACACTTAAATGCTTTGAAAGAGTTTTAAGAACAATTAAAACTTCCAACAATGATAATTCTTTTGGCATTAAGATAAATGAACAATCTGCCATTATTAAAGAATTAACAGACAAATATTCCAAATTCAATATTGATGACATAATTGAAACAAGAATTAAACAAGCTATTAATACTATCAAAGAAGGTAATAAAAAAGTCCTTGATGATATTTCAAAATAATTTGCAGAAGTAAAGACAAATACAGTTGCCTTGAACAAGAATTTTGATACCTCAAGAGAGGAAATATCAAAATTAACAATAAAGTTAAATGAAGTTATATCTGATAATACTAAACAAACAGAATTATGGAATGAGCTTACATATAAAGATGATGATCATAAAAAGAATGTCATAGACTCTATACAAACGTACAAAATGAGTTAAGAAATTTGCAAAGGTGTAATAACAGTAAAATGAATGATATTGAACAACTGCTAAACACTTTACCAAGAATTTCTACACCTCTGAACCAAAATGAAGATGCAAGAATTCCAAATCCACAAGTATTGGATATTGAAAATTCACAGTTAAAAAATGAATTTTCTACTTCTTTTCATACCTTAGAACCATCAATGGGCCAAGCACTCTTGAAAGAAGTTCCAAAACTTAAAGAATGGCCTCACTTCAGTGGTGAAGGAGAGTATGACCATATGGAATTCATTAGAGGTATTGACATGATCAAAGAGGATTTTGAATTACCAGACAGATTGGTAACAGCCAGATTTAACACCTTGTTTACCAGATCAGCTCACAGATGGTACATAAAAATAAGACAAGCACATGGACACCAGAGTTGGACTTGGTGCAAAACCCAAATCATTAACAAATGGGCAAATGAGGCTTGGAGGTTTAAAGCTGAAACAGCCCTTGAATCTGCCAAATTTAATGCTGATAAAGACAAAGCTTTACCATGGTTTTGCCAGCAAAAAGACAGATTAACAGAATTATATACTGACATGTCAGAATTTATGATCCATAGAAAAATTCTGAGACAATGTGGAGGTGACTTAGAGCATGCTATCATAAGCAGGACTACTGAACAATCTTCAGCAGAGGATATTATCAATATATTGGGAGAAGTAACCACCAGAACCAAAATTTGTTCTAGTAGGGTGAATCTCAAAACAAGGGTTAATACAGCTTGGAAAGATTCTGTGGACAAAAACCTCAAAGGAAATTATAATAATATGAAGTATAAAACTGCAGATACAGTCAGAAAGTGCCATATTTGCCAAAGCACCACCCATTTAGCCAATACATGTCCAAAGAAGGGAAAAATCAATGAAATTGATATTGAAAAGGAACCTGATGTTGAAAAGGATGACATAATTGAAGACAATTCAGATGATAAGTCATCAATATTTTCTGAATATTCAAAAGATATAGAAAATATCAATGCCACTTTTGACATCATGGAATCTTATTCCCACTTGCCACAATTGAGGAATGGCCAACTTGACTTATCAAAATTCAAGATGCACAACTTATGAAGACAAAACCAAAAAGGGGAAAAGGCTATACAGCTGGTAACTCCTGTATAACAGAACTGGTGATTGACAACAAGCCACCAAACTTTTGCTTGACCCAGGAGCCTTCTGCTCTTGTGTTGGAAAATATTTTCATAAGACTTGTGTACCAAACTTTGAAGACCAATTGTCACCAATTGATGGTATAAAATTCAACAGTGCAAGTAATCCAATGAAAGCATTAGGAATCTTTGAGACCAATGTCATATTCCCACACATAAATGGGAATTTAAGAATCACAGTTGAATTTGTTGTTATGGAAAATTGCTCTAGTACCCATTTTATATTGGGAAATGACTATTTAATCATGTATGGGATAGATTGGCATAACAACAAAGACAGATACTTTACTATTGGAGACAATAAGCACCAAAAATTTGCCTTTTTACCATTTAAAAGACAAATTAAAGTAAAAAAAGTATCACCAGTCAACTTAGAGTTAGCAAAATTCAAGTCTGAACAGTTAAATGAGGCTTAAATAAGCCTTCATCTGACTGATAAACAAGAAAATGAACTTTCTTCCCTTTTGTATGACCACAGAGGAGCATTTGGTTCAGACAAAGAACCTTTGGGAGCAATTATTGGTCATGAAGTTGAAATCATTCTTAACATTGCGAGACCTTATCCACCACTCTTAAGAAGACCTGCATATCCAGAAAGTCTAAAATCAAGAGAAGCTCTAGAAATTCATATCAAAGAACTTCTGGACCTTGGTGTAATAAGAAAAGTAGGCCACAATGAAGAAGTAGAAATAACTACACCCGTCATAGTGGCATGGCATAATGGAAAATTCAGAATGGTTGGGGACTTTAGAGCTCTGAACACTTACACTGTTCCAGACAGATACCCAATACCAAAAATCCAAATTGCCCTTACTCAAATATCTCAAGAAGTGTATATAACCACTATGGATGCCCTTAAAGGATTCCATCAAAATGTGGTGACACCAAGAGCAAGAAAATACTTGAGAATTATGGTTCATTGTGGAGTGTATGAATACTTGAGGATGCCCTTTGGTATCAAAAATGCACCTTCACACTTCCAAAGAATGATGAATGAAATCTTCCCTGAAGAACTCTCAGAGGGATGGTTAATCATTTACATTGATGACATTATTGTCTGTTCCAAAACTTGGGAGGAGCACATGTACAGATTGTCAAGAGGTTTGACAAAAATTCAATCAGTCAACATGAAAATGTTCTTGAAGAAATGCCATTTTGGATTTAAAGAACTTAAGGCACTAGGACATGTTGTATCTGGTTTATCCCTTGGAATTGACAAAAACAAAGTTGAAGCAGTATTGCTAAAACCCATGCCTCAGAATAAGAAGGAAATTCAGTCATTCTTAGGTTTTGCAGGATATTACAGGCAACACATTAAAGAATTTGCATCCATAGCAAGACCACTTTATAAATTGTGTGACAAAGACACAGTATTTGAAATGACTGTTGACAGAGTCAAAGCTTTTGAGTCTTTAAGAGAAGCCTTAACCACTTCTCCATTCTTACTGATGCCATACTTTAAATTACCTTTCAAACTGTATATTGATGCATGTTTCATATCCAGGAAAATCAAACCAAATGAAGCCAGATATGGAGCAAGTAAAACGGAATGTCTATGCCTTGTCTGGACCTTTGATAAATTGACTACTTCTTAGAGAGATGTGTTTTTGAGGTAATAACAGATTATACAGCTGTCAAATCACTTCTGAACATGAAGACACCCAACAGACATATGCTCAGATGGCAAATAGCCATACAAAAATACAGAGGCAGTATGACTATTGTTCATAAGGATGGGAATATACATAAGAATGCAGATCGACTAAGCAGATGGCCGTTACCAAATAATATTGATAATCCTGCTTATGTTCCAGAAGAAGCTTCACCACAAGTTCCAATAGAAGGAAGAAGTGTTACAGACTTGAACACCACCTTCTTTGAAGAAGTCAGAAGTAGTTAAACTCAAGATAAGAATTGTAGCAACTTATGCCAATATATGCCTTGGATGAAGTATGAAAAAAATCTTATGATGAAGGAAGATTTTACCTACTGGATGGTATAATTTACCACAGAACCAAGCACACATGTGTCATGACAGTTGTACACAGGTCATTAATAAATCTTGTACAGAAAGAATGCCACGATAGTCCCTTTTCAGGACATCTGTCTGAAGACAGAACAAGAGAGAAAGTAAAGACCTGCATATGCGGGCCAATGTGGCAGAAAGATGTTGCAGAGTATTGCAAAACCTGTGACAGATGCCGAAAGGCAAATAAATCCACTGGCAAGAGACTTGGAAATATGATAAAAATACAAGAACCAAGCAGACCTTGGGAAATTGTCCATATGGATTGGGTGACTGGCCTACCACCAGGAGGTGACAGAAGCTATAATGCTTGCCTAGTAATTGTGGACAGATTCAGTAAAACTCCAATCTTTTTACCATGTCACAAGGATGATACAGCCATCGATACAGCTCTTCTGATATGGAATAGAGTAGTGTCATGGACTGGGCTATTTACAAATATCATTAGTGATAGGGATCCCAAATTTACTTCAGCACTATGGACAAATCTTCACCAATTATTTGGCACTAAACTGTCTTTCTCTACAGCCTACCACCCACAAACTGATGGCCTGGCTGCAAGGATGTTCCAAACCTTAGAGGACATGGTGAGAAGCTTTTGTGCATATGGCCTTGAATTCAAAGATTGTGATGGATATACCCATGACAGGTGTACTCTGTTGCCAGCACTGGAATTAGCATACAAAACATCAATCCATGCCAGTACCAATCAAACTCCTGCTATTCTAGAAAAAGGATGGAACCCCAAGTTACCCCAAGATTCCTTGAGGAAAGATTTCATTGAAATACATCCCACAGATGCTAGCTTCAAAGGAATGCTAGACAAAGCTAGAAAGCATTCAGTAAGATGCATGGAGGACTCTTTTTCATATGCTAAAGACAAATGGGATAAATCACATGCAACTCCAGATTTCAAAGTGGGGACCTAGTTCTGTATCCACCACTAACTTCAATAACATCAAAGGATGTAAAAAGCTGAAAGACTCCTTTGCAGGACCTTTTGTTATTAAGGCCCTCCATGGAGAGAATGCTGTTGAAGTAGAGTTATCTGAAGAACTTAGCAATAAGCATCCTTCATTTCCAGTGAGCTTGATAAAGCCATATAAATCTAGTGACGCTGAGAAATTTCCCTTGAGCAATAAGATTCCCCAAGTTATACCTCCTATTGAGACATTTGGTACTAAGAAAATTACCAAAGTTCTTAAAGAAAGGAAATTAAGAACCAAGAAAGTAAGGGAATACCTTGTTAGGTACAGTGACCCAACTTGTGAAGATAGATGGTTAGAAGAAAAAGATATACCAGAAGCTACCAAACTCCTGAGGAGATTCAGACACACTAGAAACACCAATATTGCAAAGTAATATTCTTTTTTAAGGGGAGGGAATGTGAGCCTTAGAGGTAATTTCATATACCCAAAAGACCACAAATACAAAATTAACATATAAAGATAGATAAAAGAAATTTATTTATATTATTAAAATAAAAATCAAAATATAAATATAAAATTATATTCAAAATTCAAAATTTAATTACAATTTAAAAATAAAATTACATTAAATTTTGGAATTATAAAATTAAATTTATACTTGAAAAAAATTAAGTAAAAATGAAATTTTAACAAAATTGTAAAAAAATAAATAAATTTGGAAAAAAGTTAAATAAAAATTATTATATCTTTTTATCCAATAAATAAACATATAAAAATTATTTCACCATTGGATTCCTCATAAAAAATCAGGTGGGGTCACCTCTGAGTGAAATTCTTGTAACTCAACTCTAAATAAGCTTAAATTACGTTTTTAGTATTCTCAATACAAAAGTTGAAAATCCTCAAAACTTTAATTTAATTCACACCACATGTGGTGTTAAGAATCAATTTTTGTGTTAAAATTGAGGTGTTGTGTTTAGTTTAGAAGTTATGAGGAATTGAAGTATTTTCAATTGAATTCAATTGAAATGTCAAAATGTGCGCGTGTATTACATAAGTGAACTTTGATTTACATATGAGGTATCAATTATTACTGTATTGTACTGTAAAATTCAATTGAATTACATATGTAAATTATAAGTATAATACATGATGAGGAATTAAAGGAAAAATAAATTGGAAAGATTAAATTTCGGGGGGAGAAGGAACTCCAGCTCTAAGGGGGAGCTAGACCCCCAAAATCCTTGCTGACAGGCGTGGGATGTCAAAATTCATGCAAAGGTTCATCACTCTTGGCCTGTAATTGAGTTACAGGGTCTGTGGACTCAATTGATGATGAGGTTTTGATACCAACTGGGGTGGTTTTAGCTGTTGCCAAGAGGGTAAAACTACCCTTAAGATAAAACAATCATAGTAAAAACAGTTTTAACTGGTTTCTATGCCTCTTACACAAATTCTGACGTGTTTTGAAGGCTCTAGGCCAGGTATTGCTATAGTAACGGCTGATTTAAGGGTCTAAAATGGCTAAAAATGGCTTAAACAAGCCCTTTTTGGTCTTAACCAGGGTTCAATGATGCCATAATTGGCTTTTCTGTTGTAAGACTGTTTTTCACAACTGCCAAGAGTAAATTTTACTTTTGGAGTAAGAAAATTGATGGCTATAAAAGAATGTCTTCTTTGCCCCAGTTTTCTCTTCATGTTAGAATCTTTTACTTTTATTATTAGTTTAAACATTGTTAAACCAATCAATAAAAGATTCCAACCACTACTTTTAAATCATTTTGAACCTCTTAACCATGTAAAAAAATCATTATAATCATTGTTTGTAAGTCTTATAATCATTTTCCCCCCTGAACCACCCCAAAGGTGAATTAAAGCATCTTTCATCATCGTAAACTTTGTCACTTTGTTTCCAAATTCACTCTGGTCACTGTTGGGCATGTTTTTTCTTCAATATTCTTTTTAAAGGCTTTGTTCTTTGATTAATTGCTTGCAGTTCTTTGCTCAATTAATTCCAATTGAAATTGCTCTTGAAGTAATTTCTTTTGTAGCCTTAAATATCTGTTGTAGAGTATTTTTGGATAAATCTTTATTTTTGGTAAAACAATAAATCTTTATAATATTAATGTTTTATACTAATAAAGTTATAAACAATAAAATTGGCATGTTTTCTGTTAAAAATAATATTTCTTACTATTTTTAATTGATTTTTACCTTGTACAAATTTTGAGGACAGGAAAAGTACTTGATTTTTAATCAAAGTTTCATATCCACACCTTACAACCATTCTACCTTGTTGATATAGTGATTTTGATTCTATAACAACCATATATAGCTTTTACATATATTGTTACTGTAACAATACTCTTATGATAAAAAATGTATTAGTCTGTTTTTGTTTTATTTTTATTTTGTATCTAAAGCATATAAAGAGGAAAATTCTGCTTGTGAATTATTCCTCAGAGGTCTTAAAAATATAATTTTTTACAAATAAATTGATCAAAATTTCTTGTTATTAGATATCTCAAATATAAGTAATTACAAATTACTTTTAGTATTTTTCATGTTGGTGAAGCCCATTCCACCAATTCAATACCTTTTTAATAGTGACGTCTCTATTGATTTAACCTGATAGTATTCATCTAACTTTTGAGTTTATTCATATTACTAATAATTAGACTGGAAGTCATGTTAGAGGCCCCAGGCTAACAAGTAAGGTTTCTCCCAATCCCCTGTATTTTTTATCAAGTATTAATTTTTATATATATAATTTTGTGGTAAGAAATATCTCTGCAAAGTCTGTTTGATTTTTTCATTTAGAAATAATAATATTAACATTTATGAGTGGAATTCTTTTCTTAACTGAATATCATTTGCTTGTCAAGAGATTTTATATTTATTATCATTATGACTGTTGCTGTTTATAATAATAACAGAATAATGAGAATTTATCATAATTTTTGAAGAGATTTATTATCATGAAATTATTTGATAATTGACTCTTCTTTTTTTATGATCATTTTTATCATTTTATTAATTTGTCATTAGAAGATGTAATTATATTCTATTTTCCACTTAGGAGAGTCATACTACTCTTTTTTTGGACTAATATCATCAATAGTTTGATAGAAAAAGCTTACACAATTACTGATAAGCTTAATCCCAAAAGGAAGGAGCTCATCAACATGATTTTGGGAGGATTCCCCAGTAAAATACTCATTTCTTCCCAAATTCTTTTGTGTAGATAATAAGTAATATTAAATTTGATTGCAATTTTTTTCATCATGGATATGCTTTTTATTATGATTGAAAAAAATGTTTTATTAAGCAGCATTTCAAAACCCCACTTGAATTCATATCCTCTTCTCCCCAATGCTTTGTTGATTCAAAAGGCTGAGCAGTCTTCAAATTCTAAAAGATTTTAGATTGGGATTTTGAGAGCTTGAGGATGAGCCAAAATGAAATATCTAAAAATTTCATCAGCTTGTAAAAACTAGAAGTACTCAAATCAAATTAATGCTCAAATTTTGGATGAACTGGTGGATATTGTTTCTTTTTAGGTGCCAATAATTCTAGTTAATTACCAAATTCATCACTACTGACCATATCAGATGGTTCAATTCCCCTCTCTGGGTAAAATTTGAAGTTCAAACTAATCATGTGTACATTCTTGCAGCTGATTCAATTGATTGAAAAACATGATTAAGAGTTTTTGAGAAAAAGTATTAGATCCATCTGATCCCCAACGTGAGTGAAAATTATGGAAGAGGATCACAAAATTTAAAAAAGATTTTACATTCTTTTTCTTGTATAATTGTTTTCAGAAGCCTAGTGGTTTCAGTAAATCAAGCTCAACATATTGTTAATTTATTCCTTTTAATGCAATCTCAAAATTGCACAAATTTGGTAAGGTTAAGGCCTCAACTGAGGTCAATAATTATTGCATATTCTCGTGTGATAGGCATTTGAAAACCACAGGCCCAGAAACTGAAAGTTCCTGAAAATTTAGAGGGCAAAAATCTTGCATTATTATTTATTGCAATGATCATGCATATCCAAAGCTGGTTTGGATGAACAATTCTGCCAAGATTCATGGTTGCATATTATTTCATATATTTCAAATTCCATCCCATCTCTGTGAGAAATCCAATAAGATTGACTAGTGAGAAGCCTAGCAAAGTCTTTTTTATTCCCTTTGACCCCATGAGGTAGAAAATGACAGAATCCCTCCATTTGAATAATAAGAAGCTAAATGGTCTTTCTCGTGAAATCAAAAAATAAAACCAGTATGTTGTTCTAATATGTTGATGTCATGGTCCAAGCACTAACTACACCAACTTGAATATCCCTGATGGAATTCTCTTCCAACTAGACTCCCAAAACCTTTGGGGGAACGGCCATGGGACACATTTATGGAAGAATGTCACTCATATCTTTATTTTTCTTTACTACAGGCAATGGAACAAAAATGGGAAGTGCATGACTCAGATTATAAGTACTATCATGGATTGTTGGAATAGAGTCTTAAGGCCCTGAAACGTTCTAACAGACAGTTAAATTACAAAAATAATTACCCAGGAAGGTACTTTTATCAGTTTTAAAAAGAGTATAGGTGGGAAGATTGTTTTGTTGACACCGTACTAGAAGCTGCTTAAGACCATAGAATCTTGCAACGGTGCGGCAAATTGCAGAAACAGGTCCCCAAGGATGTGTAAGCCACTTTTTTTAAGCCCATGAAAGGGCTGAAAAATCGGAATAAAATGAAGGAACAATTAACTAGTAATTGCAAATGTTTTTCATCATAATTAACATTATCATTTTTTATGATCATGAATATTGATAAGATTGTGTCACTTCAAGTGACATATAAAGGGTTGTGATATTCATATTAAATATTCAAAAACCCATATTTCATCAATCAAGATATGATAATAATAAGGCCAGAGTATGATCCTCACTTGATACCAGATAAGTATTATACTGAAATTTGTGTTACATGAAATAATACTCTGGAAATTGGATTTAATTTTAACCTAGTGAATAATAATCCCTAGGTGTGTGGTTTAAATACAGGCTTGCATAAATGGAGGATTGATTAGCTTATTATGGCCACCAAGATGGATTGATTGAGTTCTGAAACTTGAAAACCAATTTTCAAAATACACTTGAATATCCCTTGAAATCGCTTGCAAGTATTATCTTGGAAGAATAATACAAATTGTAGCTTTTATCCCACTTAACTGATAATCCTATTTTTTTTAAAAAACAATAATCCTTCAGCCCCTGAAGTAACTTTCAAAATATCTTTCTTTAAAATCACTTTCTGACGAAATATCAGGAAAAAATATAAATAAATGTGTATATAGCTTCTACATGCTGTAAGAAGAAGGCAAAGAAATAAGCAATGAGAAAAATCAGATTTATTGACATGCCTATGTCACAGTAAATCTATACAAGAGTGAATGATAAATGGTTCTTGTCAAGATATTTTTATTAATTAGATTGAAAAAACCTTTTACAACCTATCACTAGTATGGCGATTTAAATTAGTAAATTGAAAATCAATAAAATGCTCTACTGTTATATAATAATGGTTATGATGACTCTACAGAGAACCTTGGTTGAATTAATTGATTCTCAATTCAAAATTAGGATTACTGTGAGAATGAGTATATTTCAATTCTTGCAATATCATTCTGAGGTAACCAATTCCTGGCCACATTATTATCATTGAAGAGTACTGAAGCAAGATTATGAATTCCTTTTCCACTTTAGAAGGTACTCTTTTACTCTTTTTATTCTTAAAAGGGCTCTAATTCTCTTAAATTTTGTGAAGAGTGACAGTTTCACTCTTTAGGCTGAATAAAGGCTTTATACCACAGTTATTATTTCAGTATCTGGAAGAATTCTCTATGAGGCTCTTGATAATTATAATTAGTTATATAGGACTATTAATGTCCTCAAATGAAAGTATGTTATAACTACATGTTTTAACAAAAAATGTAAATATAATTAATTTTAATATAAATAAACTTAATATCAATAAGAAATTATATAACAAAAGTGAACATCATCAGAAATTTGATATTAAAATTCCAAAAATAATATCAACAAATATATTCATCATATAATTATTGTGCTTAACAGGAAATTATATTTATTGAAATATGAAATATCTACCAGAGACACTCATATCTTTTTTGAATAAATAGGAACAAGCTATAAATGTCAGCCTGTGACTCAAAACCAGAGCACAAGCATGACAGCCAAAATACCATAAACCAATGGTATAGCCAAGATACCACCAAAACATTTACCCAAGCCAAATTAGCTCAAAAGGTATCAAAAGAAAGGGGAAACTCACCCCTTTACAAATATACAAGTGCCATCATCATAAGACAAAGAATAACAAAGTCCTTCCTGCTCAAAGTTGTTGCTGAGTTTAAACCTTAATTTCCACCTCTCATCTGAAATAGAGAGTAAGAGGCTTAACCCCATCAAATGGGTATGAAAAATGAATATCTAAGTAAGGTCTATCCAATGGTACCAGCCAAACTGAGCTAGCACCAGTATTACAAAAGGTATGGTCAAATTCAGGCCAAATAAGGGTGAACAAAACATTCACCTCTCATCTGACTTCTACAGTTTTCGTGCGAGATACTTGAAGTGGGGTCTTTTTGGAAAGAGCACAATCAGGGCTATCTGATGGTGTCATTCATTTCCTCATATCTCAACTAGAGCAAAGGTTATGGGGCAAACAAGCCCAATACACCTTTTGCCTAAAACACGCATATGTACAAAATATCTTGTACATGGCATAATGATGCCATATTTAATGATAACCATATCAAATGGGGTACCATTGTGTATATCACATACAGGGATACACACCGAACCAATTTTGAGGTTGATATCTCAATAAATGACAAATTTATTGCTGTTTTAAGGTCAAAATCCCACATTCTGGCCAATACAGCCTTACCATGGGATAATATCCCATAACCATTATTATGAGGTGTAAAACAGGTGAAGAAGCATGTTTATACTTCAAGACCTCATAGGTCAGACAATAATGGGGTCCCATACAGTTTCTGTACAGCATTCTACCGGTCATACAAGTCAGAAAAAGGCTGTGTGGTCCCCAGATGACAATTTTCACCCGTTATTGGTGAAAACTGAGTATATGTGGTTTCAAAACACATCTGAGACCAATACAGGCTATACAGGCCTTCTGCAAACCACAAGCCTGGCCTTGAGAGTGAGAAATATTCACTTCCTCTACATGAAAAGGTATAGCATAGTACAGCTGCCAAAAACAGTTTTACTCTTGGAAATAATCAGTTTATAATTGAAATTTAAGTATGGTAGCTCTTATTATAGTAATCCAACAGTTAATACTGCACCCAGGGCTTTCAGCAGCGCTCACCATTACTATATCATTGAAGTAAAGCCCAATTTTCTGAGCAAACTCCATGAGAGGATGAAAACATTAACAGCCTCCATGACAAAATTGTCAAAACTCTTCAAGAGGGACATGCACAGTTGAGCAAAGCCTCTGAAGATACCAAAAAAGGACTGAATCTAGTCTTTGAAGAACAACACCACAGCAAAAGGGACAGGGATTGTCTGGATCAAGACATAAACAAACTCTTTAATGTGTACCATAACATGAAGCCCCAACCACAGGGCCATGTTATGGATAATCCATATCATCAAGCTGAAATCAAACCAGATGCCATGTTGATGAATAAGGCAAGATCTCCATCAAAATACCGGGATGGAGATAATATGTCTTATTCAGAGAAGGAAGCCCTGAAATAGATTCCCAAGGCCTCAAGCTTGCCCAAATTCCCTGGAAAAGGAGAATATGATCATATGGAGCTCATAGATGATATTGATGGAATCTTCATTGATGTACGAAGCATTCCAGACTACTGGATTACTGCTAGACTTAATACAGCATTCAAAGGACATGCTACTGTATGGTACACAGAAATGAAAGAAATTCTTGGAAGAAGAAACTGGCCATGGGGGGAGAGTTATACCTTTTTACCCAATAAATAAACTTAAGAAATTTACTTCACCATTGTATTCCTCATAAAAAAATAAGGTGGGGTCACCTCGGGGTAAAATTTCTGTAACTCAACTCTAAATAAGCTTAAATTAAGTTTTTATTGTTTTCTGTACAAAAGTTGAAAATCCTCAAAAACTTAGTTTAATTCTCCCCACATGGGGTGTTAACCATCAATTTTTGTGTTAAAATTGAGGTCTTGTGTGTAGTTTGGAAGTTATGAGGAATTGAAGTATTTTCAATTGAAACGTCAACATGTGTCTGTGTATTACATGAGTGAACTGTAATTTACATATGAGGTATAAATTATTACAGTTGTGTACTGTAAAAACTCAATTTAATTGTATGTGTAAAGTACAAGTGTATTACATGATGAGGAATTAAAGAAAAAATAAATCGGAAAGATTAATTCTGGGGGGGAAAGGAACTCTAGCTCCAAGGGGGATCCAGACCCCCAAAATCCTTGCTGACAGGCATGGGATGTCAAAATCTATGCAAACGTTCATCACTTTTGGCCTGGAATTGAGTCACAGGGTCTGTGACTTAATTGGTGATGAGGTTTTGACACCAACCAGGGCAGTGTTAACTGTTGCCAAGATGGTAAAACTACGTTAAAGCTGGAAAAATCTTAGTAAAAACAGTTTGAACTGGTTTCTAAAACTCTTACACACATTTGGAAGTGTTTTGAAGCCTCTAGGCCAGGTATTACTATAGTAATGGCTGATTCAAGGGTCTAAAATAGCTAAAAACCACCCCTCTTTTGGTCCAAACCAGGGTTCAATGATGCCATAATCGGCTTTTCTGTTGTAAGAGTGTTTTCCACCACTGACAAGAGTAGATTTTACTTTTGGAGTAAGAAAATTGATGGCTATAAAAGAATATCTTCTTTGCCCCACTTTTCTCTTCATGTTAGAACCTTTTCCTTTTATAATTAGTTTAAACACTGTTAAAGAAATGAATAAAAAATTCCACCCACCCTTTTGATATCATTTTGAACCTTTTAACCACATGAAAAAATCATTATAATCATTTTTACCCCTTGAACCACCCCGAAAGTGAATTAAAGCATCTTTCATCACTGTTAACTTTGTCACTTTTTTTCCAAATTCACTCTGGTCACTTTTGGGTGTGTTTTCTACTTAAATATCTCTTTGAAACTTTGTTCTTTAATTAATTGCTTGTAGTTCTTACCTCAATTAATTCCAATTGAAATTGCTCTTGAAGGAATTTCTTTTTTAGCCTTAAATATCTCTTGTAGAGTAATTTTGGATAAATTTTTGTTGTTGGTAAAACAATAAATCTTTATGATATTATTGTTTTATACTTATAAAGTTAAAAACAATAAAATTGGTGTGCTTTTCTCTTAAAAATACTATTTCATACTATTTTTAATTATATTCTACCTTATACAAATTTTGGGGACAGGAAAAGTACTTGATTTTCAATCAAAGTTTCATATCCACACCTTACAGTTGGGGTACCAGCCGTGATATTTTACCTGTGACATAATTTTTTACTTTTTTCAAATCCTTTATCATATATTGAAAAATTTAAAAACATATAAAAAAAATAATTTTAATTTAAAAAATCCATAAAAAAACTGTTTTTCAGACTATAAATGAGGCTTTTTTTCATTTCTCTCTTGAAAAAATATTTTTTACTTAATCAATTGGCTTTTCATTAATTTTAGTGTCTGACAACATGGTAAGACAAGAAAATATTGAAACAGCCTCAACAGTAACAAGCATTATTCCTGCAAGTACTGTGAATTCTGACCATAATAGTGCAGCTATTATAGCTCAGAATAATCAACCAGCACCAATTTCCTCTGAATTAATTAACTTTGATATAAGTAGTACCCTTCAAAAGGCTAAGAATATGGCAAATAGTAAGTTTTTTGACATAAAATTACTCTTTTAAGCTTTTTAATCATAAAATATGCCATCAACCAGATCAGGAGCCAGCTATAACCCCTCAAGCACCTCCCAATAAGCTCATAGATGTGATTATGGCAGAAGGACAACAGTCAGTTGATGGCTTCCAAATGAATAAATTATATCATTCTGAAGCTGAAAATACTGTTTTACCTTAAAAAAGTGCTGACACCACCACAAGAAGCCTCAGTGGACATTTACAAAGCCAGCCAGAAGGCTTAAGACAATGCATTTCAGAACAAAGAGTACCAGATGCTTGCAGATCTGTGGAGAAACTGCATGAATTCTTACCCGACTGTGAGAAATTTCCTGGGCCATCCCAACACTTGCAAGTTACATAATGGATGGCATCCATTGATGTAAAAGAAGAACATGACGCTTTTAACACCAGAATGGAGGAAAAACAACCCTCCACCACCCAAGAAAGTGCCAAAAACAGCCCCAGTAGCCAGGAGCAGCAATTCCAACATGAAAAAGCAGCCATAAGCTCAAAACAAGGGCAAAGGAAAGGCACCAGACACAAAAACTTACAGCCAGGGCTACAGAATCCCAAACATTCATCAGGATGCCATGGAAAATGTATTTCAGATGGCTAGAACAATTATGGAATTACGGAAAAAGGAGGAAGCCTGATTAGGATATCGGAAATGATGTCTGATATCTTTGATTCTATCCCAGAGTTGTATGAAGCTATAAATGATGTAAAAACTCATGTTTCTGATAAAAATTCATCCATTTGTAACAATCCTAAAACAAACAATTCAATCCTGAGCCAAATAAATGAAACACTTATGTGTTTTGAGAAAGTTTTAAGAACAAATAAATCTTCTAATAATGAAAATTCTTTTGGAAATAACATAAATGAACAATCTGCCATTATTAAAGAATTAACAGACAAATATTCTAAATTTAATATTGATGACATAATTGAAACAAGAATAAAACAAGCCATAAGTACTATCAAAGAGGAGAATAAAAGTGTTCTTGAGAATATTTCAAAATCAACTACTGAAGTAAAGAAATATACAATTGCCTTGAAAAAGTGTTTTAACACCTCAAAAGAGGAAATATCAAAATAACAAGGAAGTTGAATCAGATCACCTCTGATAATACCAGACAAACAAAACTATGGCAAGAATTAACAAAAGCAGAAGATATTCATAAAAATAATATAATAAATTCAATACAAAGTTTACAAAATGAATTCAGAAATTCCCAAAGGTGTAACAATATTAAAATGAATGATATTGAACAATTACTTCACAACTTACTAAGAATGTCTACACCTTTGAATCAGGATAAGAGCACAAGAATTCCAAATCCACAAGTATTGGAGTTTGAAAACTCACAGTTAAAAAATGAATTTTCCACTTCTTTTCATAATTTGGAACCATCAATGGGCCAAGCACTCCTCAAAGAAGTATCAAAACTTAAGGAATGGCCTCACTTCAGTGGTGAGGGATAATATGACCATATAGAGCTCATCAGAGGTATTGAAATGATTAAAGAAGATTTTGAATTACCAGACAGATTGGTAACATCAAGATTTAACACCTTGTTTACCAGATCAGCTCACAGATGGTATATCAAATTAAGACAAGCACATGGACACCAAAGTTGGACTTGGTGCAAAACGCAAATCATCAACAAATGGGCCAATGATGCTTGGAGGTTTAGAGTGGAAACAGCCTTTGAATCTGCCGAATTTATTGCTGATAAAGACAAAGCTTTACCATGTTTTTGGGAACAAAAAGACAGATTAACAGCATTGTATCTTGAAATGTCAGAATTCATGATCAACAGAAAGATTCTGAGGCAATGTGGAGGTGACTTAGAGAATGCTGTCAAAATATTTACTCAAAAATCTTCAGCAGAACATATTATTCGTATATTAGAAGAAGTAACCACCAGAAACAGAATTGGTTCTAGTAGGGTGAATCCTAAAACAAGGTTTCATACACCTTGGAAGATTCTGTGGACAGAAATCCCAAAGGAAATTCTAATAATGTTAAACATAAATCTGTAGATATCATCAGAAAGTGCCATATTTGCCAAAGAACCACCCAAATAGCTAATACATGTCTGAAGAGAGGGAAAATCAATGAAATTGACATTGAAAAACAACCTGACGTGGAAGAAGAGGATAATATAATTGAATAAAATTCAGCTGATAAGTCATCAATGTTTTCTGAATCTTCAAAAGATATATAAAGTATCAATGCCACTTTTGACATCATGGAATCTTATTCCCACTTGCCACAATCAAGCAATGGTCAACTTGATTTGTCAATAATTCAAGATGCACAACTTATGAAAACCAAACCAAACAGGGGAAAAGGTTATACAGCTGGTAACTCCTGTATAACGGAAGTGGTAATTGATAACAAGCCCGCTAAACTTTTACTTGACCCAGGAGCCTTCTGCTCTTGTGTTGGCAAATGTTTTCTTAAGACTTGTGGACCAAATTTTGAAGACCAATTGTTGGCAATTGATGGCATAAAATTCAATATTGCAAGTCATCCAATGAAAGAATTGGGAATATTTGAGACCAATGTCATATTTCCACATATTAAGGGAAATCGAAGAATCTCTGTTGAATTTCTGGTTATGGAAAATTGTTCTAGTACCCATTTTACATTGGGAAATGACTATTCAATCATGTATGGAATATATTTACATAACAAGAAAGACAGATACTTCACTATTGGAGACAATCAGCATCCAAAATTTTCCTTTTACCATGTAATTGACAAATTTCATTAAGTGAATTAGTACCAGTCAACTTAGAGTTGGAAATATTCAGATCTGAACAGTTAAATGAAGCTGAAATAAGCCTTCATCTGACTGATTATCAGGAAAATGAAATTTCTGCCCTTTTATATGACCACAGAGAAGCATTTTCATCAGACAAAGAACCTTTAGGGGAAATTATTTGTTGTGAAGTTGACATCATCCTTAATACAGAAAGACCTTACCCACACCTCTTAACAAGACCTACATATCCAGAAAGTCCCAAATAAAGAGAGGCTCTGGAAATTCATATGAAAAACCTCTAGACCTTGGCTTAATATGCAAGGTTGGCCACAATGAGGAAGTAGAAATAACTATACCAGTCATAGTGGCATGGCATAATGGAAAATTTAGAATGCTTGGGGACTTTAGAGCTCTTAACACTTACACTGTTCCAGACAGGTACCCAATAACCAAAATCCAAATTGCCCTTACCTAGATATCTCAAGCAGTGTATATAGCCAGTATGGATGCTTTCAATGGATTTCATCAAAATGTAGTAGCACCGAGGGCAAGAAAATACTTGAGAATTATTGTTCATTGTGGAGTATATGAATATCTTAGGATTCCTTTTGGTATCAAGAATTCACCTTCACACTTCCAAAGAATGATGAATGAAATCTTCCCTGAAGAACTTTCAGAAGGATGGTTACTCATTTACATTGATGATATTATTTTCTGTTCCAAAACTTGGGAAAAGCATATGTACAGATTATCCAGAGATTTGACAAAAGTACAATCTGTCAACATCCAAATTTCCTCAAAGAAATGCCATTTTGGATTTAAAGCGCTTAAATCACTGGGACATGTAGGATCTGGTTTATGCCTTGGAAATGACAAAAACAAGGTTTCAGCAGTATTGCTGAAACCCATGCCACAGAACAAGAAAGAAATTAAGTCATTTTTTGGGCTTGCAGGATGTCAAAGGCAACATATCAAAGATTTTGCATCCATAGCAAGACCTCTTTATAAATTATGTGACAAAGACACAGTTTTTGAAATGATTGTTGACAGAGTCAAAGCCTTTCAATCCTTGAGACAAGCCTTGACCACTTCTCCACTCTTACTTATGCCAGACTTTAAGCTGCCTTTTAAGCTTTATGTTGATGCTACAGGGGATGGGGTTGGTGCTGCACTTCATCAAGTCCAGATTATCAATGATAGGCCTGTGGAGGGACCCATATGCTTCATATCCAGGCAAATCAAACCAACTGAAGCCAGATATGGAGCCAGTAAAATGGAGTGCTTATGCCTTGTATGGGCCTTAGAGAAACTGAATTACCTTCTGGAAGGATGTGCTTTTGAATTAATAACAGATTGGACCACTGTTGAGTCACTTTTGAACATGAAGACTCCTAACAGGCATATACTCAGATGGCAAATAGCCATACAAGAGTATAGGGGCAATATGACCATTGTTCATAAAGATGGGAATATTCATAAAAATGCAGATGGACTGAGAATATGGACATTTCAAAATAATATTGGTAATCCTGCTTATGTTCCAGAAGAAGCTTCCCCACAAATCCCCATAGAAGGAATAAGTGTCACAGACCTGAACACCACTTTCTTTGAGGAGGTAAGAAACAGTTATACTCAGGATTAAAATTCTAGCATTTTATGCCAATTACCTACTAAAGGCTGTAAGGACAATTCTTTGATACGTGGCTTAGATGATATCTGGAAGAAACATATGATGAAGGAAGATTCCACTTACTGGATGCTATAATTTACAACAGAACTAAGAATACATGTGTCATGACAGTTGTGGACAGGTTCTTAATCAATCTTGTACTTATAGAATTCAATGAAAGCCCTTTTTCAGGACATCTGGCTGAAGGCATGACAAGAGAAAGAAATAAAAACATGCATATGGTGGCCAATGTGGCAGAAGGATGTTGCAGAGTATTGAAAAACCTGTGACAGATGTCACAAAGCAAATAAATCCACCGGCAAAAGACTTTGAAATATGATCAAGATCCAAGAATCCAGCAGAACTTGGGAAGTTGTCCATATGGATTGGGTAACTGGTCTACAACAAGGGGGTGACAAAAGTTATAATTCTTGCCTAGTGATTGTTGACAGATTTAGTAAGGCTACAATCTTTATACCATGTCACAAGGATGATACAGCCAGGGATACAGCTCTTCTGATATGGAATAGAGTAATATCATGGACTGGAATATTCACAAACATCATTAGTGACAGAGATCCCAAATTCACGTCAGGACTATGGAACAAGCTTCACCAACTATTTGGGACAAAATTATCCTTCTCTACAGCCTACCACCCACAAAATGATTGTCTGGCTGAAAGGAAGATCCAAACCTTGGAAGATATGGTAAGAAGATTTTGTGCATATGGCCTTTAATTCAAATATTTTGATGATATTACCCATGATTGGTTTACTCTTTTACCAGCACTAGAATTGGCATATAAGACATCAATTCATTCCAGTACCAATCAAACTCCTACTATTTTAGAGAAAGGATGGAATCCCAAATTACCTCAAGATTCCTTGAGGAAATAATTGGTTGAAATACATCCTACAGCTGCTCGCTTCAGAGGAATGCTAGACAAAGGTAGAAAGCATGCAGTAAGGTGCATGAAAGACTCCTTTGCATATGCTAAGGACAAATGGGACAAATCACATGCCACTCCAGATTTCAAAGTGGTAGATTTAGTACTTGTATCCAAACCCCTAACTTCAATAACATCAAAGGATGTAAAAAGCTCACAGATTCCTTTTCAGGACCCTTTGTTATTAAGGCCCTGCATGGAGAAAATGCTTTTGAAGTAGAATTATCTGAAGAACTTAGAAATAAGCATCCTACATTTCCAGTGAGCTTGATAAAGCCATATAAATGTAGTGATGCTGAGAAATTTCCCTTGAGGAATAAAGTTGCCAAGGTTCTACCTCCTATTTGATAGGTACAGTGACCCAACATGTGAAGATGGATGGTTAGCACAAAAAGAGATACCTGAAGCTACTAAAATTCTCAGAAGGTTCAGACACACTAGAAATAACAATATTACAAGGTAATATTCTTTTTTAGGGGGAGGGAACGTAAGCCTTAGAGGTATTTTCATATACCCAGAAGACCACAAATAACAATGTAAGATATGAATATAAACAAAATAAATTTATTTATATTATCAAAAGAAAATTAAAATATAAAGAAAAATTTGTATATAAAAATAAAAATTTAATTATAATTTAAAGTAAAAATTACATCAAATTTTAAAATTGTGAAAATGAATTTTTACTTGAAAAAATTAAGTAAAAATGAATTTTTTATAAAATTAATGAAATTAAAATATTTTTGGTAAAAGGTTACATAAAATATATCATAACTTTGAACTTAAGAAAATGACTTCACCATTGCATTCCTCATAAAAAATAAGGTGGGGTCACCTCTGGGTAAAATTTCTGTAACTCAACTCTAAATAAGCTTAAATTAAGGTTTTAGTATTTTCTACACAAAAATTGAAATTCCTCAAACCCTTCACTGAATTAACACCACATGTGGTTTTAACCATCAATTTTTGTATCAAAATTGAGGTGTTGAGTGTAGTTTACAATTTATGAGGAATTGAAGTTTTTTGAATTGAAATGTCGAAATGTGTGCATGTATTACACAAGTGAACTGTAATTTCTATATGAGTTATAAATCATTTTAGTCGTGTAATGTAAAAAATAAATTGAATTGTATTTGTAAATGAAAAGTGTATTACATGATGCGGAATTAAAGAAAAAATAAATTGGAAGGATTAATTCTGGGGGGGAAAGGAACTCTAGCTCCAAGGGGGAGCCAGAATGCCAGATTCCTGGCTGACAGGCATGCGATGTTGGAATCCACAAAAAGGTTCATAACTTTTGGCCTGGAATTGAGTCATAGGGTCTGTAACTCAATTGATGATGAGGTTTTGATACCAACCAGGGAAGTTTTAACTGTTGCCATGACGGTAAAACTACCCTTAAGTCAAAACAATATTAGTAAAAACAGTTTTGACTGGTTTCTACGACTCTTACACACATTCTGACGTGTTTCAAAGGCTCTAGACTTGGTATTACTATAGTAATGGCTGATTTAAAGGTCTAAAATGGCTAAAAATAGCAAAAAATGGCTAAAGACCAGCCCTTTTTTGGTCTAAACCAGGGTTCAATGATGCCATAATTGGATTTTCTATTTTCAGAGTGTTTTCCACGAGTAAAAAGCATAAATTTTACTTTTGGAGTAATAAAAGTGATAGCTATAAAAGAATGTATTCTTTGCCCCACTTTCCTCTTCATGTTAGAATGTTTTCCTTTTATAATTAGTTTAAACACTGTTAAACCAATCAAGAAAAAATTCCAACCACCCTTTTGAAATCATTCTGAGCCTTTTAACCATGTGAAATAATAATAATAATTGTTTGTAACTCTTATAATCATTTTTACCCCTTGAACCACCCCAAAAGTGAATTAAAGCATCTTTAGCCACCGTTAGCTTTGTGACTTTGTTTCCAAATTCACTCTGGTCACTTTTGAGTGTGTTTTCTCTTTAAATATCTCCTTAAAAACTTTGTTCTTTAACTCATTGCTTGCAGTTCTTAGCTCAATCAATTCCAATTTAAATTGCTCTTGAAGAAATTTCTTTTCTAGCCTTAAATATCTTTTGAAGAGTATTTTTCAATAAGTTTTTATTGTTGGTAAAACAATAAAGCTTTATAATATTCTTTTTTTATACTTATAAAGTTAAAAACAATAAAATTGGTGTGGTTTTCTCTTGAAAAATACTATTTAAGACTATTTTTAATTATATTCTACCTTATACAAATTTTGAGAACAAGAATAGTACTTTATTTTCAATAAAATTTTCATATCCACACCTTACAAAATTGTAGCATTGGAATTTATTATTTCCCAAAATTATAAAGATCCAAAAAAAAAGTCATTACCTATAATAATACAACAGCTTATTAATGAGATATCATGCTTGAAAATATTTATTGTTCTGATTTATGGGCAAAAAATAATAATGAAATAACTCATTTTTCACGTCAATACCTGTTAAATGGGGTTATAGAATCTCTCAGAAAGGATTTACCCATTAGAACTGAGGAAAACATTGCTAAAACCTCAGTTTTATCTTGAAAGCCTTCAATTTTTAGTGATCATTTATGTCAAACGTATCATTCTCAACTGCAAGTAATTTTATGCCTCATTTGAGCTTATCATTTTTAAGCTATAATATAAGAATAAACTTTTTTTAAATTTCATAATTTAACTTTTGCAAAAAAATTACATATCTTAAAATAAGTAAAAATTCCATTACAAGGCATAAATTCTTGTTTATCTTGGGATCCAATGCAGAAAGATTTGGAATAAACTTCAACATTGGACTCCCTATGAAAAGGTACACATATAACATTGTTATTTCATATCTAAAAAGAAAGTAATCAAGGAAATAACCTGAATATATGCACTTTTATGATCAACACATATGTTAATGGTTTTTTGCACTTATCTCTTGAAATAAACATGATAGGGAGTTGAAACAAATATTAATTTACCACATAATTATTGTAAAAATACAAATAAAAACCTTCTTTGAAATGCTATAGAAAAGGTTATAACTTGTAAGGGTTTATTGAAAAAAATTGTTATAGCTGTTGACCACTTTGTTTTGAAAGTGGTCCAAAATTCAAAAAAAGCATATATTCAGATTCTGCTGGTGAATAAATGAATTATTATGTAGTTCCTATCATTATATTTCATGCATGACCCCTTGAAATTATGATTTGAAGCCTAAAATAGTAAATTTTGACAGAAAAGATGAGCTCCAAGAAAAATCATGAAAAATAGAGTTTTCATTATGTAATAAAAATATCTTGGTATTTGAATAATAACATTTCAGAATCCAATAATTCAGTCTCTGGATAGCTTTAAAGTGCATAAGCTAATAGTTTCTAATGATCAAAGTTTAATCTCAAAATTGATTATTTATCATTACTCACAGCAATCTTATTTTAATTTAAACAGTCATATAAGTGATAAAAGAGGGTATACTAGTTAATTATGATTAAAACTAATGAAATAAAGTAATTTTAGGCTTCTTCACATCCTATTATATCAGAAAACGTAGAGCTACAGTGATAACTCTAAATAAGGGCAAAATGATGGGACAAGATGGTATAATTATGCTGTAATAATCACTAAGCCTCAAAATACTGATAGATTCCGGTGGATACCATCAGTAAGCATCTACTAGCAGCCTTCTGGACTATATGAGGGAGGATTTTCTAATATATAGAGCTCTTTTTACCTCCATTTACCCAAAGATGCAACAAAAAACATTAAATCATGAAAATCAAAGGCAAAAAATATATTCTTTTTATAGAAAATAACTATAGCTTTAAAGACTCAAGTAAATATTTATTGCAATAATAAATATTGATGTGATTAAGCCAATAGTCAATTTTTTTCTGTTAAATTTCTCTTCAAAATCTCTAAATGTAATTTCCTCTTAGTTTTTATTGTAAATACAATTTAAATGAGTGTTATTTCAATTTTTAGGAATAAATGTATGTGAAATTGTTATATTAAATGTAAAAAATAGGTTATTTGCATCTGCTATAATAATTTTCTCATTATTAGAACTATAACAATTTTTCATAAATATAAATAGTATTTATATTAATATATAACTTCAAGGTTGGTAATATTATTGTTATAAATTAATTCTTATCATTTAATAACAATTTCTCATGCCTTTATTAATTTTTTGTAACAAGGATAAGGTGCCATAAATATATTAATCATGATATGTTAATATATTTATTTTATTTTATTGGATTTTTTTAATATAATCTCTATTTTCATATTTATTTAATAAGATAAATAGTTTTCCCCATAATTATACTAATACTTTATCTTATTCTTTAATTTAATAAGGACCTTCATAGTACAATAAGTAAAATATTGGTAATATTTATTATTGTTTCATAGTCAAACCTTACAATTTTCATCTAGTCTTTGAAGAGATCATATTTTCTGTAAGAATAATTAAGTGTGGTATTTTATAACATATGGAAAAACAATATCAACTATAGAATATAAGAAGATTTGTGAAATTCTTCAAAGAAGGCTCTTGAAAAATTAATTTTCTATGAATTTTTCAAGTTATTCATTTTTTCCATTTAAAAACAGTAATATACACCAAGACTTAACTTTTGATAAGGTTTTGATTGAGTCAAATTGAACTATAAGCATATTTAAACCTAATTACCAACCTGTATAGTGGGATTTTCCCTTTGGCAGTTTGTAATTCCTACCCTAATTTAAGATAAACATTTCCAAAAATGAATATTAAATCAATTTCTAATCTTCAAGTGTAAATAAAGTTAAAGGACCTCTAATGAATAAGGAAAACCCCATTTGAGATCTTGCATATCATAGAAGTTGGTTACCCTGGCTTGTTTTTTCTCCCATTTTGTATGGAGCTTGCCAGTTTCTTCATTTGAAGAAATACCCCCAATTTTTTAAATTGCAATTGATCAGCCCAGAGCTTACAGGATATATACAGAAATCTCAGCCAACTTGGAAAACAAACACTACACCATACCTTTACCACATTTTGTACAGTTACTTATAGCTTATGTAAATTTAAATTGAGGTTAAAATTGACAATTTAAGAAATAGATTAACTTTTTTAAAACTGATAATATTCAGTTTATAAATCTGAAATCTTCAAATGAAACAAAAAATAGTCACTTTTGGGTTGAACCTAAAATATGTTTGGTGTAGAACTCAGAAAGAACATAAGAATTATAGATTTTTTAATTAAGAAGATAGGAATGATCAATTTTCATAAGTTTTTTCTTTGAAAGAACTTTTCATGTAAATTATTGAATGAAATAAATGTCTAAAATATTTTTTTTTCTTATGGGTATGTCATACAAACGGCATAAGTTCACATTAGCCAGAATTGTAATTTTCTGGATTAATGGAAGTTCAAAAAAAATTCAAAATCCCCATCAGTACCTTAGAAATATTTCCATGGTGATTAAAGGACTGATATCAGCTATAATGGGAAGGTTTAAGCTTCAAAATAGTAATACTACATGGTATACCTCTGGTACAGACAAATATTGGTCAAAAACACTCAATATGTATATCTCAGTAAATATTATCAATATCACGAATCAAAGGATACTTGATTGAGGGGTCTCATTGGCTCTTTACTTTTCCATTATTAATGTCAAAGCTTCTCACAATTAGGAGAAGCTTTAGGGGTCTGAAGATATTTGCCGTATTTGTGTTCATAATTATGTGGCTTTGAGAACTACCAAGCTACATCTCTCTGTTGATGTAAGGGATATATGAATTGAAATTATACATTATTTTGGGTCTTTATAAGCTCCTCAACCTTTTATTATTTCCAAATACATCTTTATTAATTCTGAAAATGATACATGGTGTTATCCAAATAGATCTTTTCCGAATATCATTCTACTAATATTCATCAGGAAATTTTGAGGATGAATTGGCATGAGTTACCTCATATACAAGCTGCGCATTTTCTTTTTAATTTAGCTCTCCTTATTGAAACGCTTATGCAAACCCTTTTAGACCTGTAAGGGGCTTATTTTGTCTAAAATTATGAATATAGTACTTGTTGAATAAAGAATTTAACAGGAAAATGAATGCCACCAATTAATTGTTCCTATTAATATCTTAAAGAATAATGAAATTTTCATGGGGTTTAATTACAGTAAAATAAGCTATAAAGGAAGGGAAAATAAGGCTTTTGCTTTTTGGTGCTCATAGGAGTAAAAAGCAGCTATTTATTGGTCACTTCCTATCCAATTTTCGTAGAATGGTATATTCTTAATTACTATATTTCCACATTCAGGATTTTCCCTTCGTCCTGTGTATTTGTTCAGTACTTGTATTAATAAGCTTCAAAGAGCCAATAAGACTATCTATGGTACATAAATGCTATTCTGGTCGCTGTTATGGTGTCACAGGCTGAACAGGACTTCAAAGAATATTTGGGAACCTTTCAAATTTCAGTGAAAAATGCATAAAAGGTCTAAAAAGGCATAATCTACCCCATTTAGTTGGAGAATTTACAAAACAAAAAAAATTTGAAAGTCTGAATTGAAGACTCAAATGGATAAATACAGCAGTTTGTGCCAAACCTTACTTTTGGAATGTGAACATCCGTAGATATTGCCAAAAAATATAGTATTTCTAATGATGAAGAATATGAAAAATGATTTCCATGATCTGATCCAGAGAGAAGTTTTGTCTATGGATGTGAAACTCATATCATTATCTAATAAAAGAAATGTTTATACTATTAAACTCTTTCAATTATTTATATCCCGAGGACTGCATACTTATGTTACAGAACATTAATCAACACGTTACATATTAGTTTGAGATGTAAATGGTCTTTCTTTGATACTCATTCCGCTTTAATTGAAAAATATTGGGGATGAGTCTGAATAAAGCAGTGGTTGTAACAACTACAACTCCAAGTGTTCATACAATAGTCATATCAAGTATTGTATGGATTTCATAATTTTGAATACAGTGAAGAGCTCCACCAATTGCTCTGATAATATGATGAGAAGTTTACCTTCAAAGGAGAACCTTCTTTCAGCTATAATAAGTGTGGGAGGGTATGCATTAGCTCATGTGATTATCAAGGAAGAAAATCATTAACAATTTGCAAATTGATTTTGCTCAGAAAAAACCTATCATGTGAAAAGAAATATTTAAAATGAAGTGGATTTTTTTAAATTTCAACCATGAATGAAATCAGGCCATAATTCAACTATTATTTGATAAAATTTTACCAAAAACCTGAGTTTAGAAATACTTGTGAGGTTAATCATAAAATATCAATATATGGCTAAAACATCATGAGTTTATTTCATCATATTGTAAGAGGTATGTCTTTAATAATTGCACTTATGAAAGCTTTATGCTATTGATATTGATGCATTTCAACACCAAAAACTAACTCATATACTTCTTTTAATACTTTAAAAGAATTAATTACACTATTATTTCCATATAAACTAGCAGAGCTCCTCTAATCTTTCACATTTTTTCCTGGCTATTGTTTGTAAAATCTTTCCAACTCATTTGTAAATGTTTCCATACCTCACAGGTGGAAGGTTTTGGATATGAATCAACATTGTGCTTCCTGATTACATATCTAAATATATCAATACTAAAATATTCTTCATTTGAATTCAATCAATAGCTTTGAAAAGAAAATTCCTTTCCGATCTCAGCAGGTCATTGTGAAAGATATGAATAGCTCCGAATTTCTCTTTTAAGCGCTCTAAATATAGGAGTCTTATTTAGAAATATTTGTGTAGTATCTTTTAAAATAGGATTAATTTAAGAACTACCCTCACTATATCTTAGAGCATTTTTCAAGAAGAAAGTTTTTTTTACGTAGTGTTGTGCATTTATAAACATAAACATTAGACAAGAAATCAGAAAATATTCTCCATATTTGGTAAGTTTCTTTATTTAAGCTTTTTACTAGTTCTGAGTAATGGCCTTTATGGCTGGGCCGAGGGTTTTGGGCGTCAAAAAATCAAAATAAGTAAGAGAAGTTGAATATTTCATATCTCTTTATTTCTAGGAAGGGGATATTTTTGCATATTTTTTATGGTTTGATATGTGAACACGTAAAAATATCAAAAACTATTTTCACAGGAATTCTTAGGTTTTTGTCTAACCCTTGTAAACACAATGTAAATATCTATACCATAGTTTATAAACATCAATGTATTGCTCTATTGTATAAAAACAGAATATTTGAAATGAAGGTCAAAAAATTATCCTGAAGCTCCTCCATTTTCTCCCATATTCTGGGTTCTGAATCAAAAACTTCGACCATGTATAATTTGTCTATCAAAATCATGCATTTAGTTAATTTGAGTCTAATAAGCATGAAATTCTGTTAAAAATCCTAATTCTTGATGTGATCCCGTAGAAAGTGAATGAAAAAGAATGGAATATAATTATGAGCGGGAAGTGGATATATTCCAGATTATTTTCAGCTTCATGAAGTGCAGTAAAAATGCAGATTACTTCACTTCCTCATATATTAGTTATCTTAATAATTCCAGTTATTAGAACAGGTATTATTTTAATTATAAAAGGGGAGTTGTTTCTTCTCAAATATATAATGAGATTTCGATGGAATAAAAGATCATAGACGATTATCATACCACTCGTAGATTATGTCAGATAAGGCTTCTATCAGCTCTCAATATTTTTTGATGAAAAATGCATCTAAGGTTCCATCATCAGGTCCTGTTTTATAAAACCGTAACACTAAATAAGGAACTGCCCTTCTGAAATATTATGGAAAAAAGACTAAATCAGTTGGAATAGATTTCTGAAACTCTAATAGAAGAAAATGGAAAAATGAATAATGGAAGTGTAAAAAAGGGGCCCGCCCCAACCTCCTAGCCCACTCTTCTAACCCCACTATCTGAACCATTAAGTGTTCTATGATAAGCTTTCTTGAATGCCGTATTATTCTTGAGTCTTGCTGAAGGATTCTATCACAGAGGCACCACTCCCTTACATATCAAGGAGGGATATTCTCCCCCCCATCTGAATTATTGGATGCTATATGATAGAATTCCTTTTGATGATTGATTTTCCCTTTTACCTTCCCTTTATCACAGATACACTCTATCTCGTCAAGCGGGGATCAAACAGTGGGCACAGAGGCTGAAGCAAGCTTTACAAGTGAGCCAGACCAGTCACTCGACCGCTAACACTTGCGGAAATCATGTGACGTATGGATGTATACGTCACCTGGACGTAGACATGGGGGTGTGCAGTGCTTTACACAATGTCATTATAGTGCATTCATTACACAAAGTGTACACAGTATTGTACTGTAAATTACACTGTTCTTTCATTGGGTAATTCTGTGACCAACAGAAATGTCAAAGGATTTTTTCGCTAAACAAATTTCTATAATGGCATTGTGCCATAAAAGGCTTCTTTACAGTATGGTCCAAACATTCCCAGTCAAAACTACAAAAGAACATACGAGATTTCTACACATTAATCAATTAATTTTGAGATTTTTAAACTTTAAAAAAATACCTTTATGAGTGATTTTTTCACTCAACAAAATTCTTAATTTTTTTTTCCTTTGTGATGGTTACGCAAACTTTGGTCTTGTTTTTTATGCTGCATTTTACTTTCTTCTTTTCTGAGAAAATTTAATCACTACATCCTGTCTGTTTTTTTCCGCTCATAGTAGTTTCTTCCCTCAAACTTTTATCAACTACAGATGTTTTATCTGATCAGACTACTTGTCTTGATCTTTGTCATTATATTAGCGTTCTCATTCACCAAAGTCTTTTATACTCCTCTCACATACATTCATAGTATTTTTCGCTATATTTAATATTTTTTTTCATTCATAAATCATCTATTTTCAGCATCAGTAGAGCCAACAACTGATATAATAACTTTTCAATCGCGTCCTAAATCAATCCATTTCCTCATTAGCATCACCTATGAACTCCGACTACAATAAAAGTTCCTCTTCATATGGGTTTGAAGAATTGAGTGAACCTAATTTATTACAAGTAGTGAATCAACAATATGAGCACATTAGACAACTCGAACTAAAAATGAATAGGAATGATCAAAACTTAGAAGCCCTACTCCACAAATTCAACCTTCAAGAGAATGCAATAAGAAATGTGTCTGCCGAGTCCAAAGGTAAGGGGAAACAAATCCAAAGATTTCGCTCAAAAAGCTTCAATCAACCTACACTGCATAAGGAGCACTCACCCAATTTACTAGCAAATAATCAAAATACCAAGCTTAAGACTACCCCTACACCCAATAAAATGCTTCAAAAACAAATTTTTACCCCACCTCAAAAGCGAAGCCCCAACCAGCTTTTACAAAGTGAAATTCCTGAGTCATTTCAGCCTACAAAGGTAACGTAATTTATTATTAGAATCTTGTATTCATTCAAACTCACTTATAACTTAAATTGACTTTTCAGAAAGCATTCTGCGAGCACATTAAGCTTTTGTGGGGCCTAATCTACCAAAACTCTGTCCCCATATCACCCAACTACACCATGTTGAAAGAATTCAATACTTGCTTCTCCTTCTTGAGTGACATTGTGACTCAATCAGAAAACCACAATACGCTTCCATTGGTTCCTTTAGGAGAGATACTCACTTTAAGAAATACTCCACCGGGAAAGAAAAAACTCGGAAATGTGATCATTCACATGAGTGATTTCTCAATCAAATATGTTGTTGCATCTCTAGCAAGACTTGGGATTTGTCGATGGGCTCCAGATCTTAATGAGGCAAGTGATACCCTGTATAACGAAGCATGCAGGATCAGCGCTATACAAACGTTTTGTCAAATAGCTATCAGTGGAGCCTACGAGTACATGAATATAAACTTGATGTATCTTGAGAACATTCAGCTACTCAACAGTGTTTACAACCACTTTGTTCACTGGTATATGGCCCAGCAATTCAAGAAAGAGGCCAAGGAGGCTGGAAAACATGTGAAAGATCAAGAAAGAAAAGCAGTTTTGCGATATAGACTTAGGGTTAGTAAGGACTGATTATAAATAGGAGAAGCTTGACTGACCAAATTGTTGTTTTATTCTTAAGCTTAAAAATCTTCGATATACATTTGCTGTTGCCAATGGGTTTCCAAACAGATATCAAATAATCTTAGCCGACCCTGAAGCACACAGTGAGGATGAATTTGATCCAATAAGCCAAAAGTATACAATCAAAAAAATGGAATGCCGTTCTGAAAAGGCCAACATTTTCATGCGCAGGGTTGATGAAGAGATTGTTAAAGCTGAACGTACTAGTAGAAAAAAGATTCAAAGGCGTGAACGTCACATCGCAGAAGAAGGAAGGGGATCAATAAGCAATTTGGCTCCTAAAGGCCTTCCGATTGACTTCTATGACCCGGATTGGTTTAATAGTCGCACTTCTGGCCAAAAAAGATCAATTGCTGACATCCATACGATTGCATTCCTTCCCGATGCCTCAAAATCACTTCTAGGAACACCACACCCTGATGAAAGGCTAAGTGACAAACGATTTACTGCCTTGCATTGGGAGGAGGTAATTGAAGCATATGACATATCACATGAAATACAAAATGACAATGAGCTAGACACTGACCATAGCAATGAGCTTGAAGATCTTGAAGCTGAAGATATTAGCAATGGAGAAGAAATAAACAAGGAAAACGATTGTCAAGCAGAAAGATTGACTCACCTATTGGATGAAGATACTGAAATGCAAGATTACCATAGTGACGATACACTCCAGCAATCGCAAAATAGTTTTTTTAGCTTACCAAATGAATGGAACTCTTGAAAAATTTGAATCATGTATATATTTTTGATTGGGTCTGATTTATTTTATTTAAATATGATTAAAAGAATGAAGTATATAGAAAAACGGTAAAATATTAGCTATCACCTTAGGGATTTTACAATACATGGATTCTGATTTGAAACTATATAGTTTTTTAGTGTTTTTGTGGTGTAAATAAGAATCGCGCTTGTGCGTTTTATTGGGTTGATGATGTGATTGAATAAAATTGAAATTTGATTGTGAATGAAGGGGGCGTGAATGTAACATTTGTGATCTTGCATTTTTAAGACAGTTTTTGAACATGGGCAGTTTTCAACATGAATCGAATCAGTATAAACGTGAATTTTTAATTTATAAGACTTTCATAAAAATACGAAAAGAAGAAATATCTCAAATAATTTTTTTTTAGAAAAATATAAATTTTTCACATGGAGAGAAAAAAATAAAAAAAATCTAATCGAAACGTTCCAGTCCCACCATTTTGTCAATGGGGAAAGCTAGAATACTTGCATCTTTGTAACCCAAAGTCCATGCAGGGAGATTTAGGTATGCTCCGAGCCCCAAAATGGCTGATACCGATATGAAACCCACTGTATACTTTAATTGCAAATGTTTGAGTTTCCACTGAGCTAAAAAAGAATCCACCCCTTCAAATCCTACCTCTCGATTTTTCACAGATTCCATCAAATGTACCATCAAGATGGGGCCATTATGAATATCCTGGTCTCCCAACTCAAGAATATGAATGATCTTAGCGAATTGAATATCTGACTCTCCTTTCCTAACATAAATAATGTTATTTGGGGATCGCCTAGAAAGCTTCATTCCAAAACGCCATGAGAGATAAGTGTGTTCAGTTGCAAAACATCTCAAAACGGCTGAGCCCTGTGGATGTGGTAGTTTGCGATAATCACGGAGCTGAGGTTGTGTAGCTTTTAGATGTTTCAAAAGCTGGATATATGACACATCGTCTAAAATCTTTCGCTTGCTGCATGAAAAAATATACTTCTTAGAAGGCGCCAAGTGTAATTGAGGATCCACTTTGTGAAGCCTTTGCAGCTGACCAAATTTCTTCATGATAGTTTGTTCAGAACATCCTAATGTCTCAACAAAACAACCTAATCAGTTCTTTGAAAAAACATTACAATTTTGAAGACGTACCATTTAATGTATTAGTTTTCAGCTTTTGAAGTATTCCAACCAACCTTTCTCCACCATATTCTGATATCCCATTGAGAGGGCCCCATCTTGATAGCTGTTCGGGGATGTGCATTGCATAATGATGATTAGGATTTGTTCGAACATTGGGAAATAGTAAAGTAGAGGTGTTTTGATATGTATCATAAGCCTGGCGAAACAACTGGCCATCTTCTTGGGTGATGGATCGTGCTCCAACAATTTGAGTGCATTGAATCAGTGCGCTAATGTTGATGAGAAGTAGATTATTGTTTGGGCCTAGATCCCAGAAAATATCTAAAATGGTCAATGGTAGGTAAATGGTAAATAAGACCGACCATTCATTTGCTTTTAGTTTTCCATTTCGTGCTGTCCCTATTCCACTTGGTATATGACAGATGCCTTCTGGGACCACTACCTCATTTAGTCGCTTCTTGATTTTGTTGATTATCTCTTCAGAAAGATAACCTCTAATATCTAAGCTATCTTGACTTCTTGATTGAATGTCCTCCATCAGTATATCTGATCCTGATTCGGATAGGTCCAATTGTTTTCTTTCATTTTGTATAATATCTGAATCAAAGCCCCATCGATAGCGAAAATGGTGCTGGAGAACACCTTCATACCAGTTGTGAAGGACACCAAGACAAATATTGGCGACTGGATCCCAATAAGGTAATTGATTAATCTCGGACCAGCGAATCCCAGAGTATTGAGAAAGTTTTTGTTGTACCTTGATAGTTCTTGCCTCATGCCATCTTCGAGAAGCACTTAAAACAGCCCTTCCATTTCTCAGCTTTCCAAGCTTCAAATCGGATCACTCATTGGCTTTCAGCTCACACCAAGAGCAGAAATATTTTGCTGAATGTGACATAAACCCTCCTACTTTGTGAGTTGCTACAATATCCCCAATTAAGCCAACTAGCTTCACAATAACTTTTCGCCCATGGGGATGACCTGGAGTGTTGATATTCTTGCCATCGTTTAATTCAATGAGTTCTTCAACAAGCGGCTTCAAGACATTGTTCATTGTCATCATATCTGGCTGGTTTGGAGCAGGTATTACCCCAGCCAGACAGGTATTCTGCTGTTGAAATCGCTCTCGTGGTCGCAGGTTAAGGCAATGCAGAGCAAGGATTCCCATTGAAACTTGTTTACCCGAAATTTTGTTGCCTCTTGGGTTGAACCAGTCTACAAAAAGATTGAAACCTAATTCAAGACTTTGGTTTGACGGTGATTGAGATGGAAAAAGGCTTCCCCAAACTGTGCCTTGTGCGACATCGGAAACAATAGTGCTTTTGTGGCTGGAAAGTTCACATGCCCAGTCGTCAATTCCCTGTTCAATTCCTGGAACATTGAGAAACCACTCTAGCCAAGAAAGTACTGATTGTGAAAAAAAACTAGCATGAGGGATACGAAGATGTGGCTGGCCTTGTAAGCGAATTTGACCTGATCTGCGAGATTGATTTTGGGGAGTAGAATTGTATGAGGTAAAGCTGATATCACCCAAAGGATTTATCTTCTGTTGGCGGAAAATTTCAGTTCCACAAGGAGTACCAGTAGCTGTGGGTTTGTAAATACAATCACCTGGTGCAACTTCCACATCGTAAAGTGAGTAGCAGGTTGGGCAACACACATGTTGTTCAAACGGAAAATCGAGCTTCAGTTGTTTTGATATTGTACCAACATTGCATGGTACCTTCAATTGAGGAATTCCATCAGAAACGTTTTGAAGGATATGGACAAGCATTTCTCGTGCTTTTCGGCATTTATCCCTGCTAAGTCCACAAGAAAGATATAACCACATGATGAAATGATTGATGAGGCCTAACAAAAGCAAAAAAAGAAAATTAATTAAACTATAATTTGAATTTTATATTGAAGAGTAGTTAAAACTTGCGACTGATTGTTGAGCTAATAGCCTCTTTATTTCTTGGAGCAATCTCTGATGAGTCTCCATTTGATTCTTCATCGTCGATGGAGGACTGTGTAGTATGTGTTTCTTCATTAGGATTTAGTGATAATTGAGGAAACAATTTATTAGCAAGTGATTTGTCCTGATGTGATGAATCCTTGGCCCAATGCCTTCTTCGTGTGCTGGGATCAACATAAAGCCCTTGGCGAGTTTGTCCATCGGCACAGGTTACTGAATTCTTTCTACAGCTTGTACAGGTGCAAAAGTCCATGGTGTGTTGTTGAGAAATTAAATTTAAAATGTTTGTCAGATCGATACAAACAGTAGATAAATTGAATGAAATTATAAAAAAAATCTTGAAATAAAAAGGAGATAATCATGCGAGTGGTGGAGTTTTAATAGAAGAGCTAAAAATCAGGTGAAAAGATAGATCATGCAAAAAAGGACTGGTTGGAATTGTAAACGTAATAATTGATAAATACTAAAGATAGAGGGTGTAACAAAAAAAGGAAATTTGGAAGGGTAATCGTAATAGTTGAGAAATACTAAAGATAGAGAGACTTGGGGAAAAATTGAAAAGAAAATTGTAGAGTTGTAATTGTAGAGAAAACTGGGGGAAAAGGTATTGGCTGAAACAAATAAAGAGGATCGCAGAATTGTAGTTGTAAAGAGAAATATGATATCATCTGAGAAAAAAAGAATTAAAAATGAATTGCGAGAGAAGGATGGAATATTCGAGACTAAATAGTGTCGCAGCTTCATTGAGAGACACAATTGGATAATGCATACGTCAATGCATAATCCCTTGGAGGCGTCCGGGTGACGTATGCATTTGTACGACACCTGCTTTGCGGAGGTGTAAACCATTTAGTCGGCAATCTTACTCCTTACTGAAGCCTTTTTGAATGATTAGGTTTGCATTATATATATAACTTCTGGATGGAGCTCCTGACCTACTAGAATACCAGCTACTACTTTTAATACGCATTGTAATCAGTATGTAATTTTATAGGAGTTCATTGAGGCTCTATAGGGCATTAATATCTGAAAAAATGATGCCTGAATTGAAGAAAAGACTCAACAAAGGTTCAACCACAATGGCTATATATTGATTCATTCCAGTAAAATATTTTTCCAAAATCTCTCATAATCCTTGAAAAATTTGATATTCCGAGTACTATACCTCAATTTCAACTTATAATTGATCCCACAAGGGTATAAAGAATTCTATGAGACATTTTAAGAGGTATCACTGGTCTGAGCGCTCATACTCCCTCTACATGCAAGGAAGTAACGGTCTAAAGATACCCTATATTATGTGCGGTAGATTTTGTTTCAAAGGTCAAAATATTCAATGGGCGCCTTTTTTTCCCATATGATCATACCCTTAAAGAAATAAACTAGCCTATGCTCTTGGGAACCCAAGGCAAAGCTATTGGTGATCTGAAAGTTTGAAGCTTCAGTGTATGGATGCGACCAATTTCCATTGTAATTTTCAACAATTTTTTAATTTTCGTAATTTATATAGGTCTTTAGTTGAACGAAGAGGCACCATTTATGGGGCCAGGATACTCACCAAGGTCTTCACCATAGAATTTTCCATAGTATGAATTTAATATTCTAGAGGACTGTCTCATATAGGCAGTTTTCAATTTAGGGGACACTGAAACTTTGATATACTCCCTTAATACCTTTTTGCAACAGCCACAATATACTCCTTCTAAAGTTGGAATTATTTGACAGTTTAAAATCAATAATATCTATATTAATTAATAATTTTAATTAATTTAATCAACTGACCGTGAATATTTCTATACGCTTAAAGCTTTGAAGTAACTCAAATAAGCTAATGAATTGAAAATGCCTTTTCTTTAAAATCCCAGCTCATTGAATCAAAATGAAGAGCTTATAAATGTAACCTAGTGTTGTGAATAATTGGGGAATGTTAGAATTGGAATGATCTATACTATAAAAGTTCTCACTTCCTTTATTTAAATAGTACAATTCCACAGTTCAATTCTCTCCTAGTAGGAGTAATTGTCTATCAAGAAATCTATATGGTTTCTCATCCCAACAGCCATATCAATCCATTAAATACAGATTAAAACGTTCAAAAAAATAAATTTCAGCCTATGACTAAACCTAGAGAACGCAAATGAAATTCAAAAGAACCACAAGCATGTTACACAAGAAAGGGTGATATACACACCTTTATCATTTGATTTTGCTAATAAAGGTACAATAAGGCCCCAAATACACAAAACAAAGCTAGAAAAGTAACCTTTCAATGTGACCACAAGGAATAGGAAATCTTCTCCTTTTATAAAATATAATTTTCATTACCTAAGAATACAAATTAAACAATATACTCAGGTTAAAACTGTTGTTAAGTAGAAACCTTGATATTCAACTCCACGCTTGGAATTAGAGATTAGATGAGAGGCCCACTAAGTGAGTTTTTCTTAATGAGATCAATGACGGCTATTGAATGGTAAAGCCTCCAAGGCAGAAGCACCACTGGATCAGAAATAAAAATATTTCTTGGGAATAATCAAAGAAATAATGATATTTTTTATCCTCTCATATGGATTTCACAGTTTTGATAAGTTACCTGTCAAATCTCATATTTTCTATATGTCCTAGCGTATGGCTATAAAATAATATAACACCTATCCTTGTATCTTAAGTTATTAAAACGATATTGGAATTATTCACTTAACATAATAAAAGAATTTTTAAGGAAGTTGTGAAAAGAATTGAATCCTGTCTATGTTTTTCATTCTAAATGCAAAGTGTGTCAAATTTGTTGGAATTCTTTTGAGCTCACTTGTGGCTACACTTTGAGCTATTTTTTCAGACTTTCATCGTGAAATATGAAAGTGTCATACAAGATTTATGGATAGACTCCCCCAAGAAGTGTTGATGTGGCATACTATCCCAAATAACTCAGTTCTGAGGTGTCAAATGTCTCCAATTGTATTTTTACATTTATTACTCATGAGTTGAGTAATAAGGCTCGCCAGATATTTTATTTATCTCATTGAAAACTTGCTGGTTAGCAGATCATTTCTAAGCCTTCAATTGGTGCAAACACAAAAGGTGGAGATTTGGTTCTAAAGCCAAATTTTGAACATAAAAAGCGTCTTTTTGTTTGATTTTAAGCACAAAAATATCACTTGAGTTAAAATATTAACTCAATAAAATGGTAATATGTTTTCCACCCCTCTCCCACCTTAATACAGAGTCTGATGGGAGTAGTACAACAGGTATCCCAGAAAAAAAGGGATTTTACATAAAAAGTGTTGGAAATTGTCAATAACCTATTAATGATTCTTTTTTTGATAGAAATATTGAAACAACAAGTAAGAGTAAATCAACTACAGAGCCAGAAAAGTGGTATAGCTATTAACAATTTTTGGCCAAATAGGGCTAATATCATGGAATGAACATCACTAAGGCATGGGTAAAATAATTAGACAAAGACAAATACCTCAGATTCAAGTATCTCAAACTACTAGTGACTAAGCTAGAAACAATTTGGCAAGAATTTGAACTAACCAAGAGGAAACATAACCAGAACTTAGGGAAAAACACCAAGAAAAGAGAGACATACAAAATCTCCAGAACCAAGTGGATGATACAGATAAAATGTGAATCATATGTTGGGGAGATGGGGCTGAATGAGCCACAAACACAATAACAGACCATTTGTTTAGGATTTCCAAATACTAGCAACCTCCTTGGGACAAAACAAGATGATATAAACGTTGAGATTAATGAATTGGAATAGAAAAGGCCCTTTGTAACAGTAGGGGTCAGGAATAATCTACTGACCACATGGAACCTCCTAATTACATTGATGCGCCTAGGATTTTTGATTATTGAATCACTTTGATATTGAACACAGCCTTAAAAATCATGAAAACATAATGTATAATGAGATAAAGGTCATACATAGAAGGACCCCCTTTGTTTTGTTGAAAAACAAAATTAATCAGAGGTTAACTAATGGCACATGGGTATGGTATAAGAATATGTATTTTGACAATGACAAATATAAAGTGGATAAAGATCCATTTGAGTGGTTTTTGAGACAATGTTGCAATTCTCTCTGGCAGACCTCAAAAAAAGGGAACTCTTTTCAACAAGGATATTAAAGCTGTTTAAAGCAGTTTAATACTGGCAAGTTGTAGATCAAATTATCCCAGGTGACAGTACCCCAGGTTTAAAACACTGGGTCACAAAGTGCATGTAGCTAATGGTATTTCTTATGTCACTCTCATAGAGCTACATTAGTCAGAACAGGAGCCTACAAGGAACCAAAAATGAGAAGAACCCTTTTGTGCCAATGAAACCAAAAACACAGTGATTTTTGGAAGTTTGATTGAGACCTCCCCTTGAATCCGACTAAAATAAAACCCATGATTATAGAAACTGGTTTATTGTCAAAATTATGTCTTCCAGACCTCAACAGAGGGAGCTATTTCTGAAAATTCTATAGATCCTTTTTAAAGAAAGATTAATACTTCCAAGTCTTAGATCACAACTCACCATGTGACAGAAAATCAAACAGTCTGAAAGCCATAGATCCCCACACTTCCACAGTAATGAGGAATCATCAACTACTGGGAAAACAACTGGGAGACTTGGAAAATGAAGGCAAATTTAGATGAAACAAAGAGTTTTACCATTCAGGAATTTACCTCCATAAGTAGAAAAAAACAAAATAAGATCAATAGTTCAAGGGAAAATCCTAAATTTGAACCAGAGTCCAAGGGGTTGAAACCTGAAAGAAGATGAATTCATGCTCCTATTTTGGATAATCAGACAATAATAAAAGAAGCCGGCCCACATCTGGGATAAAAATGGAAACATAGCTGAGGAGTATTCATAAGGAAAAGAAAAATATGATTCTGAAAGTATGGGGAATTGCAAAAGGGATGAATCATGTGGAAAAAATTAAACCTTGGAAACATATATAGTAGATTATGGAGAGGAAAAGTACTTGAAGATACAATACGGTTGAATCTGGCATCCCCCAAGAAGCTGCTTATGAAAAACTCAGTAGCCACACAGAGAATTCCCAGAAATTCTTAGTGACAACTACAAAGGGGATGGGGTACATACCTGAAATTGCAACAAATCTGTAAGGTTTAATTGATCAAAAAAGTCCCGTGATCATTGAAAAGGGATCCAGCTTCATTTGAATGGCCAGAAAACCTCTGGATGAAAAATTTACTCAGTGGAGTACAGAATTATTAACCACAAACGTCAAGATCTTTGCAAGTGCATCAGGGAAACAGAATTTACTTGGGCCAAGAACCAAGAAAGCTATCATACCCCACAGGAAAGAATGTTAGACTTGAGCCAGAATTTGTAGCAGTGAACAATTTACAATTCATGGGCTTCATATAAGGAATGGAATACCAGAGAATTGATGGTATAGAAAAATAAACATTACAAACGGCACCTCACATCTGGGAAAGACAGGGAGAATAGATTATCATTTGAGGTTCATACAATCCAGAGCCCAACAGGATTCAACTCATGGAATCCTTTAGAGAAGTTTAAGAAAGTAAATTCAGAATTTACTCACACCAAATCAGAAAATTCTGCTAATAAGAGCTTCAGAAATTCATAGGAGTACATTTGCCATTCGTGATGAACCCTTAGGGAGAACTCAAGTCCATGTGGAGAGGCTAACCCAACCCATGCTTAGGAGATCCCCTACACAGAAAGCCTGGAAACCAGCTTAATAATTTTACAAAAGAACAAAATGAGCTACTGGAAATGAAGTTCTCGAAGAAGATACTAGATAATTAAATAGATAAAATTATTACTCCAGTCCTAATTTCATGAAATGATAGTAGATCTAGACTTAGTGGAGCTTCCAGAGCATTGAACAAGTACACAAAAGCTGACAGGGAGCGCATCCCAAGGATAATTCATGAATTGGATAAACTTACCAAAAGGAATTGCATGAAAGGCTTTGACCAGAACAGAATTAAGCCATATCAAATCCAAATTTTCATTATTCTATGTCACATGGGCACATATTTGGACATAGAATGCATTTTGGAATCAAAAATGTGCCAGCTAATTTACGGAGGATGATGAAAAATCTATTGAAAGAAGAGATATTAGAGGGATAGATGTTGGTGTGTACTTATGATATAATGAACTAGTCTGAAACATGGTATGCCCATGTAAAGTACTTACACAAAGTTATGGGAAAATGTAAACCAATAAACCTCAAAACTTCACTTAGAAATTGAATCTTTTTTGTCAGCAGGAACTACTTGCACTGTGACACTAATTATCATTCCTGAGCCTAGCCATAGAAAAAGAAAAATTGGAAGAAGTAGTTCAGAAGGCAGTCACCAATAAATTGATGAAATGAGATCCATTTTGGGACTTTCTAGCTACAAAAGAGATCATACAAGGTACTTTTCTCACATCACCACAAACTCTAAACTTATGCAGGATTCAGCCCTTTAACAAAGACAAATAAGGGATTGTGAACCCAAAGAAGCCTTCATATGATAAATTCATACACAACTGAAAAAACCTAAAGCCAGGATACCTTTTGAGCTGATTTGACTCAGATCCATGTTTTGGTGGTATCTTGGATATACCATTCGTTTATGGTATTTGGCTGTCACGCTTGTGCTCTGCTTTAGAGTCACAGGCTGACAGCTATAGCATTAAAACCCTTGGAATACTTTATTCAACTTGAATTTTCCCACATCAATATAAATTTATAAGAATAAAAATGGAGTTTTTAGTCATGTATAATTGTAACAGTGACAATTTTCATTTCTGAGTGAAGCCATCTGCTTTGATTTTTCCCATCCTTATTCAAAAAATAGTTTTAAAGTTTGAAGAGTCTCCTTTTACCAACTTGCATGAATTTTGTGGAGATTTTTGTCACCTTTTTTGGATTGCAAGGAGGATTAGCTTTATAATTTTCTTGTGTCCATTATATCAGGCCATCTTAATTTTTGTGAAATTTCCAAATTTTCAGTTTATAGTAATGTTCCCTGTGTACTCTTGTTTGGGTATTTTCCATCAAGAGTAGGGGTTTGAGTGCATTCCCATCTTTATAAGCTTCGAATGCTGATCCTATCAAGTAGTGGCTGGGATTGCTTAGTATGGACACTGAGAAATCCCAACCACTACTTGATAGGATCAGCATTTGAAGCTCATAAAATGGGAATGCACTAAAACCCCTACTCTTGATGGAAAATACCCAAACAAGAGTACACAGGGAACATTACTATAAACTGAAAATACGGAAATGTCACAAAAATTAAGATGGCCTGATATAATGGACACAAGAAAATTATAAAGCTAATCCTCCTTGCAATCCAAAAAAGGTGACAAAAATCTCCACAAAATTCATGCAAGTTGGTAGAAGGAGACTCTTCAAATTTTAAAACTAGTTTTTGAATAATGATGGGACAAATCAAAGCAGATGGTTTCACTCAGAAATGAAAATTGTCACTGTTACAATTATACATGACTAAAAACTCCATTTTGATTCTTATGAGTTTATATTTATGTGGGAAAATTCAAGTTAAATAAAGTATTCCAAGGGGTTTAATGCTATAACTGTCAGCCTGAAACTCTAAAGCAGAGCACAAGCATGAGCGCCAAATACCATAAACCAATGGTATATCCAAGATACCACCAGAACATGGAGCTGAGCAAAATCAGCTCAAAAGGTATCAAAAGAAAGAGGAAACTCACCTCTTTCTGAAAATACAAGTCCCATCACCATAGGACAAGAAATAACAAAGTTATTCCTGCTCAAAGTCATTGCTGAGCATAAACCTTAATTTCCACCTCTCATCTGAAATACAGAGTAAAAGGCTTAAAACCATCAAATGGGTATTACAAATGAAGCTCTAAGTCATGGCTATCCAATGGTACCAGTAAAATTAAGCTAGTGCCAGTATTACAGAAGTTATGGCCAAATTCAGGCTAAATGATTGTGAACAAAACATTCACCTCTCTTCTAACTTCTACAGTTTTAGTGTGAGATAGCTAAAGTGGGGTATTTTTTGAAAGAGCACAATAAGGGCTATCTGATGGTGTCATTCATTTCATCATATCTCAACTATATCAATAGCTATAGGCCAAACAAACCCAATACAACTTTTGGCCTAAACCATGCATGTGTATAAAAATCTTGTACATGGCATAACTTTGCCATATTTAATGATAGCCATATCAAATAGAATACCATTGTGTAGAGCACATACAGGGCTTCACACTGAACAAATTTTGAGGTGTATGTCTCAAAACCCAACAAAGTTATAGAAACTGAAAAGAAGCTACCTTACCTGAAGAAATGTATTTGTAAGCATGGTTTCTGAGTTTTTATCTAACAATGCCAGCTATATCAATTACTAATCATTAGAGCTTCTATGAACTAGAAAGGAACCTTTGACATGACTGTTTTTGTTAATCATTGTCATCCCATGAAACATACCTTTTAAAACAGCTAATAGTTTATTCTATAGAAAATATTATATTATTCCTTTTTTATGAATTAAAAATGAAGAATTTAAATCTTTGAAGTTGGCTCATATGATTTTAATCACCAATAATTGATTCTATCATAGAAGGAAAATGTCTCAAAATACCCTTTGAAACCCAAATATTTCCTCTCAAAACTCTTATTTCTTCTTCCTTATTATCAAAAAGGATTTTTTATTCCTTGCAAATATTTTTTTTGGTGTGTTGTCAACTTATGAATATTACCTAATCCTATAAGGATTTCAGTTTGAACTATTGGATTAAATAAATAATATAATTAAAGAATGGAAAGTCTTACATGCTACACAAGCTCCAATAACTTTTATTAAATTATATTTGAATTTTTTCACTTTGCTGTTCATCTTGTTACCAAGTCAAATCTTCAAAACTTTTAGTTATAGCAATATTGTTTCTATAGAACCATTCTACTTGGTTGATATAGTGATTTTGATTCTATAACAACCATATATATTTTTTACATATATCGTTACTGTAACAATACCCCCTATGATAAAAAATGTATTAGTCTATTTTTGTTTTATTTTTATTTTGTACCTAAAGCATATAAAGAGGAGAATTCTGCTTGAGAATGATTCCTCAGAGGTCTTAAAAATATAATTTTTTACAAAGAAATTGATAACAATTTCTTGTTATTAGACATCTCAAATATAAGTAATTACAAATTACTTTTAGTATTTTTCATGTTGGTGAAGTCCATTCCACCAATTCAATACCTTTTTAATAGTGACGTCTCTATTGATTTAACCTGATAGTATTCCACTAACTTTTGAGTTTATTAAAATTACTAATAATTAGACTGGAAGACATGTTAGAGGCCCCAGGCTAACAAGTAAATTATCTCCCAATCCACTGTCTTTTTTATCAAGTATTAATTTATATATATATAATATTTTTGTGAGAATTATCTCTGCAAAGTCTGTTTGATTTTTTATTTTAGAAATAATAATACTAACATTTATGAGTTGTTGATTTATTTTCTTAACTGCATATCATTGGCTCATAAAAAGATTTTACATTTCTTATTATCATGACTCTCACTGTTTATAATAATAACAGAATAATGAGAATTTATCATAATTATTAAAGAGATTTATTGTCATGAAATTATTTTATGATTGAATCTTCTGTTTTTATTATCATTATCATTTTATTAATTTGTCATTAGAAGATTTAATTATATTCTATTTTCCACTTAGGAGAATCATAGTACTCTTTATTTGGACTAATATCATCAACAGTTTGATAGTCAATTCTTACACCATTACTGATAACCTCAATCCCAAAAGGAAGGAGCTTATCAACATGATTTGTTGGAGGATTCCGCAGTATAATCTTTGTTGCTTCACAAATTCCTTTGTGTACATAATAAAGAATATTAAATTTGATTACGATCTTTTTTCATCATGGCTATGCTTTTTATTATGGTTGAAACAAACTTTTTATTCAGTAACATTTCAAAACCCCCCTTGAAGTCATATCCTCTTCTCCCCAATGCTTTTTTGATTCAAAAGGCTGAGCAGTCTTCGAATTCTAACAGATTTAGATTGGGATTTTGAGAGCTTAAGGATGAGCCAAAATGAAATATCTAATTCTTTTATCAGGTTGTAAACACTAGAAGTATTCAAATCAAAATTATGCTCAAATTTTCGATGAAATGGTGGATATTGTTTCCATTTAGGTGCCAATAATTCTAGTTCCTTACCAAATTTATCACTACTGACCATATCAGATGGTTCAATTCCCCTCTCTGGGTCAAAGTTGATGTTCAAACTAATCATGTGTAGATTCTTTCGGCTCTTTCAATTGATTGAAAAACATTATAAAGATTTTTTGAGAAAAAGTATTAGATTCATCTGATCCCCAATGTGAGTAACAATTATGGAAGAAGATCACAAAATTTAAAGAAGATTTTACATTCTTTTTCTTGTATAATTTTTCTCAGACGCCTAGTGGTTTCAGTAAATCAAGCTCAACATATTATTAATTTATTTATTTTAACGCAATCTCAAAATGGCACAAATTTGGTAAGGTTAAGGCCTTAACTGAGGTCATCAATTAGTGCATATTCTGGAGTGATAAGCATTTGAAAACCACAGGCCCAGAAACTGAAAGTTCCTGAAAATTCTAAGGCGAAAAATGTTGCATTATTCTTCATTCCAATAATAATGCATATGCAAAGCTGGTTTGGATGAATAATTCTGCCAAGACTCATGGTTGCATATTATTTCATATATTTCAAATTCAATCCCACCTCTGTGAGAAATTCAATAAGATTGACTAGTAAGAATCCTAAAAAAGTCTTTTTTATTCCCTTTGACCCCATCAGGTAGAAAATAAGAGAAGCCCTCCATGTAAATAATAAGAAGCTAAAAGGTCTTTCTCGTGAAATAAAACAATAAAAGCAGTATTTTGTTTGAATATGTGAATGTCATGGTCCAAGTACTATTTACACCAACTTGAATATCCCTGCTGGAATTCTCTTCCAACTAGACTCTCAAAACCTTTGGGGGAACGGCCATGGGACACATTTATAAAAGAATGTCACTCATATCTGTCTTTTTCTTCATTGAAGGTCATGGAACAAAAATGGGAAGTGCATGACTCAGATTATAAGTACTATCATGGATTATTGGAATAGAGTTTTAAGCCCCTGAAACGTTCTACAGACAGGTAAATTACACAAATAATTACTCAGGAAGATACTTTTATCAGTTTTAAAAAGAGTGTAAGTGTGAAGATTGCTTTGTTGACACCTTACTAGAAGCTGCTTAAGACCATAGAATCTTGCAATGGTGCGCCAAAATGCAGAAAAAGGTCCCCAAGGGTGTGGAAGCCACTTTTTTTGAGCCCATGAAAGGGCTGAAAAATCGAAATAAAATAAAGGAATAATTAACTAGTAATTGCAAATGTTTTTACAACATAATTAGCATTATCATTTTCTGTCAGGCTGAGTCTATGATAAGAGTAATAAAGTGTATTTACAACTTTTAACTATGACTGTGACACGGTATATAAAGGTTAAAAAGGTTTTATAAGAGTTGAAGATGGTTTTAATTTAATAATAAAAGGGCTTTACTATAGTGGATATAGTGGTGGTGAGCGCTGTTGAAAGCCCTGGGTGCAGCTTTACCTGTTGGGTTACAATAATAAAGACTACAATTATTAAGATTATAATAATACCTGATTATTACCCAAGAGTAAAACTGTTTTTGACAGTTTACTACGTAGGGTATTCAAGAGCAGGATGAGGAAAGGTCTTTGGCTGTGAAAAGCCCTCCTTTTATCCTGAAATTGGGGTGGAAAGGCTGCTAGACCTTTCCACGTAGAGGAAGTGAAGATTTTTCACTCTCTAGGACAGGCTTGTGGTTTGCAAACAGCCTGTATACCCTGTATTGGGCTCAGATGTGGTTTTGAAACCACATCTGGGCAGTTTTCACCAATACAGGGTGAAAATTTTCATCTGGGGACCTCACAGCCTGATTCTGACGTGTATGACGCGTAGAATGCTGTACAGAAGCTGTATGGGACCCCAGTATTGACTGACATATGAGGTATTGAAGTAAAAACATGCTTCTTTGTCTATTTGACACCTCACATTCATGGTTATGGGGTGTTATCCCATGGTAAGGCTGTATATGACAGCTGGTGGGATTTTGACCTTAAAATGGTCATAACTCTGTCAGTTTTTGAGATATCAAGCTCAAAGTTGGTTCATTGAATAGCTCTATATGAGCTCTACACAATGGTACCCAACTTGACATGGTTATCATTAAATATGACAAAGTTATCCCATGTACAAGTATTTTTGTACATTGGCGTGGTTTGGGCAAAAAGCTGTATTAAGCTTGTTTGGCCAATAACTTCTGTTGTAGTTGAGTTATGGGGAAATGGATGGCACCATCAGATAGCCCTGATTGTGCTCTTTCCAAAAAGACCCCACTTTAAGTATCTCACACTAAAACTGTAAAAGTTAGATGAGAGGTGAATGTTTTGTTCACCCTTATTTGGTCTGAATTTGACCATAACTCAAGTAATACTGGTGCTAGCTCAGTTTGGCTGGTACCATTGGATAGCCCTGGCTTAGAGCTTCATTTTGAATACCCATTTGATGGGGTTAAGCCTCTCCTTCTAGATTTTAGATGAGAGGTGAAAATTAAGGTTTATGCTCAGCAATGACTTTGAGCAGGAATAACTTTGTTATTTCTTGTCCTATGGTGATGGGACTTGTATTTTCAGAAAGAGGTGAGTTTCCTCTTTCTTTTGATACCTTTTGAGCTAATTTGGCTCAGTTCCATGTTTTGGTGGTATCTTGGCTATACCATTGATTTATGGTGTATTGGCTGTCATGCTTGTGCTCTGGTTTTGAGTCACAGGCTGACATACCCTCCCTCTAAAAAAGGCTCATCATTGATGAGACTGTTCAGTCCTCCTAGAGGCTCTGAATCTCCTTAAATGAAGGTTCCCATCTGGTATGGCATCCTCTGCCAACCATTTGTCTTTATCAGCTGTCTGGTTTTTGAATCTGACTAGGTATTGTCTTTGATCCTTTCCATTAAGTCTGATTTTTCTGGCCCTGATGATTTTACTCACAGGTCCAGGAGAGTCTTATACTTCCACTATTTCTGGTGGAGTGATGTTCTTCTTCCTGGAGGGGAATTTTTCCTCCTCTGTTTGGAAGTATGGCTTGACCAGGCTCACTGGAAAGACTGGGTGTTTCCTAGAAAACTCCTCAGTGAGCTTGACCTCTACTGCATTTTTCCCTATCAACTTAATGATAGTGAAGGGCCCTACAAATGAGTCTCTCATTTTCTTAGGTCCTTTGAGATTGTTGAAGTTCAGTGTAGACACTAACACCTGGTCCCCTTCCTTGAAGTCAGGTTCCATATGTGATTTGTCCCACCTCTGCTTGTTATACTCTTTGGCCTCAGCTATGCATTTGGCTGCAGTATCACAGGCTTTCTTCCACATATCATGGAAGTCTTTGGCTGTGGGGTGGATGGTCAGAAGATTTCTCTTCAAGTGATCCACAGGTAACAGGGGATTCCACCCTTTCTCTACCAGTGCAGGTGACTTTCCTGTGGTAGAGTGCTGGCTTGTGTTATAAGCCAGCTGTACTGCTGGTAAGAGGGTAACCCAATCATGGGTGTATCCCTCATGGTCCTTGTATTCCATGCCATAGGCACAGAACCTCCTGAGAATGTCCTCCATTGTTTGGATCATTCTCTCAGCCAGGCCATCTGTTTGGGGATGGTAAGCTGTGGAAAAAGCAAGTTTGGTGCCAAGCATGTCATATAAGTTGGTCCAAAATTCAGATGTGAATTTTGGGTCCCTGTCACTAATTATGATCTTGGGGACTCCACAGGTGGATATGATGTTATTCCAAAATAACAGAGCAGTGTCCATGGCTGTGTCCTCTTTATGGCATGGTAGACATCTCATGCTTTTGCTGAACCTATCAACTATGATTAAGCAGGCATTGTAGTTTTCTTTGCCTCCTGGGACAAGTCCTGTGACCCAGTCCATGTTAATGGTTTCCCATGGGTGCTTGGGTTCTTCTATGTGTTGAAGTAACCCATATTTCTTCCCATGTTTTCTATTTGCCTTTTGGCATCTTTCACAAGTGTTGGTGTATTCACTCAACTCTTGTTCCCACTTGGGCCACCAAGCTGTGCTTGCTACCCTCTCTTTGGTCCTGTCTTCACTCATGTGTCCCATATAGGGGCAGTCATGGCATTCCTGCAGGATTAGAGAGATGTGGTCTCTGTCTATCACTGTGAGTGCACTGGTGTGCTTTTCTCTGTGATAAATCAGGCCATCTATAAGGAAGAATTTATTGTCCTTATAGGCCCTCAACCAGGGTTCCTCCAGCTGGGTTTCCAGTTCTGGGCTCCTGTATTTTTGTTGAAGGAGTTGGAGTAATATGCTACACTGTTTGTGCTTAGCATAAGATTTCAGGACTGCATTGAAAAATTCATTGTGCAGTTCTGAGGAACTTATTCCCAGTATGGGAGTTTCTGTCCCTTCTGAATCAGTGTTTCCACTGTCAAGGGTACCACTCTCTGGTGCCCATTCAGAGAATCTGAAGTTCTTTTTCCTATTGATCTCCATAAAATGGATAGGAATTTTGGCAGCAACTTCAGGGTCATAAGCTGGATTGCTTTTGACATTGTCCAGTGGCCATCTGCTAAGGCCATCTGCATTGGTATGGCTTTTGCCTTCCTTGTATATGATGGTCATGTTCCCTCTATACTCCTGGATGGCTATTTGCCATCTCAGCATATGTCTATTAGTAGTCTTCATGTTTAGTAAAGACTTCAAGGCTGTGCAGTCTGTGTAGACTTCAAAGACTGCACCCTCCAAATAGTAATGGAGTTTTTCTAGAGCCCAGACTAGACATAGACATTCTGTCTGGGTGGCCCCATACCTGGATTCTGAATCTTTCAGCTGCCTGGAGATGTAACATATTACACCTTCTCTTGGTTCACCATCCACAATTTGTCTTTGGTGAAGGGCTGCTCCTAAGCCTTGGCTGCATGCTGCATCTATGTATAACTTGAATGGTAGTTCAAAGTCAGGCAAGATGAGCACAGGTGCATTTGTGAGTTCATATTTGATCCTCTCATATGCATCCCTCCTTTCCTTGGTTATTTCAAAAACTACATCCTTTGAGCATAACTTGTATAAGCTACTAGTTATGTGGGCAAAGTTTTTGATGTGGTTTCTATAGTAGCTAGCAAACCCAAGGAAAGATTGCATTTCTTTAATGTTCTTTGGTACTGGCTTTTGCAGTACTGCTGCTACTTTGTTCTGGTCAATTGCCAGACTAAGGCCTGAGACTTTGTGTCCTAGAGCTAGTAGCTCCTGTTGGCCAAAATTACACTTTTTAAGTGAAATTTTTAGATTGATGGGTGTACATTTACTTAGCACTCTGTCTATGTATTGTACATGATCTTCCCATGTCTCTGAGTATATAATGATATCATCAATATATACTACCATCCAGCCTTCCATTATTTCTTCCTGAAATATGGTGTCCATCATCCTTTGGAAGTGGGCTGGTGCATTTTTGATGCCAAATGGCATCCTGGTGTACTCATATATGCCCATATGGCATATCATTCTGAGCAACTTCATGGAGTTTGGTTTAACTCCATTTTGGTGGAAACCTTTCATACAATCCATCTTGGTTATGTATTTGGCTTTAGCCAGTTTATCCAAGGCATGAGGTATCCTTGGTATAGGGTACCTGTCTGCTTTTGTGTAGTTATTCAGGGCTCTGAAGTCTCCACACAATCTAGACTTGCCATCATGCCAGGTGATTAGGACAGGGGTGGTAATTTCCACTATTTCATTATGTCCAATCTTCCTAATGACATCCATGTCCAGGAGTTCATTGATATGTTTCTCAATCTCTTTCCTGGTCTCCAGACTTGCTGGGTAAGGAGGTCTCCTTAACATGGGTGGATAAGGCCTTTCCACATCCAGATATAGTTCTATATCATGGCCTTTGATCTTGCCTAATGGTTCTTCACCAATGGCAAATGCTGGTCTATTCTTCCTCAGCATCTTCAGTAAACTTAACTTTTGTTTACTGGTGAGGGTAGTGCTAAACTGTCCCTCTCTGAATTCTTTCAGAAGTTCTTCCAGTGGGTCCTGAGAAGATATCTGGTATATATCAAGAGAAAATTTCTTTTCCTTGTTAGTACCAATGGTAATATGCCTATTTTTACTATTGTAAATATCTATGCCATACATCCTCTGGTAATCTGTCCCCAGTAAAAACCCTTGGATGTGGGCATCTTCAAGCACTACAAACTCTGGGTTGAGTCTGATATTACCTTTTCTGTGGGGTATAATTATCTCTTTGATAATTGTCCCAATAGAGGTCATCTTTCCAGATGCACTCTTAAAGTTCTTTGCCCTGGTGGGTAAGAGTTCTTTTTCCCAGTTTGGGAAGTGTTTATCCAGATAATTTCTGGCCACTATGGAGCAGTGTGCTCCACTGTCAATGATCAGTGGGTGCTGAGCATTGTCAATACATACAGTCATTTTTGTGGCTGTTCCATGTATATATGCCATTCCTTTGGTTGGTGTAACCAGGAATGTTTGTGCATTTTGTGTATGTTTACACAAGTTTTTGTTGGTAGTGTCTTGTGGCATGCCTGCTTCCAACTGTATATCCTGGATTTCTAGTGGGGTTTCCTCTTGGTATTCCACTAGAAATTCCTCTCTTGGGTCTTGATCCTCATCAGATGGTTCTCTGATGGCATCACCCATAGAGTCTGATTCAGATTCCTCTGTTGGAGGTTCTTCCTCAGGGACTTTCTCTATGGCATAGACTTTTTTCTTTGCCTTTGGACAGTTGTTAGCATAGTGGTCTGTTGAACCACAATTGTGACAAGAATTCTTCTTCTTTGCCACTTCTGCCACTTTTTCTCTGGGTTTGTCTTTAAACTCCACCCTGAAAGGTTGTTTCTCTTTGAAACTACTGCTTCTATATGGGGTGAATTTCCCTATATTAGTCCTTTTCCTTATGTCTTGTAAGGTATTGGCTATATCATCTAGAGTGCAATTTTGGTTGCATCTGCACTTTACTGCATGCTCTAGTTCTCCTGGCAGTTGTGTCAGGAGTTTGTGATTCCTCATTTGGATGTTCATCTGAGGATCAATGGCTTTAAGTCTTTTAGACTGTCTAAGACACCACTCATATGGATCTTTGTCCACAGAGTATTTGTCATTCTCAAATGACATGGTCTTTTGCCATATCCAAGTTCCATTACTGTACTTTTGGATTATTTGACTCTTCCACCATGGCCAATTTCTTCTGCCATGGATTTCTTTCATTTCAGTGTACCATATACTTGCATGACCTTTAAATGCAGTATTCAGTCTAGCAGTAATCCAGTAATCTGGTATGCTTGGTACATCAATGAAGAGTCCATCAATATAATCTATGAGTTCCATATGATCATATTCTCCTGATCCAGAGAATTTGGGCCAGTTTGAAGCCTCAGGAAGCTGTTTCAAGGCTTCCTTCTCTGAATAAGACATGCCATCTCCATCCTGGTATTGTGATGGAGATCTTGCCTTATTCAACAACATGGCATCTGGTTTGATGTCATCTGGTTGATATGGATTCTCCATAGCTTGGCCTTGTGGTTGGGGCTTTAAGCTATGGTAGGCATCAAACAATTTGTTGATGTCTTGGTTCAGACACTCCCTGTCCCTGCTACTATGGTGTTGTTCTTCAGAGACTTGATTCAGTCTCTTGTTGGTTTCTTCAGAGGCTTTGCTCAGTTGAGCATATCCTTCCTGAAGGTTTTTAACTATCTGCTCCAATGAGGCTTGAGTTTTTCTCATCCTTTCTTGGGCAGCTGCAAATTCTGTAGCCTGCTTTGCAGATTGCTCAGCATATTGGGACATTTGTAACCACAGTGTGTCACTGTTGATGTTACTCTCAGATGTGATAATGTTATTTTCAGTCTGAGTGGGGGTAATGTTTCTATTACTAGGACTACTGATTCTAGAGTGGTTTACAACTACTTCTGGTTCTTGTGTACTTCTTTTACCAAATCTAACAGCTTCTGGATCATGGGGTCTGACTCCTTCCTCCTCTGGTTGAAGGAGGCTTTGTTTTTGCCCTTGTTGCCTTGTCTTCTCCTGGAAACTTCCTGGAATTGTGAAGAATGGTGACTCTTGGCCACTGATCTGCTGGTTTCTGAATGGTGTGAAGCCACTGGAGAGCTGATTTGGCATGCTCCTTGTGAACCTGAAGGAATCTGAGTAGGCCCTGTCTGGGTTAACTGTTCTTCTATAGCTTGGATAGTGGCTTGATTCTCCCTTATCCTCTGTGCCCTTGCCTCCAGGAGTCTGTGCTGCCTGGTAGGATTCCAACCCTTGGTGATTACCATAAGGTCTTTGAAGTCTATCTCTTTGAGACAGATCTTCTGGCAACTTGATCCCAGTTCTGCCCAGTGAGTTGCTAGGTTGAACCTCTTGTTGTCCATACTCCATTGAAACAAATCTTTGAGGAGTTGGTGGATTTGAAGAACTTGATCCATATCTTTCCAGTCCTCTGGTTTGAGGTTTCTGTTGAATTGGAGTGTGAATGGCAAGGTTGATATTATCTCCCTCATTGTTTTGCCATCCACCACTGTGTCCAATGTGTCTTCTTTCAGGCCTTCTGGTTCTAGACATTCCTGCTCTATCCTCTGGCTGGTTCCTTTGGAAGCCAAGGTCTCTGAGGTATGCAGGGGACATATCAGTGTTTGCAAGCAGTCAAAAACTTTATGTTCTTAGGGTATTTACCTTTGACTGTGCCTTGTACAAATTTGCTATCTGCTGATTTGGGCAGTTTGCCTTTGGAGGTTACAACTGGGTTAATAATTGTAATCTTCCCTGCACAAGTGGTTAAGGTTGGTTTACCTTGTATTGAAGCAGAGTTTCGTGGTTTTCTACTCCTCTGAGTGGCTATTGGTGTCCACTTTTTGGCTGTGATGAGGCCTTCACTAAGCCTTTTTCCTTTGCCCTTGCTGCCCTCTGGTTCTGAGGGTGTCACTGGTATGTTTGCCTGTGACTGGGTCTCAAGTGGTATGAAGTTTTCTTCCACTGAATCAAAGCAGGAAAAAGAGGGCTTATGTCAGTTAAGACTTCTTACAAGGCTGGTTTTGCACGTCTAAGAATGGCCTCTGGGCTTGTATGTTACTACAGTATGCCCTTGTATAGTGACAGTGTAATTGAATTAACAATTCCACGTCAGAAATACAGCTTATTGATTATTGGTATACTGTTTGTATACCAATATCTTACAGAATACTTGTTATTAGCAAGTATAATCTGTCAAAAATGGTGTATTACAGGGCAATTGAGTTAACAATGTGCCCAAACACGCCTCAACTGTTGGTTTATCAGTATGAGCTGTCTTAATTCAATTAAGAATTGAGACTGTATAAATGGCTTAAAAGTGTTTTTATATGCAAAACACGCCAAAAATACTGGTCTTGTGGTTATTAGCCACTAGACAAATACTCTTTAAAAATATGAGTATTATTAAATTTTAAAAGAAGAATATATATAGAATATATTTTTCAAAAGAAAATGACGCCTAAAAATAAAAAACAGGTGTCAATAAATGATAAAAAAGAGAAAAAACTTACTTGTAAGGTCCAAAATAAGTAAAAAACACGGCCAGGCCCCCAAAATGTCAGGCTGAGTCTATGATAAGAGTAATAAAGTGTATTTACAACTTTTAACTATGACTGTGACACGGTATATAAAGGTTAAAAAGGTTTTATAAGAGTTGAAGATGGTTTTAATTTAATAATAAAAGGGCTTTACTATAGTGGATATAGTGGTGGTGAGCGCTGTTGAAAGCCCTGGGTGCAGCTTTACCTGTTGGGTTACAATAATAAAGACTACAATTATTAAGATTATAATAATACCTGATTATTAACCAAGAGTAAAACTGTTTTTGACAGTTTACTACGTAGGGTATTCAAGAGCAGGATGAGGAAAGGTCTTTGGCTGTGAAAAGCCCTCCTTTTATCCTGAAATTGGGGTGGAAAGGCTGCTAGACCTTTCCACGTAGAGGAAGTGAAGATTTTTCACTCTCTAGGACAGGCTTGTGGTTTGCAAACAGCCTGTATACCCTGTATTGGGCTCAGATGTGGTTTTGAAACCACATCTGGGCAGTTTTCACCAATACAGGGTGAAAATTTTCATCTGGGGACCTCACAGCCTGATTCTGACGTGTATGACGCGTAGAATGCTGTACAGAAGCTGTATGGGACCCCAGTATTGACTGACATATGAGGTATTGAAGTAAAAACATGCTTCTTCGTCTATTTGACACCTCACATTCATGGTTATGGGGTGTTATCCCATGGTAAGGCTGTATATGACAGCTGGTGGGATTTTGACCTTAAAATGGTCATAACTCTGTCAGTTTTTGAGATATCAAGCTCAAAGTTGGTTCATTGAATAGCTCTATATGAGCTCTACACAATGGTACCCAACTTGACATGGTTATCATTAAATATGACAAAGTTATCCCATGTACAAGTATTTTTGTACATTGGCGTGGTTTGGGCAAAAAGCTGTATTAAGCTTGTTTGGCCAATAACTTCTGTTGTAGTTGAGTTATGGGGAAATGGATGGCACCATCAGATAGCCCTGATTGTGCTCTTTCCAAAAAGACCCCACTTTAAGTATCTCACACTAAAACTGTAAAAGTTAGATGAGAGGTGAATGTTTTGTTCACCCTTATTTGGTCTGAATTTGACCATAACTCAAGTAATACTGGTGCTAGCTCAGTTTGGCTGGTACCATTGGATAGCCCTGGCTTAGAGCTTCATTTTGAATACCCATTTGATGGGGTTAAGCCTCTCCTTCTAGATTTTAGATGAGAGGTGAAAATTAAGGTTTATGCTCAGCAATGACTTTGAGCAGGAATAACTTTGTTATTTCTTGTCCTATGGTGATGGGACTTGTATTTTCAGAAAGAGGTGAGTTTCCTCTTTCTTTTGATACCTTTTGAGCTAATTTGGCTCAGCTCCATGTTTTGGTGGTATCTTGGCTATACCATTGATTTATGGTGTATTGGCTGTCATGCTTGTGCTCTGGTTTTGAGTCACAGGCTGACATTTTCTATGATCATGAATATTGATTAAATTGTGTCACTTTAAGTGAAATATAAAGGGTTGTGATATTCATGTTACATATTCAAAAACCCAGATTTCATCAATGAAGATATGAGAATAATAAGGCCAGTGTATGATCCTCACTGGATACCAGATAAATTTTATACTGAAATTTGTGTTACATGAAATAATACTCTGGAAATTGGATTTAATTTTACCCCGGTGAATAATAATCCCTAGGTGTGTGGTTCAAATTAGTTAATTGAAAAGAAATAAAATGATCTACTGTTATATAATAAGGGTTATGATGACTCTACAGAGTACCTTGGTTGAATTAATTGAATCTCAATTCGAAATTAGGATTACTGTGAGAATTATAATATTTCAATTTTTTCACTATCATTCTGAAGGAACCAGTTCCTGGCCACATTATTATCATTAAAGAATACTCAAGCAAGATTATGAATTCCTTTTCCACTTGAAAAGGTACTCTTTTCCTCTTTTTATTCTTAAAGTGGCTCTTATGCTCTTAAATTTTGTGAAGAGTGACAGGTTCACTCTTTGGGTTGAATCAAGGCTTTATACCACAATTCTTATTTCGGTATCTGGAAGAATTCTCTATTAAGCTCTTGATAATTATAGTTAGTTATATAGTACTATTAATTTCCTCAAATGAAAGTATTTTATAACTACATATTTTAACGAAAAATGTAAATATAATTAATTTTAATACAAATAAACTTAATATCAATAAGAAATTATATTAGAAAAGTGAACATCATCAGAAATTTGATATTAAAATCCAAAGAATAATATCAAAAAATTTATTCATCATATAATTGTTGTGATTAACGGGAAATTATATTGATTAAAACATGGAATATCTACCAGAGACACTCATATTTTGTTTGAATAAATAGGAACAAGCTATAAACAAGTTGAAGTATTCTTTATAAAAAAAGAATTATAACAATATTTCTAAAAACAATGATAAGTTAAAAGAGAAGAAATTGATGAAAAACTCACTTATATGCTATCATTTGATAAAAAAACAGCAAAACAGGGCGAAAAAGTTAACAAATGATAGAAAGAATTCATAAATTTCCAGAACTGAGAATTAAGGCATTTTTCAGGGTTTTTGTGGATATTAAAAAGTATCTTTTGTCAGAATCTTATGGGAATAAAAAAATTACTGAAGACTGAACAAATATGATGAAATTCAAAACAACTTCCTTATGCCAAATTTTTTATGGTTATGTATACATTTGTAACTATAAATGGAGGTCAAAATTAAAAATTTAAGAAATAATTAAGCTTTTTTAAAAATGATAATGTTCTGTTTCAAAAGAATAAATATTCTAATGGAATCAAAAATAGGCATTTTTTTGTTTGGCCTATATTATTTTTTGTGTAGAACCCAAAAACAACATAATAATTATATATTTTGTTATCAAAAAGAAAGAAATAATCAGATTTCATAATTTTTTTCTTTGGGATTCTTAATCAAGGAAATAATTTACTGAAGAAAACATTTAAAATATTATTTTTCTTATGGGTATGTCATACACACCTCATGAGCTTACAGTATCATGATTCGTGGTTTTGGGAGCAAATACAATTATTTTGGATTAATGGAAGGTTAAAAAACTCTTCAAAATCCACATCAGTACCTTAGAAACATTTAAATGGTGATTCAAGGACTGATATCAGTTATGATGGGAAGTGTTAAGCTTGAAACTACCAATACTGGATGGTACAGGTCTGGTATAGAACAATATTCCTCAAAAAACATTCACATTGTATATCTCAGTAGATATTGTCGATATCCAGAATTCAATGATACTTGATTGAATGAAGTGATTGCCTCTGTACTTTTCTATGCTTCATGTTTAAGCTTCTTAAAAGTAGGAGAAGCCATAGGGGTCTGAAGATTGTTGCTGTATTTTCATGAATCAGTATGTGGCTTTGAGAAATACCAAGCCACATATCTCTGTTAATTTATGGTATATGGGAGTTGAAATTACACAAATTTCAGGGCTTTATTATCTCTTGAACATTTGATGATTTTGCAATGCATCAGTATGAATTGTGAATATTGAACATGGTATTATTCAAATAACTCTCTTCTATAAATCATTCTATCAATATTGATGAGGAAAATCTTGGGATAAATTAGCTTGAGTCACTTCATATACAAGTTTCAAATTTCATTCTTAATTTAGCTCTACTTATTGAAAGATTTACGCACACCCTCTTAGACCATCAACGGACTTATTTTGCTTGAACCTATGGATATAGTACTTCCTGGGGTAATAATGTTACTGGAAAATGGATCCCACCATTTTATACTTCCTATTAACACACCAGGCCAAATGTCTTGTTAATCGTTGAAAATTGACTTCCTGTCAAGCAAATGTCAAGCACAAGTAAAGTCAAGTTCACATCAAGCAAACATTGAGCACATGTCACACTCTGGTCTTACACCAAATCCTGTGACATGCACCAATATTGGTTCCCCTGTGCCTTCAACTGAGATTCCTCACCACCTTATTATCCCGCAGCCATCAAAAGGTTGGTAGAAATTACACAAGACCCACCTGTTTACACACACACACACATCAAAGAGTCCATCAGCCAGTCTTTATGTAGAGAAGGGGTGTGTGACTTCCCAGGTCATAAATGAAAGGACACAGCCTCAGTTGGATTGACATTTTGCGGGTGACTGGTAGAGCCCACTACACAAAACCATGGGTCTGGGTGCCATGGGGGGTGCAGATGCAGGTGTGGTGAAGGGTTAGTATGTGTAAGGGTGAGACATGCCCAAGAAGCCAAGAGCATGTGCGGGCATAATCTTATGAAACATACCTGAAAAAAGAACTCATTAGGGTGTGTGACCAGCTCCTTGAAACTGAAAAACATCCAAACTCTCATTGACAAAATGTAATGGTGAGGCCCACTTGGATTATGGGCCTATTGAGTGTGTGGGTCATTTGATCATTGAGACTGGCTTATTCATACCATACCCAATGTCAAAAAAAAGTAATTTCTTTGTGGCAATGTGAATCAATGGCTTTGCTTATCCCAATGGCATGTTACTGCCACCAAATCTTGAGGAAGTTATATCTCTACCAAAATTCCTCATGAATTTGGGAGATTTGCAATTTTGTGTCACCATATTTTCAGAAAAAAGTGAAGACTAAATATCATGAAATAATGGTTTTATCATTACAAGAAGTCCACATGACATCACTTAGGTATCATACAATCCACAGTGACCTTCTATTTCTTCTTCATATATAATCAAGTGTCTATCATTAAAACCAACAGCTCTATAAATATTGAGATGGGGCCAATCTGGTACAAAAGTTATATCAATATTCAAAGTTATTAAGATGAGAAAGTTATTGGTCAGCATGCAAGATGGCTCAAAGACTTTAAAAATTCTATTGATAATACCAAATCGTTGTGAGTTTCCCCTCAGAAAAAAAAACACACTTTTGCTGATATTTTTGGATTCAGTTGAAAATATATTATTCCCAATATTAATGTTTGAAACTGGAAAATACCAAGGTGAGACAATCCTTGAAGTGGGATGACTTGTGTATTGTACAGTAGTGTCTAAGCTGATCCATTCAACAATTTCCCATGTTCAATGAGAATTCTGTAAGTACTCAACCAGACAATCATAATTTTGTTGGTCATGGTGGGATGTTTTGTTATATTTTTGGTGATTAAAAAGGGAAGGCGGCTGTGATTCAAAACACTGTTTTATTTCACATTGGATGGATGGGGATTCAAGGAGAACAGAAGGATTGGAACATCAACAGATATGTTGATGTAAGGTTTCATCTATATCATCTATTGAGGATTTCAAGAGGTTTGTCTTATTCAGTTCATGTGTTTAATCAATTTGAATATATTTCTCTTATTAATTAGCATAGAAATTCTGTTATTCTTTGGCATCTTTTCAAAGAATCCAATAAAGCGCTTATAGCCCCATGGGGATGAGGCTTGTGCTGGGCGCCAATGTTGGAAGAGTTCTGGAATATGATTACTAAAATTATGATTTGGTTTACTTTCTGTTTTAGGAACAGGTGTTGATTGGAAAGGCGAAATTTTTCCAATGTTCAGCAAAGGCAGTTGCATCATCCATTGAAACCATCCAACTTGTGGAAATGCTGATAACACTAATCAAAAGGAATGTATTCTTGGTTAGTTCATTTGAAAGTTCTTCTGATTTGCCCATTTTCCTTGAGTATTGGGGAAACTGTGCTCATCTAATGAAATGTGTTTACTGATCATTAAAAATGGAATATAGACCTTCTATAAGAGAGCCCATTCAGCCAATTTTAAACTACCATGAGAGGGGGAACCCATGTTCAGGGTACTCTTGTCCATGATGAGGGAATTATGGTATCATATATGATTCATTGGAGATGCTCCAGATCCTCACCCTTGATCTGGTGGTCATTTAATGCATGGATATCGAATTGAGAGGGGATTTTGGAAGTGGGGATGTAATCCGTATCATATGAGGGAATCTCCACAGAACCACAAGATGGATGTTGCGTATGACGGGTGAAGAGTGACACATCTATTATTTTTGCTGTGTCTCTTTTCAGGGAGCGGGCCTATCTCAATGGGATTTGATCAAGAGAGCTGTTGGCAGTCATGAAATCTGACCCTCAACTGCTGGTGTCTTCAGATTTCCTGTGGGACCTGAAGTATATTTTTGATTTGGACTCCCAAATGCACAGTTTGAAAGCTTAATGAGCCTTCAAAATTCCAACTATTAAATTATCCATTATGTCAAGATTAACAATTCTGATTGCATCCCCATATGGAAGGTCTTCAAAAATTGAATATCACACTCCATACTCAGAGAAAATTGATTTTCTTTGTTGTGGGGATGCTTAAAAAGATTTTGAAATTGTTGATTTACAATTTTGGTATGAGCATGTGTAGTGAAATTGAGGACCCATTTCTTCAATGTGAGCCTTGTGAATAGTGCAAAAATTACAAAATTGGCAGCCTGAATGAGAAATAAATCCAGTAAGCTTGCGCATGGCAACCACATCTGCAATGGCCGTGAGGATGGCAACACAGATAAAGGATCCTGAAGGACCTGTTGAGGTGGGTGAAAAATGGTAACCTTGCCATAGCTCTTTGAGCTCCTTGATGAGTGGGATTAATAGGTAATTCAATTGAAGTGCAGTTGGCTCATTTGTACCAGGGATGATTCCTGAAACATAGACATTTTCTGGCTTCAATCTTTCACTTGGGGGGAGATTAAGAAAAATAAGCATGATAGGTCCAATGCTGTCCAACCTGGTTGACTTTCCATGTACATTAAACCAGTCCACATAAATCAAGAAGGCCAATGCACCAGGAATGGATAGGAATGGGGAGTCATTGATATTTCTGGTGCCAGTGAAGTGTCTCCAGACCAATCCATGCCAGATGTCACATTTGAAGAAACTTTCAGGTTTTTGTGATTGTTGATGTTGATTCATAATTTCCATGATTCCACCCCGCTGGAGAAATCTGGAAAGCCAATTTTTGAATGGTTGATAAATGAAATTATTTGTTGGGATGATTTTTTATTGATGTTGGTTGTGTTTTGGGTGTGGGGTTCAAATGAATTGATGAATTTGCCTAATTATTGTGTGAAAGGGGGATCATGATCATTTGGGTCATTATGCGATTGAAAATGGGGTTGGTCAGTTGTTACAGATTCAGTAAGGCCATTCAGAAAGAAACACTGAGGACAACATATATAGTTTTGAATCACTGGCTCCAATTAGGGATGTTCAAATATGGTACTGAGATCTTGAGGTATGTGGAATGCAGGAGTGGGGTGACCACCTGAGCTTGAGATACTGGACCTGATCAGCAGGTTCAGGGCGGGGTTGGGAATGTGTGAAGCCCTGCGGGGTATATTATACCTTAATGATAGAATTGCATATATTATCATTCCGAGGTCTTGTGGGGGAAGGTTTGGACTGCTGCTGTATGGTTTCTGTGCAGTTGATTTGAGACCTGGTGGTTTTCAGAATGTGCTTTGGGTCAATTGAGAATAATCAGCTGGGAACATTTGATCCAATAGAATTTGCGGGCACTCAGATGCTGATTCATCAGTAGGGATGTTTGGAAGAGATTTTGGTGCAATGGCTGATTTGAGCTTTTTAATGTGCGGTTCATATTGGAAAGGTGTGAAGGCAAATCCCTGAAAATCAACTTCAGGGGAAGAGTGTGTTTCAGTTGAGCAGTGTTAAAACATGCATATACACATTTAGGAATAGCAGGGGTTGACATTGGTGTGGGATTTGGGAATAAGGCTGGTTTTTTTATAAATATCTATGGTTGATGTGAGCCTTGACGTATATTTTACATACCCAAATAGGCCAGAATTATCTTAAAGACAAATTCTGAACTATGCATAACCCATAAGTCATGCATATATTCAAAATTCATCATTTTTGATTTCAGAAAAGATGAATAATGATTTATTGAGTAAGTAAATCTATGGATTTAAGGCCAGATTTGGATTCTACACAAAAATTCACCTAGGGTAGCTCCAGAGGGTGAATAAACTCAAATTCACTCTTTGAGGTGGTAATATTGAAAATACTTCAATACCACATAAAAGATCCATGAAAATTTTTGTTTTTCTCCATTTCATGCCAAAATAATTGGAATGTGAGAAATCCCATGTTGAATATACACTAAGAATAGTGTTATGCATGTTTCGGGCACTTAATATTATGGTATTCTTACATGCTCTTTTGGTACACCCATAGTGGATATCTCACTTTAAGCTTAAAAGTCTATTTTGACATGAAAAATAGGCAAGGGGGGCAAAAGACATCAAAGAGAGCCAGGGTACCCAACTTCTAAGGCCTCTGAGGCATGGAGAGCTCCAAAACTTGGATCCATGGCTGATCTTGGCCTAATTGGTAAACTAAAACCTTTTGGGAACCTGGTTACCATGTTAAAAGTACAGTAAATCATAAGAAAATAGCAAATAACCTGCTATTTTGACATGCCAAGGATGTAAAAAGCTACTTGGACTCCTGTAAACATGTCAATTCTTAATGAATTTCCTTGGATAAATCCCAAAAAAGTAATTAAAACCCTTTTTGGACTAGTATCAATTGTTTTACCTCATAGCAACTAGTCCTAGACTGATATTTGCAATTCTACGTAGAAATGAGGTAAAAACTTCAAAAATTCATTATAAATACAATTCTCAATGAATCTTTCTGAAACCTTCAGGACGAATTAACAACAGTAGAATTCATATCAAAACCAAAAAGAATTATACCTTTATATGTAAAATTAAAATTTTTACTTACGGTCCATTTTTGAGGATTCCACGTGAAACACAGAATCTTTTAAAATTTACAGAAAATACATTCTGTGACAAAATTTCCAATAACATTGATAAATCTTAGAAATCAAGCATTATTTTGGAATAAAAGAAGATTTACAGATGTTAACCCTTTTATTCTTAACCATAAATGTGTTGGTAGTTGCGTAGAATCCTCAATTAACTAATTGAGACAATCTTATGTGACAACAGATGATGAAATCAATAATCCAAAAAGGTTTATTGTTTTCTCACTCACTGGTTTTCTATTTTGTTCCATGGCATGCCTCTGTGAGCTGTCTTAGACTTAAAAGAGGCCTCCTCTTGCTGTTTTTTCCAAATCATCATCACATTATTCATTTATATTATTGTTACCAACAAGTAGGTATGAGTTAAAACTTATCTTGATTGTTTTAATCTTTCAGAATCAATCAGAAAGACGTGAAATTATAGAAATCAACTATATATTGCTGTAATATTTCTACAAAATCATTTTGATCCATTAAATCAACAATTCTACGTCAAATCTCTCTACTTTTATCTTTAATAAGTTCTTTGGAGTATTAGTGAGTTATTTATCTTTAATTCTTAAAGCTTTTTCTCTCAAATTGGTTTTCTTCAAGAATTATATTTAGAATAATTCTTGCAAAAGATAATTATATATCAAAACAATTCTATTATTTTAATAAAAGAAGCTTTTATTATTAAATTCTTCTTGTAATTGATTCTTGTAGACAATTACTTCTCACTGTTACAATCACTAGTAGTGTATAACATTTAAAAGAAATAATTCTTTAATTATTTAATTGTGGTTATAATAACTCTTTATTATTATATTTCATAAGAACAGTCATAGTACTGTTGATTAATAGTAGTATTCTCAACAGTTTCATAGACATATATTACAGTTGATGTGCAAGCTCTTAGGAGTGTGATTAATTGGGAAAAAAATTGAGTAATTATTTATGAAGGGGGAGATTATTTAAGCCAGTTTATGATCTTATCCCATTTGTAATGGTGGCTGAGCTGCAGGGAATAAAGTGTAACATGTCTCATCTTGATGGGAGAATTGGTTACAAGCTTACTTGGGGAAAATGCCATGCTTCTCAATGCTCATACATATTCTAGTTTATTTATACATGGTGATACTGTGGGTTTCACCCTTGAGGGGCGTTACATTAGTGATGTGTCAACATTGAATTGAGGGTATTAACATTTAAACCATGTACACTTGTGCACCATAGTACATGGTTTGAGCCTTATTAAAGACATAACAACATACCTCCATTACAAAAGAATTTGGAGTAGAGCTAAACTCTTAGTATTTGGTTTGAGTGAAGCAGGCTTTTAATTGGTATGAACGTGATTTGTATTTTATTTCCTTTCTTGGAAAGGTGATTTCTCTTTTGTTGGTAAATCCTTCATGAATATACCCTTATACAGATATACAATTTTAGGGAATTTTGATGCATATATTGGCAGTTTGGATAATTCACACAATGTGAAAATGGGGAGGGGGAAATGTTTATTGAATATGATTACTTATGGATGATGGGTCCCCTTTGAGATAAACAAAATATCACATTATATGCTGGTAGGCCATGCTGTGTGGTTTCCAACAGAAGTGGAGGAGCTCAAGAGTAGGCAGGGAGAATTCTCCTAAAGATAGTCTCATTAGCTTTGCACAAGAGACTTGGTTCCCACTATTCATAAAATTTCTCTATTAAAAATTTGAAAAGCTTTCAGCTCATATTACTATATTTTACCATAATACTGAGCTGTTTTATCAATTTGAAAATATTACTGTAGTTGTTTAGCCCTTATCTCATCTTCCAAGCCACATACATCCCATCCATGTTCTGTTAATGACCCATATAGTGAATCTATCATAGAATACATTGTAACGCAGTCACCGATGAGTCCCAAAATCCCATCAACTACCCCTATTGCATCCTCAATGAATGTATCAGGACTCAACATTGATGTGGGAAAGCCAATGGCTCCAAATTCAAGCACTTTGCCAATCCCAAATATTTCCATCACTCCAATTCCCCCAAATCCAATACACAAATGCTTCCTCTTTAATCCTAGCTGGAATCCATTCACGTCCCAGGAACCCCTTGGGCAAAGTAAACAGCCAACCCTCAATATTACATCAGGATCTCATATTCATGTGGGAAATGAAAAGCGCCTTGATGGGGGAGACAAAAAAGACCATTATAAAATGCTACTTGAAGTTGTCTATTGGAGGGAAATCCCGGATTGATGCTTCATCAAAGTAAGCCATCTTGATTTTGCAGTATATACCTTGTCACAATTTGAAATGTTTGTTTAATGGGTTAGATATGGCACCTTAAGGCAAGACACTATGTTTTCAGGAGCCAATCAAACATTGTGAGTATGACCAGTCTTTATTATTTTTTTATGTGTTAACTGATGTTTTTCATGGCAGGTGATGAGCTTTATGCATCTTTGCCTCTGGTCCATAAAGAAAAAGTCACTCAACATCATCATCCATATTGTGAGCCTGTGAGGTATGTATAACATACCCATAAGGCCACAAATGATTTTACAGACAGTTAATTTTGTCTTAAACAGACTTTTTAGTTGAATTTAAAATAAAAAATAACAAAAAATAAGTATACCTTTTTTTGGATAAACAAAGTTATAATTATTATGTCATTTTTGGATTCTACACCAAAAATAACCTAGGGTACACCCATAGGGTGTTATACCCAAAAACACTTATTTCTTGTGTTATTGGAAGATTTAAGAATCTCACAGTACTAATGTAGCTTTTTTAACATTTTTTAAAAATTGTTAAATTTAAGCTTAATTAAGCTTAAATTTAAAGTTACATAAGGTTTATGCAACTTTACCAAAATTTTAGTTAAAATTGAGGTGTTGTGTATATTTACTGAATTGGCTAAGGATTTGCCATACAGAATGTAAATCCTGCGTGAGCTCAATTTAAAAGGGTTTAAAGCCATGGTATGGCTTTAAATAAATAAAAGGGAAAAATCCACGCAAAAAGGTGGGACAAAGGAAAAAGACCAAATAGAGCTGGGATACCCAACTTTTTGGATCTGCAAGGACTCAATTAGGGTTTTCCACCTGTATTGGAGGATTTTCAACCTTATTTAAACTTTAAGATTAGACTTTGATCCAACCTTAAGGTTTAAACTGGTTTTATCCCAATTTGGACAGGAATTTCAAGCTGCCAAAGGGTAAATCCCAATATGCAGGCTTGAAATCAAGGTTTTAAGAACTGTCAGAGCTTAATTAAGCTTAAAAACCTTAAATAAGCTTAAAACTTTAAAGTTTCAAGCATTAAAACCTTATCAAAACTTAAGGTTTGGTGTGTATTGCTATTTTACGTGGAAAAATAGCAATAACTTCAAAAATTCATTAAAAATCCAATTCTTAATGGATTTGCTTGAAAATTTCACACAACTTAGAATTTAATATTATCAATATATAAATTAAATTTGAAGTATCTTTTATAAATAAATTTCCTGGGTAATTAGCCTGGAAATTTACTCTTTTAATTAAGCTTAAAGAAAATTATGATTTCTTTAAAAATTAATTAAAAATTGAGTTTAAAGGATTTCTGCTTGAAACTCTAATTTTAAGTTGTTCATGTGATGAAATTTAATATAAATAAACTTATTTTATATTAAAACTTAAAATAATTAAACTAAATGAGGATTAAAGTTACTTGGAGTTAAGAATAACACTGGTAACTTTAAATTGGAAGTAAAAATAAGTTGCCTTAAGTTAAGAACTCTATTTTTAAGCATGGTTTTTCAGTTTTGACCTGAGCACGCCCTCTACATTCATTATGAATCATGAGAGCTGCCCTGAAGACATAAAAAGAGTCTTTTCATCACTGTTTTTGTCCATCATTCATTATCAATCCAATCATATTAGAAATTTAAACAGGTAAAGTTTTATTAAATATAAAATCTTATTATTGAAAGTAATTCTTAAGTTATTTTTATTCGTTATTTATTGAAATTAAAGACTTGAAGTCATAGAATTTAGATTATTGTTGTAATCACCAATAATATATTTTATTTTATAAAATTATCATTTTAAATATCTTTTAAAATCCACAAATTCCTCTCAAAAACTCTTAAATCATAATTTATATTATTAAAAGTTGTTTTATCTTTAAATTTATTGATTTTTTGACGTGTTTTTAACTTATAATTATTATTTAATATTATAACTGTTGTATTTTGACTTATTGTATTAAATAAATCTTATAAGTAAGTTTTCTCTAGAATTCTATATTTTTTGATCTAGTATTAGTTTTTTTTTATATAGAATTTTTATTCTAAAAGAATTATTTCTGCACAGTGTGTGTTTAATTCTTTTGATAAATAATATTTATATTATTTATAAGTGGTTAATATTCATATTTTCCATGTGTAATTGTCTCATTAAGAGCTTTACACTTCTTATTGTTATAACTGTCAGTGACTATAACAATAATAGAATAATTATAATTTATTATAATTATTATTTTTTTTATTATTATATTATTATAATAATAATTAAATTTATTTTTTATATATAATAATTTTAAAAATTATATTTAAATTTGTGGTTATAATATTTTATTATATTATATTTTTCTACAGAGGACAGTCATAGTACTCTTGATATTGCTACTATTATCAAGAGTTTCATAGAAAAACCTTACATTTGGGGGCCTGGCCGTGATTTTAAGCCAATTTTTGGGACATAAATCATATTCTAGACCTTATTTTACTGTTTTTTGACGTAAAATTGCCATATTTGTCTTAATATTGGCTTTTTTGGGACTTATCCCTTATAAATAATCTTTATAATATTAATAAAGTTATTTTTTCTTAAGAATATTGTTTGAAGCAATATACTATTGAGTGACTTGGAATAAATTTCTTTTGTCTAACTAGTGGCTTTTTCACATCACAGACTTGAAATTTATTCTTTGAGTTATTCTAGTATAAAGTGAATAATAATATAATTTTGATTAATTAACTTGTTAATTGCATAATTATTATTTCTTTAAAGAAAATAATAAATAAAATAAAAAATATTTAAAAATAAAAATCTTTACTAAAAACATTTTTTCTTTTTATCTTAGACATTTTTCTTTATTTTTGATGTAATTTGCCATAAATTACATAAAAACAACTTTATTCAATAAGTTGAGTTTATAAGGTATTTTTATTATTTGATAAAATAACTTATATTCTTAATTTTTCTCTAGTGTCTTCCATCAGAGAAAGTTCTTCAGACTCTGAAGCCTCAGAGTCCAGTATTGAAATTCAAACCAGTTCAGCACCAAGGGGTTTAATAACCAAAGAACCCTTTAAAGGTCCTGCAGGTGAATTCAATTCAATTTTTACTCTATTTTTTATTAAAATTGATGTGAAATGACTCCTACTAGAAGTGGAAGCAACTACTCCATCCAATCAAATGGATCTGGACCAGGACATTCCAGCCACAAATCCAAAAGGCAAGAATGTCCTCCCAGAGGAGAGGCACAAATGGAGGATGCCAGAACTTCCACCAGTTCCCAAAGGTTAGCCAGCACCTTTGAACCTCTTCTTGAGAGTCCAGAAGCTGACAAAACTGCTATTGCTGTTAGACCTGAACCATTTCCAACAGGCAGCTGTGGAAATTTATCAATCCCAATGGAAAAACTGGTTCCTGGCGTCAAAACAACAAGAGTGGGAACTCCTTCCAAGTCTTTGGATAGGCACCATGAACTCTTATCTTCAAGTGAAGAAGTTCATGGGGCCAGAAAAGACAGAAGATCTTCTACTGGGTTGGACACCAATGTCTGTCAAAGGACAAGTCCAACAGATAAAAGCTTGGTTGAAAAACCAAAGCATGTTGTCAGAAGATCAGAAGAAGAAATTGGCTCAAGGCAAGGACAACAGCCCAGTGGAAGCTCCTCAAGCATCCACCAGCAAAAATCCGCCTCAACCAGTGCCAAACAAGCACAAGCAAGCCCCAAAAACCAACCAAAAGGGCAAGCAGAAGGCAAAGGGAAAGGCAAAGCCCAAGTGGAACAAGCCTTACCCACAGAATTACAGAATTCCAAAGAAAGAGAAAACAGCCATGGACAATGTGTTCAATATGGCAAGAACTTTGATGGAATTCAAAAACAAGGAGGAGGAAAGATTGAACCAATCCTTTCCAAAGAAGTAGACCTTGTAAAGCTTGTAACTTACTTTGAGTCTTGTAATAAAGAAATTATGGCAAAATTTAAAGCATTTGATCATGTCCAACAGAAGTTGGGTAATGAAATATTACAAGTAAAAGACCAACAAAAGACCATAATTGGCCTTGAAAATGTTAATAAGGCAAATATTTTGTCTTTGATGCAAATTTGTGAAAGACTTGAGTTTAAAGTTACCTTACTCAATCAACCAGATGAACATTCAATTTCTTTTATAACTGGACAGTTGAAAGAACTGAAAATACAAGTGCAAAACTTGGAAAATTCAACTGGTCACAATGCAGCTCTTTTTCAAGAACAATTTGAAAAAAGTGACAAAGCAAGACTTGAATTGAAAGAAGATATTCAATCAAGTATTAATAATATATCACTGAAAAATGAATTGCCAAGGCAATCCACACCATTTCTTGACAGGAATGTTCTTAACTTGAATAATGATTTACATCACACAATTTCAAGTAATGATGTGGAAACTGCTTGCAATTTTAAAGACATTCCAAGATTAGAGGAATGGCCAACCTTCAGTGGTGAAGGAGAATATAATCATATGGAATTTATGAAAACAATTGATATGTTCAAAGAAGACTTTAACATACCAGATGAATACATAAGTGCCAGATTACACTCATTATTTACCAAATCAGCAAAGAAATGGTATTATAAGATGAGACAAGACCATGGTAAACATTCTTAGCCTTGGTGGAAAGAACAAATTATTTCCAAATGGGAAAATGATTCCTGGAGATTTAGAATGGAAAATTCTTTTGAAGAAGCCATTTTTAATATTGAGAGGGACAGGCCCATGTCTTGGTTTCTTAAACAGAAGGACAGATTAACTGCCCTTCATCCTGATATGTCTGAAACAATGGTACATAAAAGGATATTAAGAAAATGTGGTGGTGACCTTGAGCATGCTATAAGAAGCAGATGTATTGAGCCTTGCTCTACAGAGGATTATATCAATGCTATGGAGGATATCACTATTAGAACAAAAATTGGAAGAAATTGGTATAAACCCCCAATAGACAACAAGACTAGTGGGAAACCAATTTCAAAACCAAATAAACCACATGACAGACCTCCTTTGAAATGTCATAAATGTGGAAGTACAGCTCATTTGGCAAACACTTGTCCCAAAAAGACAAGAGTCAATGAGATAAATATTGAAAAAGTGGAAGACACAAAAGAAACTGATGTATCCTTACATGAAAGTGATTCTGAACCTTCAGAAGAAGAAGTATTAGAAGAACTTAGTATAGAAAATATTAATGTTTCTTTTGAAGTCACTGAGGTACATACTCACTTACCACAGTACAGTGATGAATGCATGGATCTCATACATCTGCAAGATGCCAAAATGCAAAAAACCAAACCTGCCAGAGGTAAAGGTTATACAGCTGGGTCATCTTGTATCACTAATATTGTGATAAATAACATAGAAGCCAAGATACATCTTGACTCAGGTGCTTTTTGCACTTGTGTTGGAAAAGATTATCTTGAAAATATTTATACCAATTGGCAAGACAAGTTGATGCCAATTGAAGGTATAAGATTTAGCAGTGCTAGCCAAAACATGCACCCTTTGGGTATATTTGAAGCAGCAATAATATTTCCTCATCCAGCAGGGAGTATAAGATTGAAAGCTGAATTTGTTGTTATGAATAATTGTACTTCACAACACTTTATACTTGGAAATGATTATCTCAATATCTATGGTATTGATATTAATAATCATAAAGACAGATATTTCACTATAGGGGAAAATAAAAGGCAAAAATTTGCTTTTTCTCCAGAAAGAAGAGAAATCACTGTCATTAAAAAAGTGAAAAATGTTAACAAAGACAAATTTGTGTCAGATCAGTTAAGTGAAGCACAAATTAGTCCTGAATTAACACCAGAAATGAAGGAAGAACTTATTGAAATTTTATTTCAATATAGAGAAGCCTTTGCTTCTGATAATGAACCACTTGGGGCTATAAAAGGCCATGAGGTGGACATTATGCTTAATGTGGAAAGGCCTTATCCGCCACTATTAAGGAGACCAGCTTACCCAGCTAGCCCTAGGGCTAGAGAAGCATTAGAAAATCATATTAATGAACTAATGAAACTGGGAGTTCTTAGAAAAGTTGGGCACAATGAGGAAGTTGAAGTCACAACTCCAGTAATCATTACTTGGCATAATGATAAGTCAAGGATGGTTGGTGATTTTAGAGCACTGAATACCTACACTATTCCAGACAGGTATCCAATCCCTAGAATTCATGAGACTTTGACTCAATTATCCAAAGCAAGATTTATTACTTCTATGGATGCTCTAAAAGGCTTTCACCAGAATGTTTTGACACCCCATGCTAGGAAATTATTGAGAATAATTGCTCATTGTGGTATTTATGAATATTTGAGGATGCCCTTTGGTATTAAAAATGCACCCTCTCATTATCAGAGAATGATGAATACCATCTTCCCACATGAATTATCAGAGGGATGGTTAATCATTTATATTGATGACATTATCATTTGTTCAGAAACCTGGCAATTACATTTAGAGATACTTTCATTAGTACTTAAGAAAATCTTATAAGTGAACATGAAAATTTCTCTTAAAAAGTGTAATTTTGGATTTCAGGAGTTAAAAGCTCTAGGACATGTAGTCTCAGGACTGAGCCTTCGTGTTGATAAAAACAAAGTGGCTGCAGTTTTAATGAAACAAATGCCCCAGAACAAAAAAGAAATGATGTCTTTCTTAGGGTTTGCCAGTTATTACAGGCAACACCTTAAAGATTTTGCAATCCATGCCAGATTATTATACAGAATTTGTGATCAACAAACTGTTTTTGAAATGACACAGGAGAGAATTCAAGCATATGATAAAATCAAGTATGCCTTGACCAATGCACCATTATTATTAATGCCAGATTGGAAACTTCCTTTCAAGCTGTATATTGATGCATGTGGTGATGGTTTAGGAGCTGCTCTTCATCAAGTTCAAATTGTCAATGACAAGCCTTATGAGGGTCCAATTTGTTTTATTTCAAGACAAATTAAACCTACTGAGGCCAGATATGGAGCTATCCCAATGGAGTGCCTTTGCCTTGTTTGGGCTCTGGAAAAACTTCATTACTATCTTGATGGTAGTGTGTTTGAAGTAATTACTGATTGTAATGCAGTTAAATCACTTCTTAACATGAAAACTCCAAACAGACACATGTTAAGATGGCAGATTGCTAAACGGAAGTACAGAGGAAATATGACCATAGTACATAAAGCTGGAAATATTCACAAGAATGCTGATGGCTTGAGTAAATGGGCATTACCCAATACACCTGACAATCCTGCCTATGTTCCTACAAGTGCAGAACCTCAAATCCCAATTGAAGGAATTAATATCACAGATGTTGGAACAGAATTCTTTGATGAAGTTAGAGAAAGCTATAAGCAAGATAAAAATTGCCATATACTTACTTCTCTACTTGACAAAGATTGCAAAGATGCAGCATTGGCTAATTCTCTGGATGATATTTGGAAAACATCTTATGACAATGGAAGATTCCATTTATTTGATGGTATATTATACCATAGGTCTAAACACACATGTGTCATGGTCCTATGTAGTAGGATGTTGATTAACACAATACTACTAGAATGCCATGATAACATTTATTCTGGACATCTGTCTGAAGACAGAACAATGGAAAGAATTAAGACATGTGCCTGGTGGCCCTCTTGGAGAAAAGATGTCATTGAGTACTGTCACAGTTGTGATAGATGCCAGAAAGCCAATAAAGCTACTGGTAAAAGATTTGGTTTAATGATCCATATTCAAGAACCAAGTACCCCATGGGAAGTGGTTCACATGGATTGGGTAACTGCCTTACCACCTGGAGGTGATAAAAGTTACAATGCATGTCTGGTTATTGTAGACAGATATATCAAAACACCAATCTTTTTACCATGTCACAAAGATGACACAGCTATGGATACAGCTCTTTTAATCTGGAATAGAGTAATATCCCATACTGGTCTCTTTAAAAACATCATTAGTGATAGAGACCCAAAATTTACATCAGCCTTATGGACTAATTTACATAAGCTTTTGGGTACAAAATTATCATTCTCAACAGCATACCATCCACAAACAGATGGGTTAGCAGAAAGAATGATTCAAACCCTTGAGGACATGATCAGAAGATTTTGTGCTTATGGCCTGGAGTTTAAAGATTCTGACGGCTTTACCCATGATTGGTGTACTCTTATACCAGCATTGGAATTAGCCTATAAGACCTCCATCCATGCTTCCACAGGCAAGACTCCTGCAATGTTGGAAAGAGGATGGAACCCCAAACTTCCAGTTGATACTTTGAAGAAAGATCTAGTTGATATTCATCCAACTGCTTCAAGCTTTAAATTGTTGCTTGATAAAGTGAGGCACCATGCAAATCAAAGCATGAATGATGCCTTTGAATATGCTAAACAGAAATGGGATAAAAGTCATAAAACCCCAGAATTCAAAGTAGGGGACTTAATACTAGTTCCAACCTTGAACTTTAATAATATTAAAGGTCCAAAGAAATTGAAAGATTCCTTTGCAGGACCATTTATTATCAAAGCCCTTCATGGGACAAATGCAGTACAAGTGGAACTGTCAGGAGAGTTAGGAAATAAACATCCAACTTTTCCTGTCAGTCTTGTAAAGCATTACACTTCAAGTGATAAGGAATTATTTCCTTTAAGAAATGAAACACCCTTAGAGGTACCCCCACTTGAACCAAGTGAGGAAAGGAAAGTACTGAAAGTCATAAAAGAAAGAAGACTTAGGGGCAAAAATGAAAGAGAATACTTAGTCAGGTACAGAAATCCACAACATGAAGATGAGTGGATTGAAGAAAGTAAAATACCTGATTCTCAAAAGTTTCTCAGAAGATTCAGACATGAGAGAAGACCAATTCCTCAGTAAAAAGTTTGAATTGTGTGCTTTACATACTTGAAAAGTATAAGTGAAGAGGTTGGACAGTGGATTATACCCCCCCCAATAACTTGGGGGTATACTACAAAGAAAAATTGTGGTACAATTTTTTTTTTGGTGGTAGGGAATGTGAGCCTGTGAGGTATGTATAACATACCCATAAGGCCACAAATGATTTTACAGAAAGTTAATTTTGTCTTAAACAGACTTTTTAGTTGAATTTAAAATAAAAAATAACAAAAAATAAGTATAACTTTTTTTTGGATAAACAAAGTTATAATTATTATGTCATTTTTGGATTCTATACCAAAAATAACCTAGGGTACACCCATAGGGTGTTATACCCAAAAACACTTATTTCTTGTGTTATTGGAAGATTTAAGAATCTCACAGTACTAATGTAGCTTTTTTAACATTTTTTAAAAATTGTTAAATTTAAGCTTAATTAAGCTTAAATTTAAAGTTACATAAGGTTTATGCAACTTTACAAAAATTTTATTTAAAATTGAGGTGTTGTGTATATTTACTGAATTGGCTAAGGATTTGCCATACAGAATGTAAATCCTGTGTGAGCTCAATTTAAAAGGGTTTAAAGCCATGGTATGGCTTTAAATAAATAAAAGGGAAAAATCCACGCAAAAAGGTGGGACAAAGGAAAAAGAACAAATAGAGCTGGGGTACCCAACTTTTTGGATCTGCAAGGACTCAATTAAGGTTGTCCACCTGTATTGGAGGATTTTCAACCTTATTTAAACTTTAAGATTAGACTTTGATCCAACCTTAAGGTTTAAACTGGTTTTATCCCAATTTGGACAGGAATTTCAAGCTGCCAAAGGGTAAATCCCAATATGCAGGCTTGAAATCAAGGTTTTGAGAACTGTCAGAGCTTAATTAAGCTTAAAAACCTTAAATAAGCTTAAAACTTTAAAGTTTCAAGCATTAAAACCTTATCAAAACTTAAGGTTTGGTGTGTATTGCTATTTTACATGGAAAAATAGCAATAACTTCAAAAATTCATTAAAAATCCAATTCTTAATGGATTTGCTTGAAAATTTCACACAACTTAGAATTTAATATTATCAATATATGAATTAAATTTGAAGTATCTTTTATAAATAAATTTCCTGGGTAATTAGCCTGGAAATTTACTCTTTTAATTAAGCTTAAAGAAAATTATGATTTCTTTAAAAATTAATTAAAAATTGAGTTTAAAGGATTTCTGCTTGAAACTCTAATTTTAAGTTGTTCATGTGATGAACTTTAATATAAATAAACTTATTTTATATTAAAACTTAAAATAATTAAACTAAATGAGGATTAAAGTTACTTGGAGTTAAGAATAACACTGGTAACTTTAAATTGGAAGTAAAAATAAGTTGCCTTAAGTTAAGAACTCTATTTTTAAGCATGGTTTTTCAGTTTTGAACTGAGCACGCCCTCTACATTCATTATGAATCATGAGAGCTGCCCTGAAGACATAAAAAGAGTCTTTTCATCACTGTTTTTGTCCATCATTCATTATCAATCCAATCATATTAGAAATTTAAACAGGTAAAGTTTTATTAAATATAAAATCTTATTATTGAAAATAATTCTTAAGTTATTTTTATTCTTTATTTATTGAAATTAAAGAATTGAAGTCATAGAATTTAGATTATTGTTGTAATCACCAATAATATATTTTATTATATAAAATTATCATTTTAAATATCTTTTAAAATCCACAAATTCCTCTCAAAAACTCTTAAATCATAATTTATATTATTAAAAGTTGTTTTATCTTTAAATTTATTGATTTTTTGACGTGTTTTTAACTTATAATTATTATTTAATATTATAACTGTTGTATTTTGACTTATTGTATTAAATAAATCTTATAAGTAAGTTTTCTCTAGAATTCTATATTTTTTTATCTAGTATTAGTTTTTTTTTATATAGAATTTATATTCTAAAAGAATTATTTCTGCACAGTGTGCGTTTAATTCTTTTTATAAATAATATTTATATTATTTATAAGTGGTTAATATTCATATTTTCCATGTGTAATTGTCTCATTAAGAGCTTTACACTTCTTATTGTTATAACTGTCAGTGACTATAACAATAATAGAATAATTCTAACTTATTATAATTATTATTGTTTTTATTATTATATTATTATAATAATAATTAAATTTATTTTTTATATGTAATTATTTTTAATAATTATATTTAAATTTGTGGTTAGAATATTTTATTATATTATATTTTTCTACTGAGGACAGTCATAGTACTCTTGATATTGCTACTATTATCAAGAGTTTCATAGACAAACCTTACACATATGCCTCCAAACCAGGAGCAGCTCATTCATGGTGATCAAGAGGAAAAATCGTGGATGATGAGGATGATAACATGTCTCCCAATCACAGTGAAACAAATGATGAACCAAGGAGGGACAATTTCATGGCACATGAAGAGGGAACTTGGTCAAATAGTGAGTTCACCCACCCTAAAATGCCCCTCACCCAGAGTATGCATGAACAATGCAAGATCAGGCAGCAGAGGAACCAGGCAGGCAAATCTCAAAATGTGGCAAAATTTGCAAGCCAGAAGAATGAACAAAGATGGCTGAAAGTGGAACTTCCAGAAAATGTCTATGGGACAAGATCAGCTGTACATGCCCATTTCCTGTTCCTACTCAAAGTAAGGGATAAGGATTTTTCCTCACTAATTTTCACTTATATACTTTTGCAAAACACTAATTGACATAATTGAGGTGTTATCAATTAAAAAAAATCAATTTTTGTTACATTCTTTGTTTCCATAAAATTTCCTTATTTTCTCAATTGTGCAAATCATCTCTTCCTTGATAATAATTATTGTGAGAGCCCCACTAAATCTTTGAGTTAGTATTTGTTTGTGTGAAGCTCTTTTGCAGAAAATGTGCAAATAGTAATCATTTACGCCCTCTACAATTTCTGCATCCATGGGTATATACTGTTTGAGATCTTCACTGTAAAAAACCTGGGGTTCCCCACATATGAGCAATCCACTTGAGATGAGTGAGTCATTGCCAATCCTAAGGTCACCCACAATTAATCTTACAAGCAGAAGCAGACTTGTGTGAAGCGTTAGGCATAAGGATTGGCCTGTGAAGTGTTGGGAACCTGAACCAGCATAAGGAATTGCATTTGGATTTTCTTGCCTTTCTTGAAAAGGTGATGTCTCTTTTGTGGGTAAATCCTTCATGAATATACCCTTATACAGATATACAATTCTGAGAAACTTTGATACATATATTGGCAGTTTGTAAAATTCACACAATGTGACCATGGGGAGGGGAAATGTTTATTAAATCTGATTACTTATGGATGATGGGTCCCCTTTCAGATAAAGGAAATATGACTTTATGTGCTGGTAGGCTGTGCAGTGTGGTTTCCAATAAAAATGGAGGAGCTCAAGAGTAGGCAGGGAGAATTCTCCTAAAAATAGTCTTATTAGCCTTCCACAAGAAACTTTTTCTCTATTATAAATTTGAATAGATTTCATCTCATATCATTCTATTTTATCATAATACTGAGCTGCCTTATCAAGTTGAAAATCTTACTGTAGTTTTTTATCCCTTATGTCATCTTCCAAGCCACATAAGTCCCGCTCAGGTTCTGTTCATGACTCAGATAGTGAATTTGTCAGCCTGGGACTCAAAGCCAGAGAACAAGCATGACAACAAAATACCATAAACCAATGGTATAGCCAAGATACCACCAAAACATGGAGCTGAGCCAAATCAGCTCAAAAGGTATCAAACAAATGAGAAAACTCACCCCTTTCCAAATATACAAGTCCCATCATTATGGGACAAAGAAGAACAAAGTTATTCATGCCCAAAGTTGTTGCTGAGCATAAACCTTAATTTTCATCTCTCATCTAAAATACAGAGTAAGAGGCTTAACCCCATCAAATGGGTATTCAACAGGGAAGCTCTAGGTCAGAGCTATGCAATGGTATCAGCCAAACTGAGCTAGAAGAAGAGTGAATAAAACAGTCACCTCCCATCTAACTCCTACAGTTTTAGTGTGAGATACCTAAAGTGGGGTATTTTTGGAAAGAACACAATCAGGGCTATCTTATGGTGGCATTCATTTCTCCATATCCCATCTAGAAAAAAGTTTATAAGGCAAACAAGGCCAATACAGCTTTTTGCCTACAACACACATATGTACAAAAATCTTGTACATGGGATACCTTTGCCATATTTAATGAGGTACAATTGCATAGACAACATACAGGGCCACACACTGAGCCAGCTTTGAGGATGATATCTCGCAAACTGACAAGTTTACGGCTGTTTTCAATTCAAAATTCTACAGCTTGGCCAATACAACCTTACCACGGGATAATACCCCATAACCATGATTATGAAGTGTCAAACAAATGAAGAAGCTTGTTTTTACTTCAATACCTTATAGTGAATTCAATACTGGGGTCCCATACAGGTTCTTTACAGCATTCTACACATCATAAATGTCAGAATCAGGCTGTGTGGTCCCCAGAGGAAGATTTTCACCCTGTATTGGTAAGAACTGCCCAGATGTGATTTCAAAACCACATCTGAGCCCAATACAGGCTATACAGGCCTTTTGCAAATGACAAGCCTGTTGTTGAGAGTGAAAAATCTTGACTTCCTCTACATGAAAAGGTATAGCAGCCTTTTCACCCCATTTCAGGATAAAAGGAGGCCTTTTCACTGCCAGAAAAGGAATCCCCATCCTGCTCTTGAATTCCTACATAGCGCAGCTGACAAAAACAGTTATACTCTTGGAAATAATCGGGTTATACTTTAAATTTAAGTATTGTAGCTCTTACTAAAGTAATCCAACTTTTAAGACTACACCCAGGGCTTTCAGCAGCGCTCACCACCACTATATCATTATAGTAAATCCCTTAATATCTTCTTTTACCCCTTATTACAATGGACAAATCCTTCATTTACCATTTTTAGCATGTCACAGTCATAGTCCAAACCTGTAAATACATTGACACACCTTTATCATAGACTCAGCCTGACATTTTGGGGGCCTGGCCGTGTTTTTTTTTTACTTTTTGGACCTTATAAGTGAGTTTTTCTCTTATTCTCTTTATTCTAACAAATTGTGTTATCTTTTTTAGCTATAGTTTTTAAAATAAAAATATACATGATATATATCTTCAACATATTTATAGTGGTATATGTCATATAACTCCATTTTTTATCTTTTTTAATAATATTGTTGCCTGGTTGATCATAATTTAATCATCACAAGACACTCATTTTTGGTGTGTTTTACATATAAAAACACTTTAAGCCATTAATAAAGCCCTTTTTTAATTAAATAAGGACACCTCTTACTTTAAAACCAACAGTTGAGGTGTGGTTGGGTGTATTTTTAATTCAATTACCCTCTTACATACCACTTTTTATCAGATTAAACTGGCTAGTTACAAGTTAATCTATGAGATACTGGCATACAAACAGTGTACCAGATAGCTGTAGGTTGTATTTCTGAGGTGGAATTGTTAATTCAATTACACTGTGATTATACAAGGGCATATTGTAGTAACATACAAGCCCAGAGGCCATTCTTAGACAATCAAAGAGAATTTTAAGAAGTCTTAACTGATATTAAGTCCTCTCTTCCTGTTTTATTTCAGTGGAAGAAAACTACATCCCGCCAGAAACCCAGGCACAGGCCAACACACCATCAACACCCTCAGAACCAGAGGGACGCAAGGGAAAAGGAAAGAGGTATAGTAAAGGCCTCATTAAATCAAAGAAGTGGACACCCATTGCGACTCAGAGGAATAGAAAACCAAAAAGCTTTGCTTCAATACAAGGTAAACCAACCTTAACAGCTTGTACAGGGAAGATTACCATAATTAACCCAGTTGTAACATCTAAAGGTAAATTGCCAAAATCAGCAGACAACAAATTTGTACAAGGCCCATTCAAAGGTAAATACCCTAAGAAAATAAATGTTTTGACTGCTTGCAAACACTGATATGTCACCTGTACACCTCAGAAACCTTGGCTTCCAAAGGAACCAACCAGAGGACAGAGAAGGCTTGTCCAGAACCAGAAGACCTGGATGAGGACACCTTGGACACAGTGGTGGATGGAAAGACACTGAGGGAAATCATACCCACTCTGCCATTCACTTCCCAATTCAACAGGAACCTCAAACCAGAGGACTGGAAAGATATGGATCAAGTTCTTCAGCTCCACCAACTCCTCAAAGATTTTTTTCAATGGAGCATGGACAAGAGCTTCTACCTGGAATCCAATTGGGCAGAACTGGAAGCAATTTGCCAGAAGATCTGTCTCAAAGAGATAGATTTCAAAGAACATATGATAATCACCAAAGGTTGGAATTCCACCAGGCAGTTAAGACTCCTGGAGGTGAGAGCAAACAGGATAAGGGAGAATCAAGCCACTATGCAAGCTTCACAAGAACAGCTGACCCAGAAAGGGCATTCCCAGATTCCTTCAGGCTCTGAAGGAGCAGGCCAAATCAGCTCTCCAGTTGCCTCAAACCATTAAGAAACCAAAAGATCAGTGGCCAAGAGTTACCATTATTCACAATCCCAGGAATATTCCAGGAGAAGACAAGGATACAAGGGCAAAAACAAAACCACCTTCAGCCAGAGGAAGAGAGAGTCAGACCCAATGATCCAGAATCTGTTGGATTTGCTGAAAGAAGTGCACAAGAACCAGAAGTAGTTATAGATAACTTCAGAATCAGTAGTCCTATTAATATAAATATTACTCCCACTCAGATTGAACATAATGTTGTCACACCTGAGAGTAACATAAACAGTGATTCACTGTGGTTACAAATATTTCAATTTGCTGAGAAAACTCCATGAGAGGATGAAATCATTAACAGCCTCCATGGCCAAAATTGTCAAAACTCTTCAAGAGGGATATGAACAGTTGAGAAACGCCTCTGAAGATACTAAAAAACAACTGAATATAGTCTTAGAAGAACACCACCACAGAAAAAGGGACAGGGATTGTTTGGTCAAGACATACACAAACTATTTAATGTCTACCATAGAATGAAGCCCCAAGCACAAGGCCATGTTATGGATATTCGATATGATCAAGATGACATCAAACCAGATGGCATGTTGATGAATAAGGCAAGATCTCCATCACAATACCAGGATGGAGATAATATGTCTTATTCATAGAAGGAAGCCCTGAAACAGATTCCCCAGGCCTCAAGCTGGCCCAAATTCTCTGATGTACAAAGCATTCAAGACTACTGGATTACTGCTAGACTTAATACAGAATTTAAAAGACATGCTAGTATATGGTACACAGAAATGAAAGAAATCCATGGTGGAAGTCTCAAATACTCCAAAAGTACAACAATGGTACTTGGATATGGCAAAAGAACATGTCATACAAAAATGAAAAATACTTTCTGGACAAAGATCCATATGAGTGGTGTCTCAGAAATTTCCAAAGACTTAAAGCCATTCATCCTCAAATGAATATTCAGATGAGGAATCACAAACTCCTGACACAAATGCCAGCAGAACTAGAGCATGCAGTGAAACGCAGATGCAACCACAATTGCACTCCAGATTACATTGCAAATACCTTACAAGATGTAAGTAAAAGAACTAACATCAGGAAATGCACCGGAAATGCACCCCATATAAAAGAAGTGGTTTCAAAGAGAAAAAAGCTTCCAGGGTTGTGAGCCTTAAAGGTAGTAATAACACAATAAGATATAAATATAAACAAAATAAATTTATTTTTATTATCAAAATAAAAATTCAAATATAAATACAAATTTATATATAAAAATGAAAATTTCATTATAATCTATAATAGAAATGAAAATTTAATTATAATCTATAATAAAAATTACATTAAGTTTTAAAATTGTGCAAATGCATTTTTACTTGAAAAAATTAAGTAAATATGAATTTTTAATAAAATTGATGAAATTGAAATATTTTTGGTAAAAGGTTACATAAAATATATTTTAACTTTTTATCCAATAAATAAACATAAGAAAATTACTTCACCATTGGATTCCTCATAAAAAAATAAGGTGGGGTCACCTCTGGGTAAATTTTCTTTAACTCAACCCTAAATAAGCTTAAATTAGGTTTTTAGTATTTTCTGTACAAAATTTAGAGATCCTCAAAAGCCTAATTCAATTCACACCACATGTGGTGTTAACCATCAATTTTTGTGTTAACATTGAGGTGTTGTGTGTGATTTAGAAGTTATGAGGAATTGAAGTATTTTCAATTAAAATGAAAAAATGTGCATGTGTATTACACAAGTGAACTGTAATTTACATATGAGGTTTTAATCATTACAGTTGTGTACTGTAAAAACTAGATTGAATTGTATGTGTAAATTACAAGTGTATTACATCATGAGGAATTAAAGAAAAAATAAATTGGAAAGATAAATTCTGGGGGAAAAGGAACTCTAGCTTCAAGCGGGAGCCTGACCCCCAAAATTCTTCCTGACAGGCATGGGATGTAAAGCTCCATGCAAACGTTCATCACGTTTGGCCTCGAATTGAGTCGCAGGGTCTGTGACTCAATTGATGGTGGGGTTTTGATACCAACCCGGGCAGTTTTAACTGTTGCAAAGAGGGTAAACCTACCCTTAAGTTAAAACAATCTTAGTAAAAACAGTTTTAATTAGTTTTTAGGACTCTTACACAAGTTCTGATGTGTTTTGAAAGCTCTAGACCAGGTATTGCTATAGTAATGGCTGATTTAAAGGTCTAATATGGCTAAAAATAACAAAAAATGGCTAAAAACCACCCCTTTTTTGGTCTAAACCAGGGTTCAATGATGCCATAATTGGCTTTTTTGTTGTCAGAATGTTTTGCGCGACTGACAAGAGTAGGTTCTACCTTTGGAATAAGAAAATTTATGGCTATAAAAGAATGTCTTCTTTGCCCCACTTGTCTCTTCATGTTTGAATCTTTGCCTTTTATAATTAGTTTGAACACTGTTGAACGAATCAATAAAAGATTCCAAACACCCTTTTCAAATCATTTTGAACCTTTTAACCACATGAAAAAATCATTATAATGGTTGTTTCTAACTCTTATAATGATTTTTACCGCTTGAACCAGCCCAAAAGTGAATTAAAGCATCTGTCATCACTGTTAGCTTTGTCGATTTTTTTCCAAATTCACTCTGGTCACTTTTGGTTGTGTTTTCTCTTTAAATATCTCTTTAAAGACTTTTTTCTTTAATAAATTAATTGCAGTTCTTAGCTCAATTAAATCCAATTGAAATTGCTGTTGAAGAAATTTTTTTTAAGCCTTAAATATCTCTTGTAGAGTATTTTTGGATAAATTTTTATTGTTGGTAAAACAATAAATCTTTATAGTATTATTGTTTTATACTTATGAAGCTAAAAGCAATAAAATTGGTGTTTTTTTCTCTTAAAAATACTATTTAATACTATTTTCAATTATATTTGTTGTTATACAAATTTTGAGGACAGGAAAAGTACTTGATTTTCAATGGAAGTTCTATATCCACGCCTTACAAAATTGTAGGATTTGAATTTATTATTTACCAAAATTCTAAATATCCAAAAACTCAATAATTGTCTATAATAATACAAGATCTTACTAATGGGATATCATGCTTCAAAATATTTATTGTACTGATTTATGGGAAAAAAATAATAATGAAATAACTCATTTTTCACTTCAAAACCTGTTATATGGGATTATAGAATCTCTCAGAAGGTTTTTGCCCATTGTAACAGAACAAAACATTGCTAAAACATCAGTTTTATCTTAAAAGCTTTCAACGTTTAGTGATCATTTATGTTAAAGGTATCATTCTCAACCGCAAGTAATTTTATGCCTCATCTGAGCGGATGATGTTAAAGCTATAATATATGAATAACCTTTTTTTAAATTTCATAATGTAACTTTCCCAAAAAAATTACATATCTTAAAATAATTAAAAATGCCATTAAAAGGCATAAATTCTTGCTTATCTTGGAATCCAATGAAGAAAGATCTGGAATAAATTGCACCATTGAACTCCCTACAAAAAAGTACACATATAATATTGTTATTTCATATCTGAAAAGACAGTAATTAAGGAAATAACCAGAATATATGCACTTTTATGATCAACGCATATATTAATGGTTTTTTTCTCTTATCTCTTGAAATATACATGATAGGAAGTTGAATCAAATATTAATTTACCACATAATTATTGTAAAAATACAGATAAAAACTTTCTTTGAAACGCTATAGAAAAGGTTATAACTTGTAAGGGTTTATTGAACACAATTGTTATAGCTGTTGATCACTTTGTTGTGAAAGTGGTCCAACATTTGAACAAAGTAGATATTCAGATTCTGCTTGTCAATACATGAATGATTATGTAGTTCCTATCATGATATTCACTATGTAGTTCCTATCATTATATTCCATGCATAAACCCTTGAAACTATGATTTGAATTTTAAAATAATAAATTTTGACAGAAATGATGAGCTCCAAGAAAAATCATGAAAAATTCAGTTTTAATTATGTGATAACAATATCTTGGAATTTCAATAATAACATTTCAGGCTCCATAATTCAGTCTCTGGATAGCTTTAAAGTGCATAAGCTAACAGCTTCTAATGATTAAAGTTTAATCTCAAAATTGATCATTTATGATTCCTCATGACAATCTTAATTTAATTTAAACAGTCATATAAGTGATCAAAAAGGGTATAATAGTTTATTATTATGAAAACTAATGAAATAAAGTAATTCTAGGCTTCTTTCAACTCTAAATAAGGGCAAAAGGATGAGATAAGATGGTTTAATTATGCTGTCATAATCACTAAGCCTCAAAATACTGATCAATTCCGGTGGATACCATCAGTAAGCATCTACTAGCAGCCTTCTGGATTCTATGAGGAATTATTTTCTAATATGTAGAGCTCTTTTTACCTCCATTTCCACGCAGATGCAACAAAAACATGAAATCATTAAAATCAAGAGTAAAATATTTATTCTTTTTATATAAAACTACTATATCTTTAAAGACTCAAGTAAAGATTTATTTTAATCATCAATATTGATGTGACTAAGCCAATAGTCAATTGTTTTTTTGTTAAATTTCTCTTCAAAATCTCTAAAACCACATCAAAAGAGGAATACTTGTAATTTCCTTTTATTTTTTATTGTAAATACAATTTAAAGAAGTTTTATTTTCATTTTTAGGGATAAATGTATTTGAAATTATTATATTAAATGTAAAAATAGGTTATTTGCATCTGCTATAATAATTTTCTCATTATTATTACTCTAACAATATTTATATTAATATGTAACTTCAAGGTTGGTAATATTATTGTTATAAATTAATTTTTATCATTCAATGACAGTTTCTCATGCCTTCATTACTTGTTTGTAACAAGAATAGAGTGCCATAAATATATTAATCATGATATGTTAATATATCTATTTTATTTTATTGGATTTTTTCAATATAATTTCTATTGTCATATTTATGAAATAAGATGAATATTTTTCCCCATAATTAAAATAATACTCTATCATATTCTTTAATTTAATAAGGACGTTCATAGTAAAATAAGCAAAATATTGATAATATTTATTATTGTTTCATACTCAAACCTTACAATTTTCATCTTGTTTTTGAACAAATCATATTTTCTGTAAGAATAATTAAGTGTGTTATTTGATAGCAAAGAGAAAAACAATATCAACTATAGAATATGCATAAATATAAACTTCTAGAATATTAAATAAAACTATACGATTTGTGAAAATTTCAAATAAGGCTCTTGAAAAATTAATTTTCTGTTAATTTTTCAATTTATTCATTTTTTCCATGTAAAAACAGTAATATACACCAATACTTAACTTTTGATAAGGTTTTGATTGAGTCGAATTAAATTATAAGCATATTTAAACCTAATTACCAGCCTGTATAGTGGCTTTTTCCCTTTGGAAGTTTGTAATTCCTACCCTAATTTAAGATAAACATTTCCAAAAATGAATATTATACCAATTTCTAATATTCAAGTGTAAATAAAGTTAAAGGACTCCAATGAATAAGGAAAACTCCGTTTGAGATCTTGCATATCATAGAAGGTGGGTACCCTGGCTTGTTTTTCAGTTTTTCTCCCATTTTGTATGGAGCTTGCCAGTTTCTTCATTTGAAGCAATACCATCAATTTTTTAGATTTAAATTGAGCACCCCAGAGCTTACAGGATGTACACAGAAGTCTCAGGCAACTTAGAAAACAAACACTACACCTTATGTTTACCACATTTTGTACAGTTACTTATATCTTATGTAAATTTAAATTGAGGTTAAAATTGACAATTTAACAAATAGATTACCTTTTTTAAAACTGATCATATTCAGTTTATAAATCTGAAATATTCAAATGAAACAAAAAATAGTCACTTTTGGGTTGAACCTAGATTATGTTTGGTGTAGAACTCAGAAAGAACATAAGAATTATAAATTTTTTAATTAAGAAGACAGGAATTATCAATTTCAATAAGTTTTTTCTTTGAAAAACCTTTTCATGTATATTATTCAATGAAATAAATGTTTAAGATATTATTTCTTGCTTATGGGTATGTCATACAAACGGCATCAGTTCACATGAGCCAGAATTGTAATTTTCTGGATTCATGGGAGTTCAAAAAAACCTTCAAAATCTACATCAGTACCTTAGAAAAATTTGCATGTTGATTAAAGGACTGATATCAGCTATTATGGGAAGTTTTATGTTTTGAACTACTAATACTACATGGGTATAGTTCTGGTACAGACAAATATTGGTGAAAAACGCTCAATATGTATATCTCAGTAAATATCATCAATATCAACAATCCAAGGCTACTTGATTGGGGGCTTCATTGGCTCTTTACTTTTCTATTCTTCATGTTTAAGCCTCTCACAATCAGGAGAAGCTTTAGGGGTCTGAAGATATTTGCTGTATTTGTGTTCATAATTATGTGGCATTGAGAACTACCAAGATACATGTCTCTGTTAACCTAAGGGATATAAGAGTTCAAATTATACATTATTTTGGGGCTTTATGAGCTCTTCAACCTTTTATGATCTCCAAATCCATCTTTATTAATTCTGAAGCTGATACATGGTATTATCCAAATAAATCTTTTCACAAAATCAATCTACTAGTATTCATCAGGAAATTTTGAAGATGAATTGGCATGAGTTACCTCATATACAAGCTCCACATTTTCTTTTTAATTTAGCTCTCCTTATTGAAAAGCTTATGCAAACCCTTTTAGACCTGTAAGGGGCTAATTTTGTCTAAAATTACGAATATAGTACTTCTTGAATAAAGAATTTTACAGGAAAATGAATGCCACCAATTAATTTTTCCTATTAATATCTTAAAGAATAATAAGATTTACATGGGGTTTATATTCTTAATTACTATATTTCCACATTCAGAATTTTACCTTCATCCTGTGTATTTGTTCAGTACTTTTCTTAATAAGCTTCAAAAATCCAATAAGACTATCTATGGTACGTAAATGTTACTCTGGTTCTTGTTATGATGTCACAGGCTGAAAAGGATTTCAAAGGATATTTGTGAACCTTTTCAAATTTCAGTGAAAAATGCATAAAAGGTCCCAAAGGGCACAATATACCCCATTTATTTGGAGAATTTACAAAACAAAAAAAATTTGAAAGTCTGAATTGAAGACTTAAATGGATAAATACAGCAGTTTGTGCCAAACCTTACTTTTGGAATGTGAACATCCGTAGATATTGCCAAATAATATAGTATTTGTAATGATGAATAATATGAACAATGATTGGCATTATTTTATGCAGAAAGAAATTTTGTCTATTGATGTGAAACTAATATTATTATTCAATAAAATAAATGTTTATAATATTAAACTCTTTCAATTCTTTATATCCCAAGGACTGCATGCTTATGTTACAAGAACATTAATCAACACGTTAAATATTAGTTTGAGATGTCAATGGTCGGTCTTTGATACTCATTATGCTTTAAGTGAGAAAGATTGGGGATGAGTCTGAATAAAGCAGTGGTTGGAACAACTAAAACTCCAAGTGTTCATACAATAGTCGTATCAAGTATTGTATGGATTTCATAATTTTGAATACAGTGTAGAGCTCCACCAATTACTCTGATAATATGATGAGAAGTTTACCTTCAAAGGAGGACCTTCTTTCAGCTATAATAAGTGTGGGAGGGTATGCATTAGCTCATGTGATTATCAAGGAAGAAAATCATTAATGATTTGAAAATTGATTTTGCTCAGAAAACACCTATCATGTGAAAAGAAATATTTACATTGAAGTGGATTTTTTTACATTTCAACCATTAATGAAATCAGGCCATAATTCAACTTTTATTTGATAAAATTTTACCAAAAACCTGAGTTTAGAAATACTTGTGAGGTTAATCATGAAATATCAATATATGGCTAAAACATCATGAGTTTGTTTCATCATGTTGTAAGAGGTATGTCTTTAATAATTGCACTTATGAAATTTTATGCTATTGATATTGATGCTTTTCAACACCAAAAACTAACTCATATACTTCTTTTAATACTTTAAAAGAATTAATTACACCATTATTTCCATATAAACTAGCAGAGCTCCTCTAATCTTTCACATTATTTCCTGGCTATTGTTTGTAAAATCTTTTCAACTCATTTGTAAATTTTTCCATACTTCAAAGGTGGAAAATTTTGGGTATGAATCAACTTTTTGCTTCCTGATTACGTATCTAAATATATCAATCCTAAAATATTCTTCATTTTAATTCAATCAATAGCCTTGAAAAGAAAATTCCTTTCCAATCTGAGCAGGTCTTGTGAAAGATATGAATAGCTCAAAATTTCTCTTTTAGGTGCTCTAAATATAGGAGTCTCATTTAGAAATATTTGTGTAGTATCTTTTAAAATAGGATCAATTTAAGAACTACCCTCACTATATCTTAGAGCATTTTTCAAGAATAAAGTCGTTTTTATGTAGTTTTGCGCATTTATAAACATAAACATTAGACAATAAATCAGAAAATATTCTCCATATTTGGTAAGTTTCTTTATTTAAGCTTTTTACTAGTCCTGACCAATGGCCTTTATGGCTGGGCTGAGGGTTTGGGCGTCAAAAAATCAAGATAAGTAAGAGAAGTTGAATATTTCATATCTCTTTATTTCTAGGAAGGGGATCTTTTTGCATATTTTTTATGGTTTAATATGTGAACACGTAAAAATATCAAAAACTATTTTGACAGGAATTCTTAGGTTTTTGTCTAACCCTTGTAAACACAATGTAACTATCTATACCATAGTTTATAAGCATCAATGTATTGCTCTATTGTATAAAAACAGAATATTTGAAATGAAGGTCAAAAAATACTCCTGAAGCTCCTCCATTTTCCTCCCATATTTTGGGTTCCAAATCAAAAACTTCGACCATGTATATTTTGTCTATCAAAATCTTGTTTTTAGTTAATTTGAGTCTAATAAGCATGAAATTCGGTTAAAAATCCTAATTCTTGATGTAATCCCGTATAAAGTGAATTAAAAAGAATGGAATATAATTATGAGTTGGAAATGGATATATTCCAGACTATTTTCAGCTTCATGAAGTGCATTAAAAATGCAGATTACTTCACATCCTCATATATTAGTTATCTTAATAATTCCAGTTATTAGAACATGTATTATTTTAACTATAAAAGGGGAGTTGTTTCTTTTCAAATATATAATGAGATTGCAATGAAATAAAAGATCATAGACGATTATCATACCAGTCGTAGATTATTTCAGATAATGCTTCTATCAGCTCTCAATATTTTTTGATGAAAAATGCATCTAAGGTTCCATCATCAGGTCCTGTTTTATAAAACCATAACACTAAATAAGGAACTGCCCTTCTGAAATATTATGGAAAAAATACTACAGCACTTGGAATAGATTTCTGAATCTCTTATAAAAGAAAATGGAAAAATGAATCATGGAAGTGTAAAAAAGGGGCCCGCCCCAGCCTCCTAGCCCACTTTTCTAACCCCACTATCTGAACCATTAAGTGTTCTATGATAAGCTTTCTTGAATGCCGTATTATTCTTGAGTCTTGCTGAAGGATTCTATCACAGAGGCACCACTCCCTTACATATCAAGGAGGGATATTCTCCCCCCCATCTGAATTATTGGATGCTATATGATAGAATTCCTTTTGATGATTGATTTTCCCTTTTACCTTCCCTTTATCACAGATACACTCTATCTCGTCAAGCGGGGATCGAACAGTGGGCACAGAGGCTGAAGCAAGCTTTACAAGTGAGCCAGATATATAAACCATTTAGTCGGCAATCTTACTCCTTACTGAAGCCCTTTTGAATGATGAAATTTGCATTATATATATAACTTCTGGATGGAGCTCCTGACCTACTAGAATACCAGCTACTACTTTTAATACGCATTGTAATCAGTATGTAATTTTATAGGAGTTCATTGAGGCTCTATAGGGCATTAATATCTGAAAAAATGATGCCTGAATTGAATAAAAGACTCAACAAAGGTTCAACCACAATGGCTATATATTGATTCATTTCAGTAAAACATTTTTCCAAAATCTCTCATAATCCTTGAAAAATTTTATATTCCGAGTACTATAGCTCAATTTCAACTTATAATTGATCCCACAAGGGTATAAAGAATTCTATGAGACATTTTAAGAGGTATCACTGGTCTGAGCGCTCATACTCCCTCTACATGCAAGGAAGTAACGGTCTAAAGATACCCTATATTATTTGCGGTAGATTTTGATTCAAAAGTCAAAATATTCAATGGGCGCCTTTTTTCCCCATATGATCATACCCTTAATGAAATAAACTAGGCTATGCTTCTGGGAGCCCGAGGAAAAGCTATTGGTGATCTGAAAGTTTGAAGTTTCAGGGTATGGATTTGACTAATTTACATTGTAATTTTCAACAATTGTTTAATTTTGGTGTTACCATAAGGAATAGAAAATCTCCTCCTTTTATAAAATATCATTCTCATTACCTAAGAGTACAAATTGAACAAGATACTGAGGTTAAAACCTGTTGTTAAATAGAAACCTTAATATTCAACTCCAAGCTAGAAATTAGAGATTAGATGAGAGGTCCACTAAGTGAGTTTTTCTTAATGAGATCAATGAGGGCTATCAAATGGTAAAACTTCCAAGACAGCAGAACGGCTGGATTAGAAATTAACATAAAAATATTTTATGGGAATAATCAAAGAAATGATACTATTTTTTATCCTCTCATCTGGATTTCACAGTTTTGTTAAGTTACCTGTCAACTCTCATATTTTATATATGGCCTAGCGTATGGCTACAAAAGAATATAACCCCTATCCTTGTATCTTAAGCTATTAAAAGGTTATTGGAATTGTTCACTTGACATAATAAAATACAGTTCTAAGAAGTTTTGAAAAGAATTTAATCCTGTCTATCTTTTTCATTCTAAATGCCAAGTTTGTTAAATGTGTTAGGATTTTTTTTGAGCTCACTTGTGGCTACAACTTGAGCTACGTTTTAAGCCTTTAATTGTGAAATCTGAAAGTGTGATACAGGATTTAAGGATAGAATCCTCCAAGAAGTGTTGTTGTGGCATACTATCGCAAATAATTCAATTCTGAGGTGTCAAATGTCTCCAATTGGTTTTTTACATTTATTCCCCATAGATTGAGTGATAAGGTTCGCCAGATATGTTATTTACCTCATTGAAAACTTCCTGGTTAGCAGATCATCTCTAAGCCTTCAATTGGTGAAAACACAAAAGCCTAAGATTTTGTTCTAAAGCCAAATTTTGAACATAAAAAATGTCTTTTTGTTTGATTTGAAGCACAAAAATATCACCTGGGTTGAATAATTAACTCAATCAGATGGTAATATGTTTTCCACCCCTTTCCAACCTTAATACAGAGGCTTATGGGAGTAGTACAACAGGTATCCCAGAAAAAAAGGGATTTTACACAAAAAATGTTGGAGATTGTCAATGACCTATTAATGATTCTTTGTTTGGTAGGAATATTGAAAAAAGAAGTAGGAGTAAATCAACTACATAGACAGCCAAAGTGATATAGCTATTAACAATTCTTGGCCAAATAGGGCTAATTTCACGGAATGAACATCACTAACGCATGGGTAAAAGAATTAGACAAAGACAAATACCTCAGATCAAAATATCTCAAACAACTAGTGACTAAGATAGACACAGTATGTTAATAATTTGAACTAACCAAGAGGAAACATAACCAGAACTTAGGGAAAAACACCAAGAAAAGAGAGAAATACAAAATCTCCAGAACCAAGTGGATGATACAGATAAAATTTGAATCATATGTTGGGGAGATGGGGCTTAATGAGCCACAAACCCAACAACAGACTACGCTTTTAGGATTTCCAAAGGCCATTTGTAATAGTAGGGGTCAGGAATAATCTACTTTGACAGAGAAGCAATCAAGAAGCTCTCAGAAGTGAAAAAACTTTCAAATCTCTCAGGTACAGGAGAATATGACCACATGGAACCTCCTAACTAAATTGATGCACCTGGTATTTTTGATTATTGGATCACTTTGATGTCAAACATAGCCTTAAAAATCATGAAAACATAATGTATAATGAGATAAAGGTCATACATAGAAGGACCCCCTTTTTTTGTTGAAAAACAAAATCAAACAGAGGTGAAGTAATGGCACATTGGTATGGTAGAAGAATATGTATTTTGACAATGACAAATATAAATTGGATAAAGATCCATTTGAGTCGTTTTTGAGACAATGTTGCAATTCTCTCTGGCAGACCTCAAAAAAAGGGAAGTCTTTCCAAAAAGGATATTAAAACTGTTTAAAGACAGTTTAGGACTGGCAAGGTGTGAATCAAATTACCCCATGTGACAGTACCCCAGGCTTAGAACACTGTGTCCCAAAGTGCATGTAGCTGATGGTATTGCTTATGTCACTCTCATAGAGCTACATTAGTCAGAACAGGAGCCTACAAGAAACCAAAAATGGAAAGCACCCTTGTGTTCCAATGAAGCCAAAAACACATTGATTTTTGGAAGTTTGATTGATACCTCCCGTTGAATCCTACAAAGATCAACCCCATGATTTTAGAAACTGGTTTATTGTCAAAATTCTGTCTTCCAGAACTCAACAAAGGGACCTATTTCTGAAAGCTCTATAGATCCTGTTGAAAGAAAGATTAATACTTCCAAGTTTTAGATCACAACTCACCATGTGATAGAAAATCAAACAGTCTGAAATCCATAGATCCCCACACTCCACCAGAAATGAGGAATCATCAAATACTGGGAAAACTACCAGGAGACTTGGAAAATGAACTAGATAAAAAGAAAATAACATCAATAGTTCACGGGAAAATCCTCAATTTGAAACAGAGTCCAAGGGTAAATACAGAGACAAAGGGGTATAAACCTGAAAGAAGATGAATTTATGCTCCTATTTTGAACAATCAGGCAATAATAAAAGAAGCCTGCCCAAATCCAGGATGAAAATGAAAACATATCTGAGGAGTATTCATAAGAAAAAGAAAAATATGATTCTGAAAGTATAGGGAATTGCAAAACGGATGAATCATGTTGATGAAGTTAAACTTTGGAAACATAAATAGTAGATTATGGAGAGGAAAAGTACTTGAAGATACAATAAATACGGTTGAAGGTGGCATCCCCAAGAAACTGCTTTTGAAAAGCTCAGTAGCCACACTGAGAATTCCCAGAAATTCTTAGTAACAACTACCAAGGGGATGGGGCACATGCCTGGAATCGCAAAAAAAGCTGTAAGGTTTTATTGGTCAAAAAAGTCACATGATCATTGAAAAGGGATCCCGCTTCATTTGAATGGCCAGAAACACTCTGGATGAAAGATTTCTTCAGTGGAGTACAGAATTATTAACCACAAATGTCATGATCTTTACAAGTGAATCAGGGAAGCAGAATTTACTTGGTTCAAGAACCAAGAAAGCTATCATACCCCACAGGAAAGAATGTTACGCTTGAACCAGAATTTGTAGCAGTGAACAATGTACAGTTCAGGGGCTTCATATAAGTAATGGAATACCAGAGAATGGATGGTATAGAAAAATAAACATCACAAACCGCACCTCACATCTGGGAAAGACAGGGAGAATAGATTATCATTTGGGGTTCATACAATCCAGAGCCAAACAGGATTCACCTTATGGAATCTGTTAGAGAAATTTAAGAAAGTAAACTCAGAATTTACTCGCACCAAATCAAATAATTTCGTTATTGAGAGCTTCAGAAATTTACAGGAGTACATTTGCCATTGGTGATGAGCCCCTATGGAGAACTAAAGTCCATGTGGAGAGGCTACCCCAGCCCATGCTTAGGAGATCCCCCACCCAGAAAGCCTGGAAGCCAGCTAAAAAAGTTTAAAAAAATCAAAATGAGTTGCTGGAAATGAAGTTCTTGAAGAAGATTATAAAGAATGAAATAGATAAAATTATCACTCCAGTCCTAATTTCATGAAATGATAGTAAATATAGACTTAGTGGAGCTTTATGAGCACTGAACAAGTACACAAAAGCTGTCAGGTACTGCATTCAAAGGATAATTCATGAACTGGATAAACTCAACAAAAGGCATTGCATGAAAGGCTTTGACAAGAAAAGAGTTAAGCCAAAATAAATCCAATCTTTCATTATTCTATGTCACATGGTCACATATTTGGACATAGAATGAATTTTGGAATCAAAAATTCACTAGCTCATTTACAGAGGATGATGAAAGATGTATTGAAAGAAGAGATATTAGGGGGATAGATGTTGGTGTGTACTTATGATATACTGAACTAGTCTGAAACATTGTATGCCCATGTAATGTACTTACACAAAGTTATGGGCAAATGTAAACAAATAAACCTCAAAAATTTGCTTAGAAATTGAATCTTCTTTGTCAGCAGGAACTACTTACACTGTGACACTAATTATCATTCATAAGCCTAGCCGTAGACAAAAAAACATTGGAAGAATTAGTTCAGAAGGCAGTCACCAATAAGTTGATGAAATTAGATCCATTTGGGGACTTTCTAGCTACTAAAGAGATCATATGAGGTACTTTTCTCACATGACCACAAATTCTAAACTTATGCAGAATGCAGCCCTTCAGCAAAGAAAAAGAAGGGATTGTGAACCCACAGAAGGCTTCACATGAGAAATTCATACACAACTGATAAAACCTAAAGCCAGGTATCAAGTTACACAAAAGAGTGCCTCTGCTTAGTATGGAAACTGAGAAATCCCAACCACCACTTGATAGGATCAGAATTTGAAGATTATACAGATGGGAATGCACTCAAACCCCTACTCAATATGATAAACCCAAACAGACACATTTTATGTTGGAAAATAGCCAAACAAGAGTACACAGGGAACAATACTATGAACTGAAAATATGGGAAAAGTCACAAAAATTAAAATGGCCTGATATAATGGACCCGAAAAAATTATAAAGTTAATCCTCCTTGCGATCCAAAAAAGGTGACAAAAATCTCGACAAAATTCATGCAAGTTGGTAGAAGGAGACTCTTCAAATTATCAAGCAAGTTTTTGAAAAATGATGGGACAAATTAAAGCAGATGGTTTCACTCAGAAATGAAAATTGTCACTGTCACAATTATACATTACTACGAGCTCCATTTTAATTCTTATAAATTTATATTGATGTGGGAAAACTCAAGCTAAATAAAGTATTCCAAGGGGTTTAATGCTATAACTTGCACTGCTAAATTTAACTCCTTGTATTTTTATAAGCTTTCTTTCACATTCTGGTATAAGGTTTTTCAAATAGTTTTTAACAACTTATATGGAGTCTTCTCCTGTGTCCTAATTTATCTTTTCCTCTTGATCCTTTAGAAAAAAAAACCTATAATTTCCCTTGCAGATCTATAGCTCATTCCTTTAGCAGGTTTGTTTTTCTGCAGTTTGGCATTTAGTATATTTGTAAGAATTTATGAAATGTTACACCTTGTTTTTAATTTGATTTTAAATGAAGTACTACATAGATTACTTTGATATAATTAGATTTAGAATTGAGTATGTTCATTTAATCAAATTCAGAAGTTTCTTATTCTTCAGTATCTTCAACAATTTCATTCATTTTGCCCTTTTTAAGACAATTATTGGCTAAGTTCCCAATACAACATCATTCAAGGATTTTTTTCTCCTTAGTTCTATTGGGATTGAAAGATTGTTTTGGTTTGTCTTTATCAATAAATGGTTTATTTTGTGTTTTCACTTCGACATTTTTCCATGTGTTTCCAATTTTGGTGGGTGAATATGTATTCCAATTCATTAATTTACTCTTCTTTGGAGTGTGGTTCTTTGAATCTTCCTCTCATAGAACATTCCCATTCTACCCCACACCCTTTGAGAATTTTCATATGTACCCTTTTCTGTGACATCTCTGAATAAAATGCATTAGTCATTCAACCTTTTTCAAGAACCAAGTTAAAGGTTAATTTTTTTGTGGGTCAAAGAATGAGTTCTCAAATTAATTTTCTACTTCATACCTCCATGCTTCATTTTACCAATTGAAATTGATTCCATTTTTACATCAAAACCAGATTATTTTGCCATTTTTTTTGTTATGTCATATTACAATCTTTTTTCGGATTTCTCAGATGAAGGAGATGACTTATTTTCATCAATTATAGTTGTTTTCTTGATAAAATACCAATATACACCAGTTGTAAGTCTTATTTAACTGTTGAAGTTAAAATGAGATTGGAGTTATTCATAAGAAATTATCATTTTTAACCCAGAAATTTAATCTTTAAAAATGTTCAACTTTTTCATCAAAACTGTTTGTTTCATGATTTTCATTGTAATTCATTTTTTCTGTTGAAATTTTCTCTTTTGGAGTTCAAACAATGACTAGATAGGGATTTACCTTGAATATAATTATAAATCTAATTATTATTCAAGTATAAGCTAGTAGAATCTGAAAACCTAATTTTGGTTATGTTTGGACCACTTTTAATTTTAAGAGGTCAACCAATATTGCTATTTTGCCCAATATGCCCTTATATTTTTTATCTTTTTATTTTAGCATACCAGATAAGGTTCATACATTTAGTCTTACTGATATTTGATAGTGAATTTCTTTTTGGAGAAAATATTCATCATATGTAATTCAAAAGATATGAGCTTAAACCCATGGGTATGTGCACTGATCATAAAAGTGCATGGATCCTTCTTATCCCACCCATTGTTGGGCTTAAAGATTTTCTGGACAATATTAATATATAAAGTCTTTTATTGAAAATATAATGGTGTATGTTATCTTACATTTTTACACATTGGTTTCTGAGATAATCACAACTTTATCTGGTTTTTTACTTACTTTAAGATTATAATTTTAATTTGCATTATCAAAAAGGTTTTTGAATTTTTTTTGCAAAGTTTTTGGATATGTGGTCATACCTCACTAGATCACAGTATATGGAATGACTTGGCTTAGAATTTGTCATACAGGCTGTAAAGTCTTCACAAGAGAAATTTAACTTTGCTTAAAGCCATTGTATGGCTTGGAATAACTAGAAGGGCAAAATTCAAACAAAAAGGTGGTACCATGGGAAAAAGGAAAAAGGAGCTAAGGTACCAGGCTTCTTTTCCAATTTTCCAGTGCGTAAATCATTTTTTACTCCAGCACTAAAGAATTTTAAACCTTCTTTAGGCTTGACTTGAAAATTGAAGTTTAAAGTGGTTTATTTCTCTTTGGGAAAGGGATTACAAGATTCCAGAGGGTAAATCCCTACATGCAGGATTGTAAACAAGGCTTCAAGAACCTTGAGATATCAAATCATTCTAAAATCAAAGTTAAAGGAATTAAAACCTGGTACAAAGTTAAGGTTCATTTTTTATTCTCATGTTTTTGTTGAAAAAGAGAAATAACTTTAAGCTTCTTGATAATATCCAATCCCCATTTATTTACTAAAAAATTTCACAAAACTTAGAGATCAATGTTATTTTTGTATAAATTGACTTTGAAGTATGTTTTATGTGGAAGATTATTTTATATTTAGCCTCAAATATACCTTTTCAATGATTCTTAAATAAGATCAATACTCCTTGAAAAATCTATGGAAGATATTATTTATAAGATATCTCATTTAACTGTTCTATTTACATAGTAAATTTTATGAAACTCAATATAGAGGAATTGATTTAATATTTACACTTATGATGATAAACTTACCTGAGGATTGAAGCTACTTGTAATTATGTATAACCTTGAAAACTCCAATTAAAACTGAAAAGGAGCTACATTACCTTAAGAAATTTCTTTGTAAGCATGGTTTCTGAGTTTTTATCTAGCAATGCCAGCTATATCAATTACTAATCATGACAGCTTCTATGAAGTAGAAAGGAATCTTTGACATGACTGTGTTTGTTAATCATTGTCATCAAATGAAACATAAATTTTAAAACAGGTAATATTTTATTCTATAGAAAATATTATATTGTTACAAAAATTATTAGATTATTCCTTTCTTTATGAATTAAAAATGAAGCATTTAAATCATTGAATTTGCATTACATGATTGTATTCACCAATAATTGATTCTATCATCGAAGGACATTGCCTCAAAATACCCTTTAAACCAAAAGATTTTCTCTCAAAACGCTTATATTTTCTTTTTTGAGCCTTGGCATATATTTTACATACCCAAATACGCCACAAATATCTTAAAAATAAATTCTGAACTATGCATAACCCATAAGGCATGCATATATTCAAAATTCATCATTTTTGATTTCAGAAAAGATGAATAACTTTTTATTGAGTAAGTAAATCTATGGATTTAAGGCCAGATTTGGATGCTACGCAAACCTTCACCTAGGGTAGCACCATAGAGTGAATAAGCTCAAATCAATTCTTTGAGGTGTTAATATGGAAAGTACTCCAATACCACATCATCAATACCACATAAAAGATACGTGAAAACGTTTGTTTTTCTCTATTTTACGCCAAAATAATGGGAATGTGAGAAATCCCATGTTACATATACACTAGGAATAGTGTTATGCATGTTTTGGGCACTAAATGTTATGGTATTCTTACATGCACATTTGGTACACCCATAGTGGATATCTCACTTGAAGCTTAAAATCCTATTTTGAAGTAAAAAATAGGAAACCGGGACAAAAGACATCAAAGAGAGCCAGGGTACCAAAATTTTGAGGCCTCTGAGGCATGGACAGCTCCAAAGCTTGGATACATTGCTTAACAAACACCTTTTGGGAACTTGTTTACCATGTTACAACTTCAGTAATTTCACAAGAAAATAGCAAATAACCTGCTATTTTGACACGCCAAGGAGGTAAAAAACAACTTAGACTCCTGTAACCATGTCAATTATTAATTACTTACCATGGATAAACCCCAAAAGAGTAACTAACACCCTTTTTCGACTATTATCAATTGATTTGCCTCATAGCAACCAGCCATATACTGCTATTTGCAGTTCTACATAGAAATGAGGTAAAACCTTCAAACATTCATTAAAAATACAATTCTTAATTAATATTTCTGAATCTTTCAGGACCAATTAGGAACTGTTTAATTCATATAAAAACTCAAAATAATTATACTTTTATATGTAAAATTCAAAGTTTTACTTACAGTCCATTTTTGATGATTCTACCTGAAACACAGAATCTTTGAAAATTCACAGAAAATATATTCTGTGATGAAATTTCCAAAAACATTGATAACTTTGAGAAATAAGTGATCATTTTGGAATAAAAGAAGATTTACAGTTGTTACTCCTTTTATTCTCAACTGTCAGGGTGAGTCTATATAGTAGCTATAAAATGTAGTTACAAGCTAGTATTATGACTGTGACACGTCAAAAAACAAATAAATTTAAATCTTCAGGTCCTACTGCTACATGGTAACAGTGGTGATGAGTCTGTTGAGGACCTGGGTTGCAATACTCTAATATCTTTGACTGTAAAGAAGTACTACAATAATTATATTCTAATTATATCTTTAATGATAATTCTACGGACACTACTGATTGATAACAGTTTTGTCACGTAAGAATATGGATAACAAGATAAAAGATGATGGGTTTTCAAGGAAAAACCCCTTCTTTTTATATCTTTCAAGACTGTCAAGAGTTATTAACTCTTCACGCGTCAGAGGAGTGAAACGTTTCACTCCAATGATCAGTCTGTGGTTCTGGATTGTCAATTCTGACGTCAATAGAGGCAGAATGGTGGTTTTGGAACCACAAATGATCATTCTGGATCAATACAGGGTGAAAAAACGTTTCACCTGCCACGTCAGCACTTGGGTGACATTGTTCTGGTGTCAGTATGATCAATAATGATGATTTTAGAAAGGTTATATCTTCATAAGTATATTTTTTTAAGTATGAGAGCAATACTGTTTGATACAAGTTTGATTGAGTCATGTATTGCTAGAAAAACCTTCCAATCAAGATATCCCAGTCAGTTCTTAAGATATCAAGAAACCAAGAGCACAGAATTGAAAGGCTTAATGAGCTCTTCAATTTGGTCTGCTTCATGTTTACCCTTCTTTAAAATAGCAAAAGCTATAAGGGTTTTAAATTTTTGGATGTATTTTTGTACATCAGTATGAGGCTTCAAAAACTTCCATACCAGATATCTTCTTCAATTTGGAAGATATCTGTATTCTGATGATACAGTCTTGTAGGGCTTGATTAGCTCTACAGTTTGGTATATTACACTGTACAGTTGTATGAGTGTATGCCAAAGATACAGGGGTTTGTTTACATTGTTGTTTTCAGAATATCTGTATTTTGGTTGGTAAACCTTTGAACCAAGATCCCTCAGTCAATTTAAGAGATACAGAGGTCTAAGGTGTCTCAAATTAAAGCTCTTGTTTAAATCTTCAATTTGGTTATACTTTTGTACAGTTTTTTACAAGCCCTCTTTGACTTTCAGGGGGGTCTTGCTTTTAAAATAAAGGTCATATGGTATCTCCAGTTGTAGTGGTGTTACAGCAACATGGATGATACCATTGTGTAGCTCTCTATGTGAGCTTTAAGAAAAATACCATTTTGGTATAGAATAACTTAAATATGCATAAGTTAGATGAGTGGTGAAAATAAGGGTTTTGACTTGTTTATTCTCCTCTAGGTTTCCTTATTCCGTTTGGATAAGGTTGGTGTTTAATTTAAGAGGAGCTTTTTCCTCTTATTTATTACCTTTATTGACTATGTTTGTTCAATACTTGTTATACCATTATTTATGGTATGTTGGATGTCATGTTAGTGCTCTGTTTTGAGTCACAGGCTGACATACCCTCCCTCAAAAGAAGGCTCATCATTGATGAGACTCTTCAGCCCTTCTGGAGGCTCTGAATCTTCTGAGGTGTATTTGTCCATCTGGGATTTCTTTCTCAGTTAACCATTTATCTTTATCTGCTGGTTGATTCTTAAATCTAACCAGATATTGCCTGTTGTCTTTCCCATTAATTCTTATTTTCCTGGCTTTAATGATCTTTTTCACTGGTCCAGGTGAGTCATCTTCCTCTACCAATCTTTCATGGGTTACTGTCTTCTTTCTGTCAGGGAATTTCTCCTCATCTTCTTGGTGATAAGGTTTGACCAGGCTCACAGGGAAAACTGGGTGTTTCCTAGAAAACCCTTTGGTCAGGTTGACTTCTACTGCATTCTTTCCTATTAATTTAATAATGGTGAATGGTCCTATGAATGAGTCTCTCATCTTCTTGGGTCCTCTTAGATTGTTGAAGTTAAGAGTTGAGATTAGAACTTGGTTTCCTTCTTTGAAATCAGGTTCTTGGTGACTTTTATCATATCTCTGTTTGTTGTATAATTTAGCTTCAGCCACACATTGTTCTGCTATTTCACAGGAAGTTTTCCACATTGTGTGGAAGTCTTCAGCTGTGGGTTGTACTGAGAGGAGGTTCTTCTTCAAGTAGTCTACTGGAAGTAGTGGGTTCCATCCTTTCTCTAATGTGGCAGGGGTTTTTCCTGTCACTTAGTGTATACTTGTGTTGTATGCCAATTGTACAGCTGGTAGGAGAGTTACCCAGTCATGGGTATATCCCTCATTGTCTTTATATTCCATGCTATATGCACAAAATCTTCTAATGATGTCTTCTAATGTTTTAATCATTCTTTCTGCTAGACCATCTGTTTGTGGATGGTAAGCTGTGGAGAATGCTAGTTTGGTTCCCAGCATCTCATATAGATTAGTCCCAAATTCTGATGTGAATTTAGGGTCTCTGTCACTAATTATAACTCTTGGAACTCCACAGTTTGCTATCACATTGTTCCAGAACAATATGGCTGTGTCCATTGCTGTGTCCTCTTTGTGACAGGGGAGACATCTGACACTCTTGCTGTACCTGTCTACTACTACTAGGCATGCATTAAAGCTGTCTTTCCCTCCAGGGACCAGGCCTGTCACCCAATCCATGTTTATTATTTCCCAGGGGTGTTTGGGCTCCTCTATACTCTGGAGTAATCCATATCTTTTGCCATGAACTTTGTTGGCTTTTTGGCATCTGGTACAAGTGTTGATGTATTCACTCAAGTCTTGTTCCCACTTTGGCCACCAAGCTGTGCTAAAGACTCTTTCTTTAGTTCTTTCTTCACTCATATGTCGTATGTATGGGCAGTCATGGCATTCCTGTAGTATCAGGGAAATATGTTCTCTATTTATTATTACCAGGGCACTTGTGTGTTTTTCCCTATGGTATAGTAGATCATCTATCAGAAAAAAACTATTCTCTTTGAAGTTTTTGAGCCATGGCTCTTCCAATTGGCTCTCTAGTTCAGGACTGCTGTACTTTTGTTTTAATAGTTGTATCAATATACTACACTGTTTGTGTTTATTGTATGATGATTGTACTATACTAAAGAACTCTGTATTTAGATTAGAGGAGCTGATTCCCAATATGGGTATCTCTTTGCTCTCCCCATAGCTCTGTGCTTGGTTTGATGGGTCATTCCCTAATGCCCAGTTTGATAGTTTGAAGTTCTTTCTCCTATCTATCTCCATGCATTGTATGGGTATTTTGGCCCCATTTTCTGGGTCATATGCTGGATTCTCTTGGTCATTTTTCAGTGGCCACCTGCTGAGACCATCTGCATTAGTATGAATTTTCCCTTCTTTATAGATAATATTCATATGCCCTCTGTATTCTTGTATGGCTATTTGCCACCTGAGCATGTGTCTGTTTGTTGCCTTCATGTTCAACAGTGATTTGAGGGCTGTGCAATCAGTAAAAACTTCAAATACTGCTCCTTCTAAGTAGTAATAGAGTTTTTCTAATGCCCATACCAAACAGAGACATTCTGTCTGAGTAGCTCCATATCTGGCTTCTGAGTCTTTCAGTTGTCTTGATATATAGCAAATTACTCCTTCTTTGGGTATTCCATCCACTAGTTGCCTCTGGTGTAGTGCTGCTCCTAGTCCTTGGCTACATGCTGCATATATATATAGTTTGAATGGTAGTTCAAAATCAGGCATCATTAGGACAGGGGCATTGGTCAGTTCATATTTGATCTTCTCAAATGCATCTCTTCTTTCTTTGGTAATTTCAAAGACTACATCTTTTGAGCACAGTTTGTATAGGCTACTTGTCATGTGTGCAAAGTTTTTTATGTGGCTCCTGTAGTAACTAGCAAAGCCCAAAAAAGATTGCATTTCTTTAATGTTCTTTGGTACTGGTTTCTTCAGTACTGCAGCAACTTTATTTTGGTCTATGGCTAGACTTAAACCTGAAACTTTGTGTCCTAGGGCTAGCAGTTCTTGCTGTCCGAAGTTACATTTTTTAAGAGATATTTTCATGTTGATTGATGTACATTTTCCCAATATTTTATCAATTTTCCTCACATGGTCTTCCCATGTTTCTGAGTATATTATGATATCATCAATGTACACTACCATCCACCCTTCCATTATGTCATCTTGAAATATGGTATCCATCATCCTCTGAAAATGGGCTGGTGCATTCTTAATGCCAAAGGGCATTCTAGTATATTCATATATTCCCATATGGCATGTAATTCTTAGCAATTTGATGGAATCTGGTTTCACCCCATTCTGGTGGAAGCCTTTCATGCAATCCATTTTTGTAATAAACTTGGCTTTTGCTAGCTTATCTAGTGCATGTGGTATCCTTGGGATGGGGTACCTATCTGCTTTGGTGTAATTATTCAAAGCCCTGAAGTCCCCACATAGTCTGGATTTACCATCATGCCAAGTTATAAGGACTGGTGTAGTGACTTCTACTATCTCATTGTGTCCTATTTTCCTTATGACCCCCATTTCTAGGAGCTCATTGATATGTTTCTCAATTTCTTTCCTAGTTTCCATTCTGGCTGGGTATGATGGTCTCCTAAGCATAGGTGGATATGGTCTTTCTACATCCAGATATAATTCTATATCATGTCCTTTGATTTTTCCTAGTGGTTCATCTCCTATTGCAAAAGCTCCTCTATGCTTCCTCAATACTTTCAGTAAGCTGAGTTGCATTTTATTGGTGAGTTGAGTGCCATATTGGGCTTCTTTGAATTCTTCCACTAGTTCTTTCAGGGTGTTATCATTTGTTATATGATTTATGTCAAAGGAAAATTTTTTGTCTTTGTTTGTACCTATGGTAAGATAGCTATTTTTACTATTGCAAATGTCCATACCATACATTCTTTGGTACTCTGTACCTAGTAAGAATCCTTGTACATGTGTGAGCCTTGAGGTATATTTTACATACCCAAATAGGCCACAATTATCTTAAAAAGAAATTTTGAATTATGCAAAACTCATAAGTCATGCATATATCCAAAATTCATCATTTTCAATTTCAGAAAAGATGAATAACTTTTTATTGAGTAAGTAAATCCATGGATTTAAGACCAGATTTGGATTCTACACAAAAATTCACCTAGGGTAGCTCCATAGAGTGAATAAGCTCAATTTAAGTATTTGAGGTGGTAAAATGGAAAATACTTCAATACCACATCATTAATACCACATAAAAGATCCGTGACAATTTTTGTTTTTCTTGATTTTTAGCCAAAATAATGGGAAAGTGAGAAATCCCATGTTACATATACACTAAGAATAGTGTTATGCATGTTTTGAGCACTTAATATCATGGTATTCTTACATGTACTTTTGGTACACCCATAGTGGATATCTCACTTTAAGCTTAAATTACTATTTTGACGTAAAAATTAGGCAAGGGGGACAAAAGACATCAAAGAGAGCCAGGGTACCCAACTTCTGAGGCCTCAGAGGCGTGGATAGCTCCAGAGCATGGATCCATGGCTCATCTTGGCCCAATTGGTAAGCTAAAACTCTTTGGGAACTTGGTTACCAAGTTACACCTACTGTAATCATAAGAAAAATAGCAAATAACCTGCTATTTTGACGTGCCAAGGAGGTAATGAGCTACTTAGACTCCTGTAACCACGTCAATTCTTGATGACTTTCCATGACTAGACCCTAAAAGAGTAATTAAACTCTTTTGGGATCCATATTCATTGATTTACCTCATAGCAACCAGCAAAATACTGCTATTTGCAATTCTACGTAGAGATGAGGTAAAAACTTCAAAAATTCATTAAAAATACAATTCTTAATGAATCCTTCTGAAACTTTCAGGACCAATGAAGAACTGTATTATCTATGGTACAACCAAAAAGAATTATGGTTTTACTAGTAAAATTAAAAGGTTTACCTACAGTCCATTTTTGACCATTCTACGTGAAACACTGAATCTTCAAAAATTCACAGTAATTACAACCTGTGATGAAATTGGCAATAACATTGATAACTTTGAGAAATCAATGATTATTGTAGAATAAAAGAAGATTTACAGATGTTACTCCTTTTATTCTTAACCATATTGGGGTTGGTAGTCACGTAAAAGCATCAATTAAGTAATTATGATAATCTTACGTGACAACAGATGATGCAATCATTAATCCAAAAGGGTTTATTGTTTTCTCACTCACTGGTTTTTCAGTTTGCTCCATGGCACGCCTCTGTGAGCTGTTGTTGACTTAAAAGAAGCCTCTTCTTGCTGTTTTTTCCGTATCATCATCTTATCAATTTATTAAATCATTATTACCAACAAGTAAGTATTAGTTAAAGCTATTCTTAAGTGTTTTAAATCTTTCAAAATCATCCAGAAAGACGTGAAATCATAGAATCCAACTATATTTTGTTGTAATACTGTTATAAATCCTTTTGATCCCTTAAATCCACAATTCCACGTCAAATTTCTCTACTCTTACCTATCAATAAGTTCTTTGGAGTATTAGTAAGTCATTTATTCTTAATTCTTAAAGTTTTTCTCTAGTAATAGTTTTCTTCAAGAATTATCTTTATAATTATTCTTGCAAAAGATAATTATATATTAAAATAATTTTATTATTTTAATAAAGAAGTTTTTATTATTAAATTCTTCTAGTAATTGATTCTTGTAGACAATTACTTACTCACTGTTAAAATCACTAGTAGTGCTTAACACGTGAAAGAAATAATTTTTTAATTATTTAATTGTGGTTATAATAATATTTTATTATTATATTTCATAAGAACAGACATAGTACTGTTGATTAATAGTAATATTATCACCAGTTTCATAGTCACATCTTACATTTGGGGGCCTGGCCGTGTTTTTTGAACCTTGTACCCTTAATTAATATATTTTTAAGCTCTAAAATATATTAATTGAATATTTTTTCTTTCATTTTAAAGTCAAAATAATTCTTATTTTTGAAATTGTTTTGGAAATCTTTTTCATTGAGGAATTTGGTTTAATTTTATACTGTTTTACACGTGGCTTTTTCACATCCAAAAACTTATAAAATTACTCTTTGAGTTACTCTGAATTAATTTTCTTTCAAAATCTTAAATTTTAATTTTTTTCTTTAAAAAGAATAATTTTTTTAATATTAAAAAAGAATAAAATTTATAAAAAATCTTTTAAAAATATCTTAAAACACAAAAATAATTTCTTTTATCATATTTTTTTCTCTTTAAGTGTCTTTAATCAAATACTGTGCAGCTGGTAACAGACTCAGTAAAAGATACATCAATAGTCCTGAATCTTCAGAAGCAGAATCTGAAGACAGTATTGAGGTGCAGATTGCTAAAAGAGGCACCTTATTCAACTCAGAAAAAGCTACATTACCACCAAAAGGTGTGTATTTTATCTTATATTTTCACCTTTTATCTTTAAATTGACGTGAAAATGGTGCATACCAGAAATGGAAGCAACTATTCAGTCCTACCAGATGGATGTGGACAAGGAAGAGGCAAGACCAAATCCAGAAGTGCCAAATCTTCCACAAGAAAGACACATCTGGAGGATGCCAGAGTTGCCCCCCATTCCCCAAGGTCTGTACCAACTGATTTTGACATGAATTCTGAGCCTGAACTGATTCATGGTAATATTTCCAGGGCTGAACCACTTTCAGGTGGCAGCAATAGAAATATATCAATGCCAGTACAAAAACTGGTTCAGAGCAGCCAAGGAAGAGGAGTGGGAAATCTGCCCAAGCCTTTGGCAGGGGGCCATGAACTCTTACTTACACATCAAGAGCTTTCTGGGTCAGGAGAAGACCATAGAACTCTTAGGAGGATGGAGCCCCCTGTCTTGCAAAGACAAGGTCAAAAAGATAAAGAATTGGTTGAAGAACCAAAGTCTTTTATCCATAGACCAGAAGAAAGAGTTGGAAATGACTCCAGCTTTGGAGACAGAGGCATCAGTGGCATCTACCAGCTGCAAACCAGCTCCAGAAGCATCCAAGGACAAGCCCAAAGGACCTCAAAAGAAACAGAGAGGTCCCAAGAACCATCAAGGCAAGGGCAAAGGCAAAGCCAATTGGCACAGACCTTACCCATAAGGGTACAGGATCCCCACATTGGAGCCTTCAGCCGTGGACAGTGTCTTCAATATGGCCAGAACTCTTATGGAATTCACAGCCAAGGAGCAGGAAAGGATGAACAGGACTTTTCCACGCAAATAAATGATGTACATAGAAGTATTAGTGTAGAAATTGGCAAACTTGAGTCAAAGTTGAAGCAAATTACATTAGACATCAATGATTTAAAGAAAAATGACAAGCAACATTCTGATTGGCATCAATTGACAAATGTCACCCTTGAGTCAATTAACAATGCTTGTGAAAGAATTGAGAACCAATGTCAAAATAATGACACAGAGGATCCTTCCATTTTTAAAGTAAATGATAGACTTAAAACTCTTGAAGACCATGTCTTACAAATAGTTAAGAACACCAATCAATTTGCTATACATTTAGCAAAAAGTGACAGTGAGAGGCAGAAATTGAAGAATGATATAATTGCAAGTGTGGAGCAAATTCATAAGAATCATGAACCACATATGCCAAGACATTCTACACCTTTGACTGAAGAAAAACTTTCTGTCAAAGAAAGTTTGACTCCATTCTTAGGAGAAAATGCCTACTCTGCAAGAGATATTCCCAAAATAGAAGAATGGCCAACATTCTCTGGTGAAGGAGAATACAACCATATTGAATTCATAAGGACTATTGATATGTTGCAAGAAGACTTTAATATACCTGATGAAATCATAGTGGGAAAATTACACTGTTTGTTTACCAGAACTGCAAAGAAATGGTATTACAAAATGAGGATTGATCATGGTAAACATGACTGGTCTTGGTGGAAATCTGAAGTGATTACCAAATGGGCTAATAATTCTTGGAGGTTTAAAATGGAAAATGCTTTTGAAAGTGCCATTTTTAACTCAGAAAAAGACAAACCACTTACTTGGTTCTTCAAACAAAAAGACAGACTATCTGCTTTACACCCAGATATGTCTGACACTATGATTAATATGAAAATATTAAGAAAGTGTGGAGGAGAACTGGAACATGCTATCAAGAGCAGATGTGTGGAACCTTGTTCAACAGAGGACTACATTGATGCTATGGAAGATATCATTACCAGGACAAGAATTGGTAAGACTTGGATTAAAAACCCAATAGAGTCCAAAATAGTCTCAAAGATTCCTAGAGAGGAAAGAAGACCAGAAAGACCTATCTTGAAGTGTCATAAATGTGGAAGTACTTCACATTTAGCCAACACTTTTCCTAAGAAGACAAAAATCAATGAAGCTCAAGTCATTGAAGAAATTCAGTGTACTGAGGAGAAAGAAGAGTCTGATCAAGATTCTGCAGTCTCTGAAGATACACCAGTGGAGGACTATCCCATTGAGAACATTTCAGCTTTCTTTGAGGTTACAGAAGTCCATACCCACTTGCCACAGTACAGTGAAGATTGCTGCAACCTGATCAATATCCAAGATGCCAGAATGTGTCAAACAAAACCTGCTAGAGGAAAGGGTTATACTGCTGGGGCATCCTGTATCACATCAGTTCTGATGAGTGATATTGAAGCCAAAGTAAACTTGGATACAGGGGCATTTTGCACTTGTGTGGGCAAAGATTATCTCCAAATTATACTTCCTGAATGGAAAAACCATCTATTACCAATAGAAGGTGTACAATTCAGTAGTGCCAGTAACAATATGTACCCCCTGGGCATATTGGACACTAATATTGTATTCCCACATCCAGCAGGAAGTGTAAGAATGAAAACTGAGATTGTAGTAATGGATAATTGTACATCTCAGCACATCATTCTTGGAAATGATTACTTGAATATTTATGGTATAGATATAAATAACCATAAAGACAGATATTTCACAATTGGAGATAACAAAAGGCAAAAATTTGCTTTCTCCAATATGCCAAAACAGATATCTGTAGTATCTTCTGTCAAAGATACTTACAAAGATGAATTTGTGTCTAAACAACTTGTTGAAGCACAAATTAATCCATCATTATCACCAAAGATGAGGAATGAACTTATTGACAAATTATATACATACAATAATGCATTTGCATCTGATAATGAACCATTAGGCGCTATAAGAGGACATGAAATTGATATTACTCTTAATATTGATAGACCATATCCTCCAGTACTTAGAAGACCAGCTTATCCAGCCAGTCCCAGAGCTAGAGAGGCCTTGGAAAAACATATCCAAGAGTTGATCCAACTTGGTGTGCTAAGGAAAGTAGGCCATAATGAGGAAGTTGAAGTGACAACACCTGTTATTATTGCATGGCATAATGATAAGTCAAGAATGGTTGGAGATTTTAGAGCTTTGAATACCTACACAGTTCCAGATAGGTATCCAATCCCTAGAATCCAAGAAACCTTGACTCAATTGTCTAAAGCCAAGTATATAACATCAATGGATGCATTGAAAGGCTTTCATCAAAATGTTTTGACACCCAAAGCTAAGAAATTACTTAGAATTATCACTCACTGTGGCATTTTTGAGTATCTTAGAATGCCATTTGGCATTAAAAATGCTCCATCTCATTATCAAAGAATGATGAATACCATCTTCCCCACAGAATTGTCTGAAGGATGGCTTATCATTTATATTGATGATATTATTATATGTTCTGACTCATGGTCTTTGCACCTTGAAAGACTTGCAAGAGTACTTCATAAAGTTGCAGAAGTGAACATGAAAATTTCACTTAAGAAATGCAATTTTGGTTTTGAAGAACTCAAAGCATTAGGACATGTTGTTTCTGGTTTGAGCTTGGGTATTGACAAGAATAAAGTAGCAGCAGTGTTACTTAAGCCAATACCCCAGAATAAAAAAGAAATGATGTCTTTTCTTGGATTTGCTAGTTACTATAGGCAACACTTGAAAGATTTTGCAATTCTAGCCAAGTCACTTTATAGAATCTGTGATCAACAGACTGTATTTGAAATGACACAGGAGAGAATTAAAGCTTATGAGGAGATAAGGAAAGCTCTTACAGAAGCACCTTTACTGCTCATGCCTGACTGGAATATACCTTTTAATTTGTACATTGATGCATGTGGAGATGGATTAGGGGCAGCCCTACACCAAGTCCAAATTATTGATGACAAACCTACAGAAGGACCAGTTTGTTATATCTCAAGACAAATCAAACCAACAGAAGCCAGATATGGTGCAAGCCAAATGGAGTGCTTATGTTTGGTATGGGCACTTGAGAAATTACACTATTACCTTGATGGCAGTGTTTTTGAAGTGATAACTGACTGTAATGCCGTGAAATCACTTCTTAACATGAAAACTCCCAACAAACATATGTTGAGATGGCAAATAGCCATTCAAGAATATAGAGGAAACATGACTATAGTTCATAAAGCAGGAAACATTCACAAAAATGCTGATGGACTTAGTAGATGGGCTTTAGCCAACACTCCTGATAACCCAGCTTATGTACCTTAGGAAGCTGAACCACAGATTCCAATTGAAGGAATTGACATAACTGATATTGGGACTGAATTCTTTGAAGAGGTCAGAGAGTCTTATAAACAAGACAAGAATTGCCATATCTTGACTTCTTTATTGGATAAAGACTGCAAAGACACATCTTTGGTTAATGCACTAGATGAAGTTTGGAAAAATTCCTATTCTGAAGGAAGATTTCACTTGTTTGATGGGATTATTTACCATAGAACAAAACATTCTTGTGTAATGACACTGTGTAGTAGATTGCTCATCAATACCATTCTTCATGAATGCCATGATAGCATTTACTCTGGACACCTATCAGAAGACAGGACACTTGAAAAGGTGAAGAACTGTGCATGGTGGCCATCTTGGAGAAAAGAAACCATTGAATATTGCCATACCTGTGATAGATGCCAAAAAGCAAACAGGAGTACAGGCAAGAAATTTGGATTGATGATCCATATTCAAGAACCAAAATCCCCTTGGGAAGTTGTTGACATGGATTGGATCACAGCACTTCCTCCAAGTGGTGACAAAAGTTATAATGCTTGTTTAGTCATTGTAGACAGATATAGCAAAACTCCCATATTCTTACCATGTCATGAAGATGACACTGCTATGGATACAGCTCTTCTTTTATGGAGTATAGTTATTTCTCATACAGGGTTATTTAAGAATATCATAAGTGACAGAGACCCCAAGTTCACATCTGCACTTTGGACCAATATTCATAGATTGTTTGGGACTAAGTTATCATTCTCTACAGCATATCACCATCAAACAGATGGGCTAGCAGAGAGGATGATTCAAACTTTAGAAGACATGATCAGGAGATTTTGTGCTTATGGATTAGAATTCAAAGACTCAGATGGCTTTACCCATGACTGGTGCACTCTGATACCTGCATTAGAATTGGCATACAGGACACCAGTCCATTCTTCTACAGGACAAACTCCTGCTATGTTAGAAAAAGGATGGAATCCAAGACTCCCAGCAGACACACTGAGGAAAGACTTGATTGACATTCATCCTACAGCTTCCAGCTTCAAATTAATGCTTGATAAATTAAAACACCATGCAAAACAAAGTATGGATGATGCTTTTGATTATGCAAAACAGAAGTGGGACAAGAGTCATAAAGTACCAGACTTCAAAGTAGGGGACTTAGTTCTAGTTTCAACCTTGAATTTTAATAATATCAAAGGCCCAAAGAAACTTAAAGATTCTTATTTAGGACCTTTTGTTATTGTTGCCTTACATGGAACCAATGCAGTTCAAGTGGAATTGAGTGGTGAATTGGAAAATAAACACCCCACATTTCCAGTCAGCTTGATAAAACCTTATCAACCAGCTGATAACAAATTGTTTCCTTTAAGAAACCCAACTCCTTTAACTGTACCACCTGTGGAACAGAATGAAGACAGAGAGATAAAGAAAGTCATTAAAGAAAGGAGACTTAGGGGTAAAAATCAAAGAGAATATCTTGTCAGATATAGAAATCCAGTACATGAAGATGAATGGATGGCAGAATCAGAAATACCTGACTCAAATAAACTCTTAAGAAGATTTAGACATGAAAGAAGGCCACAAGCCTGAATATGTCTATAAATGTGCTTTAAATTACTTGATCTGAGTAATGTGAAGAGGTTGGACAGTGGACATTAACCCCCTTTGGGGCCTTATTCTTTTATCACTAATAAAATTGTAGTACAATTTTATTTTTTGGTGGGAGGGAATGTGAGCCTTGAGGTATATTTTACATACCCAAATAGGCCACAATTATCTTAAAAAGAAATTTTGAATTATGCAAAACTCATAAGTCATGCATATATCCAAAATTCATCATTTTCAATTTCAGAAAAGATGAATAACTTTTTATTGAGTAAGTAAATCCATGGATTTAAGACCAGATTTGGATTCTACACAAAAATTCACCTAGGGTAGCTCCATAGAGTGAATAAGCTCAATTTAAGTATTTGAGGTGGTAAAATGGAAAATACTTCAATACCACATCATTAATACCACATAAAAGATCCGTGAAAATTTTTGTTTTTCTTGATTTTTAGCCAAAATAATGGGAAAGTGAGAAATCCCATGTTACATATAGACTAAGAATAGTGTTATGCATGTTTTGAGCACTTAATATCATGGTATTCTTACATGGACTTTTGGTACACCCATAGTGGATATCTCACTTTAAGCTTAAATTACTATTCTGACGTAAAAATTAGGCAAGGGGGACAAAAGACATCAAAGAGAGCCAGGGTACCCAACTTCTGAGGCCTCAGAGGCGTGGATAGCTCCAGAGAATGGATCCATGGCTCATCTTGGCCCAATTGGTAAACTAAAACTCTTTGGGAACTTGGTTACCAAGTTACACCTACTGTAATCATAAGAAAAATAGCAAATAACCTGCTATTTTGACGTGCCAAGGAGGTAATGAGCTACTTAGACTCCTGTAACCATGTCAATTCTTGATTACTTTCCATGACTAGACCCTAAAAGAGTAATTAAACCCTTTTGGGATCCATATTCATTGATTTACCTCATAGCAACCAGCAAAATACTGCTATTTGCAACTCTACGTAGAAATGAGGTAAAAACTTCAAAAGATCATTAAAAATACAATTCTTAATGAATCCTTCTGAAACTTTCAGGACCAATGAAGAACTGTATTATCTATGGTACAACCAAAAAGAATTATGTTTTTACTAGTAAAATTAAAAGTTTTACTTACAGTCCATTTTTGACCATTCTACGTGAAACACTGAATCTTTAAAAATTCACAGTAATTACAACCTGTGATGAAATTGGCAATAACATTGATAAATTTGAGAAATCAATGATTATTGTAGAATAAAAGAAGATTTACAGATGTTACTCCTTTTATTCTTAGCCATATTGGGGTTGGTAGTCACGTAAAAGCATCAATTAAGTAATTATGATAATCTTACGTGACAACAGATGATGCAATCATTAATCCAAAAGGGTTTATTGTTTTCTCACTCACTGGTTTTTCAGTTTGCTCCATGGCACGCCTCTGTGAGCTGTTGTTGACTTAAAAGAAGCCTCTTCTTGCTGTTTTTTCCGTATCATCATCTTATCAATTTATTAAATCATTATTACCAACAAGTAACTATTAGTTAAAGCTATTCTTAAGTGTTTTAAATCTTTCAAAATCATCCAGAAAGACGTGAAATCATAGAATCCAACTATATTTTGTTGTAATACTGTTATAAATCCTTTTGATCCCTTAAATCCACAATTCCACGTCAAATTTCTCTACTCTTACCTATCAATAAGTTCTTTGGAGTATTAGTAAGTCATTTATTCTTAATTCTTAAAGTTTTTCTCTAGTAATAGTTTTCTTCAAGAATTATCTTTATAATTATTCTTGCAAAAGATAATTATATATTAAAATAATTTTATTATTTTAATAAAGAAGTTTTTATTATTAAATTCTTCTAGTAATTGATTCTTGTAGACAATTACTTACTCACTGTTAAAATCACTAGTAGTGCTTAACACGTGAAAGAAATAATTTTTTAATTATTTAATTGTGGTTATAATAATATTTTATTATTATATTTCATAAGAACAGACATAGTACTGTTGATTAATAGTAATATTATCACCAGTTTCATAGTCACATCTTACAACATGTGCATTCTCTAGAACTACAAATTCAGGTTCTAGTCTGATATTTCCTTCTTGGTGTGGGATAATTATCTCTTTGATTATTGTCCCCAGTGAGTGCATTTTACCTGATGCACTTTTAAAGTTTCTAGCTTTTGTTGGGATTATATCCTCTTCCCATTTGGGGAAGTGTTGTTTTAAGTATTCTTTTGCCACTATGGAGCAACTTGCTCCTGTGTCAATGATCATTGGATGTTTACAGTTCTCAATGTAAACTGTCAATTTTGTAGGTGTTCCATGAATGAATCCCATCCCTCTATTTGGGGTTACCAGGAATGTTTGTGCATTCTTTGTGTGCTTACAGAGCTCTTTGTCTGTTGTTATTTGTGGTATTCCTGAATCTAATTCAATGTCTTGTATGTCAAATGAACTTTCTTCATTGCATTCCACTATGTATTCTTCTATGGTATCAGGTTCACTATGTGATTCTGCTCTCATACCATTTCCCATACTGTCAGAATCAGATTTGTCACCTGTTTGTTCTTCTGATTCTTCATCAATTGCATATATTTTCTTTTTTGGTTTTTTGCAATTGTTGGCATAGTGGTCTGGTGATCCAAAGTTGTAGCACACATATTTCTTTTTTGGGGTTTCTTTCCCTTTCTCTTTGTTTGTTTCTTTAACTTCAGACTTCTTGTCTTTGAAGTTTGGTTTATAGGATGTGTACCTTCCTATGGAGGTTTTTTTCCTCACATCTTGTATGACATTTGCTATGTCATCAATGCTGCTGATGTTGTTGCATCTGCATTTGACTGCATGTTCTAGATATCCTGGCAATTTTGTTAGGAGTTTATGGTTTCTCATTTCTATTGTCATATTGGGATCAATAGCTTTAAGCCTTTTTGTTTGTTTGAGACACCATTCATATGGGTCTTTTTCTGTAGAGTATCTATCACTTTCAAAGGACATGGTCTTTTTCCAGATCCAACTACCATTGCTATACTTTTGTATAATCTGGTTCCTCCACCATGGCCAGCTTTTCCTGCCATGTATTTCTTTCATCTCAGTATACCATATGTTTGCATGGCCTCTGAATGCTGTGTTAAGTCTTGTTGTGATCCAGTAGTCTGGTATCTTTGGGACATCAACAAAGAGTCCATCAATATAGTCAATGATTTTCATATGGTCATATTCCCCAATTCCTGAGAACTTTGGCCAGTTTGCTACTTCTGGTAGCTGTTTTAGTGCCTGTTTCTCTGAATAGCTGAGATTTTCCCCATCTTGGTACATTGACTCTGATCTTGACTTTGGAATCTGATATTCAGGTTCCGATATCATAGTCTTTATCCTCTTCTTTCAGTTTTGTAGAGGTAGTGGGTTGACCTCGTGTTGGAGGGTATTGATTGTCTTCTCTTTCATAGAGGTAATCAATTTCTTTATCAAAGCTATCCTGTTGCTGCTGGATACTCCTCAGATCTCTCCTCACAGTTTGTTGTTCTTGTAGAATTGAATTCAACTGTCTGTTAGTTTTTTCAAATTCTGTCCAAATTTTGGCCAGATTTGTATTCAAGTCTTTTATGACTGTTGCTTGGAAAGCATTTTCTTCTTTCAATGTTTCCACTTCTGTCCTCATTTTTTCTGAGGTTTCATGTGTCCAATCCATGAATTGGGCCAATTTGGTCCATGTGAATTTGTTCTCAAACTCATGAGTGTGGATTGTAGTCTCAGTTATTAATTCTGGATCAATTGAGTCAGAACTATCAAAACTATTTGTAGGTACAACTATTTTTTGCTTTTGTGTACTTCTTGGACTAAGTCCATCAGCTTTTTCATCAATGAGTCTGCTTCCTTCTTCCTCTGGTTGAAAGAAGTTTTGTTTCTCCCTTGGGCTCCTTTTCTCCTGTTGGAAACTACCTGGAATGGTTGGGGAGCCTTGGATGAAGTTTTCTTTGGCTTGTAAGGCCTGGAACTGCTGGATTGTTGTGGGGAAGATGGGACTTCTCCTTCCATTTCTGGGGGTACCTGAATCTGACTCGGCTCTTCCTTGTGCCAAGATCTCTCTATGGCTTGTATGGCTGCCTGGTTCTCTTTGATTCTGATTGCTCTTTCTTCTAAGAGTTTGAAATTCTTGTTGGGATTCCAACCTTGCATTTCTGTCATAAGTTCCATCCAAGGCATTTGCTTGAGACAGATCTTCTGAGTTGTTCTCCCCACTTCTGCCCATGATTCTGCCATAGTGAACATTTTGTTGTCCATGCTCTATGTGAAGAGGTCTTTCAGGAGTTTGTGTATTTGAAGGACCTGTTCTGCGTCTGTCCAATCTACTGGTTGGACTTCTGGGTTGAATTTGATTTGGAATAAGACCTTGGGTAGGAGTTTCCTGATGGTAAGTCCTTTGCTGGTCATTTGATCCAGTGATTGGCTGTCTTCTTCCTCTGTGTCTTCTTGGCCAGTGTTCTGGTTGATTTCTTGGGAATCCAAGATCTCTAAGAAGTGGAGGTGTCATGTTAGCAATGTTAAAAAATGACAGACAATGAAAAATGTTGTATGTTTCAAGGTTTATTTACCTTTAGCAGGCCCTTGTACAAATTTATGATCTATACTCATTGGCAATTTGCCTTTAGAGTTTACAACTGGGTTGATAACAGTGATTTTCTGTTTTTCAATTTGTTTTGGTGATCCAACTGGTTTTGTTTGAGCTTTTCTGGGTTTTTTGGCCCTTGGCACGGCTATTTGTGTCCAATCTTTTGAGCTGATTGTCACTTCACTGTGTCTTTTCTGCTTGCCCTTGGTTTTTGGCAGCACCTCTCTGTCTTCTGAGGCTGTCACAGATGGATTTCCTTGTGAATGGGTTTCTAATGGAATATAGTCTTTTTCCACTATTCAGAAAAGATATTTCAAATTGTATATCAGTATTTTATGATAAAAAAAATGATTTTATTCAATTCTACTATTATTTTTCGAAATTTTTAAGTATTCTTATTATAATATGTTTTTTTTATATATGTTTTTTATTGAAAAATAACAGTTTTTGAGTTTTTCACTCATGTTTTATAAGTGAAAACTGTAATATCCAAGTGTTTTGTGAATGATTCACTTGGATATTATTATGTTTTTGTATAAACACATCAAATTTATTAAATTATAATAAATTTGGTTATAAATATTATTACTAATATTTCTTAATGTGAGTTTTTATGAATTAAAACTTTAATATCCAAGTGTTTTGTGAATGATTCACTTGGATACTATTGTTTTTCTTCTAAAAAAACACGTCAGATTTATTAAATTATAATAAATCTGATTTGTTATTGTAAATATTATAAACAATATTTATTTTAACACTTGATTTTTGATTAAAATATCAATCAATTACAAGTTTTCACATCAATTTGAGTGATGTCTTGTTTTAAAGGAAATATTTAATTAAAATATTCCTTATAAAAAATAAAAAATTATTTCATTATTTAATATTTATTAATTATTTATTAATAAATGTTTCTTTATTAATTTTCACGCGCTTTGGTGAAAAATAATAGTAAAAAATAAGTAATATACTGTTTGTATATTATTATTTATATTGAAATTTAAATAATACTGTTGTATTATTATCAAATTTCGTGAAAATTATTGCAATATAATGAAATAAAGAGGATTTGTACTCTTACTCTCAACAAAAATATTTGTAATATATATTTTTGGAGAAAAAAAATTATGTATATAATATATGATGCTATATTATATATATATAAAAAATGATAATAATAGAAAATAAAATAAATTCAAAATTTTACTCACTGTTAGTAAAATTCTCTCTAAATAACTGAATTTTTACGCCTAATTCAGTTCAAAACACCTCCAATAAGGTTGAAAAACCACAGCCAGGCCCCCAAAATGTCAGGATGAGTCTATATAGTAGCTATAAAATGTAGTTAAAAGCTAGTATTATGACTGTGACACGTCAAAAAACAAATAAATTTAAATCTTCAGGTCCTACTGCTACGTGGTAACAGTGGTGATGAGTCTGTTGAGGACCTGGGTTGCAATATTCTAATATCTTTGACTGTAAAGAAGTACTACAATAATTATATTCTAATTATATCTTTAATGACAATTCTAAGGACACTACTGATTGATAACAGTTTTGTCACGTAAGAATATGGATAATAAGATAAACAATGATGGGTTTCCAAGAAAAAACCCTTCTTTTTATATCTTTCAAGACTTTCAAGAGTTATTAACTCTTCACGCGTCAGAGGAGTGAAACGTTTCACTCCAATGATCAGTCTGTGGTTCTGGATTGTCAGTTCTGACGTCAATAGAGGCAGAATTGTGGTTTTGGAACCACAAATGATCATTCTGGATCATTACAGGGTGAAAAAACCTTTCACCTGCCACGTCAGCACTTGGGTGACGTTGTTCTGGTGTCAGTATGATCAATCATGATGATTTAGAGAGGTTATATCTTCATAAGTATATTATTTTAAGTATGAGAGCAATACTGGTTGATACAAGTTTGATACAGTCATGTATGGCTAGAAAAACCTTCCAATCAAGATATCTCAGTCAGTTCTTAAGATATCAAGAAACCATAAGCACAGAATTGAAGGGCTTAATGAGCTCTTCAATTTGGTATGCTTCATGTTTACCCTTCTTCAAAATATCAAAAGTTATAAGGGTTTTAAGTTTTTGGATGTATTTTTGTACATCAGTATGAGGCTTCAAAAACTTCCATACCAGATATCTTCTTCAATTTGGAAGATATCTGTATTCTGATGATACAGTCTTGTAGGGCTTGATTAGCTCTACAGTTTGGTATATTACACTGTACAGTTGTATGAGTGTATGCCAAAGATACAGGGGTTTGTTTACATTGTTGTTTTTAGAATATCTGTATTTTGGTTGGTAAACCTTTGAACCAAGATCCCTCAGTCAATTTAAGAGATACAGAGGTCTAATGTGTCTCAAATTAAAGCTCTTGTTTAGATCTTCAATTTGGTTATACTTTTGTACCGTTTTGTACAAGCCCTCTTTGACTTTCAGGGGGGTCTTGGTTTTAAAATAAAGGTCATATTGTATCTCCAGTTGTAGTGGTGTTACAGCAGCATGGATGATACCATTGTGTAGCTCTCTATGTGAGCTTTAAGAAAAATACCATTTTGGTATAGAATAACTTAAATATGTATAAGTTAGATGAGAGGTGAAAATAAGGGTTTTGACTTGTTTATTCTCCTCTAGGTTTCCTTATTCTGTTTGGATATGGTAGGTGTTTAATTTAAGAGGAGTTTTTTCCTCTTATTTATTACCTGTATTGACTATGTTTGTCCAATACTTGTCATACCATTCTTTATGGTATGTTGGATGTCATGTTAGTGCTCTGTTTTGAGTCACAGGCTGACATCAACCATAAATGGGTTGGTAGTCACGTAAAAGCCTGAATTAAGTAATTATGATAATCTTACATGAAAACAAATGATGCAATCAAAAATACAAAAGTTTTATTGTTTTCTCACTCAATGGTTTTTCAGTTTGCTCCATTTCATGCTTCTCTGAGCTGTCTTAGACTTAAAAGAGGCCTCCTCTTTCTACTTTTTCCAAATCATCACATTATTATATTATATCTTTATTACCAAACAAGTATTAGTTGAAAATATTTCTTAAGTGTTTTATTCTTTCAGAAATCAATCAGAAAGACGTTAAATCATAGAAATAAACTATATTTTTTGTAATACTTCTATAAATCAATTTTGATCCATTAAATCCACAATTCTCCATCAAATCTCTCTACTATTATCTTCTAAAAGGTTCATTGGATTAATAGTGAGTGATTTATCTTAATTATTAAAGTTTTTCTCTAGTAATAGTTTCTTCAAATAATTATCTATATAATTATTCTTGTAAAAAATAATTATATATTAATATAACTTTATTATTTTAGTAAAAGAAGTTTTTATTATTGAATTCTCCTTGTAATCAATTCTTGTAGACAATTACTGCTTGCTGTTATAATCACTAGTAGTGTATAACACGTAAAAGAAATGATTCTTTTATTATTTATTTGTGGTTATAATAATTTTTATTATGATAGCTCATAAAAACAGTCATAGTACTGTTGATTAATAGTAATATTATCAACAGTTTCATAGCAACACCTTACATTTGGGAGCCTGGCCATGGTTTTTTGAACATTGTACCCTTAATTAATCTATTTTTAAGCTCTCAAACATATTAATTTAATAATTTTTTTCTTTCAATTTGAAGCTCAATTCATTTGCATTTTTGAAATTGTCTTAAAATCTTTTTTCATTGAGGAATTTGGTTTAATTTTTATATTGTTTTTACACATGGCTTTTTCACATCCAAAAACTTATAAAACTATTATTTGAGTTACTCTGAATTAATTTTCATTAAAAATCTTCAATTTTAATATTTTTTTCTTTAAAAAGGATAAGTTTTTTTAATATGTAAAGAAATATAAAACTTTAAAATATTTTGAAAGCATAAAAATAATTTCCTATTTTTATCAATTTTTTCTAGTGTCTTTAAGAAAATACTGTGCAGCTGGTAACAGACTCAGTAAAACATGTATTACCAGTCCAGAATCTTCAGAAGCAGAATCTGAAGAGATTATTGAATTGCAAATTCCTAAAGGAGGCACCTTATTCAACTCTGAAAAAACAAAATTACCAACAAAACGTGTGTGTTTTATGTTTATATTTTTCACTCTTTATCTTAAAATTGACATGACAATGGTGCATACCAGAAGTGGAAGCAACTATTCAGTCCAACCAGATGGATGTGGACAAGGAAGAGGAAAGACCAAATCCAGAAGTTTCAAATCTTCTTCAAGAAAGACACATATGGAGGATGCCAGAGTTTCCCCCCATTCCCCAAGGTCTGTACCCAGAAACTTTGATGTGAATTCTGAATCTGAACTGATTCATGATAGCATTTCAAGGGCTGAACCACTTCCAAGTGGCAGAAACAGAAATTCATCAATGCCAATACAAAAATTGCTTCAGAGAAGCCAAAGAGGAGCAAGAAATATGCCCAAGCCTTTGGGAGGGGGCCATGAACTCCTACTTACAAATCAAGAGCTTTCTCGGTCAGGAGAAGACCATAGAACTCTTAGGAGGTTGGAGCCCATTGTCTTGCAAAGGAAGGTCAAAAAGATAAAGAGTTTGTTGAAGAACCAAAGTATTTTATCCATAGACCAGAAGAAGGAACTGGAAATGACTCCAGCTTTGGAGACAGAAGGCCCAGTGGCATGTAGCAGCTCCAAACCAGCTCCAGAAGTATGCAAAGACAAGCACAAGGGACCTCAGAAGAAGCAGAAAGGTCCCAAGAACCATCAAGGCAAGGGCAAAGGCAAAGCTGATTGGCACAGACCTTACCCACAAGGGTACAGGATACCCAGATTGGAGCCTTCAGCCATAGACAGTGTGTTCAATATGGCCAGGACTCTGATGGAATTCACAGCCAAGGAGAAGGAAAGGATGAACAGAAAATGCCCACGCAAATAATACAACAAATACATTTCTTAAAAAGTATTATTGATGTAGAACTTGGTAAATTTGATGCAAAGATAAATAAAATTACATCAGATAGGAGTGAATTGAAAAGAAATGACAAAACGTATACTGAATGGTATCAGTTGACACATGTCAGACTTGATTCAATTATTAATACATGTGACAGAATTTAGATTAAATGTCAAGTTAAAAATGATGAAATGGAAGATCTTTCCACTTTAAACATTAATTATCAACTTAGAATTCTGAAAGATCATGTCTTAGAAATAACTAAAAATACCAATCAGTTTGCCACACATTTTGCAAAAAGTGACAGTGAAAGGCAGGAATTAAAGAATGAAATCATTGTAAATGTAGAACAAATTCATAAGAATTATGAACCACATATGCCAAGACATTCTCCACCGTTGACTGAAGAAAAACTCTCTGTTAAAGGAAGTTTGACCCCATTCTTAGGAGATAATGATATCTCTGCAAAAGATGTTCCCAAATTGGAAAAATGGCCAACATTCTCTGGTGAAGGTGAATACAATCATATTGATTTCATCAAAAGAATTGATATTTTGAAGGAATACTTTCATATACCTGATGAAATTATAGTGGGAAACTTACACTGTCTGTTTACCAAAACTACAAAGAAATGGTATTACAACATGAGACCAGATCATGGAAAACATGATTGGTCTTGGTGGAAATCTGAAGTGATTACCAAATGGGCCAATAATTCTTGGAGGTTTGAAATGGAAAATAATTTTGAAAGTGCAACTTTTAACTCAGAAAAGGATAAACCACTTACTTGGTTCTTCAAGCAAAAAGATAGATTATCTGCTTTACACCCAGATATGTCTGACACTATGATTGATATGAAAATATTAAGAAAATGTGCAGGAGAACTGGAACATGCTATCAAGTCCAGATGTGTAGAACCCTGTTCAAAAGAGGCCTGTATTAATGCAATGGAAGATATCATTACTAGTACAAGAATTGGTAAAACTTGGACTAAAATTCCTGTGGAGTCCAAAATGGTCCCAAAGATTTCCAAAGAAGACAGAAACCTGAAAGACCTGTTTTGAACTTTCAAAAATGTGGAATTACTCAAAATTTAGCAAACACTTGCACCAAAAAGACAAAGATTAATGAAGCTCAAGTCATTGAAGAAGTTTAGTGTACTGTATAGAAAGAGGAATCTGATCTAGAATCTGCAGTCTCTGAGGATACACCAGTAGAGGACCATCCCATGGAAAACATAACAGCTTTCTTTAAGGTCACAGAAGTCCATACTCACTGACCACAGTACAGTGAGTATTGTCACAACCTGATCAATACCCAAGATGCCAGAATGTGTAAAACAAAACCTGCTAGAGGTAAAGGGTACACTTCTGGAGAATATTGTATCACATCAATCCTGATGAATGATATTAAAGACAAAGTAAATTTGGATACAGGGGAATTCTGTACCTGTGTGGGAAACAATTATCTTCAAACCATACTCCCTGGATTGAAGAATCATCCATTTCCAATAGTGGGTGTAAAATTTGGTAGCCACAGTAGTAATATGTACACTTTAGGTATATTGGACACTAATCTTTTATTTCCACAGCCAGAAGGAAGCATTAGAATGAAGACTGAGATTGTAGTAATGGAAAATTGCACATCTCAGCACATTATTCGTGGAAATGATTACTTGAATATTTATGGTATTGACATCAATAACCATAAGGGTATATATTTCAAAATTGGAGAAAACAAAAGACAAACATTTTCTTTTTCCAATATGACAAAACAAATATCACTGGTATCTTCTAAAAAAGATAATTATAAGGAAGAATTTGTGGACAATCAACTTGTTGAAGCACAAATCAATCCATCATTGTCACCAAAGATGCAACACGAACTTATTGATGTGTTATACACATATAATAATGCATTTGCCTCTGATAATGAACCATTAGATGCTATAAAATGACATTAACTTGATATTACTCAACACCTGCTATTAATGCTTTTCATAATGATAAATAAAGGATAGTTTCAGATCTTAGAGCATTGAATACCTACAAAGTTCCATATAGGTATCCAATTCCTAAAATTGAAGAAACCTTGACCCAATTTTCTAAAGCCAAGTATAAAACATCAATGGATGCATTAAAAGGCTTTAACCAAAATGTTTTGACGCCTAAAGCTAAGAAATCACTTAGAATTATCACTTACTGTGGTATTTATGAGTATCTTAGAATGCCATTTGGTATTAAACATTCTCCATCTCATTATCAAAGAATGGTGAATACCATCTTCCCCACAGAGTTATCTGAAGGATGGCTTATCATTTATATTGATGATATCATCATATGTTCTGATTCATGGTCTTTGAACCTTGAAAGACTTGCAAGAGTACTTTACAAAGCTTCAGAAGTGAATATGAAAACTCCACTGTATAAATGCAATTTTGGGATTGAAGAGCTCAAAGCTTTAGGACATATTGTTTCTGGTTTAAGCTTGGGTATTGACAAAAATAAAGTAGCAGCAGTGTTACTTAAGCCAATACCCCAGAATAAGAAAGAAATGATGTCTTTTCTAGGGTTTGCTAGTTATTATAGGAAACACTTGAAAGACTTTGCAACACTAGCCCAGTCATTTTATAGAATCTGTGATCAACAGACAGTATTTGAGATGACACAGGAGAGAATTAAAGCTTATGAGGAGATAAGGAAAGCTCTTACAGAAGCACCTTTACTGCTCATGCCTGACTGGAATATACCTTTTAATTTGTACATTGATGCAGTGGAGATGGATCAGGGCAGCCCTACATCAAGTCCAAATTAGTGATGAAAAACCTACAGGGAGACCAGTTTGTTACATCTCAACACAAATCAAACCAACAGAAGCCAGATATGGTGCAAGCCAAATGGAGTGCTTATGTTTGGCATGGGCACTTGAGAAATTGCACTATTACCTTGATGGAAGTGTTTTTGAAGTTATAACTGACTGTAATGCTGTGAAATCACTTCTTAACATGAAAAATCCCAACAGACACATGTTGAGATGGCGAATAGCCATTCAAGAATATAGAGGAAGCATGACTATAGTTCATAAATCAGGAAAAATTGAAAAGAATTCTGATAGAGTTAGCAGGTGGGCATTAGAAAATACTCCTGATAATCCAGCTTATGTACCTTTGGAAGCAGAACCACAAATTCCAATTGAAGGAATTAACATAACTGATATTGGGACAGAATTCTTTGAAGAAGTCAGACAATCTTACAAGCAAGACAAGAACTTCCATATCTTGACTTCCTTATTAGATAAAGACTGAAAAAATACATCTTTAGTCAATGAACTGGATGAAGTTTGGAACAATTCCTATGCTGAAGGAAGATTTCAATTTTTTGATGGGATTATTTACCACAGAACCAAACATTGTTGTGTAGTGACATTGTGTAGCAGATTGCTTATCAATACCATTCTTCATGAATGCCATGATAGTATCTACTATGGACACCTGTCAGAGCACAGAACACTTAAAAAAGTGAATAACTGTGCATGGTGGCCATCTTGGAGAAAAGAGACCATTGAATATTGCCATACCTGTGACAGATGTCAAAAAGCAAACAGGATTACAGGCAAGAAATTTGTACTTATGATCCATATTCAAGAAACAAAATCTGCTCGAGACGTTTTTCACATGGATTGGGTCACAGCACTTCCTCCAAGTGGTGCCAAGAGTTATAATGCTTGTTTAGTAATTGTAGACAGATATAGCAAGACTCCCATATTCTTACCACGTCATAAAGATGATAATGATATGGATACAGCTCTTCTTCTATGGAGTAGAGTTATTTCTCATACAGGATTATTTAAGAATATAATAAGTGGCAGAGATCCCAAGTTCACATCTTCACTTTGGACCAATCTTCATAGATTGTTTGGGCCTAAGTTATAAGTCTCTACAGCATATCACCCTCAAACAGATGGGCTAACAGAGAGAATGATTCAAACTTTAGAAGACAAGACAAGGAGAAAACTTTAACTGTACCACCAGTGGAACAGAGTGAAGACAGAAAGAAAAAGAAAGTAATTAAAGAAAGGAGACTTAGGGGTAAAAATCAAAGAGAATATCTTGGCAGATATAGAGATCCAGTACATGAAGATGAATGGCTGGCAGAATAAGAAATACCTGGCTCAGATAAACTCTTAAGAAGATTTAGATATGAAAGAAGGCCACAAGCCTGAATATGTCTATAAATGTTCTTTTAATTACTTGATCAGAGTAATGGAAAGAGGTTGGAAAGTGGACATTAACCCCCTTTGGGGTCTGTTTCTTTATACCACTGAGAAAATTGTAGTACAATTTATTTTTTGATGGGAGGAAATGTGAGCTTTGAGGTATATTTTAATACCCAAATAGGCCGCAATTATCTTAAAAAGAAATTCTGAACTATGCATAACCAATAAGGCATGCATATATTCAAAATTAATCATTTTTGATTTCAGGAAAGATTAATAACTTTTTATTGAGTAAGTAAGTCCATGGATTGATGGCCAGGTTTGGATTCTACACAAACATTTTCCTAGGGTAGCTCCATAGGTTGAATGAGATCAAATCATCTCTTTGAGGTGGTAATATGGAAAATAATTCAATACCACATAAAAGATCCTTAAAAACATTTGTTTTTCTCTATTTTATGCCAAATTAATGGGAATGTGAGAAATCCCATGTTACATATACACTACAAATAGTGTTATGCATGTTTTGGCCACCTAATATTATGGTATTTGTACATGAACGTTTGGTACACAAATAGTGGATATCTCACTTTAAGCTTAAAATTCTATTTTGATGTAAAAAATAGGCAAGGGGGACAAAAGACATCAAAGAGAGCCAGGGTACCCAGCTTCTGAGGCCTCTGAGGCATGGAGAGATCCAAAGCTTGGATCCATGGCTGATCCTGGCCCAATTAGTAAACCAAAACATTTTTGGAACTTGGTTACCATGTTAAAACTTCAGTAAATCATTAGAAAATAGCAAATAACCTGCTATTTTGACATGCCAAGGAGGTAAAAAAAACTTGGACTCCTGTAACCATGTCAATTATTAACCACTTACCATGGATAAAACCAAAAAGAGTGATTACTACCCTTTTTGGACTAGTATCCATTGATTTGCCTCATAGCAACCAGCCATATACTGCTATTTGCAATTCTACATAGAAATGAGGTAAAAAATTCAAAAATTCATTCAAAATACAATTCTTAATTAATATTTCTAAAACTTTCAGGACCAGCCAGCAACTGTATAATTCATATAAAAACTAAAAATAATTATACTTTTCTATGTAAAATTCAAAGTTTTACTTACAGTCCATTTTTGATGATTCCATCTGAAACACAGAATCTTTGAAAATTTACAGAAAATACATTCTGTGATGAAATTTCCAATAACATTGATAACTTTGAGAAATAAGTGATCATTTTGGAATAAAAGAATATTTACAGTTGTTCCTCCTTTTATTCTTAACCATAAATGGGTTGGTAGTCATGTAAAAGCCTGAATTAAGTAATTATGATAATATTATGTGATGACAGATGATGAAATCAATAATCCAGAAAGTTTTATTGTTTTCTCACTCACTGGTTTTTCAGTTTGCTCCATGGCATGCCTCTGTGAGCTTTCTTAGACTTAAAAGAGGCCTCCTCTTTCTGTTTTTTCCAAATCAACACATTTTTATATTATATCTTTATTACCAAACAAGTAAGTATTAGTTGAAAATATTTCTTGAGTGTTTTATTCTTTCAGAAATCAATAAGAATGACGTAAAATCGTAGAAATAAACTATATCTTGTTTTAATACTGCTATAAATCAATTTTGATCCATTAAATCCACAGTTCTATATCAAATCTCTCTACCCTTATCTTCTAAAAGGTTCATTGGATTAATGGTGAATGATTTATATTTATTTTCAAACTGTCTCTCTGGTAATAGTTTTATTCAAGAATTTTCTTTAAAATTATTCTTGTAAAAGATAATTATATATGAATATAATTTTATTATTTTAATAAAGAAGTTATTATTATTCAATTCTTCTTGTAATTTATTCTTGAAGACAATTACTGCTTACTGTTATAATTACTAGTAGTGTATAACACATAAAAGAAATAATTCTTTCATTATTTAATTGTGGCTATAATAATTTTTATCATCATATTTCATAAAAACATTCATAGTACTGTTGATCAATAGTAATATTATTAACTGTTTCATAGACACATCTTACATCTTTCTTCTTCTCATAAAGGCTGTTTTATTCCTTGCAAATATTTTTTTGGGTGTGTTGTCAACTTATGAATATTAACTAATCCTATAAAATTTTCAGTTTGAATTATTGTATTAAATAAATAATAGAATTAATGTGAGCCTGCAAGCATGGAAAGTCTTAAATGATACACAACCTCCAATAACTTTCATTAAATTCTCTTTGAATTATTTCACTTTTCTGTTCATCTTTTCACCAAGTCAAATCTTCAAGCCTTTTAGTTATAGAAATATTGTTTCTATAGAACCATTCTACTTTGTTGATATAGTGACTTTGATTCTATAGCAACCATATATATTATTTACATATATTTCTACTCTAACAATACCCTTTATGATAAAAAGTGTATTAGTCTAATTTTGTTTTATTGTTACTTTGTACCTAAAGCATATAAAGAGGAGAATTCTGCTCCAGAATGATTCCTCAGAAGTCTTAGAGATATATGTTTTTACAAATAAATTAATAAACTTTTGTTGTTATTAGACATCTCAAATATAAGTAATTACAAATTACTTTTGGAATTTTTCATGTTGGTGATGCCCATTCCACCAATCAAATACCGTTCTAATAGTGATGTCTCTATTAATTTAACCTGATAGTTTTCCACTAACTATTGATTTTATTAAGATTACTAATCCAATAATTAGACTTGAAGCCACGTTAGAGGCCCCAGGCTAACAAGTAAGCTTTCTCCCAATCCCCTGTATTTTTTATCAAGTATTAATTTTTTTATATATAATTTTGTGGTAAGAATTATCTCTGCAAAGTCTGTTTGATTTTTTCGTTGAGAAATAATAATATTAACATTTATGAGTTGTGGAATTCTTTTCTTAACTGCATATCATTGGCTCATCAAGAGATTTTAGATTTCTTATCATTATGACTGTCGCTGTTTATAATAATAACAGAATAATGAGAATTTATCATAATTTTAAAGAGATTTATTGTCATGAAATTATTTGATAATTGACTCTTCTTTTTTTATGATCATTTTTATCATTTTATTAATTTGTCATTAGAAGACTTAATTATATTCTATTTTCCACTTAGGAGAGTCATAGTACTCTTTATTTGGACGAATATCATCAAGGGTTTAATAGAAAAATCTTACACAATTACTGATAACCTTAATCCCAAAAGGAAGGAGCTTATCAACATGATTTGTGGGGGGATTCCCCAGTAAAATCCTCATTTCTTCCCAAATTCTTTTGTGTACATAATAAGTAATATTAAATTTGATTGCAATTTATTTTCATCATGGATATGCTTTTTTTTATGATTGAAAAAAATGTTTTATTAAGCAACATTTGAAAACCCCACTTGAATTAATATCCTCTTCTCCCCAATGCTTTGTTGATTCAATAGGCTGAGCAGTCTTTGAATTCTAAAAGATTTTAGATTGGGATTTTGAGAGCTTAAGGATGAGCCAAAATAAAATATCTAAGAATTTCATCAGCTTGTAAAAACTAGAAGTATTCAAATCAAAATTATGCTCAAATTTTGGCTGAACTGGTGGATATTGTTTCTTTTTAGGTTCCAATAATTCTAGTTCATTACCAAATTTATCACTACTGACCATAGCAGATGGTTCAATTCCCCTCTCTGGGTCAAAGTTGAAGTTCAAACTAATCATGTGTACATTCTTGCGTCTGTTTAAATTGATTGAAAAACATGATGAAGAGTTTTTGAGAAAAAGTATTAGATCCATCTGATCCCCAACGTGAGGGTCAATTATGGAAGAAGATAACAAAATTTCAAGATTTTACATTCTTTTTCTTGTATAATTGTTTTCAGAAGCCCAGTGGTTTCAGTAAATCAAGCTCAACATATTATTAATTTATTCTTTTTAACGCAATCTCAAAATTGCACAAATTTGGTAAGGTTAAGGCCTTAACTGAAGTCAATAATTATTGCATATTGTGGTGTGATAAGCATTTGAAAACCACAAGCCCAGAAAGTGAAAGTTCCTGAAAATTTAGAGGCCCAAAATCTTGCATTATTACTTATTGCAATGATGGTGCATATGCAAAGCTGGTTTGGATGAATAATTCTGCCAAGATTCATGCTTGTATATTATTTAATATATTTCCAATTCCATCCCATCTCTGCTAGAAATTCAATAAGATTGACTAGTGAGAAGCCTAGCAAAGTCTTTTTTATTCCCTTTGACCCCATGAGGGAGAAAATAAGAGAAGTCCTCCATGTAAATAATATGAAGCTGAATGGTCTTTCTTTTGAAATCAAACAATAAAACCAGTATTTTGTTTTAATATGTGGATGTCATGGTCCAAGTACTAACTACACCAACTTGAATATCCCTGATGGAATTCTTTTCCAACTAGACTCCCAAAACCTTTGGGGGAATGTCCATGGGAAACATTTATGGAAGAATGTCACTCATATCCGTATTTTTCTTTATTCCAGGCAATGGAACAAAAATGGGAAGTGCATGACTCAGATTATAAGTACTATCATGGATTGGTGGAATAGAGTTTTAAGGCCCTGAAAAGTTCTAACAGACAGTTAAATTACAAAAATAATTACCCAGGAAGATACTTTTATCAATTTTAAAAAGAGTGTAAGTGTGAAGATTGCTTTTTTGACACCGTAATAGAAGCTGCTTATACATGGAATATCTACCAGACACACTCATATTTTGTTTGAATAAATATAAAAAAGCTATAAATGTCAGCCTGTGACTCAAAACCAGAGTACAAGCATGACAGCCAAAATACCATAAACCGATGGTATAGCCAAGATACCACAAAAACATGGAGCTGAGCCAAATTAGCTCAAAAGGTATCAAATGAAAGGGGAAACTCACCCCTTTCCAAATATACAATTTCCATCATCATAGGACAAATAATAAGAAAGTTATTCCTGCTCAAAGTTCTTGCTGAGCATAAACCTTAATTTTCACCTCTAATCTGAGATACAGAGTAAGAGGCTTAACGCCATCAAATGGTTATGTAGAATTAATCTCTAATTAAGGGATATCCAATGGTACCAGCCAAACTGAGCTAGCACCAGTATTACAGAAGTTATGGTCAAATTCAGGCTAAATAAGGGTGAACAAAATATTCACCTCTCATCTAACTCCTACAGTTTTAGTGTGAGATACCTAAAGTGGGGTCCTTTTGGAAAGGTCACAATCAGGGATATCTGATGGTGTGATCCATTTCCTCATATCTCAACTAGAACAAAAGCTTTGGGGAAAACAAGCCCAATACAGCTTTTGCCTAAAACACACATATGTACAAAATATCTTGTACATGGGTCAACTTTGCCATATTTAATGATAACCATAATAAATAAGGTACCATTGTGTAGAATGCATACAGGGTTACACATTGAACCTGTTTTGAGGTTGATATCTCAAGAACTGACAAATGTATGGCTGTTTTAAGGTCAAATTCCCACATTCTTGCCAATACAGCCTTACCATGGGGTAATACCCCATAACCATGATTATGAGGTGTCAAACAGGCTAAGAAGCATGTTTATACTTCAAAACCTCATAATTCAGTCAATACTGGGGTCCCATACAGTTTCTGTACAGCATTCTACGCGTCATACACATCAGAAGAAGGCTATGTGGTCCCCAGATGAAAATTCTCACCCTTTATTGGTGAAAACTGCCCAGATGTGGTTTCAAAACCACATATGATCCGTATACAGGATATACAGGCCTTTTCAAACTACAAGCCTGTCTCAGAGAGTGAAAAAATCTTCACTTCCTCTACGTGGAAAGGTCTAGCAGCCTTTCCACCCCATTTCAGCATAAAATGAGGGCTTTTCACAGCCAGAAACGCTTTCCACATCCTGCTCTTAAATTACTACATAGTGAAACTGTCAAAAACAGTTATACCCTTGAAAACAAACATGTCTAATTCTAATATTAATTATTGTCATCCAACAGGTAAAGCTGCAACCAGGGCTTTCAACAGCACTCACCACCACTATTTTATAATATTAAAGCCCTTTAAATCTTATTATAAAATCCTTATTATCAATCAATATCTTTATTCTTAATCTTTTATCATGTGTCACAGTGACAGTTAAGAGTGTAAATAGCCTAATGACTACTTCTACATAGACTCAACCTGACATTTTGGGGGCCTGGCCGTGTTTTAACCTTTTTTGGACCTTAAAAGTGAGTTTTTTAACTTATTTTCTCTATTTCTGACATTTTGTTTTATGTTTTCAGGCATAATTTTTTCTTAATATATATATATTATATATTTCTTTATACTCATATTAAAAAGAGTACCTGTCACATGGCTAATAGCCACAGGACCTTTATTTTTGGCGTGTTTTGCATATAAAAATGCTTTAAACCATTAATACAGTCATTTTTTAATTAAATAAAGACACCTCTTACTGTAAAACCAACAGTTTAGGAATGGTTGGGAATATCGTTAATTCAATTACAATTTTACATACCACTTTTTATCAGTTTATTATTGCTACTTACAAGTTATTCTGTGAGATATTGGTATACAAACAGTATACCAAATATCTGTAAGCTGTTTTTTTGACGTGAAATTGTTAATTCAATTACACTGTCATTATACAAGGGCATATTGTAGTAATTTACAAGCCCAGAGGCCATTCTTAGACATGCAAACAGCATTTTAAGAAGTCTTAGCTGACATTAAGCCCTCTTTTCCTGTTTGATTCAGTGGAAGATAACTTCATACCACTTGAAACCCAGTCAAAGGCCAACATACCAGTGACACCCTCAGAAGCAGAGGGAAGCAAGGGCAAAGGAAAGAGGCACAGTGAAGGCCTGATAACAGCAAAGAAGTGGACACCCATTGCCACACAGAAGAGTAGAAAACCACAAAATTCTGCTTCAATACAAGATAAACCAACCTTGATAGCTTTTACAGGGAAAATTCCTATAATTAACCCAGTTGTAACCTCTAAAGGTAAATTGCCCAAATCAGCAGACAAAAAATCTGTACAAGGCCCAGTCACAGGTAAATACCCTAAGAACATAAAGTTTTTGACTGCTTTCATACACTTACATGTCAACTGTATAGCTAAGAGACCTTGGCTTCCAAACACAGTGGTGGATACCAAAACAATGAGGGAGATATTATAAACCTTAGCATTCACACTAAATTTCAACAGGAACCTCAAACCAGAGGACTGGAAAGACATGGATCAAGTTCTTCAGCTCCACCAACTCCTCAAAGATTTATTTCAATAGAGCATGGACAACAAGAGGTTCAACCTGGCATCTCACTGGGCAGAACTTGAAGCAAGTTACCAGAATATCTGTCTCAAAGAGATAGACTTCAAGTACCTTATGGTATTCACCAAAAGTTGGAATCCTACCACGCAGTTCGGACTCCTGGAGGCGAGGGCAACCAGGATAAGGGAGAATCAAGCCACTATCCAAGTTATAGAAGAACAACTGACCCAGACAGGGCATACTTAGATTCCTTCAGGCTCACAAGGAGCAGGCCAAATAAGCTCTCCAGTGGCTTCACACCATTCAGAAACCAACAGATCAGTGGCCAAGGTTCACCATTCTTCACAATTCCAGGAACTTTCCAGGAGAAGACAAGGAAAGATGGGCAAAAACAAGACCTCCTTCAACCAGAGGAAGAGAGGGTCAGACCCCATGATCCAGAAGCTGTTGGATTTGGTGAAAGAAGTGCACAAGAACCAGAAGTAGTTTTAAATAACTCTATAATAAGTAGTCTGCTTAATAGAAATATTACCCCCACTCATATTGAACATAATGCTGTCTCACCTGAGAGTAACTTAAACAGTGATGTACTGTGGTTACAAAATGTCCCAATGTGCTGAGCAAACTGGAAAGCGGTTTGCAGAACTTTAAGAAAGCCATGAGACGATGAAAAAATTAACAGCCTCCATGGATAAAATTGTTAAAGCTCTTCAAGAAGGACATGCTCAATTGAGCAAAGTTTCTGAAGAAACTAACAAAAGACTGAATCTAGTCTTTGGAGGAAAACACCACACCAAAAGGGACAGGGATTGTCTTGATCAAGACATAAACAAACTGTTTAATGTCTACCATAGCATGAAGCCCCAACCACAAGGCCATGTTATGGATGATCCATATCACCAAGATGACATCAAACCAGATGCCATGTTGATGAATAAGGCAAGATCTCCATTACAATATCAGGATGGAGATAATATGTCTTATTCAGAGAAGGAAGCCTTGAAACAACTTCCTGAGGCCTCAAGCTGGCCCAAATTCTCTGGAACAGGAGAATATGATCACATGGAACTCATAGATTATATTGATGGACTCTTCATTGATATACCAAGCATACCAGATTACTGGATTACTGCTAGACTAAATACAGCATCTACAGGTCGTGCTAGTATATGGTACACAGAAATGAAAGACATCCATGGCAGAAGAAACTGGCCATGGTGGAAGAGTCAAATCATCCAAAAGTACAGTAATGGTACTTGGATATTCCAAAAGACCATGTCATTTGACAATGACAAATACTCTGTGGACAAAGATCCATATGAGTGGTGTCTTGAACAGTCTAAAAGGCTTAAAGCTCTTGATCCTCAGATGAAAATCCAAATGAGGAATCAAAAGCTTCTGACACAACTACCAGCACAACTAGAGCATGCAGCAAAATGCAGATTCAACCAAAAATTTACTCTAGATGACATTGCTAATACCTTACAAGACATAAGGAAAAGAAAAAACATAGGGAAATTCACCCCATACAAGAGCAGTGGTTTCAAAGAGAAACAACCTTTCAGGGTAGAGCTTGAAGACAAACCCAAAGAAAGGGTGGCAGAAGTGGCAAAGAAGAAGAATTCTTGTCACAATTATGGTTCAACAGACCACTATTCCAACAACTGTCCAAATGCAAAGAAAAACGTCTATGCCATTGAGAAAGTCCCAGAGGAGGAATCCCCAGCTGAGGATTCTGAATCAGACTCCATGGGTGAGGCAAACAGAGAACCATCTGATGATGACCAAGACCCAATAGTATAATTTTTAATGGAATACCAAGAGGAAACCCCACTAGAATTCAGCACATACAGTTCGGAGCAGGGATTCCACAGGACACTGACAACAAAAACTTGTACAAACATTCACAAGATGCACAAACATTCCTGGTCACACCAACCAGAGGAATGGCATATATATAGATGTAAAAGCCACAGAAATTACTGTCTGTATTGACAATCCTCAACATCCACTGATCATTGATAGTGGGGCACAATGCTGCATAGCGGCCAGAAACTATATGGATAACCCTTTCCCAAATTGGGAAAAACAGCTATTTCCCACCAAGGCAAGAAACCTTAAAAGTGCTTCAGGGAAGATGACTTCTATTGGGACAATGATCAAAGAGATAATTATACCCCACAGGAAGGGTAATATCAGACTCAACCCAGAGTTTGTAGTGCTTGATGATGCCCACATTCAAGGCTTCTTACTCTGAACAGACTACCAAAGGATGTATGGCATAGATATTTACAATAGTAAAAACAGGCACATTACCATAGGTGCAAACAAGGAGAAGATATTTTCACTTGATATATAACAAATCTCTACCCATGCCCCACTGTAGGAGTTACTGAATGAATTAAGGAAGGCCAGTTTGCACTACCCTCACCAGTAAACAAAAACTAAGTTTACTAAAGCTTCTGAGGAAGAATAGACCACCATTTACCATTTGTGAAGAACCACTAGGCAAGATTAAAGGCCATGATATAGAACTATATCTGGATGTGGAAAGACCTTATCCACCCATGCTCAGGAGACCTCCTAACCCTGAAATTATGGAAACCAGGAAAGAAATTGAAAAACATATCAATGAACTCATGGACATGGATGTCATCAGGAAGATTGGACATAATGAAATAGTGTAAATAACCACTCCTGTTCTAATCACCTGGAACAATGGCAAGTCTAGAATGTGTGGAGACTTCAGAGCTCTGAACAACTACACAAAAGCAGACAAGTACACTATACCTAGGATATCTCATGCCTTGGAAAAACTGGCAAAAGCCAAATACATAACCAAAATTGATTGTATTAAAGGTTTCCAAGAGAATGGAGTTAAACCAAACTCCATGAAATTTCTCAGAATAATATGCCATATGGGCATATATGAGTATACCAGGATGCCATTTGGCATCAAAAATGCACCAGACCACTTTCAAAGGATGATGGACAAAATATTTAAAGAAGAAATATTGGAAGGGTGGATGGTGGTATTTATTGATGATATCATTATCCTCAGAGACATGGGAAGACCATGTACAAGACATAGACAGAGTCCTAAGTAAATTTACACCCATCAATCTGAAAATTTTACTGAAAAAGTGTAATTCTGGCCAACAAGAGCTACTGGCTTTAGGACATAAAGTCTCAGTTCTTAGTCTGGCAATTGAGCAGAATAAAGTAGCAGAAGTACTTCAAAAGCCAGTACCAAAGAGAATCAAAGAGATGCAATCTTTCCTTGAGTTTGCTAGCTACTATAGAAACCACATCAAGAATTTTTCCCACATAACTAGTAGTCTATACAAGCTATGTTCAAAAGATGTAGTTTTTGAGATTACCAAGGAAAGGAGGGATGCATATGACAGGATCAAACATGAACTCACAAATGCACCTGTGCTCATCTTTCCTGACTTTGAACTACCATTCAAGTTATACATGGATGCAGCATGTAGCCAAGGCTTAGGAGCAGCCCTTGACCAAAAACAAATTGTAGATGGTGAACCAAGAGAGGGAGTAATATGTTAAATCTCTAGGCAACTGAAAGATTCAGAAGCCAGGTATGGGGCAACCCAGACTGATTGTCTATTTCTAGTCTGGGCTCTGGAAAAACTCCATTATTATCTGGGGGGGCAGTATTTGAAGTATACACAGACTGCACAGCCTTGAAGTCTTTACTGAACATGAAGACTACAAATAGACACATGCTGAGATAGCAAATAGCAATCCAGGAGTATAGAGGAAATATGACCATCATATACAAAGAAGGTAAAAGTCATACCAATGCAGATGGCCTTAGCAGATGGCCACTGGATAATGTCAGGAGAAATCCAGCTTATAACCCTGAAGTTGCAGCCAAGATCCCTATTGATTTCATGAAAATAGATAGGAGGAAGAACTTCAGATTCTCTGAATGCGCACCAGGAAGTGGTACCTTTGACAGTGGGAACACTGATTCAGAAGGAACAGAAACTCCCATACTGGGAATAAGTTCCTCAGAACTGCACAATGAGTTTTTCAGTGCAGTACTGAACTTGTATGCCAAACACAAACAGTGTGGCACATGACTACAACTCCTTCAACAAAAATACAGGAGCCCAGAACTGGAATCCCAGCTGGAAGAACCCTGGTTGAGGGCCTATAAGGATAACAAGTTCTTACTTGTAGATGGCCTGATTTACCACAGAGAGAAGCACACAAGTGCACTCACAGTGGTAGACAGAGACCACATCTCCCTGATCCTGCAGGAATGCCATGACTGCCCCTATATGGGACACATGAGTGAGGACAAGACCAAATAGAGGGCAGCAAGCACAGCTTGGTGGCCCAAGTGGGAACAAGAGTTGAGTGAATACATCAACACTTGTGAAAGATGCCAAAAGGCAGATAGGAGACATGGGAAAAAGTATGGGTTACTTCAACATATAGAGGAACCCAAACACCCATGGGAAACCATCAATATGGACTGGGTCACAGGACTTGTCCCAGGAGGCAAAGAAAACTACAATGCCTCCTTAAATATAGTTGATAGGTTCAGAAATAGTATTAGTTGTCTACCATGCCATAAAGAGGACACAGCCTTGGACACTGCTCTGTTATTCTGGAATAACATCATATCTACCTGTGGAGTCCCTAAAAGCATCATGAGTGATAGGGGCCCAAAATTCACATCTGAATTTTGGACCAACTTGTATGACATTACTGGCACCAAGCTTGCATTTTCCACAGCTTACCATCCACAAACAGATGGCCTAGCTGAGAGGATGATCCAGAGAATGGAGGACATCCTTAGAAGTTTCTGTGCCTATGGCATGGAATACAAGGACCATGAGGGATATACCCATCACTGGGTTACCCTTCTACCAGCTGTCCAACTGGCTTATAATACAAGTCAGCACTCTACCACAGGAAAAACACCTGCACTGGTAGAGAAAGGGTGGAATCCCCTGTTGCCTGTGGATCACTTGAAGAAGAATTTTCTGACCATCCACCCCACAGCTAAGGACATTCATGAAATGTGGAAGAAGGCTTGTGACACAGCTGCCAAATGCATAGCTGAGGCAAAAGAATATAATAAGCAGAGGTGGAACAAGACACACATGGAACCTGACTTTAAGGAAGGGGACCAGGTGCTAGTGTTTACACTAAACTTTAATAATCTTAAAGGACACAAGAAGATTAGATACTCCTTTGTAGGGACCTTCACTATCATTAGGTTGATAGGAAAGAATGCAGTGGAAGTCAAACTTACAGAGGAATTTTCCAGGAAGCACCCAGTCTTCCCAGTAAGTTTGGTCAAAGCATACTTCCAAACAGAGGAGGATAAATTCCCCTCCAGGAAGAAGAACCCCACACTACCTGACATAGTGGAAGTGGAGGACTCCCAAGGACCTGTGAGTAAGATCATCAGGGCCAAGAAGATCAGACTTAATGGAAAGGATCAAAGACAATACTTAGTCAGATTCAAGCACCACACAGCTGATAAAGACAAATGGTTGGCAGAAGATGCCATACCAGATGGGAACCTTCATTTAAGGAGATTCAGAGCCTCTAGGAGTACTGAAAAGTCTCATCAATGATGAGCCTCTTTTAGAGGGAGGGTATGTCAGCCTGTGACTCAAAAGCAGAGCACAAGCATGACAGCCAAAATACCATAAACCAATGGTATAGCCAAGATACCACCAAAAAATGGAACTGTGCCAAATTAGCTCAAAAGGTATCAAACGAAAGGGGAAACTCATCCTTTTCCAAATATACAAGTCCCATCATCATAGGACAAAAAATAACAAAGCTATTCCTTCTCAAAGTTGTTGCTGAGCATAAATCTTAATTTTCACCTCTCATTTGAAATACAGATTAAGAGGCTTAACCTCATCAAATGGGTATGCTAAATGAAGCTCTAAGTCAGGGCTATCCAATGGTACCAGCAAAACTGAGCTAACACCAGTATTACAGAAGTTATGGTCAAATTCAGGCCAAATAAGGGTGAACAAAACATTCACCCCTCATCTAACTTCTAACGTTTTAGTGTGATATACCTGGAGTGGGGTCTTTTTTGCAAAAGCACAATTTGATAGGAAAGAATGCAGTGGAAGTCAAACTTACAGAGGAATTTTCCAGGAAGCACCCAGTCTTTCCAGTAAGCTTAGTCAAACCATACTTCCAAACAGAGGAGGACAAATTCCCCTCCAGGAGGAGGAACCCCATACCACCAGAGATAGTGGAAGTGGAGGATTCCCCTGAACCTGTGAGTAAAATAATAAGAGAGAGGAAGATCAGACTTAATGGGAAGGATCAAAGACAATACTTAGTCAGATTCAAGAATCAAACAGCTGATAAGGACAAATGGTTGGAAGAAGATGCCATACCAGATGGGAACCTTCATTTAAGGAGATTCAGACCCTCTGGAAGTACTGAACGGTCTCATCAATGATGAGCCCATTTTGAAGGGAGGGTATGTAAGCCTGTGACTCAAAACCAGAGCACAAGCATGACAGCCAAAATAACATACACCAATGATATAGCCAAGATACCACCAAAAAATGGAACTGAGCCAAATTAGCTCAAAAGGTATCAAAAGCAAGGGGAAACTCATCCTTTTCCAAATATACAAGTCCCATCATCATAGGACAAAGAATAACAAAGTTGTTGCTGAGCATAAATCTTAATTTTCACCTCATTTTAATTACAGATTAAGAGGCTTAACCCCATCAAATTGGTATTCTAAATGAAGCTCTAAGTCAGGGCTATCCAATGGTACCAGCCAAACTGAGCTAGAACCAGTATTACAGAAGTTATGGTCAAATTCAGGCCAAATAAGGGTGAACAAAACATTCACCCCTCATCTAACTTCTAAAGTTTTAGTGTGAGATACCTGAAGTGAGGTCTTTTATGCAAAAGCACAATCAGGGCTCTCTGATGGTGTCATTCATTTCCTCATATATCACCTAGAACAAAGGTTATTGGGCAAACAAGACCAATACACCTTTTGCCTAAAACACACATATGTGCAAAATATCTTGTACATGGGATAACTTTGCCATATGTAATGATAACCATATCAAATAAGGTACCATTGTGTAGAACCCATACAGGGCTACACACTGAACCAATTTTGAGGTGGATATCCCAAAACCCAACAAAGGTATAGCAGCTTTAAGGTTAAAATCCCATAGTTTTGCCAACACAGCCTTACCATGGGATAATATCCCATAACCATGATTATGAGGTGTCAAGCTGACAAAGAAGCATGTTTATACTTCAATAACTCATATTTAACTCAATACTGGGGTCCCATACAGGTTCTGTACAGCATTCCACATGTCATACACGTCAGAATCAGGCTGTATGGTCCCCAGATGAAATTTTTCACCCTGCATTGGGAAACACTGCCTACATGTGGTTTCAAAACACATCTGAGAGGATTACAGGGTATACAGGCCTTTTTCAAACCACAATCCTTTCCTTGATAGTAAAAAATCTTCACTTCCTCTACATGAAAAGGTCTATCAGCCTTTTCACCCCATTTCAGGATGAAAGGAGGCCTTTTCCCTGCCAGAAAAGGAATGCCAATCCTGCTATTGAATTCCTACATAGTACAGCTGTCAAAAACAGTTTCACTCTTGGAAATAATCAGGTTATACTTTAAATTTAAGTATTGTAGCTCTTATTATAGTAATCTAACTTGTAAGACTGCAGCCAGGGATTTCAGCAGCGCTCACTATTACTATATCATTATAGTCAAGCCCTTAATATCTTATTTTAAACCCTTGTTACAATAAACAAATCCTTCATTTACCATTTTTACCATGTCACAGTCATAGTTAAACCCTGTAAATACATTTATACACATTTATAATAGACTCAGCCTGACATTTTGGGGGCCTGGCTGTGTTTTTTTTACTTTTTAAACCTTGTAAGTCAGTTTTTCTCTTATCCGCTTGATTATAACAAATTGCTTTATCTTTTTTAGGGTTAATTTTTTAAATAAAAATATACATAATATATATCTTAAATATATTTACAGTTGTATTTGTCATACACCGCCATTTTTTATCTTTTTTAATCAGATTGTTGCATGGTTGATTATAATTTAATCACCACAAGACCCTTCTTTTGGTGTGTTTTACATATAAAAACACTTTAATCCATTAATAAAACCCCTTTTTTAATTAAACAAGGACACCTCTTACTGTAAAACCAACAGTTGAGGCGTGGTTGGGTGTATTGTTAATTCAATTACCCTCTTACATACCACTCTATATCAGATTATACTAGCTAATTAAAAGCTAATCTGTGAGATACTGGTATACAAACAGTGTACCAGATATCTGGAAGCTTTATTTCTGACATGGAATTGTTAATTCAATTACACTATCATTATACAAGTGCATATTGTAGTAACATACAAGCCCAGAGGCCATTCTTAGACAATCAAACAGCATTTTAAGAAGGCTTAACTGACATTAAGCCCTTTTCTCCTGTTTTATTTTAGAGGAAGAAAACTACATCCCACTAGAAACCCAGTCACAGGCTAACACACCAGTGACACCCTCAGAATCAGAGGGCAGCAAGGGAAACGGAAAGAGGTATAGTGAAGGCCTCATTACCGCAAAGCAGTGGACACCCATTGCCACTCAGAGGAATAGAAAGCCAAAAAACTCTGATTCCATACAAGGTAAACCAACCTTAACCACTTGTAAAGGGAAGATTACCATAATTAACCCAGTGGTAACCTCTAAAGGAAAATTTCCAAAATCAGCAGACAACAAATTTGTACAAGGCACAGTCAAAGGTAAATACCCTAAGAAAATAAAGAGTTTGACTGCTTGCAAACACTGATATGTCACCTGTACACCTCATAAACCTAGGCTTCCAAGGGAACCCACCAGAGGACAGAGAAGGCTTGTCCAGAACCAGAAGACCTGGAAGAGGACACCGTGGAAACAGTGGTGGATGGCAAGACAGTGAGGGAAATCATACCCACTCTGCCATTCACTTCCCAATTCAACAGGAACCTCAAACCAGAGGACTGGAAAGATATGGATCAAGTTCTTCAGCTCCACCAACTCCTCAAAGATTTATTTCAATGGAGCATGGACAACAGGTGGTTCAACCTGGAATCCCATTAGGCAGAACTTGAAGCAAGTTTCCAAATGATTTGTCTCAAAGAGATAGACTTCAGAGGCCTCATGGTAATCACCAAAGGTTGGAATCCCACCAGGCAGTTCATACTCCTGGAGGTGAGGGCAAACGGGATAAGGGAGAATCAAGCCACTATCAAAGCTATAGAAGAACAGCTGACCCAGACAGGGCATACTTAGATTACTTCATGCTCACAAGGAGCAGACTAAATCAGCTCTCCAGTGGCCTCAAACCATTCAATCACCAACAAATCAATGGCCAAGAGTCACCATTCTTCACAATACCAGGAATTTTTAAGGAGAAGACAAGGATACAAGGGCAAAAAAAAAGCCACCTTCAACCAGAGGAAGAGAGAGGCAGACCCAATGATCCAGAAGCTGTTGGATTTGGTGAAAGAAGTGCACAAGAACCACAAGGAGTTGTAAATAACTCTAGAATCAGTAGTCCTATTAATAGAAATATTACCCCCACTCAGATTGAACATAATGTTGTCACACCTGAGAGTAACCTAAACAGTGATGCACTGTGGTTACAAATGTCCCAATTTCCTGAGCAAACTCCATGAGAGGATGAAAACATTAACAGCCTCCATGCCAAAATTGTCATACCTCTTGAAGAGGGACATGCACAGTTGAGCAAAGCCTCTGAAGATACCAACAAAGGACTGAATCTAGTCTTTGAAGAACAACACCACAGCCAAAGGGACAGGCATTGTCTGGATCAAGACATCAACAAACTCTTTAATTTCTACCATAACATGAAGCCCCAATCACAAGGCCATGTTATGGATAATCCATATGATCAAGATGACATCAAGCCAGATGCCATGTTGATGAATAAGGCATGATCTCCATCAAAATACCAGGATGGAGATATTATGTCTTATTCAGAGAAGGAAGCCCTGAAACAGATTCCCAAGGCCTCAAGCTGGCCCAAATTCTCTGGAAAAGGAGAATATGATCATATGGAGCTCATAGATCATATTGATGGACTTTTCATTGATGTACCAAGCATTCCATACTACCGGATTACTGCTAGACTTAATACAGAATTCAAAGGACATGCTACTTTATGGTACACAGAAATGAAAGAAATTCATGGTAAAGAAACTGGCCATGGGGGGAGAGTAAAATCATCCAAAAGTACAGCAATGGTACTTGGATATGGCAAAATACCATGTCATACAAAAATGAAAAATACTCTGTGGACAAAGATCCATATGAGTGGTGTCTCACTCATTTCAAAAGACTTAAAGCCATTCATCCTCAAATGAATATTCAGATGAGGAATCACAAACTCCTGACACAAATGCCAGGAGAACTAGAGCATGCAGTGAAATGCAGATGCAACCACAATTGCACTCTATATTAAATTGCACATACCTTACAAGATGTGAGGAAAACAACTAATATAGGGAAATACACCCCATATAAAAGCAGTGTCTTCAAAGAAAAACAAGATTTCAGGGTTGTGAGCCTTAAGGGTATTTTCATATACCCAAAAGACCACAAATAACAAAATAAGATATAAATATAAAAAAATGAATTTATTTATATTTTCAAAATAAAAATTAAAATATAAATACAAATTTATATACAAAGATAAAAATTTAATTATATTTTAAGATAAAAATTACATTAAATTTTAAAATTGTGAAAATGCATTTTTACTTTTAAAAATAAAGTAAAAAGGAATTTTTGATATAATTAATGAAGTTAAAATATTTTTGGTAAAAGGTTACATAAAATATATCATAACTTTTTACTTAATAAATAAACTTAAGAAAATTAATTCACCATTGAATTCCTCATAAAAAAATAAGGTGGGGTCGCCTCTGGGTAAAATTTCTGTAACTAAACTCTAAATAAGCTTAGATTAAGTTTTTAGTATTTTATATACAAAAGTTGAAAATATTCAAAACCTTAATTTAATTCACACCACATGTGGGGTTAACCATCAATTTTCCCGTTAAAATTGAGGTGTTGGGTGTAATTTAGAAGCTATGAGGAATTGAACTGTTTTCAATTGAAATGTCAAAATTCCCGTGTGTATTACACAAGTGAACTGTAATTTACATTAAGTTAAAGAGATCTTTGTAAAATAAGTTTTAACTGGTTTGTAAGAATTTTACACACATTCTCACATGTTTGGAAGGCTCTAGACCAAGTATTGCTATAGTAATGGCTGATTTAAGGGTCTAATATGGTTAAAAATAGGAAAAAATGGCAAAAACCAGCCCTTTTTTGGTCTAAACCAGCATTCAATGATGAAATCCTTTGTGACAGGCATGAGATGTCAAACTTCATGCAAAGGTTCATCACTTTTGGCCTGGAATTGATCCGTCAGTGACTCAATTGATGATGAGGTTTTGATACCCACCATGTCAGCCTGTGACTCAAAACAGAGCACCAGCATGACATCCAACATACCATAAGTAATGGTATGAGGAGTATTGGACAAATATAGCCAATACAAGTAGATTATAAAGATGAAACCTCCTCAAATATAATAAGAAAGGACAAAGATATGCCCTATCAAAGATAAGACCAAATAAGCAAAAACTCTTATTCTAGCCTCTAATCTAACTTATACATATTTCATGAAACCCTAACCAGAATGGTTTTTTTCTTGAAGCTCTAAGGTAGAGCTATCCAATGGTATCATCTATTCATCTGTAGCACTCCTAAATCAGGGGATACCATTATACCACCTTTTTTCACCAACAACCCCTCAAAGGTGTAGGAGGGCTTGTACAAAACTGTACAAAAGTATAACCAAATTAAAGATATAAACAAGAGCTTTAATTTGAGATACATTAGACCTCTGTATCTCTTAAATTGACTGAGGGATCTTGGTTCAAAGGTTTAACAACCAAAAATACAGATATTCTGAAAACAAGAAAGTAAACAAACCCCTGTATCTTTGGCATACACTCATACAACTGTACAGTGTAATATACCAAACTGTAGAGTTAATCAAGCCCTACAAAACTGTATCATCAGAATACAGATATCTTCCAAATTGGAGAAGATATCTGGCATGGAAGTTTTTGAAGCCTCATACTGATGTACAAAATTACATCCAAAAACTTAAAACCCTTATAACTTTTGCTATTTGAAAGAAGGGTAAACATGAAGCATACCAAATTGAAGAGCTCATTAAGCCCTTCAATTCTGTGCTCTTGGTTTCTTGATATCTCCACAACTGACTAAGATATCTTGGTTGGAAGTATTTTGACCAATACTGGTCTGTACCAAACCTGTACCAACCAGTACTGGCTTGATACTTGAAATAATGGTTGTTTAAAGCTTAAACCCGCCAAGAATGACTAATATTAGTCATCCAGACACTCTGGACACGTCACAATGGTGCTGATGTGGCCTGTGAAAAGTTTTTTCACCCTGTATTGATCCAGAATGATCATTTGTGGTCCAAAAACCACAATTCTGACTATGCTGACGTCAGAATTGATGGTACAGAACCACAACCCAGCCTCCAGAGTGAAAATTTTCACTCTTTAGACGTGTGAAGAGCCTACCAGTCTTTCACAGTCCTCAGAGGAGATAAAAGCAGGTCTTTCCTCACTGGAAAAGACTCATCTTATCATGAATTAACATCCTTACGTAGTAAAACTGTCTTATACCAGTAGTACTCTTAGGATTATATTGATATAATTAAAATAATTAATTATTGTAGTGTTTCTTTACAGTCAAAGATATTAGAGCATTGCAACCCAGGTCCTCAATAGACTCATCACCACTGTTACCACATAGCAGTAGGACCTGAAGATTTGATTTATTACTTTTTTGTGTGTCACAGTCATAGTGCTAGCTTGTATTTACTATTTTTAAAGCTACTACATAGACTCACCCTGACATTTTGGGGGCCTGGCCGTTGTTTTAACCTATTCCGGACCTATTTTGGCGATTTTTGGATCATTTTCACTATTTTTGAAGGTTTTTTACTATAAAAGTAAGTACAATTTCGAGTTTTTTTTCATTTTTTAACTAATTTTCATCTCTTATATTATACAAATATAATATATATTTTATATATATTGTATTTTATCAAAATATATTAAATAATATATTCTATTTTATTTTTGAGTATTTATACTCTTCAAAGCTTTATATTGCAATTTTCACGAAAATTAATAATAATAAATAATTATTATTAATTTTCCAAAGTTATTTTTATATACAAACAGTATATTTAAATAAAAAAACATTATTTTTTACCAAATTGTGTAAAAATTAATTTAAATAATAATATTTATTGTAAATCAACAATAAATATTGAAATAATAATTTTATTATTTCAATTCTCTAATATTCAAATTGAATATTATTGAAGAAGATCTTTTTTTACTCAAGTTGAGGAAAAATTGATTAAAATTTCTTTTTTTGATAAATAATCAAAAAAATCTTAATAATAATAAGTCATTATTATCAATTTACCACGAAAATTGATAATAATAAGTAATTATTATTAACTTCTCAAACTTATTTTTATATACAAATAGTATATTTAAATAGAAAGTATAATTAATTTTTACCAAATTGTGTAAAATTAATTTAAATCATAATACTTATTGTAAACCAACAATAAATATTTAAATAATAATTTTATTATTATTTCAACTCTTTAATATTCAAATTGAATATTATTGAAGAAGAATCTTTCTACTCAAGTTGAGGAAAAATTCATCAATTTTAATAATAATAAGTAATTATTATTAACTTACCAAACTTTTTTTTATATACAAATAGTATATTTGAATAGAAAGTATAATTAATTTTTACCCAATTGTGTAAAATTAATTTAAATCATAATATTTATTGTAAACCAACAATAAATATTTTATTTCTTTAATATTCAAATTGAATATTATTGAAGAAGAATCCTTTCTACTCAATTTGAGGAAAAATTCATCAATTTTTTTTTTAAAATAAAAAAATAAATAAATAAATAAATAAAAAATAAGTAAATAACTTATTAATAATATTCAAGTTTAATAATATAAACTTTTAATATTAAATACTTTACTTATAAAAATAAGTGAAACAAAACTGTTATTTCTTCAAAAAATAAGAAATAAAATAATAATAATAGTAAATAATTAAAACTCAAATATCAAACCAAACTCAGAAGAAATAACAGTAAGGAATTGGAAATTTTGTTTATTCAAATTGAATTACAAACCTTCTCCATTTTCTTTGTAAGTGGAAGAAATACATTCCATTTGAGACAAAATCACAGTGAAATTCATCTGTACCAGCCTCAAAGACAAGGAGGCAGTACCAACTCCCAAGCAAATTGCCAAAGAGTATAAAGCAGAAATCAGTCCAAGGGCCTTCTAAAGGTAAAGAAACCTTGGAAAATACAGAATTTTTGTCTTTTGTCATTTTTTAACATGACAACTCCATTTCTCAGAGATCTTGGATACCCAAGAAATCAGCCAGAAATCAGCCAAAGAAGAAACAGAGGGAGAAGGCCACCCCCTTCTGGAACAAACAACCAACAAAGGACTTATTATCAGGAAAATCCTGCTCAAAGTCCCACCCCAAACCAAATTCAGCCCAGTCCAACAAAAAAACTGGACAGATGCAGGGAAAATAACTCATATTCATGTACTCCTAAAAGACTTTTCCACATGGAGTATGGACAACAAAACCTTAACCATGGGAGTATCATGGGAGGAAATTGGAATAATGAGGCAAAAAATATGAGTCAATCTTATTACTTGCCAAAATATTCTGGAAGAAATGAAAAGTTGGAATCTCAACAGCCATTTCATACTCTCAGAAGAGACTTGAATCAGAGGGAATCAAACAGAAATCCAAGCCATAGAGAATTCTTGGCATATGGAAGAGCCCAATCTGATTCAGGAACACCAAGGCATGGAAGAAGAAATTCCATCTTTCCCACATCAGTCCAACAGCTACAGGACTTGAAATCCAAAGGACAATATTTCCAGGACTCTCCAGTCATCCCTGGTGGTTTCCAGCAGAGGACATGGAGCCCTAGTAGAAAACAAGAATTCTTTCAGGAAGGAGAAGATAGAATCAGATCCTTTGATGAAACAATGAATAAAATTAGTCCAAGAGGAACACAAATCCTAAAAGACACTGTACCTACCAATAGTGTTAGCTCAGAATCAATTGATCCTCAGCTTAAGCATATTGATGATAAAATACCCCCTCAAAAATTTGAAACCACAGATTCCAGAGGTAGTAGTTTCATATGGTCCAACATGGGTAAATTCATGGATTGGACATATGATCATGTTCAAGAAGTGACTTCAGAAATGAAAACACTCAAGGAAGAGAATTTCTTCCAAGCAACAGTCATAGAAGACTTGAATACAAATCTATCCAGAATTTGGGCAGAATTTGAAACTAAAAACAGACAGTTGAACTCAATACTAGAGGAACAACAAGCTGTGAGAAGAGATTTAAGAAATATCCAATATCAACAGGAAATCCTGGAAAAAGAAGTGGATTTTCTCTATAAAAAGGAGGAAAAAGAAGATAATTTCTTCTATCAAACAACTCAAGAGGATAAACCAATCACCAAAGTAAAAGAGGAAGAATCAGAAAACCAAGCTCCTGAATCCCAGGATCCAAAGTTAAGGTCTGAGTCTATTTACCAAGATGGTGAGAACCTCAGTTACTCTGAGAAACAAGCATTGAAGCAATTACCTGATGTGGTAAATTGGCCTAAATTCTCAGGAATTGGAGAATATGATCATATGGAGCTTATTGATTATATTAATGGACTTTTTGTTGATGTACCAAAGATACCAGACTACTGGATCACCACAAGACTCAACACTGCATTCAGAGGCCATGCAAATATATGGTACACTGAAATGAAAGAGATACATGGTAGGAAAAGCTGGCCATGGTGGAGAAACCAAATAATACAAAAGTACAGCAATGGTACTTGGATTTGGCAAAAAACCATCTCTTTTGAGAGTGACAGATACTCTACAGAAAAAGACCCTTATGAATGGTGTCTTAAACAAACCAAAAGACTCAAATCTATTGATCCAAACATGACAATAGAGATGAGAAATCATAAGATTCTGACAAAACTTCCAGGAGACTTAGAACATGCAGTAAAGTGCAGATGCAGCAAAATAAGCAGCATTGATGACATAGCAAATGTCATACAAGATGTCAGAAAAAAGACATCAATTGGCAGCAGTTCACCCTATAGGTCACATGATAGCAGAGAAAAACCAAAGATACTCATGGAAAAAGACCTCAAACCTACTAATGGTGAAGAAGCACCAAGGAGAAGGAACACATGCCATAACTGTGGATCACCTGACCACTATGCAAATAATTGTCCCAAGGGAAAAAAGAAAATATTTGCAATAGAGGAAGAGTCAGTAGAAGAACACATGGAGTACAAATCTGACTCTGACAGCATGGGAAATGGGCTAAGACAGGATTCAGACAGTGGATCAGAGCCTATTGAACAATATTTATTAGAGTATGAGGATGAGAAAACAGAATCAGTCCTAGGAAACTCTTTGAAACCAGAACTCATTCAACCCAAAAAAGGTGAAGACAGAAGTGGCAGAACCATTGATGCTAAAGAGTATTTGGAAGTACCCAAAGCTGGTATGGCCTTTATTCATGGAGCAAAATCAAAGCTTGATGTGTACATTGAAAATAAAAAGCATCCTTTGATTTTTGACACAGGAGCAAATTGCTCAGTAGTAGCCAAAGAATACTTGGACAGACACTTTCCAATGTGGAATGCAGAGATACTTTTAACAAAAGCAAGAAGCTTTAAAAGTGCTGCAGGCAAAATGAAGTCACTTGGAATAATCCAAAAAATAATTATAATACCACACAAAATGGGAAACCTCAGATTACACATTGAATTTGTGGTACTTGAAAATGCTAAGTTTGATGGATTTTTAATGGGTACAGAGTACCATAGAATCTATGGCATAAGTATACATAATTCCCTAGAGAGTTACTTGATAATTGGGCAAGACAAACAAAGAAAGTTCTACTTTGAAACTGACAACCCCAATCAAATAAAAAGATATTCCAATAGGGATTATTTAACAGAAAGAAGGAATAAACCACCAGAAAAAGACCAATGGGTAAAGCTGGATGATGTTTCAGATAAAGATTCTTTTTTGAAAGGATCAAGAGCCTCCATAAGGACAAAAGAGTCTCATCAATGATGAGCCTTTTTTGGAGGGAGGGTATGTCAGCCTGTGACTCAAAACAGAGCACCAGCATGACATCCAACATACAATAAGTAATGGTATGAGGAGTATTGGACAAATATAGCCAATACAAGTAGATTATAAAGATGAAACCTCCTCAAATATAATAAGAAAGGACAAAGATATGCCCTATCAAAGATAAGACCAAATAAGCAAAAACTCTTATTCTAGCCTCTAATCTAACTTATACATATTTCATGAAACCCTAACCAGAATGGTTTTTTTCTTGAAGCTCTAAGGGAGAGCTATCCAATGGTATCATCTATTCATCTGTAGCACTCCTAAATCAGGGGATACCATTATACCACCTTTTTTCACCAACAACCCCTCAAAGGTGTAGGAGGGCTTGTACAAAACTGTACAAAAGTATAACCAAATTAAAGATATAAACAAGAGCTTTAATTTTAGATACATTAGACCTCTGTATCTCTTAAATTGACTGAGGGATCTTGGTTCAAAGGTTTAACAACCAAAAATACAGATATTCTGAAAACAAGAAAGTAAACAAACCCCTGTATCTTTGGCATACACTCATACAACTGTACAGTGTAATATACCAAACTGTAGAGTTAATCAAGCCCTACAAAACTGTATCATCAGAATACAGATATCTTCCAAATTGGAGAAGATATCTGGCATGGAAGTTTTTGAAGCCTCATACTGATGTACAAAATTACATCCAAAAGCTTAAAACCCTTATAACTTTTGCTATTTGAAAGAAGGGTAAACATGAAGCATACCAAATTGAAGAGCTCATTAAGCCCTTCAATTCTGTGCTCTTGGTTTCTTGATATCTCCACAACTGACTAAGATATCTTGGTTGGAAGTATTTTGACCAATACTGGTCTGTACCAAACCTGTACCAACCAGTACTGGCTTGATACTTGAAATAATGGTTGTTTAAAGCTTAAACCCGCCAAGAATGACTAATATTAGTCATCCAGACACTCTGGACACGTCACAATGGTGCTGACGTGGCCTGTGAAAAGTTTTTTCACCCTGTATTGATCCAGAATGATCATTTGTGGTCCAAAAACCACAATTCTGACTATGCTGACGTCAGAATTGATGGTACAGAACCACAACCCAGCCTCCAGAGTGAAAATTTTCACTCTTTAGACGTGTGAAGAGCCTACCAGTCTTTCACAGTCCTCAGAGGAGATAAAAGCAGGTCTTTCCTCACTGGAAAAGACTCATCTTATCATGAATTAACATCCTTACGTAGTAAAACTGTCTTATACCAGTAGTACTCTTAGGATTATATTGATATAATTAAAATAATTAATTATTGTAGTGTTTCTTTACAGTCAAAGATATTAGAGCATTGCAACCCAGGTCCTCAATAGACTCATCACCACTGTTACCACATAGCAGTAGGACCTGAAGATTTGATTTATTACTTTTTTGTGTGTCACAGTCATAGTGCTAGCTTGTATTTACTATTTTTAAAGCTACTACATAGACTCACCCTGACACACCAGGGCAGTTTTAACTGTTGCCAAGAGGGTAAACTACCCTTAAGTTAAAATAATCTTAGTAAAAAAGCTTTTAACTGTTTTCTGAAACTCGTACACACATTCTGACATGATTTGAAGGATCTAAACCAGGTATTAGTATAGTAATGCCTGATTTAAGGGTCTAAAATGGCTAAAAACTAGCATTTATTTGGTCTAAACCAGGGTTCAATGATGCCATAATTGACTTTTCTGTTTTCAGAATGTTTCTCATGACTGAAAATAGTAAATTCTACTTTTGGAGTAAGAAAATTGATGGCTATAAAAGATTTGTTCTTTGCCCCACTTTTCTTTTCATGTTAGAATCTTTTCCTTTTATAGTTAGTTTAAACACTGTTAAACCAATCAATAAAAAATTCCAACCACCATTTTGAAATCATTTTGAGCCTTTTAAACACTTGAAAAAATAATTATAATCATTGTTTGTAACTCTTATAATCATTTTTACCCCTTGAACCACCCCAAAAGTGAATTAACGCATCTTTCATCACTGTTAACTTTGTCACTTTGTTTCCAAATTCACTCTGGTCACTTTTGGGCGTGTTTTCTCTTTGAATATCTCTTTAAAATCTTTGTTCTTTAATTAATTGATTGCAGCTTTTAGCTCAATTAATTCCAATTGAAATTGCTCTTGAAGGAATTTCTTTTGTAGCCTCAAATACCTCTTGTAGAGCTTTTTGGATAAATTTTTATCGTTGGTAAAACAATAAATCTTTATAATATTATTGTTTTATACTTATAAATTTAAAAAATAAAACTTGTGTGTTTTTCTCTTCAAAACACTATTTAATATGATTTTCAATTATATTTGACCTTATACAAATTTTGAGGACAGGAAAAGTACTTGATTTTCAATGAAATTTTTATATCCACACCTTACAAAATTGTAGGTTTTGAATTTATTATCTCCCAAAACTCTAAATATCCAAGAACTAAATAATTATCTATAATAATACAAGAGCTTATTAATGAGATATCATGGTTCAAAATATTCATTGTACTGATTTATGGGCAAAAAACAATAATGAAATAACTCATTTTTCACTTCAATACCTGTTATATGGGATTATAAAATCTCTCAGAAGGTTTTTGGCCATCAGAACTGGACAATAAATTGGTAAAACCTCAGTTTTGTCTTAAAAGCATTCAATTTTTAGTGATCATTTATGTCAAACATATCATTCTCAACTGCAAGTAATTTTTTGCTGCATTTGAGCTTATGATTTTTAAGCTATAATATAAGAATAACCTTTTTTTAAATATAATATTGTAACTTTCCCAAAAACAAGTTACATATCTTATAATAAGTAAAAATGCCATTAAAAGGCTTAAATTCTTGTTTATCTTGGAATCCAATGAAGAAAGACTTGGAATAAATTCCACCAATGGAATGCCTATGACAAAGTACACATATAACATTGTTATTTCATATCTCACAAGTAATTTAGGAATGAAGCTGAATATATGCACTTTTATCATCAATGCAGATATTAATGGTTTTTTGCTCTTATCTCTTGAAATATACATGATAGGGAGTTGAACCAAATATTAATTTCCCAAATACTTATTGTAAAGATACATATAAAAACTTTCTTTGAAACTTTATAAAAAAGGTTATAACTTTTAAGGGTTTATTGAACACAATTTTTATATTCTGCTGGTCGATACATGAATGATTATGTAGTTCCTATCAATATATTCCATGCATAAACCCTTGAAATTATGATTTGAAGTTTAAATAATAAATTTTGACAGAAAAGATGAGCTACAAGAAAAATCATGAAAAATAGAGTTTTAATTATGTAATAACAATATCTTGGCATTTCAATAATAACATTTCAGGCTCCCATAATTCAGTCTCTGGATAGCTTTAAAGTGCATAAACTAATAGCTTCTAATGATCAAAGTTTAATCTTAAAATTGATCATTTATGATTACTCACAGCAATCTTAATTTAATTTAAACAGTCATATAAGTGATAAAAGAGGGTATACTAGTTTATTATGATTAAAGATAATAAAATAAAGGAATTCTTAGGCTTCTTCCAAGCCTATGATTTCAGAAAACTTAGAGCTACAGTGATAACTATAAATAAGGGCAAAATGATGAGATAAGATGGTTGAATTATGCTGTAATAATCACTAAGCCTCAGAGTACTGATTGATTCCGGTGGATACCATCAGTAAACATCTACTAGCAGCCTTCTGGATCCTATGAGGCATTATTTTCTAATTTGTAGAGCTCTTTTTACCTCCATTTCCACGCAGATGCAACAAAAACATTAAATCATTAAAATCAAAGGTAAAAAATTTATTCTTTTTATATAAAACTACTATATCTTTAAAGACTCAAGTAAATATTTATTTTATTCATCAATATTGATCTGACTAAGCCAATAGTCAATTGTTTTTTTGTTAAATTTCTCTTCAAAATCTCTAAAACCACCTTAAAAGAAGAATACTTGTAATTTCCTTTCATTTTTTATTGTAAATACAATTTAAATAAGTTTTATTTTCATTTTTAGGAATAAATGTATTCAAAATTATTATATTAAATTTAAAAATAGGTTATTTGAATCTGTTATAATTATTTTCTCATTATTATTACTCTAACAATCTTTTCATAAATATAAATAGTATTTATATTAATATGTAACTTCAAGGTTGGTAATATTATTGTTATAAATTAATTTTTATCATTAAATGACAGGTTCTCATGCCTTCATGACTTTTTGTAACACAAATAGAGTCCCATAAATATATTAATCATGATATGTTATTATATTTATTTTATTTTATTGGATTTTTTTAATATAATTTCTATTGTCATATTTATGTAATAAAATGAATATTTTTCCCCATAATTATAATAATAATTTATCTTATTCTTTAATTTAATAAGGAAATTCATAGTACAATAAGTAAAATATTGGTAATATTTATTATTTTTTCATACTCAAACCTTACAATTTTCATCTCGTTTTTGAAGAAATCATATTTTCCGTAAGAATAATTAAGTGTGGTATTTTATAGCATAGAGAAAAACAATATCAAATATAGAATGTACATAAATATAAGCTTATTAGAATATTAAATAAAGGTATATGATTTGTGAAAATTTCAAATAAGGCTCTTGAAAGATTAATTTTCTGTTGATTTGTCAAGTTATTCATTTTTTCCATGTAAAAACAGTAATATACACCAAGACTTAACTTTTGATAAGGGTTTGATTGAGTAGAATTAAGCTATAAGCATATTTCAACCTAATTACCAACCTGTATAGTGAGATTCTCCATTAGGCAGTTTTTAGTTCCTACCCTAATTTAAGATGAACATTTCCAAAAATGAATATTGAATCAATTTCTAATCTTCAAGTACAAAGAAAGTTACAGGACCTCCAATGTATAAGGAAAACCCCATTTGAGATCTTGCATATCATAGAAGGTGGGTACCCTGGCTTCTTTTTCAATTTTTCTCCCATTTTGTATGGAGCTTGCTAGTTTCTTCACTTGAAGCAATACCATCAATTTTTTAGATTTCAATTGAGCACCCAGAACTTACAGGATGTATACAGAAATCTCAGGCAACTTAGAAAACAAACACTACACCTTACGTTTACCACATTTTGTATAGTTACTTATACCTTATGTAACTGTAAATTGAGGTTAAAATTGACAATTTGAGAAATAAATTAAGTTTTTGAAAATTGATCATATTCTGTTTAAGAATCTGAAATCTCCAAAAGAAACAAAAAATAGTCACTTTTGGGTTGAACCTAGATTATGTTTGGTGTAGAACTCAGAAAGAACATAAGAATTATAGATTTTTTAATTGAGAACATAGGAATGATCAATTTCCATAAGTTTGTTCTTTGAATGAACTTTTCCTGTAAATTATTGAATGAAATAAATGTTTAAAATACTATTTTTCCCTTATGGGTATGTCATAAAAACGGCATAAGTTCACATTAGCCGGAATTGTAATTTTCTGGATGAATGGAAGTTCAATAAAACCTTCAAAATCTACATCAGTAACTTAGAAAAATTTGCATGTTGATTAAAGGACTGATATCAGCTATTATGGGAAGTTTTATGTTTTGAACTACTAATACTACATGGTATAGTTCTGTTACAGACAAATATTGGTCGAAAACACTCAATATGTATATCTCAGTAAATATCATCAATATCAAGAATTCAAGGCTACTTTATTGGGGGTTTCACTGGCTCTTTACTTTTCTTTTCTTCATGTTTAAGTTTCTCACAATTAGGAGAAGCCATAGGGGTCTGAAGAGATTTGCTGTATTTGTGTTCATAATTATGTGGCTTTGAGAACTACCAAGCTACATGTCTCTGTTAATGTAAGGGATATATAAATTGAAATTATACATTATTTTGGGGCTTTATGAGCTCTTCAACCTTTTATTATTTCCAAATCCATCTTTATTAATTCTGAAAATGATACATGGTATTATCCAAAAAATCTCTTCCAAAAATTGTTTTACTAATATTCATCAACAAATTTTGGGCATGAACAGGCATGAGTTACCTCATATACAAGCTCCAAATTTTCCTTTTAATTTAGCTCTCCTTATTGAAAAGCTTATGCAAACCCTTTTTGACCTGTAAGGGGCTTATTTTGTCTCAAATTATGAATATAGTACTTCTTGAATAAAACATTTTACAGGAAAATGAATTCTACCAATTAATTTTTCCTATTAATATCTTAAAGAACAAAAAAATTTACATGAGGTTTAATTACAATAAAATAAGCTATAAAGGAAGGGAAAAGAAGGTTTTTGGTTTTTGGTCCTCATAAGAGTAAACAGTAGCTATGTATTGGTCAGTTCCTATCCAATTTTTGTATAATGGTATATTCTTAATTACTATATTTCCACATTCAGAATTTTACCTTCATCCTGTCTATTTGTTCAGTACTTGTCTTAATAACCTTCAAAAAGCCAATAAGACTATCTATTGTACGTAAATGACATTCTGGTCCTTGTTTTGGTGTCACAGGCTGAACAGGATTTCAAAGAATATTTGTGAACCTTTTCAAATTTCAGTGAAAAATGCATAAAAGGTCCAAAAAGGCACAATCTACCCCATTTAGTTGGAGAATTTACAAAACGAAAAAAATTGAAAGTCTGAATTGAGGACTCAAATGGATAAATACAGCAGTTTGTGCCAAACCTTACTTTTGGAATGTGAACATCCGTAGATATTGCCAAATAATATAGTATTTCTAATGATGAAGAATATGAAAAATGATTGCCATGATTTGATCCAGAGAGAAGTTTTGTCTATGGATGTGAAACTCATATCATTATCTAATAAAATAAATGTTTATACTATTGAACTCTTTCAATTCTTTATATCCCGAGGACTGCATACTTATGTTACAAGAACATTAATCAACACATTAAATATTAGTTTGAGATTTAAATGGTCTGTCTTTGATACTCATTCTGCTTTAATTGAAAAATATTGGGGATGAGTCTGAATAAAGCAGTGGTTGGAACAACTACAACTCCAAGTGTTCATACAATAGTCATATCAAGTATTTTATGTATTTCATAATTTTGAATACAGTGAAGAGCTCCACCAATTGCTCTGATAATATGACGAGAAGTTTACCTTCAAAGGAGGACCTTCTTTCAGCTATAATAAGTGTGGGAGGGTATGCATTAGCTCATGTGATTATCAGGGAAGAAAATCGTTAACGATTTGCAAATTGATTTTGCTCAGAAAAAACCTATCATGTGAAAAGAAATATTTAAATTGAAGTGGATTTTTTTAAATTTCAACCATGAATGAAATCAGGCCATAATTCAGCTATTATTTGATAAAAATTTAACTAAAACCTGAGTTTAGATATACTCGTGAGGTTAATCATAGAATCTCAATATATGGCTAAAACATCATGAGTTTCTTTCATCATGTTGTAAGAGGTATGTCTTTAATAATTGCACTTATGAAAGCTTTTTGCTATTGATATTGATGCTTTCCAACACCAAAAACTAACTCATATACTTCTTTTAGTACTTTAAAAGAGTTAATTACACCATTATTTCCATATAAACTAGCAGAGCTCCTTTAATATTTCACATTTTTTCCTGGCTATTGTTTGTAAAATCTTTCCAACTCATTTGTAAATGTTTCCATACTTCAAAGGTGGAAAATTTTGGATATGAATCAACATTGTGCTTCCTGATTACGTATCTAAATATATCAATCCTAAAATATTCTTCATTTGAATTCAATCAATAGCCTTGAAAAGAAAATTCCATTTTCCTCCCATATTTTGGGTTCCAAATCAAAAAGTTCGACTATGTATAATTTGTCTATCAAAATCATGTTTTTAGTTAATTTGAGTCTAATAAGCATGAAATTCTGTTAAAAATCCTAATTATTGATGTGATCCCGTAGAAAGTGAATGAAAAATAATGGAATATAATTATGAGCTGGAAATGGATATATTCCAGATTTTTTTCAGCTTCATTGAGTGCAGTAAAAATGCAGATTACTTCACTTCCTTATATATTAGTTATATTAATAATTCCAGTTATTAGAACATGTATTATTTTAACTATAAAAGGGGAGTTGTTTTTTCTCAAATATATAATGAGATTTTGATGGAATAAAAGATCATAGACGATTATCATACCACTCGTAGATTATTTCAGATAATGCTTCTATCAGCTCTCAATATTCTTTGATGGAAAATGCATCTAAGATTCCATCATCAGGTCCTGTTTTATAAAACCGTAACACTAAATAAGGAACTGCCCTTCTGAAATATTATGGAAAAAATACTAAAGAACTTGGGATAGATTTCTGAAACTCTTATGGAATAAAATTGAAAATGAATCATGGAAGTCTAAAAAAGGGGCCCGCCCCAACCTCCTAGCCCACTTTTCTAACCCCACTATCTGAACCATTAAGTGTTCTATGATAATATTTCTTGAATGCCGTATTATTCTTGAGTCTTGCTGAAGGATTCTATCACAGAGGCACCACTCCCTTACATATCAAGGAGGGATATTCTCCCCCCCCCCATCTGAATTATTGGATGCTATATGATAGAATTCCTTTTGATGATTGATTTTCCCTTTTACCTTCCCTTTATCACAGTTACACTCTATCTCGTCAAGCGGGGATCGAACAGTGGGCACAGAGGCTGAAGCAAGCTTTACAAGTGAGCCAGACCAGTCACTCGACCGCTAAACCATTTAGTCGGCAATCTTACCCTTTACTGAAGCCCTTTTGAATGATTAGGTTTGCATTATATATATAACTTCTGGATGGAGCTCCTGACCTACTATAATACCAGCTACTATTTTTAATACGCATGGTAATCAGTATGTAATCTTATAGGAGTTCATTGAGGCTCTATAGGGAATTAATATGTGAAAAAATGATGCCTGAATTGAAGAAAAGACTCAAAAAAGGTTCAACCACAATGGCTATATATTGATTCATTTCAGTAAAATATTTTTCCAAAATCTCTCATAATCCTTGAAAAATTTGATATTCCGAGTACTATAGCTCAATTTCAACTTATAATTGATCCCACAAGGGTATAAAGAATTCTATGAGACATTTTAAGAGGTATCACTGGTCTGAGCGCTCATACTCCCTCTACATGAAAGGAAGTAACGGTCTAAAGATACCCTATATTATTTGCGGTAGATTTTGTTTCAAAAGTCAAAATATTCAATGGGCGCCTTTTTTTCCCATATGATCATACCCTTAAAGAAATAAACTAGCCTATGCTAGTGGGAACCCGAGGCAAAGCTATTGGTGATCTGAAAGTTTGACGCTTCAGTGTATGGATTTGACCAATTTCCATTGTAATTTTCAACAATTGTTTAATTTTGGTAATTTATGTAGGTCTTTAGTTGAACGAAGAGGCACCATTTATGGGGCCAGGATACTCACCAAGGTCTTCACCATAGAAATTTCCATATTCTGAATTGAATATTTTAGAGGACTGTCTCATATAGACAGCTTTCAATTTAGGGGACACTGAAACTTTGATATACTTCCTTAATACCTTTTTGCAACAGCCACAATAAACTCCTTCTAAAGTTGGAATTAATTGACGGTTTAAAATCAATAATATCTATATTAATTAATAATTGTAATTAATTTAATCAACTTACCGTGAAAATTTCTAAACACTTAAAGCTTTGACGTAACTCAAATAAGCTAATGAATTCAAAATGCCTTTTCTTTGAAATCCTAGCTCATGGAATCAAAATGAAGAGCTTAGAACTGTAACCTAGTGTTGTGAATAATTGGGGAATGTTAGAATTGGAATGATCTATACTAAAAAAATCACCACTTCCTTTATTTAAATGGTTCAATTCCACATTTCAATTCTCTCCTAGTAGGAGTAATTGTCTATCAAGAAATCTATATGGGTTCTCATCCCAAAACCCATATCAATCCATTAAATACCGACGAAAATCTGCAAAAAGACAAATGTCAGCCTATGACTGAACCTAGAGCACGCAAGTGAAATTCAAAAGACGCACAAGCATGGTACACAAGAAAGGGTGATATACACACATTTATCATTTAATTTTGCTAATAAAGGTACAATAAGGCCCCAAATACACAAAACAAAGCTAGAAAAGTAACCTTTAAATGTGATCATAAGGACTAGGAAATCTTCTCCCTTTATAAAATATCATTCTCATTACCTAAGAATACAAATTAAAAAATGTACTGAGGTTAAAGCTGTTGTTAAGTAGAAACCTTGATATTCAACTCCATGCTAGGAATTAGTGATTAGATTAAAGGCCCGCTAAGTGAGTTTTTATTAATGAGATCAATGAGGGCTATTGAAAGGTAAAACCTCCAAGACAGAAGCACCACTGGATCAGAAATTAACATAACAATATTATTTGGGAATAATCAAAGAAATAATACTATTTTTTATCCTGTCATCTGGATTTCAGAGTTTTGATAAGTTACCTGTCAAATCTCATATTTTCTATATGTCCTAGCGTATGGCTATAAAATAATATAACACCTATCCTTGTATCTTAAGTTATTAAAACAATATTGGAATTGTTCACTTAACATAATAAAATAATTTTTTAGGAAGTTGTGAAAAGAATTACATCCTGTCTATGTTTTTCATTCTAAATGCAAAGTGTGTCAAATGTGTTAGAATTATTTTGAGCTCACTTGTGGCTACAGTTTGAGCTAATTTTTGAGCCTTTCATCGTGAAATATGAAAGTGTCATACAAGATTTAGGGATAGACTCCCCCAAGAAGTGTTGTTGTGGCATACTATCCCAAATAATTCAATTCTGAGGTGTCAAATGTCTCCAATTGGATTTTTACATTTATTACTCATGGGTTGAGTAATAAGGTTTGCCAGATATTTTATCTATCTCATTGAAACCTTCCTGGTTAGCAGATCATTTCTAAGCCTTCAATTGGTGAAAACACAAAAGGTTGAGATTTGGTTCTAAAGACAAATTTTGAACATAAAAAGTGTCTTTTTGTTTGATTTTAAGCACAAAAATATCACCTGAGTTAAAATATTAACTCAATCAAATGGTAATATGCTTTCCACCCCTCTCCCACCTTAATACAGAGTCTGATGGGAGTAGTACAACAGGTATCCCAGAAAAAAGGGATTTTACATAAAGAGTGTTGGAAATTGTCAATTACCTATTAATGATTCTTTTTTCTATAGGAATATTGAAACAACAAGTAAGAGTAAATCAACTACAGAGGCAGAAAAGTGATATAGCTATTAACAATTTTTGGCCAAATAGGGTTAATATCATGGAATGAACATCACTAAGGCATGGGTAAAATAATTAGACAAAGACAAATACCTCAGATCCAAATATCTCAAACTACTAGTGACTAAGCTAAACACAATTTGGTAAGAATTTGAACTAACCAAGAGGAAACATAACCAGAACTTAGGGAAAAACACTAAGAAAATAGAGACATGCAAAATCTCCAGAACCAAGTGGTTGATACAGATAAAATGTGAATCATATGTTGGGGAGATGGGGCTGAATGAGCCACAAACCCAACAACAGACTATGCTTTTAGGATTTCCAAATACTAGCAACCTCCTTGGGACAAAACAAGAGGATATAAACATTGGGATCAATGAGTTGGAATAGAAAAGGCTAATTGTAATAGTAGGGGTCAGGAATAATCTACTTTGACAGAGAATGTAAGTTTTGATTATGAAACAATAAGTAAAAATTACTAATATTTTACTTATTGTACTATTAATGTCCTTCTAAATGAAATAAATAAGATAAAAATAATTATAATAATAAAGAATTATTATAATTATGGCATAAAAAGAATTATATTATCAATTAAATATGATAATATAATTTATATTATAAAATATAATATAATATAATAAATATATTAATATAAAAGAGTTAATATATTTAATGGCACTTTATTATTGTTACAAACAAATAATAAAAGCGTAAAAACTTGTTTTTTATTAATAAAAAACAATTAATAACAATAATATTACCAATATTAAGGTTATAAATTAATATAAATACTATTTATATTAATTAAAGGATTATTAAAGTAATAATAAAGAGAAAATTATTATAATAAGAGAAAATAACCTACTTTTAATAATTAATATAATAACTGTGAAATATTTTATGCCAAATAATGTAAATACAACTTATCCAAATTGTATTTACAATACAAAATAGAGAAAATTACAAATATTCTTGATTTTTACATGGAAATGAGATTTTAGAGAGATTTTTAGCAAAAACAATTAAATAAATGATTTAATCACATCAAAATTGATGGTTATAAGAAGATGATATTTGGTCTCTAATAATATAAAAGATTTATATATAAAGAATAAAGATATTACCTTTTAATTTCATTGATTTAATGTTTTTGATGCGTCTGAGGGGAAAACAGAGTAAAAACAGCTCTATTTATAGTAAGTAACTCCCTCCTAGAGTCCAACAGGCTTCTAGTGGACGTGTACTGATCATATCCACTGTAATTGATCAATAGTTTAAGGTTTGGTGATGATTACATCATGATCAAACCATATTACATCATTATTACGCCATTATTTAGAGTTATCACTATAACTCTAAGTTTGATGATGTCAAAGCCTTGGAAGAACCCCAAAATGCTTGAATTTCATTAGTTTTAGTCATAAACTAATATTATTCACCAATTCTATCACTCATATGACTATTAAACTTAATTTAAGGTTACAGTGAGTGATCATAAATGATCAAATTAAGCTCAAACTTTGATCCTTGATACCTTTGAAGATTTACACGCTACAGCAATTCAGAGAGTGAATTTTGATAGCTTGGCATAACTGTATTACGCTGCCAAGAGCATTTCATTACATCATCAAAACTCTATTTTTGATGATTTTTCTTGTAACTCATCTTTTCTGTTGAAATGTAATATTTTAAACTTCAAACTATGATTTCAAGGGGTTATACCTTGATTATTATAGTAAAAAATACATCATTCTTCACGAATGAACTAGTAGAATCCAACTGTCTACTTTTTTTTAAGTTTGGACCACTTTCACAACAAAGTGGTCAACAGCTCTGTTGATTTTAATCAATAATTCCTTACAGGTTTCAACCTTGTTTATAACTTGTGGAATTAACTGCATTTCTGTATTCCTACAGTAATTACGTGATGACTTTATTTTTGGTTCATCACTCTATCATGCATATTTCAAGAGACATTAGCTAAAATCCTTGAATATATGCGTTGACCAAAAAAGTGCATATATTCAGGTTAATTCCTTAAGTATTGATTTTGAAGCTTAGCTTATTAACTGTTTTATATGTGGACCTTTATGGAGAATCCAATGGTCCCATTTATTTTACATGTTGTTTCATTGGCTTTTGAAATAAGTAAGGATTTGTGTTTTTTATAAGGTATTATTACTTATAAGTTATTAAATATTGATTTTACAGATATGCCATAAAAATGGTATATGTGTATTTTACCATGGGGAATCCAATGGTGTTTATTCATTTGTTTTTAAGTTGAACCAAGTTTTATGCCAATTTATGGTATTTTTGTAGCTTTAAGGTAAGTATTTTTAATGTATAATTATATTAAATATTTTTTGTGACCTTTTTGGGTATGTGGTCATATCTCAAAGGTTCACAGAGAAGCAATCAAGAAGCTCTCAGAAGTGAAAAAATTTCCAAAGCTCTCAGGTACAGGAGAATATGACCACATGGAACCTCCTAACTACATTGATGCACCTAGGATTTTTGATTATTGGATTGCTTTGATATTGAACACAGCCTTAAAAATCATGAAAACATAATGTATAATGAGAGAAAGGTCATACATAGAAGGACCCCCTTTGTTTTGGTGAAAAACAAAATTAATCAGAGGTAAAGTAACGGCACATGGGTATGGTAGAAGAATATGTATTTTGACAATGACAAATATAGAGTGGATAAAGATCCATTTGAGTGGTTTTTGAGACAATGTTGCAATTCTCTCTGGCAGACCTCAAAAAAGGGAACTATTTCCAAAAAGGATATTAAAACTGCTTAAAGACAGTTTAATACTGGCAAGTTGTAGATCAAACTACCCCAGGTTTAAGACACTGTGTCACAAAGTGCATGTAGCTAATGGTATTGCTTATGTCACTCTCATAGAGCGACATTAGTCAGAACAGGATCCTACAAGGCACCAAAAATGTAAAGAACCCTTGTGTGCCAATGAAGCCAAAAACACAGTGATTTTTGGAAGTTTGATTGAGACCTCCCCTTGAATCCCACTAAAATCAAACCCATGATTATAGAAACTGGTTTATTGTCAAAATTCTGTCTTCCAGACCTCAACAAAGGGAGCTATTTCTGAAAATTCTAAAGATCCTCTTGAAAGACAGATTAATACTGCAAAGGTTTAGATCACGCCTCACCGTGTGACAGAAAATCAAACAGTCTGAAAGCCATAGATCCCCACACTTCAACAGAAATGAGGAATCATCAACTACTGGGAAAACTACTGGGAGACTTGGAAAATGAAGGAAAATCCAGATGAAACAAAGGGTTTTGCCATGCAGAAATTTACCTCCATAAGTAGATAAAAAAAGGTCAATAGTTCAAGGGAAAATTGTAAATTTGAACCAGAGTCCAAGCGTAAATACAGAGACAAAGGGGTTGAAACCTGAAAGAAGATGAATTTATGCTCCTATTTTGGATTATCAGACAATAATAAAAGAAGCCGGCCCAAATCCAGGATGAAAATGAAAACATAGCTGAAAAGTATTCATAAGGAAAAGAAAAATATGATTCTGAAAGTATGGGGAATTGCAAAAGGGATGAATCATGTGGAAAAAATTAAACTTTGGAAACATACATAGTAAATTATGGAGAGGAAAAGTACTTTAAGATACAAGAAATATGGTTGAATCTGGCATCCCCCAAGAAACTTCTTATGAAAAACTCAGTAGAAACACAGAGAATTCCCAGAAATTCTTAGTGACAATTACCAAGGGCATGGGATACATACCTGAAATTGCAACAAATCTGTAGGGTTTCGTTGATCAAAAAAGTCCCATGATCATTGAAAAGGGCAACAGCTTCATTTGAATGGCCAGAAAATCTCTGGATGAAAGATTTCCTCAGTGGAGTACAGAATTATTATCCACAAACGTCAAGATCTTTACAAGTGCATCAGGGAAACAGAATTTACTTGGGCCAAGAACCAAGAAAGCTATGATACCCCACAGGAAAGAATGTTAGGCTTGAGTCAGAATTTGTAGCAGTGAACAATTTACAATTCAGGGGCTTCATACAAGGAATGGAATACCAGAGAATGGATGATATATAAAAATAAACATTACAAACAGCACCTCACATCTGGGAAAGGCAGGGAGAATAGATTATCATTTGAGGTTAATACAATCCAAAGCCCAACAGGATTCACCTTATGGAATCGATTGGAGAAGTTTCAGAAAGTAAATTCAAAATTTACTCACACCAAATTAGAAAATTCTGCCAAATTAACTTTCTACTTCATACCTCCAGGCATCATTTTACCACTTTAAATTGATTTCATTTTTACATCAAAACCAGATTATTTTGCCATTTTTTGTGTTATGTCATAATACCATCTTTTTTCAGACTTCTCAGATGAAGGAAATGATTTCTTTGCATGAATTGTAGTTTTTTTCATGATAAAATACTAATATTCACCAGTTGTATCTACTATTTAACTGTTAAAGTTAAAATGAGATTGGAGTTATTCATAAGAGATTATCATTTTAAACCCATAAATTTTATATTTAACAATGTTTAAGTTTTTCATCAAAACTCTTTGTCTCATGATTTTCATTGTAATCCATCTTTTCTGTTGAAAATTTCTCTGTTGGACTTCAAAAATTGATTAGATAGGGATATACCTTGAATATAATTATAAATCTAATAATTATTCAAGTATGAGCTAGTAGAATTTGAAAATCTCCTTTTGGTTATGTTTGGAACACTTTTAATTTTAAGAGGTCAACCACTATTGCTATTTTTCCCAATATCCCCTTATATTATTTAATTTTTTTTCTTTTAGCATACCAGATAAGGTTAATAGATTTATTCTTACTTCTATTTAATAGTGATTTGATTTTTGGACAAAATCTTCATCATATGTAACTCAAATGATGTGAGCTTAAACGCATGAGTATGTGCACTGATCATGAAAGTGCATGGACCCTTCTTATACCACATATTTTTGGGCTTAAAGGAATGTTGGAGAATATTAATATATCAAGTTTTTTATTGAAAATATAATGGTGTATGTTATTTTATATTTTTACACATTGGGTTCTGAGATAATCACAAATTTATCTTTTTCTTACTTACTTTAAGATTATAATTTCAATTCACATTATCACAAAAGGGTTTTTAATTTTTTTTGCAAAGTTTTTGGATATTTGGTAATACCTCACTAGGTCACAGTATATGGAATGACTTCGCTTATAATTTTCCATACAGCCTGTAAATATTTCATGAGCTCAATTTAACTTAGCTTAAAGCCATTGTATGGCTTTGAATAACTAGAAGGGCAAAATTCACACAAAAAGTTGGTACCATGGGAAAAAGCAAAAAGGAGCTAAGGTACCCGGTTTCTCTTCCCATCTTCCAGTGCGTAAATAATATTTAACTCCAGAATTAAAGAGGTTTGAACCTTTTTTAGGCTTGAATTGAAAATTGAAGGTTAAAGTGGTTTATTTCTCTTTGGCAAAGGGATTACAAGATTCAAGAGGGTAAATCCCTACATGTAGTATTATAAGCAAGGCTTCAAGAGCCTTGAGAGATTAAATCATTCTAAAATCAAAGTTAAAGGAGTTAAAACCTAATACAAAGTTAAAGTTCATTTTTTATTCTTATGTTTTTGTTGAAAAGAGAGATAACTTTAAGCTTCTTAAGAATATCCAATCCCCATGTATTTACTAAAAAGTTTCACAAATCTTAAAGACGAATGTTATTTTTGTATACATTGACTTGCAAGTATGTTTTATGTGGAAGATTATTTTATATTTAGCCTCAAACATACCTTTTCAAATATTAATCCCAAAAGGAAGGAGCTTATCAACATGGTTTGTTGGAGGATTCCCCAGTAAAATCCTCATTGTTTCCCAAATGCTTTTGTGTATATAATAAGTAATATTAAACTTTATTGCAATTTTTTTCATCATGGCTATGCTTTTTTTTATAGTTGAAACAAATTTTTGATTCAGTAAAACTTCAAAACCCCCCTTGAAGGCATATCCTCTTCTGCCCAATGCGTTTTTGATTCAAAAGGCTGAGCAGTCTTTGAATTATAAAAGATTTTAGATTAGGATTTTGAGAGCTTAAGGATGAGCCAAAATGAAATATCTAAATATTTTATCAGGTTGTAAACACTAGAAGTATTCAAATCCAAATTATGATCAAATTCTGGATGAAATGGTGGATATTGTTTCCTTTTAGGTGCCAATACTTCTAGTTCATTACCAAATTTATCACTACTGACCATATCAGATGGTTCAATTCCCCTCTCTGGGTAAAATTTGAAGTTCAAACTAATCATTTGTACATTCTTGTGGCTCTTTCAATTGATTGAAAAACATGATGAAGCGTTTTTGAGAAAAAGTATTAGATCCATCTGATCCCCAACGTGAGTAACAATTATGGAAGAAGATAACAAAGTTTCAAGAAGATTTTACATTCTTTTTCTTGTATAATTGTTTTCAGAAGCCTAGTGGTTTCAGTAAATCAAGCTCAACATATTATTAGTTTATTCTTTTCAACGCAATCTCAAAATTGCACAAATTTGGTAAGGTTAAGGCCTTAACTGAGGTCAATAATTATGGCATATTCTGGTGTGATAGGAATTTGAAAACCACAGGCCCAGCAACTGAAAGTTCCTGAAAATTTGGAGGCCAAAAATCTTGCATTATTATTTGTTGCAATGATGGTGCATATGCAAAGCTGGTTTTGATGAATAATTCTGCCAAGATTCATGGTTGCATATTATTTCATATATTTCAAATTCCATCCCATCTCTGTGAGAAATTCAATAAGATTGACTAGTGAGAAGCCTGGCAAAGTCTTTTTTATTCCCTTTGACCCCATGAGGTAGAAAATAAGAGAAGTCCTCCATGTAACAAATATGAAGCTGAATGGTCTTTCTCGTGAAATCAAACAATAAAACCAGTATTTTGTTCTAATATGTTAATGTCATTGTCCAAGTACTAACTACACCAACTTGAATATCCCTGATGGAATTCTCTTCCAACTAGACTCCCAAAACCTTTGGGGGAACGGCCATGGGACACATTTATGGAAGGATGTCACTCATATCTGTATTTTTCTTTATTCCAGGCAATGGAACAAAAATGGGAAGTGCATGACTCAGATTATAAGTACTATCATAGATTGTTGGAATAGAGTCTTAAGGCCCTGAAACGTTCTAACAGACAGTTAAATTACAAAAATAATTACCCAGGAAGGTACTTTTATCAGTTTTAAAAAGAGTGTAAGTGTGAAGATTGCTTTGTTGACACCGTACTAGAAGCTGCTTAACACCATAGAATCTTGCAACGGTGCGCCAAATTGCAGAAACAGGTCCCCAAGGATGTGTAAGCCACTTTTTTTAAGCCCATGAAAGGGCTGAAAAATCGGAATAAAATGAAGGAACAATTAACTAGTAATTGCAAATGTTTTTATATCATAATTAACATTATCATTTTTTATTATCATGAATATTGATAAAATTGTGTCACTTCAAGTGACATATAAAGGGTTGTGATATTCATATTACATATTCAAAAACCCAGATTTCATCAATGAAGATATGATAATAATACGGCCAGAGTATGATCCTCACTTGATACCAGATAAATTTTATACTGAAATTTGTGTTCCATGAAATAATACTCTGGAAATTGGATTTAATTTTACCCTGGTGAATAATAATCCCTAGGTGTGTGGATTAAATACCGGCTTGCATCAATGGAGGATTGATTAGCTTCTTATGGCCACCAAGATGGATTTATTGAGCTCTGAAACTTGAAAACCAATTTTCAAAATACACTTTAATATCCCTTGAAATTGCTTGCAAGTATTATCTTGGAAGAATCATACAAATCTTAGCTTTTATCCTACTTAACTGATAATCTTATTTGTTTTAAAAAACAATAATCCTTCAGCCCCTGAAGTAACTTCCAAAATATCTTTATTTAAAATCACTTTCTGCCAAAGCTATCCCATTGAAAACACTCTTGGTATATTGAAGATCAAAGTCCTCTTGAGAGTATGACCATTGGATATCAGGAAAAAATATAAATAAATGTGTATACAGCTTCTACATGCTGTAAGAAGAAGGCAAAGAAATAAGCAATGAGAAAAATCATATTTATTGACATGCCTGTGTCCCAGTAAATCTATAAAAGAGTTAATTATAAATGGTCCTTGTCAAGATATTTTTATTAATTAGATTGAAAAAACTGTGTACAACCTATCACTAGTACAGCAATTTATGTTAGTTAATTGAAAATAGATAAAATGCTCTACTGTTATATAATAATGGTTATGATGACTGTACAGAGAACCTTGGTTGAATTAATTGATTCTAAATTCAAATTAGGATTACTGTGAGAATGAGTATATTTCAATTCTTGCAATATCATTCTGAGGTAACCGATTCCTGGCCACATTATTATCATTGAAGAATACTGAAGCAAGATTATGAATTCCTTTTCCACTTTAGAGGGTACTTTTTTACTCTTTTTATTCTTAAAGTGGCTCTAATTCTCTTAAATTTTGTGAAGAGTGACAGGTTCACTCTTTAGGCTGAATAAAGGCTTGATACCACAGTTATTACTTCAGTATCTGGAAGAATTTTCTATGAAGCTCTTGATAATTATAATTAGTTATATAGTACTATTAATGTCCTCAAATGAAAGTATGTTATAACTACATGTTTTAACAAAAAATGTAAATATAATTAATTTTAATATAAATAAACTTGATATCAATAAGAAATTATATAAGAAAAGTGAACATCATCATAAATTTGATATTAAAATTCCAAAAATAATATCAAAAATTTATTCATCATTTAATTATTGTACTTAACTGGAAACTATATTGATTAAAATATGAAATATCTACCAGAGACACTCATATCTTGTTTGAATAAATAGGAACAAGCTATAAATGTCAGCCTGTGACTCAAAGCCAGAGCACAAGCATGACAGCCAAAATACCATAAACCGATGGTATAGCCAAGATACCACAAAAACATGGAGCTGAGCCAAATTAGCTCAAAAGGTATCAAAATAAAGGGGAAACTCATCCCTTTCCAAATATTCAAGTGCCATCATCATAGGACAAAGAATAACAAAGTTATTCCTGCCCAAAGTTGTTGCTGAGCCTAAACCTTAATTTTCACCTCTCATCTGAAATAGAGAGTAAGAGGCTTAACCCCATCAAATGGGTATGGAAAATGAATATCTAAGTAAGGTCTATCCAATGGTACCAGCCAAACTGAGCTAGCACCAGTATTACAGAAGTTATGGTCAAATTCAGGCCAAATAAGGGTGAACAAAACATTCACCTCCCATCTAACTTCTACAGTTTTCGTGTGAGATACTTAAAGTGGGGTCTTTTTGGAAAGAGCCCAATCAGAGCTATCTCATTATGACATCCATTTCCTCATATCTCAACTAGAACAAAGTTTATGGGGCAAACAAGCCCAATACACCTTTTGCCTAAAACACGCATATGTACAAAATATCTTGTACATGGGATAACATTGCCATATTTAATGATAACCATATCAAATAAGGTACCTTTGTGTATATCACATACAGGGCTATACACTGAACCAATTTTGAGGTTGATATGGCAATAATTGACAAATGTATTGCCGTCTTAAGGTCAAAATCTCACATTCTGGCCAATACAGCCTTACCATGGGATAATATCCCATAACCATTATTATGAGGTGTCAAACAGGTGAAGAAGCATGTTTATACTTCAAGACCTCATAAGTCAGTCAATACTGGGGTCCTATACAGTTTCTGTACAGCATTCTAGGGGACATACAAGTCAGAAAAAGGCTGTGTGGTCCCCAGATCACAATTTTCACCCTGTATTGGTGAAAACTGCGCATATGTGGTTTTAAAACACATCTGAGACCAATACAGGCTATACAGGCCTTCTGAAAACCACAAGCCTGTCCTTTAGAGTGAAAAATCTTCACTTCCTCTACATGAAAAGGTATAGCAGCCTTTTCACCCCATTTCAGGACGAAAGGAGGCCTTTCACTTCCAGAAAAAGAATCCCCATCCTGCTCTTGAATTCCTACATAGTACAGCTGCCAAAAACAGCTTTACTCTTGGAAATAATCAGTTTATACTTTAAATTTAAGTATGGTAGCTCTGATTATAGTAATCTAACAGGTAAGACTGCACCTAGGGCTTTCAGCAGCGCTCACCATTACTATATCATTGAAGTAAAGCACAATTTTCTGAGCAAACTCCATGAGAGGATGAAAACATTAACAGCCTCCATGCCAAAATTGTCAAAACTATTAACGAGGGAAATGCACAGTTGAGCAAAGCCTCTGAAGATACCAACAAAGGACTGAATCTAGTCTTTGAAGAACAACACCACAGAAAAGGGACAGGGATTGTCTGGATCATGACATAAACAGACTCTTTAATGTCTACCATAACATGAAGCCCCAACCACAAGGACATGTTATGGATAATCCATATGATCAAGATGACATCAAACCAGATGCCATGTTGATGAATAAGGCAAGATCTCCATCAAAATACCAGGATGGAGATAATATGTCTTATTCAGAGAAGGAAGCCCTGAAATAGATTCCCAAGGCCTCAAGCTGGCCCAAATTCTCTGGAAAAGGAGAATATGATCATATGGAGCTCATAGATCATATTGATGGACTGTTCATTGATGTACCAAGCATTCCATACTACCGGATTACTGCTAGACTTAATACAGCATTCAAAGGACATGCTACTTTATGGTACACAGAAATGAAAGAAATTCATGGTAGAAGAAACTGGCCATTGGGGGAGAGTAAAATCATCCAACAGTACAGCAATGGTACTTGGATATGGAAAAAAACCATGTCATTTGAAAATGACAAATACTCTATGGACAAAGATCCATATGAGTGGTGTCTCAGACAGTCTAAAATACTTCAAGCAATTGATCCTCAAATGAATATTCAGATGAGTAATCACAAACTCTGACAAAAATAGCAGGAGAACTAGAGCATGCAGTGAAATGCAGATACAACCACAATTGCCCTCTAGATTAAATCGCAAATACCTTACAAAATGTAAGTAAAACAACTAATTCAGGGAAATACACCCCATATAAAAGCAGTGTCTTCAAAGAAAAACAAGATTTCAGGGTTGTGAGCCTTAAAGGTATTTTCATATACCCAAAAGACCACAAATAACAGAATAAGATATAAATATAAACAAAATGAATCTATTTATATTTTCAAAATAAAAATTATAATATAAATAAAAATTTATATATAAAAATAAAAGCTTAATTATAGTTTAAGATAAAAATTACATTAAATCTTACAATTGTGAAAATGCATTTTTACTTGAAAGAATTAAGTAAAAATGAATTTTTAATATAATTAATGAAATTATAATATTTTTGGTAAAAGGTTACATAAAATATATTTTAAATTTTTATCCCATACATAAGCCTAAGAAAAATACTTCACCATTGGATTCCTCATAAAAAAATAAGGTGGGGTCACCTTTGGGTAAAATTTCTGTAACTCAACTCTCAATAAGCTTAAAATAAGTTTTTATTGTTTTTTGTACAAAAGTTGAAAATCCTCAAAACCTTAGTTTAATTCTCCCCACATGGGGTGTTAACCATCAATTTTTGTGTTAAAATTGAGGTGTTGTGTGTAGTTTTGAAGTTATGAGGAATTGAAGTATTTTCAATTGAAATGTCAAAATGTGTCCGTGTATTACACAAGTGAACTGTAATTTACATATGAGGTATAAATTATTACAGTTGTGTACTGTAAAAACTCAATTGAATTGTATGTGTAAAGTACAAGTGTATTACATGATGAGGAATTAAAGAAAAAATAAATTTAAAAGATTAATTCTGGGGGGAGCCAGACCCCTGGTATCCTTGCTGACAGGCATGGGATGTCAAACTCTATGCAAACGTTCATCACTTTTGGCCTGGAATTGAGTGACAGGGTCTGTGACTCAATTGGTGATGAGGTTTTGACACCAACCAGGGCAGTTTTAACTGTTGCCAAGATGGTAAAACTACCTTTAAGTTGGAAAAATATTGGTAAAAACAGTTTAAACTTGTTTCTAAAACTCTTACACACATTCAGACGTGTTTTGAAGCCTCTAGACCAGGTATTACTATAGTAATGGCTGATTCAAGGGTCTAAAATGGCTAAATACCACCCCTCTTTTGCTCCAAACCAGGGTTCAATGATGCCATAATTGGCTTTTCTGTTGTCAGAGTGTTTTCCACCACTGACAAGAGTAAATTTTACTTTTGGAGTAAGAAAATTGATGGCTATAAAAGAATATCTTCTTTGCCCCACTTTTCTCTTCATGTTAGAACCTTTTCCTTTTATAATTAGTTTAAACACTGTTAAACAAATCAATAAAAAATTCTAACCACCCTTTTTAAATCATTTTTAACCTTTCAACCACATGAAAGAATCATTATAATCATTGTTTGTAACTCTTGTAATCATTTTTACCCCTTGAACCACCCCAAAAGTGAATTAAAGCATCTTTCATCATTGTTAACTTTTTCACTTTGTTTCCAAATTCACTCTGGTCACTTTTGGGTGTGTTTTCTCTTTAAATATCTCTTGAAAAACTTGGTTCTTTAATTAATTGCTTGCAGTTCTTACCTCAATTAATTCCAATTGAAATTGCTCTTGAAGGAATTTCTTTTGTAGCCTTAAATATCTCTTGTAGAGTAATTTTGGATATATTTTTGTTGTTGGTAAAACAATAAATCTTTATGATATTATTTTTTTATACTTATAAAGTTAAGAACAATAAAATTGGTGTGTTTTTCTCTTAAAAATACTATTTCATACTATTTTTAATTATATTCTACCTTATACAATTTTTGGGGACAGGAAAAGTACTTGATTTTCAATCAAATTTTCATATCCACACCTTACAGTTGGGGTACCAGCCGTGATATTTTACCTGTGACATAATTTTTTACTTTTTTTAAATCCTTTTTCATATATTGAAAAATTTAAAAACATATAAAAAAATAATTTTAATTTAAAAAATCCATAAAATAAAATTTGTTTTTCAGACTATAAATGAGGCTTTTTTTATTTCTCTCTTGAAAAAATATTTTTTACTGAATCAATTGGCTTTTTCATTAATTTTAGTGTCTAAAAAATGGTAAGACAAGAAAATATTGAAACACCCTCAACAGTAACAAGCATTATTCCTGCAAGTACTGTGAATTCTGACCATAATAGTACAGCTATTATAGCTCACAATAATCAACCAGCACCAATTTCCTCTGAATTAATTAACTTTGATATAATTAATACCCTTCAAAAGGCTAAGAATATGGCAGATAGTAAGTTTTTTGACATAAAATTACTCTTTTAAGCTTTTTAATCATAAAATATGCCATCAACCAGATCAGGAGCCAGCTATAGCTCCTCAAGCAGCTCCCAATAAGTTCATAGACGTGATTATGGCAGAAGGACAACAGTCAGTTGATGGCTTCCAAATGAATAAATCATATCATTCTGCAGCTGAAAATACTGTTTTACCTTCAAAAAGAGCTGACACCACCACAAGAAGCCTCAGTGGACATTTACAAAGCCAGCCAGAAGGCTTAAGACAATGCATTTCAGCACAAAGAGTCCCAGATGCTTGCAGATCTGTGGAGAAACTGCATGAACTCTTACCTGAGTGTGAGAAATTTCCTGGGCCATCCCAACACTTGCAAGTTACATAATGGATGTCATCCATTGATGTAAAAGAAGAACATGATGCTTTTAACACCAGAATGGAGGAAAAACAACCCTCCACCACCCAAGGAAGTGCCAAAAAAATCCCCAGTAGCCAGCAGCAGCAATTCCAACATGAAAAAGAAGCCACAAGCGCAAAACAAGGTCAAAGGCAAGGCACCAGCCACAAAACCTTACAGCCAGGGCTACAGAATCCCAAACATTCAGCAGGATGCCATGGAAAATGTATTTCAGATGGCCAGAACAATTATGGAATTATAGAAAAATGAGGAAGCCTGATAAAAATATTGGAAATGATTTCTGATATCTGTGATTCTATCCCAGAGTTGTATGAAGCTATAAATGATGTAGAAATTGATCCATTTGTAACAATCCTAAAACAAACAATTTAATCCTGAGCCAAATAAATGAAACACTTATGTGTTTTAAGAAAGTTTCAAGAGCAAATAAAAATTCTAATAATGAAATTTCTTTTGGAAATAACATAAATGAACAATCTGCCATTATTAAAGAATTAACAGACAAATATTCTGAATTCAATATTGATGACATAATTGAAACAAGAATAAAACAAGCCATAAGTAATATCAAAGAGGAGAATAAAAGTGTTCTTGAGAATATTTCAAAATCAACTACTGAAGTAAAGACATATACAATTGCCTTGAAAAGGTTTTTTGACACCTCACAAGAGGAAATATCAAAAAAACAAGAAAGTTGAATCAGATCACCTCTGATAATACCCTACAAACAGAACTATGGCAAGAATTAACACAAACAGAATATATTCATAAAAATGATATAATAAATTCAATACAAAGTTTACAACATGAATTCAGAAATTCCCAAAGGTGTAACAATATTAAAATGAATGATATTGAACAATTACTTCACACCTTACTAAGAATGTCTACACCTTTGAATCAGGATGAGAGCACAAGAATGCCAAATCCACAAGTATGGGAGGTTGAAAACTCACAGTTAAAAAATGAATTTTCCACTTATTTTCATAAGTTGGAACCATCAATGGGCCAAGCACTACTCAAAGAAGTATCAAAACTTAAGGAATGGCCTCACTTCAGTGGTGAGGGAGAATATGACCATATAGAACTCATAAGAGGTATTGACATGATTAAACAAGATTTTGAATTACCAGACAGATTGGTAACAGCAAGATTTAACACCTTGTTTACCAGATCAGCTCACAGATGGTATATCAAATTAAGACAAGCACATGGACACCAAAGTTGGACTTGGTGCAAAACGCAAATTTTCAACAAATGGGCCAATGATGCTTGGAGGTTTAGAGTGGAAACAGCCTTTGAATCTCCCAAATTTATTGCTGATAAAGACAAAGCTTTACCATGTTTTTGTGAACAAAAAGACAGATTAACAGCATTATATCTTGAAATGTCAGAATTTATGATCAGCAGAAAGATTCTGCAACAATGTGGAGGTGACTGAGAGAATGCTGTCAACATATTTACTGAAAAATCTTCAGCAGAACATATTATTCATATATTAGAAGAAGTAACCACCAGAAACAGAATTGGTTCTAGTAGGGTGAATCCTAAAACACGGCTTCATACACCTTGGAAGATTCTGTGGACAGAAATCCCAAAGAAAATTCTAATAATTTTAAACATAAATCTGCAGAAATAATCAGAAAGTGCCATATTCTCCAAAGAACCACCCACCTAGCTAATACATGTCTGAAGAGAGGGAAAATCAATGAAATTGACATTGAAAAAGAACCTGATGTGGAAAAAGAGGATAATATAATAGAAGAAAATTCAGCTGATAAGTCATCAATGTTTTCTGAATATTCAAAAGATATAGAAAATATCAATGCCACTTTTGACATCATGGAATCTTATTCCCACTTGCCACAATCAAGCAATGGTCAACTTGATTTGTCAAGAATTCAAGATGCACAACTTATGAAAACCAAACCAAACAGGGGAAAAGGTTATACAGCTGGTAACTCCTGTATAACGGAAGTGGTAATTGATAACAAGACCACTAAACTTTTACTTGACCCAGGAGCCTTCTGCTCTTGTGTTCGCAAATCTTTTCTTAAGACTTGTGTACCAAATCTTGAAGACCAATTGTTACCAATTGATGACATAAGGTTCAATACTGCAAGTCATCCAATGAAAGCATTGGGAATATTTGAGACCAATGTCATATTTCCACATATTAAGGGAAATTGAAGAATCTATGTTGAATTCCTTATTATGTAAAATTGTTCTAGTACCCATTTCATATTGGGAAATGACTATTCAATCATGTATGGAATAGATTTACATAACAAGAAAGACAGATACTTCACTATTGGAGACAATGAGCATCCAAAATTTTCCTTTTACCATGTAAATGACAAATTCCATTAAGTAAAGTAGCACCAGTCAACTTAGAGTTGGAAAGATTCAGATCTGAACAGTTAAATGAAGCTGAAATAAGCCTTCATCTGACTGATTATCAGGAAAATAAAATTTCTTCCCTTTTATATGACCACAGAGAAGCATTTGCATCAGACAAAGAACCTTTAGGGGCAATTATTTGTCATGAAGTTGAAATCATCCTTAATACAGAGAGACCTTACCCACACCTCTTAACAAGACCTACATATCCAGAAAGTCCTGAATAAAGAGAAGCTCTGGAAATTCATATGAAAGAACCTCTAGACCTTGGTGTAATACGCAAGGTTGGCCACAATGAGGAAGTAGAAATAACTATACCAGTCAAAAGGAATGGCATAATGGAAAATTTAGAATGGTTGGGGACTTTAGAGCTCTTAGCACTTACACTGCTCCAGACAGGTACCCAATACCCAAAATCCAAATTGCCCTTACCCAGATATCTCAAGCAGTGTATATAGCCACTATGGATGCTTTCAAAGGATTTCATCAAAATGTAGTAGCACCAAGGGCAAGAAAATACTTGAGAATTATTGTTCATTGTGGAGTATATGAATATTTTAGGATTCCTTTTGGTATCAAGAATTCACCTTCACACTTCCAAAGAATGATGAATGAAATCTTCCCTGAAGAACTTTCAGAAGGATGGTTACTCATTTACATTGATGATATTATTGTCTGTTCCAAAACTTGGGAACAGCATATGTACAGATTATCCAGAGATTTGACAAAATTCCAATCTGTCAACATCAAAATTTCCTCAAAGAAATGCCATTTTTGGATTTAAATGCTTAAAGAACTGGGACATGTAGGATCTGGTTTATGACTTGGAAATGACAAAAACAAGGTTTCAGCAGTATTGCTGAAACCCATGCCTTAGAAGAAGAAAGAAATTCAGTCATCTTTTGGGTTTTCAGGATGTCACAGGCAACATATGAAAGATTTGGCATCCATAGCAAGACCTCTTTATAAATTATGTGACAAAGACACAGTTTAGGAGATGACTGTTGACAGAGTCAAAGCCTTTGAATCCTTGAGACAAGCCTTGACCACTGCTCCACTATTACTTATGCCAGACTTTAAGCTTCCTTTTAAGCTTTATATTGATTCTACAGGGGATGGGGTTGGTGCTGCACTTCATCAAGTCCAGATTATCAATGATAAACCTGTGGAGGGACCCATATGCTTCATATCCAGGCAAATTAAACCAACTGAAGCCAGATATGGAGCCAGTCAAATGGAGTGCTTATGCCTTGTATGCGACTTAGAGGAACTGAATTACCTTCTGGAAGGATGCGCGTTTGAAGTAATAACAGATTGTACCACTGTTAAGTCACTTTTGAACATGAAGACTCCTAACAGGCATATACTCAGATGGCAAATAGCCATACAAGAGTATAGGGGCAATATGAGCATTGTTCATAAAAATGGAAATATTCATAAAAAATGCAGATGGAATGAGCATATTGACATTACAAAATAATATTGATAATCCTGCTTCTGTTCCAGAAGAAGCTTCCCCACAGATCCCCATAGAAGGAATAAGTGTCACAAACCTGAACACCACTTTCTTTGAGGAGGTAAGAAACAGTTATACTCAGGATAAAAATTGTAGCATTTTATGCCAATTACCTACTAAAGACTGTAAGGACAATTCTTTGATACATGCCTTAGATGATATCTGGAATATTCCACTTACTGGATGCTATAATTTACAACAGAACTAAGAATACATGTGTCATGACGGTTGTGGACAGGTTCTTAATCAATCTTGTACTTAAAGAATTCCATGAAATCCCTTTTTCAGGACATCTGGCTGAGGACATGACAAGAGAAAGAAATAAAAACATGCATATGGTGGCCAATGTCACAGAAGGATGTTGCAGAGTATTGAAAAACCTGTGACAGATGTCAACAAGCAAATAAATCCACTGGCAAAAGACTTCAAAATATGATCAAGATCCAAGAATCCAGCAGACCTTGGGAAGTTGTTCATATGGATTGGGTAACTGGTCTGCAACCAGGGGGTGACAGAAGTTATAATGCTTGCCTAGTGATTGTTGACAGATGTAGTAAGACTACAATCTTTATACCATGTCAGAAGGATGATACATCCAGGGATACAGCTCTTCTGATATGTAATAGAGTAATATCATGGAGTGGCATATTCACAAACATCATTAGTGACAGAGATCCCAAATTCATGTCATCACTATGGACAAATCTTCACCAACTATTTGGGACAAAATTATCCTTCTCTACAGCCTATCACCCACAAAATGATTGTCTGTCTGAAAGGATGATCCAGACCTTGGAAGGTATGGTGAGAAGATTTTGTGCATATGGCCTTTAATTCACATATTTTGATGAATTTACCCATGATTGGTGTACTCTTTTACCAGCACTAGAATTGGCATATAAGACATTGATTCATTCCAGTACCAATCAAACTCCTACTATTTTAGAGAAAGGATGGTATCCCAAATTACCTCAAGATTCCTTGAGGAAAGAATTGGTTGAAATACATCCTACAGCTGCTCGCTTCAGAGGAATGCTAGACAAAGGTAGAAAGCATGCAGTAAGGTGCATGAAAGACTCCTTTGCATATGCTAAGGACAAATGGGACAAATCACATGCCACTCCAGATTTCAAAGTGGTAGATTTAGTACTTGTATCCAAACCCCCAACTTCAATAACATCAAAGGATGTAAAAAGCTCAAAGATTCCTTTGCAGGACCCTTTGTTATTAAGGCCCTGCATGGAGAAAATGCTTTTGAAGTAGAATTATCTGAAGAACTTAGAAATAAGCATCCTAAATTTCCAGTGAGCTTGATAAAGCCATATAAATGTAGTGATGCTGAGAAATTTCCCTTGAGGAATAAAGTTGCCAAGGTTCTACCTCCTATTTGATAGGTACAGTGACCCAACATGTGAAGATGGATGGTTAGCACAAAAAGGGATACCTGAAGCTACTAAAATTCTCAGAAGGTTCAGACACACTAGAAATAACAATATTACAAGGTAATATTATTTTTTAGGGGGAGGGAATGTAAGCCTTAGAGGTATTTTCATATACCCAGAAGACCACAAATAACAATGTAAGATATGAATATAAACAAAATAAATTTATTTATATTATCAAAAGAAAATTAAAATATAAAGAAAGATTTGTATATAAAAATAAAAATTTAATTATAATTTAAAGTAAAAATTACATTAAATTTTAAAATTGTGAAAATGAATTTTTACTTGAAAAGATTAAGTAAAAATGAATTTTTTATAAAATTAATGAAATTAAAATATTTTTGGTAAAAGGTTAGATAAAATATATCATAACTTTAAACTTAAGAAAATTACTTCACCATTGCATTCCTCATAAAAAATAAGGTGGGGTCACCTCTGGGTAAAATTTCTGTAACTCAACTCTAAATAAGCTTAAATTAAGGTTTTAGTATTTTCTACACAAAAGTTGTAATTCCTCAAAAACTTCACTGAATTAACACCACATGTGGTTTTAACCATCAATTTTTGTATCAAAATTGTGGTGTTGTGTGTAGTTTACAATTTATGAGGAATTGAAGTATCTTCAATTGAAATGTCAAAATGTGCGCGTATATTACACAAGTGAACTGTAATTTATATATGAGTTATAAGTTATTATAGTCGTGTAATGTAAAAAATAAATTGAATTGTATTTGTAAATGAAAAGTGTATTACATGAGGCGGAATTAAAGAAAAAATAAATTGGAAGGATTAATTCTGGGGGGGAAAGGAACTCTAGCTCCAAGGGGGAGCCAGAACGCCAAATTCCTGGCTGACGGGCATGCGATGTTGGAATCCACGCAAAAGTTCATAACTTTTGGCCTGGAATTGAGTCATAGGGTCTGTAACTCAATTGATGATGAGGTTTTGATACCAACCAGGGAAGTTTTAACTGTTGCCATGATGGTAAAACTACCCTTAAGTCAAAAAAATATTATTAAAAACAGTTTTGACAGGTTTCTACGACTCTTACACACATTCTGATGTGTTTCAAAGGCTCTAGACTTGGTATTACTATAGTAATAGCTGATTTAAGGGTCTAAAATGGCTAAAAATAGCAAAAAATCGCTAAAGACCAGCCCTTTTTTGGTCTAAACCAGGGTTCAATGATGCCATAATTGGCTTTTATATTGTCAGAGTGTTTTCCACGACTAAAAAGAATAAATTTTACTTTTGGAGTAATAAAAGTGATGGCTATAAAAGAATGTATTCTTTGCCACACTTTTCTCTTCATGTTAGAATCTTTTTATTTTATAATTAGCTTAAACACTGTTAAACCAATCAAGAAAAAATTCCAACCACCCTTTTCAAATCATTTTGAGCCTTTTAACCACGTGAAAAAAAATCGTAATTTCTTTTGTAGCCTTAAATATCTTTTGAAGAGTATTTTTCAATAAGTTTTTATTGTTGGTAAAACAATAAATCTTTATAATATGATTGTTTTATACTTATAAAGTTAAAAACAATAAAATTGGTGTGTTTTTCTCTTGAAAAATACTATTTAAGACTATTTTTAATTCTATTATACCTTATACAAATTTTGAGCACAAGAAAAGTACTTTATTTTCAATAAAAGTTTCATATCCACACCTTACAAAATTGTAGCATTGGAATTTATTATTTCCCAAAATTATAAAGATCAAAAAGATAAATTGTCCTGATTTATGAGCAAAAAATAATAATGAAATAACTCATTTTTGACTTCAATACCTGTTAAATGGGGCTATAGAATCTCTCAGAACATTTTTACCCATTAGAACTGAGGGAAACATTGCTAAAATCTCAGTTTTATCTTAAAAGCCTTCAATTTTTAGTGATCATTTATGTCAAACGTATCATTCTCAACTGCAAGTAATTGCATGCCTCATTTGGCCTTATTATTTTTAAGCTATAATATAAGGATAAACTTTTTTTAAATTTCATAATGTAACTTTCACAGAAATATTACATATCTTAAAATAAGTAAAAATGCCATGACAACGCATAAATTCTTGTTTATCTTGGAATCCAATGCAGAAAGATTTTTCAGCTATTATTTGATAAAAATCTACCTAAAACCTGAGTTTAGATATACTCGTGAGGTTAATCATAGAATATCAATATATGGCTAAAACATCATGAGTTTCTTTCATCATGTTGTAAGAGGTATGTCTTTAATAATTGCACTTATGAAAGCTTTTTGCTATTGATATTGATGCTTTTCAACACCAAAAACTAACTCATATACTTCTTTTAATACTTTAAAAGAGCTAATTACACTATTATTTCCATATAAACTAGCAGAGCTCCTCTAATCTTTCACATTTTTTCCTGGCTATTGTTTGTAAAATCTTTCCAACTCATTTGTAAATGTTTCCATAATTCAAGGGTGGAAAATTTCGGATATGAATCAACATTGTGCTTCCTCATTACGTATCTAAATATATCAGTCCTAAAATATTCTTCATTTGAATTCAATCAATAGCCTTGAAAAGAAAATTCCATTTTCCTCCCATATTTTGGGTTCCAAATCAAAAACTTCGACCATGTATAATTTGTCTATCAAAATAATGTTTTTAGTTAATTTGAGTCTAATAAGCATGAAATTCTGTTAAAAATCCTAATTATTGATGTGATCCCGTAGAAAGTGAATGAAAAATAATGGAATATAATTATGAGCTGGAAATGGATATATTCCAGATTTTTTTCAGCTTCATGGAGTGCAGTAAAAATGCAGATTACTTCACTTCCTTATATATTAGTTATATTAATAATTCCAGTTATTAGAACATGTATTATTTTAACTATAAAAGGGGAGTTGTTTCTTCTCAAATATATAATGAGATTTTGATGGAATAAAAGATCATAGACGATTATCATACCACTCGTAGATTATTTCAGATAATGCTTCTATCAGCTCTCAATATTCTTTGATGGAAAATGCATCTAAGATTCCATCATCAGGTCCTGTTTTATAAAACCGTAACACTAAATAAGGAACTGCCCTTCTGAAATATTATGGAAAAAATACTAAAGAACTTGGGATAGATTTCTGAAACTCTTATGGAATAAAATTGAAAATGAATCATGGAAGTCTAAAAAAGGGGCCCGCCCCAACCTCCTAGCCCACTTTTCTAACCCCACTATCTGAACCATTAAGTGTTCTATGATAATCTTTCTTGAATGCCGTATTATTCTTGAGTCTTGCTGAAGGATTCTATCACAGAGGCACCACTCCCTTACATATCAAGGAGGGATATTCTCCCCCCCCATCTGAATTATTGGATGCTATATGATAGAATTCCTTTTGATGATTGATTTTCCCTTTTACCTTCCCTTTATCACAGATACACTCTATCTCGTCAAGCGGGGATCGAACAGTGGGCACAGAGGCTGAAGCAAGCTTTACAAGTGAGCCAGACCAGTCACTCGACCGCTAACACTACCGCGAAAATGGCTGACTTAAGCAAAACCCTGTCGCACTGACGTAGGTATGAGTTTGGCAGTGATCTTAGTTCAATTTTCAGCTCAGCAGTGGGAAGTACAACGTCAGCTGACCCCTGCTCAATTTTCTTTTTCATGTTATTTTTTTGCATCGTTTCAAGCTGCAGTTACTTAGTCTCACAATTATGAGATTACAAAACAGAACAATGAATAACAATTTGAATTTCGAAGAAAAAACAACGCCAATTACCAAATCACGCAAGTGTCATGAACACCGAAGACAAAGAAGTCGCTTATCTAATTGATCGTAGACTATCGTTAGAATTGAAAAAGCGTCTTGCTTGGTTAGAAACTATTAGATTTCGACCTTTGTCTCACACGATCATGAGCGTCGTCAAACTGGCAATTCATGACCCAAATGTAGTGCGCCAATCTGGTCATTGCCCCAACAAACCTTGTTCGCAACCACGGTTCATACCTTGGTCTATGATGAAGTATAGCCATACAAAGCATCAAAGGCGAGGAGACGAATAACATATACACTTTTAGTGACAATCAAGGAGCATTACTGAAATCAGCGGACCCTTTTAAACCATCCACGCCACAATATTTCTAACTCGAAATATTCCACAAAATTAATTTCTTGCAAAAACTAGCCCCAATTCAGCTGTGGTGGTGCCCTGGACACGTTGGAATCACCGGTAATGAATTAGCCGACACAGAAGCAAAGAATGCCGCTCTTGATTCAACTCAGACAACATTTAAACTCAAACATAGCTTAGCGAAACTATCACAAGAAACAAAGAAAGAGACAAACAAGAATGAACTTACAGAAGAGAAAACCCAACGTACAAAGAATCTTAAAAGCAAAGCACGAATACTGATTACTGCACTAAACAAGCTGGAGAAAGCACAATCTTCAATACTTCACCAATTACGATCTGAACATGTAGGACTGAATAAACACCTGAAACGCATACGTTTGAGAGGGGATCCATTATGCGAAACATGTAACAGACCAGAATCAGTCAATCATTTTATGACACATTGCAGGGGCATAAAGCACAACATAAACGCATGAAGGACGAACTGAGGAAGAAAAAGATTATCTTTTCGGAAACCGACATGTCAAGATTATTGGATGTGCCGCAAGCCTTAGAGATGATAATAAAATACGTGGATGAAACGAGTCGATTTAGTCACCTCAAAACCTATCAAGTATAAAAAAAAAAGGAGGATAGACAGAAGAGGTTTAATTTTGGAAGAAAATGAATCGCACAACGAAACAAGTACAAGAAGCGAATAATCAAGGATTGCGCAGCGCCGCAGCAATACAATTTGAGATAGTGCGAAATTTAAAATGTTTTAGAAATGTTCCCTCATCTTTCTTTTCAACAAAAGGAGGTTTTTGACCGTGAGGGAAAGGATTGAGGATTATCTTTGAGAATAAAAATACTTCAAAATTAAGATACGTTTGTGTGCCTTTGTTAAGGTACTGAGGAGAAACAATGATGGAAAATCCTGAGAATGGGTGTGTAAAAACTAACAACCTTGCACTGACCTCATACCTACGTCAGTGCAACGTGGTTGTGCTTAAGTCAGCATTTTCGCGGTGGTGTAAACCATTTAGTCGGCAATCTTACCCTTTACTGAAGCCCTTTTGAATGATTAGGTTTGCATTATATATATAACTTCTGGATGGAGCTCCTGACCTACTATAATACCAGCTACTATCTTTAATACGCATGGTAATCAGTATGTAATCTTATAGGAGTTCATTGAGGCTCTATAGGGAATTAATATGTGAAAAAATGATGCCTGAATTGAAGAAAAGACTCAACAAAGGTTCAACCACAATGGCTATATATTGATTCATTTCAGTAAAATATTTTTCCAAAATCTCTCATAATCCTTGAAAAATTTGATATTCCGAGTACTATAGCTCAATTTCAACTTATAATTGATCCCACAAGGGTATAAAGAATTCTATGAGACATTTTAAGAGGTATCACTGGTCTGAGCGCTCATACTCCCTCTACATGCAAGGAAGTAACGGTCTAAAGATACCCTATATTATTTGCGGTAGATTTTGTTTCAAAAGTCAAAATATTCAATGGGCGCCTTTTTTTCCCATATGATCATACCCTTAAAGAAATAAACTAGCCTATGCTATTGGGAACCCGAGGCAAAGCTATTGGTGATCTGAAAGTTTGACGCTTCAGTGTATGGATTTGACCAATTTCCATTGTAATTTTCAACAATTGTTTAATTTTGGTAATTTATGTAGGTCTTTAGTTGAACGAAGAGGAACCATTTATGGGGCTAGGATACTCACCAAGTTCTTCACCATAGAAATTTCCATATTCTGAATTGAATATTTTAGAGGACTGTCTCATATAGACAGCTTTCAATTTAGGGGACACTGAAACTTTGATATACTTCCTTAATACCTTTTTGCAACAGCCACAATAAACTCCTTCTAAAGTTGGAATTAATTGACGGTTTAAAATCAATAATATCTATATTAATTAATAATTGTAATTAATTTAATCAACTTACCGTGAACATTTCTAAACACTTAAAGCTTTGACGTAACTCAAATAAGCTAATGAATTCAAAATGCCTTTTCTTTGAAATCCCAGCTCATGGAATCAAAATGAAGAGCTTAGAACTGTAACCTAGTGTTGTGAATAATTGGGGAATGTTAGAATTGGAATGATCTATACTAAAAAAATCACCACTTCCTTTATTTAAATGGTTCAATTCCACATTTCAATTCTCTCCTAGTAGGAGTAATTGTCTATCAAGAAATCTATATGGGTTCTCATCCCAAAAGCCATATCAATCCATTAAATACCGACGAAAATCTGCAAAAAATAAATGTCAGCCTATGACTCAACCTAGAGCACGCAAGTGAAATTCAAAAGACCCACAAGCATGGTACACAAGAAAGGGTTATATACACACATTTATCATTTAATTTTGCTAATAAAGGTACAATAAGGCCCCAAATACACAAAACAAAGCTAGAAAAGTAACCTTTAAATGTGATCATAAGGAATAGGAAATCTTCTCCTTTTATAAAATATCATTCTCATTACCTAAGAATACAAATTAAAAAATATACTGAGGTTAAAGCTGTTGTTAAGTAGAAACCTTGATATTCAACTCCATGCTAGGAATTAGTGATTAGATTAAAGGCCCGCTAAGTGAGTTTTTATTAATGAGATCAATGAGGGCTATTGAAAGGTAAAACCTCCAAGACAGAAGCACCACTGGATCAGAAATTAACATAACAATATTATTTGGGAATAATCAAAGAAATAATACTATTTTTTATCCTGTCATCTGGATTTCACAGTTTTGATAAGTTACCTGTCAAATCTCATATTTTCTATATGTCCTAGCGTATGGCTATAAAATAATATAACACCTATCCTTGTATCTTAATTTATTAAAACAATATTGGAATTGTTCACTTAACATAATAAAATAATTTTTTAGGAAGTTGTGAAAAGAATTAAATCCTGTCCATGTTTTTCATTCTAAATGCAAAGTGTGTCAAATGTGTTAGAATTATTTTGAGCTCACTTGTGGCTACAGTTTGAGCTAATATTTGAGCCTTTAATCGTGAAATATGAAAATGTGATACAACATTTAGGGATAGACTCCCCCAAGATGTGTTGTTGTGGCATACTATCCCAAATAATTCAGTTCTGAGGTGTCAATTGTCTCCAATTGTATTTTCACATTTATTATTCATGAGTTGAGTAATAAGGTTTGCCAGATATGTTATTTATCTCATTGAAAACTTCCTCGTTAGCAGATCATTTCTAAGCCTTCAATCGGTGAAAACGCAAAAGGTTGAGATTTGGTTCTAAAGCCAAATTTTGAACATAAAAAGTGTCTTTTTGTTTGATTTTAAGCACAAAAATATCACCTGAGTTAAAATATTAACTCAATAAAATGGTAATATTTTTTCCACCCCTCTCCCACCTTAATACAGAGTCTGATGGGAGTAGTACAACAGGTATCCCAGAAAAAAAGGGATATTACATAAAAAGTGTTGGAAATTGTCAATAACCTATTAATGATTCTTCTTTTGATAGTAATATTGAAACAAGAAGTAAGAGTAAATCAACAACAGAGTCAGCAAAGTGATATAGCTATGAACAATTTTTGGCCAAATAGGGCTAATATCATGGAATGAACATCACTAAGGCATGGGTAAAATAATTAGACAAAGACAAATACCTCAGATACAAATATCTCAAACTACTCGTGACTAAGCTAGACACAATTTGGAAAGAATTTGAACTAACCAAGAGGAAACATAACCAGAACTTAGGGAAAAACACCAATAAAAGAGAGACATACAAAATCTGCAGAACCAAGTGGTTGATACAGATAAAATGTGAATCATATGTTGGGGAGATGGGGCTGAATGAGCCACAAACCCAACAACAGACTATGATTTTAGGATTTCCAAATACTAGCAACCTTCTTGGGACAAAACAAGAGGATATAAACGTTGGGATCAATGATTTGGAATAGAAAAGGCCATTTGTAATAGTAGGGGTCAGGAATAATCTACTTTGACAGAGAAGCAATCAAGAAGCTCTCAGAAGTGAAAAAACTTTCAAATCTCTCAGGTACAGGAGAATATGACCACATGGGACCTCCTAACTACATTCATGCGCGTAGGAATTTTGATTATTGGATCATTTTGATATTGAACACAGCCTTAAAAATCATGAAAACATAATGTATAATGAGATAAAGGTCAAACATGGAAGGACCCCCTTTGTTTTGTTGAAAAACAAAATTAATCAGAGGTAAAGTAATGGCACATGGGTATGGTAGAAGAATATGTATTTTGACAATGACAAATATAGAGTGGATAAAGATCCATTTGAGTGGTTTTTGAGACAATGTTGCAATTCTCTCTGGCAGACCTCAAAAAAAGGGAACTCTTTCCAAAAAGGATATTAAAACTGCTTAAAGACAGTTTAATACTGGCAAGTTGTAGATCAAATTACCCCATGTGACAGTACCCCAGGTTTCAAACACTGTTTCACAAAGTGCATGTAGCTAATGGCATTGCTTATGTCACTCTCATAGAGCTACATTAGTCAGAACAGGATCCTACAAGGAACCAAAAATGTAAAGAACCCTTGTGTGCCAATGAAACCAAAAAACACAGTGATTTTTGGAAGTTTGATTGAGACCTCCCCTTGAATCCGACTAAAATCAAACCCATGATTATAGAAACTGGTTTATTGTCAAAATTATGTCTTCCAGACCTCAACCAAGGGAGCTATTTCTGAAAATTCTATAGATCCTGTTTAAAGACAGATTAATACTGCCAAGTTTTAGATCACAACTCACCATGTGACAGAAAGTCAAACATGCTGAAAGCCATAGATTCCCACACTTCCACAGTAATGAGGAATCATCAACTACTGGGAAAACAACCAGGAGACTTGGAAAATGAAGGCAAATTCAGATGAAAAAAGGAGTTTTACCATTCAGAAGTTTACCTCCACAAGTAGATCAAAACAAAATAAGATCAATAGTTCAAGGGAAAATCCTAAATTTGAACCAGAGTCCAAGGGTAAATACAGAGACAAAGGGGTTGAAACCTGAAAGAAGATGAATTTATGCTCCTATTTTGGATAATCAGACAATAATAAGACAAGCTGGCCCAAATCCAGGATTAAAATGAAAACATAGCTAAGGAGTATTCATAAGGAAAAGAAAAATATGATTCTTAAAGTATGGGGAATTGCAAAAGGGATGAATCATGTGGAAAAAATTAAACCTTGGAAACATAAATAGTAGATGATGGAGAGGAAAAGTACTTGAAGATACAAGAAATACGGTTGAATCTGGAATCCCCCAAGGAACTGCTTATGAAGAACTAAGTAGCGACACTGAGAATTCCCAGAAATTCTTAGTGAGAATTACCAAGGGGATGGGGTACATACCTGAAATTGCAACAAATCTGTAAGGTTTCATTGATCAAAAAAGTCCCGTGATCATTTAAAAGGGAGCCAGCTTCATTTGAATGCCCAGAAAATCTCTGGATGAAAGATTTACTGAGTGGAGTACAGAATTATTAACCACAAACGTCAATATCTTTGCAAGTGCATCAGGGAAGCAGAATTTACTTGGGCCAAGAACCAAGAAAGCTATCATACCCCACAGGAAAGAATGTTAGGCTTGAGCCAGAATTCTTAGCAGTGAACAATTTACAATTCATGGGCTTCATATAAGGAATGGAATACCAGATAATTGATGGTATAGAAAAATAAACATTACAAACGGCACCTCACATCTGGGAAATACAGGGAGAATAGATTATCATTTGAGGTTCATACAATCCAGAGCCCAACAGGATTCACCTTATGGAATCTTTTAAAGAAGTTTAAGAAAGTCAATTCAGAATTTACTCACACCAAGTCAGAAACCTCTGCCTATAAGAGCTTTAGCAATTCATAGGAGTACATTTGCCATTCGTGATGAACCCTTAGGGAGAACTAAAGTCCATGTGGAGAGGCTAACCCAACCCATGCTTAGGAGATCCCCTACCCAGTAAGCCTGGAAACCAGCTTAATAATTTTACCAAAAAACAAAATGAGCTACTGGAAATGAAGTTCTTGAAGAAGATTATAGATAATTAAATAGATAAAATTATTACTCCAGTCCTAATTTCATGAAATGATAGGAAATCTAGACTTAGTGGAGCTTCCAGAGCATTGAACAAGTACACAAAAGCTGACAGGCAGCGCATCCCAAGGATAATTCATGAATTGGATAAACTTACCAAAAGGAATTGCATGAAAGGCTTTGACCAGAACAGAATTAAGCCAAATCAAATCCAATTTTTCATTATTCTATGTCACATGGGCACATATTTGGACATAGAATGCATTTTTGGAATCAAAAATGCGCCAGCTAATTTACAGAGGATGATGAAAAATCTATTGAAAGAAGAGATATTAGAGGGATAGATGTTGGTGTGTACTTATGATATAATGAACTAGTCTGAAAGGTGGTATGCCCATGTAAAGTACTTACACAAAGCTATGGGCAAATGTAAACCAATAAAACTCAAAACTTCACTTAGAAATTGAATCTTCTTTGTCAGAAGGAACTACTTGCACTGTGACACTAATTATCATTCCTAAGCCTAGCCATAGACAAAGAGACATTGGAAGAAGTAGTTCAGAAGGCATTCACCAATAAATTGATGAAATGAGATCCATTTTAGGATCAGCATTTGAAGCTCATAAAGATGGGAATGCACTCAAACCCCTACTCTTGATGGAAAATACCCAAACAAGAGTACATAGGGAACATTACTATAAACTGAAAGTATGGAAATGTCACACAAATTAAGATGGCCTGATATAATGGACACAAGAAAATTATAAACCTAATCCTCCTTGCAATCCAAAAAAGGTGTCCAAAATCTCCACAAAATTCATGCAAGTTGGTAGAAGGAGACTCTTCAAATTTTAAAACTAGTTTTTGAATAATGATGGGACAAATCAAAGCAGATGGTTTCACTCAGAAATGAAAATTGTCACTCTTACAATTATACATGACTAGAAATGTCAGCTGGAGTCTATGTTGAAGCAGTAATTAGGCTATTTACAACTAGAACTATGACTGTGACATGGGGAAATAATTTTAAAATAAGAGCTTTAATATAATATAATAGTTTATAATATAATAAAAGGATTCTACTATTGAAAAATAGTGGTGGTGAGCGCTATTGAGCACCCTGGGTGCAGTCTTACCAGTTGGATTACTATAATAAGAACTACAATAATTAAAATTATAATTATACCCTGATTATTACCCAAGAGTAAAACTGTTTTTGACAGTTTACTACGTAGTTTATTCAAGAGCAGGATGAGGAAACAATTCTGGCTGTGAAAAGTCTCCTTTTTATCCTGAAATGGGGTGCAAAGGGTGCTAGACCTTTCCATGTAGAGGAAGTGAAGATTTTTCACCCTCTAGTACTGGCTTGTGGTTTGCAAACAGCCTTTATAGCCTTTATTGGGCTCAGATGTGGTTTTTAAACCACATCTGGGCAGTTTTCACCAATACAGGGTGAAAAGTTTCATCTAGGGACCTCACAGCCTGATTCTGACATGTATGACGCATAGAATGCTGTACAGAAACTGTATGGGACCCCAGTATTTACTGACTTATGAGGTATTGAAGTAAAAAAAAATCTTCTTTGTCTATTTGACACCTCATATTCATGGTTATGGGATATTATCCCATGGCAAGACTGTATATGACAGCAGGTGGGAATCTGACCTTAAAACAGCCATAACTTTGTCAATTCTTGAGATATCAACCTCAAAATTTGTTCAGTGTTTAGTTCTTTATGTTCTCTACACAATGGTACCTCAATTGATATGGGTATCATTAAATATGGCAAAGTTATCCCATGTACAAGATTTTTGTACATTTGCATGGTATAGGCAAAAGGCTGTATTGAGCTTGTTTGCCCCATAACGTCTGCTGTAGTTTAGATATGGGGAAGTGGATGACACCATCAGATAGCCCTGATTGTGCTCTTTCCAAAAAGACCCCATTTCAAGTATCTCACACTAAAACTGTAGAAGTTAGATGAGAGGTGAATGTTTTGTTCACCCTTATTTGGCCTGAAATTGACCATAACTCTGGTAATATTGGTTCTAGCTCAGTTTGGCTGGTACCATTGGATAGCCCGGGCTTAGAGCTTCATTTTGAGTACCCATTTGATGGGTTTAAGCCTCTCCTTCTAGATTTTAGATGAGAGGTGAAAATTAAGGTTTATGCTCAGCAATAAGTTTGAGCAGGAATAACTTTGTTCTTCTTTGTCCTATGGTGATAAGACTTATATTTTCAGAAAGAGATGAGTTTCCTCTTTCGTTTGATAGCTTTTGAGCTGATTTGGCTCAGTTCCATGTTTTGGTGGTATCTTGGCTATACCATTGGTTTATGGTATTTTGGCTGTCATACTTGTGCTCTGGTTTGAGTCACAGGCTGACAAAAAACTCCATTTTGATTCTTACAAATTTATATTGATGTGGGAAAATTCAAGTCAAATAAAGTATTCCAAGGGGTTTAATGCTATAACTGTCAGACTGTGACTCTAAAGCAGAGCACAAGCATGACAGCCAAATACCATAAACCAATGGTATATCCAAGATACCACCAGAACATGGAGCTGAGCCAAATCAGCTCAAAAGGTATTAAAAGAAAGAGGAAACACACCCTTTTCCAAATATACAAGTCCCATCACCATAGGACAAAGAATGACAAAGTTATTCCTGCTCAAAGTTGTTTCTGGGCATAAACCTTAATTTCCACCTCTCATCTGAAATACAGAGTAAACGGCTCAACACCATCAAATGGGTATTGAAAATGAAGCTCTAAGTCTGGGCTATCCAATGGTACCAGCCAAATTACGCTAGTGCCAGTATTACAGAATTTATGGCCAAATTCAGGCTAAATGATGGTGAACAAAACATTCACCTCTCTTCTAACTTCTACAGTTTCAGTGTGAGAGAGCTAAAGTGGGGTATTTTCCAAAAGCGCACAATCAGGGCTATCTGATGGTGTCATTCATATCCTCATATCTCAACTATATCAATAGCTATAGGGCAAACAAACCCAATACAACTTCCGGCCTAAACCATGCATGTGTATAAAACTCTTGTACATGGTATAGCTTTGCCATATTTAATGATAGCCATATCAAATAACGTACCATTGTGTACATCACATACAGGGCTTCACACTGAACAAATTTTGACATGTATGTCTCAAAACCCGACAAAGCTTTAGCAGTTTTAAGGTTAAAATTCCACAGTTTCGCCAATACAGCCTTACCATGGGATAATATCCCATAACCATGTTTATGAGGTGTCAAACTTACAAAGAAGCATGTTTATACTTCAATCCCTCATATTTAATTCAATACTGGGGTTCCATACAGGTTCTGTACAGCATTCTACGCGTCATACACGTCAAAATCAAGCTTTGTGGTCCCCAGATGAAAGGTTTCACCCTTTATTGGTGCAAACTGCCCAGATGTGGTTTAAAAACCACATATGAGCCAAATACAGGTTATACAGGCACTTTGCAAACCACAAGCCTGTCCTAGAGCTTGAGAAATCTTCACTTCCCCTATGTGGAAAGGTCTAGCAGCCTTATCACCCCATTTCAGGATAAAAAGGGGCCTTTTCACAGCCATGAAGGTTCCCTCATCCTGTTCTTGAATTCCTACATAGTATAACTGTCCAAAAAAGTTCTACTCTTGGAAAGAACCAGGTATACTTCTAATTTCAAGTATTGTAGACTTTATTATTGTAATCCAACAGGTAAAGCTGCACCCAGTGATTTCAACAGCACTCACCACAACTATCCTTCAATAGTAAAACCCTTTTACCTCAATAATAAAACCTATATTTTATTTTGATACCCTTATTTTAATATTTATAACGGTGTAACAGTCATATTTAAGTTGAAATTAGCCTATTTACTACTTCATCATAGACTCAGCCTGACAATAACTTGCACTACTAATTTCCCTTGCAGATGTATACCCCATTTCTTTAGCAGGTTTGTTTTTATGCAGTTTGGCATTTTTTATATTTTTAAGAATGTATGAAATGCTACACCTTGTTGTAAATTTGATTTTAAATGAAGTAATACTTAGATTACTTTGATATCATTAGATTGAGAATTGCATATGTTGATTTAATCAAATTCAGAAGAGTCTTATTCTTCAGTATCTTCAACAATATCATTCATTTTGTCCTTTTCAAGAAAATTATTGGCTCAGTTCCCAATACGACATCATTCAGGGATTTTTTTCTCCTTAGTTCTATTGTGAGTGAAAGCTTGTTTTGGTTTGTATTTCTCAATAAATGGTTTATTTTGGGTTTTTATTTCTACATTTTTCCATGTTTTTCCAATTTTGGTGGGTGAATATGTCTTCTAATTAATTAATTTACTCTTCTTTGGAGCATGGTTCTTTGAATCTACCTCTCATAGAACGTTCCCATTCTCCTTCACACCCTTTCAGAATTTTTATATGTACCCTTTTTTGTGACATCTCTGGATAAAATGCATTAGTCTTTCAGGTTGTTTCAAGAACTGAGTTACAGGTTAATTTTTTTTTGTGGGTCAAAGAATGAGTTCTCAAATTAATTTTCTACTTCATACCTCCAGGCATCATTTTACTACTTTAAATTGATTTCATTTTTACATCAAAACCAGATTATTTTGCCTTTTTTTGTGTTATGTCATAATACCATCTTTTTTCAGATTTCTCAGATGAAGGAAATGATTTATTTACATGAATTATAGTTTCTTTCATGATAAAATACTAATATTCACTGGTTGTATCTGTTATTTACCTGTTGAAGTTAAAATGAGATTGGATTTATTCATAAGAAATTATCATTTTTAACCCATAAATTTGATCTTTAAAAATGTTCAAGCTTTTCATCAAAAATCTTTGTTTCATGATTTTCATTGTAATCCATCTTTTCTGTTGAAATTTTCCCTTTTGGACTTCAAAAAATGATTAGATAGGCATATACCTTGAATATAATGATCAATCTGATCATTATTCAAGTATGAGCTAGTAGAATCTGAAAATCTACTTTTGGTTATGTTTAGAACACTGTTAATTTTAAGAGGTCAACCACTATTGCTATTTTTCCCAATATCCCCTTATATTATTCAATTTTGTTTTCTTTTAGCATACCAGATAATGTTCATAGATTTATTCTTACTGCTATTTAATAGTGAATTGATTTTTGGAGAAACTCTTCATCATATGTAATTCAAATGATGTGAGCTTAAACCCATGCATATGTGCACTGATCATGAAAGTGCATGGATCCTTCTTATCCCACACATTTTTGGGCTTAAAGATATGTTGGAGAATATTGATATATCAATTTTTTTATTGAAAATATAATGGTGTCTGTTATTTTACATTTTTACACATTTGGTTCTGAGATAATCACAAATTTATCTTTTTTTACTTACTTTAAGATTATAATTTCAATGCACATTATCATAAAAGGTTTTTTAATTTTTTTTAAAGGTTTTTGGATATTTGGTCATACCTCACTAGGTCACATGTATATTGAATGATGTGGCTTAGAATTTGCCATACAGGCTTTAAATTTCTCATGAGCTAAATTTAACTTAGCCTAAAGCCATTGTATGGCTTTGAATGACTAAAAGGGCAAATTTCACACAAAAAGGTGGTACCATGGGAAAAGGGAAAAAGGAGCTAAGGTACCAGGCTTCTTTTCCCATAATCCAGTGTGTAGATAATTTTTTACTCTGTCACAAAAGAATTTTGAGCCTTCTTTAGGCTTGAATTGAAAATTGAAGCTTAAAGTGGTTTATTTCTCTTTGGGAAAGGGATTACAAGATTCCAGAGGGTAAATCCCTACATGCAGGATTGTAAGCAAGGCGTCAAGAACCTTGAGAGATTAAATCATTCTAAAATCAAAGTTAAAGGAATTAAAACCTGATACAAAGTTAAGGTTCATTTTTTTTCTTATGTTTTTTTTTGAAAGAGAAATACCTTTAAGCCACTTAATAATATCCAATCCCCAATTATTTACTAGAAAATTTCACAAAGCTTAGAGATCAATGTTTTTTTTGTATAAATTGACTTTTAAGCATGTTTTATGTGGAATATTATTTTATATTTAGCCTCAAACATACCTTTTCAATTATTTTTAAACAAGATCAATATTCCTTTAAAAATACATTGAAGATATTATTATAAGATATCTGCTTGAACTGTTCTATTTACATAGTGTATTTTATGAAACTTAATATAAAGGAATTAATTTAATATTTACACTTATGATTATAAACTTACCTGAGGATTGAAGTTACTTGCAATTATGTATAACCTTGACAACTCCAATTGAAACTGAAAAAGAAGCTACCTTACCTGAAGAAATTTATTTGTAATCATGGTTTCTGAGTTTCTATCTAGCAATGCCAGCTATATCAATTACTAATCATGAGAGCTTCTATGAACTAAAAAAGAAGCTTTGACATGACTGTTTTTGTTAATAATTGTCATCCAATGAAACATACAATTTAAAACAGGTAATATTTTATTCTATATAAAATACTATATTATTCCTTTCTTTATGTATTAAAAATGAAGAATTTAAATCTTTGAAGTTGGTTCATATGATTGTAATCACCAATAATTGATTCTATCATAGAAGGACATTGTCTCAAAATACCCTTCAAACCCAAATATTTCCTCTTGAAACTCTTATATCTTCTTCCTTCTTATCAAAAAGGATTTTTTATTCCTTGCAAATATTTCTTTTGGTGTGTTGTCAACTTATGAATATTACCTAATCCTATAAAGTTTTCAGTTTGAATTATTGGATTAAATAAATAATATAATTAATGTGAGCCTGCAATAATTGAATGTCTTACATGCTACACAAGCTCCAATAACATTTATTAAGTCATATTTGAATTTTTTCACTTTGCTGTTCATCTTGTTACCAAGTCAAATCTTCAAAACTTGTAGTTATAGAAATATTGTTTCTATAGAACCATTCTACTTTATTGATATAGTGATTTTAATTCTATAACAACCATATATATTTTTTACATATATTGTTACTGTAACAATACCCCTTATGATAAAAAATGTATTAGTCTATTTTTGTTTTATTTTTGTTGTGTACCTAAAGCATATAAAGAGGAAAATTCTGCTTGAGAATGATTCCTCAGAGGTGTTAAAAATATAATCTTTTACAAATAAATTGACAACAATTTCTTGTTATTAGACATCTCAAATATAAGTAATTACAAATTACTTTTAGTATTTTTCATGTTGGTGAAGCCCATTCCACCAATCCAATACCTTTTTAATAGTGACGTCTCTATTGATTTAACCTGATAGTATTCCACTAACTTTTGAGTTTATTAAAATTATTAATAATTAGACTGGAAGACATGTTAGAGGCCCCAGGCTAACAAAAAAACTTTCTCCCAATCCACTGTCTTTTTTATCAAGTATTAATTTATATATATATATAATTTTTTTTTAAGAATTATCTCTGCAAAGTCTGTTTGATTTTTTATTCTAGAAATAATAATACTAACATTTATGAGTTGTTGATTTATTTGCTTAACTGCATATCATTGGCTCATCAAGAGATTTTATATTTCTTATTATCATGACTGTCACTGCTTATAATAATAACAGAACAATGAGAATTTATCATAATTATTAAAGAGATTTCTTATCATGAAATTATTTGATGATTGAATCTTCCGTTTTTATTATCATCTTTATCATTTTATTAATTTGTCATTAGAAGATTTAATTATATTCTATTTTCCACTTAGGAGAGTCATAGTACTCTTTATTTGGACTAATATCATCAACAGTTTGATAGAAAAATCTTACACCATTACTGACAACCTTAATCCCAAAAGGAAGGAGCTTATCAACATGATTTGTTGGAGGATTCCCCAGTAAAATCTTCGTTGCTTCACAAATTCTTTTGTGTACATAATAAGGAATATTAAATTTGATTGCATTTTTTTTTCATCATGGCTATGCTTTTTTTTATGGTTGAAACAAATTTTTTATTCAGTAACATTTCAAAACCCCCCTTGAAGTCATATCCTCTTCTCCCCAATGCTTTTTTGATTCAAAAGGCTGAGCAGTCTTCGAATTCTAACAGATTTAGATTGGGATTTTGAGAGCTTAAGGATGAGCCAAAATGAAATATCTAAATATTTTATCAGGTTGTAAACACTAGAAGTATTCAAATACAAATTATGCTCAAATTTTGGATGAAATGGTGGATATTGTTTCCTTTTAGGTGCCAATGCTTCTAGTTCATTACCAAATTTATCACTACTGACCATATCAGATGGTTCAATTCCCCTCTCTGGGTCAAAGTTGATGTTCAAACTAATCATGTGTAGATTCTTTCGGCTCTTTCAATTGTTTGAAAAACATTATGAAGATTTTTTGAGAAAAAGTATTGGATTCATCTGATCCCCAATGTGAGTAACAATTATGGAAGAAGATCACAAAATTTAAAGAAGATTTTACATTCTTTTTCTTGTATAATTTTTCTCAGACGCCTAGTGGTTTCAGTAAATCAAGCTCAACATATTATTAATTTATGCTTTTTAACGCAGTCTCGAAATAGCACAAATTTGGTAAGATTAAGGCCTTAACTGAGGTCATCAATTAGTGCATATTCTGGCGTGATAAGCATTTGAAAACCACAGGCCCATAAACTGAAAGTTCCTGAAAGTTCTAAGGCGAAAAATCTTGCATTATTATTTATTGCAATAATAATTCATATGCAAAGCTGGTTTGGATGAATAGTTCTGCCAATATTCATGGTTGCATCTTATTTCATATATTTCAAATTCAGTCCCACCTCTGTGAGAAATTCAATAAGATTGACTAGTGAGAAGCCTAAAAAAGTATTTTTTATTTCCTTTGACCTCATCAGGTAAAAAATAAGAGAAACCCTCCATGTAAATAATAAGAAGCTAAATAGTCTTTCTCGTGAAATAAAACAATAAAAGCAGTATTTTGTTTGAATATGTGAATGTCATGGTCCAAGTACTATTTACACCAACTTGAATATCCCTGCTGGAATTCTCTTCCAACTAGACTCCCAAAACGTTTGGGGGAACGGCCATGGGACACATTTATGAAAGAATGTCACTCATATCTGTCTTTTTCTTTCTTCCAGGTCATGGAACAAAAATGGGAAGTGCATGACTCAGATTATAAGTACTATCATGGATTATTGGAATAGAGTTTTAAGCCCCTGAAAAGTTCTACAGACAGGTAAATTACACAAATAATTACCCAGGAAGATACTTTTATCAGTTTTAAAAAGAGTGTAAGTGTGAAGATTGCTTTGTTGACACCTTACTTGAAGCTGCTTAAGACCATAGGATCCTGCAACGGTGCGCCAAATTGCAGAAAAAGGTCCCCAAGGGTGTGGAAGCCACTTTTTTTAAGCCCATGAAAGGGCTGAAAAATCGGAATAAAATAAAGGAATGATTAACTAGTAATTGCAAATGTTTTTACAACATAATTAACATTATCATTTTTCATGATCATGAATATTGATGAAATTGTGTCACTTTAAGTGAAATATAAAGGGTTGTGATATACATGTTACATATTCAAAAACCCAAATTTCATCAATGAAGATATGAGAATAATAAGGCCAGAGTATGATCCTCACTTGATACCAGACAAATTTTATACTGAAATTTGTGTTACATGAAATAATACTCTGGAAATTGGATTTAATTTTACCCCGGTGAATAATAATCCCTAGGTGTGTGGTTCAAATTAGTTAATGGAAAATAAATGAAATGCTCTACTGTTATATAATAAGGGTTATGATGACTCTACAGAGCACCTTGGTTGAATTAATTGATTCTCAATTCGAAATTAGGATTACTGTGAGAATTATAATATTTCAATTTTTTCACTATCATTCTGAAGGAACCAGTTCCTGGCCACATTATTATCATTGAAGAATACTCAAGCAAGATTATGAATTCCTTTTCCACTTGAAAAGGTACTCTTTTCCTGTTTTTATTCTTAAAGTGGCTCTTATTCTCTTAAATTTTGTGAATAGTGACAGGTTCACTCTTTAGGCTGAATCAAGGCTTTATACCACAATTCTTATTTCAGTATCTGGAAGAATTCTCGATGAAGCTCTTGATTATTATAGTTAGTTATATAGTACTATTAATTTCCTCAAATGAAAGTATTTTATAACTACATATTTTAACGAAAAATGTAAATATAGTTAATTTTAATATAAATAAACTTAATATCAATAAGAAATTATATAAGAAAAGTGAACATCATCAGAAATTTGATATTAAAATCCAAAAAATAATATCAAAAAATTTATTCATCATATAATTGTTGTGATTAACGGGAAACTATATTGATTAAAACATGGAATATCTACCAGAGACACTCATATTTTGTTTGAATAAATAGGAACAAGCTATAAAAAAGCTGAAGTATTCTTTATAAACAAAGAATTATAACAATATTTCTAAAAACAATGATAACTTAAAAGAGAAGAAATTGATGAAAAACTCACTTATATGCTAGCATTTGACAAAAAAACAGCAAAACAGGGCGAAATCGTTAACAAATGATAGAAAGAATTCATAAATTTCCAGAACTGAGAATTAAGGCATTTTTCAGGGTTTTTGTGGATATTAAAAAGTATCTTTTGTCAGAATCTTATGAGAATAAAAAAGTTACTGAAGACTGAACAAATATGATGAAATTCAAAACACCTTCCTTATGCCAAATCTTTTATGGTTATGTATACATTTGTAACTATAAATGGAGGTTAAAATTAAAAATTTAAGAAATCATTCAGCTTTTTTGAAAATGATAATATTCTGTTTCAAAAGCATAAATATTTGAATGGAATCAAAAATAGCCATTTTTTCGTTTGGCCCAGATTATTTTTTGTGTAGAACCCAAAAACAACATAATAATTATATATTTTGTTATCAAAAAGAAAGAAATAATCAGATTTCATAATTTTTTTCTTTGGGATTCTTAATCAAGGAAATCATTTACTGAATCAAACATTTAGAATATTATTTTTCTTATGGCTATGTCATACACACCTCATGAGCTTACAGTATCATGATTCGTGGTTTTGGGAGCAAATACAATTATTTTGAATTAATGGAAGGTTAAAAAACTCTTCAAAATCCACATCAGTACCTTAGAAACATTTAAATGGTGATTAAAGGACTGATATCAGTTGCAATGGGAAGTGTTAAGCTTGAAACTACCAATACTGGATGGTACAGGTATGGTATAGAACAATATTCCTCAAAAAACATTCACATTGTATATCGCAGTAAATATTGTGGATATCGAGAATTCAATGACACTTGATTGAATTAAGTGATTGGCTCTGTACTTTTCTATGCTTAATGTTTAAGCTTCTCAAAAATAGGGGAAGCCATAGGGGTCTGAAGATTGTTGCTGTATTTTCATGAATCAGTATGTGGCTTTGAGAAATACCAAGACACATATCTCTGTTAATTTAGGGTATATAAGAGTTGAAATTACACAAATTTCAGGGCTTTATTATTTCTTGAACATTTGATGATTTCCCAATGCATCTGTATGAATTGTTAATATTGAACATGGTATTATTCAAATAACTCTCTTCTATAAATCATTCTATCAATATTGATGAGGACATTCTGGGGATAAATTAGCTTGAGTCACTTCATATACAAGTTTCAAATTTCACTCTTAATTTAGCTCTACTTATTGAAAGATTTATGCACACCCTCTTAGACCATCAACGGATTTATTTTGCTTAAACCTATGGATATAGTACTTCCTGGGGTAAGAATGTTACTGGAAAATGGATCCCACCATTTCATAGTTCCTATTAATACACCCGGCCGAATGTCTTGTTAATTGTTGAAAATTGACTTCCTGTCAAGCAAACGTCAAGCACAAGTAAAGTCAAGCTCACATCAAGCAAGCATTGAGCACATGTCACACTCTGGTCTTACACAAAATCCTGTGACATGCACCAATATTTGTTCCCCTGTGCCTTCAACTGAGATTCCTCACCACCTTATTATCCTGCAGCCATCCAAAGGTTGGTAGAAATTACACAAGACCCGCCTGTTTACACACACACACATCAAAGAGTCCATCAGCCAGTCTTTATGTAGAGAAGGGGTGTGTTACTTCCCAGGTCATCCATGAAAGGACACAGCCTCAGTTGGATTGACATTTTGCAGGTGCCATTGCGTGTGCGTGTGCGGTGGGGGGTGCAGATGCGGGTGCGGTGAAGGGTGAGACATGCCCAAGAAGCCAAGAGCATGTGTGGGCATAATTTTATGAAACATACCTGAAAAAAGAACTCATTAGGGTGTGTGACCAGCTCCTTGCAACTGACAAACATCCAAACTCTCATTGACAAAATTTAATGGTGAGGCCCACTTGGATTATGGGCGTATTCCCCTTCCATCATGATGATTGTGCATTTGAGTAATTTTATATTATGTGATATGTGAGTATGTGGGTCATTTGATCATTGAAATTGGCTTATTCATACCATACCCAATGTCAAAAAAAAGTAGTTTCTTTGTGGCAATGTGAAATAATGGCTTTGCTTATCCCAATGGCATGTTACTGTCACCAAATCTTGAGGAAGTTATTTCTCTACCAAAATTCCTCATGAACTTGGGAGATTTGCAATTTTTTGTCACTCTATTTTCAGAGAAAAGTGGAGACTAAATATCATGAAATAATGGTTTTATCATTACAAGAAGTCCACATGACATCACTTAGTTATCATACAATCCACAGTGACCTTCTATTTCTTCTTCAGATATAATCAAGTGTCCATCATTAAAACCAACAGCTCTATAAATATTGAGATGCGGCCAATCTGGTAAGAGAGTCATATCAATCTTCAAAGTTATTAAGATGAGAACGTTATTGGTCAGCATGCAAGATGGCTCAAATACTTTAAAAATTCTATTGATAATACCAAATGGTTGTGAGTTTCCCCTCAGAAAAAAACACACTTTTGCTGACATTTTTGGCTTAAGTTGAAAATATATTATTCCCAATATTAATGTTTGAAACTGGAAAATACCAAGGTGAGACAATCCTTGAAGTGGGATGACTTGTGTATTGTACAGTAGTGTCTAAGCTGATCCATTCAACAATTTCCCATGTTCAATGAAAATTCTGTAAGTACTCAACCAGGCAATCATAATTTTGTTGGTCATGGTGGGATCTTTTGGAATATTTTTGGTGATTGAAAAGGGAAGGCGGCTGTAATTCAAAACACTGTTTTATTTCACATTGGATGGATGGGCATTCAAGGAGAACAGAAAGATTGGAACATCAACAGATATGTTGATGTAAGGTTTCATCTATATCATCTATTGAGAATTTCAAGAGGTTTGTCTTGTTCATTTCATGTGTTTAATCAATGTGAATATATTTCTCTTATTAATTAACATCTAAATTTTGTTATTTTCTGGCATCTTTCAAGGAATCCAATAAAGCACTTATAGCCCCATGTGGATGAGGCTTGTTCTGGGTGCCAATGTTGGAAGAGTTCTGGAATATGATCACCAAAATTATGATTTGGTTTACTTTCTGTTTTGGGAACAGGTGTTGATTGGAAAGGCAGAATTTTTCCAATGTTAAGCAAAGGCAGTCCCATCATCTATTGAAACCATCCAACTTGTGGAAATATTGATAGCACTAATCAAAAGGAATGTATTTTTGGTTAGTTCATTTGAAAGTTCTTTTGATTTGCCCATTCTCCTTGAGTATTGGGGGAACTGTGTTCATCCAATGAAATGTGTTTACTGATCATTAAAAATGGGATATAGACCTTGTATAAGAGAGCCCATTCAGCCAATTCTAAACTACCATGAGAGGGGGAACCCGTGTTCAGGGTAGTCCTGTCCATGATGAGGGAATTATGGTATCAGATATGATTTATTGGAGATGCTCCAGATCCTCACCCTTGATCTGGTGATCATTTAATGCATGGATACTGAATTGAGAGGGTATTTTGGAAGTGGGGATGTAATCCGTATCATATGAGGGAATCTCCACAGCACCACAAGATAGATGTCGCAAATGACGGGTGGGGAGTGATTCATCTATTATTTTTGCTGTGTCTCCTTTCAGGGAGCGGGCCTCTCTCAATGTGATTTGATCAAGAGAGCTGTTGACAGTCATGAAATCTGACCCTCAACTGCTGGTGTCTTCAGATTTCCTGCGGGACCTGAAGTATATTTTTGATTTGGACTCCCAAATGCACGGTTTGAAAGCTTAATGAGCCTTCAAAATTCCAACTACTAAAATATGCATTATGTCAAGATTAAAGATTCTGATTGCATCCCCATATGGAAGGTCTTCAAAAATTGAATATCACACTTCATACTCAGAGAAAATTGATTTTCTTTGTTGTGGGGATGCTCAAAGACAGTTTGCAATTATTGATTTACGATTTTGGTATGAGCGTTTGTAGTGAAATTGAGGACCAATTTGTTCAATTTGAGCATTGTGAATAGTGCAAATATTATAAAATTGGCTGACTGAATGAGAAATAAATCCAGTAAGCTTGCGCATGGCAACCACATCTGCAATGGCCGTGAGGATGGCAACACAGATAAAGGATCCTGAAGGACCTGTTGAGGTGGGTGAAAAATGGTAACCTGGCCATAGCTCTTTGAGCTCCTTGATGAGTGGGATTAAGAGGTAATTCAATTGAAGTGCAGTTGGCTCATTTGGACCAGGGATCATTCCTGAAACATAGACCTTTTCTGGCTTCAATCTTTCACTTGGGGGGAGATTAAGAAAAATAAGCATGATAGGTCTAATGCTGTCCAACCTGGTTGACTTTCCATGTACATTAAACCAATCTATATAGATCAAGAAGGCCAATGCACCAGGAATGGATAAGAATGGGGAGTCATTGATATTTCTGGTACCAATGAAGTGTCTCCAGACCAATCCATGCCAGATGTCGCATTTGAAGAAACTTTCAGGTTTTTGGGATTGTTGATGTTGATTCAGAATTTCCATGATGCCACCCTGCTGGAGAAATCTGGAAAGCCAATTTTTGAATGGTTGATAAATGAAATCTTTTGTTGGGATGATTTTTTTATTGATTTTGGTTGTGTTTTTGGTGCAAGGCTTAAATGAATTGATGAATTTGCCTAATGATTGTGCGCAAGGGGGATCATGATCATTTGGGTCATTATGCAATTGAAAATGGGGTTGTTCAGTTGTTAAAGATTCAGTAAGGCCATCCAGAAAGAAACACTGAGGACAACATATATAGTTTTGAATCACTGGCTCCAATTGGGGATGTTCAAATATGGTACTGAGATCTTGAGATATAGGGAATGCAGGAGTTGGGTGACCACCCGAGCTTGAGATACTGGACTGTCACAGGGGCTCTTGTGGAAGCAAGAGGGCCTGGCACTCAGGAATCAAGTACTCACTTGGAGGGCTCCAAAAGATGATAAGAAATACTACAGAATATATCTCTTAAGCAGGAATAAGAGAAAGGAAAAATATACAAAAGATAAAAAAGAATAATAAGAATGAATCCAGGGGCCAAAGATAAAAGAAAGCCAAAGGCCAAGAAGCCAACCAAGTGAATCCTCAATTCACTGTTTCAACCTGCCAGAAAGAACAATGGAATTAGTAAAGGATATGACCACCAATATCCACTGACAGGCGAGGAAAGACAAGAGAAAAGGTGCTAATGACTGACTTAAGATTATCAGTATTAACCTTAATAATGTAAAAGAAAATAAAGATAAAAATAAATCCACTATATTAATTAACTGGGGAAAAAGTCCCCAGGTGATGAAAGGTAGCCAGTATATGTGAAAACTGAAAGATTGATCCTGGAAGGTGGATCAATGAATGTATTGTCCGAATCGGGAAATACAGTTCTGGCCATCTTGAAATTTGAACTTTGTGATGGAATTAACACAGTGGAATATGGAATGGCCCAATTGGGCCAAGAACATACAGGTTGATTGAATGAGACCTGTACGGATGAATTGAGTTGACCAAGGAGTATTGAATACTTGATGCCTTTACAACTGATTGAAATGATGTAATACCTCTTGAGAATTGCCCTTGAATAATCCTGAATTAATTGTGCCAACCCAACTCCTGCAGATACAGGTGGTTGGCATCCTTGAAGAGTCTTCTGATTGCTGCCATAACTTGTCAGACTGATGAGCTGATTAATCCTCCTTCGAAATGGGCGTTGGGATTTCAGACCCTGATTTGGAAAGGTGGAATTGGGTCCTGAAAACGTCACCATTGGATTGCTGAGCAAAAATGGTGCATAATGGTATATAATACCATATATGCACCATGCCTGCAACCTTGAGTACGGATGGTATGAAGGAAAAGGAAGAAATCCCCTAGAGTTGAGGGGAAAGACAGACTGAGCTGATATGGTGGCCTCTGGTGGTTTCCAGAGGCCATAGCTGAACTATTGGTCCATGGCCAAAATTGGGTCCTACGGGATTTATGGCCAAAATGGTGTCCATGAGGTTTTTGGTCACTTTTGGGTCCAAGGAAGTGGTAGCCAAAAATGGCTCAGGTGGGTGAAATTGTGGTTTGGGACCCACATGGCCTTGGGGCCTAGGTGGATTGCCCCTGTGGCCCCTTTTGGCCTCATTGGATTAGGCCAAAAGGGGCCTAAATGGCCTACGGACCGTGAATCACGGCCCACGGGCCGTAGGAGCCGTAGGGGGCCTAAATGGCCCAAAAAGGCCATTTAGGTCAAAAACCCAATAATGAAAGGGGTGGCCCTGAATCCAAGGGCCCCAGGCCCAAAATCAAAGATGAAGGCCTGGGGGTTGGTGAAGTGGGAATTGGCCAAGAAGGCCAATGACGGCAGGATATGGCCTGAGGCCATAAAATGGCCATTGGAAGGTGTTATGGCGTGGATGACATAGAACACCCAAGGGGGCCAATTGGCCCCAGGTTAGATTGCCGCAACCATCAAGGAGGAGGGTCAAACTCGCGGTTGTGACAGTACCCCCCTACCTTGAATGGTGAGCTCCTGAGCACCAAGATAAGGTAGAAGCCGTTGAGGCTGTTGAGACGGATTGGACAGAGGGGTTCCAGAGGTATTTCATCTTGAAAAGAAAACTTTGAACTGATAATTAATGTTGGCATATGAATTGAGGTTGACATTTGGCTTTGAAAATGTTGAAGGATTGAATTTGACGTAGAATTTTGGCATAGAGATTATAATAAAAAAATTTAAAGAAAAGTAAAGATAAAGAAACAGAAAAAGAAAATAAAAGGAAAAAATTTTGAAGGGGGGATCCAATCTTCATCACAGATTTTGACAGTTGATTTGAAAGTGGCCAAGGACCTGGATAAAAGAATTTGATGCCAGGTGCTCATGGAGTGGCCAAGGTGATGTTTTGAAAAGATTGTAGACCCCTCAGGGAAGTGCACACCAGGAGAGGAACTTACTTTTAGAAGTTGCTCATCCCACCAGTGCCATAAATAAGAATATAAATTTGATGAAGGAATGTCTTGAATTGGAAAATTTGGAAAGGAAAATGAAAGTAAATGGTCCATTTGCCCAAGTGAAAAATGGCGATAATTTTGGAATTGATGTTGAAAGCCAGGACAACAAATCTGTGTCCAAATTGAAAAGTGCTCACAGAGTGGCCAAGGTGATTCTTACAACAAAGAAGAGTAGAATACCCCTAAAGGTGCATACCAGGAGTGGGACCTACTTTTGGTAATTCCTCTCCCCACCAAGCACCATAAAAGATTAAGCTTTTGAAGAGTTGGGTCCTGGCTTGTCAGGCTACAAAGAATGGAAATCTTTGACAAGTTCAGGGCAATTCTTGAGGTTTTTGGCTGGTTTCCAAGTGGAGCTTTCTGGGTCTTGACTGAAACCTTTCCATTCCACCAGATACCATAATTTTCCTCTCTTGAGCTTTGAATCCAGTATTTGAGAGACTTCCCATTCCTCTTGTTCTTCAATGATAATTGGAGGAGGAGACTCTTGATGCCGATCTGGCATTGTTGATGTCTTGACTGGTTCCAAGAGTGAGATATGGAAGACTGGGTGGATGGATTTCCATTGAGGTGGTAAGCATGAGAACAGATTTTCTTCAAGATTGGAAAAGGACCCAACCATCTTTTGGATAGTTTTTTGGTGGGTCTGGTTGATTTGATATTCTTGGAAGAAAGCCATACCATGTCACCAGGATTGAAAACAGGTGGACTTGCTCTACCTTTATCTGCATACCTCTTAAACCGGTTTATGGAAGCTTCAAGTTCTCTCTTGACATCTTGCTGTACTGATTGAATTTTTGTTGATAACTTTCCAGCAGGAGTATCTTGAGTGATGTGAACTGAATCAAAATGTGGATCTCTTCCATAAACAGTGAAAAACGGGGATTGCTTGGTTGAAGAGTGATCAGAATTATTGTAGGCAAATTCAGCCAGAGGGAGCCAGGTGTTCCAATCATCTTGATGATAACTGACATACATCCAGAGATACTGTTCTAGTATCTGATATACCCTCTCTGTCTGTCCATCAGTTTCTGGATTGTAAGCAGTTGACAAGTCTCTTGAAATCTTGAGCTGCTGAAAAAGATTGGTCCAAAAGGAAGAAACAAAGAGTGAACCTCTATCACTGACAATGCTTAACGGAAGTCCATGCTTTGAAAAGATATTCTTGATGAAGAAATGGGCCAAATCCAGGGAAGTGACTGAAGACATTGTTGGAATAAAAATGGCCATTTTTGAGAATCTGTCCACTATGACCAGGATTGAATCAAAGGAATCAGACAGCAGCAGTTGAGTGATGAATTCCATTGAAAGACAAATCCAAGGACCATTTGGAATTGGAAGAGGTTTGAGCAATCCAAACTTCTTATGGTGAATATTCTTGTTTCTTGAGCACTGTTGACAGGATGAAACATAATCCTTGATAAATTGGGTCATGCCGGACCAGTGGAAATCCCGCTTGACAGGTTTGAGAGTCTTCTCTTGGCCAGGGTGGCCAGCTAGAGGAGAATCGTGACGCTTTTGAAGAATACTAAGTTGAATTGTGGAGTTGTTTGGGACTACCACTCAATCTTTGAAGAGAAGAAGTTGGGAAGAGGAATCAAGAAAATAATCTTGGACAGATTTACCTTTACCCAAATCTTCAAGGATACTTCTGTACTGAGGATCTTGCCATAATTTCTTCTGGATTGAATCCATCAAATTTGAAAAAGTTTCCACCTTGACTGCAAAAAACTTTGAGGGTTGAACTTCATCTTGCTTAATGATTTGCTGAAGATTCATTGGATTCTTGCTGATGAAATCCTCCCCCCTCTCCAGATAAATGTTGTCCTGACGTGATAAGGCATCCGGAAGAGTAGCTAGGCGGCCAGGGCGGTAAGTGATTGAGAAATGAAATTCAGAAAGGAATTCAGCCCAACGGGCTTGACGGCGAGTGAGGACTTTAGAGGTCATGAAGTATTGAAGGGAAGAGTGATCGGTGAGAACTTCAAAAGGGGAAGACAGTGAAAGAAGAAAAGCCCTCCAGCGCTTGAGAGTGCAGACAATGCCAAGGAGTTATTTTTCATGAATTTTGTAATTAAGCTCTGCTGGGATAAGCTTGCGGCTGTTGAATGCAATGGGATGTTTTCCTGAGTCAGAGACCTGACTCAGTACAGCACCCAAAGCATAATCTGATGCATCGGTCTCTACAATGGTGGGTAGAGAAGGATTGGAGCAGTGGTGAAACTGAATGAGAGCTTCCTCATTGAGGGGAAAACATGAATCCTTCTTGAGGAAACTGGTGAGTGAACTGATCTTCTTTGAATAATTCTTGATGAAACGGCGGTAGAAGTTGACAAAGCCAAGGAAGGATTGAAGAGCCTTGAGGTTTCTTGGAGGCGGCCAATTTAGAATCTGCTGGAATTTTTCTTGGTCCATCTTGAGGCCTTCAGAAGAAACTACATAACCAAGATATTCCACACTATAAACATGGAATAGGCATTTGAATGCCTTAGAAAAAGGGTTATTGGCTCTGAGTCTGGAAAGAACAGTGAACACATGAGTGACATGTTCTTCCTCAGATTTGGAAAAGACCATAATGTCATCCAAATAAACCACAACATAAACATCGAGAAGATCTTGAAATATATCATTGACAAGATTTTGGAAAGAAGCAGGAGCATTGGTTAGCCCAAATGGCATAACCAAGTACTCATAACTGCCATATTTAGGTCTAAAACAAGTCAAATGTTCATCACCCTCCTTGATTCTGAGCAGGTTATATGCACCACGCAAATCAATCTTGGAGAAGATAGAAGAACCATTAAAGACATTAAGAAGCTGATTCATAGGAGGAACACGATACTTGTTGTTCCTAGTAACAGCATTGAGTTTGCGGTAATAAACACACAAACAGAGGCCACCATCTTTCCTTTTGACAAAGAGGACAGGTGCTCCTGTTGAAGAGGAACTTGGCCGGATGAAACCTTTCTCTACATTCTCTGAAATTTAGGCCCTGAGTGTATCTGACTCTTGTTTGGATAAAGAGTAGATCACCCTAACTGGAGGTAGAGACCCCTCCAGCTCGATATGATGATCACAGGCGCGGTGAGGAGGAAGTTTTTCTGCTTTCACCTTGGAGAATACATCCAAATATTGGTTATAGACAGAAGGAACAACCTTCATCATGGTTTCTACTTCTTCTGGCTCTTCCTCTTCATCCCACAACTCCTCCAGGGAGTCATGATAAGATGAAGGAGGAAGGTCCATATTCCCAAATAAGAGGTGAAATGAAGAGACAGAATTATCTTCTCCAACATCTTGAATCTCCTTGAATACTTCACCTCTAGGAGATAGTAATGACTGTGGGGAATTAAGGGAAGGAATATGGACAGAAGACGGAAATGATGGTGTTCTAGAATCACCAACCAGAGCTGCACATGATTTGGCAGAAGAAAAGTCATTACGGAAAAATTTAGAAGGATCAGAATAGTCCACATGATCAGGATTAAAGGTGATCAGCCCTTGCCTCCAATCAAGAGAAGGATTGAAATGATTGAGAAAGTCAAAGCCCCATATGAGGTCTTCTTCCTTGAGAGTATCAATGACTAAAAAGTCCCATTCAAAGCTTGGGAAGGAAGGGAGCTCAACCATATATCTAGTATGGTGAGTCACAAATAGGGAAGGAGACTCAGAGGAGTCAAGAATGATAAGGGGAATCTTCTCTGGAAGTTCTGACATAGTCAATGAGTACTTGTGAGCAAACTGCTTTGCAATAAATGAGTGTGTAGCACCAGAATCATTGATAATACTGTAAAAAACATCCGAAAGAGAAGAAAAAACAAAAAATTCAAGAGAATTTTTGACACCAGTATTTAGAATCCACAATTGTGCTCTGGAAGAAAAACTGTGAAGATCATTGAACACAACATGGTCTTCACTCAGGCTTTTCCCTGGCTGGGAAATTGGCCTGAAGGTTGGGTAAGCTTGTTTTGAGGTCTTTTGAAACAAGACGCAAGACTATAATTCCCACCACAATAGGTACACAAGCCCTCCTTGATTCTTTTTTCTTTTTCAGAACCTTTCAACTTGAAGTCCTTATTCAACAAGGAAGAGTGGTGCTTGTCCCGCTTTTGAGCATGAAAATTCTTCTTCTTGTTATGTCAGGGTGAGTCTATGTAGTAGCTCAAAAATAGTAAATACAAGCTAGCACTATGACTGTGACACACAAAAAATAAATAATAAATGAAATCTTCAGGTCCTACTGCTATGTGGTAACAGTGGTGATGAGTCTATTGAGGACCTGGGTTGCAATGCTCTAATATCTTTGACTGTAAAGAAACACTACAATAATTAATTATTTTAATTATATCAATATAATCCTAAGAGTACTACTGGTATAAGACAGTTTTACTACGTAAGGATGTTAATTCATGATAAGATGAGTCTTTTCCAGTGAGGAAAGACCTGCTTTTATCTCCTCTGAGGACTGTGAGAGACTGGTAGGCTCTTCACACGTCTACAGAGTGAAAATTTTCACTCTGGAGGCTGGGTTGTGGTTCTGTACCATCAATTCTGACGTCAGCATAGTCAGAATTGTGGTTTTTGGACCACAAATGATCATTCTGGATCAATACAGGGTGAAAAAACTCTTCACAGGCCACGTCAGCACCATTGTGACGTTTCCAGAGTGTCTGGATGACTAATATTAGTCATTTTGGGCGGGTTTAAGCTTTCAACAACCATTATTTTAAGTATCAAGCCAGTACTGGTTGGTACAGGTTTGGTACAGACCAGTATTGGTCAAAATACTTCCAACCAAGATATCTTGGTCAGTTTTTGAGATATCAAGAAACTAAGAGCACAGAATTGAAGGGCTTAATGAGCTCTTAAATTTGGTATGCTTCATGTTTATCCTTCTTTAAAATAGCAAAAGGTATAAGGGTTTTAAGTTTTTTGGATGTATTTTTGTACATCAGTATGAGGCTTCAAAAACTTCCATACCAGATATCTTCTTCAGTTTGGAAGATATCTGTATTCTGATGATACAGTTTTGTAGGGCTTGATTAGCCCTACAGTTTGGTATATGACACTGTACAGTTGTATGAGTGTATGCCAAAGATACAGGGGTTTGTTTATTTTCTTATTTTCAGAATATCTGTATTTTGGTTATTAAACCTTTGAACCAAGATCCCTCAGTCAATTTAAGAGATACAGAGGTCTAAGGTGTCTCAAATTAAAGCTCTTGTTGAGATCTTTAATTTGGTTATACTTTTGTACAGTTTTGTACAAGCCCTCTTTGACTTTCAGGGGGGTCTTGGTTTTGAAATAAAGGTCATATGGTATCTCCAGTTGTAGTAATGTTACAACAACATGGATGATATCATTGTGTAGCTCTCTATGTGAGCTTTAATAAAAATACCATTCTGGTATATAATAACTTAAATATGCATAAGTTAGATGAGAGGTGAAAATAAGGGTTTTGCTTATTTGGTCTTATCATTGATAGGGAATATCTTTGTCCTTTCTTATTATATTTGAGGAGGTTTCCTCTTCATAACTTACTTGTATTGGCTATATTTGTCCAATACTCCTCATACCATTACTTATGGTATGTTGGATGTCATGCTGGTGCTCTGTTTTGAGTCACAGGCTGACATACCCTCCCTCCAAAAAAGGCTCATCATTGATGAGACTCTTTTGTCCTCATGGAGGCTCTTGATCCTTTCAAAAAGGAATCTTTATCTGAATCATCCAGCTTTACCCATTGGTCTTTTTCTGGTGGTTTATTCCTTCTCTCTGTTAAATAATCCCTATTGGAATATCTTTTTATTTGATTGGGGTTGTCAGTTTCAAAGTAAAATTTTCTTTGTTTGTCTTGCCCAACTATCAAGTAGCTCTCTAGGTAATTATGTATGCTTATGCCATAGATTCTATGGTACTCTGTACCCATTAAAAATCCATCAAACTTAGCATTTTCAAGTACCACAAATTCAATGTGTAATCTGAGGTTTCCCATTTTGTGTGGTATTATAATTATTTTTTGGATTATTCCAAGTGACTTCATTTTGCCTGCAGCACTTTTAAAGCTTCTTGATTTTGTTAAAAGCATCTCTGCATTCCACATTGGAAAGTGTCTGTCCAAGTATTCTTTGGCTACCACTGAGCAATTTGCTCCTGTGTCAAAAATCAAAGGATGCTTTTTATTTTCAATGTACACATCAAGCTTTGATTTTGCTCCATGAATAAAGGCCATACCAGTTTTGGGTACTTCCAAATACTCTTTAGCATCAATGGTTCTGCCACTTCTGTCTTCACCTTTTTTGGGTTGAATGAGTTCTGGTTTCAAAGAGTTTCCTAGGACTGATTCTGTTTTCTCATCCTCATACTCTAATAAATATTGTTCAATAGGCTCTGATCCACTGTCTGAATCCTGTCTTAGCCCATTTCCCATGCTGTCAGAGTCAGATTTGTACTCCATGTGTTCTTCTACTGACTCTTCCTCTATTGCAAATATTTTCTTTTTTCCCTTGGGACAATTATTTGCATAGTGGTCAGGTGATCCACAGTTATGGCATGTGTTCCTTCTCCTTGGTGCTTCTTCACCATTAGTAGGTTTGAGGTCTTTTTCCATGAGTATCTTTGGTTTTTCTCTGCTATCATGTGGACTATAGGGTGAAATACTGCCAATTGATGTCTTTTTTCTGACATCTTGTATGACATTTGCTATGTCATCAATGCTGCTTATTTTGCTGCATCTGCACTTTACTGCATGTTCTAAGTCTCCTGGAAGTTTTTTCAGAATCTTATGATTTCTCATCTCTATTGTCATGTTTGGATCAATGGATTTGAGTCTTTTGGTTTGTTTAAGACACCATTCATAAGGGTCTTTTCCTGTAGAGTATCTGTCACTCTCAAAAGAGATGGTTTTTTGCCAAATCCAAGTACCATTGCTGTACTTTTGTATTATTTGGTTTCTCCACCATGGCCAGCTTTTCCTACCATGTATCTCTTTCATTTCAGTGTACCATATATTTGCATGGCCTCTGAATGCAGTGTTGAGTCTTGTGGTGATCCAGTAGTCTGGTATCTTTGGTACATCAACAAAAAGTCCATTAATATAATCAATAAGCTCCATATGATCATATTCTCCAATTCCTGAGAATTTAGGCCAATTTACCACATCAGGTAATTGCTTCAATGCTTGTTTCTCAGAGTAACTGAGGTTCTCACCATCTTGGTAAATAGACTCAGACCTTAACTTTGGATCCTGGGATTCAGGAGCTTGGTTTTCTGATTCTTCCTCTTTTACTTTGGTGATTGGTTTATCCTCTTGAGTTGTTTGAGGGAAGAAATTATCTTCTTTTTCCTCCTTTTTATAGAGAAAATCCACTTTATTTTCCAGGATTTCCTGTTGAGATTGGATATTTCTTAAATCTCTTCTCACAGCTTGTTGTTCCTCTAGTATTGAGTTCAACTGTCTGTTTTTAGTTTCAAATTCTGCCCAAATTCTGGATAGATTTGTGTTCAAGTCTTCTATGACTGTTGCTTGGAAGGAATTTTCTTCCTTGAGTGTTTTCATTTCTGAAGTCACTTCTTGAACATGATCATATGTCCAATCCATGAATTTACCCATGTTGGACCATATGAAACTACTACCTCTGGAATCTGTGGTTTCAAATTTTTGAGGCGGTATTTTATCATCAATAGACTTAAGCTGAGGATCAATTGATTCTGAGCTAACACTATTGGTAGGTACAGTGTCTTTTAGGATTTGTGTTCCTCTTGGACTAATTTTATTCATTGTTTCATCAAAGGATCTGATTCTATCTTCTCCTTCCTGAAAGAATTCTTGTTCTCTACTAGGGCACCATTTCCTCTGCTGGAAACCACCAGGGATGACTGGAGAGTCCTGGAAATATTGTCCTTTGGACTTCAAGTCCTGTAGCTGTTGGACTGATGTGGTAAAGATGGAATTTCTTCTTCCATGCCTTGGTGTTCCTGAATCAGATTGGGCTCTTCCATATGCCAGGAATTCTCTATGGCTTGGATTTCTGTTTGATTCCTTCTGATTCAAGTCTCTTCTGAGAGTATGAAATGGCTGTTGAGATTCCAACTTTTCATTTCTTCCAGAATCTTTTGGCAAGTAATAAGATTGACTCATATTTTTTGCCTCATTATTCCAATTTCCTTCCATGATACTCCCATGGTTAAGGTTTTGTTGTCCATACTCCATGTGGAAAATCCTTTTAGGAGTACATGAATATGAGTTATTTTCCCTGCATATGTCCGATTTTTTTGTTGGACTGGGCTGGATTTGGTTTGGGGTGGGACTTTGAGCAGGAGTTTCCTGATAATAAGTCCTTTGTTGGTTATTTGATCCAGAAGGGGGTGGCCTTCTCCCTCTGTTTCTTTTTTGCCAGATTTCTGGCTGATTTCTTGGGTATCCAAGATCTCTGAGAAATGGAGTTGTCATGTTAAAAAAATGACAAAAGACAAAAATTCTGTATTTTCCAAGGTTTCTTTACCTTTAAAAGGCCCTTGGACTGATTTCTGCTTTATACTCCTTGGCAATTTGCTTGGGAGTTAGTACTGCCTCCTTGTCTTTGAGGCTGGTACAGATGAATTTCACTGTGATTTTGTCTCAAATGGAATGTATTTTTTCCACTTTGAAAGAAAATGGAGAAGGTTTGTAATTCAATTTGAATAAACAAAATTTCCAATTCCTTACTGTTATTTCTTCTGAGTTTGGTTTGATATTTGAGTTTTAATTATTTATTATTATTATTATTTTATTTTTTATTTTTTGAAGAAATAACAGTTTTGTTTCACTTATTTTTATAAGTAAAGTAGTTAATATTAAAAGTTTATATTATTAAACTTGAATATTATTGATAAGTTATTTACTTATTTTTATTTATTTATTTTTTTATTTTTTAAAAAAATTGATGAATTTTTCCTTAACTTGAGTAGAAAGGATTCTTCTTCAATAATATTCAATTTTAATATTAAAGAATTGAAATAATAATAAAATTATTATTTAAATATTTATTGTTGGTTTACAATAAATATTATGATTTAAATTAATTTTACACAATTTGGTAAAAATTAATTATGCTTTCTATTTAAATATACTATTTGTATATAAAAATAAGTTTGGAAAGTTAATAATAATTACTTATTATTATTAAAATTGATGAATTTTTCCTCAACTTGAGTAGAAAGATTCTTCTTCAATAATATTCAATTTGAATATTAAAGAATTGAAATAATAATAAAATTATTATCTAAATATTTATTGTTGGTTTACAATAAATATTATGATTTAAATTAATTTTACACAATTTGGTAAAAATTAATTATACTTTCTATTTAAATATACTATTTGTATATAAAAATAAGTTTGAGAAGTTAATAATAGTTACTTATTATTATCAATTTTCGTGGTAAATTGATAATAATAACTTATTATTATTAAGATTTTTTTTTTGATTATTTATCAAAAAAAGAAAATTTTAATCAATTTTTCCTCAACTTGAGTAAAAAAAGATCTTCTTCAATAATATTCAATTTGAATATTAAAGAATTGAAATAATAAAATTATTATTTCAATATTTATTGTTGATTTACAATAAATATTATGATTTAAATTAATTTTTACACAATTTGGTAAAAAATATTTTTTTTTTATTTAAATATACTGTTTGTATATAAAAATAAATTTGAAAAATTAATAATAATTATTTATTATTATTAATTTTCGTGAAAATTGCAATATAAAGCTTTGAAGAGTATAAATACTCAAAAATAAAATAAAATATATTATTTAATATATTTTGATAAAACACAATATATAAAAAATATATATTATATTTTTATAATATAAGAGATAAAAATTAGTTAAAAAATGAAAAAAACTCGAAATTGTACTTACTTTTATAGTAAAAAACCTTCAAAAATAGTGAAGATGATCCAAAAATCGCCAAAATAGGTCCAGAATAGGTTAAAACAACGGCCAGGCCCCCAAATTGTCAGGGTGAGTCTATGTAGTAGCTCAAAAATAGTAAATACAAGCTAGCACTATGACTGTGACACACAAAAAATAAATAATAAATGAAATCTTCAGGTCCTACTGCTATGTGGTAACAGTGGTGATGAGTCTATTGAGGACCTGGGTTGCAATGCTCTAATATCTTTGACTGTAAAGAAACACTACAATAATTAATTATTTTAATTATATCAATATAATCCTAAGAGTACTACTGGTATAAGACAGTTTTACTACGTAAGGATGTTAATTCATGATAAGATGAGTCTTTTCCAGTGAGGAAAGACCTGCTTTTATCTCCTCTGAGGACTGTGAGAGACTGGTAGGCTCTTCACACGTCTACAGAGTGAAAATTTTCACTCTGGAGGCTGGGTTGTGGTTCTGTACCATCAATTCTGACGTCAGCATAGTCAGAATTGTGGTTTTTGGACCACAAATGATCATTCTGGATCAATACAGGGTGAAAAAACTCTTCACAGGCCACGTCAGCACCATTGTGACGTTTCCAGAGTGTCTGGATGACTAATATTAGTCATTTTGGGCGGGTTTAAGCTTTCAACAACTATTATTTTAAGTATCAAGCCAGTACTGGTTGGTACAGGTTTGGTACAGACCAGTATTGGTCAAAATACTTCCAACCAAGATATCTTGGTCAGTTTTTGGGATATCAAGAAACTAAGAGCACAGAATTGAAGGGCTTAATGAGCTCTTAAATTTGGTATGCTTCATGTTTATCCTTCTTTAAAATAGCAAAAGTTAGAAGGGTTTTAAGTTTTTTGGATGTATTTTTGTACATCAGTATGAGGCTTCAAAAACTTCCATACCAGATATCTTCTTCAGTTTGGAAGATATCTGTATTCTGATGATACAGTTTTGTAGGGCTTGATTATCCCTACAGTTTGGTATATGACACTGTACAGTTGTATGAGTGTATGCCAAAGATACAGGGGTTTGTTTATTTTCTTATTTTCAGAATATCTGTATTTTGGTTATTAAACCTTTGAACCAAGATCCCTCAGTCAATTTAAGAGATACAGAGGTCTAAGGTGTCTCAAATTAAAGCTCTTGTTGAGATCTTTAATTTGGTTATACTTTTGTACAGTTTTGTACAAGCCCTCTTTGACTTTCAGGGGGGTCTTGGTTTTGAAATAAAGGTCATATGGTATCTCCAGTTGTAGTGGTGTTACAACAACATGGATGATATCATTGTGTAGCTCTCTATGTGAGCTTTAATAAAAATACCATTCTGGTATATAATAACTTAAATATGCATAAGTTAGATGAGAGGTGAAAATAAGGGTTTTGCTTATTTGGTCTTATCATTGATAGGGAATATCTTTGTCCTTTCTTATTATATTTGAGGAGGTTTCCTCTTCATAACTTACTTGTATTGGCTATATTTGTCCAATACTCCTCATACCATTACTTATGGTATGTTGGATGTCATGCTGGTGCTCTGTTTTGAGTCACAGGCTGACATGTTACTTGAGCTTGAAGAATTTCGATGATGAGAAGAACTTGACTTTGAGGCTTCAGGCTTCTTCTCTTGATGATGATTTTTCTCCTTTTGCCTCTCATGGTACCTGGTATCAAGTTCCAGGGTAACGTCCATTAAGTCTTGAAGAGAATCAATATTTGAAGGATGGGAGGCCAATTGATCCAGAATCCTGGATGGCAATCCCATCCTGAAATAATGGATGAGAGCTCTTTCACCCCAATCCCTGATTCTTGAGACTAAGCTTCTAAAATCAGCAATGTATAGTGATAAATGACCTCCTTCTTTCATTCTTAATGAATCCAACTCTGCTTCTGCTTTTCTGACTTCATTGGGGTCCCCAAACAAAGTGAAGAGTTGTGATTCAAATAAATTCCAAGAATTGAGAAGGTATTTGGGATCTTGATTGGTGGAATTGGAAAGATAAGGCTCAATCCATTTTGCAGCCCTGCCAATAAGAAATGAAGTGGCATAAAGAACCTTCTTCCGGTCTTGAGGTAAGTTTGCCCAATCATTATGAAAAATTAATTGACAAGACTGGACAAAGCTTCTGACTTTGAAGGGCTGAGTCCCATCAAAGCATTCTGGTGCCTTCATAGATTGAGTCTTGAAGGCTGGTGGTCTTGATGAATCAGAAGAATAAGCTGCTTGAAGATTGGCCATAATTTGAGTCATCTGCTGCATAATGGCCAATAAAGATGGTTCAGATTAATGAGAGACAAGCTGATTATACTGGGCTAGAGTTGGCCCTCCAGTACCTTGGGATGCCCCCACCGGAGCAGGAACACCTTCAGTACCATCAGACTCTTCCCCTTCCACAGAATTCTCCTCTGCCTCTTCACCATCTTCACCTGGACCTTTGAGACTAGTCCTTGAAATGCCTGGAAAACTGCCAACTACTCCTGAGAAAGAATTTGATCTTCTTGGCACTCTTCCTTCCTTCCTGGATGGTGCTGCTCCTTCCATGCGGGGTCCTCTATCTAATTGGGCCCTCAGTTGAGGAACTGGTGGGGTGCCGTCAAGAGGAACTCTTGGAGTAGGAGTAAGAACAGCTTGAGTTCGAGCCTGGGATCTGGTCTGTCTTGCAGGAGGTGAGTGTTGGAGTGGCATGATTGAATAAGAATAAAATTTAAATAAAATGAATCAAAACTTGAATAAAAACTTGAGGCAAAACTGAAATAGTCTTGAGGATCAAATCAAATCAAATCTTGAGGGAAAAATCAATGAACCAATGAAAACCTTCAAGTACGTCAATCAATCAAATCAAATTAGTCTTGAAGACAAATTCAATATCAATTGAAAATCTTGAAATCAATAAAATCAATCAATAAATCAATAAATGAAATCTTGCAGTAAAAATCAATCAGTCAAATGAATTCTTGAGTCAAAATCAATTTATGTCAAAGTCTTGATGTGAAATTCAGCAAAATCAATGAGAATTCTTCAGGTCAATCAATTATCTTGAAGTCAATATCAATTATGTCAAATCAGTCAATCAAATCAATTATCAAGTGAATTCTTCCTGAAATCAAAATTCTTGAAGAGAAAATCAAATTGAATCCTGATATGAAGAACGTGTCTGAATAATTTGATGAATAATTTGAAAATCAAAATGATAAGATGCCTGAATGAAGGATAAAAATGAGGTTGATGATTGAGATTAAGATTGAAAAAGATAACAAAATAAAATTGGGTCAGCTTTCAATTTTCAGAATGAAGAATGAATGAGAGAAAATTGAGAGGTGACAAAGAATCATTAAATTCATAAGCGTTAAAGAGTCATAATTTTGATGAAGGAATGAATGAATAAAATGATGAAGAATGAATGAATATAATGAAAAGAAATTATGAGTTAATTAATATAATGTCACAGGGGCTCTTATGGAAGCAAGAGGGCCTGGCACTCAGGAATCAAGAACTCACTTGGAGGGCTCCAAAAGATGATAAGAAATACTACGGAACATATTTGTTAAGCAGGAATAAGAGAAAGGACAAACATGCCAAAGATAACAAAGAATAATGAGAATGAAGCCAGGGGCCAAAGATAAAAGAAAGCCAAAGGCCAAGAAGCCAACCAAGTGAATCCTCAATTCACTGTTTCAACCTTCCAGAAAGAACAATGGAATTAGTAAAGGATATGACCACCAATATCCACTGACAGGCGAGGAAAGAAAAGAGAAAAGGTGCTAATGACTGACTTAAGATTATCAGTATTAACCTTAATAATGTAAAAGAAAATAAAGATAAAAATAAATCCACTATATTAATTAACTGGGGAAAAAGTCCCAAGGTGATGAAAGGTAGCCGGTATATGTGAAAACTGAAAGATTGATCCTGGAAGGTGGATCAATGAATGTATTGTCCAAATCGGGAAATACAGTTCTGGCCATCTTGAAATTTGAACTGTGTGATGGAATTCACACAGTGGAATATGGAATGGCCCAATTGGGCCAAGACCATACAGGTTGATTGAATGAGACCTGTATGGATGAATTGAGTTGACCAAGGAGTATTGAATACTTGATGCCTTTACAACTGATTGAAATGATGTAATACCTCTTGATAATTTCCCTTGAATAATCCTGAATGAATTGTGGCAACCCAACTCCTGCAGATACAGGTGGTTGGGATCCTTGAAGAGTCTTCTGATTGCCGCCATAACTTGTCAGAAACGTCACCATTGGATTGCTGAGCAAAAATGGTGCATAATGGTATATAATACCATATATGCACCATGCCTGCAACCTTGAGTACGGATGGTATGAAGGAAAAGGAAGAAATCCCCTAGAGTTGAGGGGAAAGACGGACTGAGCTGATGTGGTGGCCTCTGGTGGCTGCCAGAGGCCATAGCTGAACTATTGGTCCATGGCCAAAATTGGGTCCTACAGGATTTATGGCCAAAATGGTGTCCATGAGGTTTTTGGTCACTTTTGGGTCCAAGGAAGTGGTGGCCAAAAATGGCTCAGGTGGGTCCAATTGTGGTTTGGGACCCACCTGGCTGGCCCCTTTTGGTCTCATTGAATTAGGCCAAAAGGGGCCTAAATGGCCTACGGGCCATAGGAGCTGTAGTGGGCCTAAATGGCCCAAAAAGGCCATTTAGGCCAAAACCCCAATAATGAAAGGGGTGGCCCTAAATCCAAGGATGATGGCTAGGGGGCCTGGAGGCCCCTAGAAGACAAAATGACCCCCCAGGCCCAAAATCAAAGATGAAGGCCTGGGGGTTGGTGAAGTGGGAATTGGCCAAGAAGGCCAATGACGGCAGGATATGGCCATTGGAAGGTGTTATGGCGTGGATGCCATGGAACACCCAAGGGGCCAATTGGTTATAAATGATATGACGTGACCAACTGGCCCCAACGTGGCTCCAGGTTGGATTTCCGCAACCATCAAGGAGGAGGGTCAAACTCGTGGTTGTGACATGGACCTGATCAGCAGTTTTAGGGCATGGTTGGGAATGTGTGAGTCCCTGAGGGGTATATTATACCTTAATCATAGAATCACATATATTATCATTCCAAGGTCTTGTGGGGGAAGCTTTGAACTGCCACTGTATGGTTTCCATGCAGTTGATTTGAGACCTGGTGGTTTTGAGAATGTGCTTTGGGTCAATTTAGAATAATCAGCTGGGGAAATTTGATCCAATAGAATTTGCAGGCACTCAGATGCTGATGCATCAGTAGGGATGTTTGGAAGAGATTTGGGTGCAATGGCTGATTTGAGCCTTTTAATGTTCTGTTTATATTTTAAAGGTGTGAAGGCAACTCCCTGAACATCAACCTCAGGGGAAGAGTGTGTGTTTGAGTTGAGCAGTGTTAAAACATGCATATACACATTTAGGAATAGCAGGGGTTGACATTGTTGTGGGATTTTGTCAGGCTGAGTCTATGATGAGAGTATTAAAAAGTATTTACAACTCTTAACTATGACTGTGACACGGTAAATAAAGATTTAAAAGGGTTTTGTAAGAGTTAAAGATGGTTTAATTTAATAATAAGAGGGCTTTACTATAAGGAATATAGTGGTGGTGAGCACTGTTGAAAGCCCTGCGTGCAGCTTTACCTGTTGGGTTACAATAATAAAGACTACAATACTTTAAATTAAGAGTATAGCTGGTTATTACCTGAGAGCAAAACTGTTTTTGACATTTTACTACGTAGGGTATTCAAGAGCAGGATGAGGAGACAATTCTGGCTGTGAAAAAGCCTCCTTTTATCCTGAAATGGGGTGGAAAGGGTGCTAGACCTTTCCACGTAGAGGAAGTGAAGATTTTTCACTCTCTAGGACTGACTTGTGGTTTGAAAACAGCCTGTATAGCCTCTATTGGGCCCAGATGTGGTTTTGAAACCACATCTGGGCAGTTTTCACCAATACAGGGTGGAACTTTCATCTGGGGACCTCACAGCCTGATTCTGACATTTATGATGCGTAGAATGCTGTACAGAAACTGTATGGGACCCCAGTATTGACTGACCTATAAGGTACTGAAGTATTAACATGCTTCTTTGTCTGTTTGACACCTCATAATCAGAGTATAACTGTATCCTGTCATAATTCAGCTGTATTGGTCATATTGTGCGATTATAACTTTCAAATGGCCATAGCTCTGTCAGTTTTTGAGATATCATGCTCAAAGTTGGTTCATTGGATAGCCCTGTATGAGCTCTACACAATGATACCCAATTTTGTATGATGATCATGAAATATGACAAAGTTATCCCATGTACAAGGGTTTTTGTACATAGACGTGCTCTGGGCAAAAGCTGTATTGAGCTTGTTTGCCTCATAACTTCTGTTATAGTTGAGATATGAAGAAGTGGATGGCACCATCAGATAGCCCTGATTGTGCCCTTTCTAAAAAGACCCCACTTCAAGTATCTGACACTAAAACTGTAGAAGTTAGATGAGAGGTGAGTGTTTTGTTCACCCTTACTTGGCCTGAAATTGACCATAACTACAGTAATATTGATGCCAGCTAAGTTTGGCTGATACCATTGGATATCCCTGGCTTAGAGCCTCATTTGGAGTACCCATTTGATGGGGTTAAGCCTCTCCTTCTAGATTTTAGATGAGAGGTGAAAATTAAGGTTTATTCTCAGCAATAACTTTGAGCAGGAATAACTTTGTTATTTCTTGTGCTATGGTGATGGGACTTATTTTTTCAGAAAGAGGTGAGTTTCCTCCTTCTTTTGATATCTTTTGAGCTGTTTTGGCTCAGTTCCATGTTTTGGTGGTATCTTGGCTATACCATTGGTTTATGGTATTTTGGCTGTCATGCTTGTGCTCTGGTTTTGAGTCACAGGCTGACATACCCGCCCTCTAAAAAAGGCTCATCATTGATGACACTGTTAAGTCCTCCTAGAGGCCCTGAATCTCCTTAGATGAAGGTTCCCATCAGGTATGGCATCTTCTGCCAACCATTTGTCTTTATCAGCTGTCTGGTGCTTGAATCTGACTAAGTATTGTCTTTGATCCTTTCCATTAAGTCTGATCTTCCTGGCCCTGATGATCTTACTCACAGGTCCTGGGGAGTCCTCCACTTCCACTATGTCAGGTGGTGTGGGGTTCTTCTTCCTGGAGGGGAATTTATCCTCCTCTGTTTGGAAGTATGGTTTGACCAAACTTACTGGGAAGACTGGGTGCTTCCTGTAAAATTCTTCTGTAAGTTTGACTTCCACTGCATTCTTTCCTATCAACCTAATGATAGTGAAAGGCCCTACAAATGAGTCCCTCATCTTCTTGGGTCCTTTAAGATTATTAAAGTTCAGTGTAGACACTAGCACCTGGTCCCCTTCCTTAAAGTCAGGTTCCATGTGTGTCTTGTCCCACCTCTGCTTATTATATTCTTTTGCAATAGCTATGCATTTGGCAGCTGTGTCACAAGCCCTCTTCCACATATCATGGAAGTCTTTGGCTGTGGGGTGGATGGTTAGAATATTCTTCTTTAAGTGATCCACAGGCAACAGGGGATTCCACCCTTTCTCTACCACTGCAGGTGTTTTTCCTGTCATAGAGTGCTGACTTGTATTATAAGCCAGCTGGGCAGCTGGTAGAAGGGTAACCCATTCATGGATGTATCCTTCATGGTCCTGGTATTCCATGCCATACGCACAGAACCTTCTAAGGATGTCTTCCATAGGCTGTATCATCCTCTCAGCTAGTCCATCTGTTTGATAATGGTAAGCTGTGGAAAAAGCAAGCTTGGTTCCAAGCATGTCATACAAGTTGGTCCAAAATTCAGATGTGAATTTTGGGTCCCTATCACTAATGATGATTTTAGGGACTCCACAGGTAGATATGATGTTATTCCAAAATAACAGGGCAGTATCCATGGCTGTGTCCTCCTTGTGGCATGGTAGACACCTCATGCTCTTTCTGAACCTATCAACTATGATTAGGCAGGCATTGTAGTTTTCTTTGCCTCCTGGGACAAGTCCTGTGACCCAGTCCATGTTGATGGTTTCCCATGGGTGCTTGGGTTCCTCTATGTGCTGAAGTAACCCATACTTCTTCGCATGTTTCCTGTTTGCCTTTTGATATCTTTCACAGGTGTTGATGTATTCACTCAACTCCTGCTCCCACTTGGGCCACCAAGCTGTGCTTGCTACCCTCTCTTTGGTCCTCTCTTCACTCATGTGTCCCATATAGGGGCAGTCATGGCATTCCTGCAGGATCAATGAGATGTGGTCTCTTTCTACCACTGTGAGTGCACTTGTGTGCTTTACTCTGTGGTAGAGCAGGCCATCTATAAGGAAAAACTTGTTATCCTTATAGGCCCTCAACCAGGGTTCTTCCAGTTGGGCTTGCAGTTCTGGACTCCTGTATTTTTGTTGAAGGAGTTGTAGTAGTATGCCACACTGTTTGTGTTTGGCATAAGACTTCAGTACTGCACTATAAAGTTCATTGTGCAGTTCAGAGGAGCTTATTCCCAATATGGGAGTTTCTGTCTCCTCTGAATCAGTGTTTCCACTGTCAGGGGTACCACTCTCTGGTGCACATTCAGAAAATCTGAACTTCTTCCTCCTATCTATTTCCATGAAATGGATAGGGATTTTGGCTGCAACTTTGTGAGCCTTGAGATATATTTTACATACTCAAATAGGCCACAATTATCTTAAAAAATAAATTTTGAATTATGCATAACTCATAAGTCATGCATATATCCAAAATTCATCATTTTTGATTTCAGAAAAGATGAATAACTTTTTATTGAGTACATAAATCCATGGATTTAAGGTCAGATTTGGATTCTACACTAAAGTTCACCTAGGGTAGCTCCATAGAGTGAATAAGCTCAAATTAACTCTTTGAGGTGGTAAAATGGAAAATACTTCAATACCACATCATCAATACCACATAAAAGATCCGTGAAAATTTTTGTTTTTCTTAATTTCACACCAAAATAATGGGAATGTGAGAAATGCCATGTTACATATACACTAAGAATAGTGTTATGCATGTTTTTAGCACTTAATATCATGGTATTCTTACATGGACTCTTGGTACGCCCATAGTGGATATCTCACTTTAAGCTTAAATTTCTATTTTGACCTGAAAAATAGGCAAGGGGGACAAAAGACATCAAAGAGAGCCAGGGTACCCAACTTCTGAGGCCTCAGAGGTGTGGACAGCTCCAAAACTTGGATCCATGGCTGATCTTGGCCTAATTGGTAAACTAGAACCTTTTGGGAACTTGGTTACCATGTCACAACTACTGTAAATCTTAAGAAAATAGCAAATAACCTGCTATTTTGATGTGCCAAGGAGGTAAAGAGCTACTTAGACTCCTGTAACCACGTCAATTCTTAATGACTTTCCATGGATAAACCCCCAAAGAGTAATTAAAACACTTTTTGGACTTGTATCCATTGATTTACCTCATAGCAACCAGTGAAACACTGATATTTGCAATTCTACGTAGAAATGAGGTAAAAACTTCAAAAATTCATTAAAAATACAATTCTTAATGAATCTTTCTGAAACTTTCAGTACTAATGGAGAACTGAATCATCTATGGTACAACCAAAAAGAATTACATTTCTAGTAGTAAAATTAAAAGTCTTACTTACAGTCCATTTTTGACTATTCTACGTGAAACACTGAATCTTCAAAAATTCACAGTAATTACATCCTGCGATGAAATTGGCAATAAAATTGATACCTTTGAGAGATCAATGATTATTTTGGAATAAAAGAAGTCTTACAGATGTTACTCCTTTTATTCTTAACCATATTGGGGTTGGTAGTCACGTAAAAGCATCAATTAAGTAATTATGATAATCTTATGTGACAACAGATGATTCAATCAATAATCCAAAAAGGTTTATTGTTTTCTCTCTCACTGGTTTTTCAGTTTGCTCCATGGAATGCCTCTGTGAGCTGTTGTTGACTTAAAAGAAGCCTCTTCTTGCTGTTTTTTCCATAATCATCTTATTATCATTTCTAACCATTATTACCAACAAGTAAGTATTAGTTACAGCTATTCTTAAGTGTTTTAAATCTTTCAGAATCAACCAGAAAGACGTGAAATCATAGAATCCAACTATATATTGTTGTAATACTGTTTTAAATTCCATTTTTGATCCTTAAATCTACAATTCTACATCAAATCTCTCTACTTTATCTTTCAATAAGTTCTTTGGAGTATTAGTGAGTGATTTATTTTTAATTCTTAAATTTTTTCTCTATAGTTAGTTTTCTTCAAGAATTATCATTATAATTATTCTTGCAAAAGATAATTATATATTAAAATAATTTTATTTTTTTAATAAAAGAACTTTTTATTATTAAAATCTTCTTGTAATTGATTCTTGTAGACAATTACTTGCTCACTGTTAAAATCACTAGTAGTGTTTAACACGTGAAAGAAATAATTTTTAATTATTTAATTGTGGCTATAATAATATTTTATTATTATATTTCATAAGAACAGACATAGTACTGTTGATTGATAGTAATATTATCATCAGTTTCATAGTCACATCTTACATTTGGGGGCCTGGCCGTGTTTTTTGAACCTTGTACCCTTAATTAATATATTAATTTCATAATTTTTTCTTTCATTTTGAAGATAAAATAATTCTTATTTTTGAAATTGTTTTCATTGAGGAATTTGGTTTAATTTTATACTGTTTTTACACATGGCTTTTTCACATCCAAAAACTTATAAAATTATTCTTTGAGTTACTCTGAATTAATTTTCATTCAAAATCCTAAATTTTAATTTTTTTCTTTAAAAAGAATAATTTTTTTAATATTAAAAAATATAAAACTTATAAAAAATCTTTAAAAATATTTTCAAAAGTATAAAAAATAATTTCTTCTCTTTTATAATTTTTTTTTCTAGTGTCTTTAATCAAATACTGTGCAGCTGGAAACAGACTCAGTAAAAGATATATCACTAGTACAGAATCTTCAGAAGCAGAATCTGAAGACAGTATTGAGATGCAAATTGCTAAAAGAGGCACCTTATTTAACTCAGAAAAAGCTACATTACCACCAAAAGGTGTGTATTTTATCTGATATTTTCACCTGTTATCTTTAAATTGATGTGAAAATGGTGCATACCAGAAATGGAAGCAACTATTCAGTCCAACCAGATGGATGTGGACAAGGAAGAGGCAAGACCAAATCCAGAAGTGCCAATTCTTCCACAAGAAAGACACATTTGGAGGATGCCAGAGTTGCCCCCCATTCCCCAAGGTCTGTACCAACAGATTTTGACATGAATTCTGAGCCTGAACTGATTCATGACCATATTTCCAGGGCTGAACCATTTTTAAGTGGCAGCAATAGAAATATATCAATGCCAGTACAAAAATTGGTTCAGAGCAGCCAAAGAAGAGGAGTGGGAAATATGCCCAAGCCTTTGGCAGGGGGCCATGCACTCTTACTTACACATCAAGAGCTTTCTGGGTCAGGAGAAGATCATAGAACTCTTAGGAGGATGGAGCCCCCTGTCTTGCAAAGACAAGGTCAAAAAGATAAAGAATTGGTTGAAGAACCAAAGTCTTTTATCCATAGATCAGAAGAAAGAACTGGAAATGACTCCAGCTTTGGTGACAGAGGCCCCAGTGGCGTCTACCAGCTCCAAACCAGCTTGAGAAGTGTCCAAAGACAACCCCAAAGGACCTCAGAGGAAGCAGAGAGGTCCCAAGAGCCATCAAGGCAAGGGCAAAGGCAAAGAAAATTGGCACAGACCTTACCCACAAGGGTACAGGATCCCCGAATTGGAGCCTTCAGCCATGGACAGTGTATTCAATATGGCCAGAACTCTCATGGAATTAACAGCCAAGGAGAAGGAAAGGATGAACAGGACCTTTCCATGCAAATAAATCATGTACAAAGTAGTATTAATGTAGAAATTGGTAAACTTGATTCAAAGTTAACTAAAATACATCAGATATTAATGAATTGAAAAAACATTACAAGAAATATACTGAATGGTATGAATGAACAAATGCCAGATTTGATTCAATTACCAATGCTTGTAGCCGAATTGAGAGTACATGTCAGATTCAGAATGATGAAATGGAAGATCTTTCCATTTTCAAATGAATGATCAACGTAAGACTCTACAAGAGAATGTCTTGAAGAGAGTTGAAAACACTAATCAATTTGCTACAAATTTAGAAAAAAGTGACAGTGAAAGGCAGAAGTTAAAGAATGAAATCATTGCAAATGTAGAACAAATTCATAAGAATTATTAACCACATATGCCAAGACATTCTACACCTTTAACTGAAGAAAAACTTTCTGTTAAAGAAAGTTTTACCCCACTGCTAGGAGAAAATTTTGTCTCTGTCAAAGATATTCCCAAATTAGAAGAATGGCCAACATTCTCTGGTGAAGGAGAATATAATCATATTGAGCTCATTAGGACTATTGATATGTTACAAGAAGACTTTAATATACCTGATGAAATCATAGTGGGGAAGTTACACTCTCTGTTTACCAGGACTGCAAAGAAATGGTATTACAAGATGAGGATGGATCATGGAAAACATGATTGGTCTTGGTGGAAATCTGAAGTGATTACCAAATGGGCCAACAATTCTTGGAGGTTTAAAATGGAAAATGCTTTTTAAAGTGCCATTTTTAACTCAGAAAAAGATAAACCACTTACTTGGTTCTTCAAACAAAAAGACAGATTATCTGCTTTACACCCAGATATGTCTGACACTATGATTAATATGAAGATATTAAGAAATTGTGGAGGAGAACTGGAACATGCTATCAAAAGCAGATGTGTAGAACCCTGTCCAACAGAGGACTACATTAATGCAATGGAAGATATCATTACCAGAACAAGAATTGGTAAAACTTGGACTAGAATCCCTATGGAATCCAAGATGATCCCAAAGATTCCCAGAGAGGATAAAAGACCAGAAAGACCTGTCTTGAAGTGTCATAAATGTGGAAGTACTTCACATTTAGCAAACACTTGCACCAAAAAGGCAAAAATCAATGAAGTTCAAGTCATTGAAGAAATTCAGTGTACTGAAGAGAAAGAAGAGTCTGATCAAGATTCTGCAGTCTCTGAAGATACACCAGTGGAGGACTATCCCATTGAAAACATTACAGCTTTCTTTGAGGTCACAGAAGTCCATACCCATTTGCCACAGTACAGTGAGGATTGCTGCAACCTGATCAATATCCAAGATGCCAGAATGTGTAAAACAAAACCTGCTAGAGGAAAGGATTACACTGCTGGAGCATCCTGTATCACATCAGTTTTGATGAGTGATATTGAAGCCAAAGTAAATTTGGATACAGGGGCATTTTTCACTTGTGTGGGCAAAGATTATCTCCAAATTATACTTCCTGAATGGAAAAACCATCTATTACCTATAGAAGGTGTGCAATTTGGTAGTTCCAGTAACAATATGTACCCCTTGGGTATATTAGACACTAATCTTGTATTTCCACACCCAGCAGGAAGTGTAAGAATGAAAACTGAGATTGTTGTAATGGATAATTGCACATCTCAGCACATCATTCTTGGAAATGATTACTTGAATATCTATGGTATTGACATAAATAACCATAAAGACAGATATTTCACAATTGGGGATAACAAAAGACAAGAATTTGCTTTTTCCAATATGCCAAAACAAATATCTGTAGTATCTTCTGTCAAGGATACTTACAAAGATAAATCAGTGTCTAATCAACTTGTTGAAGCACAAATTAATCCATCATTGTCACCAAAGATGAGGAATGAACTTATTAATTTGTTATACACATACAATAATGCATTTGCCTCTGATAATGAACCATTAGGTGCTATAAGGGGACATGAAGTTGATATTACTCTTAATATTGACAGTCCATATCCCCCAGTACTTAGAAGACCAGCTTATCCAGCCAGTCCCAGAGCTAGAGAAGCCTTGGAAAAACATATCCAAGAGTTAATCCAACTTGGTGTACTAAGAAAAGTAGGCCATAATGAGGAAGTTGAAGTGACAACACCTGTTATTATTTCATGGCATAATGACAAGTCAAGAATGGTTGGGGATTTCAGAGCATTTAATACCTACACAGTTCCAGATAGGTATCCAATCCCTAGAATTCAAGAAACCTTGACTCAATTGTCTAAATCCAAGTATATAACATCAATGGATGCATTGAAAGGTTTCCATCAGAATTTTTTGATTCCTAAAGCTAAGAAATTACTTAGAATTATCACTCACTGTGGTATTTTTGAGTATCTTAGAATGCCATTTGGCATTAAAAATGCTCCATCCCATTATCAAAGAATGATGAACACCGTCTTTCCCACAGAATTATCTGAAGGATGGCTTATCATTTATATTGATGATATTATCATATGTTCTGATTCATGGTCTTTGCACCTTGAAAGACTTGCAAGAGTCCTTCACAAAGTTGCAGAAGTGAACATGAAAATTTCACTTAAGAAATGCAATTTTGGTTTTGAAGAACTCAAAGCATTAGGACATATTGTTTCTGGTTTAAGCTTGGTTATTGACAAAAACAAAGTAGCAGCAGTGTTACTTAAGCCAATACCCCAGAAAAAAAAAGAAATGATTTCTTTTCTTGGGTTTTCCAGTTATTATAGGCAAAACTTGAAAGACTTTGCAATTCTAGCCAAGTCACTTTATAGAATCTGTGATCAACAGACTGTATTTGAGATGACACAGGAGAGAATTAAAGCTTATGAGAAGATAAGGAGAGCTCTTACAGAAGCACCTTTACTACTCATGCCTGACTGGAATATTCCTTTTAAATTGTACATTGATGCATGTGGAGATGGGTTAGGGGCAGCCCTACATCAAGTCCAATTTATTGATTACAAACCTACAGAAGGACCATTTTGTTACATCTCAAGGCAAATTAAACCCACAGAAGCCAGATATGGTGAAAGCCAAATGGAGTGCTTATGTTTAGTATGGGCACTTGAGAAATCACACTACTATCTTGATGGCAGTGTTTTTGAAGTGATAACTGACTGTAATGCAGTAAAATCACTTCTTAACATGAAAACTCCCAACAGACACATGTTGAGATGGCAAATAGCCATTCAGGAATATAGAGGAAACATGACTATAGTCCACAAAGCAGGAAACATTCACAAAAATGCTGATGGACTTAGCAGGTGGGCATCAGTCAACACTCCTGATAACCCAGCATATGTACCCTTGGAAGCTGAACCACAGATTCCAATTGAAGGGATTAATATAACTGATATTGGGACTGAATTCTTTGAAGAGGTCAGAGAATCTTATAAGCAAGACAAGAATTGCCATATCTTGACTTCTTTATTGGATAAAGACTGCAAAGATACATCTTTGGTCAATGCACTAGATGAAGTTTGGAGAAATTCCTATTCTGAAGGGAGATTTCACTTATTTGATGGGATTATTTACCACAGAACCAAACATTCTTGTGTAATGACATTATGCAGCAGATTGCTTATCAATACAATTCTTCATGAATGCCATGATAGCATCTACTCTGGACACCTTTCAGAGGACAGAACACTTGAGAAAGTAAAGAACTTTGCATGGTGGCCATCTTGGAGAAAATAAACCATTGAATATTGCCATACCTGTGACAGATGCCAAAAAGCAAACAGGAGTACAGGCAAGAAATTTGGACTTATGATCCATATTCAAGAACCAAGATCCCCATGGGAAGTTTTTCACATGGATTGGGTCACAGCACTTTTTCCAAGTGGTGACAAAAGTTATAATTCTTGTTTAGTCATTGTAGACAGATATAGCAAGACTCCCATATTCTTACCATGTCATAAAGATGACACTGCTATGTACACAGCTCTTCTTCTATGGAGTAGAGTTATTCCTCATACAGGATTATTTAAGAATATCATAAGTGACAGAGATCCCAAGTTCACATCTGCACTTTGGACCAATCTTCATAGATTGTTTGGGACTAGGTTATCATTCTCTACAGCATATCACCCTCAGACAGATGGGCTAGCAGAAAGGATGATTCAAACTTTAGAAGACATGATCAGGAGATTTTGTGCTTATGGGTTAGAATTCAAAGACTCAGATGGCTTTACCCATTACTGGTGCACTCTGATACCTGCATTACCATTGGAATACAAGACATCAGTCCATTCTTCCACAGGACAAACTCCTGCTATGTTAGAAAAAGGATGGAATCCAAGACTCCCAGCAGACACACTGAGGAAAGACTTGATTGACATTCATCCTACAGCTTCCAGCTTCAAGATAATGCTTGATAAAGTAAAAAATCATGCAAAACAAAGTATGGATGATTCTTTTGATTATGCAAAACAGAAGTGAGACAAGAGTCATAAAGTACCAGACTTCAAAGTAGGGGACTTAGTTCTAGTTTCAACCTTGAATTTTAATAATATCAAGGGACCAAAGAAACTTAAAGATTCTTATGTAGGACCTTTTGTTATTGTTGCCTTACATGGAACTAATGCATTTCAAGTGGAATTGAGTGGTTAATTGGAAAATAAACACCCCACCTTTCCAGTCAGCTTGATAAAACCTTATCAACCAGCTGATAAAGAATTGTTTCCTCTAAGGAACCCAGCTCCTTTAACTGTACCACCAGTGGAACAGAATGAAGACAAAAAGATAAAGAAAGTCATTAAAGAAAGGAGACTTAGGGGTAAAAATCAGAGAGAATATCTTGTCAGATATAGAAATCCAGTACATGAAGATGAATGGCTTGCAGAATCAGATATACCTGACTCAGATAAAGTCTTGAGAAGATTTAGACATGAAAGAAGGCCACAAACCTGAATATGTCTATAAATGTGCTTTAAATCACTTGATCTGAGTAATGTAAAGAGGTCGTAAAGTGGACATTAACCCCCCTTTGGGGCTTTTTATTATTTGTATCATTGATAAAATTGTAGTACAATTTTATTTTTTGGTGGGAGGGAATGTGAGCCTTGAGGTATATTTTACATACCCAAATAGGCCACAATTATCTTAAAAAAGAGATTTTGAATTATGCATAACTCATAAGTCATGCATATATCCAAAATTCATCATTTTTGATTTCAGAAAAGATGAATAACTCTTTATTGAGTAGGTAAATCCATGGATTTGAGGCCAGATTTGGATTCTACACTAAAATTCACCTAGGGTAGCTCCATAGAGTGAATAAGCTCAAATTAACTCTTTGAGGTGGTAAAATGGAAAATACTTCAATACCACATCATCAATACCACATAAAAGATCCGTGAAAAGTTTTGTTTTTCTTAATTTCACACCAAAATAATGGGAATGTGAGAAATCCCATGTTACATATACACTAAGAATAGTATTATGCATGTTCTGAGCACTTAATATCATGGTATTCTTACATGGACGTTTGGTGCACCAATAGTGGATATCTCACTTTAAGCTTCAATTTCTATTTTGACCTGAAAAATAGGCAAGGGGGACAAAAGACATCAAAGAGAGCCAGGGTACCCAACTTCTGAGGCCTCAGAGGTGTGGACAGCTCCAAAGCTTGGATCCATGGCTGATCTTGGCCTAATTGGTAAACTAGAACCTTTTGGGAACTTGGTTACCATGTCACAACTACTGTAAATCTTAAGAAAATAGCAAATAACCTGCTATTTTGATGTGCCAAGGAGGTAAAGAGCTACTTAGACTCCTGTAACCACGTCAATTCTTATTTACTTTCCATGGATAAACCCTAAAAGAGTAATTAAAACCCTTTTTGGACTTGTATCCATTGATTTACCTCATAGCAACCAGTGAAACACTGATATTTGCAATTCTACATAGAAATGAGGTAAAAACTTCAAAAATTCATTAAAAATACAATTCTTAATGAATCTTTCTGAAACCTTCAGGACTAATGGAGAACTGAATCATCTATGGTACAACCAAAAAGAATTACATTTTTAGTAGTAAAATTAAAAGTCTTACTTACAGTCCATTTTTGACTATTCTATGTGAAACACTGAATCTTCAAAAATTCACAGTAATTACATCCTGTGATGAAATTGGCAATAACATTGATGAATTTTAGAAATGGATGATTCTTTTGGAATAAAAGAATATTTACAGATGTTACTCCTTTCATTCTTAACCATATTGGGGTTGGTAGTCACGTAAAAGCATCAATTAAGTAATTATGATAATCTTACGTGACAACAGATGATGCAATCAATAATCCAAAAAGTTTTATTGTTTTCTCTCTCACTTGTTTTTCAGTTTGCTCCATGGCATGCCTCTGTGAGCTGTTGTTGACTTAAAAGAAGCCTCTTCTTGCTGTTTTTTCCATAATCATCTTATTATCATTTCAAACCATTATTGCCAACAAGTAAGTATTAGTTACAGCTATTCTTAAGTGTTTTAAATCTTTCAGAATCAACCAGAAAGACGTGAAATCATAGAATCCAACTATATATTGTTGTAATACTGTTTTAAATCCATTTTTGATCCTTAAATCCACAATTCTACGTCAAATCTCTCTACTTTATCTTTCAATAAGTTCTTTGGAGTATTAGTGAGTGATTTATTTTTAATTCTTAAATTTTTTCTCTATAGTTAGTTTTCTTCAAGAATTATCATTATAATTATTCTTGCAAAAGATAATTATATATTAAAATAATTTTATTATTTTAATAAAAGAAGTTTTTATTATTAAACTCTTCTTGTAATTGATTCTTGTAGACAATTACTTGCTCACTGTTAAAATCACTAGTAGTGTTTAACACGTGAAAGAAATAATTTTTAATTATTTAATTGTGGTTATAATAATATTTTATTATTATATTTCATAAGAACAGACATAGTACTGTTGATTGATAGTAATATTATCATCAGTTTCATAGTCACATCTTACAAACTTCAGGGTCATAAGCTGGATTGCTCTTGACATTATCCAGTGGCCATCTTCTAAGGCCATCTGCATTGGAATGACTTTTACCTTCTTTGTATATGATGGTCATGTTCCCTCTATACTCCTGGATGGCTATTTGCCATCTCAGCATGTGTCTATTTGTAGTCTTCATGTTTAGTAAAGACTTCAAGGCTGTGCAGTCTGTGTAGACTTCAAAGACTGCACCCTCCAGATAATAATGGAGTTTTTCTAGAGCCCCGACTAGACATAGACAATCAGTCTGGGTGGCCCCATACCTGGCTTCTGAATCTTTCAGCTGCCTTGAGATGTAGCAAATCACTCCTTCTCTTGGTTCACCATCTACAATTTGTCTTTGGTGAAGGGCTGCTCCTAGGCCTTGACTGCATGCTACATCTATATATAACTTGAATGGCAGTTCAAAGTCAGGCAAGATGAGCATAGGTGCATTAGTGAGTTCATATTTGATTCTCTCATATGCATCCCTCCTTTCCTTGGTTATTTCAAAAACTACATCTTTTTAACATAACTTGTATAAGCTACTAGTTATGTGTGCAAAGTTTTCGATGTGGCTTCTATAGTAGCTAGAAAACCCAGGAAAGGATTGCTTCTCTTTGATGCTTTTTGGTACTGGCTTTTGCAGTACTGCTGCTACTTTGTTCTGGTCAATTGCCAGACTAAGACCTGAGACTTTATGTCCTAGTGCCAGTAACTCTTGTTGGCCAAAATTGCATTTCTTAAGTGAAACTTTGAGATTTATGGGTGTTCATTTACTTAGTACTCTGTCTATGTATTGCACATGGTCCTCCCATGTCTCTGAGTATATAATGATATCATCAATATATACTACCATCCAGCCTTCCAATATTTCATCTTGAAATATTGTGTCCATCATCCTTTGGAAGTGGGCTGGTGCATTCCTGATGCCAAATGGCATTCTGGTGTACTCATATATGCCCATATGGCATATTATTCTGAGTAATTTCATGGAGTTTGTTTTAACTCCATTTGGGTGGAAACCTTTTATACAATCCATTTTGGTTATGTATTTGGCTTTAGCCAGTTTATCCAAGGCATGACGTATCCTGGGTATAGGGTACCTGTCTGCTTTTGTGTAGTTATTCAGAGCTCTGAAATCTCCACACAGTCTAGACTTGCCATCATGCCAGGTGATGAGGACAGGGGTGGTGATTTCCACTATTTCATTATGTCCAATCTTCCTGATGACATCCATATCCAGGAGTTCATTGATATGTTTCTCAATTTCTTTCCTGGTTTCCAGGCTTGCTGGATAAGGAGGTCTCCTTAGCATGGGTGGATAAGGCCTTTCCACATCCAGATATAGTTCTATATCATGGCCTTTGATCTTGCCTAATGGTTCTTCACCAATGGCAAATGCTGGTCTGTTCTTTCTCAGCATCTTCAGTAAACTTAGTTTTTGTTTACTGGTGAGGGTAGTGCTAAACTGTCCTCTCTGAATTCCTTCAGAAGTTCTTCTAGTGGGTCTTGAGAAGATATCTGGTATATATCAAGTGAAAATTTCTTTTCCTTGTTAGTACCAATGGTGATGTGCCTATTTTTACTGCTGTAAATTTCTATGCCATACATCCTCTGGTAATCTGTTCCCAGTAAAAACCCTTGGATGTGGGCATCATCAAGCACTACAGACTCTGGGTTGAGTCTGATATTACCTTTCCTGTGGGGTATAATTATCTCTTTGATAATTGTTCCAATGGAAGTCATCTTCCCTGATGCACTTTTAAAGTTCTTTGCCTTAGTGGGCAAGAGCTGTTTGTCCCAGTTTGGGAAGTGGGTATCCAGATAGTTTCTGGCCACTATGGAGCAGTGTGCTCCACTATCAATTATCAGTGGGTGCTGAGCATTGTCAATACAAACAGTCACTTTTGTGGCTGTCCCATTTATATATGCCATTCTTTTGGTTGGTGTAACCAGGAATGTTTGTGCATCTTTTGTGTGTTTGCACAAGTTCTTGTTAGCAGTGTCCTGTGGCATGCCTGCTTCCAACTGTATGTCCTGGATTTCTAGTGGGGTTTCCTCTTGGTATTCCACTAGAAATTTCTCTCTTGGGTCTTGATCATCATCAGATGGTTCTCTGATGGCATCACCCATGGATTCTGATTCAGAATCCTCTGTTGGAGGTTCTTCCTCAGGGACTTTCTCTATGGCATAGACTGTTTTCTTTGCTTTTGGACAGTTGTTGGCATAGTGGTCTGTTGAACCACAATTGTGACAATAATTCCTCTTCTTTACCACTTCTACCACTCTTTCTTTGGGTTTGTCTTTAAACTCTACCCTGAAAGGTTGTTTCTCTTTGAAACTACCGCTCTTATATGGGGTGAATTTCCCTATATTAGTCCTTTTCCTTATGTCTTGTGAGGTGTTTACAATGTCATCTAGAGTGCAATTTTGGTTGCATCTGCATCTTACTGCATGCTCTAGTTCTCCTGGCAATTGTGTCAGAAGTTTGTGATTCCTCATTTGGATTTTCACTTTAACTCTTTTAGACTGCCTAAGACACCACTCATATGGATCTTTGTCCACAGAGTATTTGTCATTTTCAAATTACATGGTCTTTTGCCATATCCAAGTTCCATTACTGTACTTTTGGATGATTTGACTCTTCCACCATGGCCGTTTTCTTCTGCCATTGATTTCCTTCATTTCTGTGTACCATATACTGGCATAAACTTTAAATGCAGTATTCAATCTAGCAGTGATCCAGTAGTCTGGTATGCTTGGTACATCAATGAAGAGTCCATCAATATAATCTATGAGTTCCATATGATCATATTCGCCTGATCCAGAGAATTTGGGCCAGCTTGAGGCCTCAGGAAGCTGTTTCAAGGCTTCCTTCTCTGAATAAGACATTCCATCTCCATCCTGGTATTTTGATGGAGATCTTGCCTTATTCATCAACATGGCATCTGGTTTGATGTCATTTGGTTGTTATGGATTCTCCATAACTTCGCCTTGTGGTTGGGGCTTCAAGTTATGGTAGACATTAAACAATTTGTTTATGTCTTGGTCCAGACAATCCCTGTCCCTTTTGCTGTGGTGTTGTTCTTCAAAGACTATATTCAGTCTTTTGTTGGTTTCCTCAGAGGCTTTTCTCAGTTGAGCATATCCTTCCTGAAGGTTCTTAACTATCTGTTCCAAGGAGGCTTGAGTTTCTCTCACCCTCTCTTGGCCAGCTTCAATTTCTGCAAACTGCTTTGCAGATTGTTCAGCATATTGGGACATTTGTAACCACAGTGTATCACTGTTGATTTTACTCTCAGATGTGACAATGTTATTTTCAGTCTGAGTGGAGGTAATGTTTCTATTACTAGGAATACTGATTCTAGAGTGGTTTACAACTACTTCTGGTTCTTGTGTACTTCTTTTACCAAATCTAACAGCTTCTGGATCATGGGGTCTGACTCTTTCCTCCTCTGGTTGAAGGAGGCTTTGTTCTCGCCCTTGTTTCCTTGTCTTCTCCTTGAAACTTCCTGGAATTGTGAAGAATGGTGACTCTTGGCCACTGATCTGCTGGTTTCTGAATGGTGTGAAGCCACTGGAGAGCTTATTTGGCCTGCTCCTTGTCAGCCTGAAGGAATCTAAGTAGGCCCTGTCTGGTTTAACTGTTCTTCTATAGCTTGGATAGTGGCTTGATTCTCCCTTATCCTCTGTGCCCTTACCTCCAGGAGTCTGAACTTCCTGGTAGGATTCCAAACTTTGGTAATTACCATCAGGTCTTTGAAGTCTATCTCTTTGAGACAGATCTTCTGGCAACTTGCTCCAAGTTCTGCCCAGTGACTTGGCAGGTTGAACCTCTTGTCCATGCTCCATTGAAATAAATCTTTGAGGAGTTGGTGGAGCTGAAGAACTTGATCCATATCCTTCCAGTCCTCTGGTTTGAGGTTCCTGTTGAATTGGAGCGTGAATGGCAAGGTTGATATTATCTCCCTCATTGTTTTGCCATCCACCACTGTGTCCAAGGTGTCCTCTTCCAGGTCTTCTGGTTGTGGACAAGCCTTCTCTGTCCTCTGGCTGGTTCCTTTGGAAACCAGGGTCTCTGAGGTATGCAGGGGACATATCAGTGTTTGCAAGCAGTCAAAAACTTTATGTTCTTAGGGTATTTACCTTTGACTGTGCCTTGTACAAATTTGTTATCTGCTGATTTGGGTAGTTTGCCTTTGGAGGTTACAACTGGGTTAATAATTGTAATTTTTCCTGTACAAGTGGTTGAGGTTGGTTTACCTTGTATTGAAGCAGAGTTTAGTGGTTTTCTACTCCTCTGGATGGCTATTGGTGTCCACGTTTTGGCTGTAATGAGGCCTTCACTAAGTCTTGTTCCTTTGCCCTTGCTGCCCTCTGGTTCTGAGGATGCCACTGGTGTGTTGGCCTGTGACTGGGTCTCAAGTGGTATGAAATTTTCTTCCACTGAATCAAACAGGAAAAGAGGGCTTATGTCAGTCAAGACTTCTTAAAAGGCTGGTTTTGAACGTCTAAGAATGGCCTCTGGGCTTGTATATTACTACAATATGCCCTTGTATGATGACAGTGTAATTGAATCAACAATTCCACGTCAAAAATACAGCTTATTGATATGTGGTAGACTGTTTGTATACCAATATCTTACAGAATACTTGTAGTTAGCAAGTATAATCTGTCAAAGGTGGTGTATTACAGGGCAATTGAGTTAACAATGTGCCCAAACACACCTCAACTGTTGGTTTATCAGTATGAGCTGTCTTGATTCAATTAAGAATTAAGACTGTATTAGTGGCTTAGAAGGGTTTTTATATACAAAACACGCCAAAAATACTGGTCTTGTGGTTATTAGCCACGTGACAGATACTCCTTAAAATATGAGTATTTTTTTTAAAAAAAAAAACAAAGAAATATATCAAAATATATATTTTGAAAGAAAATGACGCCTAAAAAAGGTAAAACGAGTGTCAATAAATGATAAAAGAGAAAAAAACTTACTTGTAAAGGTCCAAAAAAGGTTTTAAAACACGGCCAGGCCCCCAAAATGTCAGGCTGAGTCTATGATGAGAGTATTAAAAAGTATTTACAACTCTTAACTATGACTGTGACACGGTAAATAAAGATTTAAAAGGGTTTTGTAAGAGTTAAAGATGGTTTAATTTAATAATAAGAGGGCTTTACTATAAGGAATATAGTGGTGGTGAGCACTGTTGAAAGCCCTGGGTGCAGCTTTACCTGTTGGGTTACAATAATAAAGACTAAAATACTTTAGATTAAGAGTATACCTGGTTATTACCCAAGAGTAAAACATTTTTTGACAGTTTACTACATAGGGTATTCAAGAGCAGGATGAGGAGACAATTCTGGCTGTGAAAAAGCCTCCTTTTATCCTGAAATGGGGTGGAAAGGGTGCTAGACCTTTCCACGTAGAGGAAGTGAAGATTTTTCACTCTCTAGGACTGACTTGTGGTTTGCAAACAGCCTGTATAGCCTGTATTGGGCCCAGATGTGGTTTTGCAATCACATCTGGGCAGTTCTTACCAATACAGGGTGAAAATCTTCATCTGGGGACCACACAGCCTGATTCTGACATTTATGATGCGTAGAATGCTGTACAGAAACTGTATGGGACCCCAGTATTGACTGAATTATGAGGTATTGAAGTATTAACCTGCTTGTTTGTCTGTTTTACACCTCATAATCAGCGTACAACTGTATCCTGTCATAATATAGCTGTATTGGTCATATTGTGGGATCATAACTTTCAAATGGCCATAACTCTGTCAGGTTTTGAGATAACATGCTCAAAATTGGTTCATTGGATAGCCCCGTATGGGCTCTACACAATGATACCCAATTTGGTATGGTTATCATTAAATATGACAAAGCTATCCCATATAGAAGGTTTTTAGTACATAGGCGTGGTTTGGGAAAAAGCTGTATTGAGCTTGTTTGCCTCATAACTTCTGTTATAGTTGAGATATAAAGAAGTGTATGGCACCATCAGATAGCCCCGATTTTTCTCTTTCTAAAAAGACCCCACTTCAAGTATCCCCCATCAAAACTGTAGAAGTTAGATGAGAGGGGAATTTTTTGTTCACCCTTATTTGGCCTGAAATTGACCATAACTCCAGTAATATTGGTGCTAGCTCAGTTTGGCTGGTACCATTGGATAGCCCTGGCTTAGAGATTCATTTTGAGTACCCATTTGATGGGGTTAAGCCTCTCCTGCTAGATTTTAGATGAGAGGTGAAAATTAAGGTTTATGCACAGCAATAAGTTTGAGCAGGAATAACTTTGTTATTTCTTGTCCTATGGTGATGGGACTTATGTTTTCAGAAATAGGTGAGTTTCCTCTTTCTTTTGATACCTTTTCAGCTGGTTTGGCTCAGCTCCATGTTTTGGTGGTATCTTCGCTATACCATTGGTTTATGGTATTTTGGCTGTCATGCTTGTGCTCTGGTTTTGAGTCACGGGCTGACAGATTTGTGCATAAGGCTGGTTTTTTTATAAATATCTATGGTTGATGTGAGCCTTGACGTATATTTTACATACCCAAATAGCCCACAATTATCTTAAAGACAAATTCTGAACTATGCATAACCCATAAGTCATGCATATATTCAAAATCCATCATTTTTGATTTCAGAAAAGATGAATAATGTTTTATTGAGGAAGTAAATCTATGAATTTAAGGCCAAATATGGATTCTACACAAAATTTCACCTAGTGTAGCTCCAGAGGGTGAATAAACTCAAATTCACTCTTTGAGGTGGTAATATTGAAAATACTTCAATACCACATTGAAGATCTGTGAAAACTTTTGTTTTTCTCCATTTCATGCCAACATAATGGGAATGTGAGAAATCCCATGTTAAATATACACTAAGAATAGTGTTATTCATGTTTTGGGCACTTAATATTATGGCATTCTTATGTGCGCTTTTGGTACACCCATAGTGGATATCTCACTTGAAGCTTAAAATTCTATTTTGAAATAAAAAATAGGCAAGGGGGACAAAAGACATCAAAGAGAGCCAGGGTACCCAGCTTCTAAGGCCTCTGAGGCATGGAGAGCTCCAAAGCTTGGATCCATGGCTGATCTTGTCCCAATTGGTAAACTAAAACCTTTTGGGAACCTGGTTATCATGTTACAACTACAGTAAATCATGGGAAAATAGCAAATAACCTGCTATTTTGACATGCCAAGGACGTAAAAAGCTACTTGGACTCCTGTAACCATGTCAATTCTTAATGAATTTCCATGGATAAACCCCAAAAGAGTTATTAAAACCCTTTTTGGACTAGTATCCATTGTTTTACCTCATAGCAACTAGTCATAGACTGATATTTGCAATTCTACGTAGAAATGAGATAAAAACTTCAAAAATTCATTATAAATACAATTCTCAATGAATCTTGCTGAAACCTTCAGGACAAATTAAAAACAGTATAATTCATATAAAAACCAAAAAGAATTATACTTTTATATGTCAAATTCAATTTTTTACTTAAAGTCCATTTTTGACAATTCCACGTGAAACACAGAATCTTTTAAAATTTACAGAAAATACATTCTGTGACAAAATTTCCAATAACATTGATACCCTTTAGAAAACAAGGATTATTTTGGAATAAAACAAGATTTACAGATGTTAACCCTTTTATTCTTAACCATAAATGTGTTGGTAGTCGCATAGAATCCTCAATTAAGTAATTGAGACAATCTTACATGACAACAGATGATGAAATCAATAATCCAAAAAGGTTTATTGTTTTCTCACTCACTTGTTTTTCAGTTTGCTCCATGGCATGCCTCTGTGAGCTGTCTTAGACTTAAAAGAGGCCTCCTCTTGCTGTTTTTTCCAAATCATCATCACCTTTTTCATTTATATCATTGTTACCAACAAGTAAGTATGAGTTAAACCTTTTCTTAAGTGTTTTAATCTTTCAGAATCAATCAAAAATACTTGAAATCATAGAAATCAACTATATATTGCTATAATATTTCTACAAAATCATTTTGATCCATTAAATCAACAATTCTACATCAAATCTCTCTACTTTTATATTTAATAAGTTCTTTGGATTATTAGTAAGTTATTTATCTTTAATTCTTAAAGTTCTTTCTCTAAAATTAGTTTTCTTCAAGAATTTTCTTTAGAATTATTCTTGCAAAAGATAATTTTATATCAAAACAATTTTATTATTTTAATAAAAAATGTTTTTATTATTAAATTCTTCTTGTAATTGATTCTTGTAGACAATTACTTCTCACTGTTATAATCACTAGTAGTGTATAAAATGTGAAAGAAATAATTCTTTAATTATTTAATTGTGGTTATAATAATTCTTTATTATTATATTTCATAAGAATAGTCATAGTACTGTTGATTAATAGTAATATTCTCAACAGTTTCATAGACATATATTACAGTTGATATGCAAGTTCTTAGAAGTGTGGTTAATTGGGAAAAAAATTGAGTAATTATTTATGAAGGGGGAGATGATTTAAGCCAGTTGATGATCTTATCCCATTAATAATGGTGGCTGAGCTGCAGGGCATAAAGTGTAACATGTCTCATCTTGATGGGAGAATTTTTTACGAGTTTACTTGGGGAAAATGCCATGCTTCTCAATGCTCATACATATTCTATTTTAGTTATACATGGTGATACTGTGGGTTTCACCCTTGAGGGGCATTCCATTAGTGATGTGTCAACATTGAATTGAGGGTATTAACATTTAAACCATGTACACTCGTGCGCCATAGTACATGGTTTGAGCCTTATTAAAGACATAACAACATACTTCCATTACAAAAGAATTTGGAGTGGAGCTAAACTCTTGGTATTTGGTTTGAGTGCAGAAGGCTTTTGATTGGTTGGAATGTGATTTGTATTTTATTTCCTTTCTTGGAAAGGTGATTTCTCTTTTGTTGGTAAATCCTTCATGAATATACCCTTATACAGATATACAATTTTAGGGAATTTTGATGCATATATTGGCAGTTTGGATAATTCACACAATGTGACCATGGGGAGGGGGAAATGTTTATTGAATCTGATTACTTATGTATGATGGGTCCCCTTTGAGATAAACAAAATATCACATTATATGCTGGTAGGCCATGCAGTGTGGCTTCCAACAAAAGTGGAGGAGCTCAAGAGTAGGCAGGGAGAATTCTCCTAAAAATAGTCTCATTAGCCTTGCACAAGAGACTTGGTTCCCACTATTCATAAAATTTCTCTATTAAAAATTTGAAAAGCTTTCAGCTCATATTACTATATTTTATCATAATACTGAGCTGTTTTATCAATTTGAAAATATTACTGTAGTTTTTTAGCCCTTATCTCATCTTCCATGCCACATACATCCCATCCATGTTCTGTTCATGACCCATATAGTGAATCTATCATAGAATATATTGTAACACAGTCACCGATGAGTCCCAACATTCCATCCAATACCCCTATTGCATCCTCAATGAATGTATCAGGACTCCACATTGATGTGGGAAAGCCAATGGCTCCAAATTCAAGCACTTTGCCAATCCCAAATATTTCCATCACTCCAATTCCCCCAACTCCAAGTAATACACAAATGCTTCCTCCTTAATCCTAGTTGGAATCCAGTCACGTCCCAGGAACACCTTGGGCAAAGTAAACAGCCAACCCTCAATATTACATCAGGATCTCATATTCATGTGGGCAATGAAAAGTGGCTTGATGGGGGAGACAAAAAAGACCATTAGACAATGCTACTTGAAGTTGTCTATTGGAGGGAAATCCCAGATTGATGCTTCATCAAATAAGTCATCTTGATTTTGCAGTATATACCTTGTCAAAATTTGAAATGATTTTTTCATGGGTTAGATATGGCACCTTAAGGCAAGACACTATGATTTCAGGAGCCAATCAAACATTGTGAGTATGACCAGTCTTTATTATTTTTTTATGTGTTAACTGATGTTTTTCATGGCAGGTGATGAGCTTTATGCATCTTTGCCTCTGGTCCATAAAGAAAAAGTCACTCAACATCATCATCCATATGCCTCCAAACCAAGAGCAGCTCATTCATGTTGATCAAGAGGAAAAAACATGGATGACGAGGATGAGAACATGTCTCCCAATCACAGTGAAACAAATGATGAACCAAGGAGGGACAATTTCATGGCACATGAAGAGGGCACTTGGTCAAATAGTGAGTTCACCCACCCTCAAATGCCCCTCACCCAGAGTATGCATGAACAATGCGAGATCAGGCAGCAAAGGAACCAGGCTGGCAAATCTCAAAATGTGGCAAAATTTGCAAGCCAGAAGGATAAACAGAGATGGCTGAAAGTGGCACTTGCAGAAAATGTCTATGGGACAAGATCAGCTGTACATGCCCATTGCCTGTTCCTACTCAAAGTAAGGGATAAGGATTTTTCACTTATATACTTTTGTAATACACTAATTGACATAATTGAGGTGTAATCAATTAAAAAAATTCAATTTTTGTTACATTCCTTGTTTCCATAAAACTTCCTTATTTCCTCGGTTGTGCAAATCATCTCTTCCTTGAGAATAATTATTGTGAGTGCCCCACTAAATCTTTGAGTTAGTATTTCTTTGTGTGAAGCTCTTTTGCAGAAAATGTGCAAATAGTAATTATTTACGCTCTCTACATTTTCTACATCCATGTTTATATACTGTTTGAGATCTTCACTGTAAAAAACCTGGGGTTCCCCACATATGAGCAATCCACTTGAGATGAGTGAGTCATTGCCAATCCTAAGGTCACACAATTAATCTTACAAGCAGAAGCAATCTTGTGTGAAGCGTTAGGCGTAAGGATTGGCCTGTGAAGTGTTGGGAACCTGAACCAGCGTAAGGAATTGCATTTGGATTGTCTTGCCTTTCTTGAAAAGGTGATGTCTCTTTTGTGGGTAAATCCTTCATGAATATACCCTTATACAGATATACAGTTCTGAGGAACTTTTATACATATATTGGCAGTTTGTAAAATTCACACAATGTGACCATGGGGAGGGGGAAATGTTTATGAAATCTGATTACTTATGGATGATGGGTCCCCTTTGAGATAAAGGAAATATCACATTATGTGCTGGTAGGCCGTGCAGTGTGGTTTCCAATAAAAATGGAGGAGCTCAAGAGTAGGCAGGGAGAATTCTCCTAAAAATAGTCTTATTAGACTTCCACAAGAGACTTGGTTCCCACTATTCATACAATTTCTCTATTATAAATTTGAATAGATTTCATCTGATATCATTCTATTTTACCATAATACTGAGCTGTCTTATCAAGTTGAAAATCTTAGTGTAGTTTTTTAGCCCTTATGTCATCTTCCAAGCCTCATAGGTCCTGCTCAGGTTTTGTTAATGACTCAGATAGTGAATTTGTCAGCCTGTGACTCAAAGCCACAGCACAAACATGACAACAAAATACCATAAACCAATGGTATAGCCAAGATACCACCAAAACATGGATCTGAGCCAAATCATCTCAAAAGGTATCAAACAAAAGAGGAAACTCACCCCTTTCCAAATATACAAGTCCCATCATCATGGGACAAAGAATAACAAAGTTATTCATGCTCAAAGTTGTTGCTGAGCATAAACCTTAATTTTCATCTCTAATCTGAAATACAGAGTAAGAGGCTTAACCCCATCAAATGGGTATTCAAAAGTGAAGCTCTAGGTCAGAGCTATCCAATGGTATCAGCCAAACTGAGCTAGAAGAAGAGTGAATAAAATAGTCACCTCCCTTCTAGCTTCTACAGTTTTAGTGTGAGATACCTAAAGTGGGGTATTTGTGGAAAGAGCACAATCAGGGATATCTTATGGTGGAATTCATTTCTCCATATCCCATCTAGAAAAAAGGTTATAAGGCAAACAAGGCCAATACAGCTTTTTGCCTAAAACACGCATATGTACAAAAATCTTGTACATGGGATAACTTTGCCATATTTAATGAGGGTCCATTGTGTAGACAACATACAGGGCCACACACTGAGCCAGTTTTGAGGATGATATCTTGAAAACTGACAAGTTTACGGCTGTTTTAAGTTCAAAATTCTACAGCTTGGCCAATACAACCTTACCATGGGATAATACCCCATAACCATGATTATGAAGTGTCAAACAGACAAAGAAGCTTGTTTTTCCTTCAATAACTTATAGTTAATTCAATACTGGGGTCCCATACAGGTTTTGTACAGCATTCTACGCATCATAAATGTCAGAATCAGGCTGTGTGGTCCCCAGATGAAGATTTTCACCCTGTATTGGTAAGAACTGCCCAGATGTGATTGCAAAACCACATCTGAGCCCAATACAGGCTATAGAGGCCTTTTGCAAATGACAAGCCTGTCGTTGAGAGTGAAAAATCTTGACTTCCTCTAAATGAAAAGGTATAGCAGCCTTTTCACCCCATTTCAGGATAAAAGGAGGCCTTTTCACTGCCAGAAAAGGAATCCCCATCCTGCTCTTGAATTCCTACATAGTGCAGCTGACAAAAACAGCTATACTCTTGGAAATAATCGGGTTATACTTTAAATTTAAGTATTGTAGCTCTTATTAAAGTAATTCAACTTTTAAGACTACACCCAGGGCTTTCAGCAGCACTCACCACCACTATATCATTATAGTAAATCCCATAATATCTTATTTTACCCCTTATTACAATCAAAGACTCCTTCATTTACCATTTTTAGCATGTCACAGTCATAGTCCAAACCTGTAAATACATTGATAAACCTTTATCATAGACTCAGCCTGACATTTTGGGGGCCTGGCTGTGTTTTTTTTTACTTTTTGGACCTTATAAGTAAGTTTTTCTCTTATTCTCTTGATTCTAACAAATTGTGTTATCTTTTTTAGGTGTAGTTTTTTAAATAAAAATATACATAATATACATCTTCAATATATTTACAGTGGTATATGTCATATAACTCCTTTTTTCATCTTTTTGAATCATATTGTGGCCTGGTTGATCATAATCTAATCATTGCAAGACACTCATTTTTGTCTAGTTTTACATATAAAAACACTTTAAGCCATTAATAAAGCCCTTTTTTAATTAAATAAGGACACCTCTTACTTTAAAAGAAACAGTTGAGGTGTGGTTGGGTGTATTGTTAATTCAATTACCCTCTTACATACCACTCTTTATCAGATTATACTGGCTAGTTACAAGTTAATCTATGAGATACTGGCATACAAACAGTGTACCAGATATCTGTAGGCTGTATTTCTGAGGTGAATTGTTAATTCAAGTACACTGTGATTATACAAGGGCATATTGTAGTAACATACAAGCCCAGAGGCCATTCTTAGACAACCAAACAGCATTTTAAAAAGTCTTAACTGACATTAAGCCCTCTCTTCCTGTTTTATTTCAGTGGAAGAAAACTACATCCCACTAGAAACCCAGGCACAGGCCAACACACCATCAACACCCTCAGAACCAGAGGGACGCAAGGGAAAAGGAAAGAGATATAATAAAGGCCTCATAAAAGCAAAGAAGTGGACACCCATTTCCACTCAGAGGAATAGAAAACCACAAATCTTTGCTTCCATACAAGGTAAACCAACCTTAACAGCTTGTACAGGGAAGATTACCATAATTAACCCAGTTGTAACCTCTAAAGGTAAATTTCCAAAATCAGCAGACAACAGATTTGTACAAGGCACATTCAAAGGTAAATACCCTAAGAAAATAAGTTTTTTGACTGCTTGCAAACACTGATATGTCACCTATACACCTCAGAAACCTTGTCTTCCAAAGGAGCCAACCAGAGGACAGAGAAGGCTTGTCTAGAACCAGAAGACCTGGATGAGGAAACCTTGGACACAGTGGTGGATGGCAAGACACTGAGGGAAATCATACCCACTCTGCCATTCACTTCCCAATTCAAAAGGAACCTCAAACCAGACTGGAAAGATATGGATTAAGTTCTTCAGCTCCACCAACTCCTCAAAGATTTCTTTCAATTGAGCATGGACAACAAGAGCTTCTACCTGGAATCCAATTGGGCAGAACTGGAAGCAAGTTGCCAGAAGATCTGTCTCAAAGAGATAGGTTTCAAAGAACTTATGATGATCACCAAAGGTTGGAATCCCACCAGGCAGTTAAGACTCCTGGAGGTGAGAGCAAATAGGATAAGGGAGAATTCAGCCACTATGCAAGCTGCAGAAAAACAGCTGACCCAGACAGGGCATTCCCAGATTCCTTCAGGTTCAGAAGGAAAAGGCCAAATCAGCTCTCCAGTCCCCTCAAACCATTCAGAAACCAAAAGATCAGTGGCCAAGAGTAACCATTATTCACAATCCCAGGAAGATTCCAGGAGAAGACAAGGATACAAGGGCAAAAACAAAACCACCTTCAGCCAGAGGAAGAGAGAGTCAGACCTAATGATCCAGAATCTGTTGGATTTTCTGAAAGAAGTGCACAAGAACCAGAAGTAGGTGTAAATAACTTTAGAATCAGTAGTCCTATTAATAGAAATATTACCCCCACTCAGATTGAACATAATGTTGTCACACCTGAGAGTAACCTAATCAGTGATGCACTGTGGTTACAAATATCCCAATTTGCTGAGCAAAGTTTATGAGAGGATGAAATCATTAACAGCCTCCATGGCCAAAATTGTCAAAACTCTTCAAGAGGGATATGAAAAGTTGAGAAAAGCCTCTGAAGATACTAACAAAAGACTGAATATAGTCTTAGAAGAATAACACCACAGCAAAAGGGACAGGGATTGTTTGGTCAAGACATACACAAGCTATTTGATGTCTACCATAACATAAATCCCCAAGCACAAGGCCATGTTATGGATATTCCATATGATCAAGATGACATCAAACCAGATGGCATGTTGATGAATAAGGCAAGATCTCTATCACAATACCAGGATGGAGATAATATGTCTTATTCAGAGAAGGAAGCCCTGGAACAGATTCCCCGGGCCTCAAGCTGGCCCAAATTCTCTGATGTACAAAGCATTCCAGACTACTGGATTACTGCTAGGCTTAATACAGAATTTAAAGGGCATGCTAGTATATGTTACACAGAAATGAAAGAAATCCATGGTGGAAGTGTAAAATAATCCAAAAGTACAGCAATAGTACTTGGATATGGCAAAAGAACATGTCATACAAAAATGAAAAATACTCTGTGGACAAAGATCCATATGAGTGGTGTCTCAGACATTTCAAAAGACTTGAAGCCATTCATCCTCAAATGAATATTCAGATGAGGAATCACAAACTCCTGACACAAATGCCAGCAGAACTAGAGCATGCAGTGAAACACAGATGCAACCACAATTGCACTCTAGATTACATTGCAAATACCTTACAAGATGTAAGTAAAAGAACTAACATAAGGAAATGCACCCCATATAAAAGAAGTGGTCCCAAAGAGAAAAAAGCTTCCAGGGTTGTGAGCCTTAAAGGTATTTTCATATACCCAAAAGACCACAAATAACACAATAAGATATAAATATAAACAAAATAAATTTATTTTTATTATCAAAATAAAAATTAAAATATAAATACAAATTTATATATAAAAATGAAAATTTAATTATAATCTATAATAAAAATTATATTAAGTTTTGAAATTGAGAATTTTTAATAAAATTGATGAAATTAAAATATTTTTGGTAAAAGGTTACATAAAATATATTTTAACTTTTTATCCAATAAAAAATAAGGTGGGGTCACCTCTAGGTAAATTTTCTATAACTCAACCCTAAATAAGCTTAAATTAGGTTTTTAGTATTTTCTGTACAAAATTTAGAAATCCTCAAAAGCCTAATTCAATTCATACCACATGTGGTGCTAACCATCAATTTTTGTGTTAAAATTGAGGTGTTGTGTGTAATTTAAAAGTTATGAGGAATTGAAGTATTTTCAATTAAAATGTCAAAATGTGCATGTGTATTACACAAGTGAGCTGTAATTTACATATGAGGCTTTAATTATTACAGTTGTGTACTGTAAAAACTCAATTGAATTGTATGTGTAAATTACAAGTGTATTACATCATGAGGAAATAAAGAAAAAATAAATTGGAAAGATAAATTCTGGGGGGAAAAGGAACTCTAGCTTCAAGCGGGAGCCTGACCCCCAAAATTCTTGCTGACAGGCGTGGGATGTCAAACTCCATTCAAGTGTTCATCACTGTTGGCCTGTAATTGAGTCGCAGGGTCTGTGACTCAATTGATGATGAGGTTTTGATACCAACCCGGGCAGTTTTAACTGTTGCGAAGAGGGTAAAACTACCCTTAAGTTAAAACAATCTTAGTAAAAACAGTTTTAATTAGTTTCTACAAATCTTACACAAATTCTGAAGTGTTTCAAAGGCTCTAGACCAGTTATTTCTATAGTAATGGCTGATTTAAAGGTCTAATATGGCTAAAAACCACCCCTTTTTTGGTCTAAACCAGGGTTCAATGATGCCATAATTGGCTTTTTTGTTGTCAGAGTGTTTTCCGCGACTGACAAGAGTAAATTTCACTTTTGGAATAAGAAAATTGATGGCTATAAAAGAATGTATTCTTTGCCCCACTTGTCTCTTCATGTTTGAATCTTTGCCTTTTATAATTAGTTTGAAAACTGTTGAACCCATCAATAAAAGATTCCAAACACCCATTTTAAATCATTTTGAACCTTTTAACCACGTGAAAAAATCATTATAATTATTTCTTCTAACTCTTATAATGATTTTTACCCCTTGAACCAGCCCAAAAGTGAATTAAAGCATCTGTCATCACTGTTAACTTTGTCACTTTTTTTCCAAATTCACTTTGGTCACTTTTGGGTGTGTTTTCTCTTTAAATATCTCTTTGGAGACTTTGTTCTTTAATCAATTAATTGCAGTTCTTAGCTCAATTAAATCCAATTGAAATTGCTGTTGAAGAAATTTCTGTTTAAGCCTCAAATATCTCTTGTAGAGTATATTTGGATAAATTTTTGTTGTTGGTAAAACAATAAATCTTTATGGTATTATTGTTTTATACTTATAGAGTTAAAAGCAATAAAATTGGTGTTTTTTTCTCTTAAAAATACTATTTAATACTATATTCAATTATCTTTGTTGTTATACAAATCTTGAGGACAGGAAAAGTCCTTGATTTTCAATGGAAGTTCTATATCCACGCCTTACAAAATTGTAGGATTTGAATTTATTATTTCCCAAAATTCTAAATATCCAAAAACTCAATAATTTTCTATAACAATAAAAGATCTTACTAATGAGATATCATGCTTCAAAATATTTATTGTACTGATTTATGGGCAAAAAATAATAATGAAATAACTCATTTTTTACTTCAAAACCTGTTATATGGGATTATAGAATCTCTCAGAAGGTTTTTGCCCATTATAATGGAAGAAAACATTGCTAAAACATCAGTTTTATCTTAAAAGCTTTCAATTTTTAGTGATCATTTATGTTAAAGGTATCATTCTCAACTGCAAGTAATTCTATGCCTCATCTGAGCAGATGATGTTAAAGCTATCATATATGAACAACCTTTTTTTAAATTTCATAATGTAACTTTCCCAAAAAAGTTAAATATCTTAAAATAATTAAAATTCCGTTAAAAGTCATAATATCTTGTTTATCATGGAATCCAATGAAGAAAGATTTGGAATAAATTGCACCATTGAGCTCCCTATGAAAAATTACACATATAACATTGTTATTTCATTTCTGAAAAGACAGTAATTAAGGAAATAACCAGAATATATGCACTTTTATGATCAACGCATATATTGATGGTTTTTTTCTCTTATCTCTTGAAATATACATGATAGGGAGTTGAATCAAATGTTAATTTACCACATAATTATTGTAAAAATACAGATAAGAAACTTTCTTCAAAAAGTTATAGGAAAGGTTATAACTTGTTAGGGTTTATTGAACACAATTGTTATAGCTGTTGACCACTTTGTTGTGAAAGTGGTCCAACATTCAAACAAAGTAGATATTCAGATTCTTCTGGTCAATACATGAATGATTATGTAGTTCCTATCATTATATTCCATGCATAAACACTTGAAATTATGATTTGAAGTTTAAAATAATAAATTTTGACAGAAAAGATGAGCTAAAAGAAAAATCATGAAAAATAGAGTTTTAATTATGTAATAACATTATATTGGCATTTCAATAATAACATTTCAGGCTCCCATAATTCAGTCTCTGGATAGCTTTAAAGTGCATAAACTAATAGCTTCTAATGATCAAAGTTTAATCTCAAAATTGATCATTTATGATTACTCATGGCAATCTTAATTTAATTTAAACAGTCATATAAGTTATAAAAAAGGGTATAATAGTTTATTATTATTAAAACTAATTAAATAAAGTAATTCTAGGCTTCTTCCAAGCCTATTATATCAGAAAACATAGAGATACAGTGATAACTATAAATAAGAGCAAAATGATGAGATAAGATGGTTTAATTATGCTGTAAAAATCACTAAGGCTCAAAATACTGATCAATTCCGGTGGATAAAATCAGTAAACATCTTCTAGCAGCCTTCTGGATTCTATGAGGCATTATTTTCTAATATGTAGATCTCTTTTTACCTCCATTTCCGCGCAGATGCAACAAAAACATTAAATCATTAAAATCAAAGGTAAAAAACTTATTCTTTTTATATAAAAGTACTATATCTTTAAAGACTCAAGTAAATATATATTTTAATCATCAATATTGAGGTGACTAAGCCAATAGTCAATTGTTTTTTTGTTAAATTTCTCTTCAAAATCTCTAAAACCACATTGAAAGAGTAATACTTGTAATTTCCTTTTATTTTTTATTGTAAATACAATTTAAATAAGTTTTATTTTCATTTTTAGGAATAAATGTATTTGAAATTATTATATTAAATGTAAAAATAGGTTATTTGCATCTTTTATAATAATTTTCTCATTATTATTACTCTAACAATCTTTTCATAAATATAAATAATATTTATATTAATATGTAACTTCAAGGTTGGTAACATTATTGTTATAAATTAATTTTTATCCCTCAATGACAGCTTCTCATGCCTTCATTACTTGTTTGTAACAAGAATAGAGTGCCATAAATATATTAATCATGATATGTTAATATACTTATTTTATTTTATTGGATTTTTTTAATAGAATTTATATTGTCATATTTATGTAATAAGATGAATATTTTTCTCCATAATTAAAATAATACTTTATCATATTCTTTAATTTAATAAGGACATTAATAGTAAAATAAGCAAAATATTGGTAATATTTATTATTGTTTCATACTCGAACCTTACAATTTTCATCTTGTTTTTGAAGAAATCATATTTTCTGTAAGAATAATTAAGTGTGTTATTTTATAGCAAAGAGAAAAACAATATCAACTATCAACTCTAAATAAGCTTAAATTAAGTTTTTAGTATTTTCAATACAGAAATTGAAAATCCTCAAAACTTTAATTTAATTCACCCCACATGTAGTTTTAACCATCAAATTTTGTGTTAAAATTGAGGTGTTGTGTTTAGTTTAGAAGTTATGAGGAATTGAAGTATTTTCAATTGAATTCAAATGAAATGTCAAAATGTGCACATGTATTACATAAGTGAACTTTGATTTACATATGAGGTATCAATTATTACTGTATTGAACTGTACAACTCAATTGAATTACATATGTAAATTATAAGTATAATACATTATGAGGAATCAAAGGAAAAATAAATTGGAAAGATTAAATTTGGGGGGGAAAGGAACTCCAGCTCTAAGGGGGAGCTAGACCCCCAAAATCCTTGCTGACAGGCATGTTGTGTCAAAGTTTACGCAAAAGTTCATCACTTTTGGCCTGGAATTGAGTTACAGGGTCTGTGGACTCAATTGATGATGAGGTTTTGATACCAACTGGGGTAGTTTTAGCTGTTGCCAAGAGGGTAAAACTACCCTTAAGATAAAACAATCATAGTAAAAACAGTTTTAACTGGCTTCTACGTCTCTCACACACATTCTGACGTGTTTTGAAGGCTCTAGACCAGGTATTGCTATAGTAATGGCTGATTTAAGGGTCTAAAATGGCTGAAAATGGCTTAAACCAGGGTTCAATGATGCCATAATTGGATTTTCTGTGGTCAGACTGTTTTTCACGACTGACAAGAGTAAATTTTGCTTTTGGAGTAAGAAAATTGATGGCTATAAAAGAATGTCTTCTTTGCCCCACTTTTCTCTTCATGTTAGAATCTTTTCCTTTTATAATTAGTTTAAACATTGTTAAACCAATCAATAAAAGATTCCAACCACTTTTTTTAAATCATTTTGAACCTTTTAAACACGTGAAAAAATCATTATAATCATTGTTTGTAACTTTCATAATCATTTTTACCCCTGAACCACCCCAAAAGTGAATTAAAGCATCTTTCATCACTGTAAACTTTGTCACTTTGTTTCCAAATTCACTCTGGTCACTTTTGGGCTGTTTTCTCTTCAATATTCTTTTTAAAGACTTTGTTCTTTAACTAATTGCTTGCAGTTCTTTGCTCAATTAATTCCAATTGAAATTGCTCTTGAAGAAATTTCTTTTGTAGCCTTAAATATCTCTTGTAGAGTATTTTTGGATAAATCTTTATTGTTGGTAAAACAATAAATCTTTATAATATTAATTTTTTATACTGATAAAGTTAAAAACAATAAATTTGGCGTGTTTTCTCTTAAAAATAATATTTCTTACTATTTTTAATTGAATTTTACCTTATACAAATTTTGAGGACAGGAAAAGTACTTGATTTTTAATCAAAGTTTCATATCCACACCTTACACATTGGCTCTTTACTTTTCTATTCTTCATGTTTAAGTTTCTCACAATTAGAAGAAACTTTAGGGGCCTGAAGATATTTGCTGTATTTGTGTTCATAATTATGTGGCATTGAGAACTACCAAGATACATGTCTCTGTTAATGTAAGGGATATAAGAGTTCAAATTATACATTATTTTGGGGCTTTATGAGCTCTTCAACCTTTTATGATTTCCAAATCCATCTTTATTAATTCTGAAACTGATACATGGTATTATCCAAATAAATCTCTTCAAAAAATCCCTCTACTAATATTCATCAGGAAATTTTGAAGATGAATTGGAATGAGTTACCTCATATACAAGCTCCACATTTTCTTTTTAATTTAGCTCTCCTTATTGAAAAGCTTATGCAAACCCTTTTAGACCTGTAAGGGGCTTATTTTGTCTAAAATTATGAATATAGTACATCTTGAAGAAAGAATTTTGCAGGAAAATGAATGCCACCAGTTAATTTTTCCTATTAAGTCCTTTTATGGCTAATTGGCCATATCCATCACCAGTGGCAAATATGGCCCCATGATCATCTTATGGACCATGGTTGGCCATTTGTGCTTTGGGGCCTTCATGGCCCTTCACCTCAATCCAGAACCCATAGCGGCAATTTATTCTCAAATGGGTATTTCTGGTCATTTCCCTCAAAACCAGGTGAAATGGCCTGAATGGCTGTTTTTGGCCATTTGGGCTCATAATGCAACTTTTGGACACTTTGACATAAAGTGTCCAAAAGACACTTTCCTGCCTTTTGGGCCAGTTTTTGGCTCAGATCCCAAAAGGACCCAGAAACACCTTTCCAAGCTCTGAAGCCATCACATCCATCCTTTTCCCCTCTGTCTTTCCATCTCAAGACCTTTGGACATAATCTTCTTTCCAATGAACCAATATGCCATAAATGATGTTATATATCATTGTGCATCATTTTTCAGCAGCAATTCAATGGTGGCAATATCAAATGGTCATTTAAACATTCCAACATATCATCACGTCATCAAGGCACCCAATCATTCAGAGGACTCATCAAGGCTCGAAAGCAAGTGTTTCAGAATCAAAGACCAATCACACCATCAAGACATCATTGGATAATTCCATCCACAGTATTCCCCCAAGGCAATACTGTTCAACCATTCTCAAGGGATTCAAGAGGCAGTTCATTCATTCATTCAATTTTCAAGTGTCAAAGCTCCACTCAATCCATCTTGGCAACCATATTCATTTCAATAAAGTCTGGATCCATCAAGAACTGTATTTCATTTTCAAGCATGGGAAATTCATTCAACCCAATTCAATTTCAATATTAGCCAGCTGTATCAATTCCCAAAACAATCAATACAGCCTCAAGGATCAATACATATCAGTTCTCAGCCTGAAGAACTCAAGCTCCCAGCTTTTCACATATACTGGCTACCCTTTCCACCCTGGGGGGTTTTTCCCCAGTTAATTAATATACTTTGATTTTATTTTATCTTTATTTATCTTATCATTTTTTTAGATGAATACTAATATTATCAAGTCAGTCATTTAGCACCTTTTCTCTTATTCTTTCTTTGCCTTTCAATGGATATTTGGTGGTCATATTCTTACTAATTCCATTGTTCATTTTGACAGGTTGAAACAGTGATTAAGGACTTGCTTGGTTGGCTCTTTGGCCATTTGGCTTCTTTTTCCTCTCATTGCATCTCATCTTGTACCTGCATATTTCTTAGAGGAATTTATTCTTTATTTTTATTTCTTTATTCTTTGGAGTCTTCCAAGTGAGTTCCCTGATTGCTGAGTGCCAGGCCACTCTTGTATTTCTGTCCAAGAGCCCCTGTGACATTATATTAATTAACTCATAATTTCTTTTCATTCTGTTCATTCTTTCTTTATAATTTCATTCACTCATTCCATTGAAATTATGACTCTTCAATGCTTATGAACCTTATGATTCATCGTCACCTCTCAATTTTCTCTCATTCATTCTTCATTCTGAAAATTGAAAGCTTACCCCAATTTTATCTTTTGTTTCTCTTTTTAATTCTTATTCAAATCATCAAGTTTTTTAATTCATTCATAATTCAGGCATCATCTTTATTTTAATTTGATTTCAAATTTTTCATCAAGTTATTCAGACACATTCTTCACATCAAGATTCATAATTTATTCATTCTTCAAGAATTTTGATTTTTAAGAAGAGCTCACTTGATTTTAATTTGATTGATTTATTTGACATAAATTGATATTGACCTCAAGAAAATTGATTGACCTGAAGATTTCATTGATTTTGCTGATTTTTCACATCAAGAATTTGACATAAATTGATTTTGCCTCAAGAATTCATTTGATTGATTGATTGATTTTGCAAGATTTTGATTTTGATTTATTTGACATTTGATTTATTGACTTCAAGCTTCATTTGATATTTAATTGATTGATTTACCTTAAGATTTCATTTGATTTATTGATTTTTATTGATTTTCCTCAAGATTTTGATTTTGATTTTTGACTTCAAGCATTTTTTTCAAATTGCCTCAAGTTTTCATCTTCAAATCTTGATTCCTTTTCATTTTATCCTGAAATCATGCCCATCCAGCACTCACCTCCTGCAAGGCAGACAAGATCTCAGGCCAGAACTCAAGCTGTTCTCACTCCAACTCCAAGGGCTCCTCTTGATAGCACCCCAGCAATTTCTCAACTGAGGGCCAAATTGGACAGAGGACCCACTTTGTAAGGAGCAGCACCGTCCAGGAAGGAAGGAAGAGTGCCAAGAAGATCAAGCTCATTCTCAGCAGTAGTTGGCGGATTTCCAGGAACTTCAAGGACCATTTTCAAGGCTCCAGGTGAAGATGGTGAAGAGGAGGAGGAGAATTCTATGGAAGAGGAAGATTCTGATGGTACTGAAGGTGTCCCTGCTCCTGTGGAGGCATCCCAAGGTACTGGAGGGCCAACTCTAGCCCAGTCTAATCAGCCTGTCTCTCATCAGTCTGAACCATCTTTATTGGCCATTATGCAGCAAATGACTCAAATTATGGCCAATCTTCAAGCAGCTTCATCCTCTGAAGCATAAAGACCACCAGCCTTCAAGACTCCATCTATGAAGGCACCAGAATGCTTTGATGGGACTCAACCCTTCAAAGTTAGAAGCTTTATTCAGTCTTGTCAATTGATTTCTCATAATGATCTGGCAAACTTTGCTCAAGACAGAAAGAAGGTCCTTTATGCCACTTCATTTCTCATTGGCAGGGCTGCAAAATGGATTGAGCCTTATCTTTCCAATCTCACCAATCACGACTCCAATTACCTTCTCAATTCTTGGCCTTTATTTGAATCTCAACTCTTCACTCTATTTGGTGACCCAAATGAAGTCAGAAAAGCTGAAGCCGAATTGTATTCACTAAGAATGAAGGAAGGTGGCCATGTTTTACTATACATAGCCGATTTCAGGAGTTTGGTCTCAAGAATTGGAGATTGGGGTGAAAGAGCTCTTATCCATCATTTCAGGAAGGGATTGCCATCCAGGGCTTTGGATCAATTGGCCTCCCATCCTTCAAGAAGTGACCCTCTTCAAGACTTAATGGATATTACCCTGGAGTTTGATACCAGGTACCATGAGAGGCAAAATGAAAAGAGTCATCATCAAGAGAAGAAGCCAGAAGCCTCAAAGTCAAGTTCTTCAAGCTCAAGTCAAAAGAAGAAGAAGAATTTTCAGAAGAGGGACAAGCCCCATTCTTCCTCATTTAATAAATATTTCAAGCTCATGAACTCTAAAAAGAAAAAAGAATAAAGGAGGGTCTTTGTACCTATTGTGGTGGGAAGCATAGTCTTGAGTCCTGTATCAAAAGGCCTCAAAACAAGCTTACCCAACCGTCAGGCAAATTTCCCAGCCAGGGGAAAGCCTGAGTGAAGATCATGTTGTGTTCAATGGTCTTCACAGTTTTCCATCCAGAGCACAATTGTGCATTCTGAATACTGGTGTCAAAAATTCCCTTAAATTTTTTGTTTTTTCTTCTCTCTATGATATATTTTACAGTATTCTCATTGATTCTGGTGCTACCAAATCATTTATTGGAAAGAAGTTTGTTCACAAGTATTCTTTGACCATGTCAGAACTCCCAGAGAAGATTCCCCTTATTATTCTTGACTCCTCAGAGTCTCCTTCCTTATTTGTGACTCACCATACTAAATATATGGTTGAGCTCCATCCCTTCCCAAGCTTTGAATGTGACTTTTTGGTCATTGATACTCCCAAGGGAGAAGACCTCATATTGGGCTTTGAATTTCTTAATCATTTTAATCCATATATTGATTGGAGGCAAGGGCTGATCACCTTTAATGCTGATCATAAGGACTATCATGATCCTTCACAATCTTTCAGTAATTACTTTTCTTCTGCCAAATCATGTGCAGCTCTGGTTGGTGATTCTAGAACACCATCATTTCCATCCTCTATCCATATTCCTTCCCTTAATTTCCATCAGTAATTACTATCATCTAGAGATGAAGTCTTCAAAGAGATTCAAGATGTTGTAGAAGATAATTCTGTATCTTCACTTCATCTCTTCTTTGGGAATATGGACCTTCCTCCTTCATATTATCATGACTCCCTGGAGGAGTTGTGTGCCGCAGAGGAAGAGCCAAAAGAAATAGAAACTTTGATGGAGGTTGTTCCTTCTGTTTATCACCAGTACTTGGATGTATTCTCCAAGGTGAAATCAGAAAAACTTCCTCCTCACCATGCCTGTGATCATCATATCGAGCTGCAGGGGTCTCTACCTCCAGTTGGGGTGATCTACTCTTCATCAAACCAAGAGTCAGATACACTCAGGGCCTAAATTTCAGGGAATGTAGAGAAAGGTTTCATCCAGCCAAGCTCCTCTTCAACAGGAGCACCTGTCCTCTTTGTCAAAAAGAAAGATGGTGGCCTCTGTGTGTGTGTTGATTACCGCAAACTCGATGCTGTTACTAGGAAGAACAAGTATCGTGTTCCTCCTATGAATCAGCTTCTTACTGTTTTCAATGGTTCTTCTATCTTCTCCAAGATTGATTTGTGTGGTGCATATAAACTTCTCAGAATCAAGGAAGGTGATGAACATTTGACATGTTGTAGAGCTAAATATTGCAGCTATGAGTATTTGGTTATGCCATTTGGGCTCACCAATGCTCCTGCCTCTTTTCAAAACCTTGTCAATGATATTTTTTATGATCTTCTTGATGTTTATGTTGTGGTTTATTTGTATTACATTATGGTCTTTTCCAAATCTTAAGAAGAACATGTCACTCATGTGTCCACTGTTCTTTCCAGACTCAGAGCCAATAACCTCTTTCCTAAGGCCTCCAAGTTCCTGTTTCATGTTTCTAGTGTAGAGTATCTGGGTTATGTTGTTTCTTCTGAAGGCCTCAAGATGGACCAAGAAAAATTCCAGCAAATTCTTAATTGGCCACCTCCAAGGAACCTCAAGGCTCTTCAATCATTCCTTGGCTTTGCCAATTTTTACCGCCGTTTCATCAAGAATTATTCAAAGAAGATTAGTTCACTCACAAGTTTCCTCAAGAAATATTCCCGTTTTCCCCTCAATGAGTAAGCTCTTAGACAGTTTCATCAACTCAAAGAGGCATTCACCACTGCTCCAATCCTTTCTCACTTCAATTCTTCTCTACCCACCATTGTAGAGACTTATGCTTCAGATTATGCTTTGGGTGCTGTACTGAGTCAGGTCTCTGACTCAGGAAAACATCCCATTGCATTTGATAGCCACAAGCTTCTCCCAGCTGTGCTAAATTATGAGATTCATGACAAGGAACTCCTTGGCATAGTCTGGGCTCTCAAGCGCTGGAAAGCTTTCCTTCTTTCAATTTCTTCCCCTTTTGACGTTCTCACTTATCATTCATCACTTCAATACTTCATGTCATCAAATATTCTCACTCTCCGTCAAGCCCACTGGGCTGAATTTTTATCTGAATTTCATTTCTCAATCACTTACTGCCCTGACCGCTTGGCCACCCTTCCAGACGCTTTGTCACATCGGGACGACGTTTACCTGGAGAGGGTGGAGGATTTCATCAGCAAGAACCCAACAAATTATCAGAAGATAATTAAGCAAGATGGAATTCAAGCCTCAAAGTTTTTTGCAGTCAAGGTGGATTCTTTTTCAAATTTGATTGATTCAATTCAGAAGTCATTATGGCAAGATTCTCAATATAGAAGTATCCTTGAAGATTTGGGTAAAGGTAAATCTGTCCAAGATTCTTCTCTTGATTCCTCTTCCAAACTTCTTCTTTTCAAAGATCGGGTGGTGGTCCCAAATGACCCCACAATTCACCTCAATATACTTCAAAAGCGGCATGACTCTCCTCTAGCTGGACACCCTGGCCAAGAGAAGACTCTCAAGCTTGTCAAGCAGGACTTCCACTGGTCCGGCATGACTCAATTCATCAAGGATTATGTTTCATCCTGTCAACAGTGTTAAAGAAACAAAAATATTCATCACAAGAAGTTTGGACTCCTCAAGCCTCTTCCAATTCCAAGTGGTCCTTGGATTTGTCTTTCAATGGATTTCATCACTCAATTGCCACTGTCAAATTCCTTTGACTCAATCCTCGTCATAGTGGGCAGATTCTCAAAAATGGCAGTTTTTATTCCAACAATGTCTTCAATCACTTCACTAGATTTGGCCCATTTATTCATCAAGAATATTTTCTCAAAGCATGGCCTTCCTTCAAGCACTGTTAGTGATAGAGGTTCTCTTTTTGGACCAATCTTTGTCAGCAGCCCAAGATTTCAAGAGATCTGTCAACTGCTTACCATCCAGAAACTGATGGACAGACAGAGAGGGTAAATCAGATACTCAAACAGTACCTTTGGATGTATGTCAGTTATCATTAAGATGATTGGAACACCTGGCTCCCTCTGGCTTAATTTTCCTACAATAACTCTGACCACTCTTCAACAAAACAATCACCATTTTTCACTGTTTATGGAAGAGATCCACAATTTGAATCAGTTCACATCACTCAAGATACTCCTTCTGGAAAGTTATCAACAAAAATCCAATCATTACAGCAAGATGTCAAGATAGAACTTGAAGTTGCCATAACAATGCATAGCTTTTCGAAAATTCGTCGAACTTTAAGGGTCATCGAATATTCAATATCGAATTTCTGTCATGACCGAATATTCAGAATCGAATTTCACCTACCTTGGAATATTCAAAATCGAATGTTCGAATATTCGAATATTCGGAAGTGAATTTTGAATTTTCATGGATACCTTCATTTATATATAATTAACCCTCTTGGGCCTTTGGTAAAACCATAAAAACCCATTGGCCCTTAAGTTTTCTTGCCACAAATTATTAAATACACATAAAAAAACACTATGGGCTCCTTGTTTATGAAATAAATGGAATTCTTATTCCATAACACAATTTATGGTATTTTTAATTCCCTTCAAGCCATTAATTTTATGTATGCATTTTTTATTCCATTAATTTGATTTATATTATTGATGATACCATTAATATTACTTATGGAATTGTTGAGGCTATTCATGTTACTTATGGAATTGCTGATGCTATTCATACCATTTTTATGGCATTTTTCATGAAATTCATGTGATTTATCGCATTTTAACAATCATTCAACCCAAGAAGTTTCAAAAAAATATAGGCTTCTTGTTTTTGATTCTTAATATTGAATGGATTTTTTAAAAATAATGATGATTATTTATTTCAAAAATAGAATTCGAACAGAAAGGATCATTTCTTTCAAAAATACAATTCAAACAGAAAGGATTTTTTATTTCAAAAATAGAATTCAAACAGGAAGTATTATTTATTTTAAAAATAGAATTGTGATTTTTGGTCAGAAAACACTTATATCACTTGAATTTTAATTAGAGCAATTGCTAAAAAATAATGTTCTGATTAATAGATTGAATCTAAAATCACTATAATAATAAGAAAAAATATTTTAATTTGCATAATTCTGGGATTTATTAAGTTTTTTGACTTCAAGAGAAATTCATTTAACGAGTAAAAATAATAAATGGAATTATTGAAGATTATCATACCAAGCATACATACTTTCATAAATTCCATTATTTAACCAAGAACGTAAACACATATTTGCCTCCACAGAATCACAGGAAAGTGATGTGCGTTTGTTAGTAATCAAGTTTCCAGCTTCTGAAAATACACGCTCACTAGGTGCTGAGGTTGCAGGTATTCCAAGGTAGTCTCTTGCAATTTTGGATAATACTGGAAACCTATTTTTGTGGCTCTTCCACCATTCAAGAATACATATTGAATAATGTGGTGAATCAGTTTGTAAATATTCCAGAATTTCATTACTTTTATTTTTGCGTTGGGACATTCGTTCTTCAAAAGGATGCAATTGCTTCAGATTAGTAGGAACTGTTTCAGAAACCTGAGGTTCTTGTGGAAAGTTGATTGTGTATTCAGAAGAATATTCAGCATATACTTCTTTGAGATGTTTGAGTGCTTCGTCCTTATATCTTATTGGATTGGTATCACTGTTTCTTTCATCTTCTTGCAACAAATCATGCTGAGTAAACCATGTAAGCTTGAATCGTGGGTCAAGAATCAAGCACATAGCACAGGAATTTGATCTAATATTGTAATAACTTTCAAGCTTTGAATATGCTTGATCAGCTGCATCGTAAAGTTGGGATTCCCTTGAGACTTCATTTTTTGTTTTTTGACATGTTTCAAGGAGTAGTTGGTACCAAGGCATTACTAACCCAAGTGAGGGATAAGAATCACCTTGAACTTCATCGGTTGCAGTGGCAAAGACCTTTAGAAATTCTGATATTTGTTGAAAAAATGTCCAGTCCTCTTCCAAAATTACATCCTGAATAGTTAGAAAGGAATGAAGTGAGATTTATTATGCAGAAAAATAATCAACTAGGCAGATGTACAAGGCGTATATCATTATGAATGTCTGCTTTTTCTATTGCCTGGGAAATCGTTTTCTGTTTCTTGCTGCTAAATGTCTTTTGGCTTGAACTTTTAAAGTGATTTGTTTTTCGCTTTGATGTTTGAGACTTATTGTACTCATAAATAAAATCATCAAAAGAGCTCTTCTGCTTTAATGCTGAACAAAGCATTGAATATGTTGAGTTCCATCTGGTGGAATTGTCAGCCATTGGCCGGTTTGGTGGCTCTTTATTTTTTTCACAAATGCTTTTGAAGTGTTCCCATGAGGTGTTTGATCGACGTATTAAGTGAACCACCTTCTTAACCTTATCAATTGATCCATCAAGCTCCTTTAAAGAATCCTTTGCAGCTAAATTAAGAATATGTGCAAAACATCGAATGTGTGAGTCAAAACCTTTCAGCAAATTATTTTTAACAGCAAGGTCCATAAATGTTGTATTTGAGGAAGCATTATCCAATGTTATGGCCATGATTCAATTACCAATGGATGAGATATCCAAACTATAAAAATCATTTGACAAATTGGACAAATCACTTTCAGTTTCTGAAGATGAATCACTTGAGGTATCTATTTCAATTGCATCACGCTTTGATCCCCTTGGCTTTTGAGAGTGTTCAATAAAGAAATCATTAAGCATATCCACAATTTTTGTGTATATGTTTTTACCAGTATGAGCTTCTGTGAACTTGGAAAATCCAACGGTTGCAGTGATCGGTTTCCAATCAGATGATATGTAATGAGCTGTGAGAGTAATATACGACATTCCACCTGGACCAGACCAAATGTCAGTAGAAAATGAGAAACATGGTGCTTGTGAATTGATAAAGGCAAATATATGTTCTTTATCATTCAGAAACTTTTGCTTGATCCGTTTGGAAATTGTGGTTTCAGAAATTAAGTTAATGTCCTTGTTGAGGGTGTGAATAAGCTTTTGAAATGATTTTGATTTAACTAATGCATATGATTGTTGATCTTGAATTATGAAGCTGACAAGATTATCAGTGAAATTATTCTGTAAGTGGACATTCATACTTTTTATTATGCTGCTTCCATGTGAGTTTGATAGGTTACTTTGTCCTTCAGTGTTCTTTTCGGCAATTGCTTCAGCCCATAGTTCCTTATGAAATGCTTTCAAATGAGATACCAGGTTTTGCTTGGTTCCTTCATGTCGCTTAATTTTCTTTGAGCATCCATCGACTAGGCATAACTGGTATCCATTCTTTGCTTGGGAAAAATAACATTGTGCGATCTGACTTTGGTTTACTTTGGAGTTTGAAGAGGGATTTTTTGTGCAAGACTGTGAAATTTGACTGGCTGATTCATTGGGATTTATTAGGGAGCTTATTTGACTCATATTAAGAATTAGATAAAGATGTATTAGGTCAAATGAATGTTAATTTGAAGAGATTGGATCAAAAACGGATTCAACATGCCCAAGCCATATAAAATAATTACGGTTAGGATGTATTCAATGTGGAAACATATTCATTATGCATAAATTTGCATGAAATTTAACAAATCACTATCAGACTTGATTAATCTCATAATCATTCACTCATTATTTATTATTTATTGTTTGATTACTTATTAATTTATATAAATAAAGCAAAAATACAAAACAAATGAATAAAAATCAAATAAAAGATCATAAAAATAATGAATGTCATTAATTGTCATTCATTATAATTAATTTCAATTCATTATCACTAATGGTCATTAATTATAATTAATTTTCATTAATTCTCATTAATTATATTTTAATTATTATTTATAATTAATGAAAAACAATGAAAATTAATTCATATTAACTATAAATAATGGCAATTAATGATAATTAATTAAAATTAATTATAATTAATTTTCATTAATTCTCATTAATTCTCATTAATTATATTTTAATTATTATTTATAATTAATGAAAAACAATGAAAATTAATTAAAATTAACTATAAATAATGGCAATTAATGATAATTAATTAAAATTGATTTAATGATAATATAATAATAATTAATTAAAGTTAACTAAAATTAATTATAATTAATAATAGTTAATTAAAATTAATCATAATTAAAATATAATTAATAAAAATCAAATAAAATTAATTATAAAATGAGAATTAATTATAATATACTTAATGAAAATTAATGAAAATTAATTAAAATTACTGATAATGAATTAAAAATAATTATAACTAATGACATTTAATGATTTTAATGATAATTAATTAAAATGAATCATATTTTCATTAATTATCATTAATTTGCATTTTATAATTAATTTTGTTTAATTTTCATTAATTATATAATTAATAATAATTAATTTTATTTAATTATTATTGATTATAATTAATTTTAATTAATCTTAATTAATTATCATTAATTATAATTAATCTTAATTAATTATTATTAATTATAATTAATTTTAATTAATTATTATTAATTATAATTTTAATTAATTATCATTAATTATAATTAATTTTAATTAATTTTAATTAATGATAATTAATTATCATTAATTTTAATTAATTTTAATTAATGATAATTAATTATCATTAATTATAATTAATTTTAATTAATTTTAATTAATGATAATTAATTATCATTAATTATAATTAATTTTAATTAATTTTAATTAATGATAATTAATTATCATTAATTTTAATTAATTTTAATTAATTTTAATTAATGATAATTAATTATCATTAATTTTAATTAATTTTAATTAATTTTAATTAATGATAATTATCATTAATTAAAATTAATTATAATTAATTATAATTAATGATAATTAATTAAAATTAATTATAATTAATTTTAATTAATTATCATTCAATTAATTATCATTAAATCTCATGAATTATAATTAATTTGAATTAATTTTCATTATAAATTAATGATAATTAATTAAACTTAGTTATAATTAATTTTCATTAAACTAATTATAATGAAAATCAATTATAATCAATGACATTTAATTTTAATTAATTAACATTAATTATAATTAATTTTAATTAATTATTATTAAATTAATTATAATTAATTTTAATTAATTATCATTGAATCTCATGAATTATAAAATTAATTTTAATTAATTATTATTAATTATAATTAATTTTAATTAATTTATTAATTTTAATTAATTATCATTAATTATAATTAATTTTAATTAATTATCATTAATCATAATTAATTTTAATTAATTATCATTAAATTAATTATAATTAATTTTAATTAATTATCATTAAATCTCATGAATTATAATTAATTTGAATTAATTCTCATTATAAATTAATGATACTTAATTAAACTTAGTTATAATTAATTTTCATTAAATCAATTATAATTAAAATCAATTATAATCAATGACATTTAATGATAATTAAATAAAATTAATTAAAATTCATTATAATTAATTATAATTAATAATAATTATTATTAGTTTTAATTAATTATAATAAATATTAATTAATACTTAATTAATAATTATTAATTATAATTAATTAGAATTATAATTTCTTATAAATTAATTTTAATTTTGATTATAATTAATTTTCTACATTTAATATTAATTATAATTAATGACAATTATTCAAAATTAATTATAAATAATTATAATTAGTTTCAATTAATTACAATTAATAATTAATTAATAGAAAATTATAGTTAATTTTAATTAATTATATTTAATTTTAATTATAATTAATGAAAATGATATCAAATTAATTATAAATAATTATAATTAGTTTCAATTAATTATAATTAATAATTAATTAATAGAAAATTATAGTTAATTTTAATTAATTATATTTAATTATAATTAATTTTAATTATAATTAATGAAAATGATATCAAATTAATTATAAATAATTATTATTAGTTTTAATTAATTATAATTAATAATTAATTAATAAATAATTATAGTTAATTATATTTAATTATAATTAATTCTAATTATAATTTACTTTAATTAATTATATAATTAATTTTAATTAATTATGAATAATTTTCATGAATATTATATCAAATTAATAATAAATAATTATTATTAGTTATAATTAATTTTAATTAATAATTAAATTAGAATTGATTGGAATTTTAATTACTAATAATTCTAATACAGATTTAAATACTTTATCGAAATCAAAAATTTTAAAATAATCTAAATCTTTAAAATTTATTTATTTATTTTATTTTTTCTTTTAAACAGTTCAAATCCTTCAATTGAATTTAACTCTCATCATCCTCATTCTCATCTTAATCGTCAAAAACTTATCGATCATTTAAATTTAAATTATCCATCAAATCCTTCAGATCAAAAATCCAAATCTAATCCTTTACCTTCAATTCAACGTACGGCTAACTCGGCTAGTAGTCGTGGCGCTCTAGCTTATTCTAAAGCTTGCTCTCAAATTAATCGTCCAAATCAAATCAAGGTCTGTTTCTTTTGTTCTTTAAATTTAATTAATTAAATAAAAAAAAATTGATCAATTGTTTCTTCTTAATTAAAACAAAAAAACAAATTAGTCAATCCCCACCGTCGACCGGCCACTACTGCCTCCCCCTCCACCCATCCACCATCACCACCACGGCCGACCGGCCACTACCTCTACCACCTACCGGCCACCTTGACCCCCAACTGTTATTAGTGAGGTCTCACCACCTCCCCCACCGCTGCAACATATATGATCACTAATTATTATTTTTTTGGCAATTTAGGGGAGGAATTATAATTTTGTAATACATTTTATCTGCAATAATGACATCACCTTCAAACAACCAACTCCCCCTTTCTTTAGCCATTTCTTATCAATCATCTGATCATTTGACTGTTGGGACTCAACCAAATGACCAGATGATTGTTAATAAGCTCAATGTGCCCAATTTCTCTTTAGTTACTCATGATGTGAAGCCTGTTGGGACTCAACCTCACAATCAGAATGATAAAACAGAAGAGAATTCTCTCAATAATAATCACTCAGATACCAGACAACAAAGAAGAATGCTTTCTTATATGAACCAAACAGCAGGCCAGCTTGGCCTTTACAATCCCAACTTCTCCATAACTACACTAGACAAGAAGAACAATGATAATGCCTCCTGGTTAAAGCTTCCTCCACACAAACTTCTGCCCAGACCCTATGTACTTATCAATAGACATAGCAAGCCTTATTTACCTATTTTCATGTATCAAATTCACCCATTCAGCAGTCCAACACCAGTCTTCCATAAACTTCAAAAATTGATCATAACATTAAATAAGCTTTCAAAGAACCGTCAAAATATCACCACTAACTCTGATATGCTTGATGGCATTATGAAAGGAATAGGATTTCGTCAGGGTTCTGATTCTGGAAAATCTGCTGGGGTTTATGCAAGGAAAGCAGGCTTGACTAAAAAAACAATTGATGAAGATAATGAGCAATGGTCAACACTTCAAGAATTTGATGAATTCATTCACTCCCGAATTCAAGGTTTTTCACATAATGCACTTAAAGACAATCAAGAAATCATGAATGCAGCCAATTTGCCAAACTTCAGCCAACTTGAATGGCATTCCAACAAATCACCGAATTTCAAAACTTATTCAAATTTTATAGTTACTTTAAATGGCTTCCACAATAAACCACATACTGATAATAAGGACATCAATTCATGGACATATGGTATATTCTCTTTTATCAATAAAAATGATTTCATTCCAATTCCTACAGATTTCAAACTCTCTGGGCATGGATTATCATTTCCCAACCACAAATTCATTTTTGATTTTTCCAAAAAAGAAGGCATTGTTGAAATACTGTGGAAAACATCTGAACTTCTTCATCAAACAACCAAGCCAGCAAAAGAATTGCTTGAACACCAATCCATCACACACTTTGGTTGTTCTTTTCAAATAAACAAGAAATTATTTCTCACAGGACAAAAATTCAAACAACTCAGCTCTGAAGAAATTGAAACAAAAGTCAACGCTCAAATCATGCGGAATGAACAGGATAACAAAAGATTACGTAAAAATTAGAAATTGTAAATATTTTAGATTATATATATTGACACATTTGATAATTGAAAATGTATTACAAATATTAGTCTTCAGATAATTCTCTTTGAAAATAAATCATTTATTCCTGAACCAATCTAAAGTGTAGGGCTTGACTATTTCATGCATATTCAAATGGCCATTTTCATCATCTTGTTGTGTGATATTTTGGAGCTGGGGGGGGTCATTATCCTCATATAAATCACTCCATTGGTCACCTACTTGTGCTAATAGATTATGCAATATAACACAGGTTACCACCCACTGTACAAATAATTGTACCTCTTTCACATTATGCATTTGATTTCACATAATAACCATTATTTCAAGCCTGGTTATTCAGTTTTATTGTCTTCAATTCATTTCAATTACCTTCAATTTATTGAAATTCATTTGAATTAATTGAAATCATTTTTAAATACTCATATTAATCTGGGTTATTGGTCAACCCATGTAAGTAATTTGGCAAAAACATTTAATCCCTTATGTGGATTTGCCATAAATTGCCAAAATTATGCAATTATTTAGTAACAAAAATAAGGTTTGTCTTCTAGTTGAAGTTAAGCTAAAGAATACAACAGTTGGTAAAAGCCCAATTTATGGCATTGTTGGTTCCATAAATTTCATAAATGGAATGATTTATGCCAGCAATAGGATAAGTGCCATTGTTGATGCCATAAATATTTGTTGAATACCATTTATGGCATGGTTATTCTGTGTCTGATGCCATAAATATTTCACTTCTTTTAATTAATGAATTATATTCATAAATCATTTTTTCATCCAAAATTCAAGATTTTCATTTCGAATTTCAGTTTGGAGGTTGAAAAATTCGAATGGATCCTTTTTTCATAATTTTTTATTTGAATTTTTGAGTTTTCATTTGGTGAGCCAAAAATTCGAATTCGAAGACGAATTTTTCGAATAGTGAAAATCGAATTTTTCGAATAGCTATGCATTGTGCCATAAAAAGGTTTAAGAGGTATGCAAATAAAAGTAGAGCAAGTCCACCTGTTTTCAATCCTGGTGACATGGTATGGCTTTCCTCCAAGAACATCAAATCAACTAGACCCACCAGAAAACTGTCTGGAAGATGGTTGGGTCCTTTTCCAATCTTGAAAAAAGTCAGCACTCATGCCTACCACCTCAAGCTCCCATCTCAATGGAAGTCCATCCACCCAGTCTTCCATATTTCACTCTTAGAACCAGTCAGGACATCAACAATCCCAAATAGGCATCAAGAGCCTCCTCCTCCAATCGTCATTGAAGAAGAAGAGTAATGAGAAGTCTCTCAAATACTGGACTCAAAGCTCAAGAGAGGAAAGTTATGGTATCTGGTAGAATGGAAAGGTTTCAGTCAAGACCCAGAAAGATCCACTTGGGAACCAACCGAAAACCTCAAGAATTGTCCTGAACTTATCAAAGATTTTCATTCATTATATCTTGACAAGCCTGGGCCCAATTCTTCAAAAGCTTGATTCATTATGGTGCTTGGTGGGGAGAGGAATTACCAAAAAGTAAGTCCCACTCCTGGTATGCACCTTTAGGGGTATTCTACTCTTTTTATTGTTGTAAGAATCACCTTGGCCACTCTGTGAGCACTTTGCAATTTTGGACACAGATCTTTGGCATGGTTTTCAACTTCATTTCCAATCTTATGGCCATTTTCATTTGGGACAATGGGCCATTCACTTTTCAATTCATTTTGAAGACTTCACAATTCAAATTCATTCCTTTAACATTTTTGTTTTTATTTTTATGGCACTGGTGGGAGTGGTAACTACCAAAAGTAAGTTCCTCTCTTGGTGTGCACCTCCCTGAGGGGTCTACAATCTTGTCAAAACATCACCTTTGCCACTTTGTGAGCACCTGGCATCAAATTTCTCTTTCCAGGTCCTTGGCCAATTTCAAAATCAGTTATCAACCTCCGTGATGAAGATTGGAACCTCCTCAAGATTGAATTAATTTTTCTTTTCTCTTTTCTCTTTCTTTTATTTTTATTTTCATTCTTTATATCAAATTTTATTTTCATTTTCATTTTATCATGTCAAATTTCACGTCAAGATTATCATTCATTTCAAACATCAACAATCTTGAAGCCAATCCCAAAAGAAGATCAAGCAAGGCCTGCGTCATATGACAAATTTTTAATATCAGTTACTATTTTATTTTCCTCTTAAAAGAACTCTCCTATATCCCACTCTCAATCCTTTCCAATAGCCTCAACAGGCTTCACCTTGTATTGGTGCTCAGGAGCTCACCATTTCAAGGTGGGGGGTACTGTCACAACCATGGCAATTCACCTCCTTGGATTCCCATATGGCATATCAAGCCACAGTCCTTTTATGGCCAATTTCCCATATCCATCACCAGTGGCCAATATGGCCACGTCATCATCTTATGGACAATTTATGGCCATTTGTGTTTTGGGGCCTTCATGGCCCTTCACCTCAATCCAGAACCCATAGCAGCAATTTATGCCCAAATGGGTATTTCTGGTCCTTTCCCTCAAAACCAGGGGAAATGGCCCAAATGGCTGTTTTTGGCCATTTGGGCTCATAATGGGCATTTGCGCATTTTTGCGCACTTTGAAGCAAAGTGTCCAAAAGACACTTTCCCGCCTTTTGGGCCAGTTTTTGGCTCAGAAACCAAAAGTGGCAAAAAAACCCAAAAGGACCCAGAAACACCTTTCCAAGCTCTGAAGCCATCACATCCATCCTTTTCCCCTCTGTCTTTACATCTCAAGACCTTTGGACATAATCTTCTTTCCAATGAACCAATATGCCATAAATGATGTTATATATCATTGTGCATCATTTTTCAGCAGCAATTCAATGGTGGCAATATCAAATGGTCATTTAAACATTCCAACATATCATCACGTCATCAAGGCACTCAATCATTCAGAGGACTCATCAAGGCTCAAGAGCAAGTGTTTCAGCATCAAAGACCAATCACACCATCAAGACATCATTGGATAATTCCATTCACAGTATTCCTCCAAGGCAATACTGTTCAACCATTCTCAAGGGATTCAAGAGGAAGTTCCTTCATTCATTCAATTGTCAAGTGTCAAAGCTCCACTCAATCCATCTTGGCAACCATATTCATTTCAATACAGTCTGGATCCATCAAGAACTGTATTTCATTTTCAAGCATGGGAAATTCATTCAACCCAATTCAATTTCAATATTAGCCAGCTGTATCAGTTCCCAAAACAATCAATACAGCCTCAAGGATCAATACAGATCAGTTCTCAACCTGAAGAACTCAAGCTCCCAACTTTTCACATATACCTTCTACCCTTTCCACCCTGGGGGGTTTTTCCCCAGTTAATTAATATACTTTGATTTTATTTTATCTTTATTTATCTTATCATTTTGTTAAGTGAATACTGATATTATCAAGTCAGTCATTTAGCACCTTTTCTCTTATTCTTTCTTTGCCTGTCAATGGATATTTGGTGGTCATATTCTTACTAATTCCATTGTTCATTTTGACAGGTTAAAACAGTGATTAAGGACTTACTTGGTTGGCTCTTTGGCAATTTGGCTTCTTTTTCCTCTCATTGAATCTCATCTTGTACCTGCATATTTCTTAGAGGAATTTATTCTTTATTCTTTGGAGTCTTCCAAGTGAGTTCCCTGATTGCTCAGTGCCAGGCCACTCTTGTATTTCTGTGAGCCTTAGAGGTAATTTCATATACCCAAAAGACCACAAATACTAAAATAACATATTAATATAAATAAAATAAATTTATTTATATTATCAAAATAAAAAGTCAAAATATAAATATAGAATTATATTAAAAATAAAAAATTAATTACAATTTAAAAATAAAAATACATTAAATTTTGTAAGTATAAAATTACATTTATACTTGAAAAAATTAAGTAAAAATGAAATTTTAACAAAATTGTGAAAAATTAAATAAATTTGGAAAAAAGTTAAATAAAAATTATTATAACTTTTTATCCAATAAATAAACATATAAAAATTATTTCACCATTGGATTCCTCATAAAAAATCAGGTGGGGTCACCTCTGAGTGAAATTCTTGTAACTCAACTCTAAGTAAGCTTAAATTAAGTTTTTAGTATTTTCAATACAAAAGTTGAAAATCCTCAAAACCTTAATTTAATTCACACCACATGTGGTGTTAACCATCAATTTTTGTGTTAAAATTGAGGTGTTGTGTTTAGTTTAGAAGTTATGAGGAATTGAAGTATTTTCAATTGAATTCAATTGAAATGTCAAAATGTGCGCGTGTATTACATAAGTGAACTTTGATTTACATATGAGGTGTCAATTATTACTTTATTGTACTGTACAATTGAATTGAATTACATATGTAAATTATAAGTATAATACATGATGAGGAATTAAAGGAAAAATAAATTGGAAAGATTAAATTTGGGGGGGAAAAGGAACTCCAGCTCTAAGGGGGAGCTAGACCCCCAAAATCCTTGCTGACAGGCGTGGGATGTCAAAATTCACGCAAAAGTTCATCACTTTTGGCCTGGAATTGAGTTACAGGGTCTGTGGACTCAATTGATGATGAGGTTTTGATACCAACTGGGGTAGTTTTAGCTGTTGCCAAGAGGGTAAAACTACCCTTAAGATAAAACAACCATAGTAAAAACAGTTTTAACTGGTTTCTACGCCTCTTACACACATTCTGACGTGTTTTGAGGGCTCTAGGCCTGGTATTGCTATAGTAATGGCTGATTTAAGGGTCTAAAATGGCTAAAAATGGCTAAAAATGGCTTAAACCAGCCCTTTTTGGTCTAAACCAGGGTTCAATGATGCCATAATTGGCTTTTCTGTTGTCAGACTGTTTTTCACGACTGACAAGAGTAAATTTTACTTTTGGAGTAAGAGAATTGATGGCTATAAAAGAATGTCTTCTTTGCCCCACTTTTCTCTTCATGTTAGAATCTTTTCCTTTTATTAATTAGTTTATAACTGTTAAACCAATCAATCAAAGATTCCAACCACCACTTTTAAATAATTTTAATCCTTTTAACCACGTGAAAAATCATTATAATCATTGTTTGTAACTCTTATAATCATTTTTACCCCTGAACCACCCCAAAAGTGAATTAAAGCATCTTTCATCACTGTAAACTTTGTCACTTTGTTTCCAAATTCACTCTGGTCACTTTTGGGTGTGTTTTCTCTTTAATATTCTTTTTAAAGACTTTGTTCTTTAATTAATTGCTTGCAGTTCTTTGCTCAATTAATTCCAATTGAAATTGCTCTTGAAGAAATTTCTTTTGTAGCCTTAAAATATCTCTTGTAGAGTATTTTTTGGATAAATTTTTATTGTTGGTAAAACAATAAATTTTTATAATATTATTGTTTTATACTAATAAAGTTATAAACAATAAAATTGGCGTGTTTTCTCTTAAAAATAATATTTCATACTATTTTTAATTGATTTTCACCATATACAAATTTTGAGGACAGGAAAAGTACTTGATTTTTAATCAAAGTTTCATATCCACACCTTACATTTGGGGGCCCAGCTGTGATATTTTACCTGTGACATATTTTTTTTACTCTTTTTAAATCTTTTTTCTTATATTGAAAAATTTAAAAAACATATAAAAAATACTTATAATCCAAAAAATCCATAAAAAATAATTTTTTTCATATTATAAGTGAGGCTTATATTTTTATTTCTTTTTTGAAATAACCTTTTTTTTACTTAATTAATTGGCTTTTTCATTAATTTTGGTGTCTGACAACGTGGTAAGACAAGAAAACATTGAAACAGCCTCAACAGTAACCAGCATTATCCCTGCCAGTACTGTTAATTCTGATCATAATAGTACTGTTATTGTGACTCAAAATAACCAGCCTGAACCAATATCTTCTGAATTGATTAACTTGGACATAAGTAATACCCTTCAGAAAGCTAAAAATTTGGCCAATAGTAAGTTTTTGACGTAAAAATACTATTTTAAGCCTTTTTTAACCATAATTATGCCTTCAACCAGGTCAGGAGCCAGCTACAACCCCTCAAGCAGCTCCCAAAAAGGTAATAGACGTGATTATGGCAGAGGCCAACCAGGTACAGAAGGAAAAGGGTCAGTTGATGACTTCCAAACAACTAAAATGGGTCATTCTGAAGCTGATAATACCATTTTACCTTCAAAAAGAGCTGACACCGCCACAACAAGCCTCTGTGGACATATACAAAGCCAGCCACAGTGCATACAACAATGCACTTCAATTCAAAGAGTACCAGATCCTTGCAGACCTGTGGAAGAATTGCATGAATTCTTACCTGACAGTAAGAAAATTATTGGGCCATCCCAACACTTGCAAATTGCTCAATGGATGGCATCCATTGATGGAGAAGAAAAACATGATGCTTTTGACACTAGAATGGAGGAAAAACAACCCTCCACCACCCAAACCAGTGCCAAAAACAGCCCCAGTGGCCAGCAGCAGCAATTCCAACGTGAAAAAGCAGCCACAAACTCCAAACAAGGGCAAAGGGAAGGCACCAGCCCCAAAACCTTACAGCCAGGGCTACAGAATCCCAAAGATTCAGCAGGATGCCATGGAAAATGTATTTCAGATGGCCAGAACCATGATGGAATTACAGAAGAAGGAGGAAGCCAGATTAAGGTTCCAGAAATGATTTCTGACATATTTGATTCCATCCCAGAGTTGTATAATGCTATAAATGACGTGAAAAAACATCTTTCTGATAAAAATGAAACCATTTGTAACAACATTAAAACAAACAACCTGAGTCTGTGCCAAATTAATGAAACACTTATGTGTTTTGAAAAAGGTTTGAGAACAATTAAAAATTCAAATAATGATAATTCTTCTAACAATAAAATAAATGAACAATCTGCCATTATTAAAGAATTAACAGATAAATATTCTAAATTCAATATTGATGACATAATTGAAACAAGAATTAAACAAGCCATAAATATTATCAAGACAGATAACAAGAAAGTCCTTGATGACATTTCAAATTCATTTACTGAAGTAAAGACATATACCATTGCCTTGAAAAAGTGTTTTGATGCTTCACAAGAAGAAGTATCAAAATTATCAATGAAATTGAATCAAGTCACTGCTGATAATACAAGACAGACAGAGTTATGGCAAGAACTGACACATAAGGAAGACATGTATAAAATTGAAGTAATAAATTTAATACAAAGCTTCCAACATGAATACAGAAATTCCCAAAGGTGTAGCAACAGTAAAATGAATGACATTGAACAAATACTGAACACCTTACCAAGAATGTCTACACCTCTAAATCAAAATGAGGGCACAAGAATTCCAAATCCACAAGTATTGGATCCTGATAATTCACAATTAAAAAATGAATTATCCACTTCTTTTCATAACTTGGAACCATCAATGGGCCAAGCACTCTTGAAAGAAGTTCCAAAACTTAAAGAATGGCCTCACTTTTTTTTTTAAAGAATGGCCTCACTTCAGTGGTGAAGGAGAGTATGACCATATGGAATTCATTAGAGGTATTGACATGATCAAAGAGGATTTTGAATTACCAGACAGATTGGTAACAGCCAGGTTTAACACCTTGTTTACCAGATCAGCTCACAGATGGTACATCAAAATAAGACAAGCACATGGACACCAGAGTTGGACTTGGTGGAAAACCCAAATCATCAACAAATGGGCAAATGATGCTTGGAGGTTTAAAGCTGAAACAGCCTTTGAATCTGCCAAATTTAATGCTGATAAAGACAGAGCTTTACCATGGTTTTGCCAACAAAAGGACAGATTAACAGCATTATATCCTGACATGTCAGAGTTTATGATCCATAGAAAAATTCTAAGACAATGTGGAGGTGACTTAGAGCATGCTGTCAAAAGCAGGACTACTGAACAATCTTCAGCAGAAGATATTATCAATATACTAGAAGAAGTAACCACCAGAACCAAAATTGGTTCTAGTAGGGTGAATCTCAAAACAAGGTTTAATACACCTTGGAAAGATTCTGTGGACAAAAACCCCAAAGAAAATTCTGGTAATATTAAATATAAATCTGCAGATACAGTCAGAAAATGCCATATTTGCCAAAGCACCACCCATTTAGCCAATACATGTCCAAAGAGGGGGAAAATCAATGAAATTGACATTGAAAAGGAACCAGATGTTGAAAAAGAAGACATAATTGAAGACAATTCAGATGATAAGTCATCCATATTTTCTGAATCTTCAAAAGATATAGAAAATATCAATTCCACTTTTGACATCATGGAATCTTATTCCCACTTACCACAATTGAGCAATGGTCAAGTTGATTTATCAAAAGTTCAAGATGCACAACTTATGAAGACAAAACCAAACAGAGGAAAAGGTTATACAGCTGGTAACTCCTGTATAACAGAAGTGATAATTGACAACAAGCCCACCAAACTTTTGCTTGACCCAGGGGCCTTCTGCTCTTGTGTTGGAAAATCCTTTCTTAAGACTTGTGTGCCAAATTTTGAAGAACAATTGTTACCAATTGATGGTATAAAATTCAACAGTGCAAGTAACCCAATGAAAGCATTGGGAATCTTTGAGACCAATGTCATATTCCCACACATAAATGGGAATTTAAGGATCACAGTTGAATTTGTTGTTATGGAAAATTGCTCTAGTACCCATTTTATATTGGGAAATGACTATTTGATCATGTATGGGATAGATTTACATAATAACAAAGACAGATACTTTACAATTGGGGACAATAAGCGCCAGAAATTTGCCTTTTTACCATTTAAAAGACAAATTACAGTAAACAAAGTATCACCAGTCAACTTAGAGTTAGAAAAATTCAAGTCTGAACAGTTAAATGAGGCTGAGATAAGCCTTCATCTGACTGATAAACAAGAAAATGAACTTTCTTCCCTTTTGTATGACCACAAAGGAGCATTTGCTACAGACAAAGAACCTCTGGGAGCAATTATTGGTCATGAAGTTGACATCATTCTTAACATTGAGAGACCTTATCCACCACTCTTAAGAAGACCTGCTTATCCAGCAAGTCCAAAATCAAGAGAAGCTCTAGAAATTCATATCAAAGAACTTCTAGACCTTGGTGTAATAAGAAAAGTAGGCCACAATGAGGAAGTAGAAATAACTACACCAGTCATAGTGGCGTGGCATAATGGAAAATCCAGAATGGTTGGGGACTTTAGAGCTCTGAACACTTACACTGTTCCAGACAGATACCCAATACCAAAAATCCAAATTGCCCTTACTCAAATATCTCAAGCAGTGTATATAACCACTATGGATGCCCTTAAAGGATTCCATCAAAATGTGGTAACACCAAGAGCAAGAAAATACTTGAGAATTATTGTTCATTGTGGAGTATATGAATACTTAAGGATGCCCTTTGGTATCAAAAATGCACCTTCACACTTCCAAAGAATTATGAATGAAATCTTCCCTGAAGAACTCTCAGAGGGATGGTTAATCATTTACATTGATGACATTATTATCTGTTCAAAGACTTGGGAGGAGCACATGTACAGATTATCAAGAGTTTTGACAAAAATCCAATCAGTAAACATGAAAATCTCCTTGAAGAAATGTCATTTTGGATTTAAAGAACTTAAGGCACTAGGACATGTTGTATCTGGTTTGTCCCTTGGAATTGATAAAAATAAAGTTGCAGCAGTATTGTTAAAACCCATGCCTCAGAATAAGAAGGAAATTCAGTCATTCTTGGGTTTTGCAGGATATTACAGGCAACACATTAAAGACTTTGCATCCATAGCAAGACCACTTTATAAGTTATGTGACAAAGACACAGTATTTGAGATGACTGTTGACAGAGTCAAAGCTTTTGAATCTCTAAGAGAAGCATTGACCACTGCTCCACTCTTACTGATGCCAGACTTTAAATTACCTTTCAAACTGTATATTTATGCATCAGGGGATGGACTAGGTGCTGCACTTCACCAAGTTCAGATCATAAATGACAAACCTGTAGAAGGACCAATATGTTTCATATCCAGGCAAATCAAACCAACTGAAGCCAGATATGGAGCAAGTCAAATGGAATGTCTATGCCTTGTCTGGGCCTTGGAGAAATTGAACTATTTCTTAGAGGGATGTGTTTTTGAAGTAATAACATATTGTACAGCTGTGAAATCACTTTTGAACATGAAAACACCTAACAGACACATGCTCAGATGGCAAATAGCCATACAAGAATACAGAGGCAATATGACTATTGTTCATAAGGATGGGAATATTCATAAGAATGCAGATGGACTAAGCAGATGGCCATTACCAAATAACATTGATAATCCTGCTTATGTTCCAGAAGAAGCTTCACCACAAATTCCAATAGAAGGAATAAGTGTTACAGACTTGAACACCACCTTCTTTGAAGAAGTCAGAAATAGTTACACTCAAGATAAGAATTGTAGCATCTTATGCCAATTACTTAACAAAGACTGTAAAGACAACTCTCTAATACATGCCTTGGATGAAGTATGGAGAAAATCTTATAATGAAGGAAGATTTCACCTACTAGATGGTATAATTTACCACAGAACCAAGCACACATGTGTCATGACAGTTGTAGACAGGTCATTAATCAATCTTGTACTGAAAGAATGCCATGATAGTCCCTTTTCAGGACATCTTTCTGAAGACAGAACAAGAGAGAAAGTGAAGACCTGCATATGGTGGCCAATGTGGCAAAAGGATGTTGCAGAGTATTGCAAAACCTGTGACAGATGCCAAAAAGCAAATAAATCCACTGGCAAAAGACTTGGAAATATGATGAAAATCCAAGAACCAAACAGACCTTGGGAAATTGTCCATATGGATTGGGTAACTGGCCTACCACCAGGAGGTGACAGGAGCTATAATGCTTGCCTAGTAATTGTGGACAGATTCAGTAAAACTCCAATCTTTTTACCATGTCACAAAGATGATACAGCCATGGATACAGCTCTTCTGATATGGAATAGAGTAGTGTCATGGACTGGGATATTTACAAATATCATCAGTGATAGAGATCCCAAATTCACTTCAGCACTATGGACAAATCTTCACCAATTATTTGGCACTAAACTGTCTTTCTCTACAGCCTACCACCCACAAACTGATGGCCTGGCTGAAAGAATGATCCAAACCTTAGAGGACATGGTGAGAAGATTTTGTGCATATGGCCTTGAATTCAAAGATTTTGATGGATTTACCCATGATTGGTGTACTCTGTTACCAGCACTGGAATTAGCATATAAAACATCAATCCATGCCAGTACCAATCAGACTCCTGCTATTCTAGAAAAAGGATGGAACCCCAAGTTACCCCAAGATTCCTTGAGGAAAGACTTAATTGAAATACATCCCACAGCTGCTAGCTTCAAAGGAATGCTAGACAAAGCTAGAAAGCATGCAGTAAGATGCATAGAGGACTCTTTTGCATATGCTAAAGACAAATGGGATAAATCACATGCAACTCCAGATTTCAAAGTGGGGGACCTAGTTCTTGTATCCACCACTAACTTCAATAACATCAAAGGATGTAAAAAGCTGAAAGACTCCTTTGCAGGACCTTTTGTGATTAAGGCCCTCCATGGAGAAAATGCTGTTGAAGTAGAGTTATCTGAAGAACTTAGCAATAAGCACCCTACATTTCCAGTAAGCTTGATAAAACCATATAAATCTAGTGATGCTGAGAAATTTCCCTTGAGGAATAAGGTTCCCCAAGTTATACCTCCTATTGAAACATCTGGTACTAAGAAAATAACCAAAGTTCTTAAAGAAAGGAAATTAAGAACCAAGAAAGTAAGGGAATACCTTGTTAGGTACAGTGACCCAACTTGTGAAGATGAATGGTTAGAAGAAAAAGATATACCAGAAGCTACCAGACTCATGAGGAGATTCAGACACACTAGAAACACCAATATTACAAAGTAATATTCTTTTTTTAGGGGGAGGGAATGTGAGCCTTAGAGGTAATTTCATATACCCAAAAGACCACAAATACTAAAATAACATATTAATATAAATAAAATAAATTTATTTATATTATTAAAATAAAAAGTCAAAATATAAATATAAAATTATATTAAAAATAAAAAATTAATTACAATTTAAAAATAAAAATACATTAAATTTTGTAAGTATAAAATTACATTTATACTTGAAAAAATTAAGTAAAAATGAAATTTTAACAAAATTGTGAAAAATTAAATAAATTTGGAAAAAAGTTAAATAAAAATTATTATAACTTTTTATCCAATAAATAAACATATAAAAATTATTTCACCATTGGATTCCTCATAAAAAATCAGGTGGGGTCACCTCTGAGTGAAATTCTTGTAACTCAACTCTAAATAAGCTTAAATTAAGTTTTTAGTACTTTCAATACAAAAGTTGAAAATCCTCAAAACCTTAATTTAATTCACACCACATGTGGTGTTAACCATCAATTTTTGTGTTAAAATTGAGGTGTTGTGTTTAGTTTAGAAGTTATGAGGAATTGAAGTATTTTCAATTGAATTCAATTGAAATGTCAAAATGTGCGCGTGTATTACATAAGTGAACTTTGATTTACATATGAGGTGTCGATTATTACTGTATTGTACTGTACAATTGAATTGAATTACATATGTAAATTATAAGTATAATACATGATGAGGAATTAAAGGAAAAATAAATTGGAAACATTAAATTTGGGGGGGAAAAGGAACTCCAGCTCTAAGGGGGAGCTAGACCCCCAAAATCCTTGCTGACAGGCGTGGGATGTCAAAATTCACTCAAAAGTTCATCACTTTTGGCCTGGAATTGAGTTACAGGGTCTGTGGACTCAATTGATGATGAGGTTTTGATATCAACTGGGGTAGTTTTAGCTGTTGCCAAGAGGGTAAAGCTACCCTTAAGATAAAACAACCATAGTAAAAACAGTTTTAACTGGTTTCTACGCCTCTTACACACATTCTGACGTGTTTTGAGGGCTCTAGGCCTGGTATTGCTATAGTAATGGCTGATTTAAGGGTCTAAAATGGCTAAAAATGGCTTAAACCAGCCCTTTTTGGTCTAAACCAGGGTTCAATGATGCCATAATTGGCTTTTCTGTTGTCAGACTGTTTTTCACGACTGACAAGAGTAAATTTTACTTTTGGAGTAAGAGAATTGATGGCTATAAAAGAATGTCTTCTTTGCCCCACTTTTCTCTTCATGTTAGAATCTTTTCCTTTTATTAATTAGTTTAAAACTGTTAAACCAATCAATCAAAGATTCCAACCACCACTTTTAAATCATTCTAATCCTTTTAACCACGTGAAAAATCATTATAATCATTGTTTGTAACTCTTATAATCATTTTTACCCCTGAACCACCCCAAAAGTGAATTAAAGCATCTTTCATCACTGTAAACTTTGTCACTTTGTTTCCAAATTCACTCTGGTCACTTTTGGGCGTGTTTTCTCTTTAATATTCTTTTTAAAGACTTTGTTCTTTAATTAATTTCTTGCAGTTCTTTTCTCAATTAATTCCAATTGAAATTGCTCTTGAAGAAATTTCTTTTGTAGCCTTAAAATATCTCTTGTAGAGTATTTTTTGGATAAATTTTTATTGTTGGTAAAACAATAAATTTTTATAATATTATTGTTTTATACTAATAAAGTTATAAACAATAAAATTGGCGTGTTTTCTCTTAAAAATAATATTTCATACTATTTTTAATTGATTTTCACCTTATACAAATTTTGAGGACAGGAAAAGTACTTGATTTTTAATCAAAGTTTCATATCCACACCTTACAATTTCTGTCCAAGAGCCCCTGTGACAATATCTTAAAGAATAATAAAATTTACATGGGGTTTAATTACAATAAAATAAGTTATAAAGGAAAGGAAAATAAGGTTTTGGCTTTTTGGTGCTCATAAGAGTAAAAAGTAGCTATGTATTGGTCAGTTACTATCCAATTTTCGTAGAATGGTATATTCTTAATTACTATATTTCCACATTAAGAATTTTAACTTCATCCTGTGTATTTGTTCAGTACTTTTCTTAATAAGCTTCAAAAATCCAATAAGACTATCTATGGTACGTAAATGTTATTCTGGTTCTTGTTATGATGTCACAGGCTGAACCGGATTTCAAAGAATATTTGTGAACCTTTTCAAATTTCAGTGAAAAATGCATAAAATGTCCCAAAGGGCACAATATACCCCATTTAGTTGGAGAATTTACAAAAGAAAAAAAATTGAAAGTCTGAATTGAAGACTCAAATGGATAAATACAGCAGCTTGTGCCAAACCTTACTTTTGGAATGTGAACATCCATAGATATTGCCAAATAATATAGTATTTCTAATGATGAAGAATATGAAAAATGATTGCCATGATTTGATGCAGAAAGAATTTTTGTCTATTGATTTGAAACTCATATTATTATTCAATAAAATAAATGTTTATAATATTAAACTCTTTCAATTATTTATATCCCAAGGACTGCATGCTTATGTTACAAGAACATTAATCAACACGTTAAATATTAGTTTGAGATGTTAGTGGTTGGTCTTTGATACTCATTATGCTTTAATTGAGAAAGATTGGGGATGAGTCTGAATAAAGCAGTGGTTGGAACAACTAAAACTCCAAGTGTTCATACAATAGTCATATCAAGTATTGTATGAATTTTATAATTTTGAATACAGTGTAGAGCTCCACCAATTAATCTGATAATATTATGAGGAGTTTACCTTCAAAGGAGGACCTTCTTTCAGCTATAATAATTGTGGGAGGGTATGCATTAGCTCATGTTATTATCAAGGCAGAAAGTTATTAATGATTTGAAAATTGATTTTGCTCAGAAAACACCTATCATGTGAAAATAAATATTTAAATTGAAATGGATTTTTTTAAATTTCAACCATTAATGAAATGAGGCCATCATTCAACTGTTATTCAATACCATTTTACCAAAAACCTGAGTTTAGAACTACTTGTGAAGTTTATCATACAATATCAATATATGGCTAAAACATCATGAGTTTATTTCATCATGTTTTAAGAGGTATGTCTTGAATAATTGCACTTATGAAATCTTTATGCTATTGATATTGATGCTTTTCAACACCAAAAACTAACTCATATACTTCTTTTAATACTTTAAAAGAGCTAATTACACCATTATTTTCATATAAACTAGCAGAGCTCCTCCAATATTTCACTTTTTTTTCCTGGCTATTGTTTCTGAAATCTTGCCAACTCATTTGTAAATGTTTCCATACTTCAAAGGTGGCAAATTTTGGATATTAATCAACATTTTGCTTATTGATTACGTATCTAAATATATCAATCCTAAAATATTCTTCATTTTAATTCAATCTATAGCCTTGAAAAAAAAATTCCTTTCCGATTTCAGCAGGTCATTGTGAAAAATATGAATAGCTCCAAATTTCTCTTTTAGGAGCTCTAAATATAGGAGTCTTATTTAGAAATATTTGTGTTGTATCTTTGAAAATAGGATTAATTTAATAGCTACCCTCACTATATTTTAGAGCATTTTTTAAGAATAAAGTTCTTTTTACGTAGTTTTGTGCATTTATAAACATAAAAATTAGACAATAAATCAGAAAATATTCTCCATATTTGGTAATCTTCTTTATTTAAGTTTTTTAATAGTTCTGTGCAATGGCCTTTATGGCTGGGCCGGGGGTTTTGGGCGTCAAAAATCAAGATAAGTAAGAGAAGTTAAATATTTCATATCTCTTTATTTCTAAGAATGGGAAATTTTTGTATATTTTTTATGGTTTGATATGTGAACATGTAAAAATATCAAAAACTATTTTCACAGGAATTTTTAGTTTTTTCTCTAACCCTTGCAAACACAATGTAACTATCTATACCGTAGTTTATGAGCATCAATGTATTGCTCTATTATATAAAAATAGAATATTTGAAATGAAGGTCAAAAAATACTCATGAAGCTTCTCCATTGTCCTCCCATATTTTGGGTTCCAAATCAAAAACTTTGACCATGTATAATTTGTCTATCAAAATCAGTTTTTTAGTTAATTTGAGTCTAATAAGCATGAAATTCTGTTAAAAATCCAAATTCTTGATGTGATCCCGTAGAAAGTGAATGAAAAAGAATGGAATATAATTATGAGCTGGAAATGGATATATTGCATATTCTTTTCAGCTTCATGAAGTGCAGTAAAAATGCAGATTACTTCACTTCTTCATATATTAGTTATCTTAAGAATTCCGTTTATTAGAACATGTATTATTTTAACTATAAAAGGGGAGTTTTTTCTGCTCGAATATATAATGAGATTTTTATGGAATAAAAGATCATAGACGATCTTCATACCACTCGTAGATTATTTCAGATAATGCTTCTATCAGCTCTAAACATTGTTTGATGAAATATGCATTCAAGGTTCCATCATCAGGTCCTGTTTTATAAAACCGTAACACTAAATAAGGAACTGCCCTTATGAAATATTATGGCAAAAATACTAAAGCACTTGGAATATATTTCTCAAACTCTTATGTAATAAAATTGAAAAATGAATCATAGAAGTGTAAAAAAGGGCCCGCCCCAACCTCCTAGCCCACTTTTCTAACCCTACTATCTGAACCATTAAGTGTTCTGTGATAAGCTTTCTTGAATGCCGTATTATTCTTGAGTCTTGCTGAAAGATTCTATCACAGAGGCACCACTCCCTCACATATCAAGGAGGGATATTCTCCCCCCCATCTGAATTATTGGATGCTATATGATAGAATCCCTTTTGATGATTGATTTTCCCTTTTACCTTCCCTTTATCACAGATACACTCTATCTCATCAAGCGGGGATTGAACAGTGGGCACAGAGGCTGAAGCAAGCTTTACAAGTGAGCCAGACCAGTCACTCGACCGCCACTGGGGGAAAAAGGTTGACCCCCCGGATGTCGGGTCGCGCGGTCTCTTTCAGTGACCCCTTATGGATTGCCAAATTTATTTTTGGTAGCTGAACAAAGACGTTCAGTCCAATTTCTTTTTTCCTTTACACTTTTTCATTGAACGTCAACAAACTCCTTTCATCAAGATCAGAAATCAGCCGAATCACTCATGTCCTTTGTTAAAAATGAATGGTTTTTTTGAAGAGAGTTTTCATTTGGAAACAAACCTTTTCTTTTATTAACTACTTGGTGAAGTTATTCATTTCAGATCTTTAGTCATCACACAATCTCAGAAACCATGAACTTAATTCACCCTTCTTTCTAACATTCTTCCGATTTCATCTCATATTTTGTTTAAATCATGAATATGGCAGGTTATGGTTATAACCCTTTTTCAACTGGAAACTCTTGCGACATCAAAATAACAAACCTCCAAAATTGAATTTCTTCCAGGGATGAAGTCATCAATTCTCTCTTGCAAAAAGTATAAGCTCTTGAGGTCTAGTCAAGTGCTAATATTCATAGGAAGAATTCTCAAAAAGGTGAAAAAAAAAAGTCAAAAATTACTCCATCCAAGAAATCCACCATAAAAACCAAAGAAAAAAATTCCTCTCCAACAAATCACCATCGCAAAAGACCATCAGCATCCACTCCACCAATTAAGCGTAGTCCAGCTCAAATGCTAATGTGTGAGGTACCAGAAGACTCTATTCATACAAAAGTAAGTGCTATTCAAGTTATGAAGTACTAAATGAATTACTTTTTGCAATATTTATCATGCAGGAGGCGCTTTATTCCCACATCAGACTCTTGTGGGGTATGCTTGAAAAAGACTCACTTCCACCATCACCAGATCACTTGCTTCTAAAAGAGTTTTATGGACTTTTTTCTAGTAATGAACAAGCTGTTAATGTTGCACAGAGTATTACAGGAGATAACCTTATTAGTGAAAAAGAAGTCAAGACACTTCGTGATGCACGTTCTGGACATATGAAGGTTGGAAAGCATATCATTCACCTCAAAGAATTTTACATTCTTTATCTCCATTCAATGCTCGCAAAGCTTGGGATTTGTCTTTGGGCACCAGATCTTGAGGAAGCTCCAGATTCTTGATATAATGAAGCTTGTTAGACAGCAGCTCTTATGACATTTAGGAAGGTCTCAAGTGGTGGAGCTTATAAATATATAAGAGCTTCATTGGCTTAGTGAAAAAACCTCCAATTGCTGAAAATGGCATATGACCATTTTGTTCATTATTTGATGGCTGATGCTCACAAGGTAGAAAACAAAGAGGCTGGAAAGACAGTTTGTGATAAGGATAAGAGGTTTGTGAAGAAATGGAGGCAGAGAGTAAGTAATTAGATTGAATTATTCAAGATGTATAAATTTGGAGCTTAACAACTATTCAATTTGAACCAGCTTCATACTAGCTGTTACAAATTTGCAATAGCAAGCAATTTTCCTAAGCAATACCTGAAAGTATTGGAGGATGTGAATGCTCACAGTGATAACGAGTTTGATTTGATATGAGAAGTCTATTTCATTAAAAAGCTACCATATCGCTCAGAGAGTGCAAATTTGTTTTTTCAAAATTTGGACAACAAAATCTTCATGAAATTTTGGAAGCTGAGTTTTTTTAAAAAAAGAAAAGATTTTGTCTTTTGTTGAGCTACCAAAAGTTAAGTTGGCAAGAGTCACTCAGCTGACCCCTCAATAGGGGGTCAGGGGGTCACTTGAAGAGACTGCGCAACCCAACATCCAGGGGGTCAACCTTTTTCCCCCAGTGCGCTAAACCATTTATTCGGCAATCTTACCCTTTACTGAAGCCTTTTTGAATGATTAGGGCTGAATTATATATATGACTTCTGGATGGAGCTCCTGACCTACTATAATACCAGCTACTATTTTTAAAACGCATTGTAATCAGTATGTAATCTTATAGGACTTTATTGAGGCTCTATATGGCATTAATATCTGAAAAAATGATTCCTGAATTGAATAAAAGACTCAAGGAAGGTTCAACCACAATGGCTATATATTGATTCATTTCAGTAAAATATTTTTCCAAAATGTCTCATAATACTTGAAAAATTTTATATTCTGAGTACTATGGCTCAATTTTAACTTATATTTGATCCCACAAGGGTATAAAGAATTCTATGAGACATTTTAAGAGGTATCACTGGTCTGAGCGCTCATACTCCCTCTACATGCAAGGAAATAACGGTCTAAAGATACCCTATATTATGTGCGGTAGATTTTGTTTCAAAAGTCATAATATTCAATGGGCGCCTTTTTTTCCCATATGATCATACCCTTAAAGAAATAAACTAGGCTATTCTTTTGGGAGCCCGAGGCAAAGCTATTGGTGATCTGAAAGTTTGAAGCTTCAGGGTATGGATTTGACTAGTTTCCATTGTAATTTTCAACAATTGTTTAATTTTGGTAATTTATATAGGTTTTATTTGAATGAAGAAGCACCATTTATGGGGCCAGGATACTCACCAAGGTCTTCACCATAGAACTTTCCATATTTTGAATTTAATATTCTAAAGGACTGTCTCATATAGACAGTTTTGAATTGAAGGGACACTGAAACTTTGATATACTTCCTGAATACCTTTTTGCAACAGGCACAATAAGCTCCTTCTAAAGTTGGAATTAATTGATGGTTTAAAATCAATAATCTTTACATGAATTAATAACTGTAATTAATTTAATTAACTGACCCTCAATCTTTCTATACGCCTAAAGCTTTGAGGTAACTCAAATAAGCTAATGAATTCAAAATGCCTTTTCTTTTAAATCCCAGCTCATTGAATCAAAATAAAGAGCTTATCATTGTAACCTAGTGTTGTGAATAATTGCGGAATGTTAGAATTGGAATGTTCTATACTAAAAAAATCCTCACTTCCTTCATTTAAATAGTACAATTCCACAGTTCAATTATCTCCTAGTAGGAGTATTTTTCTATCAAGAAATCTATATGGGTTCTCATCCCAACAGCCATAATAATCCATTAAATACAGATGAAAATCTTAAAAAAGGAAATGTCAGTCTATGACTCAACCTAGATCACACAAATGAAATTCAAAAGCACCAAAAGCTTTTTACACAAGAAAGGGTGATATACACACCTTTTTCATTTAATTTTGCTAGTAAAGGTACAATAAGGCCCCGAATACACAAAACAAATCTATAAAAGTAACCTTTCAATGTGACATTAAGGAATAGGAAATCTCCTCCTTTTGAAAAATAACATTCTCATTACTAATAATACAAATTAAAAAAGATACTGAGGTTAAAAACTGTTGTTAAGTAGAAACCTTAATATTCAACTCCAAGCTAGAAATTAGAGATTAGATGAGAGGCCCACTAAGTGAGTTAATCTTAATGAGATCAATGAGGCCTATTTAATGGCAAGATTTCCAAGACAGTGTGGGAACTCCTCTTGTGTGAGATTAAAATGAGGCAGTACCTGGAGGGGAAAATCACAGGTAACTAGTTTTGAATTTCTAATAACTCCTGTAACCAAGGGTGGCAAGGGTGTATTGCCTGCCCCTCCTAAAATACTGAACAAAATCTTCCTTGGAGCTCAAAAACCAAAATAAAATTAGTAAGTGGCTTTAAAACTGCAGAATACAAAATTCAGCATTCTCATATCAGACCTATTCAATATATAATATGAAAAATAATGTTGGTTATTTCGGTTAAATTTTGAGATTTTAATGAAATACTTGTCTGTATAATTTTCATTTTTAGTGAAATTGGGGTGAGTGGTTTCTTCTTGGTGATATAATTTTGGTAAGATTAGTTATTTAAGGTGTTCAGAAAAATTTTATAAGTGTTGATAAAGGTAATTTTGTTAAGATAAAGTCAAAATAGAGTAAAATAATTTTTTTAAAGGTTTTTTATTTTTTTAAGAGTTGTTGATAATAAGATAAAATTGTATTTGTTACGTTTAAGAGGTATGATTCTTTGATATTGGATTTTTTAAAGGGGTAAGTTATTTTTTTTGTCTTTATAAATGGTGTTAGATTTACTGGATAAAATATTTTAATAGAGTAGTAACCCTAACCTTGGGTACTGGATAATTTTTATTTTCTTTTTTAATAACAATAAGACTCCACCGAGCTTAGCTACTGGGTAATCTTCAACACTATACTTCCACTGAGCTTAGCTACTGGGCAATTAAATTTACTATAATATACTGGACTACCTCCCAGGTTAGGGATGAATTATTCCTATGCTCCCACTGTGCATTGGGGGAGAGAGCCCCTCTATTTATACCTTTTGGGAGGCCAGCGGGCCCCCCATGGGAGCTGTCTTTTTCCACTTTAATTCCTCTTGATTCCATCATGTGACTTTGTTTTTGCTGAGGCCTTTCCTTGTATGGGTCAGGTGATTTAAGGTTTGGTGATAATTTTTTCTCTGCACAGCCTCCATTCATCACATGATTGTCTTTTGGTGAACTAATTATGATGTTATAGTCTTCAATTTTCCTTTCATGCATGAGGTGATTCAATTTTGGCTGGGGATTTTTGTTGTGCACAGCCTCTTTTCTGTCACATGATATTCTGCTGGTGGATTCAGTATCACATGATGACCTTGTAATTCCTTTGCATATGTCATAATTTAGGATTGGTAGAATTGGCTGTGTAATTTATGCAGTTGTCATGGTTGTTTTTCTTCTTTTTGAACTGCGAAATGAGGTCAGGTGATAATTCTTGCACTGATTAATTTACTTTTATGTATAAGATGATGTAATTTTTGAATTTGGAACATGCTGTGCATAGTCATGTGGATGATATTTAATTAGAAATTGTGTACTGCATGCAGCCTGTTATAAATAGCTTTGGTTTTCATGAGTTGATAAGTGGTGTGAACAATTCTGATCCTGTTTTGAGGTTTCAAGTCGGGTTACTGTGGATGTAAGATAAGGTACTCCTGGGGTTGTGTTGTAAATGACTTGCAGGAATTCCATGGGGTTTAGCTTTGCATCATGTGACTTTCTATATTGCATGAAAGGTGGCTTTGTAACTAATGCATGTGTAATTTTCATGCTGTATGAGTGCTGTGGCTATAAGGGGGTGTAAAAATGGGTTGGGTGTGTAATTTTAAAGGGTGGTACCTTCTTTGTTGTAACTAGTTTATTATATGTAACTTGATTCTTACATATTCATAATGAAATTGAATAATTTATTTAAACACATACACTGCCCTTTTGTGCCTGTTACATGGTTTTATGAGTTAAATCCAGCTTCTTGCTGTAAAATTCATCTTTTTGTGTGAAATTTGAGTGTAAGTCTTCCTGTAGGCTGGATTTACTGCTTTTATGGGGTACTATGAGCTTGAGCCTGGTGAAAAGAATGGTATGGAATACCACATCCCCCTCTCCATTTAATGCTGTTCCCAGAATTCCAGGTGAGAGCTCCCTATTCTTCATCTGATTCTGTGTTCTCCTCAAATAACTCTTCCTCATTTATTAATTCATCTTCTTTTCTTTGTTCTTCTTCTGTGTCTTCTTTTGCTCTTATCAACTTTCCTCTTGGGTAAAACCTCTTGACTTGAGATGCTACAAATCTTCTGGCTAATTTGGTTCCATCCAGCTCCTTGATCTCATATGGTCCATTGTTTATTTGTCTTATAACTATGTAAGGTCCATTCCATTTGTTTCTGAAAAGTACCCCCCAATTAGTTTCTATTGTTTTGCTGTAAACCAGGACCAAATCTCCTGGATTAAGTGGTGACCTTAGTTGGTGAGCCACTCTTGTATCCCAATATTTCATTGAGTCCTCCCTTGATTTTTTGAGTTTTTCTGCTGCTTTCCTTCTCATTTCTTCTTTTCCTTATAATTGTTTAGCTCTAGCTTCCAATAATTCCTCAGTTGTGGATATTTTGTGCCATTCTACTGCTAAAAGTGTATTTGTTTCAATGCCAAGTGGTAATACTGGTAGTGGTCCAAATTAGAGTTGATATGGTGAGAAACCAGTTGATCTTTTAGTGGAAATTCTGTCAGCCAATGTAACTAGTGGTAGATATTTTTTCCATTTTACTCCACTTTCCCCACACATCTTGACTAGTGCATATTTGAGTTTTTTAGGCCCCCTTTCCACCATTCCTTGAGACTCTGGGTAATTGGGTGTGGTGACTCTGATCCTTGATCCTGCTTTCTTTACTGAATCTTTCAATTCTTTTCCAAACTCTGGCCTCCCATCAACAGTTAATTCTTTTGGTGAACCATACCTGCATATCCATTCTGAGGTGAACCATTATGAAACTTCTTTTGCTGTTAATTTGACCAGTCCAACTGTTTCTGGCCATCCTGAAAAATCATCTCTGGCCAAAACTATGTACTTCCACCTTCCAGATTTGATATGCACTGCATCCATACTGACCCTTTAAAAAATTGTGGATGTTGCTGTAGATTTTCCTTGTTCCCTTTGTAAGGTTTGACTTCTCTTTTGGAAGGCCAGGAAAGATTGAACCCATATCTTGACTTATTTCTTCATTCCTTCCCATCAAAATCTTGCTTTAATTCTTCTATAATTTTCATTTTCCCCTCTGTGACCCATGTCTTCATGAAATGACTTTAAAATGTAGCTTTGAGCTTCTTGACTTGATATGACCAGTTGAGGGTTTGGGTTATTTCTTCTTTTGAGTTGGCCATCTTCCAAGAAAAAGTTGGATGACCTTCTTTTGATCCTTGTAAACTCTTCATCTTTGCTTGATTCTGGTTTTCTTATTGTACTTAGGTATTGTTGCATCCTCTTCCAAAATCCTTCTTGTTTTTTTGGTACTTGTATTCCTAAGAAATTGAATGAATTTACATTCTTAGGACCAAATCCAGAGTGTGGCTTGATCCAATCTTCTTCTTCATCAAATTCTGGTCCATTTTCATCTTCTTCCTCTGAGTTTTTTGATCCTCTGGATAGCCCATCTGGTATAGTGAAAGTCTTCCCTGGTTTGTGTACCAAATCAAAGGAAAATAGTTGAATGAAAACCACCCATCTTGTCATGGGGGCATTGGGTAAGAAAGGGGTGTTGATCATTTCAATTAAGGCCTTAGAATCAACTTGTAATTCAAAATGTTGTCCCCAAAGTATTGTCTGAAGCTTGTTGAAAATTCTTGCAACTCCACAGAGCTCCAATTTGGGTTGTGAGTATTTTGATTCTAATTTTGGAAAATTTGTTGATCCATATAATACTAGTCTGTATTTCCCTTCTTTATCTTCTTTAGTGAGTACTTCTCCTGCAGCAATGTAGCTTGAATCTACTGCTAGCTTAATTTGCCCTTCTCCTTTGTCATAATCCAATTTCTTGAGGGTTATTTCTTCTCCAACTATTTTTCTGAGCTTATGGAAAGCTTCTTCACATTTTTGATCCCAGTCACAGTCAACATCTTCTCTGGTGAGCCTTCTGAGTGGTGATGCAGCTTGTGAGAAGTTCTTAATGAGCATCCTTACATAGGCACAGAGTCCAAGATATCCCCTTATTTCCTTCTTGTTAAGAGGTGTTGGCCAATTTTGAATTTTGTTGATCTTTTGTTTTGAAATTTTTCTTCCTTTAAATGATACAGCATGCCCTAGTATGTCCAAAGCTTGAGCACAGCATGTAAACTTTTATCCTGAGATAGTAAGTCCTGCTTCTTCAATCCTGAATGAAACTCTTTCTAAGGTTATGGCATATTCCCATATAAATCTTCTGATTGAGAGGTTTTCTGGTAGTGTTTCTTGGTTGTAAAGTGATCTTGGTCCTTTTATTCCTCCATCATCAATAAAAATTCCTACACTTTCTGGTATTTCTTCTTGTAGTATCCACGTCATTTGGGCTTGGTATACTGCTACTGAGTTGGTGGCTCCTTGGGGTAGTCTTGTGATTTGCATCCTTCCAAGGGGTGTTTCAAAAGTGGTGAGGGGTCTTGTAATGACATCTAATTCTCTTTCATCATATCCTCCCATGATGTCTCCTAGTCTATAGCATGCTCTTCCTGAAAATGCATCTACAAATTCTTCAATGTGAGGTGGTAAGCCAGCATCCTTGATTGTTACTTTGTTGAGTTCTTGAAGGTCATGGACAATTCTGAGTTTCCCACTTGATTTGGCCACACAAAAGATTGGGCTTGTGTAGCTTGAGGTGGATTGCTCATAGATTCCCATCCTGATTCTTTCTCTGATTGATTCAGTAAACTGAGGAAAAATTTATTTGGGAATGGGAATTGGTTTCTTCTGCCAAGGTTCATGAGGTATTACTGGTATCTTGTAAGGTTTTCCATATGAGTGTTTGAGTAATCCTCTTTCTTCTTCACAGAAAGCTATTGCTTTTTCCCTTAAGGTAATAACACTTTTGAGTAAATTTATTTTTTCATTTGACAACCATCCTGGTGGGCCAAAATTGACTGCTTGCAGTCTTTCATTGGTGACCTTGAAGGTTTCTTCAAATATAGGTGGGTTTGGTGATAAGGGTATTTCATAAGGATCTCTTTACAAAGGTGGTCTTTCCAAAGGTGGGTTAAGGTATTGAGGCATTGGCTCATTGACTGGTCTCACCTTCTTCAGGACTGATTTGTATTTGTCTGCTAAAATTTTGTGATCCATTTTCAATTTGTTATTTTGTTTCTTCTCTTTTTTTTTCTTTTTTTTTTGAATGATTTCTAAGAATTTGCTAGTGTCCTGAAATATTGAGGTCTTCACAATTCTTCTTTCTTCTTTCTTCAATAAAAAATGTAGTTTAAGGTCATACAGGACCTACAACTAGGTGTGTAACCCCTGTATATTAGGTATACAAGCCCTGCAGTTAGTGTCATGCTGAGGGCCTCTTGAGTCTTAAAGCTTCTTTAAAATTCTAAGGGCAATTTGAGTTGATTTTTTTACATCATCCTGTTGGTCCATCATGCTGAGTGAGTCCTGAGTCAATAATTAATCCAGTGAGTAATCCTTCAGTCCATAAATCCTGGACAGTGATTCTTGAATTCTAAATGAGTTTCAATCCAGAATCAAAGAAATGGGAAAGGTCTTGTGTTGTCCAAAGGTCAATCCATAAGGAACTCCTTATTTTCTTCATAAATAGTCTTCTTCATTTTAAGTATTCTGAATATTTGTATGTAATATAATTTTTCCAAATTATCTCAAAATAATTTACTTTCTTTGGTTCCTCTGTATTCCTAAAATATCCCTGCTATAAAAAAATATAAATTATAAATGATAATAATAAGATGATTTAAAATTCATTTCAATATTATTTGATTTATTTTTTTTTGTTTTTCAATAATATTATTTTGGATGAGGGCCCCCCCTCTCCATTTGAAGATATTGAGTTGGTTTTCAAATTTTGAAGAAGATATGTTTGCATTGCCTCAAAAACTTCCACTATAAGGGATAGTGTAAGAAATAAGTTGTGAGCCTTAGAGGTAATTTCATATACCCAAAAGACCACAAATAAAAAATTAACATATGAATATAAATAAAATAATGTATTTATATTATTAAAATAAAAATATAAATATAAATATAAAATTATATCCAAATCAAAAATTTAATTACAATTTAAAAACAAAATTACATTAAATTTTGGAATTATAAAATTACATTTATACTTGAAAAAATTAAGTGAAAATGAAATTTTAACAGAATTGTAAAAAAATGAATAAATTTGGAAAAAGGTTAAATAAAAATTATTATAAATTTTCATCCAATAAATAAACATATAAAAATTATTTCACCATTGGATTCCTCATAAAAAATCAGGTGGGGTCACCTCTGAGTGAAATTCTTGTAACTCAACTCTAAATAAGCTTAAATTAAGTTTTTAGTATTTTCAATACAAAAGTTGAAAATCCTCAAAACTTTAATTTAATTCACACCACATGTGGTTTTAAGCATCAATTTTTGTGTTAAAATTGAGGTGTTGTGTTTAGTTTAGAAGTTATGAGGAATTGAAGTATTTTCAATTGAATTCAATTGAAATGTCAAAATGTGCGTGTGTATTACATAAGTGAACTTTGATTTACATATGAGGTATCAATTATTACTGTATTGTACTGTACAATTCAATTGAATTACATATGTAAATTATAAGTATAATACATGATGAGGAATTAAAGGAAAAATAAATTGGAAAGATTAAATTTGGGGGGGGAAAGGAACTCCAGCTCTAAGGGGGAGCTAGACCCCCAAATTCCTTTCTGACAGGCGTGGGATGTGAAAATTCATGCAAAGTTTCATCACTTTTGGTCTGGAATTGAGCTACAGGGTCTGTGGACTCAATTGATGATGAGGTTTTGATACCAACTGGAGTAGTTTTAGCTGTTGCCAAGGGGGTAAAACTACCCTTAAGATAAAAAAATCATAGTAAAAACAGTTTTAACTGGTTTCTACGCCTCTTACACACATTCTGACATGTTTTGAAGGCTCTAGACCAGGTATTTCTATAGTAATGGCTGATTTAAGGGTCTAAAATGGCTAAAAATGGCTTAAACCAGCCCTTTTTGGTCTAAACCAGGGTTCAGAGATGCCATAATTGGCTTTTCTGTTGTCAGACTGTTTTTCACGACTGACAAGAGTAAATTGTACTTTTGGAGTAAGAGAATTGATGGCTATAAAAGAATGTCTTCTTTGCCCCACTTTTCTCTTCATGTTAGAATCTTTTCCTTTTATCAATTAGTTTAAACACTGTTAAACCAATCAATAAAAGGTTCCAAACACCCTTTTTTAAATCATTTTGAACCTTTTGACCACGTGAAAAAATAATTATAATCATTGTTTGTAACTCTTATAATCCTTTTTACCCCTGAACCACCCCAAAAGTGAATTAAAGCATCTTTCATCACTGTAAACTTTGTCACTTTGTTTCCCAATTCACTCTGGTCCCTTTTGGGCATGTTTTCTCTTTAATATTCTTTTTAAAGACTTTGCTCTTTAATTAATTTCTTGCATTTCTTTTCTCAATTAATTCCAATTGAAATTGCTCTTGAAGAAATTTCTTTTGTAGCCTTAAATATCTCTTGTAGAGTATTTTTGGTAAAACAATAAATCTTTATAATATTATTGTTTTATACTAATAAAGTTATAAACAATAAAATTGGCGTGTTTTCTCTTAAAAATAATATTTCATACTATTTTTAACTGATTTTTACCTTATACAAATTTTGAGGACAGGAAAAGTACTTGATTTTTAATCAAAGTTTCATATCCACACCTTACATTTGGGGGCCCAGCCGTGATATTTTACCTGTGACATATTTTTTTACTCTTTTTAAATCCTTTTTTTTTATATTGAAAAATTTAAAAACATATAAAAAATACTTATAATTCAAAAAATCCATAAAAAATAATTTTTTTCATATTATAAGTGAGGCTTATATTTTTATTTCTCTTTTGAAATAACCTTTTTTTACTTAATTAATTGGCTTTTTCATTAATTTTAGTGTCTGACAACGTGGTAGGACAAGAAAACATTGAAACAGCCTCACCAGTAACCAGTATTATTCCTTCCAGTACTGTTAATTCTGATCATAATAGTACTATTATTGTGACTCAGAATATTCAACCAGAGCCAATTTCTTCTGAATTAGTCAACTTGGAAATAAGTAATACTCTTCAGAATGCCAAAGATTTGGCCAATAGTAAGTTTTTCGATGCAAAATTACTATTTTAAGCCTTTTTAACCATAATTATGCCTTCAACCAGGTCAGGAGCCAGCTATAACCCCTCAAGCAGCTCCCAGAAAGGTAATAGACGTGATTATGGCAGAGGCCAATCAGGTACAGAAGGAAAAGGGTCAGTTGATGACTTCCAAACAACTAAAATGGGTCATTCTGAAGCTGATAATACCATTTTACCTTCAAAAAGAGCTGACGCCGCCACAACAAGCCTCTGTGGATATATACAAAGCCAGCCACAGTGCATACAACAATGCACTCCAGTTCAAGGAGTACCAGATCCTTGCAGACCTGTGGAAGAATTGCATGAATTCTTACCTGACAGTGAGAAAATTCCTGGGCCATCCCAATACTTGCAAATTGCTCAATGGATGGCATCCATTGATGGAGAAGAAAAGCATGATGCTTTTGACACTAGAATGGAGGAAAAACAACCCTTCACCACCCAAACCAGTGCCAAAAACAGCCCCAGTGGCCAGCAGCAGCAATTCCAATGTGAAAAAGCAGCCACAAACTCCAAACAAGGGCAAAGGGAAGGCACCAGCCCCAAAACCTTACAGCCAGGGCTACAGAATCCCAAAGATTCAACACGATGCCATGGAAAATGTATTTCAGATGGTCAGAACCATGATGGAATTACAAAAGAAGGAGGAATCTAGATTAAAATATCAAAAATAATTTCTGATACCTTTAATTGTATTCCAGAGTTGTATAAAGCTATTTCTGACGTAAAAAGGCATCTTTCTGATAAAAATAGATCAATTTGTGACAATCTTAAAACAAATAACTTAATTCTGAGCCAAATAAATGATACACTTAAATTCTTTGAAAGAGTTTTGGGAACAATCAAAACTTCCAATAATTATAATTCTTTTGGCATTAAGATAAATGAACAATCTGCCATTATTAAAGAATTAACAGACAAATATTCTAAATTCAATATTGATGACATAATTGAAACAAGAATTAAGCAATCTATTAATACTATCAAAGAAGATAATAAAAAAGTCCTTGATGATATTTAAAAATCATTTTCAGAAGTAAAGACAAATACAGTTGCCTTGAAAAAGCATTTTGATACCTCAAGAGAGGAAATATCAAAATTAACAATAAAGTTAAATGAAGTTATATCTGATAATACTAAACAAACAGAATTATGGAATGAGCTTACATATAAAGAGGATGATCATAAAAAGAATGACATAGACTCTATACAAAGCTTACAACATGAGTTAAGAAATTCACAAAGGTGTAATAACAGTAAAATGAATGATATTGAACAACTGCTAAACACTTTACCAAGAATTTCTACACCTCTGAATCAAAATGAAGATGCAAGAATTCCAAATCCACAAGTATTGGGTATTGAAAATTCACAGTTAAAAAATGAATTTTCTATTTCTTTTCATAACTTAGAACCATCAATGGTCCAAGCACTCTTGAAAGAAGTTCCAAAACTTAAAGAATGGCCTCACTTCAGTGGTGAAGGAGAGTATGACCATATGGAATTCATTAGAGGTATTGACATTATCAAAGAGGATTTTGAATTACCAGACAGATTGGTAACAGCCAGATTTAACACCTTGTTTACCAGATAAGCTCACAGATGGTACATAAAAATAAGACAAGCACATGGACACCAGAGTTGGACTTGGTGGAAAACCCAAATCAATAACAAATGGTAAAATGATTCTTGGAGGTTTAAAGTTGAAACAGCCTTTGAATCTGCCAAATTTAATGCTGATAAAGACAAAGCTTTACCATTTTTTTGCCAACAAAAAGACAGATTAACAGCATTATATCCTGACATGTCAGAATTTATTATCCATAGAAAATTTCTGAGACAATGTGGAGGTGACTTAGAGCATTCTATCAAAAGCAGGACTACTGAACAATCTTCAGCAGAGGATATTATCAATATATTGAAAGAAGTAACCACCAGAACAAAAATTGGTTCTAGTAGGGTGAATCTCAAAACAAGGTTTAATACACCTTGGAAAGATTCTGTGGACAAAAAGCCCAAAGAAAATTCTAATAATATGAAGTATAAATCTGCAGATACAGTCAGAAAGTGCCATATTTTCCAAAGAACCACCCATTTAGCCAATACATGTCCAAAGAAGGGAAAAATCAATGAAATTGATATTGAAAAGGAACCTGATGTTTAAAAGGAGGACATAATTGAAGACAATTCAGATGATAAGTCATCAATATTTTCTGAATCTTCAAAATATATAGAAAATATCAATTCTACCTTTGACATCATGGAATGTTATTCCCACTTGCCACAATTGAGCAATGGCCAACTTGACTTATCAAAAGTTCAAGATTCACAACTTATGAAAACAAAACCAAACAGGGGAAAAGGCTATACAGCTGGTAACTCCTGTATAACAGAAGTGGTGATTGACAACAAGCCCCCAAACTTTTGCTTGACCCAGGAGCCTTCTGCTCTTGTGTTGGAAAATCTTTTCTTAAGACTTGTGTACCAAATTTTGAAGACCAATTGTTACCAATTGATGGTATAAAATTCAACAGTGCAAGTAATCCAATGAAAGCATTAGGAATCTTTGAGACCAATGTCATATTCCCACACATAAATGGGAATTCAAGAATCACAGTTGAATTTGTTGTTATGGAAAATTGCTCTAGTACCCATTTTATATTGGGAAATGACTATTTAAACATGTATGGGATATATTTGCATAACAACAAAGACAGATAATTTACTATTGGTGACAATAAGCACCAAAAATTTGCCTTTTTACCATTTAAAAGACAAATTACAGTAAACAAAGTATCACCAGTCAGCTTAGAGTTGGAGAAATTCAAGTCTGAACAGTTAAATGAGGCTGAAATAAGCCTTAATCTGACTGATGAACAGGAAAATGAACTTTCTTCCCTTTTGTATGACCACAGAGGAGCATTTGCTTCAGGAAAAGAACCTCTAGGAGCAATTATTGGTCATGAAGTTGACATCATTCTTAACATTGAGAGACCTTATCCACCACTCTTAAGAAGACCTCCATATCCAGCAAGTCCAAAATCAAGAGAAGCTCTAGAAATTCATATCAAAGAACTTCTGGACCTTGGTGTAATAAGAAAAGTAGGCCACAATGAAGAAGTAGAAATAACTACACCAGTCATAGTGGCATGGAATAATGGAAAATCCAGAATGGTTGGGGACTTTAGAGCTCTGAACACTTACACTGTTCCAGACAGATACCCAATACCAAAAATCCAAATTGCCCTTACCCAAATATCTCAAGCAGTGTATATAACTACTATCGATGCCCTTAAAGGTTTCCATCAAAATATGGTGACACCAAGAGCAAGAAAATACTTGAGAATTATTGTTCATTGTGGAGTGTATGAATACTTGAGGATGCCCTTTGGTATTGAAAATGCACTTTCACACTTCCAAAGAATGATCAATGAAATCTTCCCTGAAGAACTCTCAGAGGGATGGTTAATCATTTACATTGATGACATTATTTTCTGCTCCAAGACTTGGGAGGAGCACATGTACAGATTGTCCAGAGTTTTGACAAAAATTCCATCAGTCAACTTGAAAATCTCCTTGAAGAAATGCCATTTTGGATTTAAAGAACTTAAGGCACTAGGACATGTTGTATCTGGTTTATCCCTTGGAATTGACAAAAACAAAGTTGCAGCAGTATTGCTAAAACCCATGCCTCAGAATAAGAAGGAAATTCAGTCATTCTTAGTTTTTGCAGGATATTACAGGCAACACATTAAAGATTTTGCATCCATAGCAAGACCACTGTATAAATTGTGTGACAAAGACACAGTATTTGAAATGACTGTTGACATAGTCAAAGCTTTTGAGTCTCTAAGAGAAGCCTTGACCACTGCTCCACTATTACTGATTCCAGACTTTAAATTACCTTTCAAACTTTATATTGATGCATCAGGGGATGGACTGGGTGCTGCACTTCACCAAGTTCAGATCATAAATGATAAACCTGTAGAAGGACCCATATGTTTCATATCCAGGCAAATCAAACCAACTGAAGCCAGATATGGAGCAAGTCAAATGGAATGTCTATTCCTTGTCTGGGCCTTGGAGAAATTAAACTACTTCTTAGAGGGATGTGTTTTTGAGGTAATAACAGATTGTACAGCTGTCAAATCACTTCTGAACATGAAGACACCCAACAGACATATGCTCAGATGGCAAATAGCCATACAAGAATACAGAGGCAATATGACTATTGTTCATAAGGATCGGAATATTCATAAGAATGCAGATGGACTAAGCAGATGGCCATTACCAAATAATATTTATAATCCTTCTTATGTGTCAGAAGAAGCTTCACCACAAATTCCAATAGAAGGAATAAGTGTTACGGACTTGAACACCACCTTCTTTGAAGAAGTCAGAAGTAGTTACACTCAAGATGAGAATTGTAGCATCTTATGCCAATTACTTGGCAAAGACTGTAAAGACAACTCTCTAATACATGCCTTGGATGAAGTATGGAAAAAATCTTATGATGAAGGAAGATTTCACCTACTAGATGGTATAATTTACCACAGAACCAAGCACACATGTGTCATGACAGTTGTAGACAGGTCATTAATCAATCTTGTACTGAAATAATGCCATGATAGTCCCTTTTCAGGACATCTGTCTGAAGACAGAACAAGAGAGAAAGTAAAAACCTGCATATGGTGGCCAATGTGGCAGAAAGATGTTGCAGAGTATTGCAAAACCTGTGACAGATGCCAAAAGGCAAATAAATCCACTGGAAAGAGACTTGGAAATATGATAAAAATCCAAGAACCAAGCAGACCTTGGGAAATTGTCCATATGGATTGGATAACTGGCCTACCACCAGGAGGTGACAGAAGCTATAATGCTTGCCTAGTGATTGTGGACAGATTCAGTAAAACTCCAATCTTTTTACCATGTCACAAGGATGATACAGCCATGGATACAGCTCTTATGATATGGAATAGAGTAGTGTCACGGACTGGGATATTTACAAATATCATTAGTGATAGGGATCCCAAATTCACTTCAGCACTATGGACAAAGCTTCACCAATTATTTGACACTAAACTGTCTTTCTCTACAGCCTACCACCCACAAACTGATGGCCTGGCTGAAAGGATGATCCAAACCTTAGAGGACATGGTGAGAAGATTTTGTGCATATGGCCTTGAATTCAAAGATTGTGATGGATTTACCCATGACTGGTGTACCCTGTTGCCAGCACTGGAATTAGCATATAAAACATCAATCCATGCCAGTACCAATCAAACTCCTGCTATTCTAGAAAAAGGATGGAACCCCAAGTTACCCCAAGGTTCCTTGAGGAAATATTTAATTGAAATACATCCCACAGCTGCTAGCTTCAAAGGAATGCTAGACAAAGCTAGAAAGCATGCAGTAAGGTGCATGGAGGACTCTTTTTCATATGCTAAAGACAAATGGGATAAATCACATGCAACTCCAGATTTCAAAGTGGGGGACCTAGTTCTTGTATCCACCACTAACTTCAATAACATCAAAGGATGTAAAAAGTTGAAAGACTCCTTTGCAGGACCTTTTGTGATTAAGGCCCTCCATGGAGAAAATGCTGTTGAAGTAGAGTTATCTGAAGAACTTAGCAATAAGCATCCTACATTTCCAGTGAGCGTGATAAAGCCATATAAATCTAGTGATGATGAGAAATTTCCCTTGAGGAATAAGATTCCCCAAGTTATACCTCCTATTGAGACATCTGGTACTAAGAAAATTACCAAAGTTCTTAAAGAAAGGAAATTAAGAACCAAGAAAGTAAGGGAATACCTTGTTAGGTACAATGACCCAACTTGTGAATATGAATGGTTAGAAGAAAAAGATACACCAGAAGCTACCAAACTCCTCAGGAGATTCAGAAACACTAGAAACACCAATATTACAAAGTAATATTCTTTTTTAGGGGGAGGGAATGTGAGCCTTAGAGGTAATTTCATATACCCAAAAGACCACAAATACAAAATTAACATATAAATATAAATAAAATAAATATATTTATATTATTAAAATAAAAAGCAAAGTATAAATATAAAATTATATTCAAAATAAAAAATTTAATTACACTTTAAAAATAAAATTACATTAAATTTTGGAATTATAAAATTACATTTATACTTGAAAAAATTAAGTAAAAATGAAATTTTAACAAAATTGTAAAAAAATAAATAAATTTGGAAAAAAGTTAAATAAAATTATCATAGCTTTTTATCCAATAAATAAACATATAAAAATTATTTCACCATTGGATTCCTCATAAAAAATCAGGTGGGGTCACCTCTGAGTGAAATTCTTGTAACTCAACTCTAAATAAGCTTAAATTAAGTTTTTAGTATTTTTAATTCAAAAGTTGAAAATCCTCAAAACTTTAATTTAATTCACACCACATGTGGTGTTAACCATCAAATTTTGTGTTAAAATTGAGGTGTTGTGTTTAGTTTAGAAGCTATGAGGAATTCAAGTATTTTCAATTGAATTCAATTGAAATGTCAAAATGTGCGTGTGTATTACATAAGTGAACTTTGATTTACATATGAGGTATCAATTATTGCTGTATTGTACTGTGCAATTCAATTGAATTACATATTTAAATTATAAGTATAATACATGATGAGGAATTAAAGGAAAAATAAATTGGAAAGATTAAATTTGGGGGGGAAAGGAACTCCAGCTCTAAGGGGGAGCTAGACCCCCAAAATCCTTGCTGACAGGCGTGGGATGTCAAAATTCATGAAAAAGTTCATCACTTTTGGCCTGGAATTGAGTTACAGGGTCTGTGGACTCAATTGATGATGAGGTTTTGATACCAACTGGGGTAGTTTTAGCTGTTGCCAAGAGGGTAAAACTACCCTTAAGATAAAACAATCATAGTAAAAACAGTTTTAACTAGTTTCTACGCCTCCTACACACATTCTGACGTGTTTTGAAGGCTCTAGACCAGGTATTTCTATAGTAATGGCTGATTTAAGGGTCTAAAATGGCTAAAAATGGCTTAAACCAGCCCTTTTTGGTCTAAACCAGGGTTCAATGATGCCATAATTGGCTTTTCTGTTGTCAGACTGTTTTTCACGAATGACAAGAGTAAATTTTACTTTTGGAGTAAGAGAATTTATGGCTATAAAAGAATGTCTTCTTTGCCCCACTTTTCTCTTCATGTTAGAATCTTTTCCTTTTATTAATTAGTTTAAACACTGTTAAACCAATCAATAAAATATTCCAACCACCCTTTTTTAAATCATTTTGAACCTTTTGACCACTTGAAAAAATCATTATAATCATTGTTTGTAACTCTTATAATCATTTTTACCCCTGAACCACCCCAAAAGTGAATTAAAGCATCTTTCATCACTGTAAACTTTGTCACTTTGTTTCCAAATTCACTCTGGTCACTTTTGGGCATGTTTTCTCTTTAATATTCTTTTTAAAGACTTTGTTCTTTAATTAATTTCTTGCAGTTCTTTTCTCAATTAATTCCAATTGAAATTTCTTTTGTAGCCTTAAATATCTCTTGTAGAGTATTTTTGGATAAATTTTTATTGTTGGTAAAACAATATATCTTTATAATATCATTGTTTTATACTAATAAAGTTATAAAAAATAAATTTGGTGTGTTTTCTCTTAAAAATAATATTTCATACTATTTTTAACTGATTTTTACCTTATACAAATTTTGAGGACAGGAAAAGTACTTGATTTTTAATCAAAGTTTCATATCCACACCTTACACATCCACTTGCTTTTTTGAGCCTGGCCAGCATCTTAATACCATTCAATTCTTTCCAAATAAGATGATATTGAGGGAATTAAAGTTTTCATGGCTTCATAAAGGTCTTTATTTTGTTTAATTTCCTCAGACAAGTCACTTCTGACATCAGCTCATTGATATTGAGTCTTGTAAATGTAGTGGGATACTGTTCTGTAGCCACAGTTCCCATCACCCTGGACATTTATGGCATTTAAGGTTTATTTCAATATAAACTTGGGCAAGTCTTCTAAGCCAAGTATATGATATGATAAGGTCAAAAGATGAATAAATATCAAAATAAACAAGAGAAATATAAATTAAAAAGAATTAGAACCTCACAACAAGCTTGGAGCATTCATCACTTGTGTGATAATTGCTTTGAAAATTCTCACAGGTCAAGTCAATTGCATCATATATCTTCAAACTGGTGGCAGGCTTGTTTGATTTTCTTTGTGAGTTTTTGCTTCCAATTGCCAATCTTCTGGACCTTCTAAGGTTGACTTCTGATTTATTTAATTCAGTAGCTGAGGGTAGTGAATCTGATGAATTGATTTATTTAGATAATGAGTCCTCAGAATCTTTATAATTTTCAGATGAGTCCACTTCCATAATTGGAGAGGGGACGTTTGACTGTGATCTTGATGTTATTGTACTTGTCACTTTTAATGGGGTTCTTCCTCTTCTCTTGGATTGAATTTCAATAATTTCAAATCTTGATGGTTCTCTTTTGTTTGTATTTTTATTTTTATTCTTGGCTCCCTGAAGTCTTCCACAGATATTCTTTCATTCTAGTGGGTTTTCATAATATTGATAATCCTCTTGACTCTTGGTAATTTGATCAAATGGGACTTTTCAAGTCAAAACATCTTGAAAAAGTTGAAGAATTGGGGTGATTTATGCAATTGGTCTTTGAAAAATGTCTTCCTCAATATCTTCAAATATTTTCTTGGCTTCATTCTTTATTTCTTTTCCAACACTTTGATCATCACCTTGAAAACCAGTATGAGAAAAATATGACAAAGAAAATCATTTAATAAGGAAAAAAGTAATAATTTGAAGTTGGAAAATTCTCACAGGTAAATTAAAATTCCACTGAGTATGGAAGTCTGATATCTCAAGCCAGTTGAGCCTCAAAAAATCCTTTTGGGTCTTATGCTTGCAAGGAATTCCTTGATTATTGTTTTATTTGTTGGTGCATTTTTCATTGGGAGGAAATTTGGTTTTGAAATTTTCAAAGGCAATCTGAAGAGCATAATAAGACACCTTTTTATTGAGAGCACAGATGTGTGGAGGAAAATTCTTGAAATGGAAAATCATTTCTTTGGAAATTCTGTTGACAATTTCAATAAATTGTTTTCTGAATGCCATGTGGAGAGCCCTGACTACATCCAGGAGAGTACCAGTGGACTTTTGGAGCCAAATTTTAACCATGGAATGGGCACCTTCAACTATGGAGGTGGAGCCCACACCCAGTTGGCAATGGTGGTTGTTCCAGGCTGGCACATAATACTCCTTTAGAGGAAGCCAGGTATTTTCCAGATATTGCAAGACTTCAGGATTTTTGACTTGCTTTTGAAGATTCTTCCAGTTGTCTTTGAAAGACTTTTCAGTGGATGAATACATAAACTGAGAAATAAATCCCAAAGTCATTAATAAAAACAATAATAAGAAAAAAAGTGAAATAAAAGTGAAATAAAGTAAAAGATAAAATTATATTACCTTATTCTAAAGGCCCATAAAATTTTCAAAATCATTGCAATGACCAATTTTCTTCATGCAATGAGCAGATACATCCTTGTTGATGTGCCAAATGCATAGCATGACTTTGGAGTCTGGGAAGAGCTTCTTAATAGAGTTTTTCAAGGCCAGATCCCTGTTGATAACAATGACTGGAGGGGGAACAAGATTGGTGTTGTTGAGGACCTTTTCTATGTATTTATTTAATGCCCAAATATATGAGGGTTCAGTTTCATTCTTAATAAAACAAAAAGCCCCAGAAAAGGTCTTATTGGTTGAGCTGAATCCAAAAATATTAAAAAGGGGATTTTTTCACTTATTGGTTTTATAAGTACAATCCATAAGAATGACATGAGGAAATCCATGAAAGAGTTTTATGGCAAGGGGGTGAGTGAAAAACAAGGAGGTAATGTGTCCCTCAGAATCCCTTGCAGAGGACCAAACAAAATTATCTTCTTTGAGGGTGTCAATTAGAGAATCAATGGGCCTTCTTCCTTGAATTTTGTCTTTCTTGACTTTCTTGACTTGGTTGTAAATGTCTTGAAGGATTACAGGCCTGTCAGACTCCCTCTGGCTGCATAATTGGGCCTGAATTTGCCTTGGAATGAGCAGTGATTCAGACATTTGAGCAATTTGGGATGTCTGTTGCTCATTGAATTTCCTGAAAGCAGGATGTGCCATGATATTTTCAGTGGAATCATGGCTATGTTCAGGATTTTTGACTTTAAGAGTCCAAGTGGTACTCTTGGCATATTTTCTGGAATAAAGTCTAAAAGGACAGTCAAGCTTTCTTGAGGTGAATGTTTTGGAGGGGCTTTTATTGGGATTTGGGGTCCCAGACGTGTCACAACCTATTTCAATTTGCTTGTGGGTCATATTGGACCTCAATGTGGACGCAGAATACCCCTGAGCCCTGGAAACATTATGCTCATGTTGCCAAAGAAGCTCAAGGGTCTTAAATTCACCTTCAGTGGGGGTTTGCAGCATTTTTGAGTGAAAAAGATGTATAAATTTGAAAAAAGGGGGAATTCAGGGATATGGAATGGGGTAAGAACTTTTTGAAAGGTGAAAAAGAAGTGAAAAAAGGTATGAAAAATCAAAAGATGTGGTTAAGAGTGAAAAAAAGTGGTTTAATTGTGGGACTAATGGATGAGGGAAGGTAAAAAATTGGAAATTTAGAGGTTTTAAAGCAGTTTGCTGGGGTGTAAAATGCAGTCTTTGGGGGAAAAAAAGAAAGAAAAGTGTGCAAATCTTTACAAAATTGCTTTGGTAATGATGTTTTTCAAAAAAAAAAAATGGGGTGGGGATAATGTGGATTATTTGGGGTGTTTGGTCTTTTTTGGGGGGGGCAGGGCAAAAAAATCTGAGACAATTGGGAGTTGGAGGGGTTTTGGGTAGAAAACCCCTTTTTGGTACATGTTTGGGCCCAATACAGGAATTTTATGTTTCATTTTTAATTGAAAATGGGCCCATGGCACCCCTTACGTGTTTTTACCCATTTATGTTCAAAACACGTAAGCTCTTATGTTTTTTTACCAATAGCCTAAATATAATATGTTTTTTTTTGAAAATATTATATTTATGATTTAATCATCTTTTGTGATAAAAAATTATCTGATTCTAAAAATAATGCAGCTTATCATAACTTCCAACCCATTTATGGTTAGTAAATAATTAATGGTCTTATATCACTTGTCTTTTATTTTAAAACAATGACTTTTTTTGGAATATTATAGATAATTGATAATTATATAGCAGGAGTGTATGTGCTTTGAATAATTTTGATCTTGTTTTTTAATATAGAGTTATAAACAGAGCCAACCAGTCAAAGTTCCAATATCATCGGTGAGCTTATTATCATTTGTTATATTTATTGAAAAAACTAAAATTCATAGTTTCTTATGAAATTTTTAAATAAATTCATTAATAATTATACTCTTAATTAATTTCCAATTATGTTATCATTTTTGTATGGCAATATCTATTTTTACAATTATCAAAATTTTTCAGGGTATCATAACTCAGAAACTAGTCTAAAAAGAGTCTTAATTAATCCTTTAAATTTTATAATTAGCTCCAAAACATAATTGGAAACCGATTATTCCACCTTATCCCATTTTTTCATGCTTTTATTACTTGAATTTCTGTAATGATTACTTAATTAAGGCCAAAAGTTTTCTATAGATTGATAAGTATATCACATAGAATTTCTTTGAAGCACTATAAAAAATTCCTATATATTAGAGGTAAAGAAATTATAGCTACTCTGGTTCTCTTCACAAGTTTCTTTCCCCTTATCTCATTATCTGTTAACTCCTCCACACATAGGATTACCAGTAGCATTCATTATGGGTGCACCATAGCTTTTTTCATAAATTATGTAATAATGAATTTTACTAATTTAAATAATTATTTAAAATGGGGTTTCTTATATTCACTGTAATTTTCATTAAAAAAGAATAAAAATCACATATCTTTCATTAAGTATTAATAATGTGGTACTGAATCATTCTTCACTTTTAAAATTAAGAGAGTTATTATTATATCATAAAATTTACAGAATTAACCTAAGTAAATGTTGGTTTACAGCTAAAATTGATTCTTGATACTAGGGCTTACTTACTCAAACAAAATTTAACATCCTTCATTATTTAAAATTCTTCTTTTTCAATAATCTGAAAGCTTTTTTGATATAAAAAATTTCCTATTGCGTTATTTTAAAAATAAATTGAAGCTAACATCAATGTTAAAATTCAATATAAAAGAAACTATTCTCAATGAATGCAAGAAAGCTGAGAATGTGTCACAGAAAATCATAAATACTAGAGCTATAAATAAATATAGTATAACCAAATTTGTTGAGTGTAAGCTTTATTATATTGAGTATTTTTTTCATAGAGGCAATTTTACTCCTATGTGGGGCTAGTTATTCAAGAAAACCTGTCAAAATGTTTACTAAATATTTGATTATTATGAGTTCAAATATATTCTTTTAAGACTGATCAACTGGGATGAAGGTTGAGGCTTAGCGTAGAAAATGAATTCCCGAGCTCTGGGGAAATTTTTCCATATCCAGGAGTATAAAGAAAGATTTGGGAATAGATTATATGACAAATATATAGGAAATAGATATGCAATTCAGTTAATTAGGGAATTTTATGTGAATTTCGTTTTAATATATTTAAGATAATAATTAATAAACCTGATAAAGGGTTATTTCAGATTTTTTGGTGATAAATTTGTTAAAAAAACCCCTTTCTCTCAACTCTACGATAAATCTTTACCCTATTATTAGAACAAAAAAGGATGATTTCCACTTTTAATAGAAGAATAATTCACCTGTATTAAATTATACCCATTGATTATAATGATAGCTATATTAATTTTTTAGGTCCATTAATAGTGATTTGATATGGGAATCTTGTTTTCTGGCTTTATAATGACTATAAACATGCTTGAAGAAAATATATTATGTAATAGCTTAATGAAACACTCCAACTCTTGAATTGAAATGCATCTTTTCATTCATATAAACAGATTTAAACCGCTTTTAAATTCAAATAATTTTTTTGTTTCAATTGAAGAAAAAAAACTTGATTAATTGATGCAAATTCATGCGTTCAACTTTAAAGGTCTATTTGGTTAATATTGTTAAATAATTTAAATATGAAGGGATAGAAATAGAATTAGTATCCAGAAAAGTGATAAATATTTATGAATATGTTTTGGTTTGAGTTAATTTTTTGATAGAAAGCCTAGAGAATCAGGACAAAAAAAGAAAACCAGAATTAATTTCATAATAATAAGATGATTTTCTATATTAGATTTGGGAAGTATACAAGTAAGTTATATTTAGCTTTAAATTTCTTTGGAAGAGCTAAATTTATGATATATTAATCAAAAATTACATTTTGGGTTTTAAAGAAGGGGATTTAATGATCAAAATAGCAATCAAGCTTGGATGTATGCTCCTTGGTATCTCTTGAAACAGAAATTACGTCTTTCAAGAAAATATATTTGATTAATTCCTTGTTGTTAATAATTGAGATTTAAAGCTATATTGTGGCATATTTAAATGAAATAAAGATGGGAAAATGGATTGGCTAGTATGAGAAAGGGAGTGAATGTGGATTACATGGAATCTTTATTCATTGGCTGTTTATATTTATTTTTCTCATATTAGCTAAATTTAATATTTGATAAGAATAATTAATAATGAGAAATATTTTTGATTTCAATAAGCTGAAGTTTTGATATATTGGGTAAATATTTCTCTTCATCTAGAATAATTAAGGCTTTCTGAATTTGTCTTGAGGCTTATAGATTGATTGGGGGAGGGAGAACTTAGTAGAGAGGGACCATGGCTACTGTGGCTGTATTTCATATAGCTAGTGTGTAGTTTCCTGGAATTAAATAAATACCAGAGCTCAGTGGTTTACTTTTCTGTGAAGGAATTTTAAAATCAAGGGAATGAGGCAGGAAAAGAAGAGAAAAATCAGAAAAAGAGGATAGCTAAGGAAGTGGTAATGAATATTTTGAGGAAGAGATTAGTGGGGAATTATTTTTCAAATATTCAATGAAGATGATATTTGGTACCTTATGGGGATAATATTTTTTTCACTCAAATATGCATGCTCATTGATTCCATATCTAGGCCTACCTAGATGTTTAGATATATGAAGATATCTTCCAATTTAATGAATCTTGTCATAGTAGAGAAAGTAAAACTAGAAAAAAGTGGATGAGATGGCTCATAAAATGTGAAGTAAGTAATCCTTATCCTCTATTTTATCTTAGTTATTGGTTTTTATAATAGCTGTATATCAAATTTTGGGCTGTGTATCACTTGAGTAGGGGAAGCTGGACTGTAGGTCTAAAAAATACCACTTTTGATGAAAATCAATCAAAAAATTATGTATTTTCAGGTTAGTTTCAGAAATTTGTAATGGTGATATTTTTTTTCACAATTTTTCAATCAGAACAAAAGTTATGGATACTTTATTATTATTATTTGAGTATAAACTCATCTAACATAAGTTTTATATAACTAAATGTTGGTCATTTATTGTTTTAATTATATTTGAAGATATTTCTTGATAAAATAAATTACAAATTCATTCTATTTAATTTTACTATTTTTCACTATTTCATACTTATTCTTATGATTGTCTTTTGGGTATATGAAAATACTTTTTATACTCACACTCATACATAGATAGGGCTGATAGTCTAGCGTCTATATGATTTTTCAATTAGTGATTTCTTCAAGAGCCTTTTCTTGTTACGGCATTTGAATGAATTATGGCTTGGGGAGAAGTTAAGTTATGAATTTCATTTGGATGTAAGAACTAGATATTGAGTGTGGACGCGGACTTTATTTTTTAATTTTCGTTGGACAAGCTGATTTATGATTTTAAATTGATGATCCCTGCCTTCTTTAAATTTGTTTTTTTTCTCATAATTTTCCCAAGATACTACAATGTTGCTATGAGCTACATTAGATTTGATTTATTTCAATTTATGGCAAGATCCAAAGTTGCAAGATTTTCAATTTGACCCTTAATTCTAATTAAAGCCCTCAAAGAATTTCTTTTTACAGTCAAAGCTTAAAAAAATTAAACTTCAGTCATTCCACTCGATGACCAACACGCAATAAGCCACGTTACGTCATATCTATCACTTGACCACCTAAACTTTGTTGGCCGTCGATCGAAATTAAATTGGCAACTTCCCGCTCTCCCCTTTTCCTCTTGACCATCTTGACCTGGCATTTTATAAATCAAACCTGATCTCATCATCTATCCTTCTCTTTTCATCTCAATCCATCCGTTGCTTTTTCCTTTCCTTCAAAATCAATCAGTTCAAAATTTCAAGTAGACCATCTTCACTTCTTTCTCATCTCTTCGAACGCTAGTCTCATCTATCTTCAACAAGTCTTGAGACTTTATCAGATCACTCCGTTATTGACCAGTGCACCTTTTTCTACTAAGCCATAAGCTTCACTTTTTTGCTTTGTTTCTTTTTATTAACCATATCTAGAAAAATTTATAATTAATCGCCCTTTCTGACGGTTTTAGTGTCTGCTTCATCACTAACACTTTGTTTTTCTTTGCATCATGGCCATCGATCACTCAAATCGTAAAGTATCCTTCAGCACCAATGTTGCGGCTGAACCTACCGCCTTTCGTCAAGCCTCCAAAAGCCTTCCAACAAATCAATCACATTCGACGTCTTCTGCTCAGATTCGCGGTTTTACGAACAGACACCATAGTTCAAACTTCGGTGCAGCCAGACTCAAACCGCTCACTCAACTTAAACCAGAACCAGGTTAGCCTTTGAATTTATCCCCTCAAAAAGACCTACCAAAATGGAGCAACAGTTGTTTTAAGGCTATGCTTGAAGCATGAGTAGTGCTAACACTTGCCATACCGAATGTACTTCGTAGCAAATTCACTCCCCCATTCCGCGATCGAAAGCTCTACCATTCAAAAGGGGATACTAACAAGAACACTTAGCCAAAGTGCTTCTGCAACTACAGTTTCCGGATTATGTTATCAATCTCAACACTCACAGAGAGGCACTATGACTGCTAATGCCGATACTAATGGGGTTTATTATAGAGCTAATTCTCATGGTACCGCTACGAGCCAGGCTAGTTTACCCAAACTTACTCTGGGTACTCGCTATCGATTTAATGAGTCATCTGACGAACCCTCTCTGGAGCCATCTGCACCATCTCCCCATCCATATGATGTCATTTTACCCGGGCAAGAGACAAGAAGGCCTGAGACAAAAACTAGAGCAATGTCGGCTGCCACCCATAGCTCTTTCAACGTTTCGAGGGCCCATAGTTCGTCAGCCACAAGTCGAGGCTTTCCAGTTGGTGCCCGCCGATTCACTCAAACCTGCAGCAGTCCTACGCAGACAGAATCTCTAGCCAAAACCATTAATCCTGCTGCTGCTCTTCATGCCAGAAGATACTCAACGATTGCCAGAGAGCCCTCCGCTGCGGCTATAATTCGTCCCTCTATTCAAACCGATGAAGTTTTTGCTGAGGATGGTGTTAGCAGCGCAAAAATGGTGGCTAGGGAAGACACAAAAATATTCTTAATTGGTTTTAAGGCTTTGATGGGTCAAGATGGAGGTGGCGAATTTGTGGGCAACTTCTTGGCTCTTATTGCTCAAGGGGGATTAGGAAAGGTCTATGAAGAAGTCAAAAGTAAACCCTTTTGCGTTTTTATGTCTGCCAAGCCCAGCATTAATTGAGCCTTATCACTACCTTCTTTTTTATAGCTTTGATCTCTCAGGTTCTTCAAAAAATACCTACTTTGCATGCTGCTTATGTCACGGTCTATTTTGACGAAATAGTTAAACAACTTCAAAAAATCGGAGGGCTGCTTTTTTCTGAAACTGAATTACTCTCATTGTAAGTATTTTCGCCATTCAAAAGCAAAAAAAGAGCAACCTGGTTTGTATTACTAAAACGCTTCTTGCCATTAATAATAATAATAATAATAATAATTCATGGGCCCTTTGTTTGCAGATTTGATTGCTTTCGGGAACGATTCCAAGCCTTTGCGACCTCAATGTCTCCTCCACCGCGAGAATTTACTTTCGCCCGTTTATTTGAGGTCATTATGCAAAAGTTGACATCCTCGCCCATCTACCAGTCCGCCCTTCTAAAATTGATTGAAACTTTTTGTCAATTAATACTTGCCTCGGAGGGTCTTCGCGATGGACTATGGGCGGCCCTTTCTGAAGCTCTATTTCCGATGCAGCCTTCCCAGCCTGACCCAAAAATAGCCAACATTACCAAATTTCTCGTCTTAGCGTTCTCAGCTGTTGAACAGCTTACAGGCAGCCCTATTAAGCCGCTCATCAAGCGTTTTATCTCTTGGGTCGCACTTGTCGATGACTTGCTCACCAAGCTCGCTTCAGAGACATGCGAATTCGTCCGCCAACCATTGCCACCATCAATACCGCTTCCAACTGATTACATTCCACATCCCCTGGGATATGTCTATTCTCCCACTGAAACAACGGCCAAGCTAGACATTGTCATGCAAAAGTGGCAAGCCGTCTTCACAAAAGATCCTATTCATAAGGAGGCCTTTGATCAATTCAAGAGAGCGTTGGACCATGCTGTTTCGGGAATTTTGGGAAATAGTACTTTTGCTCGTTTTTCCAGTGATCTCACTCGACTGTGGAAAGGAATTTTTGGCGACCCCAGCGAAGGACTCACTGGTGCAGGGCTTGAAGGTGGACTAGAATGCTTGAAAATTCTGGCTTCTGAGTTCCTTGAAATTCCTGTTCCGGACTTGAAGTTGCAGCACGAAGACTCTGTTCTAGTTTTAGCTGGCCTCAAATTATCTGTGATGGATGCCTTACCATCAGAAGTGAGCTTTAGTACACACTCTAAGCTTTTCCCATTCAACTGTAGTTTTCAAAACAGCATTCGAGCCGGATTTCGTGAAATACTGCTTGGCTGCGAGAGTGTGAAATTTAGTTTATTCAAGGATGGTGCTCATGAACCTCACGATCAGGGCTTAATCAACCTAACTTCCAAAACAGATTTAAAGATTGACTTGATTCCCAAGGAAGATAGCTTGTTAGAGACGTTGACCTCGTTGCCCTACTATGGAGGTTGTGAAGTCAAAGCATGCGTTTCCGATCCCAAATCCCACAATGTTCGGTGGGATTCCCTATGGCGTCAACTCAAGCCAACCGTTACAGGGAGAATTGAGGAAGCTGTAAAAAAATACGTTGATTCCTTCTTCCAGACTTGGCTTGTAACGCAGCCGCATTCGGCCAAGGGCTTATCCGCATCAAGGTATTCTCGAAAATCGCAAGGGGCCAACTATATCACGCAATCTCTTCAGCAAGGGCCGCGAGTTTTAGAATCGTATGGAAATGCCAGGGATAGGTTCAAAGCTTCCATTCAAAGGATAACGGGAATCAAAACTGGATCAGTCTTAACTCAACTTCAGAACCCACTTTCTGGCGCTGGCTCACCACTAATGAGTCCAGCTCTCGAAGAAGAGATAGATGCTAAGCGGAAGCGACGACAATCCATGGCGGATTATTTGACAGACGTATCGAAGGCTGATAGCACTTTACTACAGAACATCCAACGTCCACCAGTTGCCTATTCGCACCGACCAAGCACTAACTCGATGAATTTGCCTAATGTGTTTGATGATGACGATGATGACTTGGGAGAATATGGCACAATGGCGCGTAGCTTGTCTTTTTCAACGCGGGGAGATACTACTTCGGTTGATAAAATCCTTCAACCTTTGGTGTCTTCGAAGGCTGATTTCAATTCAGTATTATCACATCGTGGCGGAATGCCTAGTTTTCCTTCGGTGGAAATGTCATATGATGACTATCAGTTAGCAGAAGCTTCAATGGATGAACAAAACAATACACCCGTGGTAGGGATCGGGTCGCAGGGTGTCCCATCAATGGCCAAAAGTTTATCTGAACTTGCAACACGCGATACCACTACTGAGGAAGCGATTGCTAACCCTCCCACTGTCGATGGAGGAAGTCATGATCAAGCCTATAGTCTGCTGAACGCGAACCTTACGATGGATAAAGTAACAAGGCATTTAAGTGGGTTAGCCGATGAGCCGAATAGTGATGTTGTGACCCCGCAACAGCGTCTATTAAGAAGTGCTGCGTCTCCTCCTGAGCTCGCAGAAAAACTGGTTATGGCAGAACTCTTAACTAATACAGCTATGGAAGATAATACAGTGAGTGCTTGTTTAAGCAACTAAAGATTTTTGCTTTTCATTCTAACAAGTTTTTTGAATGTTGCAGTTACCCGAGACACAAGCTACGGGGCGGTTATCTGGGCCGGTCAAGGCACTTGGTGTCCCAACTGAGCCGGGCTTGATCGCACTTGCTGACAAGGAAATCGTAGCGATGGGGAAGAGATTGCCTAAGGAAGCCAGTGTCGACACCACTCTACCCGAGCGTATTGCGGACCCACCAGGCACTCATCATGTTTATCGCTCGCCAGTTGGCAATACGTTTACGGGGTTGAAAGTGTTAAGATCAATGAGTATGACTTTGAATGATACGATCGAGAAAGACTACACGACGCCAGAGGCTCAAACAGAAATGAGCAGAAAATATAATTACCGATCATCTGAGGGACAGGTGACGGGCCTGACTGAGCAAGAAATGCTTCATCGAAGGCAATCGTTTAAATTGACCAAAGAAGCTATGAAAGATATGACATTAATTGAAAGTATTCGAAAGCCACCAGTTGATAACTCAGCTGTTGTAAGGCCAGTGACAGGACAGCAACCTGGTGTTTTTGATGAGTAGCGATGAAATCGGTCATGCAGTTTAGAATTTGTCTGGCGGATTTGAGTTTGTTACCGCTCGGCTATTTATAAAAAAACTCAAAAATAAGCAAGATAGCAATTCAGCCAGCGGAGCATAACAGTCGTATTGTCTTTTTTTTCTTGAAATCGCAAAAACCTTGCTTAAAAAAGAAAAGTCTTAATTTTGTTATATGTTTTGCATTTTAACTTATTGCCTATGTAATCAAAAGCAAACCCTCATCGAAGATTTTTTTTATTCAAAAACCAGCTTCATGGAAGGCTTATATAGAGTAGAGACTATTTCGTCAGACCTTATTTTTACACTTAATGAAGATAAGAAATGCCTCAAAAATAATATTTGTTCGAGTATTGCTGAGTTTGAAAAAAACACAATGTCAAATTTGTAATTGGCGAACAGCCTGCCTCATTTACAGCCCCCCTCCGCCATCTTGCGGCACCTAAAGACAATCAACCCCGTCGAATCTTTTCAAGCCGAAGATCGACGAGAGAGGGGCTGATCGAAAGCCTGGAAGGGAGGAACATTCAGTTGAGTGGAAATATTTTTCCACATGTGAGATTTCTTAAACCAAAACGTAGGCAGTTATTTGTTGATTGCATTTGTCATCTGAGGTCCCCAATGCGCCATTGCACATCACGATTTCTCTTGAATTTTAACTTTTCACAATTATAAAGATGCTTATTTGAAAAAAGATATAAAGCATTAAAATTACCTCAATACTTTTCTGGTGTCGTCGGCCAGCACATCAAGTAGGACTATGAACACGGCTACAACAAAGCATTGAGAAACAAAACAGGTATAAGAAAAACGTCCATTCCTGTTCAAAGAAACATAAAACTGTCATACTTACATAACAAATAACAAATATGGTAACCTAAGAATGTAACTAAGCTAACTAATCTTTTTTAAAAAAGATAATAGTTAAAGTAGTTGGTAATTTTTCTATCAACAAAAGAATACTCAAATAATATTTATGTTTACTTAGTTGACTTTTTTCTATCAAACTTATTATAACCAAAATGATATTAAATTTATTACTCTTTTTTGTAGGAAAAAAAATATAAATATATAAAAAGTAATTTTCAATAAATTGAAAAAATAAAAAAAGTTATTAATTATGTTTAAAAATAATGAATTGATTATAATTATTAATCAAAAAGCAACTTATTATAATATTATAAGAGGAGTATACACAATTTTGCCTGGGATTTTTGATAGAAACTGTGGCAAAATACCTGTAATTATTTTCTGTATTGAATTCTACAAGAATAGAATTTCCACATGCAAACCTCTGTAGCTCTTCTGTTTCTCTTTTTCAAAATTTACTCAAACCTCAAAATTTCAAAATCATTTTTGTTTATTTCTTTTATATCAATTTTTTTTATTCCAAAAAAAGTAATATTTAATCTTAAAAATGGATTCAGAATTAATAACTAAAACCCTTCAAACAAAAGAAGACCATGAAACAAAAAGCAAAAGAGGGCACCAAACTGGTTTCCAATGGAAGAGAAGCAGCTTGCAAAATCATGGCCCCACATTATTGAGGATCCTAAATTAGACACCAAGCAAACTGGTAAAAGCTCTTATGCACAAGTAGCTGAACATTTCAATAGTTTCAGAAATCTCCATAACCACAAAACTAATCAGATCCATATTTGGTGAGCTTTTTTCTCCAAAGAAAAACAATGTTTTTTTTTATATTTTCTATTTTTGGGTACATAGATGGCTAGCCATAAAAACAGCAACTCTAAAATTCTTGGCAATATATAATTAATTGGCCACTACTCCACACTCTGGTTTGTCTCCAACTTATTGAATGAAGATGACCAAGGAATTCTATAAGGCCTACAACAAAGGCCATCATTTCAAATTACAGCTTGTATAGAATATGGTTTCATTTGAATCCAAGTGGATTAAAGAGGGAACAAATAACAAGTGGGATTCAGGGGGAAATCAATTTACTATCAGTAATAACACACAATCAGAGAATGAGACAAATAAGCAAGTACTTTTGTACTTCAAAGGTGATAGAACTTCCACCTTTGACATGCACCCAATTGGATGAGGAAGATAAAAATTAGTAAAACATGATTTAGACTTAAAAGAGATGAAAGAGAACTGTGAATAGCAGGGAAGAAACTTGAGGTTATTCCAAAACATTCCAAAAAAAACTTAAGATTTAATCGTGATTAATTGTGAAAAATTAACCCAAAGTGAAATGGAAATACTCAGGGAAGAAATCTGAGAAATTCCTGAAAATGACAGAAATCATCAAGAAAAATAAATAAGGACTAAATTTATTTACATACTTGGATTGAATATATTTAAAAAGATCCTGGTTTTTTTGTACTGTTAATTTACTGATGAATTTTATGTATAATCCAACTATGAGTTTTTAAATAGGAATTCACTTGATTATTTTTTGTATCATCTTTGAGAACATGGTTTTTTTTTGGAATAATTTCTGAGCTGTGTCAATTTTTTTTGGATCATTATGATTTTCTGATTCAGTAGCTGATTGGTTGAAATTAAAATTTGCTAGTAATAAATCATGGGCTATTTATGCTCAATGATGAAGTTATTTAAGATAGTACAGAAGCACATAGTCTCTTCAAAATAATTGTACTTCAAATAGAAATAGGTAATTTAAACCATATTTAATTTCTCTTTTAAGAGCCCAAAGTCATTCTAAATATCCTCTCAAGTAAATTTTTGCATATCTGAAACAAAAATACAGCCTAATCCTGTGCATGAATTATTTTTTTAATTAAAAAAGGCCAGTTTGGATATATTCTATATACCAAGTAATAACCATGTGTGTACTAATGGTTATTAATGCTAGCTCACCTTATCATGTAATAATTTTTTTGAAAATAAACAATTTTAATGAAAAGTAAAACAAAAATAAAAAATAAATTAAAGTTAAAAACTTTGAGAAATTATTAAAAAAGATTTCTATGGCTTTAGACATTGATATCACTAAAAGCACCAGGTCTGAGAGCCTGTAAGATATGTATGACATACCCATAAGGCCACAAATAACTTTATAAAAAGTTGATTTAGTCTTAAAAGGACTCATCAGTTGAATTTAAAGCAAAATATAAACATAACTTTATTTTGGATAAACAAAGTTATAATTATTCTGGTATTTTTGGATGCTACATCAAAAATAACCTAGGGTACCCATAGGGTGTTATACCCAAAAATGGATATTTATTATGTTATTAGAAGATTTAAGAATCTCAAAGTACAATTGCAAAGTTTTTAATTTTTTTTTAAAATTGTTAAATTTAAGCTTAAATAAGCTTTAATTTAAATTTTAATAAGGTTTATGCAAACTTACCAAAATTTTAGTTAAAATTGAGGTGTTGTGTATATTCACTGAATTGGCAAAGGATTTGTCATACAGGATTTAAATCATATGCAAGCTCAATTTAAAGTGATTTAAAGCCATAGTATGGCTTTGAATAAGAGGGAAACAACCATGCAGAAAGGTGGGACAAAGGAAAAAGACCAAAAAGAGCCAGGGTACCCAGCTTTTGGAATCTTCAAGGACTTTCTTACGTTTTTACACCTGTATTGAAGGATTTTAAACCTTATTTAAACTTTAAGATTAGACTTTGATCAAACATTAAAGTTCAAACTGGTTTTATCCTGATTTGGAAAGGAATTTCAAGCTGCAAATGGGTAAATCCCAATATGAAAGCTTGTCATTAAGGTTTAAAGAACTTTCAAAACTTGAATAAGCTTAAAAATCTAAAAAAAATTAAAGTTATAGCAGTCAAAATTTGCTATTTTATGTGGAAAAATAGCAATAACTTCAGAAAATCATTCAAAATCCAATTCTTAATAAATTTGCTTGAAATGCTCACAAAGCTTACAATTTAATGTCATTTGTGTATAAGTTAAGCTTTAAGTATTATTTTTGAACAGGTTTAACCATTAATTAGCCTTGAAATTAAGATTTTTGATTATTCTTAAAGAAAACTAAGATTTCTTCAAAAATTAATTAAAAATTTAGTTTAAGAGATTGATGCTTGGAAATTCATTTTTAAGTTGCTCATATGGTGAAATTTAATATAAATAAACCTATTTTATATTTAAGCTTAAAATAATTAACCCAAAATATGATTAAAGTTATATGGAGTTAAGGGTAACATTGGTAGCTTTAAATTGGAATAAACAGTAAGCTACCTTAGGTTAAGAACCTTGTTTTTAAGCATAGCTTTTCAGTTTTGACCTGAGAAAACCCCCTTTATCAATTATTAATAATGATAGCTGCTTTGGAGGCATAAAAAGAGCCTTTAAATCACTATTTTTGCCAAAAATCAATAAACAATCATTCCAATGATATTAGACATTTAAACCAATAAAATTTTATTAAAAATAAAATTTTATATTATTAAAGTAATTATTAGGTTATTTTACTCTTTATAAATTATAAATAAATAATTGAAATCATAGAATCCAGATTATCTTGTTGTAATCACCAATAATATATTTGATTATATAAAATTATTCTCTTACAATATCTTGTAAATCCACAAACTTCCTCTGAAACTCTTAAATCTTATTTTATCACAAAGAAGTTGTTTTTATCTCTTAAAATATTGATTTTGGTGTGTTTTTAACTTATAGACATTATTTAATATTTTAACTGTTAATGTTTTGCTCATTTTATTAAATAAATATTATAAGTAAGTTTTCTTTAAAATTCTATATATTTTTTTATCTAGTATTAGTTTTTTTATATAGTATTTTTCTATAAAATTCATCTCTACACAGTGTGTGTGATATTTCTTTCATAAATAATATTTATGTTTAAATTATTTATAAGTGAATAAATATTATTATTTTCCACATATAATTGTCTCATTAAGAGCTTTTATATTTATTATTATTATAACTGTCAGTGAGTATAATAATAATAGAATAAGTATGATTATTATAATTATTAAATTATTTAATAATAATTAATTTTCTTTTATATGATCATTTTTAATAATTATATTAATTTGTGGTTATAATATTCAATTATATTGTATTTTCTACTAAGGAAAGTCATAGCAATATTGATATTTGTTAGTATTATCAAGGGTTTCATAGAAAAACCTTATAGTTGAAGTCCTGGAATTTAACAGAATAATAGAAAATTTCTCAAGGAAAGAGTAATTTAATTTATATTTCTTCCAAACAGAACTAAAGCTTGATAATTCATATGATATTTCCAAAAAAAATAATTGTTTACTACAAGATTGGAATTAAAATTTATACTATGTCTTTAATCAACTTTTATGAACCAAATTGAAATTGAATTTTTATGTTGATTTGTTAGTATTCTTGAAAAAGAAGTTTTTTTTTGGAAGAAACTAGAATTTACAGTAATAATAATCTATGATGAATTCTTTATTGGAAAGAATTTTTTTACTTAATTCTTTGTCAACCATTCTCCAGTTAAATAAAAAAATTGTGGGTTAGAATAAGAATTAAAATTCTGTATCAAAATATTAAGTGATACAAAAAATTATTTTGGGATTTAACTTTGATTTAAAAAGAAGAAATTGATTCATGTTTTACATAAAGTATTTCTTAGAAATTCTTACTAAAACAATTTGGGATTCTCTAATTATTTTTTTAGGTTGTTAATTCATTAATTTAAGCTTATAAAGAAAAAGATCATTTCATATTATATCAAATTAAGATTTTGATAATATTTGTTGGTGAGACTAAAATTAAGAGTATAAAATAGTTGAGTTATTATATTTTCTCACTATATCTATGAGTTTTATCAATGAATTTTTTTATTGAGAAAAATTCTAACTAATTTTAATTTTTTAATCTAATTAAAATCAAGATTGAAATAAATTTATTATTTATAAATAATTAATCTTTTTAATTCCAAATAAGAGTTGGACCTGTGTATTTTTCTTACCTTAGAGCTTGCTTTATACTGTCCTGTCCTTGATACAATGTTTTTTATTTAAAGCCTAATTCTTACCCTCAAAGACCTTCAAGTATTGGGTGGGATTCACAGGAAATTTCCCCTAAATTGTTTTCCATTTTTTTCAGATTTCTCCCTCTTTTTCCTTTTTTGACTTTCTTAAATGAATTATCACCTTCTCCTTTTTCTAATAAAATTCCAGATTGATTTTTATTTTTCTGATAAATTTCAACATTATAACTTTATTCAATTGATAATATGTGTTCTGTCTGACTTCTTTGAAATTATTTACTTAACATTAGTCTTTTCATCTTATTTCAAAAACCTCTTTATTGAAAATTTCAAATACCATTAGCTCCTCCATTAAAATCTTCTCTGGACACACCTTGCGGTGATGTTTACAATGATATTCTAGCTTCTGGAACCAATGTTAGACAACCCAGAAAAATATCTTGAGTATGTTCAATTTAAAGTCAATAATGGATCAAGCAATTTATGTAGCAAGAAACTAAAATGTAATCAGACGGGAAGAAAAAAAGGAATAGTGATATTACATAACTTTTCTGCATGGCTCAATTACACTTAAGTAAGATAATAATAATCTGAATAGAATGACATATAAAAAGAAAATGGAAAGGAAGAAGAAAGGATAAAATACTTGTTTTAAGAAATTATTACTAATATTAGCTGTCCTAAGTTATTTTACCATTAAACTCTACATAAACTTTAACCCTCAGTTATATATTGGCTCAAAGCCATATGAACAAAGCTTCCTAAGATCTTATGTATTTAGAAAATGAAAAATATCAAATTCTTACACACAAAACTCAATTTAAACATATCCTTATTGTAGTTATTATCAATATTAAGATTAATTTGTAATAATGAAAAGTTATAATATGACTTAACACTTACCCTTAAGCTGAAAGCATAACTTGGCTTTAATTTATAGTACCATAAGAAACTGTATGAAGAAAATAATTATGCATTCATAATATCATCTACATAAGAATTGCTATATGCTGGGGAGCTAAAAGGAAATATAGCTCCTTCATGCTATGGAATACCTATTCAAAGCGCTGCGGCATTTTTCAGTGTAGGTATTGGGGGAGGCAAGTTGTTACTTTCACTGAAAGAGTTTTCTTTCCTAATTGAGTAAGGGTGGTTGAGTGATGGTTTCGATTTTCCAAACACAAGTTTCACATGAATTGATGAATGTTGCAGGAACTAGAGGGTTGCCAAATCTGGAAACACAAGGTCCTTTTTTAGCAATGGAGCTGAATGAAATTTGCCTTTAGCAATGCTGGTGGGACTGGATTTTGGATGTGGGAGGGGCTAAACTGTGAAATATCACTATTTAGAAACACTGGTGGGGATTCTCCAAGGATCAGTTCTTGTAAATATGCATATTAAATATGAACCACTTAAGTTAAGCCATAATTTTAATAAAACCATAGTACCCAATAATAAATAATCAAATTCAACTCAAAGAAATCAGCTCAGAATCTGATTGGTCAGATTTAAATTTAATCCAAAGTAAATAATCAGAGCTACTAATTGATGTGAGGGCTCAATCCTATTTGTCAGAAAAAACAACATGAGGAATAACTTTCCAGCTAAAATGACCAAAAAATGGAAAGGTTATAAGTCCCTTGTTTTTGGAAGGCTCTATGGAGGCCCCACAAGTTATAAATAAAGTTCCTCTCTCTAACCTCTCACCCCATGCTTCTGACTCAGGATTCATTTTTAAGAATCAATCCATCTCTTCTCTAGTAGAATGAACTAGTATTATATTGAAAAGATAAGTATTCATTCACATTCTCTAATTAAACTTATATGTTATAAATCATTAATGAATGATTTTGATATTGACTAAATAGTATTGCCATTATATTATTTCTGAATGAGTATTTTAAGATATCATAAATAGTTATCTTATTAAAATACCTTATAATTTTTTATTATGAAAAGGTAACACCCTTATATTACTATATCAACCTTATCCATCAATACAAACCCTTATGGCCATATGGTATCATATCTATATTCATACTTATATGAGTTTATCACCCTACTATTTAAATATTAAACTTCTAATGTTATAGTATTATAGCTATCAGAGAGCATCATATTAGATATATATTACCCTTGTAATAGGATTAAATACCTTATAATAGGAAAATTAACTTTATATATCCATTAGAAATCCCATATATTCTATAAATTACTCAAGAAAAATTATATTTATTAGTGAAGATATTTATTTTGATCTTAAAAAACCCACAGTTAAAGCTATATTATCCATAAATATTTGCATTATATTCTTTATATTATTACATCTTACCCTTATAAATTTTTTATCTTCTTTGAGGGATAGACTGATAGAGACTTCTGAATAGTCTTCTCTGATAAAACTTTCAATAATCTTAAATATTTGTTTGGTGATCTCATCAAGATTATATTATAAGTATGTCTAGAGGGGAAGCTAATACACCTCAGAACCATTGATTACAGGAGCATTCAGAAATTAAAAAATGTTTACCTGTGATTTCCCCTCAAGGTACTTCCTAATTACTCATCCCAAAACAAAAGGAGTTCCCACAGAATTATTCAAAATTTGAAATTATTTCACCTCCTCAAAAAGGAAAATAATAATTTACCAACAGAAAATTTTCAAAGGACTATTAATAAATTTTTCAAAAAGGAAAAGCATAAGAAATCATGTCTTCTTGTAACCCATCTGAATCAAAATTGCACTTCTCTATTAGCATCATTTCTAAATTCAATCATCAGCCTCTTTCTCCTAATTCACTCACAACTTTAGCAGTATATAATGTGTGTGACAATGATCTCCCCCTATCTGTGTGTGAATAAAATTTTTTTTTGAGCCTCCTGGAGCTCTTTCACCTATCAATATATATTATGGTTTATTTTAATTCCTTGGGGTCCCAACTTTCAAATGCTTATTGTTATAATCAAGAATCAGCCCCCAGGACACCTAGGAAATTTGAGCAAGAAAATATTTTCACAATCGAACATTAAACCAGCTCCAATGAATAAGATTTTATTTAAGTGAAAGGAATCTGACCTCTCTGCTTCTTGGATTAACAAAAATAAAAAATCATTTTAGCATAATTTTGTGAATTTCTTCAATATGAGCTAACAAGTGATCATTAAGGTCAACTGTTTGCAAGTTTTTTCATGAAAATAATTTAATGATATGTACTTGATAGAATTTAATCTTCATTGAAAACTGATAATGATTCAGTAAATAATTGAATTTTCTAAGTAATTGAACAAACATTAGAGGATTTTAAAGCCAAAACAAAGCATGATAAAAGCCTTTGGGGATGAAATGGCTCTGGTTTTAATTGAGGAATAAGTCAAAGTTCTAAATAAAACTTCGACATAAAATATTTACAACTTTCCTGATGGTGAAAACCTTAATTAAAACTAAATTATATCCATAATAACCCAATTGGCCTCATACCTGTGACATAGCCCCCAATGAAGGGAGAATTTCAGTGCACTGGTTATAATCATATATGATGACAGGAGGAAAAAATATTAATAAAACTTTTATACCATGTATGTGAAAGATTGAACTCAACCTACATAATTCTTGAACAAGAAATCTCACTAGGAGGCCAACATAAAATTACATTCCCTGAAAAATAAGCACTAATATCACCACCCTACCAAAAAATGGCAAAAGGTACAAGTAATAATTATTTTTTTCACCCTCTGGATTTTGCTGGATATAATGATTATTTGTGGCTCAAAAATCCATAAGTTAATCAGGGACTTACCCTGGATATTTTACTTATCAAAAGAATAAAAAGGTTATATCTATAAAATTCTTTAGTGTGAATATTCATCTTATTTTTATTATTCTTTCCTTTGGCTTGTGTTAAATATGATGGGTTTCTAATTGTACAAGTAACAATTAACATGATATCCAAAATTTCCAAATATATCAAACCTTTACTTTAAGAATCCTGTAATCTGTGTAGCCATTCTGGATCTATGTATAAAGCTGAGGTTTTTCATGGGAAATGAATCAGATTTAGCCACATTTGGAATCTCTTCAATGAAACTTGAAGTAAGTTTTTAAGAATAGGAAAAATAAAATCTCAACTCAAAAATATCAGTGCAGGACCTTGATGAAATAAAGGAGGCCACATATTTTTTTGATGAACTATTCCCATAATGCTCACAAGACATCTGTAAGTTAAAAATTGAGATCAGGATTTTCTTGACTGAACCTCCTGAGCCAAAAGTACCCAAATTTTTTCTTTTGAACATTGAAATGTAATATTTTCCTAATATTTCCCTGATTTAATGCAAATATTTGGAGATAAATGTAGCTGGTGCCTCATATTAGTGGGGTTCTCAAGTGGGAGGAAAATTCTAACATACCTGTTATCATCACTTTCACCTGCACATGCTGAGCCTTTGGCATGTCTCAAAGACTGGGATTGTATATTTGGCCAAATATATAATGAGTATTAAGCTTGGTTTCTAGGTTTCATTTTTTTATCTCGGATCATTCTTCTTAATCCATATTTACAATACTATATTGGTATCCCATAGGGGATCAACATTTTGGAGCATGCCTGTTCCTTTTGAGGAGAAGCCACAGTTTCCTTTTCCAAATGAGTACCCATACCCTGATTCTTACATCCCAAGCCATAAAATTTACCACTTGGATCAGGAATGAGGCCCACCCTTAGTTCGAAGTAATGAATTTCTTCTTCTAGAATTTCTTCAGACTATAGATATTCCACAGTTACTTCAAATTCTATTTATATTAAAAATGATTTTTTTTCTCTTAGAAATAATTATTTATATAATTTGTTTCTGAATTTCTTACAAAATGGAAAATGGAAATAGCAAATAGCTCATCAATATTTTTTGTCTTTCCAAATAAAGAATGGTCAAGGGGATTTCTCCCTCCAATATTCAGATTTGGACTTTTGGATGATACAAGAATAAAGTAGCTTTCCATGGTAAGTTTATTTTTGAGAGTAAAATATTATATCAAGAAAATTATATTCTTATAGAGGTTCCTGTCCTGTTAATATTCTTAAAAAAATAGAAATGTTTATTTTTTTTGAATAGTAGAAATTTCCAATTTCTGTATTTATTCTTTAATAAATTAGTTCATGGTACATCTTTCGATATCCAAACTGATGTAACTTTTTTTCCAAGAGCTTCTTTCGTCAATATTTTGGAATGAAAAGTAGTTATAGATTAACAATAAACTATATTTAGGCTTCAATAATATTAAAAGCCTTTACTATTTTAATTTTGTTCCCTTTTTGACAATATTCAAGGGTATTATAAATTAAATCAAATCAATAGCTAATAAGATAGGACTACTACATTGAGCTCCAATAATAAATAAGGAAAAGATTAAAAAAATGAAACCTAAATCTTATAATGATATATTTTGTATATTATAAATCTCATCTGAGGTATAATTAGAACATCTTTACTGAATGTGGTTTAGTCATTCATTAAAATGAATTGGATGAAACCAATTTACATTGAATTCCCTTTTAGTCAACTGTTAAATTCCTTCATAATATAAGGGATTTTAAAAGTCAGTTTCATGTATAAACATCTTCAGATATTTTATATTTCAAAATTAATGGGAAATAACACCAACTTCCTTTAATAAAATCTCTAGCAAGTGGAAAATCACATTGAAGTTCCTCCCAAACCTACTTTAAGAGCTAATTATATTTTTTTATGTTTCAATTTATTAGATATACTTGTTTTGATTGTTTCATATGTATTATTGTATTATTGAACAAAATCCTGATTCTTAATCCTAGAGAAAAAATTGGTTAACCTTACATGAAGGCCAGAGTATGCTTCATTCAGACTATGTGATTTCATAAACTGCTATGTCCTCTATTTTTGACTTTGACAGGTATTCATGCTCAGCATAAACCTTAATATTTTCCCTCCATGAGATTCCAATTTTTCAAATATAAACCAATATAGATTTATTATTACATCTTCATTTGTATTCAAATTAAAATTCAAATAATTAACCTCCTGATATATATTGTAAAATGTGTTATGTTTATTTCGATAAACATTCCATATTTTTGAAAAATGGATTTGAATTTAAACTGTGATTTATTCTTCATGAAACAAATTCTCTTTTTTCTTGGTGAGAATATTATATTTTTGTTCCAATTTAATTATTATTTTTAAATTTAATAAAGATATGAAAGATTTTAATATTTCATGAGATTTTGAAAATAAATTTTGATAAAATGTTTTAGAATATTATGAGAAAAACCATTCTTATGTAATTTCTACTTTGAAAAAAATATTAACTACAAAATTAAGGAATATAATTGTTGAAATTTTGACTTTTACAAGTTGGTATTTAATATTATTGAAAAGGTATAGGAAAATACTAGCTATTGAATTAGGAAATTGGTATAAGAAAAAGAAATAATGTAATGCATCATTACATATATCTCAGCTTTAGCTTATGCGGAAGAAAGAAATTTACATGGAATGATTAATTTAAAGCTCTATATTTATTATTACTAAAAGAAAGTTTAGCTTTTTGAGAATAGAATTCAAAATTTTATACCCCTGGGAGAGCTTCTATTTTACTTGAGGGAGTCAATTTATAATAATGATTATTTTCTTCCTTATGGTTCTTCCATTGTTTAATCTAAACTTTGAGAGATTGTAGGGAGGGTTTTCTCCTAACTAGGAATATTTTCTTAATATTAAATTTTTACATTACTTTTAGGGCTTGGAAAATCCACATGAGCCCACTTACATGAATTAAAAATATTTTGGTAAGATAAAATAAAAATATATGAGTTCATTTCAAGGAGACAATTTTCCCAATTCTCATTCGAATCAGTGAGAATTGGGGATACTATACTATATTTACCCCTCAAAAACTTCCAAAAATCCAAGCCCAAAAAATATTTTTTTTCAAATTACTTATCATGTCTTCTCTTTTTTATTTAGATTATTACACCTTGCTCATTTCCCCATATTTTGGAGTTTTTTTCCTTCTTTACCCTCAATATCTCTCAAATTTAAGAACAACATACCATTTTTGATAATAATCTCATAAAATTTCACAAATGTCAAGTGATCCAAAATAGTGAAATATTCGAGAATAATCTTAATAAACATTTCAATATTGAAAATTATTCATAATATTATTTTTCATGATAACAGTTAAACAAGTAAAGAGAAATTTATTACAGAACTTATGGCTTCAAGAGGTTAATGAAACCCAAAAAATTCAATATTAAATATCTTGTGGTAGCTATATTGATTTGAAAAAAGCTAACTGATATTTAAACTAATTAAAAATACATTTATTTTATTAGTATAAAAATCAAATTGAATAAAATAATTCTTAAATTATTTTTCGAGATTAAAAAAACTAAGAAAAGATTAATTTATCAATATAAGCTACATATAGTTACTATTTATAATAAATGATATAGCTATAAATGGTTCAATTTACACCCAAATCTGTTCATTGATTCCAGAAATACTCATTAAAATTCTTTTTGATCATTAATCCAAGTTTTTTTTCAAAATTTATTACTTTTGTGAGATTCTAGTGTATTTACTTACTTAAAATCTCAATTTTTACTGAAGGAATCTTAATATCTAATGCAAGTCATTATTTTATCAGTAACTCTATAAAATACTCAAAAAAAGTTTCATTATAAAAAGAGCTACACCTGACAGAAGATGTTGCATCTGGAAAGCTTCTTGGACCCAGAAAAGTATAGGATTGAACTCATATTTGTAGCTAGGTTGGACACAGAATTTCAATATTTTTGGCTTTTCCAATATCTTCAACGCCACTGGAAGATTCAAAATTCTTTGGCTTATATTATTTCCTATTTGAATTAATAAAGTACAAGCTATTTAATTTGTATTATAGGTAATCCTTGAAATTTAAAAATGATTCCTAGTTAAATAATCATTATATCAAAGCTCCATGCTTTATGAATTTTTGTTCTTACAGCTATATTTGTATTTTAACAGTTATTTTCCTTCTTTTAAGTCCCTTATAGAAAAGGGAATATTTCCAAATTAATAAAATTTATCGTTGAATTCATCATTCTCTACTTTAAAGATATATTTAATTTTTAGATTATCTCACTTAAAATAAGGCTCCCATGTTATTCCGGGAAAATCCCTTTTCTTTAGTAATATTTGATTTGGCTTTGTCCTCTTTAAATAACTTTTTCTTTCTAAAATCTGAAAAACACCTATATTTTTCCAAAACACTCATTCAAATAATACATTTTCAAAGAATTCTACCCCTTTATTTTTTAGAAATTCAATTTGTTTCAGCTTGATGAGTTTTTTTATGAAATTTGGAAGGACTAAATGGAAGTCTACTACCATAGAAAAGTCATATTTTTCAATCAATAAGTCTTATTATGTTCTTATTTATTTTATCTTTTATCTTTCTATACTCTATAACTTTCAAGTATTTATTTGTATGTTTTTTATTGAGGATTTTTGTTGAGAATTCAAGTGAAAGTCTCTGTAAATACTTTAAATTTGAAGAATCTTTACAGTGATACTGTAAAAGGGCTTGAAAAGCCCTCTTATGTCAAAAAGTCAACTATGGTTGCCTTTTTTCCCAGTAAAATGCTGTACAGAGCCTTGTAATTCAAATTTTCCAAAAAATAAATGAAAAATTCAAAACAAATTAAATTCAAATGATATTAATAATTAATAATAAAAAAAAATCAGAAGCTAATAAAATCAATACGAGATGATTATTTGAATTTAGGACACTTCCATTTATTTCTCTTAACTTTCAGAGAAAAATTACAAATAAATAAAAAAAAGATAAAAAAACATGATAATAAGGATAAAATAAATATAATCAACAAGGAAATTTACATATTATTCTTCTTAACTTTATAATCAATATGTATTTCTTTTTCCTGTTCCTTTCTTTAAATTTTTGAGAGGAAGATATTCTCAAAGGAGAATCTTAATATTCTAAATTGAAAAAATTTGGAAAAATTTTACTGAAAGATATAAGTCATGAAAGTAAGCTTTTGGGGATAATTAATGGTAAAAAATTTGATACTCTAATTATTCCTCAAAATGGGAATTTTGATATAATACTATATTCAAAGAAGCCAGGAAAATAGGATAAGAAAATGAAGCTTTATTCTGATTACTCTTTGGATAGAGCTCAAAATAAGGAAAATTTTTTAATTTGAATTTATTCTGGTGAAATAAAGGTAAGATACAGATTGAAAGCTGATTTTCTAATATTTAAGGGTTTCCATTAGTATTATTATTATCACAGAAGATTTACCCAAATTTTAGCTATTAATTCATTCCCCAAGAAAATATAATTCTTCATTTTAATTAAGCAAAAATCAATTCTATCAAAAGTAAGATTAATGGTGGGGTACAAAAATACTTAAAAGTAATGTATTGATCAATTTATTGTGTTAATAAGAATTTGGATAAATATTCAGGGTTATTTTAAATAAGAACAGCCAAAATCTTGGATATTCTCTTATCTTATGAAGGGAAGAAAATTCTAAATGGCTATAAAGTGACATATTCATCATTTCAAGCTCACTTAGAAAACATTTCTAGAGAATATTCATGGATTATCTTCAAAGAACCTAGTCCCAATAAATACTTCCATCTGTTTCCTTAAACAACAATTCCAAATATGTGCTTATTTCATTATGTAAAGGTCTCATGGATATGAAAAAATATCATTATAAATGACAATTGATATATATAATTTCAGTTCCATTTTATTCAATTTCATCTTTTATATCTATCTGGTTGCAGCTTTCATCTTCAAGAAGCTAGTGAATGGTTTCATAAATCAGCATTAAAAGAGATAAATTTATAAAATTAGGTATTATTTCCTATTTTCTGTTTGAAGAATAATCAAAAAGAAAACTGGGTAAAAAATATTAATCATCAAATTATATTCATTCTGGTAGCCTTTTCTTATATATATTTAATATTTATACCTTTTTAACGTTTGTATTCATATCCAAAATGGGGATTTTGATATGTTTAACCATGTTCTTGAGTAAAATTCATGGAAAAGAAAGTCTCAAATCATTATTCTCGTCAATCCAACCTATTTATGTTTCTCATGATGAAGTATTTCAGAATTAGTAAAATTAGGTTTCTGCAATTGAAGTTAACCACGCATCAAAAACTGTAAAGATTTTGTATTTAAAGATATAAAGAGCTTTAAAATAAATCTATAAATTAAAAAACAGATTTCAAAATGATTAAGCTCAAAATAATGAAGAAAGGAGGCTATAGAATTTTGAAATACAATACAAATAAAAATTAAATAAAAATATTACTTAAGGAATAATATTCAGCTAAGAGAATTATTCATTTAAAATAAGTTTAATCTAATTTTTTACAAATGAAAAGAATATAATTTAAGTGGTTTTATAGATTATATAGAAAATTTACTGAAGGGTACCTGAGAAATTTTCGACAAAATATTCTTTGTCAAAATTTCTGAAATGGCAAATAAAGGTATAGAGTTAAGGCTTGTTGTTTTTGTTTCTGGGCTGAATAATTGAAGTGATATATGAATTTTTCCCTTATTATTGAATACTTGAGCTTTTTAAATGTAAGAGGAACCAGATATTTTGAATTTTCATAGTGAATGTACATGTTTTTATACAGAATTTTTTCATTTTTATGATATAAGAATAATCCCCAAAATATGGCTCGTTATTTGAAGAAAAAACACCTAATTATTAAAGAAAGGCTACATATTTATTTTTCCGCTCTTATTACTCAGCAATGTAAGTGACTGAAGCTTCAATTTAAATTTTGAAATACTAAAATACTGGTGATATTTATTTGATAAGAAATTCACTTTAGTATTTTTTCATCTTCAGATAGTATTTTTTAATTTAAATTAAAGTATTTGATTCTTAATTTTGGACTTCTGTTTATAAAATTAGGGAAAAAAAGGGGCATATATGGTATATAGGCTGATAAAACCTTTTTTGGGCTTAAAAAACTTAAGCTCAATCAAAATGTCTATTTTTCACAAAGTCTTTATGAATATGTAAAACACTTAATTAATTAATTCCTTTATCTGATGAAATATCCTTTCATAAAAAGACATTATATCATCAGGTTATTAGTTCAGTTCTTTAACATATGTGGAATGGAGAAAAAGTATATGTTAAAATATTGCTATGTGTTTTGAGAGCTATAAAAAAGAAATAAAAAGATTGAGATTTTTTATTATTCTTTCAATTCAAATCAAAAGAAGGATCAATTCCTTCTAATATAAAATGTTATTTATAATGTACGTTTGAGTTATTTAGCTTTAATAATTGTTACGAAACACTCATGTTGAAAAATTGAACTGAAAATCAATTAATTTCATATATGGCTCGAGTTTCTTCCAAAACTTCTGTTTTCAAATTTAATTTAGAACCTATATTCTAATATTTAATCAGATTATCTACTATTTCAATTCCCAAATGCAGCCCATGCTGTCAGGAATAGCCACGTTTCTCATAACGACTTCTTAAATTAATTCCTCATTTAAAATGGGATTTATTCATAAACCTTTCATAATTTCTCAACGATTTTTTAATCTTAAAATAAATTCAAAATATAAATTATCAATTTCTCTATATTGAATATTTGACTATATAGATTGTCTGAGTTCTTATAAGATCTCTTTTAAAAGACATATATTTAAACTCAAAAAGTCTTTTTTGTTGTAAATTTATCTAAATATATATAATATCAATAGGTAATAAATAAAGCTAATTTCACCATCTAATAAAAAATTAGGGATATAAATCTTAAAAATAAACCCAAGAGACTGTTTCTACTCTTTACTAATTCAATATTTTTCAAGTCTAAATGTTTAATTTTCTAAAAATTCAGTTTTATATTATATAGTTATACAATGGAAATAATATATGGTATGAGCTCACACAGATTGTATTAAAAAGCTTTAGAGTGGGAGACATTCACCCATTTTAGATACTAACTTTCCAGTTCATTTCTATTTATCATTACTTTGTGCTCAAAATTCATAATCTGAAATTCTCATTTTATGAGTGAGAGTCAAAAGATAATTCAATCATTTCTTGCCAATTAATTAGAAATTTTGATAGATTTGTCAAGGATATAGTTAATCTAAAATATGTTTCGAATAAAAAAGTTTTGTGGCTTGCCATACCTTCTTTTTGGCAAGTATCAAACTCAAAACTACCCCTAAAGTTATTTTTACACTCACAAATAACACCATACCACACACACATTGACTATTATGTTTACAGCTTATGAACTGGTCACAGGAATAATATGTAGCACAAAACTTTTCATACACAAGAAATTACTAAAAATTAGGAATATTACTCGTTCTCGAAAGACTTTGATAAAGCTCAATTGTTGACTTAAATATCACACCATTTCCTTTTTATGCAATGGAAAGCCCGTTGCATAAGATCAACAGCCAAACCAGTAAGCTAAATAATTACAAAATATTCATCAAAGCCCCTTAACGAAATCAAAATCCAAAAGCAAACCAAACAATAATAACCTCATATCCCTTTCCTGAAAAAAACCCCTTAATAATCCCAAAAGTCAAAAAAATCACCTGACCTTCTGAAACAAAAGCCATAAGAAAAAGTAAGTCACCTGATAAAATCAAGGGGAAATAGAGTGGAAAGAAGAGAGGTCCTATGGAGGGCCTTGGGGTTCCCAAAAATCATTAATAAAAGGCCCCTCCCCAGAATATTTGATTCTTTCCCCTGTGAATACAGATCCTACAAGAACAGGAATAATTAATCCCTTACCTGAAAGGTTTCCCAGTATATTTTATTATTTTTACTTACCCAGAAGATATTCTTGGTGGAATCATAATTTTCAGAAGCTACACAGTAGCTTATCAATTATAAAACAATTATCTCAATTTTTTTATCTATACTCTGAATTATCTTACCCCGATCCAACATCCAGATTTCTTTAGCTCACTCTTTGTATCCAAAATTGCTTACCTCCATCATTTATTAACACCATCAACAGTCATTTGAATAAAAAATCCCTTATTGAAACTATAAACATGGCTATTAACAAGAAAAGACATCAACAAAAGCTCAAAAAATAATTCAACAATTCACAAAACTCAACTTATTAATATTATCCACAAGAACAAAGTAATTTCCAAGACTTTACCACCAATTATCATCAATAATAAAATTATTTCTCTCAAAGTGTTGAATTTATTATATTTCTTACCCAATTATTGGGCCAATTACTAATATTTTTTTGGTTTATGACCTCCAATGAGGAATTTGTTGAGTATCTTTGGGAGGGGCAAGAAATACACCTTTTTACCCTTGTTTAAAGGACTTACTAGAAATTCAAAACTAGTTACCTTTTATTGCCCCCTCCAGGGACTTCCTCATTTAAATTCCACAACGTATAAATATGTATTTAGTTAGTATATGCACATAATAACTAACTATCATGATAAATAAATGTTTTTATACCTTTTCAGATTTATTCTAGAGATAGGAAAATATATCAGGATTATTCAGGAACTAAATAAGATATTATTATTAAAATATAATTTTCTCCCAACAAATTCAGTAGAGGTTTCCATAATATATACCCATTAATTACCTTCTTTTTTTGGAATATTTTACACAGGTAATTCTATCTCAACATATTCTATTTGATAGACTGAATTGACCATTATCTTAGACAGGTTATTTTCTACATTTATGATTTAGTAAACCTTCACTTTATTTTAACTACTTTTTGGGATGTTAATGATTTTGGAACATTATTAAAATTTACTCAAGCTTAGGATATACCAAGGGAGTAATATATCAGCTTACAAAGATCATCATTTTGGAATTCCATTCAAAATTGAAGCTCTTTGAAGTCTCTCAATCAATTATCAAAGTAATATTTTTGATTATTGAATCTCATGTCAATTTTTCTTAAGAAAAAGATAATACATTTAAATTTTCATTGAGAAAAACTCTTGATTGTTCAACTTCAAAGCCACATCCCTACCAGAAAGCTACAGAACTATAAAATGGGACTATTTAGTTCCATATAAGCTTGGGAGAGCTATTATCCTAAGTAAGTCTGATAAACTAGTTTTATTCTAAGTCTATCCAATCAAAAGGCTTGATTCTTTTTACATAACTGATACTAGCAAGTATAAATCAGGAAATATTCATAAGCATAATTTTCACTAGTTTAATTAAAAATATATTTCATAATGAAATAGATTTACTAAAGGCATTATAAATAATTTTTTCATTGAAAATATTCTATTTATACTTTGTATTATATAATTCTATGAATAAAAATACTGGAAAACTAAAATAATAGACTTCTCAAAGATTTGAAGAGTTTACAATGGTTTTTTGATTATTACCTAGCTTAAAATTCTTATACCTGATTGGTGATTAATTATGATTTTATTTCTCAACTAAATGGTATATATAATTACGGCTCAATATTAATTATTAAGAATTGTGATAAATTCGCAAGAGTTTTGAAATTGATGAAAAAAATTTATATTGGGATTTTTCATTTGAAAGAGTTCTTTTTCCTCATTCATTTCCAAGTGGATTGGATAATTTCTCACTATTTCCAATTTAGTGAGTCAAATTTGTGTTTTGAAAACTTTCATTTCAAAAATTTAGCTTCAAGAAAAGAAAAGAAATCTAAAGAATATCTTTTTTAATATTTGAGGTTCTAGAATCCTTTTTGATAAATAAAAGAAAGAAGAATGCAATATCATCAAACCTAACCACTACCCTTCTCCAGGAGAAAGTTTTAACCAACCCCTGGTGAAACCAATCTATTTACAATTCCATTAAATCCCCCCTTTTCTTAAATTAGTAAATTACTGATTTATCACCCACCATCACCATCCTTGAAATTCCACATCACCCAATGAAGCCAAATAAATACACTCCCAAGATTTCATCTGGCCTGCCCCATCCTTAAGGTAGCTTAACTTCACATAATTCTTTATTTATCATAAATTGGTTGACACATAAATTAACCTTTGATTTATATTTTGGAACCAGTGTCTCCACATCTGTGGGAAGGACACCCTCAAGTAAAAAGAATGGATTTCATCCTATAGCCATTGAGGTCAATGAAATATCACAACACTGCTTGAATCTCAGTGCAACAATAATCCATGACTAATGGTGTACATATAAGAAAAAAGTCACAAAATCAAAGAAGTTTGAAAATTCATTTGGGAAGGTACAACAGAAGAGGATGAGAAAAAAAGGGCTGCATACTATGGCTGATAAGCTCAAATATATGTCTCTAGAGGTGTATATATATGTAGAAGGATTAGTTTTGTGAGGTCTAATATACCTTTGTGTACAAAGGTGGTGTAATAGTGATAAATATTTTTCCAGGTCAGAATCAATATTGAATTCCATGACAAGGATATTCTGAATGGTATTTAGTTGATGAAGTAATGCAATTATTCCTGATGTTTTTGGAATTTTTGGATGCTTATATATTTGAATTCTATTCAAAGGATTTGGTCTAAAGAAATTCATGAATTGACCAAATTATTATGCAAAGCTAAATTCCCATGGTGAGGTTTTTTTTTCACCATTTGTAGAAATTCAGCCATGAGTAGCTGGGATTTCAAGAGTTATAATGCAGGTTTTGCAGGAAAAAATATAGGTTTTTAAATGTTCAAAATACAACCAGTCAGGGGGTGTGTTATTTGTGAAATCCCAGAAATTATATTCCACATTTCAGGAAAAAAAATTCAATATTATAAATGCGGGATTTAATAGGTTTGACACCCCCTAATATAAATATATATGATTCTGCTAGAAAGATTAGATTGAAATGAGCATTTATTTATATTCTTTCAATTGAATATATGTCCAAAATTCTCTTTATTGGAACTTTGAAAAACCCCAAGAGAAACTTTGTCTATCCATTAAAGCACCAGACCTTCCCAAACAGGGTTCCTCTTTCCTCTGAAAATCATAAGGGATGATAAATTTCCTTAAAAGTTGAAAGAATATCAGTAGAATTCATCTCTACCATTCTTTTATCCAAAAGTGAGGAAATGGCTATGTTTTCCATTTTCCTAATTAATACTTCTTTGACTTATTTATAGGCATCTGATAGTCCCCGAAAATTATGGGAAAAAAATGAAGCTCATTTTGAGACACATGGCACAAAAACATTGTAGCTTATGTTAATTCAATAAATAATTAACTGTGTTCATAAAAAATCTGATATCAAATAATGCATTTTGAAAAAACCTAGTTAGGAAGAATGTAGTAAATGAATAGCAATCATATCATTTGTTTGAATTGTTTCAAACTACCTTCTTTCCCATTGAGGAAAATAATTTGTTTTTATGTATTGAAAAATGAATCTTTTTAGGGATTCTTCTACTGAATAACTCATGAAAAATTGAGAGCTTCAACACCTCATCACACTCCTTTCCAAATAATTTTATTAGAATTGCATTCAGAAAATTATTTCTTTTACAAAAAGACTCTTGGGATTATGAGATTTTTCTCAAATTTTAGATTGATCTGGAAAAATTGGCAAGTAAATATTCTACAATTAAAAGATATTTCTTTGAAACCTGAATTTTCTTTAATTTTATTTATTATTTTACTTGATAATTGAAATATAAGTAAGAATAATATATTTAATTCTCTATTAAAGAGTAAATTAAAAACATAATTGATAATTTATTTCATACTAAACCGTAAAAAAATTCTATATTAATAAGAAATTTGTAGTTCTTTTTCTATATCTCACTTCTTCATGCATATCTCATTTGATTCTTTCAAGCAAGCTAAAACATAATATTAGCTTAGAGAAATAATAAAGTTTATTTGTAAAAATGAATTATTATGGTTTTTAAGAAGGAATATTTCTAGGGAATTAGGAAAAGAGAAATTTAATAGAAAAAATATCAAATGTTAGGGGATATTTTTATTTTTATTATGAGATGTTTTATTTCTGTGATATATTTGTCACTAAAGGATATCTCATCAAAATTTAATCTTTTTAAATCTCAAATTAGAGATATAAATGAAAGAAGTCTTAATTTTGATCATATTCTGATTGCTTATCTCCTTTCCTAATATCAGCTCTTGACAAAATCTTAACCCTTTTTCATGGAGCTTTAATTCTCTAATTTTATATTTATAAATATTTTAATATATATATTAATTTTAGAAAAGCTTATTGTCAAAAAGATACAAGAATATTACTCAAAATTTTAGAATAGTTATAATAGGATTGTTTTCTATCCAAAATCTTCTAGACCTCAAAACAATCTAAAAGAATCTGATAGGTAAGAGACGTGCAAAGATAAGCTTCTTTAGGCTTGTAATCTATGGTCCTCCCTAGAAATGAAAAATATTTCACAGTAATAAATTTATATTTATTATTAGTAGATTCCTTCCCAATATTAATTTCTTTATTTGTTAAATATAAGAAATATGAAATCCAAAAAAAGAAAATAATTACAAGCCTTGAGCAATGATAAATACAAATTGGCAACCAGAATGAAATTTACAGGAGCTTTGATAATCATCTCACCTATCTTAAAGCTTACTTACTTTAAATTTATCTAAAGAAAGGTAAATCACTGACAATAAGATAATAAAGTGCCAATTCAAATGAAGAAATAAGAGAGAATAATAACAATGATATCGGGAAATAGATAAATTAAAAATGTTTTATATGAAGAGAGCTACCCCTCCAATGGTTCATTTATTTTTTATTAATCTATAAATACATGGAAGCATAAAAACTATTTATTTATGGAGATTTATGGACTCTGAAATATATATCAGGGTTATTGAAGTCGAAAAGAAATTCTTTACCACCTCTTACTAAAATTATTATTATACAATGAATATTTTCCTTGATTCTAAGGAGGCTTACCTCAAAAGAAAAATTCAATCATTTGATATCTTGATAAGGGACTATAGGAAAGCAGTAGGTTAGTAAATATGAATTTCAAATTCCTTTTTCAAACAATAGTTTTTAATAAATATCCTCTCAATTATTGGAATTATTTGAGTATTTTTAGTATAAATAATTGTTAAATAAAGCTCAATAATGATTTTGAAACAACCTTAATAGTAGAACTTGTTCAAAATATTTTAGCCAAAAATTAATAATATGAAGTTGAAATATCTGAATATATAATTAACTTGAAGTATATTTATATTTTATTTCCTCGATACTGAACTATATAATTTATCTCTATAAGCTGAATAAATGGTTTTAATTGGACTTCTTTTTTAGTAGTTTATCTTTTAAAAAATCCATCTTGTAGAAAATTATATATTTATATTCCAATTAGTAACTGTAATTAAAGTGGAATTATGACTTCATTATCTGAGCTCAAAACATTATAGGATTTCCTATTATCAATAATAATTTGAGGAGATCCACAATTGATGGAATGTGAGAGTAGGTTTTTCTTTCAATATGGAAATTATACTTTATTATATATAGAATATGAAGTTGAATCCAAATTATTAATTCTTCCCCCAAGGAAATCCCATTAAATAATGGTACCTCATTTCGAACTTACGAAAGATAAATATAAGTGATACGCTTAGTAGAACTAATAAATATCTCTGTGAAGGGTTAATTTATTCAGCTTCAAATTATAATAATAGAATATTAAGATTGGATCTCAGTCTCTTGATGGAAGATTTAATATACACCTCAATATATCAGGCCTTCTCGGACTTGACATAAAACAAAATAACTTATTTGGGTATTTTGAGCTAAAATTTACATTGAGAATCCTACATTATTTTCATAGAAATTGCACACATTATCTTGCTTTGAATGATATTCTTGAAGCAAAAACCATTTTGGGAATTTTTTAAAATTACTACTTGAGGGTTTGAATCTCAAAGTTTCCTTCTCCTAAAATAAAATATTAATTAGATAAAATATCAACTTACCAAACATAATAAGCTCAATAGACACTATTTTCCTCTTATTCAAATTTGAAATTAAAAAAATTTCCACCCCAGAAATCATCAGCTTCATAAAGTAAAGACTCTATCTCTTATTCCAAAAAATTCAGGGAAGATTCTTTCAGCTGACTATTTAACCATAAGAAATTGGCTTAAATTGAAAAAAAATTTGATCATGATTTGGATCTTCTGCAAAGACCTCTGTGGGATTCCCCCACTATCAAAACAGATTGGATTTAAGCTAATGGCTAATGATGTTAGCAAAAATTAAAAAATATATTGAATATAACACCAAAAATATGCAAGACCAATAGATAAAATTTTAAAGAAAAACTGTAGCAGCCAAGAATTATGAGAATTAGAATGAAGCTGGTATTACCAATGAATATCATGATGAAGATATTCATACAATTATACAAAAGATGGAAATACTTTGATCTTGTTACCACAAATGTATTAGTTCTTTGGTAATAAACCAAATATAAAACCTATCAAAAACTTTAATATTCCTAATATTGACTCAAGTGAAATTATTGAACCCAATTTTTCGTCTCTAAACAACAATATCAGTGAATATAATATTATAAGATGTTGTTAATTAATATCAAAAATGAAATTGAAATAATTCAGAGAATTACTAATGAAAAGGATATTACAGAGATAAGAATTTCAAATAATCATATAACTGGAGAAATTAATGAAATCCAAGTTGAAATGAGGGGCTTGAATTATGATGAGGTAAGAAATTATCATTAAAATAATCCTTCATAAATTCTTATTCATTTTGAAATAGATAAATAAGGGGAATAAATTCAACCTTTCAATTAATTCATATATTTATTGAATGGTAAGAATGGATATAAATGATGGAATAACTAAAGAGGAGAGCAAGATGGATTTATAATGAGAGGGGGTCTCTCAGCACCATTTACCAGTATGTTTAGACATGAATCAAGTAATAAATTAAGAAGTTGTTCAAATAGGAATATGAATTTGAACAGTATTCCCTCATATGCATCAGTATTTGATGAAGAAAAATAATTTTAGTAGCCAAAGTGAAATTTGATTAAATTGTATATCTTGAACCAATGAAAAAATAACCTCAGCATGTAGTAAAAGCAAAAATGAAAAATTAGAATTCAAAAAAAGTATGTGGGAATATGAAAAAGAAGCTGAAAGAAAACACCTTAAACAAGGAGAAAAAATTAAGAAAGTAAGAATTTATTTTGAATGGGAGAAAAGAGATAAATAATTAGAATTAGAAAAAATAAAACTCAAGACACAATATTTCTTCAAGGAATGGAAATTACAAATTCAACTTGAATTAAAGTATAAAAAGAAAATGTATTTAAAAAATTTAATGATACAATTCAATCTCTCTGCCACAAAGCTTAAAGCCATCATGGGTTCAATTAATATTGAATAGCTTGTAATGCCATAAATGTCATTATTAATTCCATAAATGGCATTATGAATGCAATTACTGGCATTTTTAATGCTGTAAATGGAATTGTTAATGCCAAAAATGGCATTGTTGATTTCATAAATGGAATTTTTAATGCCATCTATGGTATTGTTCAGGCCAATGTTAAGGCCATTCATGCCATTGTTGAGGCCATTTATGGAATTTTCAAATGCATAAATGGAATTGTTAAGGCCATTAAATTCAACTTATGGAATTGTTGTAATGCCATTTATGCTAATTTTCTGGCCATAAATGGCATCTGTATGTCATTCTTGATGCCATTCATGGCGTTATTATGTCATTTGTGATGTGATTTATGGCACTTTTAATGTCATAAATGGCACTGTTAATACCACAAATGAGATTTTAACTTCCACTCATCATAAATTACATTTTGAATTCAATTTATGTCATAAATGGCATTTTAAATTTAATTACACACATGAACAAAAAAATGTCAAAAAAGGATTTTTTGGGCCTACAAATGTCCTGGAAAAAAAATCCCAAAATGTTGGGCTTCTGATTTTTTCTTGTCAAGATTTTGCCCTTCATTTCAAAAAACAATTATGGAAATTCATAAATGGGAACATATTTAATGAATTTTTTCTGAAAAAATAGGCCATTTTGCCAAATTGGCCAAAATGGAGAAATTGGGCAAAAAAATTTTTTTTGAAAAGATTTGGGGACCTTCACATCCCATATCAGAAAAAATATGGAAAAAAAAAAGTATAGAAATGCTCAAAACTGAGCCTGAGGAATTTTTTTATAAAAAAATAAGTTATGTGTTTTTCCTAAACGCTTATGTGTATTTACCAACACCCATAAAATTAGTCTATTTGGAAAACATGATCAGTTTAGAGTTCGTTTAAGGTAAGAAGTGTAGAAAGTCTGTTTGATACTTTGGCAGATATCTCCAGTCTTGTATCAGCTATAGTATTAGTAAATTTTTCAGTTTAATAAGTAAAGTCTTTAGATTGACAAATAATTTTACATATACCATTAAATTGAGAGAAATAAATCTGAAAGCTATTTTTAGGAATAATAGACTTTCCATTAGCAATATTAGTGATTGGTTTTTTCTTTATTTGACCATTATATTTATCCACTTTTGTTCACCATCCAATGGAAGGTGTTGAATAATAAGAATACTTATGTGGTTTGTTTGACACTTCTTTCTTAAAGGTAAGGGATGAAAAAATCATATGGAGTGACATCATTCAGTTAAGTACTAAAGAGATAATTTATTTTTTTTGCTAATTATTTGTTGTTCCTCTTGGAATAGTCCTCTGGCTTTATTCTGAATTTTTTTGAAATATGTTTTCTGGGTCTTTCTAATTTTGGTGCATGATGATTACAGCTATCAAGGCCTGTGATAACCTTGCTTGTGGCGCCATAAAATCCAATAAGTTAGTTTTTTGTCAGTTATTTGTTCCATCAAACGGCATACATTCAAAATTAAATCATATTTCTTTTAACAATTACTGGTGATAAATATTGAGCTTTGGTAAACCCACATAAGCCCTTATGTGCTTTTGCCATAAATTGGTAAAAACACATTGGTTTTAAGTAAGAAAATTAAAGAGATTCCTATAATCAATTCTCAATAAAAATGAAACCAAAAAACTGTATTGGGAAAAAACCTCCCAAAGCACCTTACCCATCTTTTAACATTCCCCCCAAATAATCCACATTATCCCCAAAACAGATTTTCTTTTTAAAAAAAGAATTACATACCCAATTTTACCAATCTTTCAAAGCTCCTTGTCTCCTCCAAAAGACCTGCCTCCAAGTATCTACAATTCCATTTTTTACCTTCCCTCTTCTATTAATATCAAATATCAACCACTTTTTTTCAATTTTTGCCACTTTGATTGATGTTTCACACCTTTTATCCCCTCTTTTTCATATTTCAAAATATTCTTTCTTCATTCCAAATCCCCAAATTACCCCCCTTTTAAATTTATACAACTTTTTCCCTAAAAAATGCTTCAGCCCACACTGAAGGTGAATTTCAGACCCTTGAGCTTCCTTGGAAGCATATGCATAATGTTTCCAGGGAACAGGTGTATGATGTGTCCAACTTGAGGTCCAGTATGACACAAAACCAAATTAAAATAGTTTGTGACAGGTTTGGGACCCCAAATTCTCACAAAAACTCCTCCAAAACAGTCAATTCAAGAAATCTTGAGTTTCTATTTAGAATTTATGCAAGAAAATATGCCAAGAGTACCACTTGGACTCTTAAAGTCAAAAATCCTGAACACAGTGATGATTCCACTAAAACTATTATGGCACATCCTGTCTTCAGAAAGCTCAATGAGCAAGAAAAATCCCAAATTGCTCAGAGTTTTGGATAACTGCTCATGCTATGGCGAATTCAGGACAAATTATGCAGCCAGAGGGAGACTGAAAGTCCTGTAATCACTCAAGACATTTACAACCAAGTCAAGAAAACCAAGAAAGACAAACTGCAAGGCATAAGGCCCATTTATTCTCTTATTGACACCCTCAAAGAAGAAAATTTTGTTTTGTGCTCTCCAAGGGATACTGAGAGACACATTACCTCATTGTTTTTCATTCACCCCCTTGTGATAAAACTACTTCATGGCTTTCCTCAAGTGATTCTTATGGATTTTACTAATAAAAACAATAAGTACAAAATTACACTTTTTAATATTGCTGCATTCAGCTCAACAAATGTGACCTCTTCTGGGGCTTTTTTTGATAAAGGATCAAAACAAACCCTCATATACTTGTAAATTGAATCAATACATATGAAAAATAACCTCAATAATACCAATATTTTCCACCTAAAATTATTGTTATTGAAAGGTATTTTTCCTTGAAAAATTCTCTTCAGAAGCTCTTCCCAGACTCAAAAGTCATTTTATGCATTTGGCAAATCAATAAAGATGTATCTTCCCATTGCATTAAGAAAATTGATCATGGGACTGATTTTGAAAATTTTTCCAGCCTTTGGAATCAAGTAACTCACTTTCAAAGAAAGAACTTTTATTCTAATTATTATGTTTATTAATGACTTTGGGATTGACTTCTCAGGTTATGTATTCATCAACTGAAAAGTCTTTCTTAGATAACTTGAAGAAGCTCAAAAAGAAAGTCAAAAATCCTGAAGTGTTGAAATATTTTGAAAGAACCTGGTTTCCTATGGAGGTGTATTATATGCCAGCCTGGACCAACTACCACTGTCACCTAGGTGTGGGCTCCACCTCAAGAATTGAAGGTTCTCATTCCATGGTTACACTTTGGCTTCAAAAGTCCACTGGTACTCTCCTGGAGTTTGTTAGGGCCCTTCAAATGGCTTTCAAGGAACAATTAATTGAAATAATCAACATAATATGCAAAGAAATTATTTTAAATGTAAATAATTCCCCTCCAAAAATCTGTGCACTCAACAGAAAGGTGTGTTTTTATGCCATTCAGATGGCCTTTGAAAATTCCAAAACAAAATTCCTCCTCAATGAAAAATGAACCAAAAATTGAAGAAATTATCAAGGCATGCCTTGTAAGCACAAGACCAAACAGGAATTTTACAAATTGAAAAGTCTCCAGTCGTCAGACTTACATCCTCAGTGGCATTTCAATTCATGTGTGAGGATTTATTCATCTTCAATTTCTTAGTTTTTTTTCACATTAACTAATTTCCTTTTCAATATTCTTCTCAGACTGGCTATCAAGGGGATGATCAAATTTTTGAGAGAGAAAGAAATAATTATGCCAAAAGAATATTTGAGGATATTGGGGAAGACTTTTTTGAAAGACAAATGGCAGAAATCACCCCAATTCTTAAGAATTTTCAAGATTTTTTTACTGGAAAAGTACCTTTTGATCAAGTTACCAAAATTCAAGATAATCAAGAATACTATGAAGACCCACTTGAATAAAATATATCCATGAAAGCTCTCAAGAAGCCAAAAATAAAAATAAAAATAAAAGAGATCCCTAAAGATTTGAAATAATTGAAAGTAAATCCAATAAAATAGGAAGACCCCCATCAAAAGTGACCAGCACAACAGCTTCAAGATCAAAGTAAATTCCCCCCCTCAAATTATGGAAGTGGATTCATCTGAAGATTCTGAGGCCTCAGTATCAAAATCACTCACTTCATCAGATTAACTACCCTCATAAACTGAATTTAATTAATATGGTAAATCAGGAGTCACCCTCAGAAGGTCCAGAATATTGGCCAAGAGTGGCAGAACCTCAAAAAGAAAGTCCCACAAGTCTGAAAAAACTCTGAAGATTTCTGATGCAATTGAATTAACCTTTGAGAATTTCCAAAGCAATTATCACACAAGTGATTAATGCTCCAAGCTCTTTGTGAGTTGTTCATTCATTTTGATGTAGATTTCTTTGTTTATTTTAATATTCTTTAATTCCTTTGACCCATTTTCATTGGATAACTGACTCAGAAGAATTTCCAAAATTTATTTTGAAATAAACCTATAAGCCCATCAACGTCCAGAGTGATGGAAACTGTGGCTATAGAAAACTATCCCATTTAATTTGAAAGACTCAATATCAATGAGCTGATGTCAGAGGTGACCTGGCTGAAGAAATTCAAAGAATTAAGGCATTTATGAAGCTATGAATACTTTGGTACCCTCAGTATCCTCTTATTTGGACAGAATTGAGTGGTATTAAGATGTTGACCAGGCTGCAAAGAGAAAGTGGATGTTCATTCCTGATTTGGTGAATCCAATTTAAAACAAGCATCAAAGGCAAGCTTTCTTTTATTCCAAAGTCCAATCTTTCTCCTTTTCCCCTCATTTCTGTCCTCCAAATCACAATCAACCCATTTTAATCTGTTTTTTGGATAGCTGTTCTCAGTTTGTTCCATTGGATATCATCATTTCTAAAATTTACCCTTCCCCCCCATCACTGTGAATTGGGAATTTAATTCCCAACCACAAGCCCTGGGGTGGGAAGATAAATTTAAGAAACACTGGATGTTGTATTTTTCCAATCTTCCTCCCTCCTCTCAAAAATAAACCAACTATTTGAGAGGTTTATTCAGCTTGATTTCTTTGTACTTCAATTTATGCCAAATATCCCCCTCCTCAGTCATATTTATTGCTTAAATCCCACCTCAGTCATTTTTTTTATGTAAAATATGGAAATTTTGTAGTTCAAAATAGTAATATTACAAACATGGGAAAAATATTGGCAAAAAACACAAGTTTTTGGGCCTTCACTTGTCCCACCCAAACAAATGCCCAAAATTATGAGCTTCTGGTTTGTGGTTGTAAGTATTCTCCCCTTTATTTTAAAAATAAAATACTGGAAAGTAATAAGTGGGAAGATTTTTAATGCATCTTTGAAAAATGACCATTTTGGAGAAATTTGGCAAACAAAAATTGAAAAAAAATAGGGGATATTGACATTCCATGTTGGAAAAAATATGGAAAAAAATAAAATCTTCAAAACTGAGCCTGAGAATTTTTTTTAAAAAACAGGTCAATGATTTTTCTTGGCCATAAATTGGTCAAAACACATAAGAGCTTACATGCTTCTATCAGCACCCTAAAATAAGTTAGTCAATAAATTATCCAGTTGCTTGAGTTTGGTATTAGGAATGGTTGAAAAATGGATAAAATAAGTAATAGAAATAATTTTTTATTTGAAGAAATTATGGGTTTTTATCTGGATTAAATGGTGTGATTGCTTAATCTTTTCTTTAGAAATAGGAATTATAATTATACTCCAGCATTACTATACTTTCGGACAAGCTATTGTTTATTTTTATAAATCATTTTTGGCCACTTTAGTTGATGGTAGATCTGATAATTCAAGAGATAAATTTCTGTCTTCTTTTTTTATGTTTGAATCTGAATTATCTTTTTGATAATTCTAAACTTTATCCAAATTAAAATCTCAAATTGAAGATTTGAATGATATTTCAAATTAAAAGGAGTTTAAACAATAAAGTAATTTTCTTCCATTATGGGAAACACTCATAAAATGAAACTGCCAAGTATATTAAACATGAAAAATTCTTATCAGTCCACTTATAGGAATAAAAGAATTCTATATTTTGATTAAATTTTATTTAAATTTGATTTACTAATTCTGAAAACATACCTTAAAAATTTGATTTCTTCTCTCAAGCCCCTTGTAGTTTTTTGTATTTTTTTACTTAAATAGACTATATTATGTTTGGAAGAGAATAAATAAAATCTTAAAACAGAGAAACCTGAACGGGAATGTCCAAGAATGAATTCAAGTCTCCTTTTGAAAAAGGAATCATGTTTTTTTAAAACCCAATTTTTTTGAAATATTTAAAAAATTCCAATAAAGAAAATAGGCTTTTTGACCAATGAAAACATCAGCCTTTAAATTTTTGAAAAAAAGGAATGGAAATAAAAAGTAAATTTTCTTTTTTTATTAACCCAATAGCTATAAGTCAAAAGAAGGCAGAATGATTATTTCATTTTGAAGAACAAACTTCCTTTTTTGACAAAATAAAAATTAGAGAAAAATGGAATTGTTAATAGATGAATGTAAAAATTTAAAAATATAACTAAAAACATTCTAGAGCAATAAAAACATCGATATTTGTTTTTTCAACAGAAAAGAAGTGAAGAGAAATGCTCACCTTTTGTTATTAAACAAATACCTTGAGATAAAACAAAAAAAAACATTTATATAAATTAATTCTTTTAAGAAGAAACTCACTTTTTTGAAAAAAATAAAAACTAGAAAAAAAAGCACAATAGTCAAAAATTGAGGTTGAGATTTAAAAAAAATAAAAAAAACTAAATTTCAAAGTAAAACAATTTTTAGAGAAATGGAAAAGTCAGTATTGGTTTCTTGGTTCCTTTAAAAAAAAGAAGGAGTGAAAAAAAATCTTTCCCTTTTTTTATCAAGAAAATAGCTCTAGATGAAAAAAAAGAAAAAAATTAAGATCAATCACTTTTTCTTTAAGAGGAAACTTACTTCCTTTTTGAAGAAATGGAATAGTCAAAAATTGAAGTGTATAATTTAAAAATATTTTTTATTTTTCTGAAAAATAGAATGAAGAAAAATACAACTCAATCTCTGATTTTTTTTTCAACAAAAAGGCACAGATCACAATAAAATGAAAAAATTAGCACAATGAAAAAAGATATTCTTTCTTTGAATAGCTCAAAAAATTGAAAAGAAATACTTGGATTAATTAAAAGAAAAGTTTTTTTCTCAAAAAAAATAAAAATGATTTAGTTTTAAACCAATATAAAAAAAAGTCCTCTTTAATACACTGAAACAAAAAACAATGTAAACTGATTAAAACAATCAGTTTTTATTTCTGAAGAAAATTATAAAAATCACAAAAAAAGTTTGTTTTTGAAAAACCTACTCCCTTTGGAACAACTCAAAAGAAGTGAAAAAGTAAAAAATAGTTTAATGAGAAAAATTCAAAGATTAGTGTTAAAAAAAGTAAAATAACAGAGAATGAATAGTATAGCAATCAAAAACTTTGAACAATTCAAAAGAAAAATTCTCTTGTTGAGAAAATCTACTTTTTTTGAAAGAACTGACCAGGAGAAAAATGAGAAAAATATTGGAAAAAATTGAAACAGAAAATCAGGAATATGAAAACAAATACATTTTTGTTTTCAAAAAGCTAAAAAATTTCAACCAAAAAATAAAAATAGAATTAATAAAAAATAGAAAGAATAAAATATGAATTTCCAACAGGGTTTATTTTTTTTTTTAATAACCCAGATGGACCAAAATTTAACAAAAATGAAATCAAAAAATAATTACTAAATATGATGAAAACAGTTGGTGAGCCAAAAAAATTGGGTTTTTATCTTTTCTAGAAAGATCTAATATTTGTTGGAAAAAAGCTTATTTTTTAATAAATTACTATAAAAAAGTGAAAACAAATTAAATTAATTGAATCTAAAAAAACTTCTTCCCAAATTATTTATTAGGATAATGAGATTAATAAGTGAAACACCTCATATTTCAAAACCTATCAATATACCATTTTAAAGTTATTGGATCAACATTTTCATGCATATTTTTTATTAGTCCATAAGCTTGGCCTTTGGGTATAAATGTTAGTTCAGGTTAGTCTCTGTAATCATATTCTGTATCCATTATTCACCTATCTGATCCAATGGATCATTTAATATAATACATCTGGTTACCAACTCAACAAAATTCTTAACATTTTCTGGGTTCTTCATTTGAAAGTGAATTTTTGTAATATGGACCAATGCCCCTGAATCATACCAATGTAATTCTTAATACAAACCCAGTATTGGGCTAGAAAAAATCTAAACTAATTGTTTCATGTTCCTTTTATGAGCAGGAAAAATAAGATTTGAGCTTTAATATCCCGAAATATTCGAGTAATTATTGATTCTCACAAAATTATTTCTTAGTTTTTTTATGAATGTTCATATGTTGATATAATTTTGAGTCATTTACTGAACCAGGAAGACCCAAATTTAACTCTTTAAAGGATTCGTTAGCACCAAAAAACTAACTGAATTGAAATTTAATAGCAATAAAAGATTAATTTTTAAATTAGTGTCCTTATCTATAGGTGAAAAATTCAGATGTAATACCTTTTCTTGAAATCAAAATATACCTCTGAATAATTTGGTGGCTTTGAAATAATGGAAGTAAGCTTCAATAAATAAATACAATACAGCCTGTAAGGACTTAAGCTTGATTTACTTGGTATAGTTCTTTTAATTAATCAGAATTTGGCCAGGTCATATAGGTATACTGATGTTTAAAAAGTGTTTTATCAATCTTCTGAGTATATAGTATTACTTTACCCTTAGGGATCTCAAATATGGTACAAATTTTACCAGTGGAGGAGCCAATTCTATTTATACCTAGTCTAAAATTCTCCACTTCCACTTGTATATTGATGTCACGTTTTTTGATCTTGAAAGCTAGAATGAGATGCATAACGTAATTTCTGAAGCTTAAATGTTGGTAGGCTTTACAAATAGCTGGTTTTATAAATATATGTGATATTTTGAACTTGATTCTACTTAAGATATTTTTTTGATAAAATTGATTCAGTATTGAAATTTATTCTTCAAGCTCTTTATCTGTTTCATATTCAATGGAATATGAGTATTGGGCTGCAATTGAAACACATTAAAGCTTCTGTTTTTCGAAGCTCCGAGGCATTATCAAGGATTTATTTGAGTAGGTTTTATCTTGTTTATTCTTGAGCTAAGTAGATTAGACAACTAAAATTAAGTTTTTCATTTTCAAGAAAAAGGTTGGTGTTCAAAACAAAAAATAAAGTTTTTTGGCTTCAAAAAACCAGTTAATTTGAGTTGTGGTGTTTTCAAAATACCAAAAATTAAATGTGGTATTTTTATCAAAAAATTCGGGTATTTCGGTCATTGAATTCAAAATATTTGAGGGGGGCTATTTTTGAAATTTAGAAGATTCATCCATTTTTTACTTGCATAGTTCAAATTAAGATTCAATTAAGAAATTAATTTCTAATAATAACTTATTTCTGATTCATAATTAAAGATAAATTGAATCATTTTCCAAGATAAATCAAAATTCAATATTATCATCTTTAAAATTAGCTACCATAGTCCTGTTTTAGATCCTATAATAAGAAATTAATTGCTTTCATAGAAATAGATATTATTAAGTAATTTAGCTTATAAATTCAATCTCATTTTCATACCAAAAGCCATAATTTCATTTATGAAATATTTTCTTGGTTCAAATAGCTATATTCAATATTTCCTGTTACTAATAAGGTCTCAAGGAGACCTCAATATTTATATAGAGATGTTTTATCCTAAAATATATTCCTTTAAGGGTCTCAAACCCTTTACTTTCATATAAATATCTCAATTCTTTAGGTTGAGTATTATTTTGAACTAATCTTAGAAGGCTTTCTGACTGCATATATATTGAATTAAATTTCAATAATTTTACTTTATCAAAAGGATAACTCAAACAATTCAAATCCTATTCGTAGTGATTAATAAAGAATAATTAATTTTATTTTTAAATAATTAAATTGAAAATACAAAAGGATATTTGTATCCTCTTTTCTTTTTCAACTTTATATTGCTCATTAATCCACAGAATTGAAATCCAATTCATATATGTGTTGATCACAAAGCTCTTCAAAAGATGAAAGAGATGTAGATCATTCTCTTAATCCTACTTATTATTGTCAGTTTCCAATTTATTGAAGAGCTGAAATATTTGAAAATGAAAAAAGAAGCACTTTTATTATATGGAATTTAGAACAAATAATTTTAACAATCAAATGAAATAAGCAGACCATGTTTGCTAAGCCAGAAAATTAAAAGAAAATAAAGATTAATTAACTTATCAATTCCAATGATAATCTCTAGGCTCAAACCTTTTTCGTTATAATTATTCTGTACTTGGTACATATCAACCTTATATGGACCAAATATTATGTTTTAAGAGTACTAAGTTGTTATGGTTTGAATAACAAAAAAAAGAAAATATCAGTTCCTTCTGGTTCAATCTCAAAAATCATTGCCCCAATTCTGGCTACAAGAATTCACAAGGGATAGAATTCCCAAATTTGGGCTTATTATGTGAACTATTTTTTAGAGATTATGAGACCTTTTAATTTTCTTAAACAAATAAACAGATATCTCTCAATTATTTCAAAATAAATATCAGTTTTGAAAGAAGTGCAAAAATCTCAATTATATTTAATATTCGATCCATTTATTATTAATAAAAGGTAATAATTATACTTGTAGATACATAATTTGCCCAAGTAAATACATTGGTAATTAAAAACTACTCCTAATATAAGCTATACTTTTAAAAGAGGATTTGGTAATGAGATTTATGCAGATAAATTCTGAAAATACTATAAGAGCCATGCCGATCTCCTGAAACAATTTCACATTCAATAAATCCAAATATTTAATTGATACAAGACCTTTTTGTCTTCAAATTTAAATATGGTGATATTTTGTCAAATAAACGATTATTGATTTTATGAGCTTGCTTTGAAATTATATCAATACTATTGTCCTTTTTTCTTAATTTGAGATAATATAAATTGAATTTTTTGATGACCTCATTAAAAAATAAAACTTTTTTGAATCCAAATTTTATTTTTCATACTAGAGCATAAATTAATATCAATAATAAAGCTACACCTTGAGTATTAATAAAGAAAAAAAAGACAGCATTTAAATTCATATATCATCATTTCTTGTAGCCTGTTAGTGAAAAATCTATGTGGTTGTCAAATCCGGGAGGTCACCCATTTTTTTCAAATCCATATCACATACCTATTGCATAAAGGGCCAAATTTTGAACATACAAACCCCCATGGCACCAAATAGCCGGTATTAGCGTGAATTTGAAGGGTACAATGGGTTAAGAAAAGAAAATTTCTCTTCATCTTCTTCTAAAATTTTCTTTCTATGTTTTATAATTCTATAACCATTTATTTTTCTTCAAAAATTAACTTTATATTAATCAAACGGTTTTGCCAAGATGTTTTTTTCCTTTTTTGTAATTTTTCAAAAACATAATTTTATAACAAGATTGAAGACTTATTAATTTTCTTTCTTGAATTATATGAAATATTTAACCCAACAGAGCTTTAATGAATAAATATTTTTCTGTTTTCAAATACAATTGAACAAAGCTTTTTGAACCAAAAACTTTTTTACGAGTAGTATTTTATATCAAATTGAAAAAAGTTCCATCCCTTCTTTTTATTAATATCATTATTTTGATTATTCACTCTTGAAGAACTTCTCCACGATCTAATCAAACCAATCCTAGTGAAACTGATAATAACAAACACCCCCAAGTGAGAAGAATTTCATTTAAGACAAAACATTCATTGGTTTGGGTTTATTTTTTCAATGTTTATTATACTATTGTTGAGCCCCACTTTTTGGTTTGATAAATAAATACTTTAAAGAAGACTAAATATTATAAATATTACTATAGAATATCAATGAGTGAGTATTTGACTTAAGTACATAGCTTTAGAGACACAAAAAATAGGTTTTAATGAATTTAGGATCAAATGGAAAATCTTTCTAGAGCCCTAATACCAAGAATTGAAATGTTTTATCACTTTTTTGATCAATATAAGTGCCGAATTCATTTTCAATGATCTATTTTACTTATATACTCTTACAGCTTCATTCATTTATCACATGAATTAATATGAGATTGGGCTTTAATGTACCGGTTTAATTGTGCTTAATGCTGAAGTTGAGATATGCAAGCTCAGATTAAAAATAACTATGGTTTTATTCACAAAAATCACCACTAATTTTTTCTGGAAATATTTTATTTATAAAAATAAGATCCACAATAATTTAGCTGAAAAATAATACTTTAATAAGTTTTTGAACTAATCATTTTACCAGTAGCCATGTTATTTAATACCTTTGAATTAACCTTTCCTCAAAAAAAATAACAATACAAGCTTATATAAGCTCCCTTGGTACCAACTGAGGGATATTTGAATCAAATTCCCACTCCATATAGTATACCTCGCTTATTCCTTATATACCAATTCCTTTAGAAGATTTCTGAAATATTCAGATATATAATAACTCATTTAAATAATGAAATAATTATCTCTAATACGCAATCAGAACTTTCATTTCACAGCTTGTGTCATATATAAATTAAAGAATATGATTAATGTAGGAATTTATAACAGAACTATGGGTTTTTATGGAAAATATAGGTAAATGAATTTGGGAAAGCTTGTTCCATTATTTCACAAGATGGAGCTCAACTAATACAACTATTACACAAGATTTTTTCCTTAAGATGTAATACAATATTCTTAAAATTTTAACAGCCTTGAAGCTTTATCAATTTTTTTTCTATCTAATGAGAAATTTTTAAATCGACGGTTGAAATTCTTGAGCCCTTATATGAAGAAAGCTTTATCATCTCTAGCTCTAGCTACCCAATTAACCGACATGAATTACCCCTTCATATCCTCCTAATAAATCAAATTCATCCGCAAGTTTTTTTTCTGAGATTTTAATATTCATAATAAAAATTTTTATATTCTATGCTTGAAAACAATGCAAATTAAAGCCAATTGAGCTATTGGTTATACTAATAATTACCAATTTTTGCTCTTATGAAGACCCCAGTAATGTTTCGGACCATAATTGATGCATGATTTAAAATGTTTTTTTTCTCGCAGTTCAACTTTGACTTGGCTCGGTACTTTGGTGTCAAATCTTGCGGCTACCTCAAAAGAAAAAGAAAAAATATCGTTTTCCTGAACAAACTGAGCTCATATTAAATGAAACTTGGCTTGTTTTATGAAATGTATTCATCTAGCTCTCTCAAGTGTCATAGTGTATAAACTGAGCTCCTTGGACTCCTTATAAAAACAACCGAGCCCAAGACCACTGAAATTTATCTTCTTTGGAGCTTATTAAGATTGATTCTTCTGACTCTTAGACTCATGGCTCAGAGATTAATTTAAATTCCAGAATAAATTTATCCATTATTTTTATTCTGTTGTGGAAGAAAAATATTGTCTTATAATCAATATTGTTTACTCTCAATGCATGTTAATAATACGGAATATATTCAATATTTTTCTCATACATTTTTCCCTCTCTACTCTAATGATTAACCTTTATCTTTTTTCTCTTCATTTTTTTTGATTTATTAATATTTCTAATGATTCATTTCATAAAAACTTTTATGAAAATTTAATAATTAAGATTGTGAATGTGTCACTAATAACCGCATTAACTCCTGGAAAGTGTTTTGAAAAAAAATATAAGAAATGCACTCTATGTATTTCTCCTAATACTTTGATTTTCAGTTTCAGTGAATCCTCAGTCCACATTCCATTTTGCAAATTATTGAATTTGAGCCAGATTCTTTTATCTTGATATAATTGACTCCAAATTATTTTGGAACCCTGAAGATTTAGGATCAGTTAATTCAGTTAATTATTCCTATGATATAAAATCTTTTTCCTGTGATTGTAAATATAATCATTCATTTTTACAGCTACTTAATAATATGAAGTTATTTTAAGTATTGAGAATTGCATTTGAAGTGGCCCACTTATTTCACCAATGGAATTATTCAATTAAGAACATCTTAAATTGAATAAAAGAATCTTCTTTGTTTGGTCTAAAGAATCTCAAAAAGCTGGTAAAATTAATTCATGAAGTATTATATTACCTTCATTACCTGTGTATTCAAGTTATACAAAGTGATACAACAAGGAGTTCAAAGGCCTTTTCTGAGTTTATACTAAATATAAATCATTTACTACTGATTGAGATGACTATGAAATTTATTTTCTAAATAATTGATTTAATCTTTTGGACGAATTTGTGCTTCTCTCCCAGCCAATATAAATTTAATAGATATTTCAATCAAAATCAAAACCTATCAGAAAATTCTGCAAAAACCCACCCTGATTTTTCTATTGTGGACCTTTCTTATTTTCCTTCATCTTTTCTGGTATGAATTTTTCGCCGATGAACTAAACATATTGTTAAATATCTATCAATTTGTGGCTTCTCTAATTTATTTTCCAACTTATTTTCCATTTTGTTATTGAGTATATTAAGAGTATAAGAAACATAATTAATTAAATCTATTGTGGATGGTTTGTTGAACACATTGAAAGTTTTCACCTCTTTGAATTGAAAACTTACCATTGGTGGTGTTATACAAGAGATTCATGAAATACACATGAGGAAATATTACTTTTCTTTATTTCAAGAGATAAAAACTCATAAAATTATCCAGAAATCATAACATTCCATATTTAAACATAATCAGGTAGGACTTGGTGGAATCCATCTGGCAGAGCTACCAAAAAATCCTTCACACATTCATTTCTCCTCAACTGAACCACAATAGGGGTATTTAACCTCATTTTTATTTGGTTTTATGATATCAGGAGATCCACTTAACTAATTTCTTTTTCAGGTGGTTTGGATTTACATATCTACCATACCCATATAGGACTATCCCCCAAATATTCCTCAAATGAAATTTATTTCATTTTTCCTATTTTTTCAATAAAACCCAATTTAAATTTTAAAATTCTTTTTAAACTTTTTTTCAAAAGGTCACAATTGCTTCGCGCCAAATATTTCAAATAAAAATTTGATTTTGATTCAAGTTTTGAAACATTTTATCTTTTTATTTCAATTTAACACATGAGAAAAACAAAATTATCATTTTGAAAAATATCCCATAAAACATCATCTTTTGAATTTCCATTCTTCATCTCTTTTTAAATTTCCCCAGGAAATTATTTGATTGAAAAAATTTCTCCAAATCCCCATAAAAACTTCAAATTGGTCAGCTAATCTGAATTTCATCCAAAGTGGTCCAAATTCCTGTTACAGGAGACAATAACTCTGGTTAATTTATAATATAAAACTAATTTTATAGTAATTCAAAGGAGTAATTGGTATATTTAAAAGTCTGGAATTTTTCTCATTGGTGTTCAAGAAATTAATGATTGTTTTGTATATAGTGGATTGCTCATTAACAAAGGTTTTATTCTGTTTGGAACTCAAAAAGGCTCTGTGGTCAAAATTTATTACTAGAAAATAAGCTTGAAAAGACTGTATTGGGAAATGCAAAAAAATAAACATCTTTTGGAATATAAATCAATGGATAAAAGGTTGGAAATGCTGTGTTTTCTGAATCGCCTTCCATTGGTCTAGTTTTGGCTGAAGATGATGAAGTGATGGCTCTCATTTTTGCATTTATTTTTAGTGAAGAATATTATGTAAGTGATCTTTTGCAAATAGTAATGAATAGTAATTGAGTAATAAGTCCTTCCTGGTATTTATGTTGAACGCTGACAATTTTAATTAGTATGTATATGTATAGTTGGATCAATGACCTTTCTCATGAAGATTAATGCATGGTAGATTTCTTCTCATTGAGTCCTTAAAGTTTGAAACAGGTGGTTCACACAGCACATGGGGTATTTTTGAGAATCTGAAATCCAATAAAGAACAGAAATATATTTCAAGACAACATAACTTCTTCACAACTTGATATATTCCAACAACTAGCACCTACCTTGGAGTGGCTTGGAATGAATGACACTGTGGATTCTGTGGGACACCTAGAAATATTTCACTGTATTAGTCAAGGTGGTGAGGTGATGGCCTCATGCAGAGTAATTTAGGCAACTACTTAAGATAGCCTAATATTAAGGAATGAGAAAAAGTTTCTTCATACATATCTGGTAAAGGTTTTCCTGGTTGCATGGGCTTTTTGGAACAAACAACATTTCATCCATATCAATGTCCTGGTTTAGATGGCAAAGTGGCTTTTAATTGCAAGAGATCTTATTCATTGAATGCACAATTAGTTTTCAATCATCAGAAGAGAATCATTTCCCTGTTTTTTGGCTGACCAAGGTCATGTTCTGATAGTATATTTTATAAGAAAATGGGATTGTATTTGAGACAGAATGATTTTTCTTCAGAAGGTGAGTAAATTTCACAGGGGCCCTTTGAAGTGAAGAGCTCCTAGCACTCAGTGAACTGGAGCTCACTTATGGAGAAATCAGATGGAATAATAAGGAATACACTTAAGAGCATAAATACAATAGAATTTATAATTAAATGAATGTAAGAAAGCATAAACAATTATAATAAGAGTAAAGAATACAAGATCCAACCACAAACAAGTCCAAGTAAACTGTTTCAACCTGTCAGAAAGAAGGATATGGCCACCACAACTCTACTAAACAGGTGAAGAAATGCAAAGACCAACTTAAAAACAATGAATATAATTTCCCAAAATAAGAATAATCGTATTTATTAAAGTCATAAATTAAATATTTCAATTAACTGGGGAAAAGCCCCCAGGGGGAGAAAGAGGAGCTGGTATATGTGAGAGTCCACCAGTCCTGATCCAAAGAGTGAATTTTATTGAGAGGAATCTTGGCTTTAATTGATTTGGAGAATGCAGCCCCTGTATGGATGTACAGGTTCTGTACAAGAAGTGTGGTGGAGTTGGGTTATCATACAGCTTCAGACTTGTGAATCCAAAACTTTATTTGGAGAATCCAGCTTGTACAGGTATGGACAGGCTGTATTGATGGACCAAACTGTATGAATGTTTCAGCAAGAAAATTTCCTGAAACTGATTACTGATATACATATTGTATTTCTGGTTTGGTGAGTTTGAGTGGGTATCAGGTTGAATGCCCTTTCCCCTGATAGTAGCTGTGACATTATCCCCCTCTTGAACCTTGTGGGCTCCTGAACACCATACTATCCTTCCACTCTTGAGTGTCATCCCCATATTCCCACCATTTTCCAAAAAAAAATACTTTTAAAACTCTTTTCCTCTCAAAAATTATCCTTAAAATATTTTCCTTTATCCTCCTTGCTCTTTCCTTCCCTTAATCAAAATTGTCCCCACTACAAGTAAGTGTCTTCCATATCCTGAGTATATCTTGCCTTGAGTCTTTTCTTTCTTCCTTAAACACAATTCTTGCAAGTGGCCATGGTCTGAATCCCAAATTGAAGGCCACCATTGTTTTCAGATTGAAAGATGATGACTAATGGTTATATGAATGTATAACCCCATAAGAATTGGCCATAATTTCTTGAAGCCTTTTCTTTCATCAATTCCAGTGTCTTGAATATCCTGATAAGGGGTCTTTTCCCCAAAAGTCTTGAAGAAATGGACCCAAATGGCCTTTTGAGGTCATTTGGGTGCCATCTTGGTTTTCCTGTTCCTTGAAATAATATGGAAGATTTCTTTAATTTGGGCCTTTATGGCCATTTCTAGCCATTTTAGGCCATATTGGCTTTTTATGGCCCATGGTCTGTGGGGTCAATTGAGGTCCCCCTGGGCCCAATTTTGAAGGGGTTTCCAGGGGGCAAAATTGGCCCCCATGGCCTGGGCTTGCAGAGAGTAGTCCAGGACCATGGAGGAGGGACCTCCCAAGGATTGAGGGGTAGGCCCTGCCTTTCCAATTGGGGCCCCATATTGAGGACCTTGAGGGGAGCCATAACTGGAGTAATGGCCCAAACCCTTGATAACTTTCAGGAATTGATATGGATATTCTGACAATCTTTACTCTTTTGCTTCCATAACTCTAGAAATTGATTCCAAAATTACTGAACTCACTGAATATTCCCCTTCTGTGCCACCACTGTCTTTCTCTTTTGGCTCTGGAATCTTCAGGTGGTTGGGATCCCATTGGTCAATGGCTTATTCAGGTCATTTTTCTCCCTCCCAAGCTTATGATGGGTACAAGGAAGTTGAAGTGATTTATCCTTCCTATAATGAGTGCTTGAAGAAGGGTAAACATTGCTTCCAACATTACAACCCCAGGTCTTCCAAGTGCCATAATTGTTTTGTTGGGAAGAATCCATGTCAACATCTAGGGGCACCCCTTTCCAAAGTCAGGAAATAATTATTTAGCATAAAGGATGGCCCCTTTGGAGAATAATTACCAGTATCAGAGGCTCCTACTCTTGATGCTACCTCAGGGTATTCTAGCTGTAGGTTTATTTATTTCATTGTTTGACTTGGTACTGACTTCTTGATCAGTGACTGGATCCAGGTGGACCAATTTTGGAGGGCCAATCTACTCCAGTGTAGAGGTCCCCATCTCAAGAACCAATAATAAAGGAGTGGTTAAGAGAATAATACAAATTTCCAATTCCCCAACCAACCCCAATTCTGAAGGGAGTGATTATTTGTATGGTGAGGAAGCTGAGGTGGTACTTCCAATTTCCAATCAATCTTCAAGTATTTTACCTAGTCACCCTCCTTCCAAAAAATTTCAAATTCAAGTAATACTCAGTAATCCCAGAAACTTCCAACCAGTCTTTTCCACAGTTCCTTCTTCAATTCCTCATAATTCCCCCAGCTCTTCAATAGCCAGACCTCCTGTGGCCTCACCAGTGAGACCATCTCCCATTCCACAGCCAAGGCCTTCTCCAATTTTTACCTCCTTCCAATTACAACCAGTGGCCAGAACAAGCAGAAGAAGAGAGGATCAATCACCTTTACTGTTACCTGCCACTCAAGTATTTCAAATATTAGAGCATTGGACTTTCAAGGTCACAAGAGAAGATCCCAATATGGCAGATGAAGGCCAAGACGCTGTGGACAGGTTATTTTGAGGGGTTTATAAGAACAATAGAGAGGTTATTTCATATTATAAAAACCAGATTATTCCTGGAACTTCTTCTGAGGAGCTGGTTTCTAAGTTCATTTTGTATGAAAATTAGTTTATTAATTATTTTCAAAAAACTTTTGATGATTTGGGTAGAGTTAGCTAGTTTCATTGTTCTTGTTTGTGTTTAGCTGTCTTTTACCCCCACCCTTATTGATACAAGAATAAAAATGGAACCTCCTTTGACCACCTGTGTACACTTACAGCCCAAGCTGTATTGTCAATGGCCCTCATTTAGATACAGTTTTTTCTGTATATGAGTGAGTCTGACAAAATTTCCAAGAGACAAACCAATTACAGCCATAATTGGTTTGCATATGGTACAAATTATGACCGGCGGTCATAATTTGACCACCTCTGTACACTTACAGCCCAAGCTGTATTGTCAATGGCCCTCATTCAGATACAGTTTTTTCTGTATCTTAGTGGGTCTGACAAAATTGCAAAGAGACAAACCAATTACAGCCATAATTGGTTTGCATATGGTACAAATTATGACCGGCGGTCATAATTTGACCACCTCTGTACACTTACAGCCCAAGCTGTATTGTCAATGGCCCTCATTCAGATAGAGGTGGTCAAATTATGACCGCCGGTCATAATTTGTACCATATGCAAACCAATTATGGCCGTAATTGGTTTGTCTCTTTGCAATTTTGTCAGACCCACTAAGATACAGAAAAAACTGTATCTGAATGAGGGCCATTGACAATACAGCTTGGGCTGTAAGTGTACAGAGGTGGTCAAATTATGACCGCCGGTCATAATTTGTACCATATGCAAACCAATTATGGCTGTAATTGGTTTGTCTCTTGGAAATTTTGTCAGACTCACTCATATACAGAAAAAACTGTATCTAAATGAGGGCCATTGACAAATGAGATTTTAACTTCCACTCATCATAAATTACATTTTGAATTCAATTTATGTCATAAATGGCATTTTAAATTTAATTACACACATGAACAAAAAAATGTCAAAAAAGGATTTTTTGGGCCTACAAATGTCCTGGAAAAAAAATCCCAAAATGTTGGGCTTCTGATTTTTTCTTGTCAAGATTTTGCCCTTCATTTCAAAAAACAATTATGGAAATTCATAAATGGGAACATATTTAATGAATTTTTTCTGAAAAAATAGGCCATTTTGCCAAATTGGCCAAAATGGAGAAATTGGGCAAAAAAATTTTTTTTGAAAAGATTTGGGGACCTTCACATCCCATATCAGAAAAAATATGGAAAAAAAAAAGTATAGAAATGCTCAAAACTGAGCCTGAGGAATTTTTTTATAAAAAAATAAGTTATGTGTTTTTCCTAAACGCTTATGTGTATTTACCAACACCCATAAAATTAGTCTATTTGGAAAACATGATCAGTTTAGAGTTTGTTTAAGGTAAGAAGTGTAGAAAGTCTGTTTGATACTTTGGCAGATATCTCCAGTCTTGTATCAGCTATAGTATTAGTAAATTTTTCAGTTTAATAAGTAAAGTCTTTAGATTGACAAATAATTTTACATATACCATTAAATTGAGAGAAATAAATCTGAAAGCTATTTTTAGGAATAATAGACTTTCCATTAGCAATATTAGTGATTGGTTTTTTCTTTATTTGACCATTATATTTATCCACTTTTGTTCACCATCCAATGGAAGGTGTTGAATAATAAGAATACTTATGTGGTTTGTTTGACACTTCTTTCTTAAAGGTAAGGGATGAAAAAATCATATGGAGTGACATCATTCAGTTAAGTACTAAAGAGATAATTTATTTTTTTTGCTAATTATTTGTTGTTCCTCTTGGAATAGTCCTCTGGCTTTATTCTGAATTTTTTTGAAATATGTTTTCTGGGTCTTTCTAATTTTGGTGCATGATGATTACAGCTATCAAGGCCTGTGATAACCTTGCTTGTGGCGCCATAAAATCCAATAAATTAGTTTTTTGTCAGTTATTTGTTCCATCAAACGGCATACATTCAAAATTAAATCATATTTCTTTTAACAATTACTGGTGATAAATATTGAGCTTTGGTAAACCCACATAAGCCCTTATGTGCTTTTGCCATAAATTGGTAAAAACACATTGGTTTTAAGTAAGAAAATTAAAGAGATTCCTATAATCAATTCTCAATAAAAATGAAACCAAAAAACTGTATTGGGAAAAAACCTCCCAAAGCACCTTACCCATCTTTTAACATTCCCCCCCAAATAATCCACATTATCCCCAAAACAGATTTTCTTTTTAAAAAAAGAATTACATACCCAATTTTACCAATCTTTCAAAGCTCCTTGTCTCCTCCAAAAGACCTGCCTCCAAGTATCTACAATTCCATTTTTTACCTTCCCTCTTCTATTAATATCAAATCTCAACCACTTTTTTTCAATTTTTGCCACTTTGATTGATGTTTCACACCTTTTATCCCCTCTTTTTCATATTTCAAAATATTCTTTCTTCATTCCAAATCCCCAAATTACCCCCCTTTTAAATTTATACAACTTTTTCCCTAAAAAATGCTTCAGCCCACACTGAAGGTGAATTTCAGACCCTTGAGCTTCCTTGGAAGCATATGCATAATGTTTCCAGGGAACAGGTGTATGATGTGTCCAACTTGAGGTCCAGTATGACACAAAACCAAATTAAAATAGTTTGTGACAGGTTTGGGACCCCAAATTCTCACAAAAACTCCTCCAAAACAGTCAATTCAAGAAATCTTGAGTTTCTATTTAGAATTTATGCAAGAAAATATGCCAAGAGTACCACTTGGACTCTTAAAGTCAAAAATCCTGAACACAGTGATGATTCCACTAAAACTATTATGGCACATCCTGTCTTCAGAAAACTCAATGAGCAAGAAAAATCCCAAATTGCTCAGAGTTTTGGATAACTGCTCATGCTATGGCGAATTCAGGACAAATTATGCAGCCAGAGGGAGACTGAAAGTCCTGTAATCACTCAAGACATTTACAACCAAGTCAAGAAAACCAAGAAAGACAAACTGCAAGGCATAAGGCCCATTTATTCTCTTATTGACACCCTCAAAGAAGAAAATTTTGTTTTGTGCTCTCCAAGGGATACTGAGAGACACATTACCTCATTGTTTTTCATTCACCCCCTTGTGATAAAACTAATTCATGGCTTTCCTCAAGTGATTCTTATGGATTTTACTAATAAAAACAATAAGTACAAAATTACACTTTTTAATATTGCTGCATTCAGCTCAACAAATGTGACCTCTTCTGGGGCTTTTTTTGATAAAGGATCAAAACAAACCCTCATATACTTGTAAATTGAATCAATACATATGAAAAATAACCTCAATAATACCAATATTTTCCACCTAAAATTATTGTTATTGAAAGGTATTTTTCCTTGAAAAATTCTCTTCAGAAGCTCTTCCCAGACTCAAAAGTCATTTTATGCATTTGGCAAATCAATAAAGATGTATCTTCCCATTGCATTAAGAAAATTGATCATGGGACTGATTTTGAAAATTTTTCCAGCCTTTGGAATCAAGTAACTCACTTTCAAAGAAAGAACTTTTATTCTAATTATTATGTTTATTAATGACTTTGGGATTTACTTCTCAGGTTATGTATTCATCAACTGAAAAGTCTTTCTTAGATAACTTGAAGAAGCTCAAAAAGAAAGTCAAAAATCCTGAAGTGTTGAAATATTTTGAAAGAACCTGGTTTCCTATGGAGGTGTATTATATGCCAGCCTGGACCAACTACCACTGTCACCTAGGTGTGGGCTCCACCTCAAGAATTGAAGGTTCTCATTCCATGGTTACACTTTGGCTTCAAAAGTCCACTGGTACTCTCCTGGAGTTTGTTAGGGCCCTTCAAATGGCTTTCAAGGAACAATTAATTGAAATAATCAACATAATATGCAAAGAAATTATTTTAAATTTAAATAATTCCCCTCCAAAAATCTGTGCACTCAACAGAAAGGTGTGTTTTTATGCCATTCAGATGGCCTTTGAAAATTCCAAAACAAAATTCCTCCTCAATGAAAAATGAACCAAAAATTGAAGAAATTATCAAGGCATGCCTTGTAAGCACAAGACCAAACAGGAATTTTACAAATTGAAAAGTCTCCAGTCGTCAGACTTACATCCTCAGTGGCATTTCAATTCATGTGTGAGGATTTATTCATCTTCAATTTCTTAGTTTTTTTTCACATTAACTAATTTCCTTTTCAATATTCTTCTCAGACTGGCTATCAAGGGGATGATCAAATTTTTGAGAGAGAAAGAAATAATTATGCCAAAAGAATATTTGAGGATATTGGGGAAGACTTTTTTGAAAGACAAATGGCAGAAATCACCCCAATTCTTAAGAATTTTCAAGATTTTTTTACTGGAAAAGTACCTTTTGATCAAGTTACCAAAATTCAAGATAATCAAGAATACTATGAAGACCCACTTGAATAAAATATATCCATGAAAGCTCTCAAGAAGCCAAAAATAAAAATAAAAATAAAAGAGATCCCTAAAGATTTGAAATAATTGAAAGTAAATCCAATAAAATAGGAAGACCCCCATCAAAAGTGACCAGCACAACAGCTTCAAGATCAAAGTAAATTCCCCCCCTCAAATTATGGAAGTGGGTTCATCTGAAGATTCTGAGGCCTCAGTATCAAAATCACTCACTTCATCAGATTAACTACCCTCATAAACTGAATTTAATTAATATGGTAAATCAGGAGTCACCCTCAGAAGGTCCAGAATATTGGCCAAGAGTGGCAGAACCTCAAAAAGAAAGTCCCACAAGTCTGAAAAAACTCTGAAGATTTCTGATGCAATTGAATTAACCTTTGAGAATTTCCAAAGCAATTATCACACAAGTGATTAATGCTCCAAGCTCTTTGTGAGTTGTTCATTCATTTTGATGTAGATTTCTTTGTTTATTTTAATATTCTTTAATTCCTTTGACCCATTTTCATTGGATAACTGACTCAGAAGAATTTCCAAAATTTATTTTGAAATAAACCTATAAGCCCATCAACGTCCAGAGTGATGGAAACTGTGGCTATAGAAAACTATCCCATTTAATTTGAAAGACTCAATATCAATGAGCTGATGTCAGAGGTGACCTGGCTGAAGAAATTCAAAAAATTAAGGCATTTATGAAGCTATGAATACTTTGGTACCCTCAGTATCCTCTTATTTGGACAGAATTGAGTGGTATTAAGATGTTGACCAGGCTGCAAAGAGAAAGTGGATGTTCATTCCTGATTTGGTGAATCCAATTTAAAACAAGCATCAAAGGCAAGCTTTCTTTTATTCCAAAGTCCAATCTTTCTCCTTTTCCCCTCATTTCTGTCCTCCAAATCACAATCAACCCATTTTAATCTGTTTTTTGGATAGCTGTTCTCAGTTTGTTCCATTGGATATCATCATTTCTAAAATTTACCCTTCCCCCCCATCACTGTGAATTGGGAATTTAATTCCCAACCACAAGCCCTGGGGTGGGAAGATAAATTTAAGAAACACTGGATGTTGTATTTTTCCAATCTTCCTCCCTCCTCTCAAAAATAAACCAACTATTTGAGAGGTTTATTCAGCTTGATTTCTTTGTACTTCAATTTATGCCAAATATCCCCCTCCTCAGTCATATTTATTGCTTAAATCCCACCTCAGTCATTTTTTCTATGTAAAATATGGAAATTTTGTAGTTCAAAATAGTAATATTACAAACATGGGAAAAATATTGGCAAAAAACACAAGTTTTTGGGCCTTCACTTGTCCCACCCAAACAAATGCCCAAAATTATGAGCTTCTGGTTTGTGGTTGTAAGTATTCTCCCCTTTATTTTAAAAATAAAATACTGGAAAGTAATAAGTGGGAAGATTTTTAATGCATCTTTGAAAAATGACCATTTTGGAGAAATTTGGCAAACAAAAATTGAAAAAAAATAGGGGATATTGACATTCCATGTTGGAAAAAATATGGAAAAAAATAAAATCTTCAAAACTGAGCCTGAGAATTTTTTTTAAAAAACAGGTCAATGATTTTTCTTGGCCATAAATTGGTCAAAACACATAAGAGCTTACATGCTTCTATCAGCACCCTAAAATAAGTTAGTCAATAAATTATCCAGTTGCTTGAGTTTGGTATTAGGAATGGTTGAAAAATGGATAAAATAAGTAATAGAAATAATTTTTTATTTGAAGAAATTATGGGTTTTTATCTGGATTAAATGGTGTGATTGCTTAATCTTTTCTTTAGAAATAGGAATTATAATTATACTCCAGCATTACTATACTTTCGGACAAGCTATTGTTTATTTTTATAAATCATTTTTGGCCACTTTAGTTGATGGTAGATCTGATAATTCAAGAGATAAATTTCTGTCTTCTTTTTTTATGTTTGAATCTGAATTATCTTTTTGATAATTCTAAACTTTATCCAAATTAAAATCTCAAATTGAAGATTTGAATGATATTTCAAATTAAAAGGAGTTTAAACAATAAAGTAATTTTCTTCCATTATGGGAAACACTCATAAAATGAAACTGCCAAGTATATTAAACATGAAAAATTCTTATCAGTCCACTTATAGGAATAAAAGAATTCTATATTTTGATTAAATTTTATTTAAATTTGATTTACTAATTCTGAAAACATACCTTAAAAATTTGATTTCTTCTCTCAAGCCCCTTGTAGTTTTTTGTATTTTTTTACTTAAATAGACTATATTATGTTTGGAAGAGAATAAATAAAATCTTAAAACAGAGAAACCTGAACGGGAATGTCCAAGAATGAATTCAAGTCTCCTTTTGAAAAAGGAATCATGTTTTTTTAAAACCCAATTTTTTTGAAATATTTAAAAAATTCCAATAAAGAAAATAGGCTTTTTGACCAATGAAAACATCAGCCTTTAAATTTTTGAAAAAAAGGAATGGAAATAAAAAGTAAATTTTCTTTTTTTATTAACCCAATAGCTATAAGTCAAAAGAAGGCAGAATGATTATTTTATTTTGAAGAACAAACTTCCTTTTTTGACAAAATAAAAATTAGAGAAAAATGGAATTGTTAATAGATGAATGTAAAAATTTAAAAATATAACTAAAAACATTCTAGAGCAATAAAAACATCGATATTTGTTTTTTCAACAGAAAAGAAGTGAAGAGAAATGCTCACCTTTTGTTATTAAACAAATACCTTGAGATAAAACAAAAAAAAACATTTATATAAATTAATTCTTTTAAGAAGAAACTCACTTTTTTGAAAAAAATAAAAACTAGAAAAAAAAGCACAATAGTCAAAAATTGAGGTTGAGATTTAAAAAAAATAAAAAAAACTAAATTTCAAAGTAAAACAATTTTTAGAGAAATGGAAAAGTCAGTATTGGTTTCTTGGTTCCTTTAAAAAAAAGAAGGAGTGAAAAAAAATCTTTCCCTTTTTTTATCAAGAAAATAGCTCTAGATGAAAAAAAAGAAAAAAATTAAGATCAATCACTTTTTCTTTAAGAGGAAACTTACTTCCTTTTTGAAGAAATGGAATAGTCAAAAATTGAAGTGTATAATTTAAAAATATTTTTTATTTTTCTGAAAAATAGAATGAAGAAAAATACAACTCAATCTCTGATTTTTTTTTCAACAAAAAGGCACAGATCACAATAAAATGAAAAAATTAGCACAATGAAAAAAGATATTCTTTCTTTGAATAGCTCAAAAAATTGAAAAAAAATACTTGGATTAATTAAAAGAAAAGTTTTTTTCTCAAAAAAAATAAAAATGATTTAGTTTTAAACCAATATAAAAAAAAGTCCTCTTTAATACACTGAAACAAAAAACAATGTAAACTGATTAAAACAATCAGTTTTTATTTCTGAAGAAAATTATAAAAATCACAAAAAAAGTTTGTTTTTGAAAAACCTACTCCCTTTGGAACAACTCAAAAGAAGTGAAAAAGTAAAAAATAGTTTAATGAGAAAAATTCAAAGATTAGTGTTAAAAAAAGTAAAATAACAGAGAATGAATAGTATAGCAATCAAAAACTTTGAACAATTCAAAAGAAAAATTCTCTTGTTGAGAAAATCTACTTTTTTTGAAAGAACTGACCAGGAGAAAAATGAGAAAAATATTGGAAAAAATTGAAACAGAAAATCAGGAATATGAAAACAAATACATTTTTGTTTTCAAAAAGCTAAAAAATTTCAACCAAAAAATAAAAATAGAATTAATAAAAAATAGAAAGAATAAAATATGAATTTCCAACAGGGTTTATTTTTTTTTTTAATAACCCAGATGGACCAAAATTTAACAAAAATGAAATCAAAAAATAATTACTAAATATGATGAAAACAGTTGGTGAGCCAAAAAAATTGGGTTTTTATCTTTTCTAGAAAGGTCTAATATTTGTTGGAAAAAAGCTTATTTTTTAATAAATTACTATAAAAAAGTGAAAACAAATTAAATTAATTGAATCTAAAAAAACTTCTTCCCAAATTATTTATTAGGATAATGAGATTAATAAGTGAAACACCTCATATTTCAAAACCTATCAATATACCATTTTAAAGTTATTGGATCAACATTTTCATGCATATTTTTTATTAGTCCATAAGCTTGGCCTTTGGGTATAAATGTTAGTTCAGGTTAGTCTCTGTAATCATATTCTGTATCCATTATTCACCTATCTGATCCAATGGATCATTTAATATAATACATCTGGTTACCAACTCAACAAAATTCTTAACATTTTCTGGGTTCTTCATTTGAAAGTGAATTTTTGTAATATGGACCAATGCCCCTGAATCATACCAATGTAATTCTTAATACAAACCCAGTATTGGGCTAGAAAAAATCTAAACTAATTGTTTCATGTTCCTTTTATGAGCAGGAAAAATAAGATTTGAGCTTTAATATCCCGAAATATTCGAGTAATTATTGATTCTCACAAAATTATTTCTTAGTTTTTTTATGAATGTTCATATGTTGATATAATTTTGAGTCATTTACTGAACCAGGAAGACCCAAATTTAACTCTTTAAAGGATTCGTTAGCACCAAAAAACTAACTGAATTGAAATTTAATAGCAATAAAAGATTAATTTTTAAATTAGTGTCCTTATCTATAGGTGAAAAATTCAGATGTAATACCTTTTCTTGAAATCAAAATATACCTCTGAATAATTTGGTGGCTTTGAAATAATGGAAGTAAGCTTCAATAAATAAATACAATACAGCCTGTAAGGACTTAAGCTTGATTTACTTGGTATAGTTCTTTTAATTAATCAGAATTTGGCCAGGTCATATAGGTATACTGATGTTTAAAAAGTGTTTTATCAATCTTCTGAGTATATAGTATTACTTTACCCTTAGGGATCTCAAATATGGTACAAATTTTACCAGTGGAGGAGCCAATTCTATTTATACCTAGTCTAAAATTCTCCACTTCCACTTGTATATTGATGTCACGTTTTTTGATCTTGAAAGCTAGAATGAGATGCATAACGTAATTTCTGAAGCTTAAATGTTGGTAGGCTTTACAAATAGCTGGTTTTATAAATATATGTGATATTTTGAACTTGATTCTACTTAAGATATTTTTTTGATAAAATTGATTCAGTATTGAAATTTATTCTTCAAGCTCTTTATCTGTTTCATATTCAATGGAATATGAGTATTGGGCTGCAATTGAAACACATTAAAGCTTCTGTTTTTCGAAGCTCCGAGGCATTATCAAGGATTTATTTGAGTAGGTTTTATCTTGTTTATTCTTGAGCTAAGTAGATTAGACAACTAAAATTAAGTTTTTCATTTTCAAGAAAAAGGTTGGTGTTCAAAACAAAAAATAAAGTTTTTTGGCTTCAAAAAACCAGTTAATTTGAGTTGTGGTGTTTTCAAAATACCAAAAATTAAATGTGGTATTTTTATCAAAAAATTCGGGTATTTCGGTCATTGAATTCAAAATATTTGAGGGGGGCTATTTTTGAAATTTAGAAGATTCATCCATTTTTTACTTGCATAGTTCAAATTAAGATTCAATTAAGAAATTAATTTCTAATAATAACTTATTTCTGATTCATAATTAAAGATAAATTGAATCATTTTCCAAGATAAATCAAAATTCAATATTATCATCTTTAAAATTAGCTACCATAGTCCTGTTTTAGATCCTATAATAAGAAATTAATTGCTTTCATAGAAATAGATATTATTAAGTAATTTAGCTTATAAATTCAATCTCATTTTCATACCAAAAGCCATAATTTCATTTATGAAATATTTTCTTGGTTCAAATAGCTATATTCAATATTTCCTGTTACTAATAAGGTCTCAAGGAGACCTCAATATTTATATAGAGATGTTTTATCCTAAAATATATTCCTTTAAGGGTCTCAAACCCTTTACTTTCATATAAATATCTCAATTCTTTAGGTTGAGTATTATTTTGAACTAATCTTAGAAGGCTTTCTGACTGCATATATATTGAATTAAATTTCAATAATTTTACTTTATCAAAAGGATAACTCAAACAATTCAAATCCTATTCGTAGTGATTAATAAAGAATAATTAATTTTATTTTTAAATAATTAAATTGAAAATACAAAAGGATATTTGTATCCTCTTTTCTTTTTCAACTTTATATTGCTCATTAATCCACAGAATTGAAATCCAATTCATATATGTGTTGATCACAAAGCTCTTCAAAAGATGAAAGAGATGTAGATCATTCTCTTAATCCTACTTATTATTGTCAGTTTCCAATTTATTGAAGAGCTGAAATATTTGAAAATGAAAAAAGAAGCACTTTTATTATATGGAATTTAGAACAAATAATTTTAACAATCAAATGAAATAAGCAGACCATGTTTGCTAAGCCAGAAAATTAAAAGAAAATAAAGATTAATTAACTTATCAATTCCAATGATAATCTCTAGGCTCAAACCTTTTTCGTTATAATTATTCTGTACTTGGTACATATCAACCTTATATGGACCAAATATTATGTTTTAAGAGTACTAAGTTGTTATGGTTTGAATAACAAAAAAAAGAAAATATCAGTTCCTTCTGGTTCAATCTCAAAAATCATTGCCCCAATTCTGGCTACAAGAATTCACAAGGGATAGAATTCCCAAATTTGGGCTTATTATGTGAACTATTTTTTAGAGATTATGAGACCTTTTAATTTTCTTAAACAAATAAACAGATATCTCTCAATTATTTCAAAATAAATATCAGTTTTGAAAGAAGTGCAAAAATCTCAATTATATTTAATATTCGATCCATTTATTATTAATAAAAGGTAATAATTATACTTGTAGATACATAATTTGCCCAAGTAAATACATTGGTAATTAAAAACTACTCCTAATATAAGCTATACTTTTAAAAGAGGATTTGGTAATGAGATTTATGCAGATAAATTCTGAAAATACTATAAGAGCCATGCCGATCTCCTGAAACAATTTCACATTCAATAAATCCAAATATTTAATTGATACAAGACCTTTTTGTCTTCAAATTTAAATATGGTGATATTTTGTCAAATAAACGATTATTGATTTTATGAGCTTGCTTTGAAATTATATCAATACTATTGTCCTTTTTTCTTAATTTGAGATAATATAAATTGAATTTTTTGATGACCTCATTAAAAAATAAAACTTTTTTGAATCCAAATTTTATTTTTCATACTAGAGCATAAATTAATATCAATAATAAAGCTACACCTTGAGTATTAATAAAGAAAAAAAAGACAGCATTTAAATTCATATATCATCATTTCTTGTAGCCTGTTAGTGAAAAATCTATGTGGTTGTCAAATCCGGGAGGTCACCCATTTTTTTCAAATCCATATCACATACCTATTGCATAAAGGGCCAAATTTTGAACATACAAACCCCCATGGCACCAAATAGCCGGTATTAGCGTGAATTTGAAGGGTACAATGGGTTAAGAAAAGAAAATTTCTCTTCATCTTCTTCTAAAATTTTCTTTCTATGTTTTATAATTCTATAACCATTTATTTTTCTTCAAAAATTAACTTTATATTAATCAAACGGTTTTGCCAAGATGTTTTTTTCCTTTTTTGTAATTTTTCAAAAACATAATTTTATAACAAGATTGAAGACTTATTAATTTTCTTTCTTGAATTATATGAAATATTTAACCCAACAGAGCTTTAATGAATAAATATTTTTCTGTTTTCAAATACAATTGAACAAAGCTTTTTGAACCAAAAACTTTTTTACGAGTAGTATTTTATATCAAATTGAAAAAAGTTCCATCCCTTCTTTTTATTAATATCATTATTTTGATTATTCACTCTTGAAGAACTTCTCCACGATCTAATCAAACCAATCCTAGTGAAACTGATAATAACAAACACCCCCAAGTGAGAAGAATTTCATTTAAGACAAAACATTCATTGGTTTGGGTTTATTTTTTCAATGTTTATTATACTATTGTTGAGCCCCACTTTTTGGTTTGATAAATAAATACTTTAAAGAAGACTAAATATTATAAATATTACTATAGAATATCAATGAGTGAGTATTTGACTTAAGTACATAGCTTTAGAGACACAAAAAATAGGTTTTAATGAATTTAGGATCAAATGGAAAATCTTTCTAGAGCCCTAATACCAAGAATTGAAATGTTTTATCACTTTTTTGATCAATATAAGTGCCGAATTCATTTTCAATGATCTATTTTACTTATATACTCTTACAGCTTCATTCATTTATCACATGAATTAATATGAGATTGGGCTTTAATGTACCGGTTTAATTGTGCTTAATGCTGAAGTTGAGATATGCAAGCTCAGATTAAAAATAACTATGGTTTTATTCACAAAAATCACCACTAATTTTTTCTGGAAATATTTTATTTATAAAAATAAGATCCACAATAATTTAGCTGAAAAATAATACTTTAATAAGTTTTTGAACTAATCATTTTACCAGTAGCCATGTTATTTAATACCTTTGAATTAACCTTTCCTCAAAAAAAATAACAATACAAGCTTATATAAGCTCCCTTGGTACCAACTGAGGGATATTTGAATCAAATTCCCACTCCATATAGTATACCTCGCTTATTCCTTATATACCAATTCCTTTAGAAGATTTCTGAAATATTCAGATATATAATAACTCATTTAAATAATGAAATAATTATCTCTAATACGCAATCAGAACTTTCATTTCACAGCTTGTGTCATATATAAATTAAAGAATATGATTAATGTAGGAATTTATAACAGAACTATGGGTTTTTATGGAAAATATAGGTAAATGAATTTGGGAAAGCTTGTTCCATTATTTCACAAGATGGAGCTCAACTAATACAACTATTACACAAGATTTTTTCCTTAAGATGTAATACAATATTCTTAAAATTTTAACAGCCTTGAAGCTTTATCAATTTTTTTTCTATCTAATGAGAAATTTTTAAATCGACGGTTGAAATTCTTGAGCCCTTATATGAAGAAAGCTTTATCATCTCTAGCTCTAGCTACCCAATTAACCGACATGAATTACCCCTTCATATCCTCCTAATAAATCAAATTCATCCGCAAGTTTTTTTTCTGAGATTTTAATATTCATAATAAAAATTTTTATATTCTATGCTTGAAAACAATGCAAATTAAAGCCAATTGAGCTATTGGTTATACTAATAATTACCAATTTTTGCTCTTATGAAGACCCCAGTAATGTTTCGGACCATAATTGATGCATGATTTAAAATGTTTTTTTTCTCGCAGTTCAACTTTGACTTGGCTCGGTACTTTGGTGTCAAATCTTGCGGCTACCTCAAAAGAAAAAGAAAAAATATCGTTTTCCTGAACAAACTGAGCTCATATTAAATGAAACTTGGCTTGTTTTATGAAATGTATTCATCTAGCTCTCTCAAGTGTCATAGTGTATAAACTGAGCTCCTTGGACTCCTTATAAAAACAACCGAGCCCAAGACCACTGAAATTTATCTTCTTTGGAGCTTATTAAGATTGATTCTTCTGACTCTTAGACTCATGGCTCAGAGATTAATTTAAATTCCAGAATAAATTTATCCATTATTTTTATTCTGTTGTGGAAGAAAAATATTGTCTTATAATCAATATTGTTTACTCTCAATGCATGTTAATAATACGGAATATATTCAATATTTTTCTCATACATTTTTCCCTCTCTACTCTAATGATTAACCTTTATCTTTTTTCTCTTCATTTTTTTTGATTTATTAATATTTCTAATGATTCATTTCATAAAAACTTTTATGAAAATTTGATAATTAAGATTGTGAATGTGTCACTAATAACCGCATTAACTCCTGGAAAGTGTTTTGAAAAAAAATATAAGAAATGCACTCTATGTATTTCTCCTAATACTTTGATTTTCAGTTTCAGTGAATCCTCAGTCCACATTCCATTTTGCAAATTATTGAATTTGAGCCAGATTCTTTTATCTTGATATAATTGACTCCAAATTATTTTGGAACCCTGAAGATTTAGGATCAGTTAATTCAGTTAATTATTCCTATGATATAAAATCTTTTTCCTGTGATTGTAAATATAATCATTCATTTTTACAGCTACTTAATAATATGAAGTTATTTTAAGTATTGAGAATTGCATTTGAAGTGGCCCACTTATTTCACCAATGGAATTATTCAATTAAGAACATCTTAAATTGAATAAAAGAATCTTCTTTGTTTGGTCTAAAGAATCTCAAAAAGCTGGTAAAATTAATTCATGAAGTATTATATTACCTTCATTACCTGTGTATTCAAGTTATACAAAGTGATACAACAAGGAGTTCAAAGGCCTTTTCTGAGTTTATACTAAATATAAATCATTTACTACTGATTGAGATGACTATGAAATTTATTTTCTAAATAATTGATTTAATCTTTTGGACGAATTTGTGCTTCTCTCCCAGCCAATATAAATTTAATAGATATTTCAATCAAAATCAAAACCTATCAGAAAATTCTGCAAAAACCCACCCTGATTTTTCTATTGTGGACCTTTCTTATTTTCCTTCATCTTTTCTGGTATGAATTTTTCGCCGATGAACTAAACATATTGTTAAATATCTATCAATTTGTGGCTTCTCTAATTTATTTTCCAACTTATTTTCCATTTTGTTATTGAGTATATTAAGAGTATAAGAAACATAATTAATTAAATCTATTGTGGATGGTTTGTTGAACACATTGAAAGTTTTCACCTCTTTGAATTGAAAACTTACCATTGGTGATGTTATACAAGAGATTCATGAAATACACATGAGGAAATATTACTTTTCTTTATTTCAAGAGATAAAAACTCATAAAATTATCCAGAAATCATAACATTCCATATTTAAACATAATCAGGTAGGACTTGGTGGAATCCATCTGGCAGAGCTACCAAAAAATCCTTCACACATTCATTTCTCCTCAACTGAACCACAATAGGGGTATTTAACCTCATTTTTATTTGGTTTTATGATATCAGGAGATCCACTTAACTAATTTCTTTTTCAGGTGGTTTGGATTTACATATCTACCATACCCATATAGGACTATCCCCCAAATATTCCTCAAATGAAATTTATTTCATTTTTCCTATTTTTTCAATAAAACCCAATTTAAATTTTAAAATTCTTTTTAAACTTTTTTTCAAAAGGTCACAATTGCTTCGCGCCAAATATTTCAAATAAAAATTTGATTTTGATTCAAGTTTTGAAACATTTTATCTTTTTATTTCAATTTAACACATGAGAAAAACAAAATTATCATTTTGAAAAATATCCCATAAAACATCATCTTTTGAATTTCCATTCTTCATCTCTTTTTAAATTTCCCCAGGAAATTATTTGATTGAAAAAATTTCTCCAAATCCCCATAAAAACTTCAAATTGGTCAGCTAATCTGAATTTCATCCAAAGTGGTCCAAATTCCTGTTACAGGAGACAATAACTCTGGTTAATTTATAATATAAAACTAATTTTATAGTAATTCAAAGGAGTAATTGGTATATTTAAAAGTCTGGAATTTTTCTCATTGGTGTTCAAGAAATTAATGATTGTTTTGTATATAGTGGATTGCTCATTAACAAAGGTTTTATTCTGTTTGGAACTCAAAAAGGCTCTGTGGTCAAAATTTATTACTAGAAAATAAGCTTGAAAAGACTGTATTGGGAAATGCAAAAAAATAAACATCTTTTGGAATATAAATCAATGGATAAAAGGTTGGAAATGCTGTGTTTTCTGAATCGCCTTCCATTGGTCTAGTTTTGGCTGAAGATGATGAAGTGATGGCTCTCATTTTTGCATTTATTTTTAGTGAAGAATATTATGTAAGTGATCTTTTGCAAATAGTAATGAATAGTAATTGAGTAATAAGTCCTTCCTGGTATTTATGTTGAACGCTGACAATTTTAATTAGTATGTATATGTATAGTTGGATCAATGACCTTTCTCATGAAGATTAATGCATGGTAGATTTCTTCTCATTGAGTCCTTAAAGTTTGAAACAGGTGGTTCACACAGCACATGGGGTATTTTTGAGAATCTGAAATCCAATAAAGAACAGAAATATATTTCAAGACAACATAACTTCTTCACAACTTGATATATTCCAACAACTAGCACCTACCTTGGAGTGGCTTGGAATGAATGACACTGTGGATTCTGTGGGACACCTAGAAATATTTCACTGTATTAGTCAAGGTGGTGAGGTGATGGCCTCATGCAGAGTAATTTAGGCAACTACTTAAGATAGCCTAATATTAAGGAATGAGAAAAAGTTTCTTCATACATATCTGGTAAAGGTTTTCCTGGTTGCATGGGCTTTTTGGAACAAACAACATTTCATCCATATCAATGTCCTGGTTTAGATGGCAAAGTGGCTTTTAATTGCAAGAGATCTTATTCATTGAATGCACAATTAGTTTTCAATCATCAGAAGAGAATCATTTCCCTGTTTTTTGGCTGACCAAGGTCATGTTCTGATAGTATATTTTATAAGAAAATGGGATTGTATTTGAGACAGAATGATTTTTCTTCAGAAGGTGAGTAAATTTCACAGGGGCCCTTTGAAGTGAAGAGCTCCTAGCACTCAGTGAACTGGAGCTCACTTATGGAGAAATCAGATGGAATAATAAGGAATACACTTAAGAGCATAAATACAATAGAATTTATAATTAAATGAATGTAAGAAAGCATAAACAATTATAATAAGAGTAAAGAATACAAGATCCAACCACAAACAAGTCCAAGTAAACTGTTTCAACCTGTCAGAAAGAAGGATATGGCCACCACAACTCTACTAAACAGGTGAAGAAATGCAAAGACCAACTTAAAAACAATGAATATAATTTCCCAAAATAAGAATAATCGTATTTATTAAAGTCATAAATTAAATATTTCAATTAACTGGGGAAAAGCCCCCAGGGGGAGAAAGAGGAGCTGGTATATGTGAGAGTCCACCAGTCCTGATCCAAAGAGTGAATTTTATTGAGAGGAATCTTGGCTTTAATTGATTTGGAGAATGCAGCCCCTGTATGGATGTACAGGTTCTGTACAAGAAGTGTGGTGGAGTTGGGTTATCATACAGCTTCAGACTTGTGAATCCAAAACTTTATTTGGAGAATCCAGCTTGTACAAGTATGGACAGGCTGTATTGATGGACCAAACTGTATGAATGTTTCAGCAAGAAAATTTCCTGAAACTGATTACTGATATACATATTGTATTTCTGGTTTGGTGAGTTTGAGTGGGTATCAGGTTGAATGCCCTTTCCCCTGATAGTAGCTGTGACATTATCCCCCTCTTGAACCTTGTGGGCTCCTGAACACCATACTATCCTTCCACTCTTGAGTGTCATCCCCATATTCCCACCATTTTCCAAAAAAAAATACTTTTAAAACTCTTTTCCTCTCGAAAATTATCCTTAAAATATTTTCCTTTATCCTCCTTGCTCTTTCCTTCCCTTAATCAAAATTGTCCCCACTACAAGTAAGTGTCTTCCATATCCTGAGTATATCTTGCCTTGAGTCTTTTCTTTCTTCCTTAAACACAATTCTTGCAAGTGGCCATGGTCTGAATCCCAAATTGAAGGCCACCATTGTTTTCAGATTGAAAGATGATGACTAATGGTTATATGAATGTATAACCCCATAAGAATTGGCCATAATTTCTTGAAGCCTTTTCTTTCATCAATTCCAGTGTCTTGAATATCCTGATAAGGGGTCTTTTCCCCAAAAGTCTTGAAGAAATGGACCCAAATGGCCTTTTGAGGTCATTTGGGTGCCATCTTGGTTTTCCTGCTCCTTGAAATAATATGGAAGATTTCTTTAATTTGGGCCTTTATGGCCATTTCTAGCCATTTTAGGCCATATTGGCTTTTTATGGCCCATGGTCTGTGGGGTCAATTGAGGTCCCCCTGGGCCCAATTTTGAAGGGGTTTCCAGGGGGCAAAATTGGCCCCCATGGCCTGGGCTTGCAGAGAGTAGTCCAGGACCATGGAGGAGGGACCTCCCAAGGATTGAGGGGTAGGCCCTGCCTTTCCAATTGGGGCCCCATATTGAGGACCTTGAGGGGAGCCATAACTGGAGTAATGGCCCAAACCCTTGATAACTTTCAGGAATTGATATGGATATTCTGACAATCTTTACTCTTTTGCTTCCATAACTCTAGAAATTGATTCCAAAATTACTGAACTCACTGAATATTCCCCTTCTGTGCCACCACTGTCTTTCTCTTTTGGCTCTGGAATCTTCAGGTGGTTGGGATCCCATTGGTCAATGGCTTATTCAGGTCATTTTTCTCCCTCCCAAGCTTATGATGGGTACAAGGAAGTTGAAGTGATTTATCCTTCCTATAATGAGTGCTTGAAGAAGGGTAAACATTGTTTCCAACATTACAACCCCAGGTCTTCCAAGTGCCATAATTGTTTTGTTGGGAAGAATCCATGTCAACATCTAGGGGCACCCCTTTCCAAAGTCAGGAAATAATTATTTAGCATAAAGGATGGCCCCTTTGGAGAATAATTACCAGTATCAGAGGCTCCTACTCTTGATGCTACCTCAGGGTATTCTAGCTGTAGGTTTATTTATTTCATTGTTTGACTTGGTACTGACTTCTTGATCAGTGACTGGATCCAGGTGGACCAATTTTGGAGGGCCAATCTACTCCAGTGTAGAGGTCCCCATCTCAAGAACCAATAATAAAGGAGTGGTTAAGAGAATAATACAAATTTCCAATTCCCCAACCAACCCCAATTCTGAAGGGAGTGATTATTTGTATGGTGAGGAAGCTGAGGTGGTACTTCCAATTTCCAATCAATCTTCAAGTATTTTACCTAGTCACCCTCCTTCCAAAAAATTCCAAATTCAAGTAATACTCAGTAATCCCAGAAACTTCCAACCAGTCTTTTCCACAGTTCCTTCTTCAATTCCTCATAATTCCCCCAGCTCTTCAATAGCCAGACCTCCTGTGGCCTCACCAGTGAGACCATCTCCCATTCCACAGCCAAGGCCTTCTCCAATTTTTACCTCCTTCCAATTACAACCAGTGGCCAGAACAAGCAGAAGAAGAGAGGATCAATCACCTTTACTGTTCCCTGCCACTCAAGTATTTCAAATATTAGAGCATTGGACTTTCAAGGTCACAAGAGAAGATCCCAATATGGCAGATGAAGGCCAAGACGCTGTGGACAGGTTATTTTGAGGGGTTTATAAGAACAATAGAGAGGTTATTTCATATTATAAAAACCAGATTATTCCTGGAACTTCTTCTGAGGAGCTGGTTTCTAAGTTCATTTTGTATGAAAATTAGTTTATTAATTATTTTCAAAAAACTTTTGATGATTTGGGTAGAGTTAGCTAGTTTCATTGTTCTTGTTTGTGTTTAGCTGTCTTTTACCCCCACCCTTATTGATACAAGAATAAAAATGGAACCTCCCAATAAATGATATGGAACAGTATTCTGCTGATTTATATAAGTAAAAAAGTGAAATGTAAAAAGAATTATACAAGTGAAAGAAGAAAAGAATTTATAAAAAATAGAAAATAAAGAAAATTCTGAGAGGTGTACTTCTTGAGTTGAGGTGGTTGATTTTGGCCATAAATTTTCCTGAAAAGATAAAGCCAAGAATTTTTTGCTCACTGAGTGACCAAGGTGTTGTTTTACAGGAAGTAGAAACCCTCAGAGATGCATACCAGGATATGGAGCTTACTTTCATAACCTCCACTCCTCACCAAGCACTAGAAAAGAAAAGAAAACTTTTTCCATAAAATTAGCTGATGTAAGGAATATTTAGAATAGAGGTGAATTGCATAATAAGGACAGAAAACAAAGAAAATGAGTTTGCCCATATCTTGATGAAAAGTCCAAGCTTGAGGGTATTCATGATGCAAGGCCTTCTGAACCTGTCAAAAGGATAGAAAAGTGCTTAAAAAGTGGCCAAGGGGATTCTTAAACCTTTTTTGGGTTGAATAACCCCTTAAAGGTGCATTCCAGGAGAGTAACTTACTTTCATAACTTCTACTCCCCACCAAGCACCATAGGATAAAACTCTTGAGGTATTTGGGCCAGGATTTTCAGGATATAAGGTATGAAAATTCTTGACAAGGTCTTGTGAGTTGGCATGGTTGGAAGCTGGCTCCCATTTTGTTCTTTCTGGGTTTTCACTGAATTCTTTCCACTATAAAAGATGCTATAATTTACCTCTATTAAGTTTTGATTCTAGAACCTGAGCCACTTCCCATTCCTCTTGCTCCTCCACTAGGAATGGCAGTGGTGGAAATTGATTCCAGTTGAGGATAGTTCATTTCTTGACTGGTTCTAATAAGGAAACATGGAATAAAAGGTGAACTGACTTCCATTGTTGAGGCAACTTGAGGTGATATGCATGGCTGCCAATCTTCTTCAAGACTTCAAAGGGTCCAAACCATCTTTCTGAGAAATTTTTGGTGGGTCTTGTAGTCTTTATATTCTTTGAAACTAGCCATAATTTGTCCCCAGGTTGGAAATCACATGGAACTGTCTTAATTTTATCTGCATACTTCTTCAAATGCCTTACTGCTGACTCTAATTCTTCTTTGAACACTTTCTGTACTGATTGGAGTTTTGTTGATAAATTTCCAGCAGTTATGTCTTGAGAAATGTTAATTGAATCAAAACTGGGATTTCTTTCATAAATGGTGAAAAAAGGAAATTTTTTGTTGATGAATGTTCTGCATTATGAGAGGAAAATTAAGCAAGAGGGATCCAGATGTGCCAGTAATCTTGATTCTAACTGACATACATCCAAAGATACTGCTCTATAATCTGATTTACCCTCTCTGTCCGTCCATCTGTCTCAGGGTGGAAAGAAGTTTAAAGTTCTGTTGATATCTTGAGCTGCTGAAATAATTGAATTCATAATGATAAAACAAATAAAGATCCTCTATCATGAAAAATACTGATTGGAAGGCCAGGTTTGGAAAAGACATGACTGATGTAGATTTGAGATAAGTACAGAGTAATTGTTTAATAAGTTGGAATGAATATTTCCATTTTTGAGAATCTGTCCACAACTACTAAAATTGAATCAAAGTTGTTGGCCAGTGGCAACTGAGTGATAAAGTCCATTGATAAGGAATTCCAACGACCAGATGGAATTTGAAGAGGCTTGAGTAATACAGACTTCTTATGATGAATGTTCTTGTTTCTTGAACATTTCCAACATGACAACACATAGTCCTTAATTATTTGATTCATTCCAGCCTAATAAAAATACCTCTTTATGAGCTTGAGGGTCTTCTCCTGGCCAGGGTGGCCAGCCAATGGTGAGTCATGACTCTTTTGAAGACTATGTGATTGGATTTCATGGTGGCTTGGAATAACCACTCTATCTTTGAATAATAATAACTTTGCTTGAGGCTCAAGAGAATAATATGAGACTGATTCACATCTTTCCAGCTTCTTGAGTACCTCTTTATAATATGTATCTTTCCATGCTTGTTTTTGAATGTGGTCAACTAAATCTAAGAAAATTTCTACCTTTGTTCTTGGATTTCATCTTTCTTGAGAGCTTGATAAAAAATTTGAAGATTCTTGCTGATGAAGTCCACCCCCACTCTCTGGGTACACTTTATCCCAACATGAAAAAGAATCTGGTAAATTGGCCAGCCTTCCTGGACAGTAAGTGATATTTAAATGAAACTCAGAGAGAAAGACAGCCCAATGGGCTTGATGACAAGTAAGGACTTTGGGGGACATGAAGTAGTTAAGAGAAGAATGGTGTTGCAATGCTTCAAAGGAATGAGAAAGAGAAAGAAGAAAAGCTCTCCAGTGCTTGAGAGCCCAAACTATTCCAAGGAATTCCATATTTGAGCTCAGCTGGAAGAAGCTTGCAACTAACAAATGAAATTGGATGCTTTCCTGAGTCATTCACCTGACTCAGTACAGCACCCAAGGAAAAATCAAAAGCATAAATCTCTAAAATAGTTGGTAGAGAAGGATGGGAGTAGTGGTGAAGGCTTCTTTGAGTATTTGAAACTGACTAAGAGCTTCCTAATTAAAGATAAATGGAGAATCTTCTTTGAAAATGGAATTGAGAGAAGTTATTTTCTTGGAATAATTCCAATGAAACAGCAATAGAGATTGGTAAAGCCAAGGAAAGATTGAAGGGCCTTGATGTTCTTGGGCTGAGGCCAATTGAGGAGCTTGTGAAAATTTGAAGAATCCATCTTGGGTCCATCGCTTGAAACAACATATCCCAATTATTCTGCACTTAAGGCATGGAATACACACTTTGAGGCTTTAGCAAAAAGATTATTGTCCCTCAATCTTTGGAGGACAGAAGCCACATGCTTGACATGTTCCTCCTCAGATCCAGAAAATATCATAATATCATTTGAATATACTACAACAAAAATCTCCAAGAAATCTGCAAAGATATCATTCACAAGATTCTGGAATGAAGCAGGATAATTGGTTAAGCCAAATTTCGTAACCAAATACTCATAACTACCATATTTGATTCTAAAGGCAGTTAAGCTCTCAGCCCCCTCTTCAATTCTCAGGAGAATATAAGAACCATGCAGATATATCTTGGAGACAATAGTGGAACCGTTGAAAAAGGTAAGAAGCTGATTAATTGGAGGAACAGGATACCTGTTCTTCTTAGTGACAGAAGTGAGTTTTTGGTAGTCAACACACAAACAAAGGCCACCATTCTTTTTCTTAAAAAAAAGGACAGGTGATCCTGTTGAGAAGGAGCTTGGCCTGATTAAACATTTCTCTAAATTCTCTGGAATTTAGGACCACAGTGTTTCTGACTCATGATTTGATAAAGAGTAGATAACACCAGCTGGTGGTAGAAGACCCTCTAGTTTTATATGATGATCACAGGAATGGTGTGGAGGGAGTTTCTCTGCTTTCACCTTGTAGAAAACATCCAAATAGTGGTGATTAGCAGGAGGGACTACCTTTGTAAAATTTTCAATTTCTTCTGGCTCTTCCTCATCACCCCACTGCTCCTCCAGGGATTCATGGAAGGATAAATGATGAAGGTACATATCTCCTTGAAAGAGATTAAGTGAAGATATAGCAAAACTTCTTGAAAATATTTTATCTCTTTGAAGACTTAATCTCTTGATTGAAGTAATGACTGAGAGGGAAGGATGGGAGAGATATGGACAGAAGAAGTAAGGGAATGTATCTTAGGTTCACCAGCCAGAGAAATACCATTGAAATCAGTGGAAAATTCATTACTAGTAGCAGGAATGATAGTAATGTAATCCTTATGACTAGAATAATAGGTTATCAATCCATTTTTCCAATCAAAAAAGTGATTAAAATGGTAAAGGAAATCATAGCTCAATATGAGGTCTTCTCCCTTGGGGGAATCTATAATAAAAAATTCTCATTCAAAGCTTGAGAATGAAGGCAAGTCAATAACCCACTTGGTATAATGGGTGATGAACAAAGAAGTGGAGTCATTTAAATCCAAAATAAAAAGAGGAATATTCTCAGGGATCTCTGAAATAGTCAATAAGTACTTGAGAACAAAATTCTTTGCAATAAAAGAGTTTTTAGCACCAGAATCAATGAGAATACCATAAAAAATAAAGAACTTTAAAGATCTCTTGACACTAGTATTCAGAGTTCAAAATTGTGATCTTGAAGGGAACAAGTGAGAACTATTGAAAACATAATGATTCCCACTAAGTCTTTTCCCTTATTGCTAGGTAAGCCTCTTGATGACGCTGGCCTATTCTGAGGCCTCTTGAAGCATTTTTCAATTGGGTGCTTTCCACCACAACATGCAAATAAGCCTTTTTTTATTCTCCTCTCCTTTTTCAGAACCAATTAATTCATTTTCCTTATTTAGTAGAGAAGCATGAGGCTTATTGTTTGAAACTTTGAATTTCTTCCCCTTCTTTCTCTACTTGTGATGAGGCTTCTTGGAAGATGAATCTTGAGGAGGCCTGAGGGAATTGGATCCAGTGACTGGAGGCTTCTTCTCTTTATGACTACCCATTTCCTTCTGCCTCTCATGGTACCTGGTATCTAACTCCAAGGTAATATCCATGAGATCTTGAAGGCTATCAAAATTACCATAGTTAAAAGCCAATTGATCCAATAGCCTTGATGCCAAGCCTCTTCTTCAAACATGAATATAAGTCCTTTCCCTCCAATATTAAATTCTTTAAATTAAGCTTCTGAAATCAGAAATGTACAAGGATACATGACCACTTTCCTTCATCATGATATTATCCAACTCTCTTCAAGATTTCCTGAATTCATTTGGGTGACAAAATAGAGTGAATAACTGTGTTTCAAACAATTTCCAGTTAGTGAGAAGATAGGATGGGTCTTCATTCAAAATATTTGAGAGATATGGTTCAATTCAAAAGAATTTAATGAAATAACCTTCTTCCTTTCAGAGAAGAAGCTTTCTGGGTCATTATGGAATATTAATTTACAGGATTGGATAAATCCCCTCAATTTATGGCCTTGAGTACCATCAAAAGAATCAGGTGCCTTCATATATGGAGTCTTGAATTCTGGGGATCTGGAATTGTCCCTGGGTTAAACTGATTGTGTGATTTGTCACATTAATTGAGTAATTTGCTCCATCATCTTGAGAAAATTTGGTTCAGCTTGAGAGAAAAGAGGTTGATTAGGAAGGGCTAGATTTGAGGCTTCAGGAGCTTCAGGGGAGCCTGCCAAGGAAGCTGCCACTTCTTTCTCCTCAGACACTTTCTCTTCCACAGACTCCTCCCCCTAATCTACTTCTATGCCCTTCAGAAATTCAAAGATAGCCACCTGTAAGGTGTGGATATGAAACTTTGATTAAAGATCAAGTACTTTTCCTGTCCTCAAAATTTGTATAAGGTAAAAATCAATTAAAAATAGTAAAGAATATTGTTTTTAAGAGAAAACACGCCAATTGTATTGTTTATAACTTTATTAGTATAAAACAATAATATTATAAAGATTTATTGTTTTACCAACAATAAAAATTTATCCAAAAAATACTCTACAAGAGATATTTTAAGGCTACAAAAGAAATTTCTTCAAGAGCAATTTCAATTGGAATTAATTGAGCAAAGAACTGCAAGCAATTAATTAAAGAACAAAGTCTTTAAAAAGAATATTAAAGAGAAAACACACACAAAATTGACCAGAGTGAATTTGGAAACAAAGTGACAAAGTTTACAGTGATGAAAGATGCTTTAATTCACTTTTGGGGTGGTTCAGGGGTAAAAATGATTATAAGAGTTACAAACAATGATTATAATGATTTTTTCACGTGGTTAAAAGGTTTAAAATGATTTAATAAAGGTGGTTGGAATCTTTTATTGATTGGTTTAACAATGTTTAAGCTAATTATAAAAGGAAAAGATTCTAACATGAAGAGCAAAGTGGGGCAAAGAAGGCATTCTTTTATAGCCATCAATTTTCTTACTCCAAAAGTAAAATTTACTCTTGTCAGTCGTTAAAAACAGTCTGACAACAGAAAAGCCAATTATGGCATCATTGAACCCTGGTTTAGACCAAAAAGGGCTGGTTTAAGCCATTTTTAGCCATTTTAGACCCTTAAATCAGCCATTACTATAGCAATACTAGGCCTAGAGCCTTCAAAACACGTCAGAATTCGTGTCAGAGGCGTAGAAACCAGTTAAAACTGTTTTTACTATGATTGTTTTATCTTAAGGGTAGTTTTACCCTCTTGGCAACAGCTAAAACTACCCCAGTTGGTATCAAAACCTCATCATCAATTGAGTCCACAGACCCTGTAACTCAATTCCAGGCAAAAAGTGATGACCTTTTGTGTGAATTTTGACATCACACGCCTGTCAGCAAGGATTTTGGGGGTCTAGCTCCCCCTTAGAGCTGGAGTTCCTTTTCCCCCCCAAATTTAATCTTTCCAATTTATTTTTCCTTTAATTCCTCATCATGTATTATACTTATAATTTACATATGTAATTCAATCAAATTGTAAAGTACAATACAGTAATAATTGATACCTCATATGTAAATCAAAGTTCACTTATGTAATACATGCGCACATTTTGACATTTCAATTGAATTCAATTGAAAATACTTCAATTCCTCATAACTTCTAAACTAAACACAACACCTCAATTTTAACACAAAAATTGATGGTTAACACCACATGTGGTGTGAATTAGATTAAAGTTTTGAGGATTTTCAACTTTTGTATTGAAAATACTAAAAACTTAATTTAAGCTTATTTAGAGTTGAGTTACAAGAATTTCACTCAGAGGTGACCCCACCTGATTTTTTATGAGGAATTCAATGGTGAAATAATTTTTATATGTTTATTTATTGGATAAAAAGTTATAATAATTTTTATTTAATTTTTTTCCCAAATTTATTTATTTTTTTACAATTTTGTTAAAATTTCATTTTTACTTAATTTTTTCAAGTATAAATGTAATTTTATAATTCCAAAATTTAATGTAATTTTATTTTTAAATTGTAATTAAATTTTTTATTTTGAATATAATTTTATATTTATATTTTGACTTTTATTTTAATAATATAAATATATTTATTTTATTTTTATTTATATGTTAATTTTGTATTTGTGGTCTTTTGGGTATATGACATTACCTCTAAGGCTCACAGGATGTCCATGCCTGACATGGGGGATCCAATTGCAAATAAGTATCAAAGACCAATTTTCTTTTATTCCACAGTCCAACCTCTTTGTTTTTTCCCTTATTTCTGTCCTCCAAATGATCATCCCCCCATTTTTATCTGCTTCTTGGATAGCTGTTCTCATTTTGTTCCTTTGTATATAATCATTTCTAAAGTTTATCCACTCCCCCCATTACTGTGACTTGGGAATTTCATGCCCAACCACAAGCCCTGGGGTGGGCTGATAACTTTAAGAAACACAGGATGTTATATTTGTTCAATCTTCCTTCCCCCTCATAAAAGACCAACCATTTTGGAGGTTGATTCAGATTGATTGGTTTTTTGTATATAAAATTTATGCCAATTATCCCCCTCCTCAGTCGTATTTTTCTCTTGAATACCACCTCAGTCCCCTTTTTTATCAAACATGTGGCACTTTTGTACTTGAAAATAGTCATATTACAAACAAGAAAAAAAACACTTATTGCGCCTTCACTTGTTGTGCCACCAAAAAAATTCCCCCAATTCAGAGGCTTCTGGTTATTTATTTTCCAGATTTAACCCTTCATTTTCAAAAAAAATTAAGGAAATTCATAAGTTGGAAGTTTTTATATTAGTTTTTTAAAAATATTCATATTACAAAGAGGGGAAAAAACATCTGAAAAAAAAACTCTTTTTGCCCCTTCACTTGTCCCACCAAAAAAATTTCCCAAAATTATGGGCTTCTGGTTCTTTATTCTGCAGATTGTCCCCTTCAATTCAAAAAAAAATGGAGGAAATTCATAAGTGGGAAGATTTTAAATGAATTTTTTGAAAAAATATGCCATTGTGGCAAATCAGCCAAATTTGAGAAATTTGGCAAAAAAAAAATGAAAATTTTTTTGGATATTGACATCCCATGTCAGGAAGAATATGGCAAAAAAAACTAAAAAAAACCTCAAAACTGATCCTGAGGATTTCTTTTTGAAAAATGAGGTTACTTACATGTTTTTACCATAAACGTATGTGTTTTGGCCATAAATTGGTAAAAACACATAAGGGCTGACATGTTTTTACTAAAATATTACATGTGTTTACCAACACCCTATATTTATTTATTTTAAATCTTTCTCTAATGTTATAGAGCTTTTGGTTATTGGAGGGCACAAAAATGGAACCATTGTTACCATTTTTTGCATATTAATTAATTTGAAAAATAAGCTTAAATAAATATAATTAATTCAAATTTTGGTAGGATTATGCCTTTTATTTATAAATATATTGAGCTTGATGAATTTGATCTTAGAGGATAACTATTAATAATAATATCATAATATAAAATGTTCTACCTTATAGAATACTTTCATAATATTTATTGCACAGCTCTAAAAGATTTTTCTAAATATTACTGAAAATATCAAGTGTTTGATTTTATCTGGTTAAGGATTCACCCCTTATTATTTGGTGAGCTAATTTGTTTTGTGAATTATACATCATTTTAGACCAGTAAAGTTAATTATACAAATTTTGTAAAGTTACAAGTTTCAATAGTTTCTTATAAATATTTCATCTATAAGTTATTCATAAGGAATATTCCTTGAATTTTATTTTAAAAACTATATTTTGAAATAAATTGCCTGTAAAAAATACATTATTTTTAAATTAAATAACTTTTCTAAGCTTCATTAAATTTGGAAGAGAAATATCACATTTTCTATCCTTAATTATTTTTAAAATATCGTGATAATCAAATTCTTATAATTTTTTGCTATTATGAAAATTTTCATAATGAATATATATTTTTTACTTATAATGAATTAATTTTTTCTTTAATTTCAATAAGGAAGATCATATCATACTACATATTACTAGCTTTTTCATATTCTAACTTCATAGTTAATGTAAGTGACAAAGATTTATTTTGAATTGATACAACTTCTTCTGAACAAGTCCAAGCTGTTGAGGAATCTAATCAAAAGCATGCCTGCCAAAACAAGGCTAGTGATACCTATAAAAGCAGAGAGATTTTAAAAAGAAAAGCTCCCTGGTACATTAGCTCTACCATTGTAAAAATACAAAAGAAAAGTAAAATACTTTTCTACCATCACATTTTGTATTATGACCATGCTGGAACAAACTTCTATCTCTGATGATTAATCCATAAATGGACTGTCTTCTAGTAGCTTTTAAATAGATTATCTTAATTATCTCTTTTTATTTTTATAATTATTTTATTACTATTACTATTATCTTGTCTAATAAAAACATTATCAGTATGGTGCTCTAACAAAGCTAAGGAACTGAATTACTTACCAGAAATGGATTGGAGCGAAATCGCAAAATGTGTTGTCCTCAACAAGCATAACTATATTGCCTGGACTTTGGTGATGAAGGCCGAATTACTTTTTATTAATTGCCTGAAGTATGTCAAAGGCATTGAACCAGATGTTTCAGGGGACAAAAAGGAGAAATCCTTTTTTCTACTCATCAGATGCCTAGACAACAATACATTATCTTTTGTTAGCAACAAGATCCGACCTCAACAAGATGGGGATGGAAAAGCGCTGTGGGACTTACTTAAGGAGAAGTTTGTGGGGAGTGGTGTACAAGCTCAAGGAGCTGCTTTGAATCAATTCTTTGATATTAAGTTTCAAACAGTGGAGCAATGGGTTGAAGACTTATGTGAATCTGGTGCCTTCATATATGGAGTCTTGAATTCTGGGGATCTAGAATTGTCCCTGGGGTAAACTGATTGTGTGAGTTGTCACATTAATTGAGTAATTTTCTCCATCATCTTGAGAAAATTTGGTTCAGCTTGAGAGAAAAGAGGTTGATTATAAAGGGCTAGATTTGGGGCTTCAGGAGCTTCAGGGGAGCCTGCCAAGGAAGCTGCCACTTCTTTCTCTTCCACAGACTCCTCCCCCTAATCTACTTCTATGCCCTTCAGAAATACAAAGATAGCCACCTGTAAGGTGTGGATATGAAACTTTGATTAAAGATCAAGTACTTTTCCTGTCCTCAAAATTTGTATAAGGTAAAAATCAATTAAAAATAGTAAAGAATATTATTTTTAAGAGAAAAAACGCCAATTGTATTGTTTATAGCTTTATTAGTATAAAACAATAATATTATAAAGATTTATTGTTTTACCAACAATAAAAATTTATCCAAAAAATACTCTACAAGAGATATTTTAAGGCTACAAAAGAAATTTCTTCAAGAGCAATTTCAATTGGAATTAATTGAGCAAAGAACTGCAAGCAATTAATTAAATAACAAAGTCTTTAAAAAGAATATTAAAGAGAAAACACACACAAAATTGACCAGAGTGAATTTGGAAACAAAGTGACAAAGTTTACAGTGATGAAAGATGCTTTAATTCACTTTTGGGGTGGTTCAGGGGTAAAAATGATTATAAGAGTTACAAACAATGATTAAAATGATTTTTCCATGTGGTTAAAAGGTTTAAAATGATTTAATAAAGGTGGTTGGAATCTTTTATTGATTGGTTTAACAATGTTTAAGCTAATTATAAAAGGAAAAGATTCTAACATGAAGAGCAAAGTGGGGCAAAGAAGGCACTCTTTTATAGCCATCAATTTTCTTACTTCAAAAGTAAAATTTACTCTTGTCAGTCGTTAAAAACAGTCTTACAACAGAAAAACCAATTATGGCATCATTGAACCCTGGTTTAGACCAAAAAGGGCTGGTTTAAGCCATTTTTAGCCATTTTAGACCCTTAAATTAGCCATTACTATAGCAATACCAGGCCTAGAGCCTTCAAAACACGTCAGAATGTGTGTCAGAGGCGTAGAAACCAGTTAAAACTGTTTTTACTATGATTGTTTTATCTTAAGGGTAGTTTTACCCTCTTGGCAACAGCTGAAACTACCCCAGTTGGTATCAAAACCTCATCATCAATTGAGTCCACAGACCCTGTAACTCAGTTCCAGGCCAAAAGTGATGAACTTTTGTGTGAATTTTGACATCCCACGCCTGTCAGCAAGGATTTTGGGGGTCTAGCTCCCCCTTAGAGCTGGAGTTCCTTTTCCCCCCCAAATTTAATCTTTCCAATTTATTTTTCCTTTAATTCCTCATCATGTATTATACTTATAATTTACATATGTAATTCAATCAAATTGTACAGTAAAATACAGTAATAATTGACACCTCATATGTAAATCAAAGTTCACTTATGTAATACACGTGCACATTTTGACATTTCAATTGAATTCAATTGAAAATACTTCAATTCCTCATAACTTCTAAACTAAACACAACACCTCAATTTTAACACAAAATTTGATGGTTAACACCACATGTGGTGTGAATTAGATTAAAGTTTTGAGGATCTTCAACTGTTGTATTGAAAATACTAAAAACTTAATTTAAGCTTATTTAGAGTTGAGTTACAAGAATTTCACTCAGAGGTGACCCCACCTAATCTTTTATGAGGAATCCAATGGTGAAATAATTTTTATATGTTTATTTATTGGATAAAAAGTTATAATAAATTTTATTTAACTTTTTTCACAATTTTGTTAAAATTTCATTTTTACTTAATTTTTTCAAGTATAAATGTAATTTTATACTTACAAAATTTAATGTATTTTTATTTTTAAATTGTAATTAATTTTTTATTTTTAATATAATTTTATATTTATATTTTGATTTTTATTTTATTTATATTAATATGTTATTTTTGTATTTGTGGTCTTTTGGGTATATGAAATTACCTCTAAGGCTCACATTCTCTCCCCCTAAAAAATAATATTACTTTGTAATATTGGTATTTCTAGTGTGTCTGAACATCCTGAGGAGTTTGGTAGCTTCTGGTATATCTTTTTCTTCTAACCATTCATCTTCACAATTTGGGTCACTGTACCTAACAAGGTATTCCCTTACTTTCTTGGTTCTTAATTTCCTTTCTTTAAGAACTTTGGTAATTTTCTTAGTACCAGATGTCTCAATAGGAGGTATAACTTGGGGAATCTTATTCCTCAAGGGGAATTTCTCAGCGTCACTAGATTTATATGGTTTCATCAAGCTCACTGGAAATGTAGGATGCTTATTGCTAAGTTCTTCAGATAACTCTACTTCAACAGCATTCTCTCCATGGAGGGCCTTAATCACAAATGGTCCTGCAAAGGAGTCTTTCAACTTTTTACATCCTTTGATGTTATTGAAGTTAGTGGTGGATACAAGAACTAGGTCCCCCACTTTGAAATCTGGAGTTGCATGTGATTTATCCCATTTGTCTTTATCATATGCAAAAGAGTCCTCATGCACTTTACTGCATGCTTTCTAGCTTTGTCTAGCATTCCTTTGAAGCTAGCAGCTGTGGGATGTATTTCAATTAAGTCTTTCCTCAAGGAAGCTTGGGGTAGCTTGGGGTTCCATCCTTTTTCTAGAATAGCAGGAGTCTGATTGGTACTGGAATGGATTGATGTTTTATATGCTAATTCCAGTGCTGGCAATAGAGTACACCAATCATGGGTAAATCCATCACAATCTTTGAATTCAAGGCCATATGCACAAAATCTTCTCACCATTTCTTCTAAGGTGTGGATCATCCTTTCAGCCAGGCCATCAGTTTGTGGGTGGTAGGCTTTAGAGAAAGACAGTTTAGTGCCAAATAATTGGTGAATATTTGTCCATAGTGCTGAAGTTAATTTGGGATCCCTATCACTAATGATAATTGTAAATATCCCAGTCCATGACACTACTCTATTCCATATCAGAAGAGCTGTATCCATGGCTGTATCATCTTTGTGACATGGTAAAAAAATTGGAGTTTTACTGAATCTGTCCAAAATTACTAGGCAAGAATTATAGCTTCTGTCACCTCCTGGTGGTAGGCCAGTTACCCAATCCATATGGACAATTTCCCAAGGTCTGCTTGGTTCTTGGATTTTTATCATATTCCCAAGTCCCTTGCCAGTGGATTTATTTGCCTTTTGGCATCTGTCACAGGTTTTGCAATACTCTGCAACATCTTTCTGCCACATTGGCCACCATATGCAGGTCTTTACTTTCTCTATTGTTCTGTCTTCAGACAAATGTCCTGAAAAGGGACTATCATGGCATTCTTTCAGTACAAGATTGATTAATGACCTGTCTACAACTGTCATGACACATTTGTGTTTTGTTCTGTGGTAAATTATACCATCCAGTAGGTGAAATCTTCCTTCATCATAAGATTTTCTCCATACTTCATCCAAGGCATGTATTAGAGAGTTGTCTTTACAGTATTTGTTAAGTAATTGGCATAAGATGCTACAATTCTTATCTTGAGTGTAACTACTTCTGACTTCTTCAAAGAAGGTGGTGTTCAAGTCTGTAACACTTATTCCTTCTATTCGAATTTGTGGTGAAGCTTCTTCTGGCACATAAGCAGGATTATCAATATTATTTGGTAATGGCCATCTGCTTAGTCCATCTGCATTCTTATGAATATTCCCATCCTTATGAACAATAGTCATATTGCATCTGTATTCTTGTATGGCTCTTTGCCATCTGAGCATATGTCTGTTGGGTGTTTTCATGTTTAAAAGTGATTTGACAGCTGTACAATCTGTTATTACCTCAAAAACACATCCCTCTAAGAAGTAGTTCAATTTCTCCAAGGCCCAGACAAGGAATAGACATTCCATCTTACTTGCTCCATATCTGGCTTCAGTTGGTTTGATTTGCCTGGATATGAAGCATATGGGTCCTTCTACAGGTTTATCATTTATGATCTGAACTTGGTGAAGTGCAGCACCTAGCCCATCCCGTGATGAATCAATATACAGTTTGAAAGGTATTTTAAAGTCTGGCATCAGTAAGAGTGGGGCAGTGGTCAAGGCTTCTTTTAGAGATTCAAAAGCTTTGACTCTGTCAACAGTCATTTCAAATACTGTGTCTTTGTCACAAAATTTATAAAGTGGTCTTGCTATGGATGCAAAATCTTTAATGTGTTGCCTGTAATATGCTGCAAAACCTAAGAATGACTGAATTTTCTTACTATTCTGAGGCATGGGTTTTAGTGATACTGCTGCAACTTTGTTTTTGTCAATTCCAAGGGACAAACCAGATACAACATGTCCTAGTGCTTTAAGTTCTTTAAATCCAAAATGACATTTCTTCAAGGAGATTTTCATGTTGACTGTTGAATTTTTGTCAAAACTCTGGACAATCTGTACATGTGCTCCTCCCAAGTCTTGCAACAGACAATAATGTCATCAATGTAAATGATTAACCATCCCTCTGAGAGTTCTTCAGGGAAGATTTCATTCATCATTCTTTGGAAGTGTGAAGGTGCATTTTTGATACCAAAGGGCATCCTCAAGTATTCATACACTCCACAATGAACAATAATTCTCAAGTATTTTCTTGCTCTTGGTGTCACCACATTTTGATGGAATCCTTTAAGGGCATCCATAGTGGTTATATACACTGCTTGAGATATTTGAGTAAGGGAAATTTGGATTTTTGGTATTGGGTATCTGTCTGGAACAGTGTAAGTGTTCAGAGCTCTAAAGTCCCCAACCATTCTGGATTTTCCATTATGCCACGCCACTATGACTGGTGTAGTTATTTCTACCTCTTCATTGTGGCCTAATTTTCTTATTACACCAATGTCCAGAAGTTCTTTGATATGAATTTCCAGATCTTCTCTTGATTTTGGACTTGCTGGATATGCAGGTCTTCTTAGGAGTGGTGGATAAGGTCTCTCAATGTTCAGAATGATGTCAACTTCATGACCAATAATTGCTCCTAGAGGTTCTTTGTCTGTAGCAAATGCTCCTCTGTGGTCATACAAAAGGGAAGAAAGTTCATTTTCTTGTTTATCAGTCAGATGAAGGCTTATTTCAGCCTCATTTAACTGTTCAGACTTGAATTTCTCTAACTCTAAGTTGACTGGTGATACTTTTTTTACTGTAATTTGTCTTTTAAATGGTAAAAGGGCAAATTTTTGGTGCTTATTGTCTCCAATAGTAAAGTATCTGTCTTTTTTATTATGTAAATCTATCCCATACATGATTAAATAGTCATTTCCCAATATAAAATGGGTACTAGAGCAATTTTCTATAACAACAAATTCAACTGTGATTCTTAAATTCCCATTTATGTGTGGGAATATGACATTGGTCTCAAAGATTCCTAATGCTTTCATTGGGTTACTTGCACTGTTGAATTTTATACCATCAATTGGTAACAATTGGTCTTCAAAGTTTGGTACACAAGTCTTAAGAAAAGATTTTCCAACACAAGAGCAGAAGGCTCCTGGGTCAAGCAAACGTTTGGTGGGCTTGTTGTCAATCACCACTTCTGTTATACAGGAGTTACCAGCTGTATAACCTTTCCCTCTATTTGGTTTTGTCTTCATAAGCTGTGCATCTTGAACTTTTGATAAATCAACTTGACCATTGCTCAATTGTGGCAAGTGGGAATAAGATTCCATGATGTCAAAAGTGGAATTGATATTTTCTATATCTTTTGAAGATTCAGAAAATATGAATGACTTATCATCTGAATTGTCTTCAATTATGTCTTCTTTTTTAACATCTGGTTCCTTTTCAATGTCAATTTCATTTATTTTCCCCCTTTTTGGACATGTATTGGATAAATGGGTGGTGCTTTGGCAAATATGGCACTTTCTGACTGTATCTGCAGATTTATACTTCATATTATTATAATTTTCTTTGGGGTTTTTGTCCACAGAATCTTTCCAAGGTGTATTAAATCTTGTTTTGAGATTCACCCTACTAGAGCCAATTTTGGTTCTGGTGGTTACTTCTTCTAATATATTGATAATATCTTCTGCTGAAGATTTTTCAGTAGTCCTGCTTTTGACAGCATGCTCTAAGTCACCTCCACATTGTCTCAGAATTTTTCTATGGATCATAAATTCTGACATGTCAGGATATAATGCTGTTAATCTGTCCTTTTGTTGGCAAAACCATGGTAAAGCTTTGTCTTTATCAGCATTAAATTTGGCAGATTCAAAGGCTGTTTCAACTTTAAACCTCCAAGCATCATTTGCCCATTTGTTGATGATTTGGGTTTTCCACCAAGTCCAACTCTGGTGTCCATGTGCTTGTCTTATTTTGATGTACCATCTGTGAGCTGATCTGGTAAACAAGGTGTTAAACCTGGCTGTTACCAATCTGTCTGGTAATTCAAAATCTTCTTTGATCATTTCAATACCTCTAATTAATTCCATATGGTCATACTCTCCTTCACCACTGAAGTGAGGCCATTATTTAAGTTTTGGAACTTCTTTCAAGAGTGCTTGGCCCATTGATGGTTCCAAGTTATGAAAAGAAGTGGATAATTCATTTTTTAATTGTGAATTATCAGGATCCAATACTTGTGGATCTGGAATTCTTGTGCCATCATTTTGATTCAGAGGTGTAGAAATTCTTGGTAAGGTGTTCAGTATTCGTTCAATGTCATTCATTTTACTGTTGCTACACCTTTGGGAATTTTTGTATTCATGTTGGAAGCTTTGTATTAAATTTATTACTTCAATTTTATACATGTCTTCCTTATGTGTCAGTTCTTGCCATAACTCTGTCTGTCTTGTATTATCAGCAGTGACTTGATTCAATTTCATTGATAATTTTGATACTTCTTCTTGTGAAGCATCAAAACACTTTTTCAAGGCAATGGTATATGTCTTTACTTCAGTAAATGAATTTGAAATATCATCAAGGACTTTCTTTTTATCTGTTTTGATAATATTTATGGCTTGTTTAATTCTTGTTTCAATTATGTCATCAATATTGAATTTAGAATATTTATCTGTTAATTCTTTAATAATGGCAGATTGCTCATTTATTTTATTGTCAAAAGAATTATCATTATTGGAAATTTCAATTGTTCTTAAGAATTTTTCAAAACACATAAGTGTTTCATTAATTTGGCAAAGACTCAGGTTGTTTGTTTTAATGTTGTTACAAATGGTTTCATTTTTATCAGAAAGATGTTTTTTCACGTCATTTATAGCATCATACAACTCTGGGATGGAATCAAATATATCAGGAATCATTTCTGGAATCTTAATCTGGCTTCCTCCTTCTTCTGTAATTCCATCATGGTTCTGGCCATATGAAATACATTTTCCATGGCATCCTGTTGAATCTTTGGGATTCTGTAGCCCTGGCTGTAAGTTTTTGGGGCTGGTGCCTTCCCTTTGCCCTTGTTTGGAACTTGTGGCTGTTTTTTCACGTTGGAATTGCTGGTGCTGGCCACTGGGGCTGTTTTTGGCACTGGTTTGGGTGGTGGAGGGTTGTTTTTCCTCCATTCTAGTGTCAACAGAATCATGTTTTTCTTCTCCATCAATGGATGCCATCCATTGAGCAATTTGCAAGTGTTGGGATGGCCCAGGAATTTCCTTACTGTCAGGTAAGAATTCATGCAATTCTTCCACAGGTCTGCAAGGATCTGGTACTCTTTGAATTGAAGTGCATTGTTGTATGCACTGTGGCTGGATTTTTATATGTCCATAGAGGCTTGTTGTGGCGGTGTCAGCTCTTTTTGAAGGTAAAATGGTATTATCAGCTTCAGAATGACCCATTTTAGTTGTTTGGAAGTCATCAACTGACCCTTTTCCTTCTGTACCTGATTGGCCTCTGCCATAATCATGTTTATTACCTTTTTGGGAGCTGCTTGAGGGGTTATAGCTGGCTCCTGATCTGGTTGAAGGCGTAATTATGGTTAAAAAGGCTTAAAATAGTAATTTTACGTCAAAAAACTTACTATTGGCCAAATCTTTGGCTTTCTGAAGAGTATTACTTACGTCTAAGTTAATTAATTCAGAAGATATTGGTTCAGGTTGGTTATTATGAGTCACAATAACAGTACTATTATGGTCTGAATTAATAGTACTGGCAGAAATAATGCTGGTGACTGTTGAGGCTGTTTCAATGTTTTCTTGTCTTACCACATTGTCAGACACTAAAATCAATGAAAAAATCAATTGATTAAGTAAAAAAAAAGGATATTTCAAAAAAGAAATAAAAATATAAGCCTCACTTATAATATGAAAAAAAATTATTTTTTATGGATTTTTTGAATTATAAGTATTTTTTATATGTTTTTAAATTTTTCAATATAAGAAAAAAAGATTTAAAAAGAGTAAAAAAATATGTCACAGGTAAAATATCATGGCTGGGCCCCCAAATGTAAGGTGTGGATATGGAACTTTGATTAAAGATCAAGTACTTTTCCTGTCCTCAAAATTTGTATAAGGTAAAAATCAATTAAAAATAGTAAAGAATATCATTTTTAAGAGAAAACATGCCAATTTTATTGCTTATAACTTTATTAGTAGAAAACAATAATATTATAAAGATTTATTGTTTTACCAACAATAAAAATTTATCCAAAAAATACTCTACAAGAGATATTTTAAGGCTACAAAAGAAATTTCTTCAAGAGCAATTTCAATTGGAATTAATTGAGAAAAGAACTGCATGCAATTAATTGAAGAAAAAAGTCTTTAAAAAGAATATTAAAGAGAAAACACGCCCAAAAGTGACCAGAGTGAATTTGGAAACAAAGTGACAAAGTTTACAGTGATGAAAGATGCTTTAATTCACTTTTGGGGTGGTTCAGGGGTAAAAATGATTATAAGAGTTACAAACAATGATTATAATTATTTTTTCACGTGGTTAAAAGGTTTAAAATGATTTAATAAAGGTGGTTGGAATCTTTTATTGATTGGTTTAACAATGTTTAAACTAATTATAAAAGGAAAAGATTCTAACATGAAGAGCAAAGTGGGGCAAAGAAGGCATTCTTTTATAGCCATCAATTTTCTTACTCCAAAAGTAAAATTTATTCTTGTCAGTCGTTAAAAACATTCTGACAACAGAAAAGCCAATTATGGCATCATTGAACCCTGGTTTAGACCAAAAAGGGCTGGTTTAAGCCATTTTTAGCCATTTTAGACCCTTAAATCAGCCATTACTATAGAAATACCTGGTCTAGAGCCTTCAAAACACGTCAGAATTTGTGTCAGAGGCGTAGAAACCAGTTAAAACTGTTTTTACTATGATTGTTTTATCTTAAGGGTAGTTTTACCCTCTTGGAAACAGCTAAAACTACCCCAGTTGGTATCAAAACCTCATCATCAATTGAGTCCACAGACCCTGTAACTCAGTTCCAGGCCAAAAGTGATGAACTTTTGCGTTAATTTTGACATCCCACGCCTGTCAGCAAGGATTTTGGGGGTCTAGCTCCCCCTTAGAGCTGGAGTTCCTTTTCCCCCCCAAATTTAATCTTTCCAATTTATTTTTCCTTTAATTCCTCATCATGTATTATACTTATAATTTACATATGTAATTCAATTCAATTGTACAGTACAATACAGTAATAATTGACACCTCATATGTAAATCAAAGTTCACTTATGTAATACACATGCACATTTTGACATTTCAATTGAATTCAATTGAAAATACTTCAATTCCTCATAACTTCTAAACTAAACACAACACCTCAATTTTAGCACAAAAATTGATGGTTAACACCACATGTGGTGTGAATTAAATTAAAGTTTTGAGGATCTTCAACTTTTGTATTGAAAATACTAAAAATTTAATTTAAGCTTATTTAGAGTTGAGTTACAAGAATTTCACTCAGAGGTGACCCCACCTGATTTTTTATGAGGAATCCAATGGTGAAATAATTTTTATATGTTTATTTATTGGATAAAAAGTTATAATAAATTTTATTTAACTTTTTTCCAAATTTATTTATTTTTTCACAATTTTGTTAAAATTTCATTTTTACTTAATTTTTTCAAGTATAAATGAAATGTTATACTTACAAAATTTAATGTATTTTTATTTTTAAATTGTAATTGATTTTTTATTTTTAATATAATTTTATATTTATATTTTGATTTTTATTTTAATAATATAAATAAATTTATTTTATTTATATTAATATGTTATTTTTGTATTTGTGGTCTTTTGGGTATATGAAATTACCTCTAAGGCTCACACCACCCAACAAGCCACACAATAATATTGATCCGATTTACTTCATACCTCCTCTTCTAGAGGGTTCTTCTCCTTCTATTGGTGGTCCTCTGTCCAAATTTTCATTCAGTTGATGAGCAGATGGTGTGCAGGAAAGAGGAGACCTTACTTCAGGAGTGAGAACAGCTTGATTTCTTTGGGATCTTGTATTCTTGGCTTGTGGGTTATGCTGAAGAGGCATTATTGAATAATATGTAAAATAAAACTTGATGATACTCTGAGAATAATAATGAGGCTTTACAAACTCAAATAAAATCAGGATCTTGAGGTGAAATCAATTTCAATAAATAAATCAGTCAAATAAATCAATTCAATTCAAAATAAAAATCAATTATGTCTTGAGGAATTCAGTCAATCAGTCAATATTTTGAGTAATCAAATTCAAATCAATCAATCAAATCAAATCTTGAGGATTAATCAGCTAGCTTTAGGAATAAAGTCAATTCAATAAAATCAATTCAATTGTGAAGTGAAAAGTAATACATTGATAAGTCCCAATCACAAGTTAACTGATCTATTCTTGAGGAATTCAAAATCAAATAAATAAACAATCCAAATCCAAGAAAAAATCTCAAATTTCTAAATCAATTATCAAATTAATTACAATAAATTAAAACCTGAAAAAACCTGAATTCAGAAATAAAGAAGAAATTTAGAATTGATGAATAATTAAGAGTGAATTGAAATGATCAGAAATTATGAAGAAATTATAAAAAAGGTAAATTTTAATATGAATAAAATGAATGAGATTAAAGCTGATGAGGATCATAAATTCATAATTTAGGAATGATACAAATGAATAGAAATGAATTAAAGGAAAGAAACAATTTTGACTTAATGAATATAATTTTACAGGGGCTCTTTGAAGTGAAGAGGGCCTGGAGCTCACTTATGAAGGGCTCACATGGAATAAGAAGGAATACACTTAAGAGTGTAAGAAAAATAGAATTTCTAATTCAAGAAATATAAGAAATATTCAAAAATTATGATGAGAGTAAATAATAAAAGAGCCAATCACAAACAAGTCCAAGTCCACTGTTTCAACCTGTAAGAAGGAAAGATAAGGGTTAATAAGGATATGATTACCACAACTCTAATGAACAGGTGAGGAAATGAAAAGAACAGCTTAAAAACAATAAACATAATTTCCCAAAATATAAAAATGAGTATTTATTAAAGTGATAAATTAAATACTTCAATTAACTGGGGAAAAGTTCCCAGGGGGAGAAATAGGGGCTTGTATATGTGAGAATCCACCATCCCTTATTCAAAGAGTGAATTTTCTTGAAAGGAATTTTTTGAATTGATTTGGATAATAAAGACCCTTTGTGGATGTACAGGGTCTTTACAAGAGGGGTGGTGGATCTGGGTGATCATACAGTATCATACTTGTGAATCCAAAACTGTTTTTGGTGAATCCGGCCTGTACAAGTATTGACAGGCTGTATTGATGGACCAAACTTGAAGCATGTTTCATCAAGAAAATTTTCTGAAGCTGATTATTGATACACATACTGGATTGCTGGTTTGGTGAGTTTGAGTGGGTTTAAGTTTGAATTCCCTTACCCCTGATAGTGGCTGTGACAGTATGCTATTTTGGTACTTTTAATCTAAATGCTTTTTATGCACCAATCATAAACAATAAGACCAATATTTCTTGAATGATTATTCTTATCCCTTAGGAAATCATTGAATACCCTGCTTCAAGGAGACAGCAATGGATGATATTCGTTTTAGGAAGTTCAATTTTTATATTCAAAATTCAAGGGTTTGAATCAAAAATTGAATTTTAATTATCAAAGTATTATGGGGACCTCTTGAAGACCTATTATTTGATTTCTGAAAGATGAGGAATATGACTTACATTAGTAAATGCATTTATATTTGTGTGGTGTTGCATAACTTTATTCTTAATGTTGGAGATCAATGGGATCTTCCTTCTGAGTAGGAGGACTCTCTTCATTGGGATACAAATGGCTTTATAATGAAAGATGATTTTCATTTATGATGAAAGAATGTGCAGAACTTTTGATTATATTTTAATTTGGTGGCTTAAATATTTCTTTATCCACATTAATTTAATTATTTCAAATTGTTTCATATATTTTTTCTCTTCAAGTATTATTGATCTCAATTTTCTTATGCTATATTTTGAAAATAGATGTTTTATGATTTTTAAATGCACAAGAAATAGATAGTTAATGGAAAAATAATTGATTCAAAAATTTTGCAATTTAATCAAAGAAACCAGTATTAAATGTAATTCAAAATCTCTTTAAACTTTTCAAAGTGCCAAATTGTCATCATCAAATTATTTGATTTTGACCATCAATTGAATAAATAATATTACTTAAGCTATTAATTTTAAGTGATTGTTTATAAGGAGCTTTGAGATTTTCTCATAAACCTCTTGAAGTTAGTCACACAGGTTAGGTTGGGTCATATTAAAGGGGCCACTGGCTACATTACTTTAAATGATTCATAATAGGAAGAGACCTGAAGTCATATATAATTGTACAAATTTCATGACCCTGATAACAAAAAGTCAAACTTTAAAGCAGAAAATCTACAAATACAAACAAGAAGAAGGGCCAATAACAAAAATGGGCCATTTTGAGAGACTCAGACATGACCAAAAAACTTATAAAACACAGTGCAGGAGTTTAGACCACAAAGATCAAACCAAAGTATGCAAAATAAACTTCAGATATTACAAATTAATTGTATCCAAAATTACTTTCAGAACTTAATAGAAACTCAATTATATCATAATGATTGATCTAACCATATTATAGTCTCATATAAGTGGCCACCTCCTCTTCTTTTCTTATTAAGTTTAAGAGACATTGCACAAATGAAGTTGAGACCTCTTTTTGTTTCATATTGGTCTCTTTTTCTAGTCTTTTTTGATCTAATAAAAATTTCCAATCCATTTTTGCTTTTGCTACAGTATATTTCTGATCACTTGTCCCTTTCAAGAAATTGTAATCTCAAGTACTCAATTTCCTTTTGAAGTCAATATCTGCCACCATTTTTTTCTTTTAATGCCATATAATTCTCTATGATCTCAAGACTTGAGCAACAGAATTCCTTCTCTCACTTTTAATTGGCATCTTTCATGTTTAATAATTTCCATTAATAAAAATTTGTAGTATTTTTTCTTTGCAATGGTGCTTTGCTGCAGGCCTCACTAGGTGTGGTATTATTTTGTGAATTGCTTAGTTCTTTAAGAAACTAATCATTGCTAATTTTTTTCTTCTTTATTCCTTTATGTTTCAATTCTTCTTATGACATACTGTTATATTCTTCCTCAAAATTACTTTCACTCCCACTCTCCACCATTATGGTCCCAACACTAGGAGTATTTAATTCACTTAATGCCTTGACATTTGCCTTTGATCCAAAATTTGCATTCATTCATGAAAAACAAGGGCAGAGGAAATCTCAATTTTGTGGAAGTGTCATTCCCATCTCTTGTATTATTTTCCCATACTTGCATGGCCAGATATTGTTTCTTTTAGGTCATAAATTATTGAAAACAATGCCTCCCATTAAGCTGAAGTGAATAATTAGGTGAATTGAGACATACCATAAACATTTCATAAGTGCTTTGACAAGTGATGAAACATTCACCAATCCTTTTTTTGCAATTTTTAGCAAATAATAAGTAATAATTCTCTTGAAATTTAATTCAAGTACAAATATTCTCATAATCCTTCCAAGTGAATTTGGGATTTGTGCCTCAAACCCACTTTGGTTTCAGATTTTTATGTTGGAAATTCATCCATTTTTTGTTCTCATAACCATTATTTTCTTTGTTGGATTCCACTAAATTGGGTGAATTAAGTATTTTAATTCCACTGGCAGGTATTGTTTCTGTCAAATGACCTTGTCCAACACTTTGGGTAATGCCACTTGGAGTCTTTGGTGCCTGGCTATATCCATGCGATGACAAACTAGACAATAAACAAAGTCTATAATATATCCAAATAGATGAATTAAGTCATAAATATGTTATAATTAGTTAAAATATGTTTAACTTACCCAGGAAAATGACTTCTGTCATTAGGCGCACTTGGGGATGTCCCGTAAACAAAAGGGTGACCACCCAGTTGTTGCACCAAAAATGGTGTGGGTATGGTTGGGTAAATTTTCTGGCAAGGTGGGGTTTGCAAAGCCAGAGGTGATAAATATGAATTATTATAGTTTCCTGGGGCTAAAGTCATTTATATTGATGTTTGTTGGGCATTAAATTCAATATCCATGTGGCTGGTCTGTAACACATTTAATCCACCATAATCCACTCCAACAGCCTCCCATCAATGTGAGGTAATTCCTGCCTTCTGCTAGGACTCCCTGCTTCAAAATTTTGGTAGTTAGGGTTGAAACATCTATCATTAACTCCATCATAATGAGCTATTTTGCTTGGTCTAATATTGTCATGCAGACAATTATTAACAGAAAAAATTAGTAAGATATTATACAACTTGTTTGTCAAAATGCTCACAAAATTAAAGTGATATTTCTTTGCAAAATTGAATGCTAAAACAATGAATTTGACATATGCATTGTCCAATTAGCCATGTCATCAAATCAAACGGCACTTACAAGTATAAGTCATTAAATTTATAAGACTCTAACAAAAACAAAGCATCCAAAAGATGCCTGTTGTGGGAGAAGGGTTGGTGTTGGATTAGTCAAGTTATCAAAGAAGAAATGTTCAAGATAGTCATGAAAAAAAGGAGCAGCCAAAAGATGCTCGGGGGAATGATGGTGGACATGCCATATTTAACATAGAAATGAAAAAAGCTCGGATCTGCAGTTGGGGAGGAATGAAAATTGTGCAAATACGAAATCATTTACAGCAAAAATGAAGCCTTTTCCACCAGGGATTGAATCCCTGTTGTGTGATGATGATAGGCTGGACCCAAGCAGCTAAACCTCGCCAAAAGAGAGTCTCTCCGTCCGGGAATTGAACCCGGGTCACCCGCGTGACAAGCGGGTATACTGACCTCTATACTAACGAAGAGGAAAAGGCATATTTTGAGTCGAAAAAGTTTGGTTTTATTTGCGTTTCATTATCCGCAAAGCCGTCGAAAAAAGATGAAGAATGAAAAAATCTGAGATTTCGTCTGCATCGATTGGACGAGACATCGCGAATTGCGGAGGAACCATCGAGGATTGCGCAGGAACCATCGAGAATTGCGGAGGAACCATCGAGGATTGCGGAGGAACCATCGAGGAATTATCAAGGATAGGTCAATAATCCAGCGAGCGTTGATCAAGAGGACGTCAAGGGTCCAATCCTAGGCCTACAAATCATCTCTTCTATCTTCAGAAGTTTTGTGATTGATTCCTATCCTGACTTTCTATTTGCGAATTCATTTGCTGCCGTCCCATCATCATGTCCAAACAATCCCTCAAGTCATCCACGTCAAATTTGAAATTAAATCACTCCGATGCTGTAAACCCTGACCTGGAACATCAAGGCATGTGTTATATGCAAATTGTCACAAAAGCTTCATGCATTCATTCTTCGCGAGTCCCGACTGACTTGATTTGTTTTTAGCAAGCTCTTCATCCATGCCTGATCTCAGGAAATCGCACCGCAGAAGAGAAGGGCTGGTAGCAAGGATTGAAAGAATTCGTGAGCTGAACCTCAAGCGCCGTGAAGAGTGGGTCAATTTTTGCTATTAAATCTTCCTCTAGTTTAAGTTTAAAAAAGCAAACCATTTTCCCCTTTTCTCTATTTGTCGAAAAAAATTACAATTTCCTAGTTTTATTTATCTTTTCTCATTCCTTTCTAGAATTTACGCGAAAGCATGGAAAGATTTAAATGATACGCAAAATGCATTAATGTCAAATCCGCCAACCGAGATTAATTATCTAGTTCGATTACATAGAGAGTCTTTAAAACGTGAACAAGACTTAGTAGCAGTAAGAGTTTACCACGACCATTTGATCAGCGCCGCACGAGCTGCCTTTGAAGCAGAAGTTAAATCAATCGAAGAAGAATTCAACAATGCCAGAAAACAAGCTAGGGAAAAATTGTTAGAAAGTTTGGAGGAAAGACGCAAGAAATTAAAAGATGAAAAAGATTTGGTCGATTTCAATGAAGAAGCCGTTGGTCTCAGCCATCGCTCGCATACTACTCGTGGGCTGCGAAATAGATCATCAAATCGAACAATTTTTTCTCGTGCTTCACCTGCCCTTGGAGCACCCTTTTGTTATCCTCAACGTTCAACTTCAAATTGTGGTGGTCCTGCTGAAACTTATGCCAACAATCATGATCATCATCTTAATCCTGGTGATCATGACCCTTCATCCTCTAATTCGGCCGTTTTGCCCTCATCCTCAACTCAATTCATCACTGCCGATGATCCACTTTCAATGGCCGCTTTAAACGTCAATCCTCATCTGCGTCAATCGCCAATCTTTCAACAGCTTCTTCATCTCAACTCAAATCATCATTATTCAAGAAGGGGTGGTGGTGGCAGCAGTAGGCGAGCACCAACAGGCTTACCTGGCCCAATCTCGCTCATCTCTATTACCCCTGGAACTTGGAACAATTTTCACAAAAGTCAACTGGGTATCTGCTCAGCTAAAATTGATGATGCTGATGCTGATCTAGAAGAAATTCGACAGATTACTGGTTTGAACTCTAAGAAATCTAGCAAAAATCAGAATGGAACTTCACATGCTCATAACAACGGAAATTCCTATGAGAATTCTAACACCCTTACAAACCCTACCGCTGCAACTTCTACCACCAACAATAATCCTAATTTAACTAATCAACAAGCAAATAATAATGGCGGCAATAGCAAAAAGAAGTCAAAGGAAGACTAAGCTAATTTATTTTTTTGTTCTTGTAATTCATATTGTGGAGAAACTACAGTCAAAATCAATTCATCTTTTCTTTTTGACATGTTGTGTCTTATCTTCGTAAGTGTCTGCCACCATGGGTATATTTAATGGTTCGTTTTTTTCAACAAGATTGATTTTTTTTAGCAAAAGTTGTACTCTTGTAACATTCTTATAATAATCAATTTTATTTTTTGAGTTTGTATTAAAAAGCCCAAAGTCAAAACTCAAGTTGTCAATTATAACCCATTCCGCTTTTAATGCGCGAAATCATCTTGAGTTGGATAATCAAAGGTCCGATGCGTGATTTTCAATTAAGATGTATAAGATCCTAATGGGTTCGCCATAATGTCAAATCTCTACGAAGTACTTTGCTCAACAAAAACAGCAAGTCTGCTGTCACCGCAACTACCTGAAACATTGGAAAATATATTAATTAGTTTATTTCTTTGCAAAAATGGCAAAATATGTTTAGCTTATAGACTTGAGTTCTTTTTTGTAAGCCAGATAAAATACTTCTTCAACATGATCATCAGTTTATAAAATGTATATTCCAAAAGAATTCCAAATTATGAGGAACTATGCAGTTGAAACGATGAAAAGTACACTTGGACGGAAAAAAAACTTATGATAGTTGAAGAATTAAAGAAAGAGTGCAACAAAACAAGCGTAAATAAAAATTATCGAAAAATCAAATTACGTAAAATCCAAGGAACAACCTTGTTTTAGCAATTAAAATTGAGGATGTTTGTAACATGTAAAAAGATCTTCTTAAACATAATGATTAAATATTTTTTTTCTTAAAAAAATGAAAAGAAAATTGAAAATTACAAAAAGAAAGCTTCATAAACTTGTTTTTTTTAGTTTTTTATCTTAGTATTAGAATTAATTTGACAAAAAAATTTATTTTTTTTAATATTTTTCATTTTTTTTTTGAAATTGCTTCCAAACAAGTTGGAACAGTTATACCCCGGTTATGACTAAATCAACTGTGGATTTGGGAAAAAGGCAAATTTGACTACTTTCAGTGAATTAAATATGACTAACCAGGGGCCTATAATTGAATTCAGTAGTGATCAGTCAGACTGTAAAGAAGATATAACAAGTATTGGTGATTCAGGCCTGTTGGCTTATGAAATGAAAGAACAAAACAATTCTTGTCAAAATATGGAGTTGGGCCAAAAAGAGGATATTCTCAAACATTCATCTCAAAATGAAAATGAGAATGTTTCAGGAATAAAGGTTGCAGCTAGTATGATTCTCCAGAGAATCAAAAAGAACATTCCCAAACAATCTCAAACATAACACCTGAAACCTAACTGAATGATACACAACAACTTGTCAAAAGGATTCAAACCCAAACTCATGATATACAGGATCTCTTCTCCAGGGGGGATCCTTCTTTATAGCTATCTTTTTGACTAACTAATTTTATTATTTTTATTCCTTCTATCAGGTATGCAGATTTATAACTAACAGGGGAGATCAAATATCTATCAATAATCAAAAATTATTTCTCTGATAAGAATCATTTGTTTAGCCATAAAAGAACTTCTTTATTGTAATTGATTAATTATTAGTTCATCTATTCCTGAATATTCTGTAATCTACTATACTTAATTAAACTGAAACAATAGGTTATGGGCTGTCTACCATATATATAGCTTAATTATCTATACCTATATATTTATTACTTGTTTATCAATCATATCTTCCACTTGGCTTTAATATCTGGAACGTTATATTACCACTGTGGAGCAGTCTACCACTTGATCTGGGAAGAACTACTCATGAAATTAACCTTCTCAACCAAAAACAATGTCATCCTCCAACAAAGATAACCTACCCCCCATTGATATATCCACCCTTAAAATCTCAGGAAGATTGTCAAGCTAAAAGCCTAAACTGCTTCTCTCTCATTTCTGAAAAAATAGAGCCTTGACTTCTCCTTGATGGCTCAAATTTCAACATATGGTCAAAAGTAATAACAAAAACCTGGGTGAGCTGCTTCTTCAATGACACTGGATATAGGTGTAAGATTGTGGTGCTTTCCTTTATCTGGAATAGCATTGACCAAATACTTTTTCAAACTATTACCTCCCAAATGTACATGCCTAATCCTCAAACTGTATATCAAGCATTAAAGAAAAGATTCAGCAAGTTTTCCTGGTTGGCAATTACTCAACATGTGAACCAAATTTTTTTTCCAACAAATAAATAATTCAATTAAAGTTAAAGAAGCCCTGGATGCCCTCCAATCTCAAATTGCTCCCCTAACTTCCAAAAATATTCTTCCTGTTGTCTTAATCTTTTTTGGCTCCTCAACTGAAAGAGAAAATAACAGTGGCTCTTGACACACAAAAGGCCAGTAATCCTTCTCTTGAAATTTGTGCAAACGGTATCCTTGACATTTCCAATCAAATAAAATCAAAATATGTAGCCGAAGCCTCAAAATTTCTTAAAATGTCAGATATGGAGGGAGAAAAGTGTGATATTGGACATCTCAAAGGCCAATATTGTCCATGAAGCAGTTAGTCAAAAATAAACAGTTCAAGGCCTCCCATGTTGGCACAATCAATTAATCTACAATTGCTAGACTTGAAGAAAAAATGTCTCACAGCCAGGAATCCATGTTTTTACTGTGGCCGTATTGATAATTGGGCTCTGAACTGTCCAGTCAAAGCCAAAGCCAAGCAAGTCCAATCTAAACAGGAACTCTATTAATCCATTGCAAGTATAGGAGTGGTCCCTGCCTTGGAGAATACGGAAGATCTGCTGGAATCTGGTGCTATGCACTCAGTTGTAGGTGACATCTCCCTCTTCACTCATATATCACCTACTAATATGTAGCTTTCTGTTTAATCCCAGAAATGCTTTAATGTAGAGGGAATTGGAAAAATTCAATTTACTACTTCTCATGGTGAATCTCACAAATGTGCTCTATTGACGAATCTCTGATTATCAGATATGTTTTTCTTTCTCTAACAATGAACTTTTTATGTATAAAAATGAAAGATTCTTCCCTTGCACCTTTTTTTCACTATTGCTGGTTTTTATTAATTATCTACACTTAATCCTTAATGAATTCTCTCTCAATCAAAACAATCTCAATAGCAAATAAAGTTCCAACTACAATAAATATGGCAACAAAATCATCCATTAATTCAAATTCTATTGGAAACATCGGGAATTGACAAATAGGACACTTATCACTCTGAAACCTTAAATGGCTCCACAAGGTTTTTCCCCTTTTATTACTGAGGATATAACCATCTGCCATGAATTCTATGTATTAAAAAGTAATCAAAACCCAATATTAACATCATCTCACAAACACATTAAGAAGCCCAGAGACTTTATTGTGGCAGATCTGATGGGTCCACTACCAATCAGCCATAACCACATAAAATATATTCTCATTATGCAAGATTTTTTCTATCACATAACCAATATACACACAGGTTATGAATCTTAATTAAAGAGATCAACTATTTCCACCTTTCTAATCCAACAAGTTATAACCCATGAAGCCTCAATACCCTACAGAAACCACCAAAAAGGTTGGATTGAGTGCACCAATGAGAAAATAATTGATATTGAAAGAACATCTCTAATCTCAGCCAATATACTCATTAATCTTTGGCCATTTGAGTTCAAGAATGCAGAATTTATTTTCAACCAGATGATACATGCCAACTTGACCAAGACTCCTTATCACATTTTTAGTGGCCTCAAACCACCATTAATTCTCATACACATCTTTGGTTCAAAATCGTATATCTTCAATTATACCCACAGGAAGCATCTTAGTCTTATAGGTGCTGTTGGGTATCACATGGGGGTTGCACCTGACCAAAAGGGTTTGATGTTTTGAATACCTGAAGAAGGTAATTTTTTTTATGAAATATGCTAGTGTTAAATTTGACAAACAGGCCTTTTGTGATCAAGCAAAGACCCAAATTTTTTCTCCCATTCAGGCATGAAATTTATTTGACAGAAGCATGGTCAAAGAGTTGGATAAGTAGGATGACTTTATTGCATCAATGAATACCTAATAAAATCATTTGAAAATCACTCCCAGCAGCTTCAAAGAGGTTTGCCCATTGAGAAATAGAGAGATGTGGGTCAGAGAAATTCATGAAGAAATAGAAAGCATGAAGGACCAAGAGGTATTTGAAATATATGGCCTTAGAAATTCATTAACATGCCAACAAACATTGGACATTCTCAGTAAAAAATGTATATTTGCTAAGAAGACATCACCAGTATTCCACAAGGATTGTCTCATTTCAAGAGGGTTCTGACAGACAAAAGTAATTAATATTGAGAAAATGTTTTTCTTCAACTCCAAAATTTGGAACCTTATGCCTCTTATTATTTAAGGTTTGACTATGAAACAATAAGTAAGTATTGATAATATTTTACTTATTTTACTATGAATGTTCTTATTAAATAATGAATAAGATTAAAAATAATTATAATAATAAAGAAATATTATAATTATGGAATAAATATATATATATTATTCAAATAAGTAGAATAATATAAATTATATTATAAAAATAAATATATTAATATTTGATAATTAATATATTAATGACAATTTAATATTGTTACAAAAGAAAATTCATGCATGAGAAATTGTTATTTAATGATAAAAAACAATTTATCACAATAACATCACTAATATTAAAGTTATATATGAATACAGATACTATTTATATTGAGAAAAAAATTGTTAAAGATAATAATAGAGAAAAAATTGATAAAAAAAGGGAAAATAACCTACTTTTAACAATTAATATAAGAATTTTGAAATAATTTATGCCAAATAATGTAAATTCAACTTATTTAAATTGTATTTCCAAAATAAAAATGGAAGAAATTATAAATATTCTTGATTTTATGTGGAATAAAAGATTTTTAAAGATAAATTAACAAAAACAATAGAATATTGAGTCAATCAAATCAAATGAGGTGATTAAAAAAAAGATGAGCTTTGATCTTACCTAATATAATAGATTTATATCTAAAGAAGAAATAAATTACATTTTGATTAAATGTTTTTATTGTTTGTTATGCATCTTAGGGGGAAATAGAGGAAAAAGAGCTCTATTTGTAGTAAAATCCTCCATCCTAGAGTCAAGAAGTCTTATAGTAAACATGTACTGATGGTATCCACTGGAATTGATCAGTATTTCAAGTTTTAGTGCTTATTACATCATAATTAAACCTTCTTATCTCAATATTACACCATTATTTAGAGTTATCACTGTAACTCTATGTTTTCTGACATCATAGGCTTGAAAAACAGTTAAACTTTGTGGATTTTACTAGTATTAACCAGTTTTATCACTTAGATAACTGTTAAACTTGAAATAGGATTACAGTGTGTGATTATAAATGATCATTAATAAATTTTAAGTTATTTACTCCAAAGCCATTCAGAGAGTGTATTCTGATAGCTTGGAATGTCCTTACCAAGCTACCAAGAGAATTCTGTTACATCATCAAAAATCTATTTTTGATGATTTTCCTTGTAACTAATCTTTTCTGTCAAAATTTACTATTTTCAACTTCAAACCATGATTTCAAGGGGTTATACCTTGAATATAATGATGAAAATTACATCATTATTCACATATGAGCTATTGAAATATGAATATTTGCTCTCTTATAAGTTCGGACTAGTTTTAAATTAAAGTGGTCAACAGCTATTGTTATTTTGCTCAATAAACCCTTGTAAGCTATAACCTTGTTTATATCTTGACAAATTAAGCTTCTATCTGTATTCTTAAAGTTCTTTATTGGTAACTTTTTCTTGGATAAACTCTTTATCTTGTATAATTCAAGAGATATGAGCTAAAAACAATGAATATATGCACTTATCATAAAAGTGCATATATTCAGGTTATCTCACTAAGTATTGACTTAAAAGATATTAGATAAAGATGTTATATTGATAGGCTATTATGGAAATCCAATGGTGTAATTTATTTTAAATTTTTATTCATCGGTTTCTGAGATAATAAAGATTGTATTCTTTTTTAAGGCATTTTTATTTATTTTAAGATAATAATTTAAATTATTATTATTAAAAGAAGTATTGTAAAGTTTTTTTGAGACCTTTTTGTATTTTTGGTCATATCTTAAAGGATCATATTTCCTACCACCAAAGAAAAGCTTTTACCACAATTTGATATAGTTAATTAGGGTATGATCCACTGTCCTACCTCTTCAATATACCTTTTTAGTCTTGAAGCTCAATAATTCTTAAATTTTATATTTTTTAGGTCTTCTTTCATCTATAAGCCTCCTTAATAGCTTATCAGGATTAGCTATATATTTCTCAAGTAGCCATTAATCTTCTTGAGTTGGTTTTCTGTACCTTACAAGGTATTCCCTTTCTCTTTTTTTTCTTGTCCTCCTTTCTTTCAGGAATTTCAAAATTTTCTTTTCTTCTCCTTCTAGAGGGGGATTTCCAAGTGGTGATTTATTTATTAGGGGAAATAATTCCTTATCACTTGAGCTGTAAGAGTTTATTAGACTTACAGCGAAATGAGGATGTTTGTTCATTAATTCACCTGCTAATTCTTGTTGTACAGCATTAGGGCCATGTAGTGCTCTTATCATGAAGGGTCCTGCAAAAGAATATGTTAATTTCTTTGGGCCTTTGATGTTATTAAAGCTTAGAGTTGATACTAATACCAAGTTTCCTACTTAACAATAAGGTGGCTTATGACTTTTGTCCCATCTTTTCTTGCATATTTGAATCATTCTTGCATACATCTGTTTGCATTAGGTCTTGATTTGTCAAGAGTTATTTTGAAACTGCTTTCTGTTGGATGTATATCCACCAAGTCCTTTTTGAGAGTGTCATAAGGAAGTTTTTGATTCCAACCTTTTTCCAACATTGCTGGTGTTTTTCCAGTTGAAGAATGAATTTATGTCTTATATGCCAGTTAAAGAGCTGGTATTAAGTTACACCAATCGTGGGTAAATCCATAAGAGTCTTTGAATTCTAGATGATAAGCACAGAATCTTCTGATCATGTCTCCTAGAGTTTGTATCATTCTCTATGCTAAGCTATCAGTCTGAGGGTGGTAAGCTTTTGAGAATAATAATTTTGTTTCAAATAAGTTAGGGATATTTGTCCATAATGCTGAAGTGAATTTGGGATCTCTATCACTTATAATATTTTGAAATAAGCCTTTATGGATTATGACTATATTCCATATCATTATGGCTGTGTTCATAGCTGTTTCATCCTCATGACATGGTCAGAAAATTGGGGTTTTACTGTAGCTTTCAACTAATACTAGGCATGCATTAAAACCCCTGTCTCCCCCTGGAGGTAAAGCTGTTACCCAATCCATATGAACTATTTCCCATGTGTATTTTGGTTCTTAGATTTGGATCATGATTACAAATGTTTTTCCTGTGGCTCTGTTTACTTTTTGACATATTTAACAGGTTTGGAAATACTCTGAAACATTGTTTCTCCAATTTGCCCACCAAGAGCAGGTTTTCACCCTCTCTATTGTCCTATCTTCTGATAGATGTCCAGATATAACACTATCATGGCAATTATTTATTATAGTTCTTATCAGATTCCTATCTGTCAAGGTCATAACACATGTGTGTTTAGTCCTATGATAAAAAATTCCATCAAGGAGGTGGAAGCTTCCTGAATCATATGCCTTTTTCCATACTTCATCTAGTTTGGAAGATAATGATGGTTCTTTGCAATATTTCATTAAGAGCTTACATGAGATATGAAAGTTTTTCCATCTTATAGCTTTCTTCAACTTGATTAAAGAATTCTGTGCCAATGTCTGTGACACATATACCTTCTATATGAAGATCTTCTGGTGGTACCCATGCTGTGTTTTCAAATGTGTTTGCTAAAGCCCATCTTCATTTTTATAAATATTTCAAGATTTATGAGCTATAGTCATATTTCCTCTATATTATTGGTTAGCAATCTTCCAACTCAGCATATGTATATTTAATTTCTTCATGTTTAATGAATATTTTACAGCATTAAAGTCCATGATTAAATCAAAAACTTTTCCATATAAATAATAGTGTAATTTCTCTAAATTCCACACCAGTCAAAGACATTCAAATTGGCTTGCTCCATATCTTGCTTCTGTTGGCTTAAGTTTTATTGAAATGAAGCAAATTGGTCCTTCAACAGGTTTATCATTGATGATTTGTTTTTGGTGTAGTGCAGCACCTAGTCCTTCTCCACAATCATCAATGTACAGTTTGAAAGGTAGCTTACAATCTGGCATTGGAAGAAATGGGGAATTTGTGATGGCTTTTTCCAGTTACTCATATTTTTTAACCCTTTCTTCAGTAATTTTATAGACTGTCTGTTGATCACAGATTTTATACAAGTATTTTGCAATTCTTGAAAAGTCTTTTATATGATTTCTGTAAAATACAGAAAATCCTAGAAATGATTACATTTCTTTTTTTGGTTTGGGGCATTGGTTTCAGTAATACTGCTGCTAATCTGTTTTTATCTATGCCCAAAATGAGTCCATATAAAGCATGTCCCAGTGCTTTCAGCTCACTATATGAAAAAATGACACTTTTGCAAGTAAATTTTCATATTCACTTGTACTATATTTTGAAAGACTCTTTCTAGTCTTGGTAGGTGATTTTCCCAAGTTTCTGAGAAAACTATAATATAATAAATGTATGGTATTCATCATTCTTTGATAATGGGAAGGGACAGTTTTTATACCAAAAGGAATCCTTAGGTATTAATATATGCCAAAATGGTCTATTATCCTTGGTAGTTTTCTGGGACTTTGTGTTAAGACATTTTGGTGAAATCCCTTTAGAGAATCCATGGCTGTAATGAACTAATCCTGGGACAATTGTGTTAATGTCTTGTGGATTCTGGGTATTTGATACCTGTCAGGGATAGTATAGGTATTTAGAGCTCTAAATTACCCAACCATCCTTGATTTTCCATTATTCCAGGATATAATAACAGATGTAGTGACTTCTACCTGTTCATTATGTCCTACTTTTCTTAATACCCCTAGGTCCATTAATTCCTTAATATGGACCTCTAAGGCTCCTCTAGCTCTTGGGCTATCTGGGTCAGCTGGTTTTCTTAACAGGGGGGGATAAGGTATTTCCACATTAAGAATAATGTCTACTTCATGTCCAATGATAGCACCTAGTTGCTCTTTTTCAGTTGCAAAGTCACTTTTATACTTATATAAGGAATAAATCAGTTTTTATTTCATTTTTTCTGTTAATCCTTGATTTAATTCTGCCTCTATAAGCTGTTAATTTATGAATGAATATTTTTCTGGGATTTTCTCTTCATTATTTATGAAATTAATTTGTTTTCTGTTATTTACAAAACCAAATTTCTGTCTTTCATTCTCCCCTATGGTAAAATATCTGTCTTTCTGGTTAGAGATATCTATTCCATAGATTGACAAGTAATAATTCCCAAGTATAAAATGGTTACTTGTACAGTTATCTATTAAGAAAAGCTTTACTTTCAAGCTTATGAATTGGGAAGTATGATTAAAAATTTATTTTAAGTAAATTATCCCAAGGGGACTCATGCTCTCAATTGTACTACTAAATCTGACTCCTTTTAGTGGTATACGTTTTTCTTCCCAATTTTGTATAATAGTTTTTAAGTGATTTTTTCCAGAACAGGTGCAGTATGCCCCTGTGTCCAAGCTTACTTTTGCTTCTTGGTTTTCTACCATAACAATACTGATACTTTATTTTCCAGATGTATATCCTTTTACTTTTTCAGGTTTGGTTCTATGCAGTTTGGCATCTTGTATATTTGTGAGGCTTGTATCAGATGTCCCAACTTGTGGTGAGTTTCAATGTACATCTAGTACCCTATATATTAAGTCAATATTATTAATTTTATCACTTTCAAAAGCTCCTGACTCTTAAGTGTCTCTTTCAGAATGATATTCATCTTCCTTATCATTGTGGTCTTCCGTTTCCAAAATTTCATTTCTTTTGGCCTTTTTGAGGCAATTATTGGCTAAATACCCAACACCACCACACTTATGAATTTTTTTCTGCTCATTGGTGTTGGAAGTATTGGGTTTAAAAGGTTCTCTTGGTTTTTATTTCTTAATAAATGGCTTATTTGGACTTTTAATATCCAAATTTTTCCATGTTCTTCCAATTTTGGTCATTGTCACTATATCTTCCAGTGTATTAATATACTCTTCTGTGGAACATGTTTGTATGAACCTGCTTCTCAGGGAATTTTCCAGTTATCCTCCAAATTTTTTAGGTATTTTCATGTGCACAATCGTTTGCAACATTTCTGGATACAGTGTATTTAATCTTTCAGCTTGTTTTAAGATCCAAGCCAAAGGTTTATGCCCATCTGGGTTCAAGTAGGAATTTTCAAATGAATTTTCTATTTTGTACCTCCAGGCATCATTTCCCCACTTGGTGATTATTTCATTTTTCCACCAAGACCAGGTATTTTTCCATTTGTTTGTCTTATGCCATAATACCATATTTTTGCAGATTTTTCAAATAATGAATGTAATCTTGTAGTTATTAATTTATCTGGTATGGAATAATCCTCTTGCAACATGTCAGTTGTTTTAATAAGTGTCATATGGTCATATTCAAACTCACCTGTGAATGTAGGCCACTCTTTCAGCTCAGGTGCTTCCTTCATTAAGCCTTGATTGTTGTCTTGATGGCTTAAATCTTTTATACAGGTATTTGTCATTTCCTCTTTTGGATTAACAGGAATTCTTATGTGAGAATATGAGGCTGATAACTTTGGAAAATTTAAGTTAGCCTCATTAATTTTATCCATTTTCTCAGTAATAAGTCTTATTTCAATTTGAATGTCATCTTTAAGATTCATTCTTGCTTAATCACTTTTTTCTACATTGTCTAGAAGTAATTTTTGGTGTGATTAAGTCTTTCCTTGAGCTTTTTAAACATAAATAGTGAACTTATTCAATTTTTCTTTCAGTTTGTTAATACTCTGCTCATAATTGATTGTAAAAGTTTTTTCTTTGATATCTCTTATGTATTCATACAATTATTGTTGTCCTTGTATTAATTTGTGAGTATTGTCAATTAAGATTTTTGGTTTATTATTTTCAACCATAAATTTAATGCTGACTATTTCTTTTTTATTTTGTAAAAAAGGTTTTGTTAAAGATAATAAGCTACTTTTTACTTCTTCTAAATGTAATAAATGATTCTTAATTTCTGTCAAAGTATTTACAACCATAGGAGACAAAGTTATTTCTTTGGGAAATAGGGTTGTCTAATCTTTTGTTCCTCTTTGTCCTTGAATTCCATCATGGTTCTGGCCATTTTGAAGAGATTTTCCATAGAATACTTTTGGATTATTGGGATCCTTTAAATTTGGGAATAAGGTTTCCTCCAGTTCTCTTTATTTTTCTTCTTCCCTTCTTGGGGAGGTTGGCTGGCTTGTGGATTTCTGGTAGAAGCTACTGGGGATTCTTCCTTTCTTGCCTCCCGCTTTTTGTTGTTCCAGTCCATTGTCTTTTTGATTTGAGGTTTGGATTATAGTATATTCCATGCATTGGAGTATTTCACTATTATCTCCTCTTTGAGAAACCTTTTGAGAATGTGCCAGGAGCTCATCACTCCTTGGTGGATTTGTGGCAACATTTCCCAATATTTTTCCTTGTACTGGCTCATATATATGTCTATTTGAGCCCTCTGAATGTGATTTGTCTATGTTGGAGTTACTCATACTTAGTTCCAAATCTGGTTCACAGATTATAGGAATTTCTGGGACTTTCCTTTGGGATATGGCAATTCCTTGTGTGGATTCTGTTCCACTGGGTATTTTGACCTTTCTTTTCCCTTTTGAGGGCTCATTTCTCCTTCTTAGTCCACCTCCATCTGATTGGATGGAGTATTGGGATTCTTTTCTAGTAGCCATATTAGAAAAAATAAGAAATAAAAAGATTTCAGAAAGATAAAAAGTCTTTTTATGGCAATTTTAAGAGAGATACTCACCTTCAGAGTCCTGAACAGTGGGTTCTCGAAGAAGTCATTTCTGATATTTTATTTTCTTATTTAAGACTGGTGTTGGAGGATTTTGACATGTTTCTTCCACTGATCTCTCAACAGTGGTCTGATTGTCCTCTATTAGGTTTTCTGAAAACACTGAAAAAGACAAATAAATTCAAATCTTTTTGCTAAGAGTGTTATTTCTGAGAGGATATGACAATTTCAACATAAAAGTTTTGTTAATATCTTTTTACATGAGAAATTAATAAAATAAATGAATAAAAAGGAATAAAAATGTTTTTTATTATGGTTTTTCTTTTTTATTATTAAAGAATAAAATAAAAATTAATATTATTCTTTTTTAAATTTATTTATAATATAAATTTATTTTTAATTGATAAATATTTTTTTAATCACTAGAGTCACTAAAAGAGATTTCTTGAACATCTAAGAATGTGAAAAACCATATGTAAGAAAGTACAATTACTTACCAAATGGCTCAATAGATTTCAAAATAAACAATTTTAAGATTATTATATAATTTATTATTGGATAAACCCAATGTGAATATTTTTAAAAGGTCTGTTCAACCAAAATCATGGCCAGGCCCCCAAATGTAAGGTTTCCCTATGAAACAAAAAGTAAAGCTTACTAATATTTTACTTATTGTACTCTGAATGTCCTAATTAAAGTAATATAAGAGAAATAATCATTATAATAATAAAGAAATATTATAATTGTGGCATAAAAATATGTATATTCTTTCAATAAATGAAATAATATAACAAAAATAAGTATATTAATATTTAATAATTAATATATTTAAGAAAATTTATTATTGATAAAAACAAATGATAAATGCATAAAAAATTGTTATTTAATACTAAAAATAATTTACAACAATAATATTATCAATATAAATACTATTAATATCAATGAAAGAATTCTTAAAAATAATAATAACAAGAAAATCACTCCCTTTAATACTTAATATGATACTTTTGAATTAATTTACACCAGATAATGTAAATAAAACTGATTTAAATGGTAACTACAGACAAAAATAGAAGAAATCCCAAATATTTTTTATTTTATGTGGAATTGAAAGGTTTAGAGAGAATTTAAAAAAAACAGCAAAATATTGAGTGAATAACCTCAAAGCAGGTGATTATAAGAAAGATGATCCTTGGTATTTATTAACATCATAGATTTATATATAAATAATAGAAATGTTACCTTTGATTTGATGTTTTTTGTTGTTTTTGATGTGTCTGAGAGGATATGGCAATTTCCACATAAAATTTTGTTTATATCTTTTTAAATAAGAGAAATGAATAAAAAGGAAGAAAATGATTTTTTATTATTGTTTGTATTTTTATTTTTAAAGAATAAAATAGAAATTATTATGATTCTTTTTTTTAAAATTATATTATTATATAAATTTATTTTCAATTTATAAATATCTTTTTTAATCACTAGAGTAACTAAAAGAAAGTTCTTGCAATTCTGAGGATGTTAAAAACCATGTGCAAGACAGTAAAACTGCTTTCCAAATGCTTCAATAGCTTTGAAAATAAATACATATGAAATTATTATATAATTCTGTTATTATATATAGAATATATTATTGGATAATCCCAATTTGAATCTTTTTGAATGTCTTTCAAGTAAATATCACGGCCAGGCACCCAAATGTAAGGTTTGAATATGAAGCAATAAGTAAATATTACTAATATTTTACTTATTGTACTCTAAATTTCCTGATCAAATAATGAATAATAATAAATAAATATAATAATTATTGTGTAAAAATATATATATTATTCAAAGAAGTAGAATAACATACTAAAACTGAATATATTAATATTTGATAATTAATATATTAATGGAAATTTATTATTGTTACTAACAAATAAGAAATTCTTGATAAATTCTTATTTAATGATTAAAAACAATTTATAACAATCATAATAATAATATTAAAGTTATATATTACTATAAATGCCATTTATATTAATAAAAGTATTATTAAAGATAATAATAGAGAGAAACTTATTATAAAAAGAGAAAATAACCTACTTTTAACACTTAATATAATAATATTGAAGAAATTTATGCAAAAAAAAATGTAAATTAAACTTATTTAAATTGTATTTACAAATAAAAATAGAAGAAATTACAAATATTATTGATTTTATGTGAAATTAAAGATTTTTAAAGAGAAATTAACAAACGCAATAAAATATTGAGTGAATAAAATCAAAGAAAGTGATCAAAATGAAGATTCTCTTTTTTCTTTAATAATATAATAGATTTATATGTAAATAATGAAGAAATTACCTTTTTATTGAATGTTCTTATTGTTTTTGATGCATCTGAGGGGGAAATAGAGGAAAAAGAGCTCTTCCAGTACATGTTTACTAATGGTATCCACTGGAATTAATCAGTATCTTAAGGTTTAGTATTGATTACATCATAATTGAACCTTCTTATCTCAATATTAGGCCATTATTTATAGTTATCACTGTAACTCTATGCTTTCTGAAATCAGAAATCTGTGGATTTTATCAGTATTAATCATAATATACTATTATTAACCAGTCTTATCACTTACATAACTGTTAAGATTGAAATAATATTACAGCGTGTCATCATAAATGATCATTTTTAAGCTCTAAATTTGATCATTAATGACTTTTAGGTTGTTCATGCTACAGCCATTCAGATAGTTTATTCTAATGGCTTGGCATTTTCTTACTAAGCTGGAAAAAGAATTTCATTACATCATCAAAAATATTTTTTTGATTATTTTTATTGTAACTCATCTTTTCTGTTGAAATTTACTATTTTCAACTTCAAAACATGATTTCAAGGGGTTATACCTTGGATATAATGATACAAATTACATAATTATTCACTTATGAGCTAGTAGAATCTGAATATCCACTTTTTTTAAGCTTGGACTACTTGCAAATTAAAGTGGTCAACAGCTATTGTTATTTTTCTCAATGAACCCTTCTAATTTATAACCTTGTTTATAAATTTTCAAAGAAATTTTCTATCTGTATTGCTAAATCCATCTTTTTGTAACCTTCTTTCTGCATAAACTCTTTATCTTGCATAATTCCAGAGATATGAGCTAAAAACCATGAATATATGTGCAAATCATAAAAGTGCATATATTGAGGTTATCTAAGAAATTATTTACTTTACAGATATGAAATAAAAATGTTATATTTGTAACCCTTGATGGGGAATCCAATGGTATAATTTCTTTTACATTTTTATTCATTGGTTTCTGAGATAATCAAGATTTTATGCTTTTTTAAGGCATTTTTACTTATTTTATATGATAATTTCAATTCTTATTATTAAAATAAGTATTGTAAAGTTGTTTGGTGACTGTTTTAAATATTTTATATTATCTCAGAGGCTCACAAATTATCAATAGCCACAAGAAAGAACTGGAAGATAAAGACTTTTGATGTTAAGGTAGCTTTTCTACACAGCATGATTGACATTCCTGCACAAGGGAAGGTATTCCAACTGAAAAGAGTGCTATATGGCACAATTATGGTAGAAACACCTAACCAAGATTGTTGGAGATATTTTTTTTCACCTCAACAAAGAAGATCTCAGCACTTACACTTACATCTCCAACAGGTGTATGGCACTTCTATAGATCCACATTGATTATGGTTTACTGAACTCATCATCAAATTTACTCCTGAACAAAATATCTCAAAAGCTAAGTCAATCCCTGACAATCAACTGCTTGGTTGGCCTAACAATTGCACCCAGGGCTGATGGTTTGTATATCTCACAGACACACCTCATTGAGAATCTAATCTCATTATCTCCTAGTAATATCATGGGAAAATCACCACTACCACCAAATTGCACCATAATCTGAGGACTGTTAAGATCATTGGACATCCCCTAAATGAAAAGGATTGGTATCTTACCATATATTTCCCAGGTTTCCCATCTGGATATAACCTTTGCAGTAAATTATCTCACATTGTGTTGTATTTCATACAAATTATACAAGTATCAAGCTTACCATATTAAAAAATACAAATAAAAAATAGGAGTTTGGGATATCCCTGAAGATAAGACATAAAATTGTGAAATAACTCAAGACACAAAAAATAAAATAGCAGAATTCTGGAGGAATCATGAAATAATTTCTGAAATGGAATAAACCTACAGAATTTTTGGAGAATTAATGGGAACAAAATTGTGTAATTTTGTAAAAGCTGAAGAAAATTGAGGAACTTGGGAGGAATTATGGAGGAAATTGTAGAATAACCTCAGAGACAGGAATCAAATTGTGGAATTTCAGATAAGAAATGGGGGATTTTGAAAATTGCAAAATAGCTTGATGGAAATATGACTGGAATTATAGAAGAGGTGTGGAATAACTCCAATGAAGAAAATAAAAATTCACAATAACTCCTTATGAAGAAAATCAAATTTTGAAATAACTCTGGAGATGGAAATAAAGCTGTGGAGTGACTCCAGAGAAGGAAATAAAATTACACAACTATGGAACTAGGTAAATAAAGCTGTGGGGAATTCCTAGGTAATAATCATGAATATTGAGAATATAGAAGATTAAAGTTCAAAACAAAAGAATTTTGATTGAAATAAAATATACCAATTTCCCAAGCTTATTTCCTCATCCACAAAAAAATTACAACAATCAATGGAGGTAAACTCAATACAGCTATTTAAAATTATATTGAGAACAGCATCAGAACTTTATATTGTCCACCTCAAGGCTATGCAAGGAACTACAATGGATTTTCAGAGAAAATGTTTTTCTTAGTAATGATAATACATTTAAAATGTTATAGAACTGAAGGAATAATAAAATTTAACCACCAGAAAAATTTTCTCAAGATTGCATATCAACATTTAAAACAATAATTTCCCAAACTTTGTTCAGTTCCATTTGCAGTGCACTCAATAGCAAATTCTGTATTTTCCCCACTTTCCCCACTTCCAAGAGTAATATCACCAGCAAAATTATCTCCTAGATATCATATGACAAGAATAAAGCTCAATTATCAGAACCTGTATTTTCTCCCCTTTCTTGGCAAAAATAACTCTCACAAGCCAAATTATCTCAATGAAATCACACAATTTTTATAATAAAAACACTACTAGAAAAATTCTCTCAGAAAACATGTAACAAAGTCACAAAAAATAAGAATGTCACCACCCAAATTCTCTCAAAGATATCATATGACCAAAACAAAGTTCAATTTTCAGAACCTGTATTTTCTCCACTTTCTTGGCAAAAATAAACACTAAGAAGCAGAGTTATCTCAAGTAAATCACATGATTTTGATAATAAAAAAACTACAAGCTGAATTCTCTCAGCAAACACATTGCTACACCAAAACTACATGTCTCACCAGCTAAAACCTTTCAGCTATGATATTCCCTAATTCCCTTTTTTGGAAGGCTCTATGGAAGCCCAAAAGGTATAAATAGAGGTCTTCCCGCCCTCATTTTTCTAAGAAAAATGGAACAAGTTCCCACTATTGAGGATGAGAACCAGTCCTAAACCAGAAGAATATCAGGAATATAAGTGGTTTTTTAGTCATGAAAAGCTCAGTAACCTTGCTCAGTATCTTATTATTATTGAATAATAGTAATATAACCATAGATCAAAGCTTTGTAGCCTTGCTCAGAAGTTTAGTATTATTAATAAGAAAGAAGTAGTGCTATAAACATAGTATCAAAAAAATTATTGAATTATTATTATTAGTATTAAGTCTTGTGGTCTTATTATTAGTAGTCATATTGAAAAATTAATCATAGTCTTTTCATTAGTATTATTAAAATAGAATCAAATAGCATTATCTAGTTTATCATAAGACATAGTGTTACATCAGAGTTTTGGCTATAGAGTTATTGATAGGTCTTATTTAGAGACTAATTCTAATTCTTCTCTATCTGTTCAAGCCACAAATCTTATTTCATTTTTAAATTCTATGTAGGCTTACTATTTAGTATGATTTAGAGGGGCAGCTAATACACCTTAGCACCCATGGTTATTGTAAAATTCTCAAATTCAAAACAGACTTACAAAGAATTCTTCTCTCAAGGTACTACCTCTTTTCATACCATTCCAAAAGTAGTTCCCACAGTGTTTTTAATTAACAACATTAAAATCACACTGGGAAGCCCCTGAGCACCTAATTGCTTATTTACACTATAAACTTACAACTGGCATCCTTATCAATCAACAAAATACAAGAAAAGGAATTGAATGTTATGTATATGCCAACTGGGGTTGGGAGGGTTACTGTTCCTCCCATGTATTCCTCCTTCTCAATAATGGAAACCCAATAGCATGGCAATCAAGGTGGAAATCTACAGTTCCCTCCTCAATGTTTCAGGTCAAATACATAGCACTCTCATTTTCATTTAAATAATGCCTATGGATCACTGATTTTTTTCAACCAATTATATACTCCAATAACAAAACTTCTGTGAAAATAGCCCTCAATATTGAAGACCAAAAAATTGAAATATCTCACCAGATATTCCAATCTCATTAATGAATACATCTCATGAAACAAAGTGACCTTGTTATGGGTCTCAACCTATGACCAGGGCACTGGATTCCACTGTAGTGAATATTTTTCTTAATCACCTCACTAAGGTAGATAATTTTGATAAGCATTGTGGAGGGGAGTTTTATGATTCTCCAGAGAATCAAAAAGAACATTTCCTAAAAATCTCTCAAACAAAACACCTGAAACCTAACCAAATAATACACAACAACTTGTCAAAAGGATTTAAGCTGGAGCTCATGATATACAGAATCTCTTCTCCAGGGGGTATTATTCTTTATAGCTATCTTTTTCAACTAACTCATTTGATTATTTTTATTCATTCTATAAGGTATTCAGCATTATAACTAACAGGGAAGATTGTTTTCTTATAGCTATCTTTTTTTGACTAACAAATTTCATTACTTTTATTCCTTCTATCAGGTATGCAGATTTATAACTAACAGGGGAGATCAAATATCTATCAATAATGAAAAATTATTTCTCCGATAAGAATGATTTTTTAGCTGTAAAAGAGCTTCTTTATTGTAGTTGATTAATTAGTAGCTCATCTATTCCTGAATATTCTGTAATCTACTCATATCTACTATACTTAATTAAGCTGAAACAATAGCAGCTTCCCAAAATGTATGTGACTTACCTTGAAAGATGTCTACAATAAACACAAAAAGGAGACATAATAATTTTTCTTCAATTGTATGAAATATTTTCTCACAATACAGGAAAAAAGGTAAATAAAAGAAAATTATTTAATCAAGGAAATGAATGATAGGAATATACGTTAGAAAGAGAGAAAATGGAGAGACAATTGACCTTGGAAGAGAAATTTTTTACAATTCCTCATGAAAGATGGAAAATAAAGCCAAGAAATTCAAGTATATATGAAAGTGACTCATGGTTCTAACTAGGTATTCATTTCCATATTCAATAGAGTGTCTCATGTCTAAATACACACTAGCATATTCTTTGAATTTCATGGGGAAAATAGTTTCCATCTGTATTGGCAATGAAGATGTAGAATACTCAGTTGTTCAAAGCTGAGCTTTTTTGTGCAAATTTTGAAGTGGTAAAAAATCTTCCTTTCCTCTTGTTCAAAGGTAAACGTATTTATTAACTATGTGTGCAGACCAAGCTTACTGCAATATTTTCCTGGAACTCCTCACTTTGTCATTTCTATAAAAGAATATTTTGGAATTTCTATTGTTTTTATTTTATTTAAGGATAGCACTAATATATATCAGATTGATCTTACAAGGTTCATAAGAAACTCCATTAAATCTTAAATACAATTCTTGAACACTATCAAAATTATTCTGAGCCTAATTTTCTTATCTGATACCATAATTTACTAAAATAAACAAGCCCTCATCATTCTCAAGGAAAGTATATCAAGGATCTCCAACTTCCAATAGTATTTTATGCAATACTGAGAAAATATACATCCATTTATTAGTATTAATCATATTATGTCTCTGAAAAAATCCTAGGAATTAATGCTGAAATGAACCCCATTTTTCCTTGAGAGTTCCAACACAGTTTTCAATTCTAACACAATAATGAGCTATGTAATAATTTAATTATTGATTGAAATAATCATTCATGGGGACCCCCTTATAGCATAGAATGCAGATAAAACCCAATAGGTAATCCTGACCTATTGGAATATACCACCCTGAAGTAGGGAAAGCTCAGCCCAGATCTTATGAGTGGTTATGAAAGATTTGATTCTGGACTGATAAGTTCTAAAAAAATCATTTGGAACAGAATACAGATCCATATTATTGAACATTGAAGCATCTTAACATGACCCTGTACACCCACTCAAAATAACTTTGATATTTTTTAATCTAACACAAACCAACTGAAAATCGTGGTAGTATCAACTCTTTTTGTTATAGATAAATTCTCCATCTATTCCAAGGTGTTTGAATAGTGAAATTATTGTTTGATACAAAAATCTAACACACCCTGGGAACCCCTTCTTAACCACTAATTTTTAAATTTCTTGTTGTTTTACTTCATTTGGCCATTTCAATTAATTACATCCCAGTTCAAATATTTCTTCTAAATTTCTGCATGTAAAAGTGATGAAAATACCCTGGCTAATCTTGTAGCTCATTTCCTAAAAACCCACTTATGAAAAATTCCCATTTTACCCTGAATTCTCCAAAACAAGTTCCAACTTCTGAAAAAAATTAGTTGTGATAAATTACTTTCATTTTGAAATAATTTACTATCTCTTATAGGATTGGAAATATAAAAAAATACCTCTATAATAGTCCAAAAAAACATCTTGAAGTAAATCATGGTCATCCCTAGCAAGGTTTAGAAACCCAATTTTTAAAGCAAGGCCAGAGTATGTTGGATTGATAAATACCCAGCTTATTGAAAGACTAGAATCTGATATAATATAGTTAAACTGAGGAATAAGCACTTTTCTACATTTAAATATCCTCTTCAAAAGCTCATTGACATTATTTTATGACCCCATGATCAACTAAAAAATAACACCCATCAATAAACAGTCCCCCAAAATATATTTTGCACTGTTGTTCAGTTGGGTACAGCTATAATTTCCATCCACATAAAAAATCCTTCTTCAATTGGGGTTTTTGTTGTAGTTGTTGAATTGATTCTTGCCATTAAGACTCCCTTATAATAAGCCATTGAAAATTAAAAAAGGTGAGGATGAAAGAAGTATTGTAAAGGATTAAAAAACAGAAAAGATTAATAAATTAAAAGAATTTGAAATTCAAATTAATAAAACAAAAAAATAAACCCTATATGTGGGAAGGCTTTCACACACCCTGTAATTTATTCAGCACCAACCAAATCAGTTTCAGATGAAATCTTGACTGAAGCTGACTGATTTGGAAAAATCAAAATTTCCATTTAAGATAGGTACTGAATCACCCTATTGATTTTAAATTAAGACATTAATTTAATTTTTTAGACAGAAAGGTCTTTAGAGCTTTGAATTGAATGAAATATTCACTTAAGAAATTCAAACTAATTTTTCTGAAAAATAAAAGAAGTTTAATAGATAATGAAATGAATTGTAAAATATCTTTTCAAATTTTATAAAACATAAAGAAAATAATAATTATTCATTAAGTAAGACATATAACTAATATATAAAGATTTATGTAAATTTTACTTAGTTGCAATTCAATGTAAGATAAAAAAAATTCAACTTAAATTTTTAAAAAAAAATAATTATGGTTTCAATTCTGATTTCATAATAATCTAATATCTAACAATTGATTAAAATAAGATGAAAAGAAGAGAGAAACAGAAAAAGAAGAAATTAATTTAATTCAATTAAGAATAAAATTGAAAAATATAATACTCAAAGAATTCAAAATTGAAATTCTTTTATATTATGGATTTACAAAATAATAAAATATCTCAAGCTCAAGATAGTACCTTTCTACTTGAAACTAGTTTATATAAGTGGATAAATTCTTCAAAGTGATAATATAATGATAAATATGATAATTAACAGAATATATTTTGATGAAACCCCCTAACTATAACTAATATTAAATAATTATCTATTGTGGTAAAAATTCAAGCTACAGGTCTTATAGGAATTATATTTAACTTAAAACTATATTATCAGATTCAAAATTATTATAATATTAATACCTAAAGCTTTTAACACAATAAAATATTGAATAATTAAACATAAGTAATTTGAAACCTTTTACACTATTAGTTTTTTAATCAAACTTAATTTCTAATCTTAAATATGGTAAGAAAGATTCTGAAATCTCCAAATTTTTTTAATGGGTAGAAGAGTTTCAATAGACAACTAGATTATACTAAAGATAGAACTGAAGAAATCATTACCTACTGAAATGATAAAATATTATTATTCTATGGGGCTCATTCAGTTAATTTTTCTAATGGGCTCAAAATAACTCAAAGAACTAGTAGTATGGCTACAAAGTGGGCTTGGTGTTTTTAAATATGTTATTTTTACTCTTATTTATACAAGGAGAAATTATTTACTATCGAACATCACTTGGATTATTTCGAAAAAAAATACTTTCCATTGAATACTATATATTTTGGGGGGTTTCCAAATAACTAAAAGGAAAAGAATTAGTTACATAAATTCTTTACTTTATTTTGAAAAGAAAGAAAAACAGAAACCCCTTTTTGAACATAAATGTTTTTACTTAATGTAGATTTTATCTCAATTTGGCTGCTTATCGAGCTTAAATAGCTGGTAGCGAATTAAATATTTAAAACCATAAATATTCACCAGCTATACCCCAAAAACTAATTCAAAAAAATATGAGGTTGAGATATGAAATGACTTGAGAGGACAGAAAAAATAATTATAAATTTTGTGAATATAAAGATAGAGGAACAGTAGAAATAGAAAATTAAATGGAAATTGAATAATTTCAAAGAATATATATTTAATAATCTCAAAGCTTGAGGAATTATATTTAGATTAATTGAAGAAATAATAAAAGAAGACTTAAGTTGAGCTTCTTTTAGATAATAATAATTTTGCCCATACAATGAAAATATGTTTCATTTTTAAAGAATGAATTTATTTATTCATTTTTTTGAGAAATTCTGTTTATTTTAGCTTTATAATAATAAAGATAATGAAATATAATCTATCTTTAATACTTCTTATAATAAAATGTATTTTAATATTTCTATTTTGCTTCAAAATTGAATTTCTTTTTAAGAATTATTTGAAACTTCATTTCTCTGAATTTTAGATATTTCTGGGTAGTATATTGTTTTATAATTTCAATTCATTTTAATAATTAAAATGAATAATTAAAATAAAAAAGTCCAAATGAGATTTTGATTTCTGAAAATATGCAGGTTATTTGTGATTTAGAATTTTAGTTGAAATAATTTATGCTACCATGAATACAAATTTTGAACCTGTATTGGACTTTTGATATAAAAAAAGTATCCAAAATTAATTTTTATTACCTAAAGAAATATATGATAGCTTTCATTAATAATTAGTTAGTAATTTATTAAGAAAACCTTAAGAGTTTTGAATAGTTTCAAATAATCAAATTGGACTTCCCCTGTGTTTATTTTTAGTAATATATGAACAGAAAGACACAGATAAAAATCATATAACAACGTTCTAAAATTCTGTAGCTTTATATATAGTCTTCAATTCTTAGAACATATATTTAATTAGTAGAATAAGAAATTACTCCATAACTCTAAATACCAAAAACTCAAAATGTTTTATTATGGAAAATTTGAGCTTAATAGGAGTGCTTTACTAAATATATGGAATGGATGATATATCCTTGTATATAATTTTAACTTTAGATGTGATTTACACTCAAATAATTTTCCATGGGAAAAGTGGCCACGCCTAATAATGGATGTTGAATTCGGGATTCAGAATAAAATTTAGCTTGAATACAGGCTGTATCATTGGTCAAAATTTTGATCAAAAACTAGAAAATTGAAAATAATTTAAGACTCTGTTTTCAAGCCACAAAGTAATATTTTAATTCAATAGATTTTAATTTATGAAACATATTTACCATTTTAAAAATAAAGAATACACTCAAAAGAAGCTTTTATTTTTTTAAAGGTGTAAGTAATATCTGTTTGTGAGGACTACTAAAAACACAAAAAAAAAACCTTTTCTGTAGCTCCAAAAAACATATATATTCCGAATAAATCAAGTTGAAATATTTTAAAAGAAGCTCACACCTATATTTTAATATTTGGAAATAATACTCTCAAGCTTAAAATTTAGATAAAATTCAGAATAATGTTTTCAGAAAAATTTGATGTAAGCTAATGTGTTAGCAATTAATAGGCTTACATTTATCAGATAAATATTGGAATTCATTTATAAATTCTGTAGAAATTTATCAAAATTATTTACGTGTATTTAATAGTGAGAAAATAATATATTTTACTTCTAATATTGAATATAGTTTTTAAAGAAGGAATAAAATTACATAAAATTTATTAGATATAATTTTTCCATTTTATCTTTTTTTGGAATCATTTGAATCAAATCTCTTATTCTAAATATTTAAACTTTCATTTTGAAGCGATAGTCTCATATTTATTTTATATTAGAGCATATTTTTGAACCCCAGATCTTAAGTACATATAATTTAGAATCAACTGCATTCTTAAAAATGAATACCCTCCTAAAGATTACTAAATATAGCTCATATTACCTGGAAAAAATGGTAGAAGTCTTCAAAATATTTCTAATTAAGAGTTTTTCTTGTAAAATGAACGTTTAATATTCCATCTCATCTTCTCAGCTTACCATAATATATCAATATTAAAAAATTTCTTCCAAAATGTGTATTAATACTAGCGCAAAGAAAAGTGATCAAAGAATAATTGTTCTATTTTGTTTTTACTTTATGTGTGGAAATGGGAATAAGAAGCATAGCCTTAATGATTTAATTTTGTTTCAACAAAAATTCTTTTCAAAAATAATATTGTGTAAGATCTTTTTGGAAAGATAAATGAATAATCTTCAATAATTAAGATTCTTCAATTTTTGGATTATCATTTCATAGAATTAATAAAATTGATTCAATATTATTTATAAATATATCCTCTTTCTAACATTTCATAAAGGATTTTATTTTTAATCATATTTTAATCTAATTTATTTCTTTCTTTAAGGGTGTAAAGATTTTTCTTTCCTCAAAATATCGATAATGAATTTTCATATTTTGTGTAGAAGTGCCTTCTGAATTTATACTAATTATTCCAATGTATTTGAGTTTTAATATTTAGAATCAGAATGGTAGAAAAATAAAATAGCAATGAAACAATAGAAGTTTATATCAAGCTTGAGACGGAAATTTTAATGAGCTTAATATACTGGAATTTTTAAGTTTTATTCTCTAAAGCCTTTGTAATTTGACTAGAATAGATTGATTCTCTGAAATATAATTTTAATCATCTTTCAAAATTAATATAGCTAGCTATTTGATTGTTCTTCTATTAAAAAGAACTAATAAAGGGTTACTTAAACATTCATATTCATTCCTTTGAATAATTGTATTATACCAACATAAACCTATGTTTCATGAGAGAAAGATAAAACTATCTTACAAAATGGTGATGAATCTAGCTCAGGGAGCAGAATTACTAGCTTTAGAGACAAAATATTCAGAGTTTATTCATAGAAGTTTATTTAAGTTAAAATCAAATGGTGAATACTAGATCAATAACATACATAGTTATGGAGCCTGAGAAAAAAATACATAAAAATGTGAGGATATTGAGAATTCCAGATTTAAGGAAACAATTCAATGTTATCTTATTTTTATTTTCAATAATTTTGGTCTAAGCCTTTTAGTATATAGTACTATATTGAGTTTTAACATTGCTTTACTAATGAAGAATAGATTTAATAAGTATTAAAAGAATCATTTCCACTTTTCGTGGAATATTTATCTATTGATTATAAAATTAACTGATTTCAAAAGAGAGATCCCATAAAATTTGAGCCTGTAATTACTTAATGTGCGGATGAGTTTTCATATTAATATTGTGTGAGAAAGGAAAGATTACTTCAGAGAGCTTTTTAATTTATCGAAACTCCTAAATCGCTTAAATTCCCAAAAATAGTTTTTTAATTTTGGTGAAATTGATTTGAGATTTCTATAAAATATTTTTGGATACACTTGAATGCAATAGGAACCCACTTGAAAGCTCATTCCAGATTCCCCTTATATTTTCAAAATATTTTCTCAAATGATTATGAGCAAATTTTTTCATTTCAGAAATTGTGTGTTTGAAAAAATCTCTACAAGGCTTTTCAATGTAGCGTTTGAAATAAATTGTGAACAAGTTTTTTTCAAGGTAGACTAGAATTTTGTAAAATGAATCCTGATAAATGGAAGAAAAAACTGTATTTTGACCATATCCACTGAAGAAATAATTTCCCGCTCAAATCTTACCACTGATAAGGTGTTATATATATTTTAAGCTCGTTTCACTTCCCCTTTTAGCTTGGTAGAGACCTTGGAACTATTTTGAAAGGATTTATGCATATATACCTGGAAGTGCCTTCCAATTAAAAGAGTAAATTTTCCAAAATTTGATATCTTTTTTTGAAATCAATACAAATTGATTTATCTATAAGGAATTCAGATTTTATATTTGCTTTATTTTAAATGGAAAATTACTCTTGTTACTGAAACTACTTCACCCTAAATAAACATTCCAAAAAAAGGCAGAAATCTGTACACAAAAGAAAGTACAAGGGGTTGAAATGGTAAGTACCATCATATTGTTTTCAAATAATGTATTTTCAGCTGTTCCTTATCTTAAAGCTAATACGTCTTCTACGTAATTTTGATTAATTAAATTTCCTCTATAAATTATTAATAAGACTCCACATTTCCCCTTTTTTTTCTTGAAATAATTACCACTGATTGCATAATATTACTATTATGAGCTTATTTATTTTCAATTTGAGAGTAATGAGCTGGAACCTATTAGATATTATATGTCTCCAAGTTTCTGGTGGCGTTTTCTAATAAAGGAAGATAAATTATTTTGGCTATTTATACAGAAATAAATGCAAAGTAGCTACTAATGTAAGAAATTGAACCATGATCTAATTTCTTACAGTAGCAGTCCATTTAAGTTTATTACTGTAAAAATGGTAAAGGAGCTCCAGGTATTATCATGTTATTAGAAAAATGGGATCTAATAATATAAGAAACTAAATTATTTTTACTTCTTTTTTCACAGTTTTGAGAAGTAGTGAAAAGCCAAATGTCTCATGCTGAATTTATTTTTTTTCAAAAAAAGCTGATGATATAATGAAGAATGAATAATTAAAACTAAAATTATTTCTTTCCATGGTAAAACTTCTAATAATTGATTTTATATTCTTTTTTTTAGAAATTAAACAAAAAAACTGAGATTTTTAAAATGAAATAAATGGCTTTGTAACATGGTTTTAGATAGGGATTTAAATAAATCACATTTAATAATTAAATTCTTTCATATTCATTACAAAAACTAAACATAATCTACTCAAGAAGTGTATTATTCTAAATCATTAGAAACATGGAACACTAATATTTTTTGATACTAGAAATGGCCAAATAAAGTAATAGTATTTCATTAATGAGCTTCGATTTCTTTTGTCAACGATTATCTTGAGTAATTCCAAATAGAATAATATTTTGGCTCTAAATTAATTGTAAATTGGTATCAGTAAAACTTAAGAGAAACTCTGAGATAATTGATAGTATTTGAAACTTCTCAAAGATGATTCAAATAAAGTGTTATTTATTCATCTTGAAACAAATTGTATTCCCTCTCATGAATTTATATGCACTTGGAAGGGAGAATCCCCTCTCTGAGGAAGAGATTATGTGATTATAGATTATTTATTATGCGCCAATTCAGACAAATATGAGTGTAAATATCACACAAGTTTGACATGCTCAAACCTCTTTTAAACTTTTTAACCAAAATATTGAATTATTGAATGGAGTATATTACATATTTTTAGTAGAAGTAAGTTCATTAAAGGAGATTATGCAGAAATTTTATGTTTTGACTGAAAAATAATACTGAAACATATTTCTATAATTGAAGATTCTGGAGATATCTTGTCCATTAACAAAGGAAACAGATATTAAATCAATATACGAAGAAATGAATATGAGGAGGTTTCAACTCCATGATATTACAATTCAAAATCATGAGTTTATTTTTATAAAGTCACAAATTTGAATAGTGAGTTTTTAAAATAATCAAATCCCAGGAGATGTGGTATTTCAAGATACCAAAATCATGTTATCTTGTATGCAAATCCTGAACTTTAACGCTTCAAATCCACTTTTGACTTACCAAAAGAAATTTTTTTTCATTTTACCAAATAATAGGTCAGAATATGCATGAAATTAAGTTTGATATAAACTAAAATATTCCAGATTCTGTATCACCATCAAATGATAAAATCCACACATTAGAAATCAGGAAGTAAATATCTATACCTCAGGATATTTAATTTAATTTCTCAATAAGAAATTGAAAGAATCATTATTAAAAAAAAAGCTGGTATTTACAAATACTTATCTTCCCTATTCAAGATAATAATTTTATCGATTATGCATTAATATATAAGAAAATGGATCCAGGAGCTCAAATAGATGTGGAATTATTAAATTCATGATCCAAGACAGATGTAAAATCTTTGCGGAAGATTTGAATTGCATTAAAAGCTGTGCATGGAGGAATATGAATATGAAAATAATTTGAAATAAAATTTTTGTTTAAATAATAAAAAAAATTATAATTTTTACATAGTATAATAATAATTAATCTTTATAGTTTATGAAATGTTCTCCAAGGTTGAATTGGATTCATGTATGGGATTTTGATTCTATTTCCACAAAGGATTCAAACAGAGGAAAGGAAAATATCTATCAATATAATAATAATTTCTGTTTAATTTAATATTATTTAGTCCAAAATATCATTTTTCTTAAAATTAAGGTTCTTCAATTCACAAAAATCTTGGAGATTATTTTAATAGGAACTCTGTTGCATTCTCTCTTCATGACTCAAATGTATATATACATAGGTGAACTTTAAATTTTTCACCGTATCATAACTGAGAATATTTCTATCTGACCTCTGTTTCATAAAATAAAATATATAAGCTTAGTGTGACAGTATATAAAGGAAATTTTGAGAAATATTAATAAAAGATAAATTACAAACCATTTCTCACAAGATCTCATGTACAGATCATTGAATTGAGATATTTATAGGATAATGGGTTTATAAGTATGAGAGGAAAATCATGATAAGGGAGAATTACATATATTTGGAATGGATTGATACATCTTTCTAATACTAGAATTACTATTATCTCCAGTTGGGGAACAGTGGATTGTTTTATTTGAGGAAGATTATTCAAAAAATCTATAAGATTTTAATCATTCTGATGAGGTAAACGTAAAATGAAATTTTTAAGAGAGTTAAGCCACTAGATTGGAGAATATTTATTATCAATTATGAGAGCTTTATAATAATAATTATTTTATTGAAAACAAGAGATTGATTAGGTATATTTTTTAAACAAATCAATTTCAAACTTGATTTGAGGAATTTTTAGGGGAGTTTTTTTATAGACTTTAAAAAGAGTTGGGACTGGTTGGAATTTTTTATATTGATATAAAAATAAGATCATAGGTCCACACTTATAGATATTCTTCATAATTATGGGTATTATTGTAGATTTGTTTATATTTAACTATAGAATTTGAAGAAAGATTCATATAATTGGGGTAATTTTAAAAACCTCTACTTGAAAAAAGCTTGGTGAGTGTAATTTACCATAGATTTCTAATTTTCTCTGATTAATTTCTTGGAAAGATTCTTTTGATTTTTGATTAATGACACTAATCAGTTCTAAATAACTTGTTTTTCTGGAGTCCCAAAGTCAGGAATCAGGATTGGATTTGGTAAATTCTAAAAATATTGGAAAAAGGAAGTTACCAGATAGTTTAATATACTAATAATTCAGACTAAATCCTATCTCTTTCATAATAACAACCAATATATCCTCATATAGATTTGTTTTTTCCATTTATAGCCAGCTTATTTGAAGTACTTGTGGGATTTTTTATTTTATTAATTTTCTAAATTTCATGAATAAATATAGATAAGTAAGGAATAGAATTTTAATCAATAATGTATATATATGTGTAAGTTACTTTGAGGGAGGTAATCTTATCTGATATTTATTATCATTAGATTTTTGAGGATGTGAAGGATTTCTTGAGACAATTAAATACTTCACCTATCCTTAATATTATCTAAGTTCAAATGTACCAAAATAATAATTCTAAGAGTTTTTCAAGAAATAATAACTAGAATAACTTCTTATATACTTATCATTATAGATAAAAATTATAAATGAAACTATTTACATTACCAAATTTAAATTTTATACAAATTTATTTGGAATTAGACATGTAAAGCCAAAAAATAATAAAATGATAGTTTCTTTCGCTCAATGGAGGAAAACAATTAAAGAGAAATGATATGAGATAGTATTCTGAAAAATGGTACTTAAAGAGAAAGAATACCAAAAAGAATACATAGAAGACCTACAAATTGAATGGCAAGTTTGAATTGAGGAAATATGCTTTGGTTATACTTTGGAGTGGCTCAAGGGTTTAAGTTATTATAAAAGCTTTCTGGCTTGGTTAGAAGATCTAAATTGAGTCAAAACTGGTGTTTGAATCCTTTTTTATTTTATTAAATCTAATAAAACTATTTTCAAAATGAAGCATATCCAAACATGAAAAGAAAATAAGGGGTAAAGAAGGAATTAATTTTTAGCTTAAACTATTCTTCAATGAGAATGAAGAATCACTTCAAAGTGAACTCAAATTAATATTTAAATAAAAAAATCCAAACACAACATCATTTAAACCTGGTTAATCTCCAAAAGGGCTTAAATTTTTATAAAATTTCGTGATTTATGGAAATCCCTCCAAAACACTCAAAATTGAACTTTTGATATTTAGTTATACTGACATTTAACATACTTTAGAACAGACCATCTTCCCTGGTTGGTAACAAACTGTCATGTATTAATTGAGTCATGGGAGCTTTTAATGAAGAAAGTAAAAAGTGGATTCAGATTTTGAATAAAATTTAACGCATGAGGTCCAAATTGTTAGATTTTTTGAAATTCAGGAACCCTTCAAGTCAAAATTCCTTTTCTCCCTCAGAAATTTATCTTTTCGATAAATTTCATCTTAGTTAACCCTCTTTTAAATTGATATCAATAACACGTAACTAATTAAACTTAATTAAAAACTCACAAATATTTAAAATCTCATACCTCATCTACAAACCAAATCTCATTTGTATAACACATGTGCAAAATCTAATTTAATATAGCTCAATTAATCATAGCTTTTAGCCTATACACCACAGCTCATTTTTAACACAGAAAATGATGGTAAAAACCTCCTTTTTAGTGGATGAGCTAGATTTTTTTCATTCAAATATGTACATATCATACTTCTTTGAATCTTACTTGAAGTTTTTTTATTTTTGAGTTGCATGTATTTCAACCAAGAGGTGACCAAACGGAACTTTGTATCTTTATTCATTTTAAGAAAGTTTAAGATTTGTTTTATATTATTCTTAATAAAAAAAATTAGTTTTCTTTTATTTTTTGGAATTGAGTGGTATTCTGGAAAACTTTTATGTTTTATTAAATTTTTCCAAACTTCAACTTATTTTTTGATATTTATATAGATTTTTTAAGAATGAAAATGAATGAATTTTATTTCATTGTAGGCTTTATCTTTTTTTGGGCTTTTTGGTATCTTAATATAGCTTTAAGACTAAAAGGAATAAATGGATTAGAATACATTGATATTCTATATTATCATTATATATTGAAACAATTCCAAGTTTTTTTATATAATTATTCCTTTTTTCAAGAAATAATTAGTTTATTATTGAAATTATTGAAAAAATCTTAATTCATTTCTAATGTTTAGCTTAACCTCAATATTCAAATTATTATCCACTTTTTTCATAAGCATATTATTATTAAAATCCATAATTATCTTATCATTATTAATTTATGTTAGAAAGAAAAATTGAAAGGTTATAGAAAATATCCAGCTCAATTAAATTAAATTCATAAATCAATCCAAATTTCTTCAAATTTAATTTGAGCTCAATGAAAATATTCAATTGAAATCAGATTTTAATCAAGAGTCTTTATGAGTCGTTATATGAGGTTTAATATTAAAAGGGATCTTATATTTGGGTGACAATGGTGATGAATATGACGATTGGTTTCATGAGGGAAAATATGAAGAATAAGATTATCATTCATTAAAACGTAAAAGGAGTATATTACTTGATCAATTTAGGAACTTTTTATAATTTGTTTTTATCAAACTCTGAATAAAATCCAAATCCTTGGAAAAACCTAAGTAATTAATATCACTTCATGACATAAAGGAAAGTGATTTAAAAATTCTAGCTTATTATTATTTTGAAAGGCTGAGATTAATGATTAGGAATTATTTAAATAATAACATAGTTATTTTAAATTTGAAATATATCAAAAAAATAATGATAAGACTAATTTTATTTGAGAAAAATGATGAAAGTGATTTTAATCAAAATTATCATTTTCATATTCAAATTCAAAATAATAATCTTTTTTGTAAAAGAAAAAAATCTCAAAAAATATGATCTTTTATTTAAATTAACTACATGAAGTTAAATCTCTCACTAATTGTAGAAGCTTAAAAACATTTTCCTTAAAATGAGTTCTTCCAATCTTATTCCATCTTTTTAGCTCATATTTTCATCAGATTTTATAAAAATAAAATACTTTTCCTTATTCAAGATATTTTTTTAGTCATGAGATTTTTTAAAAAAGTAGCTCATAATAAGAAGAAATATTTTTCAAACTCGCCAGCTGTGGTTAATATGTGAATTGATCTCAAATAAAGTAAAAAAATATGATCTAATATGCAATTTCTTTCAATTATTAACAGAATTAATTCCAATTTAGATATTGGATAAGATGGATTTCATTATCAAATTTTGAAATCAAATTTCTTTCAAGTTCTCTTTATTTTATACTCTATCTTTCTTTCACTTTTTTATTTATGTTTGGAATATTGTTGTTTCAATTGAAATTTACTTTCCCAAAGGCTGAAATAATTTACTTTGATGATGCTCCAAATTAAAATTATGTCCATTTTTATATTCACTCCTAACAGTTTTCATGGATCTTGGTCTCTTTTTTTCAATACATATAGCATTTTTCCTATCCAAAATTGACTTTTATGTGGCTTACCATTCAAAATAAAAAGTTTTAATACAATGAATTATATAACATACAGTTCAATCACCTTGAATTTTCTACTGAATTTTATTATGTGAGGATATTATCCAGAAAAGGTAATTATAACCACTTTTGTGTGAACCAATTTTATAATTAAATCTCTAATATGAGGTTTTAGTTATCTTTTATTATTAATTTAAGACTAATTGAATCAACCAAATGATATATGGAGCCTAAACAAGGTATTACTACAGTGTTAATTTTAGGATATAATTTTGCTTCTTTAAAGAATTTCTTCTTTTCCTTAATTGATCCATAACGAATATAGCTTACTGAATTAAAAAAAGAGTTTTCTCCATGAGATTCTACTCCTGACAGACAAATCAGATTTATGAATTAGTTATATGCATAAAAACAAGACTTTAAATAATGAAATATTTTGATTAGATGACTTAATCATCCCCATTTTAATAATTTTTTATTTCATTTTGAATCAAAAGGTCCAACAAGAGTCAAATTTTGGTTGGTATAAAAATAGGGCATCCATTTTGGAAAACAAAGGGAAATAATTTTCAAACTTTAAGCAATAGAATGTAGACCTTTGTTTTTATATTCAATTATTAATGATAAAGCTATCTTTTAATCCTACTTCCTATATAATATGTAACATTTTATATATTCTATTGATCTTGAAAAACTTTTGAGCTAAAATTTGATTGTTGCCAAGATTTTGTACTCACTTTAATTAAAATAAGTTTAAATTCATTCTTTTTATTGGTTTTTTTTTCTTCCCAAATATTTCAAACCACTAGATCCAAAAATAAATCAAGTTAATATTTGATTTCAAGCCATGTATTAATGGAAAGTACTATTTCAAATTTCCTTTTTGCATGGGTAATAACCAAAGTATATCTTGATATAAATAATTTTTTATGAAGCTATGAGAATTCTTGTGTTTGAGCTTTATTTAAATGAAATGCTCAATTTTTTCTATTTAAAAAATAGATAAAGTGAGTTCTTATTTAAAAAACACATAATCAAAAATCTTATATTGACTTAATGACTGAGAAAAAAAATCAAAAAAAATATATTGCAATACTAGGTATTTTACAAAATATCAAGGGAGCTCAATCAAAATAACATATGATTTATATTAAAAAACATGTGTTTTTTTTTCACAGAAGGATTTTGATATGAAATACCATACCTTTTTGTATGGTATTTCAAATATTTAAACCCCCTATTTCATACCCAAAAAAGGGGCCTTAATTTTAAATTTTAAAAACTCTTTTTTGTATTTTTTTAATGAATGAGAATAAAAATTCAGAATAACTATAAGTTAAGAATTACATTGAAGATTATTCAAGAGATACTAAACAGTGGAAATAATAAATATAGATATAGATATAACACCTCATGTCATGAACTTTTAATTTTGATTTAAATATCAAGTGAAAATATTAATATTTATATAAATCAAATCCTATATATGTCTGACTTTTTGATATAGGTTTATTTTTTTTGAATCTTTCAATACAAAATAATATTCATTTTTTAATAATATTAAGGAAAATATTAATTAAGTATATATCAATAGATATTAATATTTCAACTTCAACCAATTATTTTATTTAAGATTAATTATTCATAGGTTGAAAAAAGGGGTCTCATTTTTTGAAGGGGTATCTCAATATCCTAAAAAATCTTAACATACTAAATTGTTTAATATAATTAATAATTTTAAAAAAAATCCACTGGATTAAATTCAATTTCAATTTTGACAAATTCTTGAGAGAATTAGGTAGGACTTAATTAGTTGAGCTATCAGAAACTAATTAGAGTAAATCTCAATTGATGAACAATCACTTCGTGAGAGTTTTACACATTCATACTTAAGTCGCATATATCAGTTTTAATACAAGAGCTCATTATATTAAAAAATTGAATATACCAGTCCCTCCTTGAGTGAAACAATCTGATATTATTAAATATATCATATTATATATAAGGTGGATTAATATAAGAATAAGATTAAAACTTTAAGAAAACTGATCAATAATTATATTGATATTTTTTTAACTAATGAGGATATTAAAAAGGTAATAACTAAAATAAAGCAAATTCAAAACTCTTGAATCCCTTAAATACACTTAATTATTGATTTTTTTCCCTTTTTGGGTAATAAAAATAAAATAAAAATTAGGAGGTGTCAAATAGAAATCCTGAGTTAGATATCTTGCTTTTTTTTCATAAAGTCCCACATTTAACTTATTGGATTTCTAAAATACCACACCTCAAATTCTGTGGCATTTCAAAACCCTAAAAACTCAGGGTTCTTGCTTCAATCCCAAGTTATCAACACCTTAAATCCTACCAGGTATTATCTAAATCCTTTATTAATTCTTCTCAAAACCTCAGATTGTGCATTTGTTGTGAATAATACCTCATTCCAAGTATGGTCTTCTGGCTATCGCTTAGTCAAAATAATCACCTAAATTAATTCACACCCAATTCATGATCCACTATTTCCAAAACCTCAGCCAGAATAACATTAATTCAAGAAATGAAAGCTTTGAATTATGTACATTCAATGTGCTTTTATTCTGATACTGATCTTTGAATGAATCAGAATCTAAGTATGAAAAGATATTTTGGGCCTGGAAAAGGTAATCCTAAGTCTTATATATATATATACCAGAAAATTTGGCCAGCTTGGCCAGTAACAAATTTAAACAACAATGTAAAACTACTCATTAATCCTTTCAAGAGCTTCCATTAATGTTTCAGGACTATGAAGTATTCCAGATTTCTGCACAATATAAACAGAAAGATCCAGAAATACAATTGGCTATGGCATTATCCCACTTATGATTTAATGGAAATGGTGCTGCATTTGGTAAGATTGGAATTCTTGTTTGTGCTAGTCATAGAGCAATTTTGCTATATACACAGCATATAATGAAGTTTTCTATAAATTATTAGAAGACTTATATCACTTTGAAAAATATTCAGAAGCAAATGGAAAGTTCCAAGGATATTAATTCTGAAGGATTTCCAGGTTGTGCTGGTTTTATTTATGAAAGTCTTAGACCTTTGTCTCACAGGCTTATTTTGACAGGAATAAAAGGTAAATTTTTATTATCATGGTGGTTTTTCATAATCTGATTCAAAGGTCATTTCAGATATTCAATGTGGATTCAACTGGTCTTTGAAATCAACACAAGTTTGATTGCACTTAATGTCAGAGGTGAAGGATCACTTCATGACTCAAATTTATCAGCATATGGAAATTTCCAAGAGCCCTTAGTACTTCTATAAAATGGATAATTACCTCCTGGAAGACTCAGAGTATGGAATCTCTCAACTTATTGTACCAACATACAAGGGTGCTTTTCCCAGCTGGAAGAAAAACAAAAATTCAGTTTATGTTTGGAAAGATCAAGAGTTCATATTGAACATGCAATTGGGTTTTTGGAAGTAAATTGGTCATTCTTTAGGGAAATGAGAAATCATATTTGAAATAAAAAGGAGGCTCAAAAATTTTTGCATTGGTTTGTTATATGTGTGATCTTACACAATCTTCTGGCTCAAGTTGTAGACCAAGGGGTTGATTCATATGTATACAATTATCCCCCAGAAATTCAAAATGTATTGGATCCAAATGATATTAATCACCTCATTAACATGCGTCAAAAAACAAAACCTCTAAGTTGAGACTGGCTCAATAATGTATAAATATCATATATGGAATTGTCTATCATTATCTTATGATATATGGATTATGGTACAAGAAATTTACTTTTCATAAAATTTACTTGATTAAATGTATTTTATATTCGGAATTCATGAAATTACTTTGTGTTTCATTAAAGATATAAGAGTAAATAATATTTATAGTGAAGGGAATGATAAGTATTTAAAAAAAGGAGGTACATAATACTTGATTTAATGAATCAAAAATATTTACAGCTTTTTTTTTTATTTACTCTCTTTTTATATGGTTGATTTTTTGCCTTCTGCCCAAAGACTTTGTAATCAGTCTGTTTTGGTGTCAATTTTTGAAATCTTACTCCAATTTCAAATAACTTCTTGTTGATCTGAAAGGACAAACCAAAATTTATTATTTCTAAATGGTTTATTAGGTCTTCAGGACTCTCAATGGTTTGATCAAGAACTGAGGAGGTTTCCAAAAGGATTTTTATTTTTCCATTTCTTAGAGAATTATAAATAAATTTTTAGTCTAGGAAAAGAAAAACCATGATCAGAAGGCTGAAAAATTCTTGGAACTTGTTGGGGAGTTTTTTTATTAATAAAAGAAAAAAAGCATAATTCCAATGGTTGATTTCTTTCTTATAAATATTAAACCAGTTATGGAATGCATAAAATCTAATAATGAAATTGGAAAAAACCTTCTTATCTTCTTAGTTTGGAGATTTCCATTCTTCTTGAATGGAGCTTGGTAATTGAGCTTCTTCCATTATATCTTGGTTCTGTCTTAGTTCTTTATTGTAAAATGATTTAATTATTTAATGAATGAAATAGTAAAACTCTTGAAGTTTGGTCCATTTTTGATTATCTTCATCAATATAATCTTGGGAAAGACCGGGTTTCTTGGCATGAAAACCTTATTACTTCCCAGATTTAGAGCCCTGTATAAATTCAATACCCCTCATGATACCTCCAAGCATGTTCTCATTGGTGGTAATGTTTTGTATAGTTCTTGCCAGCTTGTTCAATGTTATTATTAGTTTCTGCATTTATGAGAAGATTTTGTTCTTATCATTGAATTGATGGACTTGATAAACCATAGGTGCTAGATATGAGATCGGATTTTCACCGATGAGAACATGTGGATGTTAAAGCAGCTTCTTCAGTGGGAGTCTCAGCCAGGTTGCATTGGGATAATGAGATTATGGAGAAATAATTATGAGTTTTTATAAGTTTCACTTCATTCTTATCAATAAATTTAAGCATCATTTTTTGTTTTTTATTGTGGGCTGTCTTATGTATTTGAGAAGAGGAATATCGCTCCAAGGATTAAGGAGAATAAGCTTTAAAATTATCATTATATTCAGGTTTATTCCCAAAATTCTTCATATAAGATTAATTCAAAGTGATGGGGTGAGGTGTATGAGGATTCAAATTACTCTCATCAAGTTGTTGAGTCCCAAAACTCAAATTATTAGAGGATTAATTTTGAAATGAAGAGTTGGCGGGCTTAATTCTTGAAAGAAAACATAATTTAATTTATGAATTACAAGCCCCAATTCATTAATTCAACCCCTAAAGATCAAAAAAAAAAAGAAATATAGTATATTTTCCTTGTTTATATTTAAAAAAGAAACAAAAAATGAAAAAAAGATAGTATATTTGGATTGATTTATATTTAAATAAGAAAAAAAAATATCAGTATATATCAACTGGATTATATTTAAAAATTAACAAAAAATATAAAATAGTTTTTCAATTTGAAAAAAACTGTAAATTGGAAAAACAAAACCAACAGAGTGAGAAGCTGAGGCCCTGGAGGTCTTTTTTCAATTGAAATTCAAAAGTAATTAAAAATAAAAAAAAACTGTATAATCAATTTTAAAGGCTAAATAGAAGGAGTTTTAAATCTGTTTTAAATTGGTTTTCAATTGAATTAAGGGTGTTTTGGTTATGGTGGCAGTATTATGGGGCTTATCAATGTAAAAAAATCCAATAAAAAGAATAAAAATTAAAATCATTGATGGTTGTCTCATGAGAGAAGTATTGAAAAAAACCTGAGTAAATATTGAAGGTTAATTTCCGAATTGGACTTGATACTTTATTTAACTTGTTTATTGTAAAAGCACTTTTAAATTCTATTTTTGAATTATTTTCTGATTTCTTTTATTTGAATTTTGTTTTGAAGACTTTTTTGGGAAATTTGTCTTTGTTGATTGAATTTTTTGGGACCTTTTTTGAAAACTCTTTGTGGATTTTCTATGTTGTTTTGTGATTTGGGTGGTTTTTTTAGTTTTTTGTTTGTTTTTTTTTGAGATATTTATGGGTTTTAATTTTGTTTTTTTTGGGTGAAATTATGATTTTATGTTTAATACTTACTTAACCAACAAGTAAATAGAATTTCCATCATCAAACTACTTCTCAATTATTACATGAATAAATTCCCAGCTAAAACTCATACTCCAAACCATGCTAAACTATCTGAAAAGTAAATTCCAAACCTCTTATGGATTATTGTGAAAAAAAGGGAAATTTGGTAAGCTTATATTATCAACTTCCAGGGTATGATTTATTACTTACCATGTCATACTTACCTCCAGATTAAATCTATAAATCTCTTCACCTCTGAAAGCATCTTGGAAGAATTAAATTCTGAAATGTTCAAATCCATATTCTGATGCTCTTCTCTCATCTCAAATTCCTTTTACCATTTCTCTTTCTCAAGATTTATGGCATCAATATTCTTCTCCCATTCAAAAGCAATATTCATTTCCTTTTCCCCTTGCATAAACCAGGCACAATTTTTTTCCTCCCACTTTTGCTTATCCCAGTCTAAGCATGCCTACTCATTGGCCTCCCAAGATAATGTGCTTTGTGTTAAAATGAAGGGATAAAGATTAATATCTAATTGAACTACTCACCTTTTTGGTTATTTTCTATTATCTGGTGATATGTTTGTGAAAGAAAGTCATTATAATTCTTCCTTGACCCACTTTCTTCATTCAGATCAAAGCTTGACCCCCACTTTCTCTTTTGGGATGACCTTTTTGAAATTGGATTTATGTAAGTCCCAACCCACTCTGATACATGAGATACACTTACAGCCTTCATCTCCATTTCTTCATCCATGATATTCTCATATAAATATGTATCCAGACAAATGATAAGGGGATCATCTTCAGTGCCCATACAGTACTGGAATTAAAATAAAAAGAGTATTTGAAATGAAAAATACCCCTTACCTCATTATTTTCTATCTCTCAATCCCTTTCATAAAAATTTAATTACATAACCTGTAAGGTGTGGATATGAAATTTTGATTAAAAATCAAGTACTTTTCCTGTCCTCAAAATTGGTATAAGGTAAAAATTTGATTAACAATAGTATTAAGTAGTATTTTTAGGAGAAAACATGCCAAATTCATTTTTTTTAACTTTATAAGTATAAAACAATAATATTATAAAGATTTATTTTTTTACCAACAATAAAAATTTATGCAAAAATACTCTACAAGAGATATTTAAGGCTACAAAAGAAATTTCTTTAAGAGAAATTTCAATTGGAATTGATTGAGAAAAGAACTGCAAGAAATTAATTAAAGAACAAAGTCTTTAAGAAGATTATTAAAGATAAAAAACACCCAAAAGTGACCATAGTGAATTTGGAAACAAAGTGACAAATTTTACAGTGATGAAAGATGCTTTAATTCATTTATGGGGTTGTTCAAGGGTAAAAATGATTATAAGAGTTACAAGCAATGATTATAATGATTTATTAACATGGTTAAAAGCGTTTAGAATTATTGAAAAAAATGTGGTTGGAATATTTTATTGATTGGTTCAACAGTGTTTAAACTAATTATCAAAGGAAAAGATCCTAACATGAAGAGAAACGTGGGTCAAAGAAGACATTCTTTTATAGCCATAATTTTTTTTACTCCAAAAGTAAAGTTTACTCTTTTCAGTCGTTGAAAACACTCTGAAAACAGAAAAGCCAATTATGGCAGCATTGAACCCTGGTTTTAGCCATTTTAGACCCTTAAATCAGCCATTACTATAGTAATACCTGGTCTAGAGCCTTCAAAACATGTCATAATGTGTGTAAGAGACATAGAAGCCAGTTAAAACTGTTTTTTCAATAATTTTTTTATCTTAAGGGTAGCTTTACCCTCTTGGAAACAATTAGTGATTTGATTTTTTGTGTATCTTGACATCTCACACCTGTCAGTAAGAAATTTGGGGGTCTGGCTCCTTTGAAGCTAAGATTCCTTTCCCCCCTCCAAAATTAATCTTTCCAATTTATTCTTTCTTTAATTCCTAATCATGTAATATACTTATAATTTACACATGAGATTCAATTGAGTTTTAAAGTTACACAACTGTAATAATTGATACCTCATAGGTAAATTACAGTTCACTTATGTAATACATGCACACATTTTGACAATTCAATTGAAAATACTTCAATTCCTCATAACTTCTAAACTACACACAACACCTCAACTTTAACACAAAAATTGATGTTTAACACCACATGTGATGTGAATTAAATTAAGGTTGTGAATATTTTCAACTTTTTTACAGAAAATACTAAACCTCAATTTAAACTTATTTAAAGTTGAGTTACAGAATTTTTACCTAGAGGTGACCCCACCTTATTTTTTATAAGGAATTCAATGGTGAAATGATTTTAATATGTTTCTTTGTTGGATAAAAAACTATGATAATTTTTATTTAACTTTTTTCCAAAAATATTTCAGTTTTGATATTTTTGTTGAAAATTCTTTTTTATTTAATTTTTTCAAGTAAAAATGTGTTTTTACAATTTTGAAATTTTAATGTGATTTTATTGTTAAATTATAATTAAATTTTCTTTCTATATATAAACTTATATTTATATTTTCTTTTTATTTTGATAATATTAATAAATTTATTTTATTTATATTTATATCTTATTTTATTATTTGTGGTCTTTTGGGTATATGAAAATACCTCTAAGGCTCACATAACCTCTTGCACATCATAGCTTTCCAGTCCAGTAACATTGGGTTTGTGACCAAAAAGGGAATTAATCTTGGAAAAACATTGACACAAAAGCTCTAGCTTTTCAGACATAGTATTAATACCCTTTTTCTCATCTTCCTCAGTAACTCCAGATCAAGGTAAATTTTTGAGCTTTTTAGAAGTGGTAGATTTCTTCTTGTATGTCTTCCATTGGTCACAAATGCTTATGGAACTAATATTCAATTGGTGAAGGGACTTTTTATTCACCTCCATAGCCATAAGGGGAAATCCATTCTTCTTACTTGAAGGGGGCCTCCCAAAAGATTTTGAGCCACTGCTTCCAAAACATGAATCAAAGTTTGATTTAAGGTTCAGCCAGTTTATGATACATAAGTGGTCAGGCTGAGCTAGACTCCCTGAAGGATATGGGATACTTGAGTTTTTTTTGGTGTCCATTTTCTTTTGCTTGATGGAATGATGTGGAATTTTGGATAATGTGACTCCTTCTGGATTGTAAAAAAAGAAAAGATGGAATCTATATGATCTTGGTTAATTGTTTAAAAGAGGTAATATCAAAATCAAATGAATTTATGTGCCCAGTGGATTCATGGAATTAATTGATAAAATTTTCATCCTAATGGGTTAGGCTTAAAGAATAAATCAGAGTTAGCTTAGGGTTAGACCCCAAAATCTCATTGATTTCTTTACATCAAAATACCTGAGGGACTGAGTTAAAAAAGGGAAGTGTTTCTGACATAAATATGTGGTTTTTTTGGATGTGGGATTTAGGTCTTAAATCCCACATTTTTTGTGTTTGGGATTTCCTATATTTCACACCCCCTATTATCGCAATTGTTTGTCTTATATTTTTGAAACAAGAATTATTAAATTTGAAATATGGTTATCATTTTCTTAGATAATATAAAAGATTTAATAATTAAATTAGTTTAATCAAAAATTATTAAATTATTTTTTGAGGAAAGACTTCAAATAATTTTCTTTTTTGGGGGGGAGGAGTTTATAAACTTAGGGCTTTGGTAAAAACATGTAAGCCCTTATTTATTTTTTCCATAAATTGGTAAACACACATAAGGGTATTTTTATAATTATAATGTAGCTACAAAAACCTGTGGCATTAACAGCAACATTTATGGCATTGTTATGTTATTTTTGATGCCATAAATAAACTTTTTGTGTCATTGCTGATGCCTTCTATCGAATTTTTATTTCCTTGTTAATGCCATAAATGGAAATTTTAATTCCACTAATTCCATAAGCTACATTTTTCATCCCACTAATTTCATAAATGGTATTTTAAATTTTCTTACAAACATGAACAAAAAACATAAAAAAAAAACACTTTTTGAGCCTACAATTGTTCCACCCAGAAATAATACCCAAACACATGTTCTTCTGGTTTTTGATTCTTAAGATTTTCCCCTCCATTTTTTTTTAAAAAAGAAAATAATATTGAATTTCATAAGTGGGAAGATTTTTAATTAATTTTTTCAAAAAAATTGGTCATTTTACCAAATTTTCCAATTTGGAGAAATTTGGCAAAAAAAATGGGGATCTTTAAGTCCCATGTTGAAAAAAATTTGGCAAAAAGAAAAATTAAAAAAAATTTATCAAAACTAAGTTTGAGGAATTCTTTCTTTTTTTTAAAAAAAAAATAGGTCACTTCAATGTTTTGGCCATAAATTAGTAAAAAACACATAATTTTATGGTAAAAACATGTAATAGCTTAAATGATTTTACCAAAACCCTAAATTTATTTTATTAATGTTTTTGTATTTATATCTTGATACAATTTTTTTTTAAAAAAAAAAAAAAAAACATTGAAAAAATTAAGTTTTTAATTATAAAAATTAATATAAAAATAAATTATTTATTATTTAAATAAGAAATTTAAAATAAGAATTAAAATTTAATTAAAGTTTTTTTTTTAAAATTATCATTTTTTATTTTTTATTTTTTAATAATAAAATTTTAAATCAATATTACTAAATTTTAAAAAAAAAAAAAAAAAAAAAAACACAAAGAAATAAAAATTAAAAAAAAAGACTATTTTAAAAAGAAAAAAATTCAAAATTAATAAAAGACTTTTTTTTCTAATTTTAAATAACTAATTAATAATAATTTTCATGAAATTAGAATAATTCAAATAAGAAAAATTTTAAATTTAAATTTTTTAAAACTTTTAGCCTTGATTTAAATTTTAAATACTTAAATAGGATAAAATAAAGATAAAATTAACTTTTAAAATATTAATAAACCATAATTTTTTTGAATATATTCAAAAACTTAACATTTTTCATTTAAAAAAGATGAATAAATTTTTTTTTGTGAGTAAGTAAATCCATTAATTTAATGAAAGATTTAGATTATAAACACAAATTCACATAGTTTAATTCAATAGAGTATATAAGATTAAATTAACTTTATGTGGTGTTAATATGGAAAATAATTCAATACCATATAAAAGAATTTTGAAATTTTTTGTTTTTCTAAATTTCACACCAAAATAATGGGAATTTGAGAAATCCCATGTTACATATACACTAATATTAGTTTTATTCATGTTTTTGGAATTTAAAAATACAGTATTCTTACATAAATCTTTGGTAAACCCATAGTGGATATCAGTCTTTAAAGGCTGAATTACTATTTTTATTGTGAAAATAGCTAAGGGGGACAAAATACATCAAAGAGAGCCAGGGTACCCAACTTCTGAGGCCTCTTAGGCATGGAAATATCTAAATCTTGGATACATGGCTGTTCATGGCACAATTAGTATACTAAAACCTTTTGGGAACTTGGTTACCAAGTTAAAGCCCCATTGAATCATAAGAAAATAGAAAATAAGCTGCTATTTTGACATGACAAGGAGTTAATGACATACCATAACTCCTGTAATAATTTCAATTATTCATCATTTTCCATGTATAAAACCTTAAAATAGTAATTAACCCCTTTTTGGTCTATTATTTATTCATTTACCTCATGGAAACCAGCTATTACTATGGCATTTGCAATTGTATGTAGAAATAAGGTAAAAACTTCAAAAATTCATTAAAAATACAATTCTTAATGAATATTTATAAACCTTAAAGTACTAATTGATAAAATTATTATCCATATAAAATCAAAAAAAAAATTACTCAATAATTAAAATTAAAAGTTTTACTTACTGTTCTTTTTTGATCATTTCATATGAAACATTGAATCTTAAAAAATTCACATAAAATATAACCTGTGATGAAATTTCCAATAAATTTGATAAGTTTTATAAATTTATGTTTATTTTGAAAAAAAAAGAGAATATTTAAAGTTTTCATTCCTTTATCTCTTAACCATAAATGGGTTGGTAGTCATATAAATAACTTGATTAAGTAATTATGACAATCTTATGTAATAACAGATGATTCAATCAATAATCCAAAGAGGAGAATTGGTTTTTAACTCAATGTTTTTTCAATTTTCTCTATGGAATGCCTCTGTACTCTTCTATTGACTTAAAAGATGCCTCCTCTTACTGCTTTTTCTAGATCATCTTATTATCCATTTATATCTTTAGTACCAACAAGCAATTAATAGTTAAATCTTTGCTTAAGTGTTTTAATTCTTTGAGAATCAATCAGAAAAATGTTAAATAATAAGAATATATTACTTAAAATATTATTTAGTTATTATAGTGATTTATTTCTGTTATAATACCATTTCGATCCTTTAAATCCACAATTAATCCATCAAATCACTCTGCTAATTCTTTACAAGGTATTATTGGAGTATTAGTGAGTTTTTTTTATTTAATTCTTACATTTTTTTCTTTATTAATAGTTTTCTTCAAGAATTATTCTTTAAAAATATAATTATACATTAAAATAATTTATATTATTTTGATAAAAAGTTTTCTATTATTGATATTTCTTGTAATTAATTCTAGTAGACAATCAATAGTAGTGTATAAAAAGTAAAAGAGATAATTAAGTAATTAATTATTTAATTTTGGTTATAATAAATTTATTTATTATATTCCATAAGAAAAGTCATATTACTGTTGATTAATAGTAATATTATCAACAGTTTCATAGAAACATCTTACAAAAAAAAAGTGAAAATAATAATAATAATAGAAATTTAAAATTATGAATAATATATATAAGAATCAAATTTTATGATGAGATTAAAAGGAATTTATAATATTATTTTTTTTAAGATAATTCAGAAAATAAAATAAAAAAGTATTTAATTGAATAAATTTATTAAAAAGAAATATCCTTTGAAGAGAAAAAAAAAATAATAATTTAGGAGATAAAGAGTTTTAAAGAAATTAGAAGAAGATTAAATTAGTCATTAAAATTTTATAATGAAATGAATATTAACTACAAGAAATTATGCAGATTTATTAATCATAGAAAAAGAAGACTTTTCTTTTAATTTTTTAGTCAAGTTTTATTTTAATCAAATATATGTATTTAAAATATTTAATACAATCAAAACTTATTTTTAAGGGCTTTGATTAAGAATATTTTCTAAAAAATAAAAAAAGATGTATTTGAGGAACATTCTGAACTCATCTTTTAATTTAGTGTAATGAAAATATCATAAAAACAAAATTCTTCCTATTCTCTTGAATCTTAATAACTAAAAAATTACTTTTCATCTCTCATTTATTCATTTTAGTAAGTAAGTAGCTCACATGAAAATATTTCTTTCTGAAATGTCACATAAGTAAGAATAATATTTCACTTATTTGAATTTGATATAATACTTTAAAAAGCTTTTAGAATTAAACTCCTTCTTGGTAGAAAAAATCATCAGTATTTTTGAGACTAACAGCTCTGATATCATCACTTGAATTTTAAAAAATAAAACTTAATGAACTGTTTTTTTTGCTGAATGTGCAATCTTGAATATAATGTTAATTTAACAAAACCTCACCACTATTGGTTGAGTTAATAAAACTTAAAATAAGTAATTCCTTGAAGTATTGGACAGTAACATCATTTTCTTCTAATTGCTAGTTATTTTTTATCTTCTCATTCACGATTCAAAGTATAACTTTTAATTTTTTAGCAAACGCACAAACAATATCATTTTGGGCTGCTTCACTTAATATGTTTCTTTCTATATGACTCTCCTCAAAGCTAATGTCTGATCAAGTTAAATTTACTTGATTAATTTAGAAAATAAAACAAACTATATGATTCATTCGCGGGCACCTCAGAGCTACAATCCCAGGTGTTTGCCAAAAATTCTAATAATTTGACTGATTCCATGCAGGTTTTAATTTACGTCAAAAGCATGATTGTTAAAAACCAGATCAAATCTTGAGTCACAATTTGATTTCATTTTAATAACCTGATTTGAAGTTTTAATTTAGCCTATCAAAGTCCGAACTTCATCTTTGCTTCGCACAAGAATCGTCGACCGAAATTCATAACGATTTCGGTCGTCCATTACGGCATCCCAAATCGTTTCATAAGCTTTAAGTAGCATATTCAAACTGTTTTTGTGAACCAGTGAGGATGTTTTGACGGAGCTCAATAAAACCAGCCTATTAGAAGTCAAGGTATCTAATCCCATTAAGAAAACATCAAAAGTTTGAACGGCTTGACTGATTGACTTGGAATTGGCTTCTTCCAATCTCGATAAAGGTGTCTATATTAAAATAATTAGGCAATAAACGTCTGAGGGTGTTCCAACAAGAGAGAGTGAACGGTAGGATATGGTTGTGCTAACATTATCATCTTTGGTTTCTAATGCACTCAAAACCGACTCAAGTCCCGACGAGTTAAGGAGATATGTGTAATGTAGCTGAGTGAGCTTTGAAAGATATGTTTCAAGATATTCTTCAAGTTTTTGCGTGGCCGTTTTGGTAAAGTTGAATGCATTCAAATTCATCTGTTTAAACAGTAGAGGTGTACATGGTGGTAAAATTTCTTTGCATTTCAGACTGTCAATAGCTGGAAACAAAGCTTACTTACTAGCATTGCCTCTAAACAATTTACCCAAAAAAGGGACTGATCCCACTCAGAAGCTCGCAATTTGGCTCTCTGTTCTACAACCTGCAACATGGGGTCAATAACCAATTCCAACACTCTCTCAAAAGAGTATTCGGTTGAGTTTTCCTCAGATGATCCCTCATATATGACCATGATTTCGCGAAGATTGGACATTGCCTCGTGTAAATGAGCTGGAACAGATAAATCAACGGGCGGGGGCTCTAAATGGTTCAAATAGTAAGTTGAAAGTGACCTCAATAGTTGATAGAAAATTTCATAAGCTTCAGCTGTAAGTCTATTTTATTTTTAGCAAAATTGATTTTTATTAAAAACAATGAGCATAATGAAAGCTTGAGATTAAATCTTGAAGATCAAGCAGTTGTTTTAGACTTAACTCAATCAATGCTTTGGTTAAGTCGGCATGAGGTCCGATTGTATTAGCCATAGTGAGCTTATAAAATTCCAATAGGCTTGCTAGTTGACAGGCCACCAAACTTCCCTCTTGACTTTTGATAGTTTGTCGAACACGAATTTTTAAAGGTCGGGTACAACCCTCTAGATGTTTGTCAAGCAATATTCTCACTCGGTCTCGATCATTAAGTTGAGAATTTGTGATGGTGAGGTCGCTTGTACTTTGACTATCTTTTAGCGTTTGTTCTTCTTGAGAGCTTATCCCGGTAGTTTGGAAGACACGCGATTCGCCAACTCGCCTGCCGTCTGACTTGAGGTCAAATAAACTTTCCAAAAACTCATGTTCGCTGGCCATGATTTGATGAACCCAGGCCAAGATGTCACCCACATAACGAATGGGGTCATGAGCATTCAGTTCGATAGGGCGTGGCAAGCCTGATGGACCACCTCTAGTTAAGGCGTCAAAAAACAAGTTTAAGAGCGACGTTGACCTGGCTGTGGAGAGGAGATTAATAGCTTCACTAGAAGAATGAGAAAACTTTTTAGCTTGAAATGAACTGACCAACTAGCTTGGTAATTTTTCAAAGAAAGAATCTGATAAAGCTCACTCAAATAGCTCTGGTCGACGCTTCAAGCGATCAATTGCTCGCTTCATCAGCTGACTAACTTCTGGTTGACCCTCCGAGCCCTTTACTAAGCCAGTGCGAAATTCAAATAAAGTCCATCTCATGACTTTTTCATATCCTTTATCTAAATATTTACTTGTAGCTTGCATAATATCTAAACCTGCAGTTTCAGCTTGTCCGGAGTTCAAGTCACCTGACAAGAGGGTAGCACAATCCGATCGAATTTGTTCGCAATGATCCAACGCTAAAAAGAGGTTGCGATCAGCTTGAACGTCTCGACTTAATAAAGCTTGGGTTTCAAGATCTGTCAGAGTAAACCTATGTAGAAAAGCCTTGGCTATTAATTGTTTTGTGGCCACATCTTGACTAGAAAAGAAGGAGTATATTAGCAATCCAACGCGATAGGCAATTCTGAAAAAGAGGCAAGGAAGAAGGCTTGATGTGATAATAATGAAGGAAATTTGACATTTTACCTTTCTTTTCTGAGTCCATCAGCATGTTCAAGTAAATATTTTGTTGCCAAATTAGCAGTAGTTAATTTATTTTGAGCTTCTTGACAACATTCATGCATTTGATCAAGGTTAGCTTGTAATTCGACCAATTTCTTTACTTTGTTCAAGAATAAAATTGTTGAAATTAAATATATGAATTAAAAAAAGGAGAATCATGATGAATGAGTCAATGGATCAAAGCGCTTTCTTTAATTTGTTGGATTGAAATTTCTCTTGCTTTTTCATTTTCAACGAAAGAAGGAGGTATGAATGTATAAAATTACACCCACCTCATTGAGATCGGAGAAAACGTTCAAAAACTCTCGAGATCGACTTCGAATGCGTTGTTCCACAATTCTTCTTAAACCGCCCCTTTTTAAACAATCAAGATGGTCGAATTCATTTGAATTTGATAAGCTTAAATTATTTGAAGACGAAAGATTTAAATCATGTTGATAGTCAATAGAAAGATTGTTTAAAGTATCTAGAGCGATTTTAGTATTTGGATCGTCAAATTGGCTTGTAGCTAAAACTTTTGAGACTCGAAGTGAAAGAGCATTTGAAGATGACGAATTGTTTGGTGAAAATGAATTGGATGATTCCATATTGTCTTGAGATGGACTTGTTGATGAAGCTCAGATTAGGAAAGCCTTTAAGAAAGTCGAGATGAGCCAAACTGTCTAGTTCTTGAACGATATTGATCAAGGTGGATTGGATTGAGTGAGTTTGGATCGAAGTGGGTATTTTTGACCAAGCTTGCTCGAGATCGATGGATTAAATTTTAAGCCAATCGGACTGAGCGCGCCAAATGAGCATCTTGAAAAAACAAAATAAAATAAAATAAAATCAAAACTTTTTATTTTTTCCAAAAATATAATCAGAAAATTTTTCATTAATTCTCAAAAAGCTAAAGAATTTTATTTATTTATTTATTTAAAAATGAATTTTTAATCTTTTTCAATTTCTTTTTTCTTACTCTTATCTTATCTTGAATGTTTTTTTATTTTTAACAAGGCACAAAATCAGATCTAGCCCAATTTTAAAATATCAAACTCATATCAATTTTTCTCACTTTAAAATTGATCAATTAATCTTGACATTTTATTTCCTTTTTCAATTTTATATTACATCCTATATTGATAATAGATCTGTTATTAAAAGGGAAGCAGCAGTAATGGCTTGCTTTTCTCTTTATTTATTACCTCAAGTGGGAGAGGTGAGTAAAAGATAAGGGGCCAAAAGAAGGATGAGTTATATTGAGTATTTACAGTGAGAAAGCTCTGTACATAGAATAGAAGAAAAAGAGATGCTACTATCAGGTATCTTATTCAATGTACTAAATTGACTGGGACATGCCTTTGGTCATAACACCACCCCCAAGACAATGCCATGATAGGTCAATTCCTACCACCTTTCATACATCTGCAGGATAAATGAGACAGTACCTGTAAGGGGAAATTACAAGCAAAAGTTTCAAATTTCTATTAAGACTTTTAACCCTTTCTCTTCTTGTGCTCTGGAATACTCAAAGAGGACCTCCCTATAACACTAATTTATCTTTACTTGAGCTCCAAAATGACTTTGGAGAATTTAAAAGTAGATGGGTCAGAAGACTTTATTAAACAGAATATGTCTAAAATTTTATTTATTGTTGTAACAATAGTTTATTGAAACCTTAACCCAATCAATAAAAATAACAATCCAGGGATTATATTGCATTCATGTAAGCACTAGAAAGTAGATAATTCTTATTATAATAGTATTTCAATATAACTGTTAATAATTTATGAAAATATGGCCTGGGGATAACATTATTTTTTGATAAGAAACTACTATTGGGATTATAAGAACTATTTATATTCAATGGAATAAATTTATAAGGTAATAAAGACCAAATTTTTACTTCTTTTATCTATAAAAAACTTAGAAAGTGCTACTAAGCTTTGATACTGAGAGGCTGGTAAGGAACTTACTGATATTGGTATAAGGAATAGTATAGAAATTATGATTTGCAGATGAGCCTATTATCTAGGAATGAAGAATAAATTCTTATAAACATGCTAAATTAGCTCTATTTATACCTTTTGGGGCCTCTCATGGGTGCTCCAAATAATTTTACTATGTGTTGATACATGCTCTGACCAATCAGAGAGAGACTCATACATGCTTGATTATTTTACATGTTTTGGTTTCTAACCAATTATAAGCTTTTACAGTTACATTTAGATTAAACCTTTTACATGACATTAAATGTCCTAAGGCTCAAGCTAGGTCCAGCAAGTCAGAGTTAGAAACACATGTGTTGAATTATTTTAAATATGAAATGATATGTAATTTATCCAAATAATTTCACTCTTTGAAATATTTTGTAAAAAGACTCATTTCCTTATTTGAAATAGGAAAAGTTAAAAATATTTATTGTTCTTTGGGAATTTTCAATGGAAAAAGATGACTTATTTATTTGGATATTTCTGAATAAAAGAATATAATTTTCTTATTTTAAATTTTCTAAACAAAATATAATTCCCTTATTTTTATTATGGAAAAAATATTCCTAATCTTTGATATTCATTCTTACTTTTAAATTAAAAATTTAATAACACTCATGCAAAAACTCACTCAATATTACACAAGAATTTGAAAAATTCCCATCTCATCACAATCATGGATACACAATAAGGCTCCTCTTACTAAAAGAGCTAAATCATAAATATTTGAAATTAAATTATAACAATAATTATGATTCTTCCTATTTTCTTAATTGGTATATATCATATTCCATTTTCAATCATATTTAACTTCCCTTATTTTATTTTCCAAGAGGTTAAATTATTTATTCTATATATATTTCCTTTTAGCCTTGAGACTTTCTGAATATTATTCTCTTATGAAAAAGGGTTATCTTGGATTAGAAATATATCAATTAATATTAAATTAATACCTGAAGCCTTTAATGACCTCTATGATGTCTCAATCTGTGCTTTCAAGAATCATAAATGTGGTTCTTCTTAAATACTCCCATAATTTATCTATATTATTACGAGATTCAAGATATATTATTGTTCCATTTGTTTCTTGGGGACCTATGAAACACACATTAATTTTTGTTTGATAGTAAAATAGGGTGAAAGCAGAAGAGAAAGCCTATTCCTAAGCTCAATGTGAAATATTATATCAGTAATACATCTTGTTTGTATGCTCAATTTTTTCCCTCAGTTTTGAATAAAGATATCCATATTTAACCAAAGCTTCCTTAAAGGAAATAAAAAAAAAACGAGTTTGAGTCATTAATCTCAATTGATAAATGTATACTATAACTTGTGTAAATTTACTGTTGGCTGTTCAACATGTTAGAGGGGAGGAAATTAAAATATTTAAAAACCCCTTCAGAATTAATTTTGTCTAATTAATAAATGTATTCTTCATGAAATTAATTTTTTTGTATTACTGAAATCTATTTGTGACTTTGAGATCAACAGAAAATATTACTAGATTTGTCACTTCATCTTAATGTGCACAGATACCATCTGTGTTGAGATTGACAACTTATAAGTAACTGAGCCCTTTTTATTGGTGGGGGATTTTATTATTATCCTTGTTAATATAGAAATACCATTATTTCCAAGGTAATAAGTAAACTGTTTATTAAACTCCAGAATGTTTGTCCCAACTCCATTTAGAGGGGGTAAAGTAACCACTCCTTGGCTCCTTGTATTTCAAGGTTAGAAACTTGTCAAGTATTGGGGGTTTTAATAATTTTTCATGAAACTAATAACTCAAGGCTCCATTCCTCAGTTTTTGTACAAACAGGCACTTGTAATACAAGGAATTGAATCAAAGACCTGGGTAGGTATACAAGCCATAGGAAAAGTGCCATAGACTTTTGGGTAAGTGTTTGAAGAGTTTCAGGGTTTTATTGATATATTTAACCTCCGTATCATCCTGTTGTGAGTAAAATGGCATTCCATATCATTATTACAAGCCTTAAGACTACCAATAAAATGATATATCTTCATTGAAATAAATTGATACTCAGACTTTATATTGAAATAAAAGGTTAAATAGAAGGTTTTTTTAAATTATAATACCTTATATATAGAGTTTCCAATATTTTGAAACAATAAAAAACAAATTTAATATACACTTTTAATTACATATTACATTATCTTTATATTTTAAAACTAAAATTAAGATTAAAAATATTTAATTTATAAGTCTTTATACTTAAAACAGACAGAAATCTTAGAGACATACACAATACAATGAAGTATTTTCATTTATACTTTACAAGACTTCATAAAGAAAGCTAAGTTTTTAGAATGAATTTTCAGAAATTAACCATAAAAAAGAACAAGTTAATTTTCAAGGACAATTTTTTAGCTTCAGTTTAATAAGGAAATCTACTAATTGTATTAATAGCTAAATATTATTGGTCAGTAAACTGGGGGGGGGGGGGGTGTCACATTGATACACCAGATAAAATCTCTGTAGATATCAGGTCTATAGGTAACCTTCCTCCTAATATACATAGAAATATAAATTTCTTAATTAGAGGTCTTTCCTCCCTAATTTTCAAAAATCTCATGTAAAAATTTCCTGCATTACAGAATTATTTTAAAATCAATTTTTTTATTATAGTATTAGCTATAGTTATGATAAAGATTAATAATAAATCTTCCTTATTTTTTAAATTCACAAATTTTTATTAAATCTTCTTATATTATGTAGTATTACTATTAAATATCATTTTTAAGGGAAGATTATGATTTTAGTAGCCATTGATATTTAAGAAAGTTAAATCTAAAAACAAAATTAATATCAATCCATCCCTAAATTAAATGAATTATATTAAATCCCAAAACAAAGAGTTAAAACAAAATTAGAAAAGGTACAAACCAATAAACTTTCCATTAAGTGATGAGTCAAAATTACATAGCTCTTGAGTACTTCAGTTCCTTCTAATTGTGAGCCTTTGGGATATGACCACATATCCAAAAAGGTCACAGAAAAATTTCTGTAATGATTATACTTAAAATAATTATCTCAAAGACTAGTAGAAATACCATGAATAAGTAAAAAAACTGAATTAACTCAGAATATAATGAGTAAACATTTGAAATAAATTACACCATTAGATTCCTCATGGTAAAATACACATATGTCATTTTCATGGCATATCTGAAAAGTCAATAATTACTGAAGTATAGGTAATAATACCTTAAAAAAGGTATAGAACCTTATTTAGCTCAGAAACCAATGAAACAACATGTAATTTAAGCTTTACCATTGGATTCTCCATAAAGGTCCTCATATAAAACAATTATGAAGCTATTCTCTAAAGTCAATACTTAAGGAATTAAGCTGAATAAATGCACTTTTTTGGTCAATGCATATATTCATGGTTTTTAGCTATTATCTCTTGAAATATACAGGATATAGAGATAAACCAAAAATAAATTCACCATTTAATTACTTAAAGAAAACAGATATGAGCTTATTTCACAAGTTATAAAAAAGGTTAAAACATGTAATGGATTATTGAATAAAATCAATGGAGCTGTTGATTACTTTGTTGTGAAAGTGGTCCAAACTTGAAAAAGGACACAGTCAGACTCTACTACTTCATAAGTGAAGAATGATGTGATTTTCATCATAATATTCAAGGTATAACCCCTTGAAATGATGGTTTGAAGTTTAAAATATTAAATTTCAACAGAGAAGATGAGTTACGAGAAAAATCATCAAAAATAGAGTTTTGATTATGTAATTTAATGCTCTTGGAAGTTTAATGAGGACATGCCAAGCTATCAGAATACACTCTCAGAATAGTTGTAGCGTGTATAATGTGAAGGTTATTAATGATCAAAGTTTAAGCTTAAATTTGATCATTTATGATCACTCACTGTAATCTTATTTTAATTTTAACAGTTATATAAGTGATAAAACTGGTGAATACTCTTAGATTATGATTAATATTAATAAAATCCACTAATTTGAGGCTTCTTCCAAGCCTATGATTTCATCAAACTTAAAGTTATAGTGATAATTCTAGAAAATGGCGTAATAATGAGATAAGATGGTTTGATCATGATGTAATCATCACCAAACATTAAAATATTGATCATTTCCAGTGGATACCATCATTACACGTCTATTAGAAGCCTACTGGACTCTAGAAGGGAGGTATTTACTATAAATAGAGCCCTTTTTTACTCTTTTTTCCCCTCAGACACTTACAAAACATTACATCATTAAATAAAAAGGTAATTTCTTTATTCTTTATATATAAAACTTCCATATTATTAAAGACCAAAGTTAATCTTATAATAATCTTCATCCTTGACATGATTATTACAATTATTTAATTGTTTTGTTTAAATTTCTCTTAAAAAACCTCAATTCCACGTAAAATCAAGAAAATTTGTAATTTCTCTTAAATTTCATTGTAACTACAATTTAAATAAGTTGTATTTACATTTCTAGGCATAAATTTATTCAAAATTATTATATTAAGAGTTAAAAGTAGGTTATTTTCTCTTATAATAATAATTTCTCTTTATTATTACTTTTAATAATTCTTTAATTAATATAAATAGTATTTATATTAATTTATAACTTTAATATTAGTAATATTATTTTTATTAATTGTTTTTTATTAATAAAAAACAATTTTTTACGCCTTTATTATTTGTTGGTAACAGTAATAGAGTGCTTTTAAGTATATTAATATATTTTTTTATAATATAATTATTTTTACACCATAATTATTATAAATCTGTATTATTCTAATTATTTTTATCTTATTTACTTTATTTATAAGAAAATTCAGAGTACAATAAGTAAAATATTAGTAATTTTTACTTATTTTTTCATAGTCAAACCTTACATTTGGGGTCCTGGCAATGGTATTTACTTTAAAGACCTTTGAAAAGATTCTAATTGGGTTTAGCCAATAATAAATTATAATTATAATCATAAAATTATATAATAATTTTATCTTTATTGATTTTAAAAGCTATTTAGGCATTTGGAAAGAAATTGTACTGTATTACACATGGTTTTTCACATCCTTAGACTTGAAAGACCTTTCTTTGAGTGACTATAGTGATTAAAAGAGATATTTTATAAATTAAAAATGATTTTATATTATAAATTAATTTCATAATAGAATCATATTCATTTTCATTTTATTCTTTAAAAATTCAAACATAAAAAATATTAAAAACCAATAAAAAAAGTTATTTTTATTCATGTTTTTTTTCATTTCTTTATTCATTTCATTTATTAAAAGATATAAAAGCAATTTTTACATGGAAAATTGCCATATCTTACCAAAAATAACATTTCTTATATAAAAGACTTATATTTATTTGTCTTTTTTAGTGTTTGAAGATAATCCAACAGAGAACAATCAAGCCACTGTTGAAAGATTGGTGGAAGAAACTTGCCCAAGCTCTCCAACACCAATTGTAACTAAGAAAAAGAAATCTAAGAAATTAGACTTTCCAGGACCCACTATTCAGGACTCTGAAGGTGAGTAACTCCTTTATAAATTGCCATAAGAAGAATTCTTGTCCTTAAATCTTCTTATTTCTTATTTCTCAAATTATGACTACCAGAAGAGGCTCCCAATACTCCATCCAATAAGATGGAGCTGGACTCAGAGGTAGAATTGATCCCTCAAAAGGGAAAAGAAAGGGAAAAATCCCCAGTGGAACAGAAGCCACACAAGGAAGTGCCTTATCCCAAAGGCAAGTCCCAGAAATTCCCATGATATCTGAACCAGACTTAGAACTAAGTATGACTAACTCAAACAGGTACAAATCACATTCAGAGGGCTCAGATAGACATTTACATGAGCCAGTACAAGCAGTACTACACAGTGTACAAGGACAAGGACTGGGAAATGTTGCCACAAATACACCAAGGAATGATGAACTCCTGGCACATCCTCAAAAAGTTCCTCAAAGAGGAGGAAATAGTGAGATACTACAATGGATGGAATACACTATCATCCAAACCTCAAATCAAAAAGATCAAGGAGTACCATGCCAAAAAGGAGGCAACCAAGGAAGAAGCCCCAGTAGCTTCTACCAGCAAGCCCCAAGCCAACCCACTTCCCCAAGAAGGGAAGAAGAACAAGAAAAATAACTGGAGGAAACCATATTCCCCAAGCTAAAGGATTCCAAAAATCCAAAAAGATGCCATGGACAATGTCTTCAACATGGCCAAAACCTTGATGGAATTCGAGGACAAGGAGGAGCAAAGAATGAGACAACCTCATTTCCCAAAGAAATAACCTTGTACCCAGATGTTGTAAATACTTTAACAGAAATTAAAAATAGTATCTTACCTCCAAAAGAAATTAAAAATAGTCTATTATCATTACAAGAAATAAATAATAATTTATCTTCTTTAACAAAGATTGCTGTACAGAACAAAAAAGAAATTGACAACATTAAATTTATTGTTGAAAATAACAAACCAAAATTTTTAATTGACAATACTCAAAAATTGATACAAGGACAACAAGAATTGTATAAATACATAAAAGATATCAAAGATAAAACTTTGACAATCAATTATGACATGAGTATTGATAATCTTACAGAAAAATTGAATAAATTAAGTATTTCTGTAGAAAAATTTGAAGAAAAGACTACATCACACCAAAAATTACTTTTATACAATGTGTAAATAAGTGATGAAGGAAGAATGCATCTGAAAGATGATATTCAAAATGAAATAAGGCTTATTACTGAAAAAATGGATAAAATTAATGAGGCTAACTCAAATATGCCAAAGTTATCAACCCCATTTTCTCACATAAGAATCCCTGTTAAACCAAAAGAGGAATTAACAAATCCATTCATAACAGACTTGAGTCATCAAGACAATAACCAGATCTTAATAAAGGAAGCACCTCAATCAAAATAATGGCCAACATTCACAGGAGAGGGTGAATATGACCATATGTCATTTATTAAAAAAATTGACATGTTAAAATAAGATTATGCCATACTAGATGAATTGATCACTGCCAGATTACAATCACTATTTGAGAAATCTGCAAAAAGATGGTACTATGGCATAAGGCAAAGAAATGGCAAAAATACCTGGTCTTGGTGGAAACAAGAAATAATCACCAATTGGGCTAATGATGCCTGGAGGTAAAAAATAGAAAATGCATTTGAAAACTCCTTCTTTGACCCAGATAAAGATAAACCTTTGACTTGATTCTTAAAACAAGCTTAAAGATTAAATGCACTGTACCCAGAAATGTCACAAAAATGGTACATATGAAAATACTTGATAAATGTGGAGGAGAATTGGAACATTCCCTGAGAAGAATGTGTATAGAACCATGCTCCACAGAAGAGTATATCAATGCACTAGAAGACATAGTGAAGAGAACAAAAATTGGAAGAACTTGGAATAAATTAGACATTCAAAGTCCAAACAAGCCATTTATCAAAAAAGATAAACCAAAAGAGTCTTTTAAGCCCAATACATCCAACAGTAATGAGCAAAGAAAATGCCACAAATGTGGAGGTATTGGACAATTAGCCAATAATTGCCTTAAAAAAGCAAAAATAAATGAAATTGTGGAAACAGAGGACCACAATGATAAATAAGAAGAATCTGATTCTGAAAAGGAAACTGAAGAATCAGAAACTTCTGAAAGTGATTAAATTAATATAATTAATGCAAAAATTGATAATATTTATTTAATATATGAAGTAATGGATGTCAATTCAAACTTACCACAAGCTGGGACATCTGATACAAAACTAACAAATATACAAGATGCTAAATTTTATAGAACCAAACCAGCAAAAGGCATGGGGTATACAGCTGGAAAATCAAGTATAAGTATTGTCATGGTGGGAAACCAAGAGGCAAAAGTGAACTTGGATACAGGAACATATTATACCTGTTTTGGTAAAAGGTATTTGAAAGTGATTGTACCAAATTGGGAAGGAAAACTTATACCAATACAAGGAGTCAAATTTAGTAGTGCAAGTGAAAGCATGAAGCACCTTGGAATAATTGACTTAACACTCATTTTTCCTCATCCTTCACAATGTGTCAGATTTAAAGTAGAGTTTGTAGTAATGGACAACTGCACTAGTAACCATTTTATACTTGGAAATGACTACTTGTCAATTTATGGCATAGATATCTCTAACCAAAAATATAGATATTTTACCATCAGAGACAGTAAAAGGCAAAAATTTGGCTTTCTTAATAACAAAAGACAAATTATAGTTTTCAAGAATGAAAAAAAGGGCCAGAAATGGATTTTTTCATAACTTAACAGCTAAAAGAGGCAGAACTTAATCATGAATTGACTGTAAAAATGAAAGAAAAATTGATTGACCTCTTATTTAAATATAAAAAAGCCTTTTCAACTGACAAGGAACCACTAGGTGCCATAATTGGACATGAGGTAGACATAATCCTTAATGTAGAAAAACCTTATCCACCTGTATTAAGAAGACCAGCTTATCCAGCCAGCCCAAGAGCTAGAGAAGCTTTAGAGGTATGCATTAAAGAGCTAATAGAACTTGGAGTATTAAGGAAAGTAGGACATAATGAACAGGTAGAGGTCACTACACCTGTCAGTATAGCCTGGCATAATGGAAAATCAAGGATGGTAGGGGACTTTAGAGCTCTAAACACCTATACTATCCCTGACAGATATCCAATACCCAGAATCCATGAGACATTAGCACAATTATCTCAGGCTAAGTTCATCACAGCCATGGATGCTCTAAAGGGTTTTCATCAAAATGTCTTAACAGGCAATGCCAAAAAGCTACTAAGGATAATAGTCCACTGTGGAATCTTTGACTATCTCAGAATTCCATTTGGTATAAAAAATGCACCATCCCATTACCAAAGGATGATGAATACCATATTTTCTGAATAATTATCAGAAGGATGGCTGATTATTTACATTGATGATATCATAATTTGCTCAGAGACTTGGGACAGTCACCTATCAAGATTAGAAAGAGTCTTGCAAAAAATAGTCCAAGTAAACATGAAAATCTCTCTGAAGAAGTGTCATTTTGCATACAGTGAACTGAAAGAACTAGGAAATGTTGTATCTGGACTAATTTTGGAAATAGACAAAACCAAAGTAGCAGCAGTACTATTGAAACCAATGCCCCAAACTAAGAAAGAAATGAAATCATTTCCAGGATTTTCTGGTTATTACAGACAACATATAAAACACTTTTCAAGAATTGCTAAGTAATTGTACAAGCTCTATGACCAACAGACAGTTTATGAAATGACTGAAGAAAGATTTAAGGCATATGAAGAATTGAAAAATTCCTTAAAAAATTCCCCATTTCTTCTAATGCCAGATTGGAAGCTACCCTTTAAACTATACATTGATGCTTGTGGAGAAGGACTAGGTTCTGCACTACACCAGACAAAAATCATCAATGACAAACCTGTTGAAGGACCAATTTGCTTCATTTCAAGACAAATAAAGCCAACAGAAGCAAGGTATGGAGCAAGCCAAATGGAATGCCTCTGCTTAGTGGGGCTTTAGAAAAATCACACTATTATTTAGATGGGACAGTGTTTGATGTAATTACGGATTACAATGCTGTAAAATCCTTACTAAGCATGAAAACCCCAAATAGACATATGTTAAGATGGCAAATTGCTATCCAAGAATATAGAGGAAATATGACTATAGTTCATAAATCTGGTAATATTCATAAAAATGCAGATGGGATCTGGCAAATACACCTGAAAATCCAGCATGGGTACCACAGGAAGAGCACCATATAGAGGGCATATGTGTAACAGATATAAGCACAGAATTCTTTAACCAAGTTAAAGAAAGCTATAAAATGGATAAAACCTGCCATATCTTATGCCAACTTCTAATGAAAGACTGTAAACACCCATCAATTTCATCAAAACTAGATGAAACTTGGAAAAACTCTTATGATGAAGGAAGATTCCACCTACTTGATGGAATCCTTTACCATAGAGCTAAACATACATGTGTTATGGCTTGAACAGATAGAAATCTAATAAACACTATACTACATGAATGTCATGATAGTGTTGCAGCTGGACATCTCTCAGAATACAGAACACTAGAGAGGGTAAAAACCTGCTCTTGGTGGCCAAATTGGAAGAAAGATGTTGCAGAGTACTGCCAAACCTGTGACAGATGCCAAAAGGCAAAGAGAGCCACAGGTAAGAAATTTGGAATGATGATCCAAATCCAAGAACCAAAATCCCCTTGGGAAATAGCTCATATGGATTGGGTAACAGCATTACCTCCAGGAGGAGACAGAAGCTACAATGCTTTCCTAGTATTAGTTGACAGATATAGCAAAACCCCAATGTTTTTACCATGTCACAAGGATGATACAGCTATGGATACAGCCATAATGATATGTAATAAAGCTATTAGCCACACAGGCTTATTCCAAAACATCATAAGTGATAGAGACCCAAAATTAACTTCAGCATTATGGAAAAACCTCCATAACCTGTTTGGAACAAAAATATCATTCTCAAAAGCTTACCACCCCCAAAAAGATGGTCTAGCAGAAAGAATGATACAAACATCAGAAGACATGATCAGAATATTCTGTGCTTATGGCCTAGAATTCAAAGATTCTGATGTTTTTACCCATGATTGGTTTATATTAATACCAGCTCTTGAACTGGCATATAAAACATCAATCCATTCTTCAACTAGCAAGACACCTGAAATGCTAGAAAAAGGCTGGAATCCAAGACTCCCTTATGATGCCCTCAAAAAGGACTTACTGGATATAAACCCTACAGAAATTAGCTTCAAGCTAAAGCTTGACAAAGCAAGACACCATAAAAACAGATGTATGCAAGATTCTTTCAAGTATGCAAAAGAAAGATGGGATAAAAGTCATAAGCCACCTGACTTCAAAATAGGAGACTTGGTCCTAGTGTCAACTCTAAATTTCAGTTATATAAAAGGCCCAAATAAATTGAAAGATTCCTTTTCAGGACCATTTATGATAAAAGCACTACATGGACCTAATTCTGCGCAATTAGAGCTCACAGGTGAACTAATGAATAAACACCCAACTTTCCATGTAAGTCTGATAAAACCTTACAGATCAAGTGACAAGGAATCATTTCCACTAAGAAATAAACCCCCACTTGAAATACCCCCTTTAGAGGAAGGAGAAGAAAAGAAAATTGTAAAAGTTCTTAAAGAAAGAAGGACAAGAAACAAGAAAGAAAGGGAATACCTTCTAAGGTATATAAATACAGCTCAAGAAGATGAATGGCTACTTGAGAAGGATAAAAAAATGCTGATAAACTATTAAGAAGTTTCAGACATGAAAGAAAGCCTACATAATATAAAAATAAAGTATTATTGAGCTTCAAGACTAACAAAGTCTATTGAAGAGGTAGGACAGTGGATGATACCCTAATTAACTATATCAGATTGTGGTACAATTATTTTTGGTGGTAGGGAATGTGAGCCTTTGAGATATGACCACATATCCAAAAAGGTCACAGCAAAATTTCTGTAATAATTATCTCAAAGACTAGTAAAAATACCATAAATAAGTACAAAATCTGAATTAACTCAGAATATAATAAGTAAAAATTTGGAATGAATTACACCATTAGATTCCTCATGGTAAAATACACATATGTCATTTTTATGGCATATCTTAAAAGTCAATAATTACTCAAGTATAAGTAATAATACCTTAAAAAAGGTATAAAACCTTATTTAACTCAGAAACCAATTTAACAAAATGTAAGATAAATTGTACCATTGTATTCTCCATAAATTTCCACATATGGAACAATTATGGAGATATTCTCTAAAGTCAATAATAAAGGAATTAAGCTGAATATATGCACTTTTTTGGTCAATGCATATATTCATGGTTTTTAGCTAATATCTCTTAAAATATACAAGATATAGAGATAAACCAAAAATAAAGTCACCATTTAATTACTGAAAGAACACAGATATGAACTTTATTTCACAATCTATAAAAAAGGTTAAAACTTTTAATGGATTATTGAATAAAATCAATGGAGCTGTTGACCACTTTGTTGTGAAAGTGGTCTAAACTTCAAAAAATTAAGACAGTCAGATTCTACTGGTTTATATGTGAAGAATGATGTAATTTTTATCATAATATTCAAGGTATAACCCTTTGAAATCATGGTTTGAAGTTTAAAATATTAAATTTCAACAGAAAAGATGAGTTACGACAAAAATAATCAAAAAAAGAGTTTTGATGCTGTAATGAATTTACCTTGGAAGCTTAATGAGGACATGCCAAGCTATCAGAATAGCTGTAGCATGTATAACTTAAAAGTTGCTAATGATCAAAGCTTAAGCTTAAATTTGATCATTTATGATCACTCACTGTAATCTCATTTTACGTTTAACAGTTATATAAGTGATAAAGCTGGTGAATACTATTAGATTATTATTAATACTAATAAAATACATGAAGCTTAGGCTTCTTCCAAGCCTATGATGTCATCAAACTTAGAGCTATAGTGATAACTCTAAATAATGAGATAAGATGGTTTGATCATGACATAATCATCACCAAACCTTAAAATATTGATCATTTCCAGTGGATACCATCAGTATACGTCTACTAGAAGCCTACTGGACTCTAGAAGGGAGGTATTTACTAAAAATGGAGCTCTTTTTACTCTATTTTCCCCTCAGATGCATCAAAACATTAAAACAATTAAACCAAAAGGCAAAATCTTCATTCTTTATATATAAATCTTTTATATTACTAAAGAACTAATGTAATATTAATTGTAATCATCATTTTTGATGTTATTACTTCAATTGTTCTACCGTTTTGCTAAATTTCTCTTAGAAATATCAAATCCACATAAAATCAAGCAAATTTGTAATTTCTCTTCATTTTAATTGTAAATACAATTTAAATAAGCTGTATTTATATTATTTGGTGTAAAATTATTCAAAATTATTCTACTAAGTGTTAAAAGTAGGTTATTTTCTCTTTATTATTACTTTTAATAATTCTTGAATTAATATAAATAGTATTTATATTAATTTATACCTATATTATTAGTAATATTATTGTTATTAATTGTTTTTTATTAATAAAAAAGAATTTTTACACCTTTATTATTTGTTGGTAACAATAATAAAGTGCTTTTAAATAGAATAATATATTTATCTATTACATCATTTTTTTGAAATATGAATTATATTATTTTATAATATAATTATTTTTACGCCATAATTATAATAATTCTTTATTATTATAATTATTTTTATCTTATTTACTTTATTAATAAGGACATAATAAGTAAAATATTAGTAATTTTTACTTATTGTTTCATAGTCAAACCTTACACTAATAGTGATCTGAAAGGCTTCAAAATTGTGTTTCACTATAAATTGATTCACAGAGTGATTATGTAAGAGGGGGATATGTGTTTTTATATTAAGGGCTCAAAGACATCCCAGTGGTTGGTACCTTGGCACCTCTTTAATTCAATCAACTGTAAAGTGAAGGATTCTGAATTATGAAAATTTCTAAAAAATAGACAGATTTCATTTCTTAATATAGAATGAAGCTAAATGGGCTTTGAGAGAGGCCCTAACTTTTACATTCATTTGAATACCACTCTTTGGAAAAAAATGCACAGAGGAAGGTAAGTTAATTAGATATATTTAAATATTATTTAGTCCAAAAATCTTAAGCACTAAATATTTTAAAGTGGAAAAATCCAATAAAAAATGTTTCACTATAGTCATTTTCAGATCACTCATTTAGAAATATTCCCTCAAAGTAGCTGTCAGCCTTCAATTTGTAAGATAAGGAATATAGAGTCTTTTTCATAAGCTGGTAGGACCCAATATTGTAGAAACCAATTTATGCGCAGGATTATTTTGAAAAAAATTAGAATGAAAGGAAAATTGATTATCATGTTATTTCTGTCAGTTACTTGTATTTCAATAGCTATCATCCATGATATGGTGATAGAGGATTGAAGGTAGGACAAATTGATATTCAAGGGTGATTGTGTGTGATTTAGAGAAAAAAAAGCAATAGTCAGTAAGATTAATAGACACATCAATATAATACATATAATTATCTAGGGAGCTTGTTCCAAAAAATTCAATTCATGACACAAATTTGTGTATCTTCTTGGGGAGATAGACCTTCTTTATGTGTTTTATCAGGTGTCCTGGTGGGAAATAAATTATAGGGGGAGGACTCCTGTAAAGCTTTTGGAGCTAAGAAGCTGGTTTGGAATATTGAAAGCCATTAAAAGTCATCCCCAAAGTGGCCCTCTTTGCTACAGCTATTTCATACTGAGCCATAGAAAGGAGCCAGTGAGTCATTGACTGAATTGACTAAAGTGGTAAGATTTAGTGGGTGACTTTGAATTCAATTCAGGGATTTGGACTTTGAATAATGGCATATATTAAAAGTAATGCTTTCAAAATATATACTTTTTCTGATAATAATCCAAGAAAAGTTTGATTGTGAAGGGGCTTCAGAACCAGCACAAAATATTAGAGCCATGGTCAGTTGGATAAGTATTTCTGGGGGAATAGAATATCCCTGTATTATTAAGTCGTCAATATTTGTCTTTGTAATATTCAAAAATATTATTTGTGCAAAGAAACTTGGTAGAAATAAACCACCTTGGTTTTTGAGTGAATTCATCCAATAATGTCAAGGTATTTTTTGATTAGTGCAAGTTTTTTGAATAAATTCCAAGATGATAAGAAGGATTTTATTTTTGTGAAGAAATTGTATTTATATTGTGACAGAAGCTCTACCCCAATGATAAAGACAATATAAGGGTGGATGGTTGTAGAAAGGGAAACAGTGGAAAATCTTCTCTTATTTCAGGTGCAGCTGGAAAGGAGAAAGAGAAATTTAGTGATATGGGATTCAAATCCGAAAAAATAGAAGAGAATTGTTTTTTTAAAGGAATTGAGGTTATTTTAGGAAGCTAGAATAGGTGCAAGGAGTATATTATGTGTAAAAAGAGTAAATAAATGGTCCTTTTATCGAGCCCAAGTGGCTTCAAGGGGGTAAATTTTCCTTTTTTGAGCCCCGAGGAGCAATATGATTTCCTCAATACTGGGTGTTTTTTGTTTAATCTAAATGGAGAGGACTGTGAGTATTGCTTTAAGATACAGGAAGAATAGAAAAAAGCAAAAAGATGGAGTCCCAAAAGGTAATATAGAATTGTAAAGTGTATTTAAACCTATCATGAATAGGAAAGAAGTGGTCAGAGATTAATTGTCACTTCTCTTTATATTTATTGGTAATCTCAAGTAGAAGAGGTAAGTAAAAGGAAAAGGATAATCATAAGTAAAATTTAGCTTACATATTACCATCTAGAAAGCTGAATATGAATCATAGACTAAAATTATATGATAATATCAGGTATTTTCTTGAATTTATTACATGGACTGCGACATTCACCAGATTATAACATAGCTTCATATAACACTATCAGAAAGACAATGTATTAAATTGAAATTTTAAATTTTCAGAAGAACAAAAATGGCTTATTTTTTCAAAATTTCTATCTTTACAGTGGGTATGAATTGAAATTAGAAGCCATTTTCAAAAGAATAAAATCATCTACTTATTTATTTAGATATTTGAATATATGATGATAATCAGAAGATCTCATAGTAAGTTTCTTCGCCACCGAAGCCTTTCCAGCTATAATTGCACAAAATTGATTCATTATTATTATTTTTTTCTATTTATATAGCTTATCCCATATTATGAGATTTTTATTGAAGCCTAATATCCTAATTTGTACGCTAGAATAGAACCCTTATCTTTTACTTATGAGCTAAGCTTTCCAGCTCATCCCTTTTCTTATATTGCCATAATAATAAGTCAAAATATTTCTTCTCTCTTTCAAGAGTAGTATTAATATTTCACGGTTATTTTCATAATTTGATTATTTATCTTTATCTTTGTTTACCTCCATTCAATTATCATCCATTTAATCATATTTCACTTGTAAAATTTCATTATAAGTATTACTCTGACATTGTTTCGCATAAATCACATTTGCATATACTTACATCATCTACTCCATAGATTTCTCGGTTTACCTCTGCTTTAATAACTTATTTAAGCTCTTTCCTTCTATTTATATAGTCCATATCTTTTATTTTTAATTATTAATTCCTATTGATATAAGGTATACCTGTTTCTTTCAAGAGGAAAATTTTGTAAAAAATATGAACAAAAATTTAAATTCTGTGGGTTTTTTTTCAAAAAACTATATCTTCTAATAAATTAAGTGAAAGTCTTTTAGTTTTTTGGCTTTACGAATATCATTTATTATTTATTAATTTGAATACAAAAAAAGATGATTATTCAGCTTCTTTTCTTCTTATATTTATTTTTTGTATTCAAATAATGTGAGAAAACCAAAATAGGAGAATAAAATTGACACGAGAAACTAATAAATTGCAAAAACATTATGTAATTCATAATAAAATAGAAGAAGGAAATCCGATTGCATGAGGCTTTTATCACGAAAAAAAAAACATCAATTACTCATATCCCAACAGAATATCTCAGAATTTAGTAGGGGAAATAAAATGATAAGTATTATTTTATTACTATACTAATTTAAGAAACCAAAATTATTATTATGATATATTCATTTGATAATTCAATTTTCACAAGGGGATCAAGTAGGATTTCTTTATCAAATTGTTACCGAATTAAAAAAGGCATTCTTTAAATACCAAATTACTAAATAATATCCTGAGATCTAATATTTTTTTGATAGCTGAGCTCTCTCCAAGCCTTTTAATAAAGCTGCACTATTGAAATTCTCTGACTTGACTTAAAATATTATAGATATATGCATATTGAGAATTGAATTGTAATTAGTTTCTGGATAATACTTTCTATATGGAGAAATGTTGGTTTAAATATTAATTGGCTTATCTGAAGAAAGAAAAGGGAGTGAGCTTGTCGTTCCAGCTCTGAAACCCCAGCTATTCTTATATTTTTTTATTCCATAATAACCTCCAAGATTGTTAAGCTAATGAATTTGATATTTTCTGTCTATTTTTTTACTTTAACTGAACCGTTCTGGCTCAATTATTGTTTAAGAAGAAAAATTCATCGAATAATTCCCCAAAAAAGCCCCTAATAATGATAAATATTCGACTAATACATAAGATGAAAGTAAATTAAAAAAGCCCCACAGGAAATTAGATGAAATTATGTTTAATCATTTATTTGAATCAAAATAAGAGGTAAAAAAGATGAAATAACTTTGGAAAATAACACTCAAAATTTAATTTCTTCAGTTTGAGTTAAGCTTAGATGGAAAATATAATCTATAATTACAATTTTTTCAGGAAAAACATTGTTATTTGAAAAAGATATTTGCTTTAAGATTTGATTTATTTTATTTCTTAAGTTATATTTACATATATATCTCGTTTGAATGATAATATTATACTATTTATCAATGCTAAAAAGAGAAGATTAAATAAGAGAAATATACTGGTTAGTGGATCTTGGAGGAATATGTTTAGATATTCTGTTTTTTTATTCAAATAAATATTCTTATTTTTACTAATAAATAACCCAAAGAAGTTTATTTTATACAAGAGTTTTATAAATATTTATAATTACGAAAACTAAAATAATAATCATTAACATCCTATTATCCATCCATTTTGATTATTTCCTCCCAAGTCGATTTTCTAAATTTTCCATTAGAGGTAAAGTCAAGAAATGTAAATTGAACATTTTCCACAGAAAAACTGATAGATATGTAATATTTTTTTAAAATTAGAAATAATTAAAAATATTTTTCTTGGATTTAAAAAAAATATTTATAAGCTAGAAGTGCTATGTGATAATTTGTATTTTCCTTAAAATAAAAAAATGAGAAAAGTATTTTATAAAGATAAAAATTGGAGATAAAATTTGGAAATTTAGCCCTGTTCTGAAAAGTTATGTGCATTGAACATGATTGTTATATGAAACATTCTGTACTTAGTCATTACCCTTCTGAATATAAAATATTATCAATTTTAATAATAATAGATGTCTTTTGATCATAGATATAGGAAGGATTTCCATGATCATATTTAAAGAATAATTTTCTTTGTTATTTAATTAAAATATTTATTTTAATTGATTAATTTTTTCTCCTTAAGCTACTTCCTAGGGTAATTTCTTTCCCCTTCTTATTCCTATCTCAATATCTTATTAGCTGATTTTACAGACTTAGGTCACAAATAGTATCCAGGGGTTTTATATTTTTTTGAAATGTATAGATATTTTCATGATATAACAGTCCCAGAATGAAATAATTCCAGATTATTACCTGTAATAAAGCCTTTTTGGTAATTAGAGATCTACATTAATACAGATTAGTAGGCCATGAAAGCTTTGGTTCATAAGCTTCATGTATCGCTGATTTTTATAGTTTCATTTTTAAAAAGGGGCTGAATAGAATTCAAAATATAGTAGAGTTTTTTCAATACCCTTCATAATAACTAATTAAAGATTCTTGGTATTATTTATTAAGATCTTAATGAATAATAACAAGTTTCCCATTGGAAAACCAAATCTCAATCTTATTAATATAAACAATTATAATTCATTTAAAATTTGAAAATTTAATTTCAAGCTATAATCTAATTTTTTCCTTTCTAATTAATCTCAAATTTAAATTTCAAAAATTATTTATTCATTTTTTTTATTCGAGTTAATTTTCTAATTTTCATTAATTTCATATAATAAAATTTGTTAAATTTCATTTTTACAATTTTTATCCATTCTTTGGTCATAATTTATTTTTATATTTAAATATAATTGTTTTATAATTATTATTTGTTCTCTAAAAAGAGAATAAAACAAAATCTAATTATCCTTCGAAATTAATAAAAACTTCATAAGTGTTGAATTTCTTTATAAGATAAAAAATTAACACAAAAATCTAAAAAAGATTCATTTTCCTGCTTATATTTGGGAAATTACAACAATTTTTGTCACTTTTTTTGTTACAATCACGTTCAGGAGAAAATTTCTTTGTTCTAATCTTGAGCCTAGAAATTTATCTTTCAAAACTATGAAGTAACTTTGAGGAAACTTGATAGGTAAAGAAAGCAAAATTTATCTTTAATGTTTTCAAAATTCTATGTCAGGTACTTGCCATTATACTTGACTTGAAGGAGGTATTATTTTATCCCACATGATAGAAACAAATCTAGATAAAGATTTAAGGCACATTACTTCTGATTTCTTTTTACATAAAAACTTGAAAATCCATTACTAAGCTCCTTTTTGAATAAGAGTATACTCATTAAGGTAATTAAAGACCCAAATAAAATGGAATTAAATGACAAATTGTGGTAGTAAATTTTCAGAATTTCTGTAAATTTATCTTAATAATTTCCTCTTTTATAGCTAAAAAAAGTTTTAAATTCAACTTATAAATTAAATACCACAATAAGTCTCATTAGGTATATCATATGGGAAAAAAAGCAAAATATTAATTTTTGAATTCATAAAATACAGTAGAAAGAAAAAATTTTTTACCAGGAAATTGAATTTCCTCTTATTTGAAATGTCTGTAACCTATTTACATTAATGGACACTGTGTTTTTTCTATTAAAAATACCATTTTTATTATATATGCTCAAGGAATTAAATACCAATTGATTATAATAGAACACAATTACCAATTTTATTCCTCACCTGAATAGATTTATCTTTCTATATACTTGATATTTATTTTTAGTTTGATTTTGAACTCTCAATTAACAGATTAAATTAAGTACCATCACAGAAATTCGGAAATGAAATCTTCTCAGTCAGCATACACCCTTTACAAATACCTCATACCAAGCATAGAAATGTTTTTTACCATTTTTTGTATGAGTTGTTTTTTATATTTTAAATTTTTGAATATGGATGATTTGCTACAGTAGCAGAAAATCCCCCCCCCCTGAGATAAAAAATAAGAAGTGATATGTTTGTTGAGATGTATTTTATGAATTGTAAGTCTTTCATTTGATTTTTTTTTTGATATTTTTTTTGTTCAGTTTTCGAACCTCCTCCTATGCTTAAATTGAGTTCTTTACGTCATTTTCAATATATTCTTTATTAATGAAACGGTCTCAGCTATTAACAAGTTGTATGGTATATTCCTATTGACTACTAACTTATCATAACAATTTCTCATTTTTCAAATTTAAATCATAAATGACTAAATATTTAGATATTTTCAAAAAATCTTTCTATTTAATTCTCATGAAAAAATAAATTTAAGAATAACTGATATTGGGATATGGATTATCTTATTTGGTTCAATCTGAACAACATTTTGAGCTCAACTTAACATGTTTTGTGTAATTATTTAAATTTTAAATGTTGATTTTTCTAAATAAAGATTTCAAAATATTCATATTAAAATCTGAAAACAGTTCATCAATGATTTATTTTGATTAATTTTAATGATCATTAAGGAAAAAAATTAAGAAAAAAATTAAATTATAATTATAATTAACAAATTGAAATGTTTTTGATGACTGAAACTCAAGAAAAAACATAAATTTAGAAAAATAATGAATTCTTAATGATCAAAAAAACCTAAATCAAAGCACTTGAAAGTAAAATTTTTGATTTTACTTACAATTTTTTTTTATTCAAAAAAGATAACTCTATCAATGAATTCTAAAATCCCAAATACAAAAAAAGGGAGAGATGATCAGTGATAATATTTTAATCATTATGAGCTCATTATTTTGATTTATAACTAATATTTGGTTTTCAGAAACTAAATTCATGATTATAAAAGCTAAAAAAAGAAATTTTTTGACTGAATAAATTCCAAATTAATGATTAGAATGTCTCAATAAACTTTAATAATTTTTCTTTAAAGGAAGAAGGGGCTAAACAATCTTCTGAAATTTATTTTAAGTAAAAGAGAATTTAAAATTATTATTTATTTATGAATTAATTTTTTCTTTGAAAATTTATTTTTGATCCTTTAAAAATCTTTCAAAATCAGTTATAATAAATAAACATGAAAACTTATGGATAATGTGAAACATCTTTTCTGAGAAACTATCTCATGAAATTGGATTGGATTTTCAATCATAATAAAATCATGTATTGAATCAAAATTATTATTTCATTTTATTGATTATATTTTCATTTTATTTTTAGGGTGTTGGGAAGCACACGTAAGCCCATACATGTTTTTACCAAAAACTTATGTGTTTTTACCAATATATGGCCAAAACACATAAGTGACCTTATTTTTCCAAAAACTTCCTCAGGATCAGTTTTGAGGTTTTCTTTTGCCATATTTTTCCCAACATGGGATGTCTATATTCACAAATTTTTTCATATTTTTTTTGGCCAAGTTTTTCAAATTTGGCTAATATGACAAAATGGAATATTTTTTTTAGAAAATTCATTTAAAATCTTTCCACTTATGAATTTCCTTCATTTTTTTTTGAAATGAAAGGTTAAATATGGAGAATAAAGAATTAGAAGCCCATAATTTTGGGATTTTTTTTTGGTGGGACAAGTGAAGGCGCAAAAAATGTTTTTTTTTTCAAATGTTTTTTCCCATCTTTGTAATATGACTATTTTTAAAAAATTAATATAAAAACTTCCCACTTATGAATTTCCTTAAATCTTTTTTTGAAATTAAGGATTCAATCTGGACAATAAAGAACCAGAAGCCCATGAATTGGGGGAATTTTTCTGGTGGGACAACAAGTGAAGGTGCAATAAGTGTTTTTTTTGCAAATGTTTTTTTCTGGTTTGTAATATGACTATTTTTAAGTACAAAAGTGCCACATGTTTGATAGAAAAGGAGAATGAGGTGGGATTTAAGCAGTAAACAGGAATGAGGAGGGGGATAATTGGCATAAATTGTATATACAAAAATCAATCAATCTGAATCAACCTCCAAAATAGTTGGTCTTTTCTGAGGGGGGGGGCTGGGCAAAAAAATCTGAAACCATTGGGAATTAGAGGGGTTTTGGGGGGAAAACCCCTTTTTTGGGAATGTTTTGGCCCAATGCAGGCATGGTTGTGTTTCATTTTTAATTAAAAATGGGCCCAGGTCACCCCTTCCATGTTTTTACCAATTTTTGGCCAAAACACATAATTTTTTGGTAAAAACACATAAGCTCTTACATGTTTTTACCAATTTGCTTGTGTGTTTTTACCAATACCCTATCTTTATTTTATTTGCATTTGATTTGATAAATTAAATAACTAACTTTTGTTTCTTTCTTTAAAGTTATTTCTTAAATATAACTCAAATTTTCTTTTTAAAAAGAAAAAATTACAAAAAATTAAAGATTAATTAATAAATATATATATATCTTCTTTAAATTTAATTTTTTAAGAAATTCAAAAAAAAAACAAGATTACTGTATGTTTTCTGTACTATTTTATTTATATTTCTTGTAAAGTTTTTTTTATAAATATTATTATTATGATTTTTTTTCAATATCTAGAAAAATATATTTAATTGAGAGAATTAATAATAGATTTTAAAAATAAATTCAAATTAGTAAATAATGAATTTTATTATTAATTCATTTAATAAAATTTCATTTTTTACTTGAATTAATTTTGGTTAAATTGTTTTTAGAAATTATTTTAAACTTTTTTAATAATTAAATAAACTATTATTTTTAGATTTATCTCCTTCTTTAAAAAAATTATCATTTTATTTTATATTCTTTTATTTTATTTTTTATCTTTATTCAAAATAAAATTAGAACATGAATTCAGAAATTTATATAATAAATAGATTTAACTTGAATAAATATTGAAGTTGCTCAAAATTTCCAAATCTCACATTAAAAAATGTAGATATTTAAAGGAAAAAACTGAGTGAACCTGAATCTCACCAAAATTTGAGTTTTGAAAAAAAATTAATGATTTACAATTTGAAAACTGATAAATGTATTTTTTAATTTCTTAATTTAAATTATTATATAAATATTTTTTTTTTTAGTTTTCCAATCATTCACTTTTTGAATTATGTACAGAAATACTCATAATTAATCTCATTGGAACCTTTTCTTTATTAATCTGAAATAAATTAAGAATTACTTTTTATAATTTTGAAATAATTCACAATTATGTTAGGCTTGGTATAGTTTTTCAGGAAAAATGAAAGATATAAAATACCAAAGGTTTATTTCCTTTCGTAAAGCTAGACCATCACCATCACAACCTTCTGGTAATCTCACTAAGGTTTATTCTCAATTCACAATAAATTGGTTAAAGAAAAAAATCAAAGGATGATTTTTTTTGGTACAAGTGGTTCAAATTCAGTTTTAAAGTCACCTTCAAGAAAACCATATGATTTTAAACTTATGGCTATTGCGACTAATAATAATTCCTGAAACTTCTTTAGTTTTACATAAGCAAGTATGTGTTACTGATAGTTAAAATACAAGAAAAAATAAACTTTAGCCAAACAAATCTAGAGTGAAACTAGATCAGGGGTCAAAGATTATAATTGGATAAAGGGTATAAATACAATGGCTCATAAGATGGAAAGAATTTGTACGTTTTATAATTAAATGAAAAATTTATTCAATCTTAATACCAATATCATAACAATTGAAACTTTTGATTCCAAAGAGGATGAATAAATTTCAAATTATGAGGATAAAATTGATCCAAAAATAGAAGTAAAATTTTATTGTTGATATTTTTGTATAAATACTAATTTATTTTCTTGTCTTAAATTTTGTAATTCAAACTTTGAATAAAAAAATTTGTTAAGCACATAATGAGATTCTGGAATTACATGAGAAATCAAATAGGGTGGACCAATATGTAAGATCAACATATTATGGACCTAAGTATTTTTTTATATTATATGTTTTAATATTATTTTTATAGTGTCAAAATTGAGATAGTTATCCAATTTAAAATCATAGACAGATGGGAAATTTAAATCTTAATGATCACATTGGTTGGAGGAAAAATTAAATTAATGTCTTTTAATCATCTTAAACATATTTCTTGACAATTAGAAGAGATAGTGAATAATTATTACTACTGTCTAGTATTTAATTATCATTTTATTTTATTTTTTGATAGCATTTTAAGCTTCCTCGATGTAACAATTATATTGGGATAATGAAAATTGGAAAGACAAAAAGATTGTGGAACTCAATAAAATTGAGCATGAAAAATTCTTCAAGGAGATAAAATTCACTTTTGAACAGGAGAAGAAGTTTGAAGAGAAAAATTTTCAGAATCAAATTTCCTTTGAGGAGAGAAAACTTGAGTATAAAATGGATTTTGAGAAAAATTATTAAACAAATAAATGGAGCTCAAAGGGAGGAAAAACGGATGGATTTGATTATTGTGCAGATGAGGTCTTCCAGGCCTCTTTCCAAGGCAGAGAGGATTCTTACTTTAATTCATAGGTAATTTTGTAGTTTTTTGGAAAGAAAATTTCTTTCAGTTTTGTTCTTTCTGGATGAAATAAGTAGTGATTTATTTCAAGGACATGCTAATTTAGTTTTTAAAGAGAATATTTTGAGATAAATTTGAATAAAGGTTTCAAAGGTTCAATTGTTTAGAATGTGGAATTTCAGTTTCTGATTGGAAATTTTTCAAAAGAATATTTCAGAAACTGATTTTTTTTTCAAAAAAATGAAATTTAAACTGGAAAAGTTTTCAATCAAGTGTATTATGAATGATGTCATTTATTTACTTTTTATTTAATTATTTTCCAATCTAATTCAACCTTATTTTTTTTTTATGAAAATTTATCATCAAAACAAAAAAATTTCTTATTTTTTTCAAGTCATATTTCTTTTTCCAAAGAATATTTTTCAAAACAACCTGTTTCTAAAATTCAAAACTCAATTTTTTTATTTCAATATCATTCTTCAATAAAGGAAAAAAAAGAATCATTCAGCTCAGGTGTTTTTCTAAAACCTCAACCATCAATTAATTTTTTTAGTAATTTATTTTTTCATTTTGTTTCTTAAATTTTGATTTCAACTGTTTTTATTTTGCTTTGAAAAAAAATGAACTCTAGGCTTCCCACTCATATCAATTTTTTCTCAATGTTTTTTTTTGGGTGGGGCATTGTGATTTTTCATTCTTAGTATGTGATATATTCTTTTATTTATTATTTTTTTATTTAATTTTAATTTTTATTACTAACTTTAAACAATAAATAAATCAATAATCCAGATCATAAACTTCAGACATAGAATAAATCCATCTTATTTTTCAATTTTATTAAAATACAATTAATACCTCAACAGATACTATCAGAACCATCCCTTATCCTACAGAACTTTAAAATATCACCATTAACATTTATAAGCCCCCAAAAAAATTAAGAATTTTTTATAAATATTTTTAAAATATTTATTTTTAATTTTTTTAATTTTTTAATTCAAAATAATTTTTTTAAAAATATTCATTATTTTTCAAAAATTTGAAAAATGATTTATATTAATAATATATTAATCAGTTATCAATATTTCTTTCAATATGAGTAATAATATACTATAATATTAGGGTGTTGGTAAAAACACATAAACAAATTGGTAAAAACACATAAGAGCTTATGTTTTTTGGCCATAAATTGGTAAAAACATGTAAGGGGTGCCCTGGGCCCATTTTTAATTAAAAATGAAACACAATTGGGCCTGTATTGGGCTAAAACATGCCCAAAAGAGCTTTTTTCCCCACAAAACCTCTCTAACTCCAAATTGGTTTCAGATTTTTTTGCCCAGCCCCCCCCCCCAAAAAAAACAAGCCCAAACACCCCAATAATCCACATTATCCCCACCCCAAACCTTTGTTTTTTTTTTTGGAAAAACAGCATTACCAAAGCCATTTTGCAAAGCTTTTCACACTTTTTTTTCTTTTTTTCCCCCAAAGACTGCATTTTCCACCACAGCATCCTGCTTTCAAGCCTCTAAATTTTCAATTTTTTACCTTCCCTCATCTATTAATCCCACATTTAAACCACTTTCTTTCACTCTTAACCACTTCTGTTCATTCTTCACACCTTTTTTAACCTCTTTTTCACATTTTGAAAGGTTCTTACCCCATTCCAAATCCCCCAATTCCCCCTTTTTTCACTTTTATACATATTTTTCATTAAAAAATGCTTCAACCCCCCACTGAAGGTGAATTTCAGACCCTTGAGCTTCTTTGGCAACATGTGCATAATGTTGCCAGGGCTCAGGGGTATGCTGTGTCCACCTTGAGGTCCAATATGACCCACAACCAAATTGAAATATGTTGTTACAGGTCTGGCACCCCAAATCCCAACAAAAGCCCCTCCAAAACAGTCACATCAAGAAAGCTTGACTGTCCTTTTAGACTTTGTGCCAGGAAATATGCCAAGAGTACCACTTGGACTCTTAAAGTCAAAAATCCTGAACATAGCCATGATGCCACTGAAAATATCATGGCACATCCTGCTTTCAGGAAATTTAATGAGCAAGAAACATCCAAAATTTCTCAAATGTCTGAATCACTGCTCATTCCAAGGAAAATTCAGGCCCAATTATGCAGCCAGAGGGAGTCTGACAGGCCTGTAATCCTTCAAGACATTTACAACCAAGTCAAGAAAATCAAGAAAGACAAACTGCAAGGTAGAAGGCCCATTGATGCTCTTATTGACACTCTCAAAGAAGAAAATTTTGTTTGGTCCTCTGAAAGGGATTCTGAGGGACACATTACCTCCTTGTTTTTTACTCACCCCCTGGCCATAAAACTTCTTCATGTCATTCTTATGGATTGTACTTATAAAACCAATAAGTACAAAACACCCCTTTTTCATATTGTTGGATTCAGCTCAACCAATAAGACCTTTTCTGGGGCTTTTTGTTTGATGAAGAATCAAAATGAAGCTTCATATACTTGGGCATTAAATCAATACATAGAAAAGGTCCTAAACAACACCAATCTTGTTCCCCCCCCAGTTATTGTTATTGACAGGGATCTGGCCTTGAAAAACTCTATTAAGAAGCTCTTCCCAGACTCCAAAGTCATGCTATGCATTTGGCACATCAACAAGGATGTATCTGCTCATTGCATTAATAAAATTGGTCATGGAACTGATTTGGAAAATTTTATGGGCCTTTGGAATCAAGTAATATACTTCTTCACTTTATTTCACTTTTTTTTCTTATTATTGTATTTATTAATGACTTTGGGATTCATTCCTCATCTTATGTATTAATCCACTGAAAAGTCTTTCAAATACAACTGGAAGAAGATTCAAAAGCAAGTCAAAAATCCTGAGGTCTTGCAATATTTGGAAAAGACGTGGCTTCCTCTAAAGGAGTATTATGTGCCAGCCTGGACCAACCACCATTGCCACCTGGGTGTGGGGTCCACCTCCAGAGTTGAAGGTGCCCATGCCATGGTTAAACTCTGGCTCCAAAAGTCCACTGGTACTATCCTGGAGGTAGTCAGGGCTCTCCACATGGCATTCAGAAAACAATTTATTGAAATAATCAACAGAATCTCCAAATAAATCATTGTCCATGTCAAGAATTTTCCTCCACACATCTGTGCCCTCAATGGCAAGGTGTCTCATTATGCTCTTCAGATTGCCTTTGAAAATTTCAAAACAAAATTTCCTCCAAATGAAAAATGCACCAAAAAATACAACAATTATAAAGGCATTCCTTGCAAGCATAAGACCCAAAAGGCATTTGCCAAGCGCCAAAGGCTTGAATTATCAGACTTCCATCCTCAATGTCATTTGAATTTTCTTGTGAGGGTTTTTTAATTTCTTATTAATTGATTTTATTTGTCATATTCTTTTCAGGCTGGTTTTCAAGGTGATGATCAAAGTGTTGAAAAAGAAAGAAAGAATGAAGCCAAGAAAATATTTGAAGACATTGGGGAAGACCTGTTCCAAAGACCAATGGCAGAAATCACTCCAATACTTCAACATCTTCAACATTTTTTGACTGGAAAAGTCCCATTTGATCAAATTCCCAAGAGTCAAGAGGATGATCAATATTATGAAGACCCTCTAGAATGCAAGAATATCTGTGGAAGACCCCAAGGAGCCAAGAATAAAAACAAAAATCAAAACAAAAGAGAACCTTAAAGATTTGAAATTATTGAAATTCAATCCAAGAGAAGAGAAAGACCCCCCTCAAAAGTGACCAGTACAACAACGTCAAGATCCCAGTCAAATGTCCCCTTTCCAATTATGGAAGTGGACTCATCTGAAGATTCTGAAGATTCTAAGGACTCATTATCTAAATCCATCAGCTCATCAGATTCACTACCCTCAGAAACTGAATTAAATAAATCAGAAGTAACCCTTAGAAGGTCCAGAAGATTGGCAATTGGAAGAAAAAACTCACAAAGAAAATCACAGAAGCCTGCCACCAGTTTGAATATCTATGATGCAATTGACTTGACCTGTGAGCATTGTCAAAGCAATTATCACACAAGTGATGAATGCTCCAAGCTGTTTGTAAGTTTCTCATTCTTTTTAATGTAATTTTCTGTTGTTTATTTTGAAATTTATTCATTTTTTGAACTTATTTTATCAGATAGCTGGCTCAGAAGACTTGCCCAAGTTTATATTCAAATACACCTTCAAGGCCATCAATGTCCAGGGTGATGGAAACTGTGGCTACAGAAAAGTATCCCACTTCATTCACAAGACTCAAGATCAATGGGCTGATGTCAGAGGTGACTTGGCTGAAGAAATTCACCAAAATCAAGACCTTTATGAAGCCATGAACACCTTAATTCCCTCAGTATCCTCTTTTTTGGAAAGAATTGAATGGTATGAAGATGTTGGCCAGGCTCCAAAAAGCAAGTGGATGTCTATGCCTGACATGGGAGATCCAATTGCAAATAAGTATAAAAGACCAGTTTTCTTTTATTCCACAGCCCAATCTTTTATCGTTTTTCCCTTATTTCTGTCCTCCAAATGATAATCCCCCCATTTTCATCTGCTTCTTGAATAGTTGTGCTCATTTTGTTCCTTTGGACATCATCATTTCTAAAGTTTATCCAGTCCCCCCATTACTGTGAACTGGGAGATTCATTCCCAAACACAAGCTCTGGGGTGGGCTGATAAACTTAAGAAGCACAGAATGTTGTAGTTGTCCAATCTTCCTTCCCCTCTCAGAAAAAACCCACTGTTTTGGAGGTGGATTCTGATTGAATGATTTTTGTATATACAATTTATGCCAATTATCCCCCTCCTCAGTCATATTTATTGCTTAAATCCCACCTCAGTCTCCTTTTTTATCAAACATGTGGAACTTTTGTACTTGAAAATAGTCATATTACACACAAGAAAAAAAACAGTTGAAAAAAAACACTCATTGCGCCTTCACTTTTTGTCCCACCAAAATATTTTTCCCAATTCATGAGCTTCTGGCTCTTTATTTTCCAGATTGAACCCTTTAATTCAAAAAAAAAAAATGGAAATTCATAACTGGGAAGTTATTAAATTCACTTTTTAAAAATAGGCATATTACAATGATGGGAAAAAACATTTGAAAAAAAAACCCTTTTTGCGCCTTCACTTGTCCCACCCAAAAAAATTCCCAAAATTATGGGATTCTTGTGCTTTATTCTTCAAATTGAACCCTTCATTTTAAAAAGAAAAGGAAGTCAATTCATAAGTGGGAAGATTTTAAATGAATTTTTGAAAAAAAAAATGCCATTTTGGCATATTGGCCAAATTGGTGAAATTTGGCAGAAAAAAAAATTTTGAAAAAATTTGTGCTTATTGACATGCCAAGTAGGGAAAAATATGGCAAAAAAAATTAAAAAAATCCTCAAAACTGAGCCTGAGGAATTTTTTTGAAAAATAAGGTCACTTACATGTTTTTACCATAAATTGGTAAAAACACGTAAGGGCTTATGTGTTTTTACCAACCCCCTAATATTATTACTATTTCTTAGTATTATTAATAATATAATATGATATTACTAATTATTTTCTTTAATATTAGATTATTAAATTATTAATAAATATATTTTTCTTCTATTCTAATTATATTTATTTATGATAATTATCAATATACAATAATTATGTTTCCAAATGTCCCAAAGAGACTAAAATTTAACTATGAAAGTAAACATCCCAATTTAATTAATGAGAACTCAAATGAAAATTCATCTCCCTCTCCATTTTTTAATCTTTTTAAGTTATTTAAAAATGAAATTGATCTACTAAAATCAATGTTAGTCCATTGGCGGATTCTTAAAATTGATCATTAATATTATTATAGCTAATCAAAAAGACAACACAAAAAAATAATAAAAGATCCAAGAAATTTCTGAAAGATCTCTTATGAAAAAAGTAATAAATTGAATAATTTCAAAGTTATTTAAATAAGAGAAAAGAAGTATTATAAATAACAATTCAAACTTTATCCCATAAATCATGATAGAAATACATATGTTTTAATTAATTAAACCATTACATCCAAATTACCTTTTATCATCAGAAAATTCCATTCCTTCAATAAGAAAACCCTCAATTTTTCAAAACCTCAATAATATTATCATATTTTTTTAAATAAATTAGAAAATAAAAGAAAAAAATTAAAAATTAAAATCTTTTTTGGGGGGATATTATGAGAGGAATTAGTTTTAGACAGGGGTCTAATGAAAGAAAATCTTTTGGGTTTTAAAAAAAAAGGGGATGAATCATTAAATAAATTGAAGATTAAAATTATTAATGGAATAAACTTAAAAAATTTGATAATTTTATTAAATAAATAATTTATTTTTTATCCAAATTTTCTTATGAATAAAATCTTAAAATTATTAATTAAGAAAAACTTTTCAGATTTAGTTAAACTGAATAGAACACATAAAATAATTTCAATTTTTTTTTTCCCATTTAATTATCAACAATGATTAATTTAATTTAATAATAAGTTTTATTGAAATTAAAATTATATAAATTAATTGAAATTTGAAATTTTCTCTTTTATTTAAATAAATAAATTTTTTCAAGTTTTAAATCCAATCAAATTTATTGATAATGAACTTAATTTTAAATATTTTGAAAACCTGAAAAAATAAATTTTTTAAAATAAAAAAAATAATTTAATTAGTTTTTAAAAAAAAAATCTTAAAAATCAAATTAAACCTAAAAATTAAAAAAAATTATTAATTAATTTCTTATTTTTGGATTTTATTTTGAAATTAAAATATATATATTTAAAAATTTATAAAAAGTTTTTTTTTTTTTTTTATATATTTAAACCCTTAAAAAATTAAAGAGAGAATTGTTTTTTCTTTTTTTTTCATAAATAAAAAATAAATAAAAAAAAATAATTCAAAATTGAAAACAAAAAAAAAACTTAAACTTAAAAATAATAATTTCATTAATATATTTATTATTATTTTTATCAAATTAAATTAATAAAATTTCATTTGAAAAAATAACTTATTTTGATTGTTTTTCTTTTCTTTTTTTAATAAAATGATTTATTTATAATAATAATAATAATAATAATAAGTGAAAAAGGTTTTAGATTATAATTTATTCATTTTTTTCAAAAATCAAAAAAATTAAATTTCATAATTATATTAATCAAATAATAATAATAATGTTGTTTTTATAAACATATATTATTTATAAAAGAATTTATTTATCAAAAGAAATTATTAATCTATTTAATAATATCTCAAACAATTATTTTGAATTATTTTATCAATTTAAATTTAATTGGTTGACTAATTTACTAATATTCAAGTTTATTTAATAATTTTTTTTTGAAAATTTTTATGATCTTTATTATAAAGAAGATTGTCCCATTGATTACCAATCTGTGAAAAAGAAAATTATTCAAGATAATATGGTCAATAGGTCAATCAAAAAACATTTTAATCTCTGCCTCATTTCTCATCTCATTAAAAATTTCTTTTGATTATTAATAGAAACCCTTCAAAATTCCTGTAGCATGCTCAATTAAGACCCTTGGTTATGCAAGGAATTTGTTAAGAACTACTATTATTGTTTAAATTAGCTTCAGAAATCCTAAATTATGGAACTTTATATGGAGAGATTTTTCAAACTAAATCAGAAAGCAAATTACTATCCTAAGAATAAAAGTCTTGGGGGTTACTTTCTATATTCATATTTTGATAAAAAATCAAATAACTTAATGAGCCAGTAAAAATTGAATTTAATGCAATGGATTATTTTTCTATATCACATAAGATCTTAATTGAAAACAAGTATCTAACTTTCCTTTTATATATAAATTATTCAAAGACTTTTTTCATTTCAAAAAATACAAATTCCTCAAGACTCAAATTTTTTATAATCAAAAATATGATTCACCATCATTTGTAGGCCTTTATTAAAATTCTATTAATCTCCAATTTATAAATCCAACACAAACTGGAAACCCTTCATCTTGCATGAATTTCAAAGATTTTTATTTTTAATTATCATCAGTACACTTTATTATTCTTTTTTTAAATTTCACCAAACATCAAATAATCCCCTGAGTATATAACACAATATCCTTATGTCTAAACCCAAAAAGAATACCAATTCTAACCAATTCTTCTTCATTCCAGTTAGACCCCAATATTACAAATGAAATGGATAATTGAATCAAGGGATCTATTTGTTGAATTTTAAATTAATTTTGAAATTCCAAATCATTCTGGATAATCAGAGATAATCTTTGGAAAGATAAATATGAATTATGAAATAATTGTTTGAAATTCTCTTCATTTAGGTTTATTAATTCATCAGTTGGAAAAACTTATGGTTCAGGATTTAATTTACATAGCTTAATATGCCTTTTTCTTTTTTATAAATTTTATTTAAGAAAAAAAAAATATCTTCTAAAAATTTAATAATCATTTTCATCTTAAATTTTTTTTATATATGATATAAATAATTCAAGAAATCATTATGGGTTTTTGTTTTATGAATTATCAAGAATTTTTCTTTTTTTAAAAAAAATATATCTGTGATGAATTTTTTTGATTAGGGAATTTATAAAAAGTTAATTTTAGTTTTTTTTTTTTTTTTTTTTTTTTTTTTTTTTTTTTACAAAACAAACCTAGGTCTTTTTGGTTCTTAAAATCACAAAGCTAAATTTATTTATTTTTCTTTTTTTTGGAATTTATAAAATCCCAAAAAAAAAAAACAAAAAAAATGGAATTTCCCCCCTCCCAAAGAAAAATCAGGATTTTTTGATTTTGAGATTTGGTAAGTTTGAGAAGTTTTATTAATTTATTAAAAAATATTAAATAATTTTTTTTAAATATAATATTATTGAGTTTTAAGATTTGAAATTAAATGTATCTTTATTATTTTTGAAAAGAGAAAAGAAATTAAATTAATATTATTTTAATTTTAATTATTTTTTTAAGAAAAGAAATATTATAAAATTCATAAAATTAAATTTAAATTAAAATAATGATAATAATAATCATTAAATTATTGTGGAGAAGGGGAATATCAATTAAATCATGAATAAATCCCAATGAAATGCCAATCTTATTTAAATTCAATTGATTTTAATTTTATTTCAATTTGATAAATTCAAATTTTTTTCTTTATGAATTGTTTGATTTGATTTGATTTTGACGATAGTTTTTAAAACCATAATTAAAGGGATGAAGTGAAATTGATGTGATTTGAAAATCCAGACAAATTTACTTAAACCAGACTAAAAATTTCAAGCTAAGGACCAAAAATTAAAATTTTAAAATTTAAATTCTTAAAAAATAATGTTTTTATTTAAATTTAATTTTGAGATTTTTCCAAAAGTTTTCATTTTAAATTCTTTTATCGCCTTAAAATTTTATCGTAATAAATCTTTAAGTTTAACTGGCGCTTTGGCGGCTCATTGGGTCGGCTACCTGACTTTAGCCAATCCTAACCCAATTTTTGGTTTTAGTTTATTTTATTTCTTCTTGATTGGAAATTTTTCCACGAAATTTAAAAATCGAATAAAAATTTCATTAACAGATGAATTATCAAAAAATGATGATCAATTTATTAAAAATTTTGATCCAAGAAATAAAAAAAATCAGAATCATCCAGCTCGTGATCATTTTCAAGTAATTTGTAATTCTTGGTTCGGTACAATTTGCGCTATTATTTATAGAATAATCTCATTCAAAACAAAAATTTCTTCTCAATCAAATCCAAAGTCTCATATCATTTTAAAATCTTTGGTAACGGCTGCTTTAACATTTTGGTCAGGTTGCGCTGCTGATACGGTTAGCCTTCAAATTTATCATAGATTCTATACTAAAAAATTAAAATTTATCCTTTTTTAAATTGAAATCATTAAATCTTCTAAAAGCTCGCTAGTGAGGTTAGCTTCTTTGTTCTTGTAAAAAAAAAAACAGTCTTTTAATCTTTTGAAATCATATCAGCTCAAAGGATTTCTAACCTTCATACACTGCTTTTGGACTTTGACATGTTCTATTATCTCATCTTGCTGTTCAATTCAAAAGCTTGGAATCTTATCCAAATCTAGGCCAAGATTGATTAATAACCTCAAAAAAGTTGGTTTAACAAAACTCATCAAATACCTTTTCATCAAAAACTTACTTTAATTCTATTTTAAAATCATCCTCAGGTTCCACCTGGAACAAATGGTGCTATTAGCTTCTTAGGATTAGCATTCTCAGCTTTGGGAGGCTTACTCGTCGGAATCACTAGCGTCTGGTTTGGTGAGATACATCAATCAAAACTAACATTGATTAGTTCTTGTACAATCTTCGGCCTTTTTTGCTCTTTGGTAAGTGAAACATAGAATGTTAGCTTTTATTTTATCACTCTAGAGCCTAAACTATAATGCTTATTAATCTATCAATAATCAATAGCTTGATTCAATACTTGGTGCAACTTTGCAGCAAACTCTTTATTCTAAAACTGAGAAAAGAGTCATCACTCAACCTCATACACAGTTAGGCGGTAAAAGAGAAATTATCATCATCAATGGACATAATTTATTGACAAACAATCAGGTGAGAAACGCTTTAGTAACTTCTCATCTTCAATCAAATTCGTTGAATTGCGCTAAAAATTGGTCAAATTTAACGTTTGGTACATTTATTCCCTCTGGCCGATCTTAGGTCAACTTGATTTCTTCTACAATCACTGGCATGCTGGCTGGCATTTTAAGCTACTATTCTATTATTATTTAATAATCAAAATTTTCTATAATTGTCCCGTTTTGTGCTATCTAAAATGGGCTTTCGTTTTTTAAACATAGAAATAAAATTCACCTCTAGTATAATAGCTAAAACCTCTCACTTCTTCAAATTTTAGTATCAATCTAAACATTCAAAACTTTCTTTTTTATATTCTTTGTTTCATGATTTATTAAAAATCAAAGCGTTATTTCTTGAACCTAAACGTTTCCAAAAAACAAAATATTTACAGAAAGTCGACTAAATTACATTCCTACAATTTTGGATGAAATACCTCAAAAATAAACATATTTTGGTCTTCTTTTCAGAAACAGTAGAAAAAGAAATAAAAATATCTCTTCAAACTCTTGAAAAAGATTTTAATGAATTGGAAAATAAAAAATAAATTTAGTTGATAATTGAAAAAAAGCAAACTTGATTTTCTTATAGTATATTTTTTCATTAGTTAGAAATTTATTTCTGATATTAATCATCATCTATTTTTTTCATTAAGTACTTGAATTTATTTACTAAAGAAAAGCAACTTATTCCTTAATAATCAAGCTAATTCCAAAATCGAAATCAATTGCCTGAAATTTGTATATACATATATATATTTATAGCTTTTTTTAATTAATATAAATTTGAAGCTCAAAATAACTTGTTAATATTTGAGTAAAATGATTTTATTTTGTAAAAAATTTAAGAATAAGTTTTGCAAGGTTTTTTCTGTTTGGTACACATATATATATGAATTTATAATTTAAATAAATTAAAATAACAATCTAAAAATCTAAGAAATGAGAATTGAAAATGAAATTTCTTCCTTTTTCTTTTTTTATTAATCTCAAAATCAATTTTTTTTTTTTCTTTTTTTTTTTGTGAAATTAAAAATTAAATTAATAGATGCTCTCATAAACTTGAATTCATTAAAATATATTATGAATTATTATTATTATTTGCTTTATTAAAAAAATCATGAAACAAAAAAATCAAAAATAAAATATTTTTTTTTTAATCAAGATTTAAATAAAGATAATGATTTTGAAAAAGAAAATAATCTTCAAAAAAATTCAATTTTCATTCAAAATAAAAGAAAATATTTATTAAAATCTTTATTATATTGATCAAAAAGGAGAGATTATATTAATATTTTATTTTTTTAAATTTGAATTTTCTTCCTTGAAATTAGTCAATTAAAGAATTTTCAACTTAGATTCATTCAAGTGCTTAAGTATGTTCAAGATCTATTTCAAATTACCACCTCAGAGATATTAAAAAAATTGTTTTAATTTCAAAAGAGAAGATTTTTAATTTTATTGAATAACTTGATTTCCTGGGGATTTTTTTTTAGAAATACAAGTCTATGATGGCACAAGAGATTCTTATGTATTTTATTTACATTGTTTAAAATATTTAAATTAAATTAATAAGGTTTTAAAGTGATTTTTCTATCATAAAGAAACTATGAATAAATAATTTAATTGGGTAATAAATTACTTATGTACCTTATAACATGAATATGTAACACAACCCAATGGAAAATAAATATACAAGCTCCACCCTCTCAAAAAACTAAAAAAATAAAAACTAAATTTGGAATTTTTTTGGAATAAATAATGGAACTTTTATTACAAAAAAAAAAAAATTAATTTTCTAAAATCAGGGTTATTGGAATAATCATAAAAAGTAAAAATTTTTAAAAAAATATTTTTATTGAGTTTAATTTTTAAATTTTTTTTTATTTAAATTAAAATTAAAATTGAATATTTAAAAATTAAATTATAATTAAAAAACTATTAAATCATGATGTTTTTTTGTTTTTTTTAACATAATTTCAAATTAATATAATTTTTTTTTTAAATTTAAATCTTATAATAATATTATTAAAAGATTTTTGAATCCATTTTTTTTTTCTTTTTTTTTTTTTTTAAGATAAAAATAAAATAAAATTAAAATAAAAATAAAATGAAAATAAAATAAAAATAAAATAAAAATAAAATAAAAATAAAATAAAAATAAAATAAAAATAAAATAAAAATAAAATAAAAATAAAATAAAAATAAAATAAAAATAAAATAAAAATAAAATAAAAATAAAATAAAAATAAAATAAAAATAAAATAAAAATAAAATAAAAATAAAATAAAAATAAAATAAAAATAAAATAAAAATAAAATAAAAATAAAATAAAAATAAAATAAAAATAAAATAAAAATAAAATAAAAATAAAATAAAAATAAAATAAAAATAAAATAAAAATAAAATAAAAATAAAATAAAAATAAAATAAAAATAAAATAAAAATAAAATAAAAATAAAATAAAAATAAAATAAAAATAAAAATAAAAATAAAAATAAAAATAAAAATAAAAATAAAAATAAAAATAAAAATAAAAATAAAAATAAAAATAAAAATAAAAATAAAAATAAAAATAAAAATAAAAATAAAAATAAAAATAAAAATAAAAATAAAAATAAAAATAAAAATAATAATTTTATTCTTATAAAAATTATAAAAATTTTTAATTTGAAAAGATTATTATTAAAAAATAAATTAAAAACTACAAAAACATACTTAAAAAGATGATTTAATTATTTTTTTTAATTTTATAAATAAATAAATAATTAATTCAATTTTTTTTAATCTATTTCAATTTTGTGTTTTAATAGATGTTAAAATATAAAAAAATAAAAATAAAAATTCAGTTTCCTTTTTCTTTTTTTTGTTAAATTAAAAAAATTTCTTTAATTAGTATTTCTTTTAGAGTATTATTTTTCTTTTGAGTATTATTTTTTTTAATTTTAAAATATTTTCTAATTTTCACCAACAAAAAAAATCAAAACTAAAAAAAACTTTTTGAAAAATAAATTAAGTTTGAGTAATTAATTCATTCAAATCTTTAAATAGAAATAATTGAAAAGTTAAATATTTAGATTTTTTTTAAGAATAATAATCTTATATTTTAATTTATTTCGTTTTATTCCAAAAAATGAAATACTTGAATATTTCAAAATTTGATAATTGGTTTATATATATTTTTATTTAATTTAATTCTAATCAGTAACAAAACAATTATTCAATTATATATTTTTCTAATATATATATATATATATTCAATTCATTATTTATTATTTTTTTAATCTATATTTTTTCAAAATAAATGTTTTCTTTTTTAATGAAGCTCATTAATAATTATTCAAAAACCTCAATTCTTTCCCTATTTTCATCATAATTGTGTTTATTTTCATTAAAAAAAATTGATATCTTTATAAATTCTTTATATTTGAGATTTTTTTTTTCAAATTTGATTCAAAATAATTTAAAAAAGTTTGATTTCAATTTCAAATTTGAATTTGTTTTTTTTGTTCAATTTTAAATAAATTAGTGAAATTTCTGTTTTTTTTATTTTATTTATTTTAGTGTTAAAAATTATAATTTATATTCACAATCTTAAAAATAATTTATTTTTTTGAAAAAAAGAATTGATAATTCATAAAAAATAATTCAAAACTCAAGAAAATAATTTAATTGAAATTAATTTGTAAAATTTTAATATATTTTTTAATGATTCCCATTTAAAAAAAACAAATATATATATATATATCTTTCAAAAATAATATTTTTTATTTTTTAAACAATAAATTAATTAATTTATCGAGGGAAAAGGATGTTTCAATTATTTTAAAAATTAAAATAGAATATCAAGTAAAAAGAATTCTTTATTGTTGATTTTTGTTTTATTATTTGATATTCAAATTTTCTTTTTTAAAAAAAGAGTGAGGTTACTTTCATATTCAATAAGTTAAAATATCATAAGCCTTTGTATATCTATATTGAGTATTAAGAAAAAAAAACCCAAAAATTGGAAATTAAAAGTCAGTATTTTTTTTAAAAAAATTTATCAGTAAAAAAAAGACAACATTCTTAATTGTAAGGTATATAAATAGAATAAATGGAATTCAATCTCAAGCTTTAAAATCATTATATGCTTATCTTTTCTGAATCAATTGAATTTATATTTTATAGATTTATTAACATGGTACATTTTACATAGGATCTTTTTGAGGATTTGAATATATTAAAAATATTTAAAAAGTTTATCTAAATTAACAAGAACTTGCACCTAATCCTAGTTTCTTATCATATGGGTTATATTTAACCATTCCACAAACATCATGACCCATTAGAAGATGATGCACTTTATTATCATTTTCAAAAATTAAAATTCAAAATTCCAGGAATAATGAAGATTCAGATCTTACCAGGAGACCTTATTAAATTAAATTCAGATTTTTATCAAATAGTTATGTAACTTGTAACCATAAAATTATTCAAAAAAATGGTAAATTAATTTCAAAATTAGCTCTAAAAAATTCAAAATAATCAGAATTTCGTCTTTCTTCGGATACGTTCCTTTAAATATTATTCTAAAAAATTTCTTATTACATAATCAGAAACCATTTTTCAGTCAAAAAGGAGGTATTTTTCATAACATTCTGATTGAGTTATATTTCAAGATAAGAAGGTCTTGATTTGGAACCGGATGGGAATTTAGTTATGATTACTAAAAGGTATTGTCATATATAACTAAATGGTTCTTAACTCTTTTTTTTGACACCCATTATCATCTGTGTCATTAATATTAGGCCCAACAGCAGTAATTAAGCTTGATTAATATTATAAATAGTTTTAATCACAATTATTACTTTTGAAGTTGATTTTTTAGTCCTAATAAAAATGAATATTTGTTCAATATAATCAGTGATCCTCTGAGTAATTATATAAAAAGGGTATTTACCTTACTAAATATTAAGCTATTTGTTATATAAGGAGAATTTATAATTATATGGTTCAAGAAAAAAATCACAATTATTTCAGTTAAAAATGAGTCTAGGAGATATTTAAATTGTCTTAATTGAATTCCTTTTTTAATAATATTTATATTTTGATCAACATTTTTCAAAAATTTTGAAGAAAATAATGTAATCGAAATAAAATTTAAAAAAAATTAAAAAATTTGAAAAACTCATCCTCTGTGAATAAGGCTCTGTAGTTTTTTTTATTTGATAATTATTAGTAATTTCTTAAATGGAAGTTGAGAATAAGATTTTGAGATATTATAAATTATCAAAAATGTTTGTTTTATTATCAACTTTAAAGCTGAACATTTAGGATAAGCCAATAAAATCAGTACAATATATTTCTTATTAGTCCTGGGAAGACTTGATTTAATTTTTAATTCTTTTGTGATTTTTTATAATTTACAAGAATATTAATTCTTTCATTGATAATTTTACTCTAGTTTCTTTAATGTTGTTTTTTTCTCAATTTCCCTAAAAAAAACTAATTCATGAGAATTATTAAAAAAAGAAAAAAGAAAAGATAGATTTATGTCATTTATTGAAGGGAATGTTTTTGAATGTTCAAAATTTGAATATGTCGAAAAGAAATATATATTTAAGAATAGATTATAATTTAGATACTAAATAGCTCATAGTTCATCTTATACATAATCTAGATTCTAATCATTTATCTTACTTCACAATCTATATTAAACCATGATGAATTAATTTTGATAATCATGTTCTTCTTCAATGTATGAGCTCATTACTTCATATTTCAAGTAAATATGATTAATATTTATCAAAAAAATCCTTTTTTTAATTATTTTCAATTATATTTCTTAGTTTTTTTAAAATTCAATTTTTCGGAATTTTTAAGTGAAAATTTCAACTAATTTAATTAATAAAACTTAATATATTTGTTTTTTTTCTTTTTTTTAAGAAAAAATCATCAAAAGTAAAAGTTTTCAAATTTATTGAATTTCAAATATTTATTTAAGGAAAATTTGAATTTTTTTTAATTTAATATTTTTTTTGTAATTTTTTTAGTATTATTTATATGAGGTTTTTTTTCGATTTTTTGAATAAGAATGTTTTTTTATTTGTTTTTTTTTAAAACAAGATTGTAATTATTTTCAAAATAAAAAAATATTAAGATTAATTAATATCAAATATTAAGAAAAAATTATTTATTTAATCATTTAATAATTTTTTTTTAATTTTAAATAATAAATCTTCTATTTTTTTTAGTAAGAATTAAATTTAAATAAATTATAATTTGTTTATTGTTAATTTGTAGTAAATTAAGAAAAAAAATTGAATTTTTTTATTTTTTCATTTTAAATTGAATTTTTTAATTTTTGAAAAACAAATTAATAAATAAAGGAAATTTTCAGGATCATGAGTTTCTGGAAAAGTAATTTCAGGGGTTATGTGAATTTACAAAAAAAGTATCACATTAAATAATGGGGGGAATTAAAGTTAAAAAAATCTTACCTTTAATTTTTTATCAATTACTCTTTTTTTATTGTTTTCCATTATTTGGGCCTCCTCCCAGGTATCATAGTTTTTTATGGCCAAACATAGTCAATTAACCAAACCTTTGAAATTTATGAAAGAAACCAAAAAATCATTAAAATTGATTTCAATTTTCAATTTCAATAATTATTTTAAAAGAAAGGCAATCACGGGCTCATTTTTGGGGAAAGAGAAATTAATACTCAAGAAATTTTTGAATTGATTTTTGGGCTTCCAAAACTCCAATTTTTTAGCCCAAAGAGGGATTTGTGGAAATATATGGAGATTCAAATTTTGTGTCTATTTTTGATAACTAGAATGTATTCAATCTGATTATTCCAAAAATAAACCTAGTGGAGACTCATAATGAAGCAAACAGCTTTAGGAAAATCAAATATAACAAAATTAGAAAAAATAATTCTTGGTCCACCATAATAATGTTTAAATCAGTAAGATATTCTAGTTTCTTCATATTTTTCTTCCCAGGCCAAATCCTGAGGCTTAGAATGAACTACTCAATTGATTTTCATGAGTGGAATAATAAAGCTAGGGAATTAATTATTTCAAAAGGTAAAAAATATTTATGGGAATCTAAATAAAAAAACAAAGAAAAATTGGGGGTCAACATTAGTATAAAGGGAAGAAACTATGTTTCCATAAAGTTATAATCTGTCCAGGTACTTCTCAATTAAAGGATATAAAGCCTTAATGTCTTTATAAAGTATTCCATTTTATTTTATTTATTCTTCCAAATACCCTCTGAAATCTTTCCATTGGTTTATGTGTTGTAAATAAAATAGGCCACATTTCTTTAGCCAAAATTTTTAATGAACTTGAGAATCAAGAGGCTGGAAAGTTTAACTTTATATGGATCTGGGAATTTTATAAATTCCAGGAACCTGAAAAATTTCAAGCTTCTTACTAAGGAATATTGCAATTGAAAGAACAGCAGCAAAATAAAACTCAAAGAAAGCTTGAATAAATCATAACTAGTGTTGTATATTCTTTTCAAATTCTCACACATCAAATAATAAATGAAATATAAATCTAACGAATTTTCTTGGGTATGCTTTATTCTTCAAAAGGTTCTGGTTTTGGACAATATTTTGTATCTTCTGAGGTTATCTTAATTATAAGATTTTACATTTGATTTTTTTCCTTTCTGTAACTGAATATAAGGAATATGATTATTAATAAATTTAAGAAGAATTATCAGCAGAGATTATTGAAGACAAATAATCATATTCTCCAGTATTCGATACTGGGTATTAGGCTCTAGATGTTGTCCTGATACTTTTATGAGAAGGCTGTCTTTCTTTTCTCTTTACTTTTTCCCCAACCTTTTCAAAATTGAAAGGGTCCCTCTTGGTTTTATTTTTGTTTCCAGGATGTCTTCCACTGATCTTGGTGCTTTGAAAGGGCTCTTCATATGGAAATTTTGAGGAATTGTTCAAATATTTGAAATGAAGCTTACCTGTAAAAACATCTAGGAAATGTTTGAGTATAGAAATTATTTTAATAATAGTTTCTTGAAATAACTATTCTACAATTGTTGTAAATATACTCTTGGATTTTTCTTTTATATCATATTCAATTCTTTTTTCATCAACTTGATATAATTCCTACATAGTGGAAGAAATGTATCAGAAAATGAAATAATAAATCTTGAAGTTAAATTATCTTACTAGTGAGATGATATTCCATTGGGTATCAAAATCTTTTTTGTGAAACTGCTTACTTTTTGAAAATTCCACTTTATTAAAGTACTTATAGGGAATTCTTTTATATTTGGAATAATTTCCTTTTTAATTTTATTTGGTATCAGCCTTGGTATTGTGATTAATCAGTGCCAATAGAAGGGAATGATGTTCAGTTTTTACATTAATATCAAAAAGATGTGGTGGGAGTCCCTTAATATGGAAAATCATTTCATGTGGTAACCTTTTGATTTTTTCAATGAATTGTTTTTTGAAAGAAATTTTAAGTTCCTGAATTAGCTCAAGTAGGGTTCCATTGGATTTTTTAATTCATACTTTGATAATTGAATTATCTCCTTCATCTCTTGAGGTTTAATTAATACCAAGATGTGTATGATTTTTTGTACAAGATGGGATAAAGTACTCTTTAAAAGTAATCTGTTCTTTGGATAAATACTGAAATAGATCTTTATTATTGATGGGTCTGTTTATTTTTTTCCATTTTTAATTAAATGATTTTTCATCATTCCAATACATGAACTGAGAAAGCCATAATATTTGAATAAGATAAATTAGTTTTGTGACAAATAAGGAGCTTATGAATTAGGAATTGAATAAGGGGACTGTTTAATTAATTCGTAGAATTGATTTTAAAAACCCAATTTATTAATACAATGAGCTGAAAAATCTTTATTAATGTGCCAAATGCACATATTAAGTTTATGTTGGCCCTATTTAAATTTAAAATAGGGATAGGAGCTTTCCTTACGTGAGCTTGGGCCTTTTTTGGTAAAAATTAACGTAAGGGCGCTTACATGAATTTTCCGAAAGCTCACATGAGCCTAAAAATACCATAAACAAATTTTAAAGAAGATCTCCATTTGAAATTAAGTTTTAAGAGCTTTCTAATTATCTGAGATTAAATTATAAGCATTTTAATTTATTCAAAATTGAATTTTAAGAGTTTTTTTTTTACTTTAAATTAAGTTAAGCTGTTCTATTCATTTATTTATTTTATTATGAATTTATTTGGATTAAATAAATTTTGGAAAATTAAACTAAGAGAAAAATAAAAAAACTGAATACCATCATCATTATTTAGCTCTTAGTTTTTTAAAAGAAAAGAAAATATTTTAGCATTAATTCAAGAAGATAATAATCATCAAAAAAAGAAACAACTATCAAAAATTATTAACAAATAACTGATGAGAATCTTTTATGATTTTCCTTTCTTCAAGGAATATTTTTAATAAATGAATAAAGTCTCTTCACTTATTTTATAATCTATTGCTACATAATATGGAAAATAGGTAATCTTTTTCAATAGTTTTTGACATAATAATTTTAGGAAAAAGTTCACAAGTATTTCTTACCAAAATCATGAATTGAAGAAAAAATCTAATAAATAAAGGGTGTTGGTAAAAACACGTAAGAAAATTGGTAAAAACACATAAGGGGTGCCCTGGGCCCATTTTTAATTAAAAATGAAACACAATTGGGCCTGTATTGGGCCAAAACATGCCCAAAAGAGGTTTTTTCCCCACAAAACCTCTCTAACTCCAAATTGTTTCAGATTTTTTTGCCCAGCCCCCCCCAAAAAAAACAAGCCCAAACACCCCAATAATCCACATTATCCCCACCCCAAATCATTGTTTTTTTTTTTTTGGAAAAACAGCATTACCAAAGCCATTTTGCAAAGCTTTTCACACTTTTTTTTCTTTTTTTCCCCCAAAGACTGCATTTTCCACCACAACAACCTGCTTTCAAGCCTCTCAGTTTTCAATTTTTTACCTTCCCTCATCTATTGATCCCACATTTAAATGACTTTCTTTCACTATTAACCCCTTCTGTTCATTTTTCACACCTTCTTCCACCTCTTTTTCACATTTCAAAAGGTTCTTACCCCATTCCAAATCCCCCAATTCCCCCTTTTTTTCACTTTTATCCATAATTTTCATTAGAAAAATGCCTCAACCCCCCACTGAAGGTGAATTTCAGACCCTTGAGCTTCTTTGGAAACATGTGCATAATGTTGCCAGGGCTCAGGGGTATGCTGTGTCCACCTTGAGGTCCAATATGACCCACAACCAAATTGAAATATGTTGTGACAGGTCTGGCACCCCAAATCCCAGCAAAAGTCCCTCCAAAACAGTCACCTCAAGAAAGCTTGACTGTCCTTTTATACTTTATGCCAGTAAATATGCCAAGAGTACCACTTGTACTCTTAAAGTCAAAAATCTTGAACATAGCCATGAAGCCACTGAAAATATCATGGCACATCCTGCTTTCAGGAAATTCAATGAGCAAGAAACATCCCAAATTGCTCAAATGTCTGAATCACTGCTCATGCCAAGGCAAATTCAGGCCCAATTATGCAGCCAGAGGGAGTCTGACAGGCCTGTAATCCTTCAAGACATTTACAACCAAGTCAAGAAAATCAAGAAGGACAAACTGCAAGGCAGAAGGCCCATTGATGCTCTTATTGACACTCTCAAAGAAGAAAATTTTGTTTGGTCCTCTGCAGGGGATTCTGAGGGACACATTACCTCCTTGTTTTTTACTCACCCCCTGGCCATAAAACTTCTTCATGGCTTTCCTCATGTCATTCTTATGGATTGTACTTATAAAACCAATAAGTACAAAATGCCCTTTTTTCATATTGTTGGATTCAGCTCAACCAATTAGACCTTTTCTGGGGCTTTTTGTTTGATGAATAATGAAAATGAAACTTCATATACTTAGGCATTAAATCAATACATTGAAAAGGTCCTCAACAACACCAATCTTGTTCCCCCTCCAGTTATTGTTATTGACAGGGATCTGGCCTTGAAAAACTCTATCAAGAAGCTCTTCCCAGACTCCAAAGTCATGCTATGCATTTGGAACATCAACAAGGATGTATCTGCTCATTGCATGAAGAAAATTGGTCATGGAACTGATTTTGAAAATTTTATGGGCCTTTGGAATCAAGTAATATACTTCTTCACTTTATTTCACTTTTTTTCTTATTATTGTCTTTATTAATGACTTTGGGATTCATTTCTCAGCTTATGTATTCATCCACTGAAAAGTCTTTCAAAGACAACTGTAAGAAGATTCAAAAGCAAGTTAAAAATCCTGAGGTCTTGCAGTATTTGGAAAATACTTGGCTTCCTCTAAAGGAGTATTATGTGCCAGCCTGGACCAACCACCATTGCCACCTGGGTGTGGGCTCCACCTCCAGAGTTGAAGGTGCCCATGCCATGGTTAAACTTTGGCTCCAAAAGTCCACTGGTACACTCCTGGAGGTAGTCAGGGATGTCCACATGGCATTCGGAAAACAATTTATAGAAATTATCAACAGAATCTCCAAAGAAATGATTGTCCATGTCAAGAATTTCCCTCCACACATCTATGCCCTCAATGGCAATGTGTCTCATTATGCTCTTCAGATTGCCTTTGAAAATTTCGAAACAAAATTTCCTCCAAATGAAAAATGCACCAACAAATACAACAATTATAAAGGCATTCCTTGCAAGAATAAGACCCAAAAGGCATTTGCAAAGTGCCAAAGGCTTGAATTATCAGACTTCCATCCTCAATGACATTTGAATTTGCCTGTGAGGGTTTTTTAATTTCTTATTATTATTTTTTTTCTTATTAACTGACTTTATTTGTCAAATTCTTCTCAGGCTTGTTTCCAAGGTGATGATCAAAGTTTTGAAAAAGAAAGAATGAATGAAGCCAAGAAAATATTTGAAGACATTGGGGAAGACCTGTTTCAAAGACCAATGGCAGAAATCACTCCAATACTACAACATTTTCGAGATGTTTTGACTGGAAAAGTCCCATTTGATCAAATTCCCAAGAGTCAAGAGGATGATCAATATTATGAAGACCCTTTAGAAGGCAAGAATATCCATGAAAGACCCCAAGGAGCCAAGAATAAAAACAAAAAATCAAAACAAAAGAGAACCTTCAAGATTTGAAATTATTGAAAGTCAATCCAAGAGAAGAGGAAGACCCCTATCAAAAGTGACCAGCACAACAACATCAAGATCCCAGTCAAATGTCACCTCTCCAATTATGGAAGTGGACTCATCTGAAGATTCTGAAGATTCTGAGGACTCATTATCTAAATCCATCAGTTCATCAGATTCACTACCCTCAGCAACTGAATTAAATAAATCAGAAGTAACCCTTAGAAGGTGCAGAAGATTGGCAATTGGAAGCAAAACCTCACAAAGAAAATCACACAAGCCTGCCACCAGTTTGAATATCTATGATGCAATTGACTTGACCTGTGAGCATTGTCAAAGCAATTATCACACAAGTGATGAATGCTCCAAGCTGTTTGTGAGTTTCTGATTCTTTTTAATGTAATTTTCTGTTGTTTATTTTGATATTTATTCATCTTTTGAACTTATTTTATCAGATAAATGGCTCAGAAGACTTGCCCAAGTTTATATTGAAATACACCTTCAAGGCCATCAATGTCCAGGGTGATGGAAACTGTGGCTACAGAACAGTATCCCACTTCATTTACAAGACTCAAGATCAATGGGCTGATGTCAGAGGTGACTTGGCTGAAGAAATTTGCCAAAATCAAGACCTTTATGAAGCCATGAACACCTTAATACCCTCAGTATCCTCTTATTTGGAAAGAATTGAATGGTATGAAGATGTTGGCCAGGCTCCAAAAAGCAAGTGGATGTCCATGCCTGACATGGGGGATCCAATTGCAAATAAGTATAAAAGACCAGTTTTCTTTTATTCCATAGCCCAATCTTTTTCTTTTTTCCCTTATTTCTGTCCTCCAAATGATAATCCCCCCATTTTCATCTGCTTCTTGAATAGTTATGCTCATTTTGTTCCTTTGGACGTCATCATTTCTAAAGTTTATCTGGTCCCCCCCATTACTTTGAGCTGGGAGATTCATGCCCAAACACAAGCCCTGGGGTGGGCTGATAAATTTATGAAACACAGAATGTTGTATTTGTCCAATCTTCCTCCCCCCTCTCAGAAAAACCCCATTATTTTGGAGGTTGATTCTGATTGAATGATTTTTGTATATACAATTTATGCCAATTATCCCACTCCTCAGTCATTTTTATTGCTTAAATACCACCTCAGTCTCCTTTTTTATCAAACATGTGGAAGTTTTGTACTTGAAAATAGTCATATTACGCACAAGAAAAAAACAGTTGAAAAAAACACTCATTGCGCCTTCACTTGTTGTCCCACCGAAAAATTTTCCCAATTCATGAGCTTCTGGTTCTTTATTGTCCATATTGAACCCTTTAATTTAAAAAAAAATGAAGGAAATTCATAAGTGGGAATTTATCAAATTCACTTTTTAAAAATAGGCATATTACAATGACGGGAAAAAACATTTGAAAAAAAACCCTTTTTGCGCCTTCACTTGTCCCACCCAAAAAAATTCCCAAAATTATGGGATTCTGGTGCTTTATTCTTCACATTGAACCCTTCATTTCAAAAAAAAAAATCAAGGAAATTCATAAGTGGGAAGATTTTAAATGAATTTTTGAAAAAAATATGCCATTTTGGCATATTGGCCAAATTGGTGAAATTTGGCAAAAACAAAATTTTGAAAAAATTTGCGCTTATTGACATGCCAAGTCGGGAAAAATATGGCAAAAAAAAATAAAAAAATCCTCAAAACTCAGCCTGAGGAATTTTTTTTGAAAAATAAGGTCACTTACGTGTGTTTACCAACACCCTAAATAAATCAAAACTTTTCTGCACAAAGTTTCTTTGAATGATTTCAAAATGATGATTTTATCAAAATTTATATTTCTATGATAATGAATGATTTTCTGATGTTTCTTTTTAATTTTATTTGTATTTTTCTTGTAAGCTATCAATCGTTATTTCACTCCTGAGTTATGTATTTTTTTGATTTCGATATTCAATGTGATCAAATAATTTTTTTTTTTTTCACAATTGAAATGATAATAAAAAATAATGAAGTTAGAATTTAATCAATTATAAATAGTAAATTTAGTTCTTTCCCTACAACTAATTCTTTATTATCTTCCATGAGTCCCTTTTAGCTTAAACCAAGTTTTTGCTTTGAAAAAATGGAGTAAAAAAATCTATTCCAGGGAAGGTAAATTCTATTTGAGCTATCAAGAACTTACAGAGCTGTCATTTACTTACAGTAAGATCAACCAAATTTATAACATCAATCTCAATTTTCTCTTATTTTTTTTTCAATTTGATATTATTCAATTTTTTAGAAAAATCTAAATGCAGTCATCATATTTTGTTTCTAAACACGAAAATTATTCTAATATACTCAGGAAATCAGATCCTCTATTGAGCCAATTAATCAGAAAACCTTTTCTTGAGAAGGCTAGAGAAAAGAAATTCTGAAAAAATACTTCATAGTAATAACTCAAGATGTTCAAAAGAAAGTAAACAAGAATTTATTATTTATATTAAAACTGAAGATTGTGAAAGGAACAAGAATTAGTAGAAACAATTGAATAGGAAATAGGAAAATAATTTTGGATTAATTTAGTGACAAAAACGGATAATCTTATGAATGAAATTCAGATTGAGTAAAGCTCTATACATTCAAATTAAAAATGAACTAAAGAAAAGCAGAAAATATTGGCAGAAAAATTAAGAATTCTTTCTTAAGAAAGGATTATAAGAAATTAAGAAAGCTACGGCTGAATTATATCAGCTTTCCTGTGGCTATTCAGCATATGTTTCAGAAAGGTATGTGAAAATTTGTGAGTAAGCTTCTTGGAAGGCATTAGATTATTTTTTCCAAGATATCATTTCCATACTCAAAAAGTATTTCTTGTGGGCCCTAAATGACAATTGAATGATGAATATCTTATGGGAAAATGAACAAGGATTTCCCGAATTAAAATATTAATTTATTTAATCAATTGGAAATAGAAAAACTTTCCATAATATTGGGCTTGTCAGTTTCAATCCAGAAAAAAATTTCCTACTGCTGTTCTAGAAGAATTTTCTTTAAAACTCTTATGCGGCTGGAATGCATCTTTTCTTGGAAAAACTGGGGAATTGAGTGATATAAATTTTCCCCCCAAGAGGAACTTATATCTTGAGATTATATCTAGTTATTATTTAAAAAATAGTGTTAATAAATATTATTGATCAATATATGCTACAATACTGATCAGATAAAAAGAGCCAAGTAGAGTATTAAATAATCAATTAAATTTAATATTTTTTACTATTTAAAAGACGTAATATATCCATCATGGACAGTATTTATGAATCAATGTTATCAAACTTAAATTAAGAAGCTTAAGAGCTTCAATTATTACCAGGGAAGTGTTAACAAGGATATAGAAAGGGCCTTAAAAGCTCCGAAGGCAAGATTATGCATAATTTCTCAGCCATTATTCTCGAATGATGGGAAAAAAATGTCTTAAACTGTGATAACTGCTATCATAATTCACAATACAATTGTCAAAGATAATACTGGAGAAAATTATTTTCTTGCTTAAAATGAATTGTGTTTGATTATAATTAATAATCATGAACAGACTAATTATCCAATTATTCTTAACAATTACCTTCAAAAATAGAATTAACTAAAATTCTTCAAAGATGCAAATTTAAATAGAAAAATTGCCCAGTATTTGAATTTGAATTGGTGGGATTGCTTATGGTCCCAATAATTAGGAGTATCTCTTTTGGATCTTTAAAGCTGATTCTTTTTCAAAATTATTTTTCACTTTTTTGTTTATATATTTTGAAGCTAGTTTGTTTTTTTCAATTCCTCAAATTCCTCTCTCAAAACTAGGCAGTTCAGTCAGATCCTTGAAGAGTTTCACAGCCACCACTAAGGGTAAAGGGTATTTAAAATTATCCCCAATAAATATTACCAAACAATAAGATCAGTTCTGTGTATGAGAATCCAGTTTCAGAAATATTCTTTTGAAACAATCATACAGTCTGTATTAACCAAATAAAACATTTCATTACTTGTGCAAGATGTATTAACTAAATAAAGCTCTTGATACACTAATATGAAGCTTCCAGATCACCCAACCTCACCACACCTCTTTTACAGAACCTGTGAAACCATAAATATCCTGTACTGTTCAAATAAATCAACCTTAAGAAGATATTCTCTCCTTAGACCAGGGATAAGGGATTCTCACATATACTAGCCCCTTTTCCTCCCTCTGACGCCTTTTCCCCATTTAATTAATATATTCTATTTATTATCAATAATATTTTATTATTAATTATCAAGTTACTCTTAGCCTTCCCTGACCTGTTCAGTGGAGTTAGGTGGCCATATCCTTAATAACCGTTCTCTTCTTTCTTAAAGGTTAAAACAGTGGATTTGGACTTGATTTTGGATGGATCTATTCTTGTTTATTTCTCATTGCTTCATTCTATTTGAGCTTAATTTATTATTTCTCACTTATTAATAATCTTACTTATTTCTTACACTTTTGAAGTGTTATTATAATTTCTTCTGAACCCAATCCCCTGAGTTCCAGTCCCTATATGCTTAGAGGTAGTCATATCCAATAATACATGGCTTTGGTTTGAAATTCACCCAAAAAAAGAACTTATTAGCATTCCCTTTGGAGAAAAACAAATATTAATCAACCCACTTTGGAATTTATTTCGAAAAGTATAATGTCGAATTCAATATCATTTAATTTAATCTATCAAAAGTTTAGAAGACTCTTTATACTCACTCTAGTACCTGTCTAGTACTAATATCATCACAGTGAAATAACTAAGGAAATTATTTTGTGATACTGAAGAATTACAATATTATGGATTAAGAGAAAAATTGATTATATAAATATTAAAATGAAAGTATTATGATTGCTGATGAAGAGGTCTCATTCTGTGGTATTTGAAGCTTGTAAGAAAGTTTTAAGATTTTGTTCAAATAATCAAATTAAAAAAAAAACAGAAAGTCCCTCAAAAATTCATAAATCTCATCATTCCATTTCTCCAAGAAATAAAATCTATTTACAAGACGATTTAGAGTTTAATTTTGCTTTAATTCATATGAGCTGTGCTTTTATTCATATTTTTTTTAGGAAATTCTTCATATAAAGATAGTTGCTTGAGTTCTATTTCATGATTAAGTATAAACCTCTTTTCATTTTTTATTCCCACTGTTAAATTTTAGCCCTCATTTATTGAGTCAATATTGAAAACCGAAATATCAATTTTTACTTTTCAGCTTGAGGTAATTTCCTCCATTCAGGATTTTTATTTAATTTCCCACAAGATTCCCCAGGCTTGAATTTGTGGCCCTTTTTGAAACCTCCATATTTCTCCTTTCAAATATGCGAATTTCTAGATGGTGAGTCAACACTTGGCGGTCAAGGTTCTAAGGCATTCAATGCTTCTTAAAACTTAAAAGATTAATTATTAAAGATTCAAAACCTTCATATGAAAAGAAATATATTTATTTAAATAATTTTAATTCAGCCTACCTTATTTAAATTTAATTACAGTAACAATAGATCCCATTTAAGAATGAATTATAATCATGTATAATTTGTAAATATTCTTATTTTTTCCACATGTTTGGCTTGTTACAAGCTCAGGGAGTCAAAATTTACAGCGTTTATATCAATTCAAAATCATTTGAATAAGATGAGGGCTTGGAAGATTTACCAATCCCTACCAAATATTAAAAAAATCTTAAAAAGTTTTATAGATACTGAGTGATGACTATTCTAATCAAAAAAATGTTTTCTGTAAAAAATCCTTACAGAGAGGACTTTAAGAGAGAAATATTAAAATTCTCTTAAGATATTAACTTATTTTTTTTTTGAAAATAATTAACCTTTTTAACCAAAAATTTGCTTGTTACTTGATTTTTGGATCCACTTTTGTATGAAATTTGTGGTATTTTTTCTACCTTACTCAAAATCCAAAAAGATAAACCCATAATTCCAATTGTGATTTATTCCTTATGAATTAGGAATTTGATTATTTGAAGCAAAAATTTGATCATAAGCTGGATACATAGATCATATTAAATAAAGTAAAAAATTACTGCTGTCATGAAAAAATCACTAAGACCTTCCTTAAATGAGAAATTCCATGAAATAATCATGTTTAGAAATTATAACTGACATTTTTAGGAATTTCTGTTTTTATGATAATTAATTATTATTTTATTTTTTTTCTTTCTTAATTACAAAGGTTTTTAATAAAGATAAAATTAAGAATAATATTGAGATTTTGGTCTTATTTTATCAAATATTTCTTCTTTATAAGTTATTATTATTATTATTATTTAGTAATAAGTAAATCTTCAAAGTTTTAAATAAGATCTTTGATAAGTTTTTTAATTAAAGAGTAGGAAAACTTATCAGAAGTGCTTGGGAGTTGGGTTAATTCAGTGATAATAAATCCAAACTTTATCCCAGTAAACTTTTTTTGATTGAAAATAAAAAATAAAGAATTACTGTAATCATTATTCCTAATAAGATTTGAAATTAACTAAATAGATAATTGAAAATTTAAATAAATTAACAAAAATCAATTTCTCCCTTCTCTTTTAAAATGAAATTATTGTTATCAGGTAAGTTATTTTTTTTTCAGAATTTAATAAGCTTTCTAAAATTTAGATTGTATTATTCACAATACTCTGAGTAGTTTATATCAGAATGTTAGCATCCAAATATTTTTTCAAGATCATTATATCATATCTTTTGGGGTCTTGATTTATATACAATTTTTTGATGATTTCAAGCTCATTTGAAACTAAAACTCCTCAATTGATAACCCAGTCTGTCTCAAGACAATTGGTGAAGTATTATTTACCGCGCTCACTGAAAAAAATCTACATTTCTTGGACAAAATCCACTGGATCTTACTCAAAGCCTGGTCCAAGTTTGTTTCCACCTGAAGGAAAGAGAATAATAACTATATAGTGGAAAGATATTGATATTTTTTTTTTAAAAAAAAAACTTGGATTAAGACCTTGTAGAATTAAAATCCTAAATTTTCATTCCTGTAGTCTTAATTTAGTCAAAATTAGACTTTCCTTATGAAAGAATGTGTAATTTCATAGTCTCCATAAATAAAATATTTGTTTTTTGTTGATAGATCTTTTCAAAACTTTTCTTCAACTGTGGTTTTGGAAGGTATTTTTAATTATTATCATATTTTTTTTAAGTATAAATTCTTAAAATCAAATTATATTTCATTAAATTAATTTAAAAAATCTACTTATTTTTAATTAATTTTTTCAAATTTCTTCTTTGAAGGTTTTTAGAAATTCTAAACTTCAAACATTAATTTCAAATTTTTTTTAATTAATTGTTATCATTTTCGCTTACTATGGCAAGAGAATTTTTTATCCTCATATTTACTTCCATAATGTTTCTATTGAATATAATGGGTAGAATTCATTTCTTTGGGCCATTAACAATTTTCTTCTTAAAATATGAGCCTCCCCTTGCATAATTAAACTCAATTTAAACATGATGATGGATGTATTAGGCGCATTAAATACTCTGTCTTATGAGACCTGAAAAGAATTATTACAATAATTATCAGTAAAATTTTTAACTAATTTGATATTCTCAGCGGTGACTTTCCTTCATCTTGTTCCACTTTCTAACTCCTCAATTACTTCTGACACAATCTTGGTTCCACTCATTAAAATAAATGTAAATCTTGATAAGATTTTAATATTTTTATAAATCCCTAAATCTTTTCTTTTGATAAAAAGTGTTTCTTAGGATTCTCCTTGGCCTGACTAACCAATCTTAAAAATTTGACTTTATCAAAAGCTCACTTTATCTATAGTATTTGAGAGGATCTTTACTGGAAAGGAACTTTATACTTATTGAGCTTGTCCAATTGTCTTGGTCTCAAATTACCATAATTTCATCCACTTCCTCAATGATTTTTCAATACAGCTGTGAAATTTGAAGATGAAGAAAGTTTTCATACATTTTACCCATCTTATTCTCCTTTTATAGATTTCAGTACTAAGATGTGTCACAGGGGTTCCTCTAACTGAAAAAAGGCCTTGCATTCACTTTCAGAGGGCTCAGAATGGATGATGAAACAGACACTTAATAGTGTGGATAAGGTAATATTACCAATAAGAAATAAATGAGAAAGAAGAAGAAAATAATAAGAAGTAAGAAGTGAAGGAGCCAAGCACAAAAAAAAATACAAGTTCACTGTTTCAACCTGTCAGAATGAAACAGAGGGATTAATGAGGATATGGCCAACACAACTCTACTGAAAAGGTGAGTAAATATTCAAAGACTAACTTAGAATTTATTAATATAATGTTTCAAGAAGTAAGAATAAAAATTTTCCTAATAATAAATCCAATATATTAATTAACTGGGGAGAAGTCCTCAAGGGGAGGGAGAGGGGCTTGTATATGTGAGAATAAACCAGCCCAGGTCCAAAGAGTAGAAATTTTTGAAGGAATTGATTTTAACTCTACAGGCCCAGTTTGAATTTACAGGGTCTGTACAGGAGTTGTGGTGAGAGTTAGTGATCATAAGGTCTCATATTGTGGAATACAAAACTATATTTTGTGAATAAAGTCTTTATTGGTGAATCCAAAGTGTATGGTATTTCAAAAAAAGATTTCTGAAACTGAAATATCCATACACAGAAATGATTTTCTGATTTGGTTAGTTTGAATGGAGTTAAGGTTAAATTCCCTTACCTCTGAAACTGGCTATTACAGTGTTTTTTGTCAATTATATTTATTCAATTAATTAATTTAAGAAATTTAAATTTAATTATTACATAATTAAAAGATAAAAATATAAATTTAAAAACAGATATATATTTTGATTTTTATCTCCTCTTTTATTAATTATAAATAAGTATACCTGAAAACAATAAGATAAAAAAATAAATTAGTGAGAATAAAGTTGCAAAGAAGGATCTCCCCTGAGGAAGATATTCTTTAATGTGTAATTTTGATATTAAATAGTATGTTTAAAATTCATGTATCAGAATTTTCTGTAACTTTCTTTTAATTCATCAGAGAATCATAACACTCCCCTATGTGACTTGTAACAGACAATTTCTAAGAGTTCAACAGGGACAGGAATTGAAAAACCTTGAGAGGCCTGAGAGTTTTAATGAGGATTTCAGCCATTTGACCATGTTTTGACACCCAGAATAGTAAAATATTCTTCTTTGAAATTTATTCAATAATGAGGTTAAATTCTTGTATTGAGTGCCTAGTTTTCTTCTGACTAGAAATATTTAAGGAAATGTTGACCAAAGTTTTGTTTTCAAAGTAAATTGTGGAGGTATTAACTCCCAATATTAGATAAAAAATTTGGGTGATCCACAGAAATTGTCATTCTGAAAAAGATAAGCCATGTATTTGGCCTGAAAAGTGGATGTGGGAATTTTTTTCCAGCATATAAGAATTCTGTTGTGGAGTAAAAGGAAACCATTTGAAGATAAATCCCCTTATTATCCCCAATTACCATTAACCTAGAACTTAAACTTTGATATATTTCTCAAAGTGTTAATAGATAAATATATGTCTTTAGTCAGGCATAGATACGTAAAAAGATTTTATAACCCCTCCCAATGAGAAGATCAAGATAATCAATGGTATAAATGATATCAGGGCGTGAACCCTGCACAATATGAAGTACCATACCAATGCGCTTGAGATATGGTACATCCATTTCTTTAGATGTCCCTGAATTCAGTTTACAGTTAAGAGGAAGTTGTGATTTGGAGGTAATTTTTCTGGGGTATAAATTGATGAGTTTTTGATTTAAATACAGTTGAGAAATTTGTATACCATTAGCAGACTGTTTGATGGTTAGGCCTACCAGGCCAGTTATTTTCTTTCCCCATTTGAGTTTTAGATTTTTGATGATTTTTGTAGCTATTTCTTCAAGAAGTTTAGGCAAAGATGCATTTGGAGCACCATTGTGAATGTGAATCTATATTAGTGCTGTACCCAAGGCAGATGCATGTGTATATGTAATCAAGTATTCCTTTTTTGGTTGGAATCCAATCCCTTCAAGAATAACAGTCAGATGTTGCCACAAGCATCTAGCCTCTTTCTTTATAAAATATAAATCCTTTCTTAACTTAATAAATTTCCCTTTCTTGATATTCATTCCATGTGGTGGCCAGAAAAAACAGGCATATCTATTAAACTGTGTAAGAATGATACCTTGATGTCAAATGTTATAATAAGCCATTTTTTGGTGATTTAATTAGAGAATGGAACCTATAAGGAACTGAATTTTGGGGCTTGTGCAAAGGTTTTTCAAAATTAATACCTTTAGTCTGACAAAAACCTTACGCCACTAGACAAGCTTTGTATTGTAGCAGTGCCATTTTCTGTGCAAAAACCCATTTCGTGCTAAGGATTTCAGAACCTTTCTGACTATGAAGAACATCCTTGAGGCTGAAAATATCAAATAATCCTTTTTCATTCATTATTTTTAGTTTGTTATTTATCACAGAAAACCACCTATCATTCTTAGGTGAAATTATTACATATTTAAAAGTACTAGGAGTAATCATTGAAAAGTTGGAATAGAAATTCATTGATTAAATTAGCTTATATTGTTTCTCCAACTCTAATATCATAAAATTATCAAAAAATATTGAATGCTTGTATCAAAGAAACACTCCTATTGTTTTGTTCTTCAAAAAACATTCCTTTGTCAAGCTTCACACTTTCTTATTTCATGAAGAAATTGTACTTTTTGGGAATACAAAATATACACCCTTTATAATTGGGTGCAACACCCATATGATAGCCCACAATGCCCCTAGGGCTCAATTATTTCCTATTTTATGTATTAAATATGAGAGTTTACACCAAAAACACATAATAACTTAAGCATTGGTTTCAGGCCACCGAAAAATTCATAAGGAGTTTTGGTTGAGTAAGCATGTATTACTTTGTTGAAAATAAAGGAAGCATATATGAAAGAAAAAGGCCATAGCTTGATGGAGATATTGGAAGAGATAAGAGTGGATCAATTTATTTCAAGGATTAATTGATTAGTCCACTCTAAACGTCCATTTTGGTAATGCTCATAAGGAATGGAAGTTTTATGTGCGATGCCACGACTAGTTAAAAAAGAAGATAAAATAGAATTTTCGAATTCAGAATCATTATAAGATCAAAAACATTTTATTTTAAAAGAAGTCTCTGTGGTGAAACAGGTCATAGAATTGATGAAGAAATTTTTATTTTCAGATTTGTTGCCAACCGGAATAGCAGCCGCTACTTGTGAGAAAAAATCCTGAATAATTAAAGCAAATTTTTTGTTGTAACAGCTAGATGGTAGGGGCGCAATAAGATCTCCATGCTTCAGAATGTGTTTTTGCGAGACAGTTGAAATTGGCTGGTGCTCACTCTTTGATACCAAGCAATGATGAAATATGTTTTTAATTGGGAGAGGTATTGATGGTAGACCATTTTCCACTTTGTATTTGGATAGTTATGCAATGTTGCGAATAGACGGATTAGCAATTTTTCAATGCCAAAAGTCACAGAAGCTATTTGGGTTGTTGCCTGGTCTCATTTCAAGTTTGATTGGTGGAGGATGATGATTATTAAGAAATACCAGTTTTATGGAAGCATAAAAAGAAAAAGATGAAACAGGAATAATATGCAGAAACCAGAAATAATTACAAAGGAAGCAGGGAAAAACTAGTATTCTGATACAGAAAAACTTTTTTGTTAAAAAATAATAATTCTACCATAGAGAGTAAAATCCCTGCGATGGCTTTGCAATAAAAGACAGTGTTAAGGTTCAAAAAACCGTTTGAAGTATTTAATTGAATTGATCCTATGTTGAGACACAACAGATAGTTACATTTTAGCAAGCAAAAGTTGGGCAAACAAGGAGACATTGCCTACAACTAAATGAATAGTTTGGGAATCCAGTAGGCCCTCCCCATTCTCCAGTGTAGGTACAACTCCTAAAAAAGCCACTGAAAGGGTTTTCTTGTTGTGTGTGGACTTGCTTGGCTTCCATTTTGACAGGAAAATTGGCAGCCCAGTGACTGATTCCTCCACAATAAAAACACAGATTTCTTCCCGCGAGACATTTCCTTTTCCAATCAGGCGACCGATGTTGAATTGAATTGGTTAACATTGCATGACTTGGAAATTTAAAATGATGTTGGCTGCTTGGTTGCTGGAATTTCCCTTCCTGGTGATTTTCTTCAGTCTTTGGATCTGTGTGTTCCTTGAAACCTATTAAAAATGTCAAAAATATCATTTGCTGATATTTTAATGGACGGATTGACAGCTTTGCGGGTATTGGGAGCCATAGTTATCTGCTCTTGTAGTTGTGGCACAGAAACTAAAAGGATAATTTTTAAACAATTTTCAGGAGTAAGAGTCCCAACTTGCAATTGAAGTGCATCAAGCTTCCCTTGCATAGTGATAGAATGATAAACAATACTTGAAGATTGATCCAAAGGTAAAAAGACATGGAAAGCCTTCTGAATAATGGCCGAACAAGAAGACTTTCCAAAACACTTCTTAAGCGCGTGATAAGCTTCTCTGGCATTGGGCATATCAAGCTAAGAAACAATAAATTGAAAGAGACTTCTTTTGATTCTTTTTTGGATTAAGGATAAGGCCACAAGGTTTTTTTGATAATTGGAATCCATTTAGGTGCTGTTGAAATGAGTGTAATTGTTTAATAAATATTATTCCCATGTTTAAATCATCACACAAGACCAGGTATTAAAATTAAATTCATCAACAGAAAGTTTTGGCTATATTTTATTGGTGAGAAGGCAGAAAAAAATTGGAATTTTGGCTTGTTTATCAGACTGAAATACAATTTCATTTTCTTGTATTTTCAGAGAGGATAAATCAAGGGGGTCAGAATCATCCTTTCTGGAAGACATCTCTTCTGGCTGAGAAGGTTTATGTTGGCAATAGGCTCTTCTGGATTGTGTAAGAGAGGGATCCACAATCAATATATAAATGAAAATTAGTTAAAAGTAAATGAATAGATAAGAGAGATATTATTAATAAGAGGAAGAGGTATAGATGATAGCAGCTAAAGAGGTAGGCAACCCATAACCTGTTGCTTGTCAATGATATTTATTCAGTTAATTAATTTAAGAAATTTAAATGTAATGATTATGTAATTACAAGATAACAATATAAGCTTAACTACTGATATAATTCTTGATTTTTATCTCCCCTTTTATTAATTAGAAATAAGCATACCTGAAAACAATAAGATAAACAAAATAAATTAGTAAGAACAAAGTCACAAAGAAGGATCTCCTCTAAGCAAGAGATTCTTTGATGTGTAACGTTAAGATTAAATATAACAGACAGCATGCCAGATTACACACCTTTTGAGTAACCCCAGCTAACACATTCAATCTTCCCAGCTCCTTAAAAACTCATTACAGAAATAGTTAGCTTAAACTTTTTTTGAGATTTAAGGCTTTGAAAAAAATTTCCATTGATTTCAAACCGCCAATTGACTATAAAAAATAGTTTAACTTTTAGAAAACATGGTTAAATCACATATGCAGAGTTCTGAATGACGGGTTTAATCAATTTAATTAAATATTTGGTAAGAGAAAGCTTTCTATCAATTAAAATGATCTATTTCAATACCCCAAACCAATTTGATTCATATCATATTTACTAGGCAATTTCTTTTTGAGAATGTTTTAAGGTCTGCATACATGAAACTAATGAAATTAGAAATTAATATTCTCCTGACATTGATATCATATATCAAATCAGCTTAGCCACTTGATCCTTTTTAACCTCTTAGTATCATCATTTAGAAAAAGAAAAAAAAATTAAAAATTAAAAAAATCGTACTTTTTTTTTTTAATTTTTGTGATTTCTATTTTATATAATCTTTATTGAATAAAATCCCTATTAAAATGTGAAAAACACTCAAAAAAAATGATCATTTCAAAATTAAGTTTGATTGTTTTTTGTTTAATTTTTGGAAAAGAAAAAGAAATTGTTATGAAAGGTATATTATCATAAAAAAATAAATAATATCTTTCATCAAGATCAAGATCAAAAATTAATTAAACTAGTTTTATCTTGAGATTTATTGATTTTTTAAGAAGAATGATAAACTTAAGATAATTGTAGATTATAAAATTAATGATAATTTATCCATTTAATTAAAGGGATAATAATCATAGGGAACCCTCAGTTAAGCTATTAATTCTTAATGCAATAAGATTTTATAAATTGAGAGAAAAAGCATAAAATAATTGGAATTGGTTGTCTTTTAAAAGATTTTACATCAAATCAGAGATGATTATACTGATTGTTTTGTTTTATGGGGTTTTAATTTGAGATCATTAATTTTACAGTTGATTGAGCTTACTGATATCAATTTTTGATGATCAATCTCTTCAAATTAGTATTTTGGAACTCATCTTGACCGATTTCCTTGGCTTTGGTCAATTAAATCCGGAAATTTTGATTTTTCTTTCTTTCTGCCTTGATCGTTCCTCCAGACCAACAATCCAACACGAAAATATCATTTCGTTGTCGTCTTGGGCCATCGATTCACTCCGTCAGTCTTCTATCATCATGGCCAAAAACTCAACTGGCGCCTCAACGTCCTCGTCCTCTAAATCACTTCCATCAGATCCGATCAATGTACGTTTGTCCAATCCTAATAATATAATCGTAAATAAGTGTCAAGTAAGTAAATCATTCGAATCAAAGCTTAAAAGTTTCAAGTTATTACTCACTTAATTATCAAATTTTATCATCTTATCTAAATATATATATATTATTGTTATTTTTTTTAGAAAGGCAATCCAGTTCTCAACTTAATTCAATCAACTCCTTGGGAATTCGGTGAAATCTTATCAGATTATCAATTGGGGCAAACTACAGGTGCTCTATTCTTATCACTTAAATATCATAAATTACACCCAGAATATTTACATTCAAGAATTTTTAAATTGGGAAAATCTTATGATTCAAGAATTTTATTGATCTTATGCGACGTCGAAGATCATGAATTTTCTATACGTGAAATCACTAAAGTTTCGTCATTATCATTTTTTTTTAAAACCAGATCAGATAATTAAATTTTCAAATTCTTTTACTGATCCTCGCTTATTTATTTTAACTATTTGAATTATTTTTGTTTGATTTTTTATTATGTCAGTTTAGATTTGCGTAATTAATGAATTAACTTTAATTGTTGCTTGGTCTAATTCTGAGCTTTCAAGATACTTGCAACTTTATAAATCTTTTGAAAAGAGACCACCCGATTTAATTAAAGAAAAAATTGAAGACGATTACATTTCAAAACTTACAAACGTTTTAACAACTATCAAAGGCGTTAACAAGACTGACGTCATGACATTAGCATCGAATTTTGGGGTATGGCCCCTTTTAAATCTTCTCAAATTTTATTTTTCTCCCATCTCTTTTTATTGGTCACAAAAACTTATCTTGTTTTTTTTTTTAAACATTTTATGCCCTTGATCATTTCAATCTTTATTTTTTTTGTCAGTCCTTTCGTCAAATAGTCGAATCTAGTCCCGCCGAATTGTCAATGTGTCCAGGCTTAGGCGAGAAGAAAGTTAAAAGATTATTGGAAGCATTCAATTATGATTTTATAACTCGTCCATCCAATACAATACAGTCATCACTCCAAGAACACCAAAACATTGATCAAAATTCACCAAATCCCACCAACCTGGAATGATGACCCTTTTACTGTGAAGAAACATATTGGCGCTATTGCCGGTAAAAAAAACCCAAACTTGATGTGATTGTTTGTTTAGCTGTCCTAGAGTCTCACCATCCAATCTAATTAGTCACTTGTCTTTATAAGCAAAGGAAATCATACATAAATCAAGTTGAAAAGCGTTGAAAATTACCTGTTAAAGTAAAGGTCAACTATCGGTTAATAATTTGAATTGTGAAGTGAATCAGTTGCTTTTCACCTTGAATATCTCATAATAATCTCAATAAGCTTTGTAATTCCACCAAATTTTACGAAATCAAAGTCATTGTAACTATCCGTCAATTTGTTCAAAAACATTATATGCAGTTTTTCTTTTTAAACTTGTTGATTAGTTTACAAAATCCGATGAATTTAACTTTTCAAGAAATGTTTGAAATTACTTCTGCTAAGGACAAAACAAGAGCCACTTGTGTGTAATTTTATCAAGAATGTTGGTAATCATAATATTATTATAATTAATCTTACTTTTCTTAATTAAAAAAGTATGAAAAAATATGATATCATTAATATCAAGCTTAAAAATTAATTATCATTGTCATAACAATAATTTATTTGTCTTCTTTTTTTGTTTAATTGAATCAAGAAAGAAAATTTCAAAAAAAAAGAAAAAGAAGTATTACGCAAATACATATATACATAGTATTATATACAGTACATGAGGCAATAATAAAAAAACACATTTAATTTCTTGATATGTATATATATATGAACCAAAAAAATACCTTCTTTGCTTTTAAACATATTTATATATTCATATGTTAAATAAAAAAGATGTGATTATTCTTTTTCCTTTTTTTTTTGCATAAATTTTATTTTATTATTATTATTATTATTTTTTGAAAAAAAAAATCAATAAGAAAACTTACTTGATATATATATATATATATTAAGGGAATTGTTGAATTCATAAATTATATATTATATCTATTTATATTTATTTGTTTTTGTTTTTATATCAAGTCCAAATTATCATTTGTTTAAAAAAAATATAAATAATTCCTTTTTAATAAAAAAAAATGTTTTTATATTAATTTTATAAAAAATAATAATAATAATATTGTTAAATGATTTTTTTATTTTGTATTTTTTATTTTTTATTGTTTAGTTTTTATTTTTTATTTTTTATTTTTTATTTTTTATTTTTTATTATTTTTTATTATTTTTTATTATTTTTATTTATTTTGATTTTGATTTTTATTTTATTTTTATTTTTTATTATTTATTTTTTATTATTTATTTTGAAACAAAGAAATAATAAATAAATCAATCAATAAAAACCTTCATATAAGGACTTTTTTTTTATAATCACAATTAAGTCAAAGAAAAAAAGATTTTTATTTTTTGTTTTAAAATTTAATTAAAATGATAAAAAAAGAAAAAAGTTAATTTAAACTTTTTTTTCAAAAATAAAATAAAATAATAATAATAATAATAAATAAATAAAAAATCAGTTAATTAAGGGAATTGGTAAACCTATTCAAGCCTTTAAGTGTTTTCACCAAATTATGGCCAAAACATGTAATATTTTGATAAAAACAGATAAGGAGCCCCAAATATTAAAAAAAAAATCTCCAGCAAGAAATTTTTTTGATTTTTTTTTCTTATTTAGTTCTTTAACAAAGGTACTAAGTATTTTCAATATTTTTTTGGTCATTGGACAATTTGGTCAAATGAAAATTATTTTAAAAAAATTAATTGAAAAACTTTCAAATTATGGATTTCCCTATTTTTTTTTTCAAAAGAAAGTTAAGAATCTTGAGAAAAGCAAGGCAAAAGGACTTAATTTTGGTGAATTTATTTGGGGGGTCCAAATGGTGTTTCATGGAGGGGTATTCATACAAAGATTCCAACTTATGTGGCTGAGTAATTCTTCTAAAGTATGAAGTTTTTATACCTTTAAGGACAAAATTCCTGTTTTATAATCATGAAGAATAAACCAAGGAACTGACTGAGCATGGATTTTATGGAAAAACAAACAAAAACAGGAAGTAGAGATTTTATGAAAAAACAATACTGTGAGTGGGGATGACACATTGTATGAAGTTTAATCTGAATCAAAAACTAATAGAAATGGGTTTATGTGGAGGAGTTCAAAGGTTAGAGAAATAGAGCATTCTGTGTTTCTGGAATTTTTTCTTTCCACTGCGTGGCTTGTAGTTTAGCATAAAACTCCCAATTGAAATCAATGGGTGGGAAAGGAAAAATTCTAGAAATAATAATGTGCTAGTGTAAAAAATGACAAAAGTTGTCCAAAAATCAGATATGGATTGATGTGTTATCTTTGAGGGGACATGAATCAGGTAAAAAAGAAATGCATTGGAATGTGGAATAGAAAAAAACAGGTTGTTCATACTTATTGGCAATTGGACCCCCCATCTCAGGCATGGATATCTACTTGCTCTTTGTTTCTTTGCCAATATCTTCATACAACTCTAGTTTTCCAAAATCAGCTTCTACTGATTGTACTAAGATATTTATAGCTTAATAAAGTTGTTGGTTTTTTTTAAATTTCTTCAATGAGGTCCCCTCTGACATCATCCCATTTGTCTTGAATCTTGAAAATGTAATTAGAAACTATTCAGTAACCAGCATTTCCCCCACCCTGGAAATTGATTTCCTTTAAATTATATTTTTCAATAAATCTTGGAAATTATTCTGAGCCAGGGACCTTAAGAAAATTATTTAAAAATTAATTCAGGTAAAGAAATGATATTAATCTGTCATATATATTGAAAATACTCACAAATAACTTTGAGAAATAATAACTTGTGTGATGATTTCTTTAGAAGTTCTCACAGTTAAAATCAATTTCCTTATAAATTTCCAAATTTCTTTCAGGTGTGTGTGATTTTCTTTCCGAAGCTCTTCTGTTCTTGGTGAATATTTTTGACCTTCTCAGGGTATCAACAACCCTTTGAGGGTTATTCAAATAAGCTATAGAGGGGAGGGATGACAATGAATATTCAGAATATTAATATGAGTCATAATACATGATCCGAGAGTAATTAGAAGCAGGTAAAGTTTACTTTGAATTTGTTTTTCTGGTGTTTTTTGAGGGGGTATTCCTCTTCTTTTGGGATTTTGGGCAATAATTATAGATTTTGATGGATCCCTTTTCATTTTATTCTTGGAACCTTAATGTCTTTAAAATTTATTCTTGCATTGAAGAGGGTATTCATAATGGTTGTAGTCCACTTGGATGTTGGGAATTTTTTAAAATTCTACTTTTTCAGTTGAAACATCTTGAAAATTATTAATAATTGGAGTAATTTCTTCCATTGGGCTTTGAAAAAGATCTTCACCAATATCTTAAAATATTCTCTTGGAATAATTTATTATTTATTTTTAAAACTTTAATGATTTTCTTTATATAAATCTTTTAAATAAAATCATAAGGAAAAGAAGAAGAAATTCCTAAATTATTTCAAAATAAAAATAATAATCATTTAAAGGTAATTTAAAATGCCATTGTGGATGGAATTCTGATAATTCCAGAATATTAAGGTTTAAGAATTCCCATTTAGTCTTGTGTTTTAAAGGTATTATTTGATAATTATTTTACTTTTTGGAGGGGAATTTGATTTTGAAATTCTCAAAAGTCACTTGTAGGGAATAATGAGAGACTGTGGAATTGATAGAAAAAATGTGATGTTGGAAAAATTTCACATGGACTATCATTAATTTTGGAATTCTGTTGATAATTTCAATAAATTTCTTTCAAGGCCATGTGGAGGGCCTTGACAACCTCCAAGTGAGTGCCTGTGGATGTTTGGTGCAAAATTTTCACCATTTAATGGGAACCTTCCACTCTTGAAATTAAGAAAGCTCCCCAAATAAAAATCGTAATTGGTCTAGGATTGAATCAAATGCTTCCAAAGAGGGATCAATCCATTGGCCAAATAGTTCACTACTGCATGATTCTTTATTTCCTTTTGAATTTTCCTCCAGTTGTCCTTATTATTTCTCACTAAAAGAGTAAATAACCTGGGAAATAAATCCAAAATAATTAATAAAGAACTGAAAAGAAAGGGAATTAAGGAAAGAATATTTAATTTATTTCAAACGCTGGCCCAGGGACCATATTTTCCATAAAATGGGAAGATAAATCCTTATTAATGTACCAAATTCAGAAAATAACCTCGGAAGCTGGGAATAGATTTTGAAGAGAGTTTTTTAAGGAAAATTCTCTGTTAATAAAAATAACTTGTGGTGAGAGAATTTTTTTTTCTGAGGACCAGAATAGTATATTGTTCCAAGGCTCATATGTATGAAGCTTCTGTTTCATCTTTTATTAAACAGAATGACCCTGAAATGGTCTTGTTGGTGGAGGTGAAATAAACAATATGGAAGAGGGGAATTATATAATTATTGAATTTGTAATTAAAATCCATTGAAATTACATTGAGGAAGGATTGGAAAATCTCAATATAAAGTGTATTAGTGAAGAATAATAAATTAATATTATTTTATTTATCTTTTCAAGGCTTACACACAAAACTTTCTTCCTTGAGGGTGTCAATCAGACCATAAATTGGTTTCCTTCCTTGAAGTTTTTCTTTTATAATTTTTCTCTTTGATTGTATATATTTCACAATATTACAGGCCTATGAGATTCCCTTTGGCTGCATAATTGGGAGTGAATTTTCTGTGGAATAATTATTTAATAAGACACTTGAGATAGCTGGGATGTTTTTTCTTATTGAAGTTCCTAAAAACATGGTGAGCCATGATATTTTGAGTAAAATCATTGTTTTTATCTGTATTTTTGATGAAACCGGCTCAGGTGGTATTCTTAGAGTACTTTATTGCATAAATAATACAAGGGAAATCCAGTTTCCTTGAATTAATGGTTCTGGTATCAGATTTATGAGGATTAGGAATCCCAGACCTGTCACAACCTATATAGATTTTTTTGAGGGTCTTATTTGGCATTGGCATAAAGGTGGTAACAGAATACCCCTCTGCTCTGGAAGAATCCTGAACATGCTTCCAGAGGTCCTCAAAAGTCTGGTATTTAATAAAATTGTGAGGATTTAACGATTTGGGTTAAAATAAATGAGTGATACTAAGAGGGGGATGTGGGGGAAAAGTAAATTTCAGATGTTAGAAAGAAATTATTGAAGAAAAAAGAAAAAAAAAGACAAAATATAAAAAAAATGAGATGTAAAGATTTGGGGAGGAAAAATTAAACAAAAAAAATCAAATGATACATTGAGGAAAAAGTGAAAAAAGAGATTTTTTTAGGGTAAATTGAAGGATTTATGGAGGAAATGATTAAAAAAGGAATATTATATGGTAAAAAGAAAAAAAAATGGAGATGGTGATTTGATGAAAGCTTGAGGGTGATTGAAAAAAATGTGATTTTTTTTGGGTTGGGTGGAAGAACACTTGTATTAGGTTTTTTTTTGAAAGAAAAGAAAACATTTTTTTCAGGTTTTGTCTGGTTTTGTCTTGATACAGGTTTTATTCATTGATTTTCAATTGAAAAGGGCCCCAAGGAAAATCTTATATGATTTTAACAATGACCCCAATTAACTAATTACTCAATAATTCTTTCATTATCTAAGATATTGAATCAAAAAAAAGAAAATGAAATGAGTTATATTTTATATTGCAGCTTAATTTATTAATGTTCTTTTTTATTAAAAAAAACTAGATATTTATAATGCATGGTTTGAGTTTAGCTAGCAATAAGGAAAGTTAAATTTTTAAAAAAATGAAATAACATAATATTTTTAAAATCCTAGTATTTACTTTTTCTTATCTTAATATAAAAATTAATAAAATGAATCAATATTGGATTTCAAGAAGAATTTTTTCTTCTTTGGTGTGGAGGTTTTGAAATTAGATTTGAATAGTTTGATTGATCTCATTTTTTAATTTTTTTTATTCAATTTGAGTAAATGTGTTCTATTTTTGAATAATAATAATAATAAGAATAGGGGGCTCATAAAATAACATAAGAATTTTAGTCAAAACATGTAATAAATTCCCTGCGCCCCTTTTCAATTGAAAAAATACCTGTATTGAGAAAAACCTGCCAAAAACCCCAAAACAAGATTTATTCTCTCAAAAGAAGCATTCCAAACCATCCATTTTCCCCCAAATATCCTGTTTTTATTCCAAAAAGGCTACCTGCAAAACCTTTTCCAACTTTGTTTAATTCACCAATAACCCAAATTACCTTTTCCCTTCTCTCTCCAATAATTTATAAGGTTACACCAATTTTTTCATACTTTTAATAGCTTTCCACCCTGTTTCCAATCTTTCAAAAGGCTATTTCCTCATTACATAAACCCCAACCCCCCCTTTTCCATTTTTTTGAATTTCTACAGCTGTTTCCCTGAAAACTTCTTCAACCCCCCACTTATGGTGAATTTAAAACCCTTGAGATTCTTTTTTAACATTTTCATAATGCTTCCAAGAAGAAGAGGTATTTTGTGCCCACCTTGAGGTCCAATATGACCCACAATCATATTGAAAGTTGTTTTGATAGGTCAGCGACTCAAATTCTCATAAAGATTTCTTCCTGAAAGTCAATTCAAGTAATAAGGACCATCGTTTTAGCATTTATGAAATAGAAAATTGCAAGAGTGCCACTAGGACTCTCAAAGTCAAGAATAATGGACATAGTCATTATTCCACTGAAAATATCATGTAATATCCTTATTCAAGAAAATTCAATGAGCAAGATACATCCCAAATTTATAACATTTCTGAGATGCTTCTCATGACAAGGAGGACTTTGGCGAAGTTGTGAATCCAGAGGCAGCCTGAAAGGCATGCAATATTTAAAAATATTTAAAGAAAAGTCCATTAAATTAGGAAAGGAAACTTCAAGTAAGAAGTCTCCTTGATGCTCTTATTAACATCCTCAAAAAAGAAAGTTTTGTGTGGTCCTCTGCAAGTGATACAGAGAGAAAAATTAAATCATTATTTTTTACTCAAAAAATTTCTATAAAGATCCTTTAAGGCTTTCCTGAATTGATTATTATGAATTTTAACTATAGATTGAATATGTACAAAATGCCACTTTTACATATTGTTGAATTCAGCTCAACAAATACGGAATTTTCTTGGTCTTTTTTTTTGATTAAGGATGAATATGAATTATCCTATACAAGGGAATGGAATTGATATATAAAAAGCGTTTCAAAAGAGAAAAATGATAATCCTTTTTAATTTATTCTTATTGAAAGGTATTTTGCCCTGAATCATTTTCTTCAAAAACTATTCCCAGACCCAAAAGTAATTGTATGCATTTGGAACATGAATAAATATTTATCAGCCCATTAAAAGAAGAAAATTGGTTATGGGACTGATTTTCAAAATTTTGTGAGCCTTTTTAATCAATCTTTTTTTTTACTTTTTAACTTTATTTAAATTAATGTGGTTATCAATTAATTTGAGATTTATTTCTCAGGTTATTTATTAATCAACTGGGAGATATTTAAAATAAAGCTGGAAAAAACTTAAAAATCAAATTAAACATCCTTAATTAGTGCAATGTTTGAAAAACCTGACCTCCTCTAAAGGAGTATTAAATTGCAGCCTGGACCAACAAAAATCTTCAACTGGAAGTGGGGTTTACCTCAAGATTTGAAAGTGCCCCTGAAATGATTAAACTTTGGTTTTAAGGGTCCACTGGTACTATCCTGAAGGTTTTCGGAGCCCTTCACATGGCTTTCAAGAAGAAATTCCTTTAAATCATCAACATAAGCTACAAAGAAATGATTGTTCATGTAAAGAATTTATGTCCTCATGTCTTTTCTCTCAATAGCAAGGTGTCTCATTATACCCTTTGAATGGTATTTGAACATTTCAAAACAAAATTTTCCTCCAATGAAGATACACAAAGAAGCAAAGTAATTCTCAAGGAATACCTTGTAAGCACAAGACCCAACTGGTAGTTTACAAGTGCCAAAAGATCCAGCTATCAGAATTCCATTCACAGTGGCATTTGAATTTACCAGTAAGGATTTTTCATCATCCATTTTATAGCTGAAGTTTTCCATTAACTAAATTTATTTGAAATATTGTTCTCATAATGGCTATCAAATATATTATCAAAGTGCGTGGAAAGCAGGAATTAGTGAATCCAAGAAAATATTTAAATCTATTGAGGAAGAACGTTTTTAAAAACAAATAGCAGGAATCACCCCAGATCTTTAGCATTTTCAAGATGTTTTAACTGGAAAGGTACCTTTTGATAAGAGCTATAAGAGTCAAGAGGACCAAGAATATTATGAATACCCAATTGAATAAAAAAATACCTGTGGAAGACCTCAAGCATAAAAAATGAAAATACAAAAGATCCCTCAAGGCTTAAAGAAATTCAAATTATATGCAAGGTAAGAGTAAGACCACCATTAAAATTCATTAGCACAACAAATTAAAGATCACATGCAATTTCTCACCCTAAAATTATGGAAGTGAATTTATCTTAATATTTTTGATATTCTGATTCCTCATTATTCAACTCAATTACTTTATCAGATTCACCACCCTAAGAAACTGACTTGCATGAATATGGAGAATCAGAAGTCACTCTCAGGAGGTCCAGAGGATTGACCAAGAGTAGAAGAACCTCAGAGAAAATGCCCACAAGCCTTCAGCTACTTAGAAGTTTGGTGATGAAATTGATTCAAGATTTGAATATTTCCAAAGAAATTATCACAAAAGTGCTTAATGCTACAAGAGTTTTGTGAGCTCTTAATTAATTTAAATGTAGAGTTGTTTTTGGTTACTTCAATTCTTATTAATTTTTTTCAACAAGTTCTATTAGATACCTGGCTTAGAATATATTTCAATTTCTATTTTGAAATACACCTTTGAGACTGTCAATGTGCATGGTTATGGAAACAATTTTCTATATAGCCATATCTAGTTAAATTTACAACACACAAGATCAATGATCTGATGTCAGGGGTGACTTTGTTGAAAAAATTCAAAATAATAAAGCTCTTTATGGAGCCATTGATGCATTTTTACTGCTTATAAGATCTTATTTGGATATAATTGAGTGTCATTAAGTTGTTGAACAGGATCTAAATATAAAGTGAATTCCCATACCTGATATGGGTGATCCCATCAAAATTAAGTATAAAAGAGTGGCTTTACTTTATTTGAAGGTAAAATAGTTCCCCTTTTACCCTTATTTCTGTCCTCCAAATGAAAATCCAGCCATTTTCATGTGTTTTTTTGGATAGATGCTCTCACTTTTTTCCCTTAGATGTCATCATTTCCAAATTTTTGTCAGTCTCCCATCACTTTAAATTTGGAATTTAACTCTCAACCACAATCCTTGTGGTGGAAAGATGAGTTTAAGAGGCACAAAAATTTATATTTTTACAATTTTCCTCCTCCTTTTGAGAAGACCCCACTGTTTTAGAGGTCAATTCAGATTGAAATTAATATTGGGATTTTTTTGTACATACTAATTATCCCAGTTGTCTCCCTTCTCAGTCCTAGTCACTTCTTCAATCTCTTCAATCACCCTTCAGTTAGTTTTTTATATTAAAAAATGGCACTTTCTTACTTACAAACAGTCATATTCCAAACATTCCAAAAAACACCTTTTTAGACCTGCACTTGTCCCACCCAATGATATGAGATTATGCTTCATGTTTCTCAATGTTGATAACTTAGCTTTGAAGAAAGAATAAGGGAAATTAATAAGTGAACTTTCTTTAATGCATTTTTGAAAAAAGGTCATTTTGTCAAATTAGTCAATTTGAGGGAATCTGGCAAAAAAAATGAAAACATTTGGGGATTTTAACATTCAACAAATTAGAAAATAGGGCCAGAAAAAAAATGCCTCAGATCTTGGCCCAAGAAAATCATTTTGAAAAAAGGGCCTCTTTTTTTTACCAAAATATTATGTTTTTTGGCAATAAATTACTAAAAAAAATTTAGGTTTCTGGTAAAAACACAGAAGGGATCATGTGTATTTACTTAATTCTTACATGAATTTACTGAAGCCCTAATAATAATTTATGTAATAATCCTTTTTATATTAATTTATCAAATTTTATTACATTTATATAAATTTAATGAATTAACATGAGAGATTAATTTAATTTATTTATTATTTTCTATGTGAATCCAAAATAAAACATTATAATTATATTTATATAAAAGGGACTCAGTACATCAAAATTGAGGTTCTTATTTGAAGTTCATTAAAAATTGTTCAAAAATAATTCTTCAAGTTTTGAAATGATCTTATTTAATAGAAAAACTTTTGTTGAAAAAGGGAAAAAAAAATTTGTACCAAAAATAAAATTGAATGGATTCTTTTTTTCTCAATAAAAAAAGAGAACTTATATTCATTTCTTTATTATTTTATTAATCTGAAAAACAAAAACAATTCACTTAAATTTCTTACTTTTTTTATGCCAAAAAGAAAACCTAGCCCAAATTTATCAAATTTATTATTTAATGAGTTTTTTTTGGAGAAAGAATAATAATAAACAATTCTTTTCTTTTTTAACAAAATAAATTAAAATAAAATCAATTAATTTCGGAAATGATTGATCTATTCATTAAAATAATCCAGTTTATTTTGAGTTCAAATTTTATAAATTAAAATTAATTTGAAGTTATTTAAAATTAAATCATTGAAACCAATAAAAAAAAGGTGAAAAAAATTAAATATGAAATCAATTTTTTCAATAATCGAAAATATAGTGAATTTAATTAAGTCTTTAAAATAAGAATGAAAAATAAAAAAAATGCAATATGTAAGCTTACCTGAGCTTTTTCTTTGTGAAAGCAACCAAAATCTTCTTTTTTTTAATCAATTATTGAAACCATATCAGAAAATTTCTCAGTTCCTTTTGAATAAAAACAAACAAACAAAAGGAACTCGTAATGGGTAGAATACTCTCAAAACTAGGGTAGTGGGGGAAAATCGTCCAATCGTGAAATTAAAAAGGTGTACCTGTTGTGGTCTCAATGACACTCCAATGGCTCGTGGTGTGATCTCCTGCCCACAAGAAATTCCTTTTTAAAAAGTAATTCTTTTATTAAGCTTCAGGCTTGGTTTAATTTTGAAAAGATACCAAAAAAATGAACTATTTTCTTATCAAAAATTCATATCATAAGGATCCAAAACTGCAGTTAAGATGCATTATTTTGATTTAATTATCTATTGAAAACTAAGGTATCACCAGTAGATATATGTTAATCATCTTTTTAAAAAGAATCAAATTTAGATAATTCCTCTATAGAAACATCCTGACATGAGTTCAGATGCATATTCGATGTGTGAAGGACACCGTCCACAAATCTCAAAAGATTTAAAGGTGATTGAAATAAAGAATACCCACATATAAAATTACTTTCAGTTATGCACATATTTTGATTTCCTTATTTGTTTACTTTTGACTTTTTAGAGCTCTTCTGAGTAAGATTAATCTTGATTTGGATGATCGTTTTGAGTGTTGTTGGAATTATTTGGTTTTTTACTTTTTTTTTATCTCTGAAATCACCAAGAAAATTCCTTTAATACCTGCAGAATGTTGGATCATTTTAAATATAAACAGTAACAGCTTCTTAAGTGTTAATAATTAGGTTCTATAAGGTAGTCCTAGCCAATAATAACCTAATTTATTTGGAAAAGCACCTAAAAGAAGACTTTATTAGCCTTCCTTTGTGAGAAAAAAAAGCGAATTAACCCAATTAAGAATGTATTTAAGAAAGGATAATTATGAATTTAATATTCTTTAATTTTAGCTATAAACAGTTTTCCATCTTCTTTGTACTAATTCCATTCCCTTTCTAGAAATAATCCAATTACAGTGAAAACCTTAAGCAAATGCATTTGTGATATTGCAGAATTGAAATATGATAAATGCAGAAGAAATTAGATTACGGAAAGATTTTAATGAAATTTTTTATATCACTAATTGAGAGCTTTGATAAATTCGTCTTTGAAGCTTTTAAACTGATTTTAAAATTTTATTGAAATTGTTGAATTATAAACAAACAGAAATTCCTCTGAAAATTGGAAAGCTAAGTATTCCTGTTATCCAAGAAAGTAGTTTCATTTAATATGGGCTTGAGAAGAATTACTAAGGCTTCATTGGAAGCAAGTGATCCCCATTTTCTATTAATGAGATTAAGAAAGGGGGAATATTTAGTGTATCATGTGATGGATTTTGAAGCATTCCAAGGTATCTTTTTAGCTTTCATCATGATACTGGACACTGAGGCATACCTTTAAAAGTCATTATAAGAAGAAGTTTCATAAATCTTCAAGACCTTAAGATATTCCATTATCTCTACCCCTCTTTGTGGTGTATTCTCCCCTAAAAAATGAGTTTGTAAAGTAGCTGAAAAATTATTTGTTACTTTTTATTACTTCTTACATTTTAAAATATAAGCCTAAGTGCTTTGAAATTGAACCAAAGACATGAAAAACACAAGTTTTCTTCATGATTTTTTCTTTACAATTTTCAAGAAGGACCTAATAATGAATATAAATTAGTTTTGAAGGGAAAAAATAACAAATAAAAAAACGTACTTGAAAGTTTTTCACCAGTAAAAGTGAGTTAGTAAAAGCTGCACAGATGCTTAGTAGCGAAATGTTTTTACTTTCTAGGAATGTATTCACTGCTTCTTATTTATCATCTTCTGTATTTAACTTTATTTTTAGATACAATAAATCAAAGATTTATTTATTTATTGTCCTTGCAGAAGTGGAAATGAAAATGAATAGAAACCTGATACATTTGTCCGGACACCTATCAATAAATTAATACCTTGATAGCTGAAAAACTTATGAATAATTATTTATTCATGTTCTTCATGAATTAAGGGGAGTAAATTTGGAGTAATTGTGTCATAATTCAGTATCTTATTAGGTGAGAATACAAGTGTCCTCTGGCAGTCTTGAAAATGGTTAATTTCAAGAACTCCAATAGATATTCTTAATATTATCAAATATTGAAGGAGTAATTCATTAAGATCTTGGGTGCATCTATAACTGAAACATAAATAATACAATGATTTTCATACAGCATTACCATTATTTATTGAAGATTGAAGAATTAATTATGAACTGATGGATGGTGGATTTTTAGCTCTTGAACTGGCACCAGAGAAAGATCTCTAATCTTATTCAATTTCTCCTTATTTTTTGAGTATTTAATGGATAGATTTTATCTTATTTGCTTCTGGAATATTATAACATTAATTGTTTTTATTTTTGAAGACAATATGAGGGTTTATTTCATTAAATATTTGACTACACTAACAGAATTTGGCTTATCAATGATTTCATGTTGAATTTGGATTTAGATAATACATCAAAAAACCATTCCAATGGGTCCCATGAGCTATTTATTGTTCTTGAAAATTCGATTTGTTTTCATTAGCTTCCATTTGAAATAGAACTAATTCATGGATTCTTGATTAACTAAGATAACAGTCAGATATTGTGAAGAAAAAGAAATCAGGATGAGTTGTTTGAAATTTCAAACATGGGGTTAGGGGTGGGTTTTAAACATTTCTTAACCCTGATTAGGTTTATACCTCTAACCACACCACCATTCTTAAAAATAGGGGGATATAAGGTCAGAATGGCACGCCCATGGCTCCTTCCCCCCAAATTACCTAAAAAAAACCCTCTTCCAAGCTATTTTTCCTTTTTTGAACCCCCTCAAAAGAAATTTTTCTTTCAAAAAGCATACTCTCTCAAAAGATCTTACACCTAAAAACAATTTTTTTTCCAAAAAAACGTTCCAAAACATTTTACTTGATTTTTTTCCTTCAACCGGAACTTTTCTTTCAAAAAAACCTTCAAAAACATTTTTACATCTTTTTTACTTCCACAACTTCCAAAATTACCATATTTTCTTCCTTAATTAAGCACAAATAATATCTTGTAAAACCCATCTTACCTTAAAATAATTTTCTGATAATTTTGGATTTTTTCAAGGCTGATTTCTCTTTCCATAAATCTCATCCCCCCATTTTTTACTCTTTTTTTTTTAAATTACTCTGTTTCCTCCCGAAAAAATTCCCCAACCCTCCACTGAAGGTAAATTTAAGATCCTTGACCTTCTTTAGAAGCATGTTGAGGATTTTCCTAGGGAATAGTAATATTCTGTGCTCACTGTTAGGCAAAAATATCACACAATCAGTTTTAAATAAGTTATTACAGGCCTAGGACCCCTAATTCCCAAAAAACTCTTTCAAGACAGTCACTTCAAGAAAACTAGACTTTCCATTTAGAATTGATTCCAGAGATATTCAAAGAGTGCCACTTTAACTTTCAAATTTTGAGATTCAGGTAATAGTAATGATAGAACTATAAACATCATTGATAATCATGATTTTAGAAACTTCAATGAGAAAGGGACATCCTCAATATCTCAGATTTCTGGATCACTGATAATGGAAAGGCAAATTCAGTGTTAATGATGCAGCTAGAGGGAACTTGACAGGAATCGAATGCTAAAAGTCAAGAAGACAAAGAGGGAAAAACTTCAAGGCAGAAAGCACCTAAATTCTCCCTTTTACAAACTCAAGCAGGAAAACTTCATGTTGTTCTCTGAAAAAGATAGAGAAGGAAAAATTGCCTCATTTTTTCATTCAGCCACTTACTATGAACCTATTGAAAGGCTTTTCTCATATTCTTCCCATGAGCTGTACATATAAAACAAAAAAATAAGGGATACCACTTTTACATATTTTAGGATTAATCTCTATCATAAATACCTTTTCTGGTACAAAGAGCTTCAAAAACAGCAAATATTTCCCTCCTCCAGTTATTTTTATTGACAGGGATTTGGCCTTAAAGAATCTTCTTCAGAAACTCTTCCCAGACTCAAAATTTATGCTATGCATTTGGAAAACGAATAAAAGCATATCAGCTCATTAAAAGAAGAAAATAGGCCAGGGGACTGATTTTGAAAACTTCATAAGCCTTTGGAATGAATTAAATTTATTTTAATTTTCATTTTCATTAAATTAAGGGTTTTATCAATGAATTTGGAATTGCTTTCTCAGGTTTTATATTTCTTAAATGAAGGATTTTACAAAGGAAACTGGAAAAAACTCCAAAAGAAAAATCAAAATCCTGAAATAGTGCAATATTTAGAAATAACCTGGATTTCTCTCAAAGAGAATTTTACTTTAGCCTTAAAAAACTACAATTGTCACCTGGGGGTTTGGCTTTATGTCAATAGTTAAAGGTGTCCATTAACTGGTCAAGATTTGGTTTCAAACATCCATGGTACTCTCCTGGAGGCTGTTAGATCCCTTCAAATGGCTCTCAAGAAAAAACTTCATTTAAACTATTTAAATAATATGGAATTGAATTATTTTTCATGTCAAGAATATTACTCCTCACATCTGGTCTATCAATGGAAAGGCCTAATAATGCCATTCAGATGGAACTTGAAGTTCACAAAACCAAAATTTCCTCAAATAAAACAACTTAATAATAAACAAAACAATTCTCAAGGTATAACTTGCCAGAAAAAGCTAAAAAAGGAACTTTCCAAGAACCAAAGGCCTTAGTTCCCAAAATTTGATCAAAAATAGAATTCGAGTTTACCTTTAATCAGTCTCCATAATAAATTTCATACTTTGTTTGGAAAACTTACTTATTTTATTTGAATTATTTTCCCAAGGTAGATATCAAGGAAATGATCAAATATTTGAGAAAGAAAGTTAAAATTATTCCAAAATTATATCTGAAGTGGTTGGGGTAGACCTGTTTTAAATAAAATTGGTAGAAATTACCCCAATTCCTGATTATTTTAAACATGATTTAGCAGGAAAAGTGACCATTGATCATATCTCCAAGAGTCAAGAGTATCAAAAATGTTATGAAGACCCTCTCGAATAAAATAATAACCATGAAAGACCTCAAATTGAAAAAATTAACACAGAGATAAATAAAGGTTTAAAATAACTGAAAGCTGAGAAAATAGAAGAGAAAGACTCTCATCTTAAACCATCGGAACAGTAAATTGCACCTCCTCAAATTTTTGAATTTCATTAATATAAATGATCTGAGGATTCTCAAGACTAATTATAAAAATTAATTACTTAGGAAAGCTCACTACGCTCAGTAGCTGATTTAAATGACTATGGAAACTAAGGAGTCGGACTGAGAAGGCTCAGAAGGTTAGCCAAGAGAAGAAGAACCTCAGAAAGAAATTCCCACAGGAATTCCACCACTTTCCAGATTGATTATTTAAATTGTTTTGCCTGTTAGGATTTCTTATAATACAGCTTATTGATCCTCCAAGCCATTTTTTGAGTTTTTAATTACTCTTGAATGAAGGGTTCACTGTTTAGTGAAATCTGGATTAATTTTTCCAACAAGTTTACTTAGGGAACTGGCTCACAAAACTTTCAAATTTTTGTTGAAGTACACTTTCCAGACAATCAATATCCAGGTAAATCAATCTGATTAAATCTACAAGACACAAGACCAATAAGAATATACTGGGGGTGACTCGGCTGAAGAATCTCAGAGTAATTAAATCCTTTATTAAGCCAACAACACCTATTTACCCTCAGTAAGATCTTATATGTCTAGAGTTTAGTGGTATAAAGAGGTTGTCCAGGAAGAGAAATTTGAAAATAAAAGGTTTCTATACTCATTCAAGATTCCTACTTTTTTGGAATTTTATTGATGTTAAACTTAATTTCCGAGTTTGATTTATATAAGATCTCTAACCCACCTCTAAGTATTTTTTATGATTTAACTCCCCCCTAGTTCTGCCTTTAATCATTTTTCATCTGAATTATGGATCCTTTGGACTTACATATAGTAATGACCAAAAAATGCAAATGATTCATTGAAATAAAACACCCCCGTTTGAGAATTTAATCACACCTTCAAATGAAACACCCAAAAATATGGGCTTCTGTTTTATTTTTCTCAATATTTTCCCCTTTCTTTTGGAAAAAGAATCAGGAATATTCATAAGCTTGGGCTTTTTTGATGAATTTTTGTAATACTTCGGCCATTTTTCCAAATTGGCCAATTTAGATCAGAATTCAAGAAAATGATGGCGAAAATATTTAGAATTCTTCATAAGCCACCAAGAAACAAATATTCAAAAAAACTCAATAAAACCCAAAATAGCTACCCGGAAATTTGTTTTAAAGTAAATGGGGCCCTTAGATGCTCTTACTAAGATCCTAGGTGGGTTTACCAATGACCATAAAAATATTTAATTAGCTTAAAATTGATTAAAAGAAATACTTTCCTCATTGAAAGTTTAGAAGTTCAGTTAATTTTTTATTTGAAAGCTGATTATATTATTCAAAGTTCATTCTTTAGGTAAAATGAATTATGAGTTATATGAATATTTGATTAGCTTTATATGTTTATTTTCTCAATTATTATTAAAATAAGACTGAAATTAAAAACTAAATATTGAATCAAAAGAAAAAAATAAAATAAAAAGAATTAAATAATTAAATAACTGTCTTTTTTTGGTTTTTTGGTTTTTTGTTTTGCATTTGTTTGTGGGTTGGGGAATCACATTTGAAAATAATAATCTATCCTAATTTGCCCTATCTTCCATCAAAATTGGTGAAATCAGAGTTCTTATGTGGATTTATCAATCCCTAGATAAATATATTAATTTATATTACTAGAAATAAATTAAGTTGGAGAGAGGTTATAAGGGAAATTTAGAATACTTTAATTTATTCTAAGCACAAAAATGGTGAATTAACTAAATTTAAGCTCAAATAAACTTCACTATTATGAGCATATTTTAAAAAACTCTTATTTGAATTAGTTTATCTATTTATATAGAAAAAGAATAAAAATAAATATAATGCAATTATTTCTTAACCTCATAAGGTTCCAAATTAAAATTATTATTCTTATTTTTGGGGAAATTCAGTTTTAAAAATCAAATCTTTGGAAATCCAGAAAAGAAAAATTCAACTAAATGTCCCAGAATTTTCATTGAAATTATAGAGCTGAAAAAATTGAGGATTTTTGCTTGAAAATCTGACTTAAATGTGAATATTTCAATTTCAGGCTTGTTAAGTCAAGAATGAATTATCCTCCTTTTTATTCCCTCCCCCCAATTTTTCTTCAATTTCTTCTCTTAAAGGTAATTTGAATGAATCCCCATTCTCAGATTCATAAAATTCAATCACTATTTTGAAATTTACTTATAATCCTTTCAAAAATTGATTAATTGTGTTTTCTCTACCACAAAAATTTTACCTAAAATTTCTTGTCCAAAAAAAGCTTTTATTATAAATCTCAAAACCCCACTAAATTCCCCTCGCATCCTATGGAGAAACTCACTACAGCCAATTATTTATGTCCCATAAATTAATTGGGGGTCAAATCAAATTATTATTCCTGCTCTTTGATCAATGACTTGAATTATTTTGGAAGGCTCCATAAAGCAAGAAGAACATATTTCAGATTGTTACTATTGAAATGAAAAATGGTCCACAAAGTAAGTTTTATCTTACACTTACCAATATTTGATGTTTTTGGTGCGAATACAAAAACCTATGCTGGATCTAAACAATCTGGTAATAAAATGAAGCAGGTAACACATAATATTATGAAATGTTGTGGTAAAATCATTTAAAAAGACTTCAAATCCTTTTTTAATGTAATTCTTAAATGTATATATTGTTTGTCCACAAGACAGATAGAACCCATATTGAAACTTTTGATTTTTAGGATTAAGGTTCAACTGAAAATTTTGGAGAAAAAGAAATACTAAGAAAATAATTCTGCTTCTTCTTTGGATCTAAAATTTACTATATAATTATTCATTTAATAATACTATCATGCTTGAAATTAATCCGTAACATCATAACGATATTGGAAATATTTATATATAACTGAGAAAATAGTGATCCCATAAGTCCCTAGCTAGGGGTTTCAAATATTCCAAACACTGAATTCTTTTCTTTTTAAAAAATTATTGATTCTATCTATGTCTTTTTCAAAACACTTCACCTCATGGGAAATTATATTTTAGGTCACCACAAGCCCATATTTCTCTTCCTAAATTTCTAATTCTTTGTCCAAAATCCCAGGTATTTTTTGCAAAAAATTCTATCAACATAGCCTTTTCTGAATATCTAATAATATTACCATAAAATGAAATACAAACTCACTTTTAAATACTGTTCAATCCTTTCTTTTATTAAACTCACTAGTATACACCCAAAAAAACTGAAAAAAGCTGTCATTAAAGCTTTAAAAGAAACTAATTCCAAATATCTATCCAGAAAGATTATATTTTAGAAGTGAAATTGGCGTATTCAAATGCAATTTGATCTGAAAAATATATTTAAGATGATATACAGGTCTTGCATTCAAATTATCAAAAGAAATATCTCAGACTATGGGGGTTGTTTGACCCTCCCAAAGTGCAGTTCATTTCTTTATCCGATATCTCCTATTGAATATTAGAAAATATCAAGGATTTCACAAAATTTTCAAATTAAAAAAATTTGAGCCAGAAATTCAGATAGGAGTGGAACTTTCAATAATACTGTGCAGTAACAATTGTGCAACAGTTGGGAAGATTGGGACTATTTTTGGTATCGGAAATTGAACAGTTTCTCTATCTATATGTAAAGTCAATTAATACTTAATAGTTTTTAAGGACCCATATATCTCATGGACAAACTAGTAAGAAAGTATTGAAATATTTCAAGTGATTCAGGCTGAAATCTTCCCTTGTTGTGTTTTTATGAATTTTAGTCTCACTCCATTATGCAAAAGGTGACCTGATTATGGTTAGCCTTTATATTAATTTAAGATGAAGTATTTCTGGGCTTCAGTTTTCTCATCACTGAAATATACCTTTGGGAAAATGGTATGGTAAACACCTATTATGGATTTCTGTTTGGTTACTCTATCTCAGTAAAGTTAGTATGTGATTCCCATTATAATTTAACTTCATCTTGTGTGCAATTTCCAGTATCAGTACATAACCCAGATGTATATAAAAATATAAATATTTAAAAAAGGAATAAAAAATCATTTTAGAAAGGAGATATATTTTGGTTGACTCAGCCTATGGAAGCTCAGTAACCATTTCTCAAGCATAGAAAGGAAGTTAAGTACAGAATCCATGTAATACCAAATACAACTTCTGTCTAGAAAAATCACTTATAATTATCAAACATGGAATGAAAATATTTAAAGTAAAATTGACATGCCCTAGAGAAATTCAAAATTTGAAGCCAGTCCAATTTCTCATTGATTGGCTTGTTATCTGTGTAAATTTTCATCACTTCTTAGCTAAGATTGGTGATTAATGAGAGAGTCTTTATGTAAGATGTGTCTATGAAACTGTTGATAATATTACTATTAATCAACAGTACTGTGACTGTTCTTATGAAATATAATAATAAAAATCATTATAACCACAATTAAATAATTAATTAATTAATTAATTAATTCTTTCACTTGTTATACACTACTAGTGATTATAGCAGTAAGTAGTAATTGTCTACAAGAATCAATTACAAGAAGAATTTAATAATAAATCTTCTTCATTAAAATAATAAAATTATTTTAATATATAATTATCTTTTATAAGAATAATTATAAAGATAAACCTTGAAGAAAACTATTACTAGAAAAAAACTTTAAGAATTAAATCAAAACACTCACTAATAATCCAAAGAACTTATTGAAAGATAAGAGTAGAGAAATTTGACAGATAATTGTGGATTTAAAGGATCAAAATTGATTTATAACAAGATTACAACAGTATATAGTTGATTTCTATTATTTCAAGTCTTTCTGATTTATTCTAAAAGTATAAAACACTCAAGAAATAGCTCTAACTAACACTTACTTGTTGGTAATAAAGGTATAATGGAATAATGTGATGATTTGGAAAAAACAGCAAGAGGAAGCCTCTTTTAAGTCTAAGAAAGCTCACAGAGGCCTGAAATCGGGAAAACTGAAATACCAGTGAGTGAGAAAACTATAAAACCTTTTGGATTATTGATTGCATTATCTGTTGTCACATAAGATTATCATAATTACTTAATTGAAGCTTTTACATGACTACCAACCCATTTATGGTTATGAATAAAAGGAGTAACAACTGTAAATATTCTTTTATTCCAAAATAATAATTGATTCTTCAAAGTTATCAATGTTATTGGAAATTTAATCACAGAATGTTTTTTCTGTAAATTTTTAAAGATTCTGTGTTTCGTGTGGAATAATCAAAAATGGACTGTAAGTAAAACTTTTAATTTTACATATAAAGGTATAATTTATTTTGGTTTTTATATGGATTATAAAGTTCTTATTTGGTCCTGAAAGTTTCAGAAAGATTCATTAATAATTGTATTTTTAATGAATTTTTGAAGTTTTTACCTCATTTTTATGTAGAATTGCAAATAGCAGTATATGGCTGGTTGCTATGAGGTAAATCAATGGATACTAGTACAAAAAGGGTTTTAATTACTCTTTTGGGGCTTATCCATGGAAACTAATTAAGAATTGACATGGTTACAGGAGTCTGAGTTGCTCTTTACCTCCTTGGCACGTCAAGATAGCAGCTTATTTGCTATTTTCTTATGATATACTGAAGTTCTGACTTGGTAACCAAGTTACCAAAAGGCTTTAGTTTACTAATTAGGCCAATATCAGCCATGGATCCAAGCTTTGGAGCTTTCCATGTCTCGGAGGCCTCAGAAGTTGGGTACCTGGCTTCACAGATCTTTTATGTGGTATTGAATTATTTTCCATATTACCACCTCAAAGAGTTGATTTGAGCTTATTCACCCTGTGGAGCTACCCTAGGTTAAATTTTGTGTAGAATCCAAATCTGGCCTTAAATCTATGGATTTACCTACTCAATAAAAAGTTATTCATCTTTTCTGAAATCAAAAATGATGAATTTTGAATATATGCATGACTTATGGGTTATGCATAGTTCAGAACTTATTTTTAAGATAATTGTGGCCTAATTGGGTATGTAAAATATACCTCAAGGCTCACACTTTATGAAGAAAATTATTCACAAGACCTTCAAAATGTAATGTATTTGGTTGATGATAGAAAATTATTCAATATGTGAGAGCCAATCAAGCCTTCAATATTGGGATTAATTGAAATGATTAATCAAAATATAGAAATCCTTAAACATTTTATTTTTAAATTAATTACATAGTCCTAAAACTATTAAAAAACAAAAACAACATTTTTTTAACATTAGAAAGGTATTTTGAAGGGAAACTTTGAATGAAAAATTATGAAGTATATATCTAGTCAATTGTGATATTATGTTTTTTGATATTTAAATTCAAAAGATAAAATGAAAATTACTTATATAAAGAAAAATTATATTAAACATAAAAGTTTTTCCCTCAAAAGATTAAGTCGGAAATGTTTCCCTTATTAAATGATTTGAAAATATTCAAGGCTCTTTGGGAAACTTTTATTGACATTTGAACCTGACAAAACTCCCACTAGTACTAACATGAAGACATGGATTCAAAGGATGTATCTTTCAAGAATTCAATACCATTAGAAAAGCTCCAGAACCCTGAGGAATGAATTTTATATCAGAAATACTATATTGAAAAGAACAAATTGATCAAATAAAGCATAATATTTATGAAAAACCTGACCACCTTTCTTCTTTATGGAAATTAAATAATAATACTCCAATTTTATGCCTGATTTTAAAGTGAGGAAAATTTTAAATATTGTCAAGATTATAATTAGAATTAATAAAAAAAGTTCATCCTCAAAAGAGTCAGAGAAATTAAGGTCTTGAGATCCTGGTATATAATATTTTGACATCTTTTCTTGTGTTTAAATACTGAGATTTTAAAAGCTTTCAGACTAGTAATTGAGAATAAAAATGACTTTTTGTGAATAGAAGAGAGTTTCTAATAATACATTTTATTTGATGATATTTTCTTTTGTAGCATAAATATAAACCAAAATTACTTGACCATCCTCGGATGGGTGCCATCCTATTTACTACATGGAACCATCATTTTTTTTCCACATTTCCTTTCCCCAATAATGTCTGCTCTTTTGAGGAAGAATCTTGGAATCTATTTAATATAATCTTTTTTTGATCTGAATTAATTTGATAAAATGTTTTCATTTCAACTTATGAGAAACAATTCTGATAAGGAATATTGAATTATCTATCATGTAGAGAAGTGGAGCCAGAATCAATGGTATGAAAATATTTTTTTATTTCATTTTAAATCTTAAATAATCTTATTATCCACTCCAAAAAAATAATTTTTTGTTATTCATTTGTAGTAATTGGACCAAAGTAATTATTTTAAGCTTTGGATATGAAACTTCAAATGGAAGTGCTTTCTCTGTCCTCACAAGCTGTATAAAGTAAAATTATTCAAAGATAATTATCTTAGGAGTTTTAAGAGAAATATAAGCCTGAATTCTTCTTGACTATATTAGTATAGAAAATACCATCATAAGAATTCAGCAAAAAATTCCCTACAAGAGATATTTAAGCCTACAAAAGATATATCTTAAAGAGAAATTTTGATTGGTATTTATGAGGATGAATGTACAAAGTTAATATGTAAATAGAGTCTCTGAAAGAATCATTAAATATAAATTACACCCAAAAGTGACCAAAGTGAGTTCATAAACCAAGTGACAAATTTTCAAGTAATAAAAAATGCTTGAATTCACTTTTGGGGTGGTTCAAGGATAAAAATATTTTTTAGAGTGAAAAAAAAACTATAATTATTTTCTAATGTGTTCAAAAGGCTTAAGATTATTAAGAAATGGTTTTTTAAAATTCACTATTTATTGTTTTATGTGCAATTAAATTTATCTCAAAATGAAAATCTCTAACATGTAGAAAAAAGATGGAAAGAGGGGATAATCCTTTAAAGCTATCATATTTTCTTCCACCAAGGTAAAAATTATTGAAAGATGTCTTAGAATAATGATAAAGTCATATAAGCTAATTATGGAATGAGTGTCCCCTGTTCTATTCCAAAAAGGGATAGCTTATCACGATTCTTAGTGATTTTTATCTATTTAGACCAGCTATTGTCAAAATAAAACCTGGTTGTAGGGGTTCAAAAAATTCTGCAATTTCTATAACAGCCTTTTGAATAATCTAAAGCTTCTTTGAAAAAGTTTTTTCATCCTAAGAGTAGGTCTAACCTGTTATCAGGTGGTTAAAACTAACCTGGTTGGTATCAAAAGCAAATTATAAATTGAGTCACAGACCCTGTTACTCAGTTTCAAGCAAAAAAATAGACTTTTGTGTGGATTTTCACATCCCATACCACCAAGAAAGTAATTTTGGGGAGCATGAAACCCTTGGAGTCATGATCTGCACCACATTTGATGTAAATAAATCTTATTTTTATTTATTTCAAATTCTCATATTGAAAATCCTTATGTCTTAACTTGAGATTATTTATATTTGAGCTACAGATTTTTTTCTCAGAGGTGAGCCAACAGAAAATATAATGGGGAACCCAATTTTGAGCTGATATTCACAATCTTATCCATCAGAAAAACTTCACTGTAAATTTCATTATTCTATTTCCAACAAATGGTTTATTTTGAAGATTTCTGTCAATCTTTTATTTTTACCTAATTTTTCTAAGAAAGTATTTTTTAAAATTTTGATAATATCTATTATTTTCTGTAAAAATTTGTATTCAACTTCCTTTTCATGATAAAAGGTTTTCTTAATATTGTGGAAAAAAACGTTTTATTTCAATTTATTAGTTGTAATTTGATTCGTGTTCTTTTGGGTATATGAAAATACCTCTAAGGCTGACAGCTATGTTATCATGATTTTTATTCTATATTATATTTGAATACCACTTGTTCTGTGATTTTTTGTTGAGATATTAAGCTTATTTGAATGCCACTTGGAATACTCATATGATCTGTAAGTTTATTTTTCAATTAATTTGAAATAAAATTCAGGTTAGATATGAAAATGAAAGGATTAAGAAACAATACTAGTGATGAAAATTCACAATAAACAGTTGTTTCTCTTTCTATTCAGAAATTTTGAGGAAAACTATTATAAATTTTTTTTCAACACTAAAAATCTGACTCAAAGATTATAACCAAAAAAAATATTTTAGAAGTTCAATCAGAAGTAACATAGGTCATATTATAATTAAGAAAAGAGGTATAAATTATATTTAGTAATTAGAATAGTCAGTGTGGATATATAGGAGAAGTAGAAGACAAGAAGAGATTGAGAATCAAGACTTATGTCATCGTTCAATAAAGAGGAAAATATTGAAGGGGTATAGGAAAATTGATTGAGTTGGATAAGAATATAGCTCTTTATCTTAGCTAAAAAAAATTCTCAAAGCCAAAATTTATTTATTTATAAGTGGAAAGAAATTAAAGTCAGGTTTCAAAAGAAATTTTTTGAAAAAAAAAAATTATGTTGAAGATGGAGAGATTAGCTCTGATGCATGAATTATTTTTCAAAAATTGATGAGATGAAAGATTTTGTTGAATTGAATTATTTATATTTGTGGAAAGTGTTTTTAATTAAGTTGATCTGATAGGTTCAAATTGATTTGGAAATTAAGAAATTAAATTAAGAGCTCTGGAGATTTAATCTCATTATTTTATTCTTTTTAAACAGAAGAATCATTGCATCATTAAGATTTTATAATAAGTCAAAACTACTGAGGAACATAGCTGTGAAAAATTGTGATTTATACTTAATTATTTTATCAATGATTTTTCATTAAGGGAAAAATGATCTCTTCCAGATCTTATTGAGAATATACTGAACTCACCATGAACACTTTGAATACATAATTGTTTTGTTTTTATTTTAGGGTATTGGTAAAAACATGTAAGAGCTTATGTGTTTTTACTAAAAACTTACGTGTTTTTACCATCAATTGGTAAAAGCACGTAATTTTATGGTAAAAACATGTAAGAGGTGGGTTTTAAATTAAGTATGGCTATTTATGGGAGTTCTGATGCCATTAATGTCATTTATGGAATCAACAATTCCATTTGTGGCATTAACAATGCCATTTATGGTATTAACAGTGCCATTAATGACATTATCAATGAACTGTTTCTGATGCCATTAATGCCATTTATGGCATCAACAATGCCATTTGTGGCATTGACAATGCCATTTATGGCATTATCAATGCAATATGTCTGATGCCATTAATGCAATGTGTGGCATTAACAATGCAATATTTCTGATGCCATTAATGCCATAAATGGAATTATCAATTCCATAAATGGCATTATTACTTCCATAAATGGCATTATTAATTCCATAAATGGCATTATTAATTCCATAAATTGAATTGATAATGCCACATTAACAATGCCATTAATAATGCCACATTAACAATGCCATTAATAATGCCACATTAAAAATGCCATTAATAGCATTATTGATGCCATTTATGTAATGCCATAAATGGAATTGTCAATGCCACAAATGGCATTGTTGATTCCATAAATGGCATTTTTAATTCCATTTATGGTATTGTTAAGGCCAATGTTCAGGCCATTCATGCCATTTCTAAGGCCAATGTTAAGGCCATTCATGCAATTGTTGAGGCCATTTATGGCATTGTCAAGGCCATTAAATTCAATTTATGGAATTGTTGTAATTCCATTTAGGCCAATGTTCTGGCCATAAATGGCATCTTTATGTCATTCTTGATGCCATTTATGGCATTATTATGTCATTTGTGATGCCATTTATGGTACTTTTGATGTCATAAATTGCACTGTTAATGCCAAAGATAAAATTTTAACTTCCACTCATCATAAATCACATTTTAAATTCAATTTATGTAATAAATGGCATTTACAATTTAAATACAAACATGAACCAAAAACATAAAGAAACAAGGACTTTTTGGGCCTACAAAGGTCCTGGAAAAAAAATCCCAAAATGTTGGGCTTCTGGTTTTTTATTCTCAAGATTTTTCCTTTTATTTTATGAAAAAATTATGGAAATTCATAAGTGCAAACATATTTAATGAATTTTTTTGAAAAAATAGGCCTTTTTGCCAAATTGGCCAAAATGGAGAAATTGGGCAAAAAAAAATTGAAAAAATTTGGGGACTTTCACATCCCATGTCAGAAAAAATATGGAAGAAAAAATTATAGAAATGCTAAAAACTGAGCCTGAGAAATTTTTATTAAAAAAATAAGTTACTTACTTCTTCCGGCCATAAATTGGTGAAAACATGTAATTTTATGGTAAAAACATGTAAGGCCTTACATGTGTTTACCAACACCCTTATTTTAATCCCAGATGCTAATCATACTTATCCTTCTGCAATTTTTGTTGAATTTAAAATTTTTATTTTTCAAATTCTCTTTCCAAATCATTTTCTTTGTCTGAAATGTTAATTAGTTTTTGATTTCCTCTCCATTGAATAAGATTTTAAGTCCTTTGCTTTGTTCACTAAGATAAATTCCAAGAAATTTAACTTATTCCTCATCTTCATAATTTGATTTGTTCTATTTAATTCATTGATTTAGGCTTATATCACATATTAAAAATTGCTTTAATTCAGCCCTACTATATTTATGTTTAGTTTTTTCTCAATAGAAGCCACCCTTTCTTGTTTTGTACCCATTGGATTGGTATATTTATTAAATAATGGATCATTTGATATTTCATGTGAGTCACTAAAATTATTAATACTTATAGAAGATCTACCTAAATCAGAAGTTTTTGAAGGCTTTCTCATAGAGCTCTTCTCTCCTTATTATTCTTTTCATCGGTAATTTGGATGGAATGAGCAGTTAGTGTGGTATTTGTGTATTATACTGTTGAAAATATTACTATTAATTAAAGGTAATGTGACTGTTCTTATTGCAATATAATGGTATAGTTATTGAAGGCACAAATAAATAGATAACTGCTGAGCTATTTTCTTTCTTTCTAAATAATACTAGTAATATATAGCTTATCAGAAATTATCTACTAGAATAGATTAAATCAAGTGTTTAATAATGATACCTTTTATTAAAATAATATAATGACATTTTGATAAATAATTATCTTTTACAAGGTTGAAAATTGCAATTCTTTAAGTAAGCTATGTAGCTCTTTAAAAGATTAAGAATTAATCAAAAGAATCACCAATACACCCAAAAGACCTTGAAATAATTTGGAAGGGTGTTTTGACATATCATTTGTTTATTTGAAAAATGAAAAGTAGACAAAAGATCAATAATGAAACAACTGTAGTTAAGAAATTATTGGAAATAAAAATTTGGTTCATTTCCTGAATTTATTTCTTTTTGAAAGATTTAAATAAATGAATAGTTCTTTTATAGCTAATATATAATCTTATGTAAAGTATATTATGATCGAACTGATTTGTGACAAAAAATTTCAGAAAAAACAGAAACAGAAGGCTCTTTTTAAGGCTAGAACAAATTTCAGATGTTTAAAAAAGTGTTAAATAGAGATAAAATGGATTATAAATCAATTACCCTATTTGTATTCATGATCACATCACTTGTTTTCATGTAAAAGATCTTGATCACTTATGTAATTTTGCATGGAGACCAACCCATTTATTGTTCATAAATAATAATGTTATCACAGTAAGTATTATTTTCTTTTCAAATTATTTCTCTCCTGAAACTTATCAAGGTCATTGAAAATTTTATCACAGGTTTTATTTTATGTTAATTTTCAAAGGTTCAGTATTTCACAGGGAATCATTAAGAATGCACTGTAAGAAAAATTTTCAATCTAAATTTTGAAGTTATAATCATTATTTATTTAGCTCAGGATAGCTACTTTTTAAATTTTCATTAAAATATTCACACTTATTCATCAATAATGGTATTTTTAATGAATTTTCTTATTAATTTATTTTAAATTTTACAAAAATTTCTACATGATACAGCCTAATAGTAAGATAAAAACCTGTTTCCTTGAGGTAATTCTATGGTTACTAGTTCAAAAAAAGGTTCTGAATCAATCATATTTTGCTTATCCATTTCAAATAATCTATAGCTTATGCAGTTACAGGATTAAGAGGTGTTTACTACCTTCTTTAAATATCAAAATAGCCACTTCCTTACCATTTTCCCATATTTTATTGGGACTTAACCTTATCAAAAAGTTTTTCAAAATGTATTAATTGACTAATTAGGTCATACTCATCCATTTATATAATACTTGGAGCTGGATTAACCCCAGAGTCTTTAGAAACAAGGGTTTCCTGGCTCTCTTCAATCTCCTTTGCCCCCCTTAGCTATTCTTTCTATTAGAATAGTAACTCAAACCTTTATACTGATATTTAATATGGGTAAATGATTCCTTTATGTGCTGATGAGGTAACTACAAGCTCCCTAAACATTAATAGCAATAATTTCTGTTTATATTTAACATGGTCTTTTTCAGAATCCTATTAATTATAAGTGAAAATGCAAAAATCAAAAAATTTAACAATTATCTCATGTGGTATTGATGATGAGGTGCTGAAGTATTGGACATTTTGACACCTCTTAAATTAATTTCTTGGTTTTACACCATATGGATTAACCATGCGTTGAGTTCTGTGTAGAATCCAAATTCATGTATTTCTTTACTAAAGGGAAGTTATTTAGTCTTCTATTAGTGAGAAATTGCTTATTTGAAGTATGTACCTGAGATATGGGGTTTTTTTTAAGATAAAAGTTATTTTAAGGTATTTGTGGCATATTTTTGGATGTAAGAGATATCTCAAGGCTTGTAGGTATATAATCATTGTTATTTCAAATACCCTTTGACCCTGGAATGGTATCTAAAGATTCAGCCTGCCATATTACTGAGTCATCATGCTGAGGATTGATTTATGTTAATGAAGCTTAAAGCCTCTACAAGGAGGCTATTTTACTCAATTATCTCCAAATACATAATAATAATGATCTTTGAATAATATCTCTACAGTGCCTTGCTTTTTTTAATTTCAGATTAAATATCCTATGACATAAAAGGATTAATAGATATTAGTATAATATCTAGTCAATATAGACTGGGGCTTACCTTTCAAACATCAGTTCATTATTTTTGTAAAAATTAATAATCAAATTCTTCATCTTGTGCATCTCATTAGGCCATGGGAGCCATCTTTCACTTTTTCACGAAAATAAAATCCATCTATTTGAATTAAAGAGAAATATACTCAGGAATTTGAGTTATTTCTTTGATACCCTTTCTATGATCATCAGGAGTGATTTCAGATACGGTTTCTGTTTAAAACCTTTTTTGCGATAAAATATTCTCTTCTTGTATGTTCTCCACTTTTTATGTATTTTTCTCTCACTAAGATTCAAGCTTTTGTGAGAATTTTCATTAGCCAAATTTTCTAGCTTCTAAAATCCATCTTTTTTGAAGGTGACCAAATCTACGAATAAGTTTCCTGAGGTTTCAAAACAACAATCAAAGTTGGACTTCACTGAAAGACACATTACTGTACAAAATTAGTTGGGAGTAATAAAATGAATTGATGATTTTTAATTAGGTTTTCTTTTCTTTATTGAGGAGATATATTGAAATGAATATTTTTTGCATGTCATAGTGATTTTTTATACGTAAAAAACGACTTGCTAGTATTCAGGACTTGAACTGATGTAAATAAATGAGTATCTCTAACTTATTCTATTATAGAAGGGAAATTTTTGTGTAATCCCAGGGTAACTCAGCTAAAACAATGTGGAATTTCAAATATAAAAAGAAGGGCTTTTAAATGAATATAAAACAGTATTCCGAATCCCTATTTCCATTATTTTCCATTTATTTTTAACTAATTAATAAGCTTATGATAGCTAAAAACGTCAGATACTGAAATTTCTGAAAATAAGGAAAGGTTCAAAAATTACAATTAAGATGATCAATGTTAGATACAGAAAAAGTTGTTAATCTATTTTAAGCTTAATACATGTACTTGTTATAAAGGTGGACATTTAATAAGCTGTCTTGTATCAATTACATTAATTTTTGTTGAGAACTTCATAGTCTTGATAATAAATCAGAATATATATCTATAAGAAAATGAGCAGAAATCAGAAGAAGTAAATAATAGGCTTCACATTGGATGAGACTATTATTTTAACATCAGAGGAAAGTTGAAAATCATATTTTTAAGGAAGATAACTCAAGGAACTAAATGAAATTTGAGAAAAATAAACATAACAACCAACTCAATTTGAGGAATATAAATAGAGTAAAGGGATGAATTTCAAATTGAATAAATCATATATCAACCCAGCTTCTTCATTATTGATCTCTTCCACGCACATCTATTAGCTTGATAAAATGCTTTCTCCAATTAAAAATGATTCTGAAATGGCTGTTTTTGAAAGTACTAATATGGCTCAGTATATTAGTTGGAAAAAATTTATTAAAATATCTTATTTAAAATTTTTCTATTTTATTGAGTTAATTTTTGTGGTAAAAAAAGAAAATTGATGGTTATGTTCCTGAAACTCATGATTTACTCATTTTATTATTTTGTTTTGATTTCTGGATTGTTTTTTAATCATTCTTATAGCTGTATCAATTTACTATATTTAATTTAAAAATGGTTTACTTTTTGAAAATCAATTTTATTTTGGCTTTGGAATTTCACAAGATCCAATCTATACTGAAGCTATTTTCACTCTTCTTTAGGTTTAGTGTTTCCAAATTCAATATTTCAACTGAATTGGTTTCAGATTCATTTTTTCAAAATTGTGTTAGCTCAAAACAATTCTCTTGAGCCCATCTTCTCACAACTTCTGTTTCTTAATTTTTTCAAGCTCAGGAATTTATCAGTTTAATTCATCTAATTTTAATTTTATCCTATTAAATGTAGTTAATTTTTTACAGGAAAGTAGTTCATATTTTCAAATATCACTCATTTCTGCTGTTTATTTTTTGAGAAAAGATCTAGGTGGGTAAATGTGAGCTTTAAAGGTATTTTCATATACCCAAAAGACCACAAAAATTAAATAAAAGTTTTAATTAAAAAATATATTTTTGGATATAAAAATTAAACTATCAATAATATTTTAGTTACAAATTTATATAGATATAAAATTTAACAACAAAGTGTAACAAAGTATCTTTTCTTAAAAAAATGAAATAAAACTATTTTTTGGAAAAAAGCTAATTAAAATTATTATGAACTTTTTGAAATAAATATAAATATGAAGAAAATTTCACCATTGGACTCCTCATTAAATTCCAGGTGGGGTCACCCCTGAGTAAAATCTCTGTAACTCAACTTGAAATAAGCTTAAATCAAGTTTTTAGTATTTTCTGTATTGAACTCTGAAAATACTCACAGAACTGGTTCAATTATCACCAAATTTGGTATTAACCATCAAAATTCCTTTTGAAATTGAAGTGTGATGTGTAACCTAGAAGCTGTGAAGAAATAAATTATTTTCAATTGAAATGTCAAAATGTGTGCATGTATTACATAAGTTAACTTAAATTTATATATGAGGAATTAAAAATTATAGTTTTGTACTACAATTTTTAAATTGAATCACATGTTTATAAATTGAACTATGATAAATGCTGAAGAATTAAAGAAAAAATAAATTTGAAACATTAAGTTTTGGGGGAAAAGGAATCTTGATTCCAAAGGTGCTAGACTCCACCAAAATCCTTTCTGAAAAGAATATTTTTCAAAATTAATGCAAATTTTTATGACCTTTGACCTGAAATTTAATCACAGTTTTTGTCACTCAGCTTTTCATCAGGTTTTGATCCCAACCAGGGAAGTTTCAACCATTTCCAAGAGGGTAAATCTACTCTTAATCTAAAGAAAACTTCATAAACCCAGTTTTACCTGTTTTAAAGGGCTCTTAATGTCACAGACATTATCAGGGGTAAGGGAATTTAACCTTATATCCACTCAAGCTCTCAAAATCAGAAACTTCTTTCTGTGTATGGGCATTAAGCTTCAGAAATCTTCTTTTTAAACACCATACAGTTTGGAATCACCAATACAGTATGTCACTCCTTTTACAGACTGGATTCACCAGTGCAGTTTTGGACTCTCCAATCTGAATCTGTATGATATCTAACTCTAACCACCCCAGCTTTACAGACCCTGTGCATTCATACTGGGCCTGTACAATTAAAATAAAGTCCTCTTTCAGAAATATTTACTATGTGGACCTGAGATGGTGGCTTATCACATATACCATCCCCTTTTCCTCCCTCTGAGGGCTTTTCCCAAGCTAATTAATATCTTGAATTTATTCTTAATAAGAATTTCATTCTTACTCATTTTAATATTATATTTATCAATATTAGGCTAGTTGTTGCATCTTTCCTCACCTGTTCAGTAGAGCTTTGGTGGTCATGTCTTTATTAACCCTTCTATTTCCTTCTGAAAGGATGAAAAAGTGGAATTTTACTTGGTTGTCATTGGCTCCTTTGTTTCTTAATACTTATCATTTGTTTCTGCTTTCCCCTTTCTTTCTTATTAGTAATATTATATTATTTACATTATTAAGTGTCTCTCTGCTTATCTCCTCTGAGCCCTCTGAAAATGAGTATCAGTTTACTTAGTTCCAGGCCCTCTTCATTTAGATGATAACATGTGAAATTATATTAATCAACTCATAATTTCTCCTTTCCTTGTTTATTCTTTTTCCATTAAATCATTCACTCATTCATCAATTGTTACTCTTTTATGATTTTTTATCATTTCATGATTTATCATTACCTTGTCAATTTTCCTCTCACTCATTTTATTTATCTAGAAAGAGAGTCTTTTCTTATTTCTTAATCCCTGTGGAACATTTTACTCTATTCTTAAATCTTTTATCAATATTCAAATTTTCTTTCTGTTTTGGAATTCAGGTTGTTTCAGGCTATTGGGCTAATTGGTTTATTTTGGGATTTGAATTCTTCAAGACAATTTGATTTTATTTTATAGAATTTATTTGATTTATTGAATGTTTCTGTGAATTCCTCAAGATAAATTGAGTTTGGTCTTCAAGATTTGACTTATTGGTTGAGTGATTGATTTCCTTCATTGATTTAACCCCTCAATAACTGATTGGAAATTAAATTGAATTAATTGATTTATTGACTTGATTTATTGGAGAATTGGTTGAAATTGAGTTGAAATTCCTCAAGACATTTATTATTCCATAAGAATTTGACTCTTTCATTTTCATTCTTCAATATTTTTTATATTGATTTAATCTCAAGATTATTAATTCATTGCTCAAGCTTCAGCAAGATTGTTTCATTTTGTTTTGATTTGGTAAAGGATTAAAACTTTTTATTCTCAAGTATGATCAAGTTTTTGTTTAATTTTTTCAAAATAATGCCTTTCCACAATAGCCCCCAGGCAAGAATACAAGATCTCAACAAAAGAAATCTGTTCTGACTCCTTCAGAAAGGGTTCCTCTTGACCACACACCATAAGTTCATCAACTGAGTGCAAGTTTGGAAAAAGGGACACCAATGGAAGTAGCAGAGCCCTCCAGAAGAGGAGGTATGAAGTCAAGAAGATCAATATGATTCTATGGCTTGTTGGGTGGCTACCCTGTAATTTCTCAAGGACTTAGAAGTAGATTGGGGGAAACATAAGATGAAGAGGGGGAGGAGTCTGATGAGACTGAAGTAGAAGCTCCTGGGGCTTCAAATCTATCCCTTTCTAATAAACCTCTTTTCCCTCAAGCTGAACCAATTCTTCTCATGATGATGGAGAAAATGACTCAATTCATGTCACAACTCACTCAAGCAGTTGCCTTATGGGAAACTTCCAGAGCCCCAGGATTAAAGACTGAATACATGAAGGAACTTTATTCTTTTAATGGTTCTCATGCTCATAAATTGGGAGGAATTATCCAATATTGTCATTTAAGTTTCCATAATTACCCAGAAAAAATTATTCTCTGCCAGGAGGAAGGCTCTTTATCAACTTCTTTTCTCATTGGAAGAGCTGGAAAGTGTATTAAACCCTATCTATCAAATATTTCCAACAAAAACCCTTCCTACCCTCTCAATAGATGGGAACTCTTTGAACCCCAGTTATTCCCTCTTTTTGGTGACGCCAATGAAGTAAGTAAAGCTTAAGATTAGTTGTAAAATCTGAAAAATAAGAAGAGTGGTAAGTTTTCCTTGTACATAGCTTATTTCAGAAGCTTAATTCCAAGAACTGAGGATTGTGCAGAAAAAGCTTACATTAATTTGTATATAAGAGGCTTGTATTCAATATTATTGGACAAATTGGCTTTTTACCCTGGAAAATATGATAACCTTCAAGAACTCATGGACACTACTAAGGAGTTAGATACGAGGTATCATGAGTGGCAGAAGTAAAAAGGTGGTAATCAAGAGAAGAAGTCTCAAGTCACTGGTTCCAATCTTTTAAGGCCTCCTCAAAACAAATTTTCCAAGCAGCCTTCCCAGAAGAATAAGAAGCAGAAGAATTTTCAAGCATAAAAGGATAAACCTTAAGCTACTTTCCTCAATAAGGAAAGCAAATCAATTTGTTCTGGGAAGGAGAGGTGAATAAAAGAAGATTTATACACTTATTGTGGTGGAAAAAACCTAATTGAAATATTATTCAAGAAAATAGGTCTGGGTCAGCAATAGGCTTCTCTAGCAAGCAGGAAAAAGCCTGAGTGGCAATCATGATGTGTTCAATGGTTCTCACTTACTTCCTTCAAGAGAACAATTGTGCACTCTGAATATGGTGTCAAGAAAATTTCAAAATTTTCTATTTTTTCTTCTCTCTCAGATATTTTTTATAGTATTCTCATTGATTCTGGCGCTAAAACCTCTTTTAATACAAAGTATTTTGCTCTAAAGTACTCATTTACTATGTCAGAGCTCCCTTGAAATATTTCTCCTTTCTTTTGGATTCAAGTGAATCCACTTCCTTTTTTATCATCCATTATACCAAGTGGGTAGTTGAATTTCCTTCTTTGCCAAGCTTTAAATGGGACTTCTTTCTCATAGATTACCACAAGGGAGAAGACCTAATATTGGACAATAGTTTCCTCTACCATTAAAATCCTGTTATTGATTGGAAAAATTCATTGAACACCTATGACCCCAGTACTAAGGATTCTAATGTCTTACACCTTATTTTAGTAATTATTTTTCCATTTTTGTAAACAGTGTTTCTCTGGTTGATGAGCTTAAGACACCTTTCCTTCTTTCTTCTGTTGACATTCCTCCCATCATTGGCTCTCATTAATTAATTACATCAAGGAATAAAGTTTTCAAAGAGATAATAAATTATTGACAAGAGGTTGCTATATTTTCAATTAATTTTTTTCAAGGGGATACAGACCTTGGTCCTTCAACCTTTCATGTATCCCTGAAAGAGCAGTGGGATAAGGACAAAGATCCATAAGAAATTTAAGCTCTGTTGAAGGAATTTCCTCCTGTGTTTCACTATTATTGGGATGTATTCTCTAATTTTAAAAGAGAAAAACTTCCTCCACACTGCACCTGTTATTATCATATTGATTTGGAAGGGTCCCCACCTCCAGTTGGTGCTATCTACTATTTATCAAATAATGAGTCAGAAACACTATGGGCTTACATTTCAGAGAATGTAGAGAATCGTTTTGTAAGGGAAATATAATCTTCAACAGGGTCCCCTTTTGTTTTTTTTAAGAAAAAATATGGAGGACTTTGCTTGTGTGTTGAATACCCTCAGCTGAATTCTGTTACTAGGAATAAAAGGTATCCTGTTCCTCCAATGAATCAGCTCCTCACTATCTTCTTCACGAGAGACCTGTGTGGTTCTTAGAATCTCCTGAGAATTTAACTGAATTCAGAGCCAAATATGGTAGTTATGTCAGTTGGCCTGGCCAATTCTCCTTCTTCATTACCAAATCTTTTAAATAATATCTTTTCAGTTTTTTGGATGTCTTTGCAGTAGTTTATTTATATTATATCATCATTTTCTCAAGCTCTGAGGAGGAACATGTCAAACATGTGGCATCTTTCCTGCAAAAACTGAGGGACAATAATCTGTTTTCTAAATCCTCCAAGTGTGTATTCCGTTCCTCAATTGTGTAATACCTTTCCTATGTTGCTTCAAGTGATGGCCTCAAGATGGATGATTTCAAAGCTCAGAAGATCCTCAATTGGCCACAGCCCAAGGACATCAAGGAGCTTCAAACTTTCCTTTCATTTTCTTATTTCTATCATTTCTTCATCAAAAATTACTACAAAGAAATTACTTCTCTCACTTCTATTCTCAAAAAAGATATTCCTTTCACCTTCAATAAGAAATGTTTTATTCATTTTGATTTACTCAAAGAAGCTTTCACCACTTCTCCAATCCTTCTCTACCCATTATTGTATAGACTTATGCTTCTAATTACATGTTGAGTGCCTTACTGGGTCAGGTGAATAGCTCAGGGAAGCATCCCATTTCATCTTACAGCTTCAAGCTTCTCCCAGCTGAACTCAACTACAAAATTCATGACAAGGAGTTCCTTGGAATAGTTTGGTTTCTCAAGAGCTGGAGAGCTTTTTTTCTCTGTATTTCCAATAATTTTAAATTCTTTTCTTAAGTATTTCATTTCTTCTAAATTTCCTACCTGTGTCAAGCCCATTGGGCTGACATTCTCTCTGAATTGAACTTCTCCATAAGTTACCACCCAGTCTGGCTGGCCACTTTACCAAGTTCCTTGTCACATGAGGATGGCATGTACCCTGGGAGGGGGTTATAATTAATTTTCAAGAATAATCAAAATCTTTATCAAGTTCTCAAGCAAGATTAAAGTCAATAATCAAGATTTTTTACAATTAAAGCTTAATTTTTGTCATATTGATTGGATCAAATCCAGAAATAGTTATGTAAAGACAACCATTATAAAAAAAACTCAAGCAGTTTGGAAGATGTTAATCAATGCCATATTATACTCATGAACCACAATTCAAGTTATTATTATTCAAAGATTGAGTTGTCATTCCTGGAAAACCATTCATACACTTTGATATTCTTCAAAAGCACCATGATTCACCTTTTTCTGGCCAGCCTGGTCAAGAGAATACCCTTAATCTCATCAAGAGGGATTTTCATTGGGCTTAAATTAATCAATTAATTAAGGACTATCTGTCCTCATGCAAGAAATTTTCAATTAACAATAACATTAGCAATAAGAAGTTTTTATTACTCAATCCTCTTCAAATTCCATCTGTTCCTTGAAATTTCTTATCAAAAAACTTTATCACTCAATTTCAAGCTTCCAACATCTTTGAATCAATTTTAGTAGTTGTGCAAAGATCCTTAAAAATGGAAATATTTATTCCAACTTATTCAAAAATCCCTTTTTTGAGCTTAGCTCAAGGATATATCTACTATGATTTAGAAATTACAAACTGAAGGGAGGACTTTATAAAACAGTATAAATAGATCCAAAAATAATAGAACAAAATAGTATATCTAAATTACAAACAATCAGTGTTAAATAATAGTAGAAGCAGGGGTGACAGGATATTCTTCTAATGGGCTAAAAAGGAAACAAATAATACAGTTAAGTATCAGTGAGTGTTTTAAAGACTTTACCTCACTAGAAATAAGTAAATGGGAGACTGACACGTATGAAAAGAAAAGATAGAGAGAAGGAGATGGGTATAGACTATATCAAAGTAGTTCTATGAGATGATAAAAAAGAAAGAAGATTGATAGTTGAAAGAAAAGAAGAAGAGAGAGACACAGGAGGTATAGGGGTAGGTGAAGAAAAAATTACCTAATCTATACTCAGGTTAGGGTTCAGTCAATGGATGTAGAAATCTAACACCCCCCCTTGCAATATACTGACAGGGAGAGAAAACATTGATTTTGGGATTAGGTTGAGTGAACAGAAAGAAGTTTTCAGAGAATTTTTACCTACTTCCTTTGTGAGAAAATCAGCTGACATGTTCTGTGAGGAAAAATGTTAGAGTCTTATTTTTTTGTTGTGTAGGAGTTCCTTAATGTAGTGTATTTTGATGTCCATATGTCTTTTCTTGAAACTGTTGTGATGTTCTTTGAAAAGATCTAGGTTATTGGTGCCTTTTTTGTCATTTAACATAATTTTTTGGTCTTGGAGAGGTAGATTTATTTCTTTTCAGAGGATTAGGAGCCATATGGTTTCCTTCATGGCATCATACAATGCCTTGTACTCAGCTTCTGTGGTTGAATGAGAAACAGTACTTTGTTTTTTAGAAAGCCATGAGATCATATGTTGATTTCTACTCACAGTTTAGCCAAAGACTGATCATTGGTCAATTGGATTGTTTCCCCAGTCTTCATAAGCATAGGTAATGATTTGGTTGCTATCCTGATATTGGTATTGAAGGTAAATGTGTCTTTTATGATAAAGATATCTTAGGACTTGGAGGCATTCCTTTTAATGATGAATACAGGGATTCTCCAAAAATTTATAAAGGTGACTGACTGCAAAAGTGATGTCTGGTCTTGTATTTGAGCTTATGTAGTTTGGTGATCTGATAGCACTCCACTAATTTATTTTGGTACTAAATGCTGGTTTCAGCTTAATGTGAGGCTTTAGTGGCGTGTTGTATGGAGGTATTTATGGGATAGCTCTTTTATGTAGTGAGCTTGTGACAGAGATAAGCTTTTCAAGTGGTGATTAACTGTTATTCCAGGCAGAAATGTTGCTTTTCCAAGTTCTTTCATTTTAAACTGTTTCTGTATTAGTTCCTTAAACAAATTGATATTGGGACCAAGTATAGAATGATAATCTACATGTACATAGATCCGGATATGATTTGTAGTTGGTTTATAGAGAACACAAGGATAATAGATTTATTGAGTGAGATTGGCACTTATCAGCCCTTCAGATAGGTGGTTATGCCATTCCAGAGGGGATTGTTTTAGTCCACAAAGTGCCTTATAGAGTTGAAGGACTGGAGAGTCTTTGCTTAGGGATAGTCCTTGTGGGAATTCCAGGGGGATTCTGTCTTCAATAGGACAGTTCAGAATTTTCTTTTTAAAATCCATTTGATGGAACTGGTATTTTTTGCATTCTGCAAATGAAATCAGAGTTCAAAGTGAGCTTAATCAACCAGTTGGTGAAAAGGTCTGCTGGTAGTCAATTTCTTGTATTTGTAAGAAACCCTGTGCACATATCCAAGCCTTTTATTCTATGGTATTTCCTTCAGATTCTTTTTTATCTTAAATGCCCAAGCACAAGTAATTGGATTTTCAGAAACATTCTGGGGGAAGTGAGTTCAAACCTTTAATTTCACCATTTTTCTTGGTTCAATTTAAATTTCTTCTCCCCACTTCAATTTGTCTTTTCCTTAAAATTCCTCATTGTAGGATTTTGGGACTTCATCTACCCTAGCCCAAGTGAGGTTTGTTTTTGGCTTTTATGGAAAGATAGGATGTCTTTCAGGTATATATCACTGCTGATGAGAGTCAGGTTTCTAGGACAAATGACCCAGATTATTTTAAATTTATGTTCTGGGGCCTCTCAAAAAGGGTCTTCCTCTTCTTCTACCACTTTTGGTGTTTCCACTTTATTATCAGTTGATTTGGTGGTAGACATAGTTTCTTATTCTCTGGGGTTCTGCAGATGAAAGGAAAATATTAATCTGATATCAGTGCTATGTGGGGTTTCACTGCTTGAGCAGATTGAGGGAAATGTGCTCCCATCAAACAAAAAGTGCCTACTGATAAGAAACCTTTGGTCCTTACACCTTGGAATCCTGTAGCTTAATCCATTATTCTCATAACCTAGGAATACTCCTCCCTAAGATATGGGAGAAATCTTCTGATTGCATAATTGTGGTGGAATTCAGATCCAGGCTCTGAATCCAAATGGTTCTAGATGTTTGAGTGGAGGCTTTTGATTGAACCAATTTCATAAAGGAGTGATGTTGTTGGCTTTTTTTGGATTTATATTTCATAAGAAAGCTGCAGTAGCTATAGCTTCACCCCTAAATTGCATTTGAAGAGAGGATTGGATTAACAGACATCTATCCTTTACAATGATAGAGCAATTTCCTTGTTTGGAGATGCCATTGTGTTGAGGAGTGCATGCAGGGCTGAATCAATGTTCTATCCCACTTTTGGTACCCAGTTTTTCAAATGATTTATTTCTTAATTCTCCTCCACTGTTGGAGATTATTCTTTTTCTCTTTTTTGAATGGAGTTTTTGACTGCTGTCTGGAAGTTTTTGAAATTATTAACTGCATTGCTTTTTCATTTTAGTAGTTTAACCAAAATGAAACTTCTGAACTGGTCAATGATAATCATAAACTATTCATCAACAGATACTGTTGGCTTAGATATCAGGCCACATAAATCAAGGTGAATATTTTCTAGAATGGAGGTTGCAGGTGTAAGCTTTGAGGAAAAGGGTATAGCAGTTATTTTTACTTTTAGAAAGATATCACAATTCTGCTTTCCTTTTTGGTTATTGAATAACTTTAAAATTTTATTGTGGCTCATATGACCTAGATAATCATTCCAGAGCTAACTGTCATGCTTGGTATGATAGCATAGGTTTTTTGGTATTTGTATTTTTGTTTCAAGTACTGATTTCAATGTTAAAAATATGAAGGAGGATGAGTCATTTTTGTCTAAATAGATCTCATAGTAGTCTTTTTCCTTCTTTATTCTGAGTTCTGAGGTGGCAAGACTTTTTAGATAGAGTAAGTTTGCAGTCAGTGTTGGTACATAAGGACTATTTAGTAGACTCCAGTTTTTTCCTTGTCTATTTGTTATTTTTTCCATTATGATGGCTTTGGCTTTCAGTGACAAATTTTCTCAACTGGTTGAAATTTTTTTCAATAAGGGTAAAGTTGTGGTGAAGAGTCACCTGTCATTGAATATGTGGTTTGAGGCTCCTGTGTCTAGGGCTAGAGAGGTGGTGGTTAGTTTGTTTTCTTTTTGGGTCAGAAGAGCTCAAGCAAGCCTTTCTAGCTTTTCTTTCTGGCCTTATTTTGGAATGCATTTGCCAACATTTTTCAGGTCCATGTCTTTTGACTGGGGAACTGTGTTTCCCATTGGAACACTAATGTACTGTTCTTGATTGAAAAGCTTCACCATTGAGTGCCACTGCTTTAGTGGATTTTTTTGAGAGGGGTTCTTGTTTTAGTTCTGTTTCATGGAGAGTTTTTAGAAAATTATCAGGGTTTCCTTGTTTTTTGGCATTCAGTGTGATCTTCTCTATCAGGGGTTGGAACTCTTCAGGAAGTTTTGTAAGGATGGTAAATGCTAGGATTATGTCTCCTACTTCCAGTCTCCCATGGAGGATATTTCATTTAAACAGTATTGAAATTCTGATATGAAAGCTCTAAGATCATTCTGATAGACAGCTTTGAGAAAACAGCTCCATATCCTGGCCTTTCTGTTAAAGAAAGAATAGGAAAACCATTTGTTTATCTTCTGCCAGATTTGATAGCTGTTTTGGAAAACTTCCTCATTGATAAGTCCTGCAGAGGTCCATGAGTCTAATGTGCTTTTGATCAAGGAGCAGCCCTCATTGCTTGCATCACTTTCTTCTTCCATTGGTTTCAAAGAATCTAGGGCTGCTTTGGTTGGTTTAAGACAGTATTAAAATATCTTCTTCTGTAAAAGATGGATTTAGATACATAACCACCACTCCTGGTAGTTTTCCTTGAATAGTGTTGGGATACTTCTCCTGAGTTTGCTTATGGGATCAGAAGTATTCATTCCTTGATTTTATTTCCTTGTTTGGTCAATACTGTAAATCTATTATGATTTAGAAACTGTAAACTAAAGGAAAAAATTCAGCAAAGAGTATAACTAGAGCTAAAGATAAGACAATAAAATATTCTACCTAACAGACAAACAATAAGTGTCAAATAATAGTAGAATCAAGGCTGACAGGATATGATGGTAATGTGCTACAAAGGAAAAGAATAATATAGTTAAGAAAAAAGGTAAGTAACAATGAGGTTTTCAAAGACTTTACCTCACTAGAAAGGAGTAAATAGGATACTAGCACATTTGAAAAGAAGAGATAGAGAGAAAGAGATGAGTATAGACTGGATTGAAGTAATTCTATGAGATGAGAAGAAAGAAAAAAGATTGATAGTGGGGAGAAAAGGAGAAGAGAGAGATGCAGGAGCTATAAAGGTGAGTGACACAAAAATTACCTAATCAATACTCAGTTTAGGGTTCATTCAACATAAGAGCTTCAAAAATCTAACACCATCAACCATGTCTTTTCCAAGAATGGTCTTCAAATTAGTATTGTCAGTGATATAGCCTTCCTTTTTATTTACTCCTTCTGGACCAATATATGTCAGAAGCTCAATATATCAAGATACCTTTCAACTTCCTTCTGCCCTTAAGCAGATGTACAGAAAAAAAGATTAAATCATATTTTAGAACAGTATCTTTGGATTTATGTCAGTTACCATCAAGATGACTTGCGCATCTAGGTCCCCCTGTCCAGATTTTCCCACAATAATGCAAAACATTCATCACCAAGAAAATCACCATTTTTTGTCATTTATGGAAGAATTCCCAGCTTTTGTTCAATCCATATTTCTAAAGACACACCTTTGGGGAAGCTAAAAGAAAAATTCCAATGAGTACAGAAATTTTTCAAGGGATAATTAGAGTCAAAAATAAAGCATTTTAAGAAGTATGCAGATAGAAATAGGTCAAGTAAACCTAATTTAGACCCTTGAGAGAAATTATGGCTATCCTAAGGGAGAATCAAGAACACAAGATACACCAAAAAACTCTCAGAAAACGATCTTGGACCCTTTTTAATCCTTAATATGGTTTGAAGCCATGCATATAACCTCAATTTTCCTCTGCAATGGAAGTTGGTTTTCCCTGTCTTCCCTGCATCCTTATTCAAACCTTTTGAGAATTCAACTATTTAAAATCAAAATAAATTCCCACCATTACCAGTTCTAGTTGAGAAGTAAGAAAAATGGGAGGTGGAACAGGTTCTGGACTCAAAGCTGAAAAGAGATAAATTATGTTATCTTGTATAGTGGAAAGGGTTTAGTGAAGACCCAGAAAGGACCACTTGGGAAAAAGCTTCCAGACTTAAAAACTCACCAAAACTCTTCAAGGATTTTCACTCATTTTATCCTCAAAATCCTGGCCCAAATACTTGAAGAGCTTGATTTTATGGTTCTTGGTGGGAATTATATTTTATCAAAGTTCCTCTCCTGGAATGCACCTTTCAGAGGGTATTCTACCCAAATCTATTGTAAGAGTTACCTTTTCCACTTTTTGAGCACTTGTAACATTCTTTTTACAGATTCAGAAGACCTTGAAACAATCTTACCCTCAATTTGGAACCACTGAATGAAGATATGTCCAAATTCCCTTTTCTCTTTATTTTATTTCAATTATTTATACAAATAATGGTTCTTCAATTAATTCATTACATAAAGTTATTAATGATGGAAAAAATTATTTCTTTATGGTGCTTGATTGAGATTGTATTCTATGAAAATGAGGTCCATCTCCTGTTATGCATCTCTGAGGGTCTCTAATTGTTTAAAACAACACCTTTGCCACTTTTTGAACAAAAAATGATCTTTTTCATTTTTTTTCAGAAACATTATGGCCAAAATCAAGAAACTCACTTTAAGAAGGATAACTCTTAGAAATTTCCCTTGTTATCTTTTCATTTAATCTCTTTTTTTCTTGATTATTTTATTTCTTCTACTTGTATATTTCTTATTTTTTTTCATTTCTTTTACTCTAAAAACAGCAGCATCCCCTCCCTTATCATGTATGTGAGGTTCCATTTATCTTTCTTGTAGCAGTAAGAAGTAGTGATAAAGTGAAAACCAAACCCAAACAATCTCAAAAAACAGCTTTGTTCTTTACCCAAGTCATTACAGGCACTCTGTGAATAATTAACCATCTTATCTTCATACCACTAAAGCTTGATAGCCATTTATTCTGAAGCAGTACCAGGAATAATTCTATCATGAACATATACTATCACCTCTCTGCTATATATATCAGCCTGCCTGAAGAGCCTGGCAACAGAATCTTGAGCTTCATTATGGGAATTTTGATTTTCTCTGGTAAAAATGATAGGCCAACACTCCCTTCTTTAGACTACCTGGGCAGATGGGTATAGAAAAGGAGACCTGTTCACTCTTTGGTTGTTGGTGGAGGGGCTTACCACTGGTTCAAATTCTCTGGTGGGTGGCAAGGGTAATGGTCTGTTGGATGAATACTTGGGTGGTGGAAGAACTTTTGGATGGTCTAGGACGAGAGTCTGGCATGGCTGAAACCCTTGGCTGAAAGGTCTGGGGAGTACTTTGAATTACTTTACTTTGGAATTTTTTGGTAGATGTATGATTGGTTGAAAAATTGGGAAGTTGGCCACTTTTTTGATTCACCAACTCAGCTTCTTCACTATCCAATGTGTCACTTACTTAGAAATCAGGATCATTTGGAAAAAAAAGACCTTCTTCTTATCCTTTTTACTATTCCTTGTATGTTGGTTCTTGAAATGAGATCTTGGGAGCTGGAATAAATGGGCCTTCCACCAACATTAATGGCCCCTTCAACATCCCTTTTCCTGGAATCTGACACTAAATAAGAAATTTCAGTATCAATTAATTCACGAAACTGATGGCACTTAAAATTGGAATTTCCTTAAGTACCACTAGGAGCTGTAGCTTTAGAAACTGGATACCCCCTTTAAAATGGACCTTCTCTTTCTCTTCATAGATATCTTCTCACATTTGAAGTAGGTTCTTCAGTTTGATGGAATGGTTTTTTCCAAAAAAAGAAATTATGGCACTTTAAGACCTGGTATTCCAATGGGAAAAACAATATTTTTCTTACTTGAAGAACTTGTCGTTGAAAATACCAAGTACTTGAGATTCCTTTTAACCACCATATTCTTGGGTGAGCTTGAAGACACCAGAAGATAAAAATTTTCTATAGCTGCTATACCCACAAAGGACAGAGTATGTCATCATAGAAGGATAAAATTGATTTTGCAACTAATTCTACAATATAATATGAGTTTAATTTAAAAGTAAGGATATTTTTCAAATTCTGTTAAAGAATTAATCAAATTTTGGGGCCAGAAAACTCAATCTAAACCCCATGCATGCAAGTCATCATTTTGGTTGCAAGACTCATGACCTTGGGGCCCCCTCCAGCAGGCCAAGGTCTCCCCCAATTAATCTGGGAAGACCCTTTAAAAAAGTTGCCTGTGGCCATTCTATGGCCCCCCTGGGACACCTTCAAATTTGGCCTCCAATGGCCCCTATGAACAGTGACCTGTAGGTTATAGTACATCTGCTGTAAAAACCAAAATATGCATAAAAAACATTTTTGGCCTAGTGACATAATATGGGCCAAATTCCCTAAAAAAACCTAGTAATTGAGGGAATTTGAGCATGAGACCCCTAACCTCAAAGCTCAAATATTCTTTCAAATTGTTTGGTTGGGAACCACCTACAGCCTGGCCTTTTCAGGGAATGTGGCATCTATATAGCCATTATGAATCAACTTTGATTATGAAAAAAATATTATATTAAAATTGGGATATTTCTCAGCTTATGGAATTAATTCAAGAAGCTTCATAACAGAGAAATTCAAGACATACTCAAGAGAATACAAGAGAAAGACTAATTAAAGGTTAATTTGGTAATTCAAGGCTATTTAAGATTGTGAAAGAATTGAGTATGGAAGAATTTCTATAAAGAGGGGGGAAACTTCACGAAATTTAAAATTTGAGAAATAATGTGTGGAAAAGAGGATTCCACTCAAGAGTTATAGGTTATTATGGTGTTAAGAGTCCCACCAGTTTAAAGAGGGGAATAATGGCACATCCATTATCAGGTGTAAGGTAGTTAAATTTCAACTCCACTCAAACTCACTAAACCAGAAAGTCTTTTCTGTATATGGACATTCAATTTCAGAAAGCTTTCTTTGAAACACAATACAGTTTGGAATCTCCAATACAGTCTGTAAATTTTTTTAGAGAATGGATTCACCAAAGAAACTTTTTGTTCTCCCATCTGAAGCTGTATGATAAATAACTCTAACCACACCTCCTTTACAGACCGTGTGCATTAATACTTTTCCTGTGAAACTCAAATCATTTCCTCTTTCAGAAATTTTCACTCTTTGTACCTGGGCTGGTTATTCTCACATAAACCAGCCCCTCTTTCCCTCTTGGAGGACTTTCCCCAATTTCATTAATGATAATTATTTACTTTTTACTCATTGTATTATCATGTTGATCAATATGAAGTTAGTCTTTGCATTTTTCCTCACCTATTCAGTAGAGTTGTGGTGGCCATATCTTTATTAAACTTTATTTTTCTTTCTGAAATTTTGAAACAGTGTACTTTGACTTGTTTGTGGCTGGCTCCTCTTATTTCTTAATTCTTATTATCTGTTTATTATTTCTTATATCTTTCTTATTGGTAATTTTATCTTATATACACTATTGATTGTCTCTCTGCTTATTTCCTTCAAGCCCTCTGAAAGTGATTCCAAGCTTGCTTAGCTCCAGGACCTCTTCACTTTGAAGGGCCCCTGTGACACTAACAGAAACTCTGAAGTATTTTGAAGTCCCAAAACCAACTATTTATATTGTATTCTCTTTTTTATAGGACTAAAGTGGCTCAAAACAGGGTTAAATTATGGTGTAATTGGCTTTTCTATTGTCAGTGTGTTTCTCAAAAATGATTAGAGTAAATTCTGTTTTTATGGAATAAAATTGGTGAATATAAAAGAATTTCTTCTTTTCCCTATCTTCTCTCTTAAAATTATAATCTTTTCCTTTTATCATTAGCTTCAACACTGTTAAGCCAATCAATAAAATATTACAACAACCATTTGTTAACCGTTTTAAACCTTCTAATCAGTTTTCTGTGAAAATCCTTAGTGGTGGGAACTTTAAACCTCCCATATGTACCCACAAAGATAAATAGTTATATGGATATTAATTTTGGGGATTTTGATAATATTTACATAAATACAAAAAATTAATCATAGTAAAATGAAAAACAATCAGTAATATTAAGATATCTTCCATTATCATCATTGAATATTGACTAAAATGACAATAACCATATCAAGAATATTTCAATTAGAAGTTATAAAAATTAATCAAATGAAGGTATTGTTGTTCAATAAATTTCTTAAAATATAATAATGAATAATTATTATTTCAAACATCATTTTAGAGCTTAAAACTATAGAAATATTCTGGAAGCTAGTAGAAAAAAACTGCAATAAATTATAAGATTGGACAAATTATCCAATCCTAAATATCTTCTTAAATGAAGGTAGTTTCTTAAGGCCTACCACTTACTGAGGAAATTTTATGTATGAGCTTGATTTAAGCAGATATATATGAAATGGTCTTCATATTGAGATTCTTCTATATTAATTATAAAATCAAAATATTTGTCTTATCAAAAGGGTTTAACAATTTCAAATTATTTTATTTAATTTATCTTATGATATTATAGCTCATTTTTGGAGATAAAATTCAACTATGTTGTAGAAATAAAAATGGCTGTAAATTTGCAACCAAACTTATCTCATATGGCATTTTCATGATCTCATCACTGGCTAACATCTCCTTCTGTTTGAATATTTCCTTTAAGTGACCTTTCTTAAGATTTAATTCAGTAAGATAATTGTGTATTATTACAGAAAAGATAAATTGAAGAATATTGTCAATTAGATGATTCAATTTCTTCAAAAAAAATATTTAATTAATATAAAGCTTCCTGAATCCACCCTCCGGAACAATTTTTTGATGTAATATATCTCAAATACATCAAGCTCTAGATAATGTAAAGCTACCTTATTGTAAATCTATTTCAATAATTAGTTAATAAGTCTTAAATATTGGATAAAACTCACTCATTATTGTAGAATTTATACTTTTAAATATAGGAATGCCAATATTTCAATTGGAAAAACCTACTTTAGAAATACAAAATGTATCCATGTATTCATAGTCTCCCTCAGACCTGTACTACCTAAAAGATTTATCTTCATCTTTAGTATATATTGGTGAGTTACCCTAAAAAGTAACTATATCATTATAAGTTTCTTTAGTTCTGGCTTTTCTTAAGTTTATTTTCTGTCAAGAAATTCTTTCTGCATTAAAATATTGATAATTCTAATAAAATGAGCTAATTCATGATTAATAATTCTATTAAGAATATTATTGTGGACCCCTTTTTATTAAATCTTGTCAGTTTTAAATTTAATAAAATACATTTTAGTTTTCTTTAATTATTATGAATTTCACTATATTTTTTTATGTGGAAATTTCATAATATATTATAATGTTATGTTAATTTCAAGTAATTATATTCTCTTTATTCATATTATTACTAAACATGCTAACTTTAATTTTCTTGAAATTTATTTTAATGCTAAAATTATCAACTTATTTATTATTCATTAATTAATATATCACATTCATAAGATAATTTTATTAGAAAATATTGTAAGAAAAGAGCTCTTCACCTAATTTTCAAAATTAAAATCCAAAGATACTAGTAGCTTATGTGAAATTAACCATCCATAGTTCTGAATCAAGATTTTTTTCAAATTTCTGGAAACTTTAGCCCAATTTTTGGATATGAGAAAAATTAATATCTCATTTCAATTTGTGAAGGGATTTATATATTCTCTTCTAAGGATAATTTCATATAGAAACTAAAAAATAATTGACATCAGTTTGTGATCTCTTTTTATTGTTAACCTTTTATAACCAAAATGGGATATTTTTACCCAATCCTTTCAGGGTAGTAACCAATTATCCTTTTCCATGGATTTTAAATTTTGAAAAAAAAAATCAGTATTTTTGGATGGTTAGTCCTAATATAATAATCTCATTTGGGGTTTTTATATGCTAGGGAAATGATATTTTCAAGACTAGTTTGGGGGCTTAAAAGAAAAAAATTATTTAGCTAGGATTATAGTAGTATTAATGACAATGAATGATAGCTTTTAGAGTGTTAGTCAATGAAAAAAATTAGGTCATTTCTAGATGGTTCAGGAAACCCTTATAGATACAATGAAAATTTCTCTAGTTATTTTTGGACCACCCCAGATCCAGAGGTGAGAAATTACCTATTTTGAAATGATCATGTTGAAATGGAAGCTATTGGAGATAACTAAATCGGAGGGGGAAAATTATAGAGATAATTTGATAAAAAATGAATCTCTAGGGATTTTTATCTTGATGAGATGGATTAGGAGAAATTATATTTTCCAATAGATGAATAAAAGATACTGTCTATTAGGATTTATTTTCCATTAGATAATTCACACCAGAGATTTTAATCCAATTTCTATTGGGACAAGGACCAAATTCTGAACATAATTTAAGCCTTTTCAATTATTCTCAAGATAATCTTGAAAGCTCTTACTTAACTAATGATGAATTTAATTTTGCTTGATGCCTTTTTTTAAGTCTGTCTTGTGTTATTAATATAAAATTAGAAAAATCTCTGTAGTCAACTTTTCCATTCCTTTAGACAAAAAGTTCCTCTATCTTATATTCCGAAGATATTTCTTATAAATTCTTCTGAAAATTTAGTCTGGTGGGGTTTTTGGAAATCAAAACAGTCTTTTAGAGTTAAATAAATAAATAAAAATTAAATTAAGTCGAAAAAGCCTTTCATTTCCATTTAGAAATAAGCTCTTTTGAAGAATTCAAATTTCAAATCCAAAGACTCATAATACTCAGAAATTAGGGGGTTTAGTTGGGAATTCTCTTCAAAAGTTCTATTTATATTCAGTCTTTGTGACTATCGAGGATGGTATTTTCCTTTTTTGGGCTTAGTTAGTTTCTTATATACTGAGGGAAATTATCAAGATTATGAATCTTCAAAGGATTCTTAGTCAATATTAATTCTAGGTGAGGTCAAAGGATTTTTGTGCTCTTGATTCATTGAAACTGGTTTTCTATAAGGAGTACTTCCTCTTTATTCGTGAATTATCTATATTATTTCAAACTTTGAAGGATCCCCAATATTATAATTTTTTGATTTAGGGGGTCTAACTATTATTTCTCATAATTGAAGGTTATATTTATGGTTCTTCACTTCCAATTCTGAATAAATTGAGGATCTTCAGGTTATTTTTCTTTAGGAATGAATACCTTTAAAATGCTTAATAATTGGTGTTATTTCACCTATGAGTATTTTCAAGGTTCATGTGAGCTAATATAAAATTATTTATGAATTCCACGTTTATTTTAAACTCCAAACCAACATACCTTAATTCATAGCCCCCCTACAAAACAGTTCCAAATATGCAGAATAATCAATCTATCAAAATGGAAATAATATTCTCACTGTTGACACTTGGTACCATATGGTGCGAAAATTTTCATGTTTAATTTTTAGAAGCTTTAGAACTCCCTGGCTTTATATGGTTTTAGGGTAATCCTTCAGATTTCCTTTATTTTTTGGTCAAATATTTTATCAAGTTGAATTAAATTCTGGAAATTTTGAAATGATACTTCTAGTTCGTGATGAAATATTTTCCTATGGAAATAACAAGTATAGGTTTGGTAATCTCTTCACATGAAATATCATTTCCTTAAAGATTATATTAATTATTTGTATAATTTTTTTCGTGAAATACATTCCAAAAAGTATCATTATCTCAAGAATTGTACCAATAATCCTTTTAAGTAATAGCTTTACCATTCAATGGAGCGCTCCAGCCCTGAAATTCGTCAAATTACTCAGATTATGGTAGTTATTTTTTTAAATTTGAATGAAGTTTTTTCAAGAATAATCCGGTTATTTTTTAAATATGAAACTAAATAACTAAATTAAATCAATTTTTGATGTTATTTCAATCATTAATAAAGGTCCTCTAATAATGAGAATATATAATCTGACAGTAAAAGCAAAATACGGTTTTGAATCAGAAAAGCAGATATCTACTTAGTCTCAATATTGTGAAAACTTTTGAAATAATTATCTATATAAATAATTCTTCATTAATTGAAAATTGAAATATTTCTCTGGGTACCAAATCCAAATAATACTGTTTAGATTTGGAATCCAATCTCAATAGTATTCCTCAGCACAAAATCCTATTAATTAAAATCAAAATGGTGTTAAAAATTTTGGACTTAGCTATAAATAATTTCTTTATCTTTTTCAAATCCTATTTACAGTCTTGTTTTTTATTACATAAAGATAAGAAAAAAAATTATTGTTGTTTTAGGAGAAAACTCAAATTATGATGTGATGGAGCTTTTCATTTCGTTTTTTTGAATATTAATATTACAAGAATCATATGGGGATATCCTTGAAGGATTCTAGGATCGGGATAATCCGTAAAAAGTCAAAGTCTAGTGTGCTCCTCTTCGCCCATTTAACAGGATCACCAGAAACCCTATTTCTCGAGTATACCACTTAGGGAACAAAATTTCCTTTTTTCTTAAATATTTTCCTTATTAATATTCTTCCTTTTTCGCTATATTTCCTGAAGAGTTTCTGGAATACCTGCCTAGATTTGGTTGCACAAGTGAGCTTTAATTCTCCTGGGAATGAGGTGGAAAGCGGAAATTTCAGTACTTCAGGGGTCTTAATGATCTTCAATCTTTCCAAAGGGTGATGCACGAAAAATTATTTCAGTTTTTAATCATTTTCTCAGTGATTTTTACTTGAAGATTCCTATGTTGGCGCCGCAATTATAAATATGAAATAAAAAAAATTGCAGTAAAGAGATTGTTTTTTCAAGGAAAATTAAAAAAAGATATGGAGAAGGAGATAATGAGGGAATTTTGAGCGTCAGAAATATGAAATAGGTCTTTTTTTGGAATAATATATGGAATAAAAAAGATATCTATAAGAAAAAATGAGTATTTCAAGAAAGAAACATGGACTCTTATGGTAAGAAATTGAGTGTATAATAAAAAATAAGAGAGATAGAAAAATAATATTTTTATTTATTTATGAAGTTTTTTCTTGAGTTTTCAGTGTTATTATGGGTTGATAATTTCTTTAAGGTTTTTAGTGTGTTAAGACGAGAGATTTTGAATGGGTTTGGTGGTAAGGGTAGTTCGTAAGCTTATCAACCAACTTCCTCAATATATTTGTATACATTGATATTCATGGGGCTACATTTGAATATTGAGATGAAATATAAATCAAAATTGTCACTATTATTAATTTCATACTGAAATCATAAGAACATAAGTTTCTATTTCTAAATCACCAATCCTGTCTCATTCTCAACCTCAGGATATAACTTATTTCCTAATAGATAATTTGAGTTACAAATATTGGTTCCATAATCATCATCTTGATCTGACTACTTTATTTTTTTCAAAATAATCATGGAAAGTACCTTTTTAAATCTATTTTTTTAGATAGCTAACATGTCAATATTAAATCTAATCAAGATATAAATAAAGTATTTGGAATAATGCTTAAGGGTTGAAATTCACTTTATATTCCTATTTATTAAATTATTATAATTGTAAGTATCTTTTATATAGATTATTCATAAATTTAATTTCAAATATATGAATATGGATTTTTTGTATCATTATTATTGTTATTTTTGGCTAATGATAATATTATATATATATATATATATTAATATAATGAATTTTATAATCTAGTACATAAAAAATATGAGCTATTTTCAAGCTGTATATATCCACTTCATGGAATTTTTACATTTATTTATACTTTCTATCAAATTATTTACCAAGTAACTTTCAATACAATATCATATGATCACCCCAATATCACTAAAATTGGTCTTTGATCAAATGAATTTGGCATATTCAATTTATCACTAAAACTATAACCCATGACTTAATATAACTGATTCTTGTCTTCAATACTTTTATTGTTATTAAAGTTATGATAAAAACTTTAAAATTAATCCTTTCTGATTTTCCTTGCACAACTTCATTTCTATTTTTGATTTTTGGTCACTTAAGCGATATTTCTCTTACATGTTGGGAGGAGAATCAAATAAGCTTTCAAAATCATGGCTGGAAAAATTAATAGTAATCCAAAACTAACAACCTGAGTTTTTATCTACTATATGCCTCCAATCTCAATTTTATATGTACAGTGTAAAACCCACCATTCAATACCATTTATCTAAGGAGATATATCATATCTCCGAGAAATATTGAAAGGGAAAAATATGAATAATAGAGTTATAGTACTAGATAAAGCAAGATATCATTTTATTTCTTATTAGAATTGTCAGAATAGTGGATGATTGAAGAGGGTTAAGGTGATTCATTAGATTAAAATGCACATAAGAAAAGATCTTTGAATATCACAATGTTAAAATAATCATACTGGAGCTAGTATAGGCTTTCAAATGATATAAAAGATATTTCATAATTAAATAGATCAATAAAAAATTCAGGAAAAAATGTACCAAGCTGTTTACCTTGAATTTCCCAATGGCTTCTGAGGAAATTTTGTAGTATTTGGGTAAACTAGAGAAAATTCAACAAGCTTTGAAGTAATTAAATTTTGCTTCACATAGAATATATTCTGAATTTTGGGTCTTGTGATGAGAAAATATTTAAGATCCTTTGTACTGCAAGAATGACTATATTTCTTTAAACTTTCAAATGAATACGGTACTGTGATATATTAATCAAAGAATAATGAATGATGGAATATGTATATTCCTTTGAACATTGTACCAAATATAGTCAAAAAAGCTCAGCCTTCATACCAAATTTTACAACAGGCATGTTCACTAACAAGACTAATTTATAATTATCTTTGAATCTGAAGAGCTCAAGTATAAATTAGTCTTAGGCAAATAAATCTTATATTCTAACTTTTATAAAAAAAATTCAAGGGTTTATCTTTTGATAACTCAAGTTGAATTTTTTGATTGAGTCCAATGACAAGATAAACTCAGTTGTGCCACTGAGACTTTAGCTAAATTTTTATCCCTTTGACTGTAACATGAAACTTGAGCTTATTGATAAAATTAAATTGTAATAAGATGTTTGCTTTGAAATTTCCATAGACAGTTCTTTTTGTTTTTGAAGATGAATTGGAAGGCTTAAGTTTTTTAAGGATAAAAGTTAATTTTAATTTTATTTTAATAAAATCAAATTTCAAATGAAGAATTGATGAAAATCTTTTGAGAAGTTTCTGATGAATTTCTTAAAGATTTGAGTAAAATTCCTTGAAAATTGTTTAGGACTTTTGAAGAATTTTGAGTGTTGAAATTGTTTGAGTTTCTTTAATTTTCTTCCCTTTAAATTTTTAATTTCATTAACTCCTCAAATTCTCAAATCTTCAAGTTTTCAACGTACAAATTAATTTTTCTTAAACTCATTTATCGATTTATTAAAAAGAAATCATTCATCCATTTCCTACATTTTGCTTCGGTTCATCTCATCAATTTCATCAAAATTTCACTAATCTAAAGAAGCAGTCCAATCCAATTTAACAAGATGATGGAAGAACTAGATGCAATCGATACCGACCAGATTCCCATCTTGGAAGACAGATTAGCTCATATCGACTTCAGTGAAAAAATGTTGGACCTATGCTTCATACTCGATGTAAGTCTTCATCTCAAAAAGCTAAATTGCTATCCGGTTGCTCATCTAAAACTTCTTGCTCTTTCTTTTCCCTTGGGCAAACTTTTGTTTGGATACAAAAGACAACCGGTAGCATGGGAAGCTATATCACCGTCAGTCTTGGTAATATTTTATCATCAATTTTGATTTGAGATTCAGAATTTAAAATACAATTTTGACCCGGAATTTTGGACTCTCACAATCATCGATAGGCTGCAACCCAAAATATTGAATTGATTTGCGATGAAATAATTAATTCCGAACGACTCGCCTCCCCTGAATGTTTACGGATTGGGCTGATTGCTTATCGGTCAGTATTACTTTAATCAAGTTGTGTGACTATCCTGTTTTTGTCCCCTTACTTCTTTACCCATCTCAAGCTAATTTTGCATTGATTCCTTTTTCTAATTCTAAATTTCATTATTAGTGATCATCCGCCTCAGGACATGTGAGTCAGAATTATTCTTTTGTTTCGGCTCACCCTCAACTTAATCATTTTTTATCAATCTTTTGGGACTGACCTGACCATTTTTTGATAGGTCATATGTGACCTTAAAGTTTGGTTTTACTTCTAACCCCAAAACAGTTCAACAACATCTCAAATCACTATGGGCTTCCGGAGGTAATCAATTCAACCTATTATCCTGTTGAGCTCATTGTTAACATTATTAAATATCATTCACAAGGTGGTGACGGTCCAGAGGCGGTAACTGCCGCAATGTACGATGCATTAACATTGGATTGGAGGCCGCAGGCTAGCCGAATGGCTGTCTTGATCACCGATGCTCCACCTCATGTCAGTAGACTCTTGATTTAATCTCAAGTTCAATTTTTAGGCTAACCTTGTCGGAGATATAGGGAATTGGCGAATATGGGGATGGATTCAGTAAAGGTGACCCCTCAGGTCATGACCCTTTACAACTAGCAAGAACAATGGCTCAAAATGGTATCAGCCTGGTTAGTTTCATTCTTATCGTTTGCCTTGTTAACCAAATGGTCCTGATTTTGGCGATACATTTTGTCTGACCTAGTTTGTAGTCGCTTGTGAGCCGGCGTTTTCGGGATATACCTATTCAAATGATTTTTTTCGAGCCATTGCCAGCATTACATCTGCTACCATGTTGCCCCTAACTACCGCTAACCTGCTCCCACATGTTATCGTCGGATCAGCATTTGAACAGATGGACATGGAGAGATTGATTAGAGAGGTCGGTCATGCCGTTGCGGAACGTGTGGTGGGCGGCCAAGAAAGCGTTGATGATGTGGCAAGAGAATTACATGAAAAACTACTGCTTCGGAACGAGAGTACCAAACAATTGGTAGTTGAAGACATTTACGTGAGCTCGACCGTTGATATTATTTTTCATTTAACTGATCCACTCCTTTTGTTTTGGTACGACCTTAGCGTGACTCACCTGAAGCACAACATAACGTTTCAGTTTGGTTAAATGCTCCTGACATTCAATCTGCTCGACCAAATCTCAAAAGGGTTGATACCTTTCATCTTTTATTCCTTTATTTAAACTATATCAAAGGATTTACTCACGACTTATGCTATATTAGATCACGAGCTCCCGCTTTACCGATAAATATCTCCAATCCCGATATTCTTCCGCGTATGCCTCTTCGTCTTCTTCCGCTAAGATATATCCGATCCCCTTACCATCTAGGAAAAAGCCAGAGAGCTCTGCGCGCCGATGCACATCAACTTCATCGCCATCCCGACAAGTCATATCAGATTTCAAAGTTTTCTCTACTACTACTCCTAAATCATTTTCCGATTATGGCTCGTCCGTATCCCCTCCCTCCAAAACGTTCAATAGTTCCCCCCTCAAGGATCGTAATCGCTCTAGCTGGAAATCATCGTCCAGTGACTCGGAAACAGATGACGATAATCATAATTTAGCAAACGATAAATCTTTTGATGTTGCACAGGCCTCTTCAACTAGCATCACTTCTGCAACTTCCATTCCAAGCCCTGACCCACCACAGCAAGGTATTGATGTTAAGCAAGACTCTATTTCTTTCGACCAAGCTCGCAGAATCACCACAAGTGCTGCATGGAGAACAATTCGAACTTGATAAAACGAGAAAGCAATTTTTTTTTGTCATAAAACCAACTTAAAGCTCTTGAACTCAGCCAAGTCTTCATAAATTTTCACATATGTTTTACATGTTGATTTGTTTCCATAATCTCTCGTCCAAAGAATTTCTTGTGTATCTTTATACTTTTATGACTGATTGCTACTGGGTTCAAGTAAATCATTGTAAAGACTAGCGAAGATAAAAGAGAAAAAAAATAATTCCGGAATAGCTACAATCAGAAGAGATTAATTACTGTTTTTTTCTTTCAAGTTTATTACACTCAAGGTAAAACTACAAAAAGAAAACTCAATTCATAAGTATGGATTTGGCAGTACTTTCCAAGAGAGAGAAGGACGGTTTTTACCTTTTGGCGTTTGTATTAAAAAAAAATCTTTTCTGTAAAGGTTGTCTTGACAAATACATAAAAGAGAAAAAACCCACTAAGCGTTTGTTCATCAAACTTGAAAAATGATGTTGAATCTTAACTGAAATATGAAATAGTCCATAAGTGGTAGCTGAATTTTTTATTTCCCTCAAAAAAAATCAAACGTTTTCAGCAGAAAAAACTTCCTTGCGTAGGAATTTATGTGATATTGAGAAATTCAAGTCAAATTTTTAAGGATTTTTCCAAAAATAATAATTGAATGTCCATAAAAACCATTATCCTGAGTTGCGAAACCACGTATACATTCTGGCAGCCATAAAAAGTTAAGTACAATACCTGCTCTGCTTTAAATTTCTCCCCATCTGAACTTTTCTTGAGAAACCAAAGTCGCTTACAACGATATAATTACAGAAAAGCTTCATCTGATATTATATTCATTAGTGGAATTCAGCTTCGATTTTTGTTAGACCAATCTTTCTTGATAAAATGATTAATTTCAAGTTAATAAATAAATGAATACAGGTGAAATTTTACGTTAAGAAAGTTTTTGTTTGAGCTTGACTCTTGGGTGCAGAGGATCCTATTATATCACCGTGTGATGATAACCTTCTTAAATCCTTCCAATTGGCATGTCGTACTGCTTGCGCAACTAATCAGACCAAACAAAGCTGTTTAAATCACTCAAAACCCCTCAAAACCCATCTATAAGTTTATTTTTTTTCAATCAGTTTTGGGTTTTATTATTTTAAATCTTCAAAAATAAGCTTTTAAAAAATTTATGATAAAATTTAAACTTTGATCCTTTTGAATGAAGAAGTCTTTTTTATTTTTTTTTTTTAGATATGTTATCCAATTCTCCCCCCCAAATTTTAGAAAAAAAAACAATGTAATTCATGGATTGATTCAAGCAAGTATGGTACTGTTCTTGATGATATATTCAAAATATTAAGGCTGCCATTGAACCCTAACATTGGATTTTTTAAATGAGATAAACATAGGAATTCTTTATCAAAACAAAATCAAATCAAGATAGTTAGAAGAAAATTACATAAGTAAGAATTCAGAAAGCTTTTATATTGAGAGCTTATCTATAAAAAGGGATGTGGAATTTAAACAAGCAGTCAGAGAAACCAAAGAGAGATCTACTCATATAAGGCTTTGATACATTATAACTCAGTTATTTTAATAAATAGTTCCCTGTGACTCATCAACTGGCACTAAACTTAAAAAGACTTCATAATGAAAATGGTGGCTGTGTGGGGATAATTGGAAGGAGTTCAAGATTTTGAAGAGGTACTAAAATTAATTCATAAAGAGGAGTAATTTGGACCTTAAATGTTCCAAAAAGAGAAAGTTTAAAAGGAACCAGTCATGTGAGAATATTTAGGCTCTCACTGGTATTAGGGAAGGATGGCTTAAAGGGGGGGTTTGGGATTCATCAATGGAATAATAATTTCTTTTTTTATCAGAATACTGGAAAAAATGACACATCTTTATTCATAATAAGAAAAAGTATTAACTGAATGCCCATTTTTTTTTCTTTATTTTGATATGATGATTATTGGCTTCATGAAGTTATATACTGGCTCATTTAGTTATTTGAACCTTCAAAAAAGAAGATATTTAAATATTCACACTATTTATTCAATGAAGGTAAGTATTTTTCGTTAAGAAAAATCTTCCTTTTTTTAATCTAGAAATTTGATAATTTTGGGAAGTAAAAAAATATTTCATTTTCAAATTCTAACTTACATCATAAATAAATTCTATTCTTGTTTATAATTCTCAATGATATTATATTTCATAAAATAACTTTCTAAACAGATATTTGATTAAATCTTTTCTGAATATAAAAACAACTAAGTGCAATAGCAAAAGTTAAATGGGCCTGTTTTATATAATTACAACCAAATTTTTAAACTCTGAATGATATGGATTGTTTAATAAAATGTCCAAATGAAATTTGCATACTTCAGAATTATTTTTCAGAGTTAATTGATAAGTGGAAATATTCAGAACATTGGGAAACAGAGAATCAAAAAATTGATTAAAACTAAAAAATAATTCAGAAACAACATCAAACAAAACAGGAATAGAAGAGACACTTTATGTATAATAAAGTTAGTAAATGTTTTTTTTTTTAGCTTTCACATAAGTTTCAATTAATATCACAGTAAAAATTGTTTCAATTTAAAGTCCAATTTTCTTAATTATTTCTCCTAGACAGTTACATTTCTGAGTCATTCATTATTGGAAATAATTTTCATAATTATGAACTTCTTAATCTCTTTAAATCTGATAGTTACATATGGATCAATTAATACCCATAGAACTAAAAAGTCTCTTCAAAATATATTCACTTTCAAAAATGATTTCATCTAAAATTAAAAAAATATTTTTTTCTTAATTATGTTAAAGATTCAAATGTGGAATCTACCCTCCTTTTGAGGCCTAGAAAATAAAGAATTCTTCTTTTAAAACTTCAAATTATTAATAAATTTACTTTATTTGTAATCTGTCTCATTTTTGATAATCGATATTCTGCAGAAAAATATTTTCCTGATATCGCATTGATTTGAAAATGGAATCAGTGATTACTTTTTCTCCCCAGGTCAATCTAGCAAATATATCAATGATCCTTATAATCCGACACATTTTGTGATTCTTAATATGATCTTCAATAGGTTAATCTTATGATTTTTTCTTCTTTTTCACTGTCTTAGAAAAAACCTACAAGGGATTTTATGATACAAGTAAGTAAAATGATGGAACATATCCTCTTCTGGTAAGTACCTCTCAGTATATTTAGATATTCCTTCATTTATTACTTCAGAGATATCATTATAGCTGTGATTGTCCTTTTCATTTTCTCAATTTGAGGTCATAAAAGGACTTTTATGGAAAATACAATTAAACCTAGAAGCTTTTACGCAACGAAAATTTGAATATTGACATGAAATTTAAAGATTTTTTGACATTTCTTCAATCATAGACCTTTACTATCCAGTAGCTCAGGTAAATATATATATATATATATATATATATATTAGAAATTTGAATTGATTTACTGCCCGTTAAATTTTTTAAAAATAATTTATCATAAATCAACCATGATTTATTAAAATTCTAATTACAAATATTGAGATACCAACTTAAATGATGTTCATTGAAAAAATCACAAAAAAAAAAAAAATTATCAAATCCCCATTTTCTTTTTCTTTTTTCTCAAATTATAAAATTTATTTCATAAAAAAAATTGAATTAAATATTTTAAAGATAAGAAAATTGAGTTTACTAAAAGAGAAAGTGAATACTGTACTTTAAATATCCACATTCTTGATATAATTACAAAATTTATTATGATAATCCTTCAGAAAATGAAATTTTTATATTGAATTGTAAATATTTTTCATTTAGTACAACATTATCAGCTATAATTCAATTTTATTTCATGATATTGTCAAAGTAGCTATCTATTTTTTGATGTTTTCTCATTTTTATTTGAATTATTAATAAACATGAATAAAATTCTTCTAATAATTCTTTGATAATTTGAAATTGTATTCATAATTATAAAGTCCAATGATTATTCTAAATGACTGAATTATCAAAAAAAAACCTAAATAATATTCAAAAATCAGAAATGATATGAAAAAATGATGAGAATAATATTTTGGAAGAAAAAATAGATCAAATGGAATAATGAGACTAATGGATATTTTAATTATTATTTATTTGAAAGAAAGACAAGGTTAAGTTTTCCCTGGATGAAATAAAGTTAGGTACTTCCAGGGGTATATAATTTAGGTGGTTAATAAAAGAACATAAGGAAATTGGTAAAAAAATGTCAGAAATTAGAAATTTTTACCAAAATATTATTTCTTTTAGCCACAATTTGGTAAAAACACATAATATTAATTTGAGTGCATATAACCAATTATCTAAATCCCTTTTTGGTAAATAATGTCAGCTTACTGTTGAAATAATAATTATTATGGTATCAGTATGATAAAAATTTAATTATTACAGCCTAAAATATGTGTCTTTCAAAGACATAAGACGTTTTTAACTTCAATAATGAACATACTTTTATGTAAAAAAAAATAAAAAATAATTATTTTTTGTTTTTGATACAATTTTAACCTTGTATTTAAAAATATGAAAAAATATATTTTTTTAAATTCTAAAAATCTTTTCATAAAAAAAAAATGAAACTTTTTTTTTTATTAAATAATTAAAAATTATTTTATCTTAAACAATTTAATAATTTTTTTTTATAAAAAAAAATAAAATTATTTTTTATTAGAGAAGTAAAATTATTTTTATTTAAAAAATAAAATGAGTTTTATTCAGAAAAAATAAAAGGAGTTTTATTCAAAAAAATAAAATCATTTTTTATTCAAAAAATAAAATGACTTTTATTCAAAAAAATGAAATGATTTTTATTTACAAAATAAAATGACTTTTATTCAAAAAAATAAAATGATTTCTATTTAAAAAATGAAATGATTTTCATTTAAAAAATAAAATTATGTTTATTTATTCAACAAGGTTAATTTCATTTTTTCAAAACCACTATAGATATTGTTTCAATACAATAACACTATTTTATAGATTTATTGCCATTTTTTTAGTGCCACAGGATGTAGCCCCTAACTGAAGGTTTTCAGAATTTATTTTCTACTTCCCACAAATATATTTTGACTCAAAAAAGAAAGTTGCCTCAAAAAAGAAAGTTTTTCCTTTTTATAAATACATTTTTCATAAATGAAAAAACACATATCTCATAGATACTTTTGAGTTTTGTTATCAAGACCCCCTTTTTAAAAATTAAATTTCAAATTCAAAGAAAAATATTTCCAATTTATTTATTTAAAAAATATAAGAAAATTCATAATTTAGAACCTTCTTAATTAGTTTTTTTGACAGCTTCCCAAATTTCACAATTGAAAAGGTTTTCAAAAACAGAAAATGTTGAACAATTTGGTGTCCTTAACAAGCCACCAACAAAAAATATCATTATTTTAATTGAAAGTATAAAATTATTTTCGTTTCTATTATTTTTACATAATGGTAATAATTGTATGTTTATATAAAAGATATCATTCTTATATTTGCAAAAATTTGAGGTCATTGTCTTAAAAATGGACATTGTATTCTAATTGATGGATAAAAAATTGAGATCCCTTTTTTGGGCCTAATATATTTATATAAGAAAAATTACCCATATTATAAGATTTTTTTTCATACTCTGAATAATATTCCCTTTCTTTCAAAAAAAAGAGTCACCAAAATCTATAAGCTATGATTTTTGATAATTTTTTTAAATAATTTTTCCATTTTTCAATGTGTCATCTAAAAAAAATATGATGATTTTTTTTTTGAAAAATTCAGTGTTCTTTACAGATGAACACAAAGGGAAGGATAAAATAAATAGAAAGATTATTAAAAAAACCTGTTTTAGGAATTTATTCATCAAAAACCAGCCTATTTACATGTTTCTACCATAAAATTATGTGTTTTGGCCATAATTTGGTAAAAAAATGTAAGGGATTACATGTTTTCACTCAAAAAATGTAAGGGATTACATGTTTTCACTCAAAAAATGTAAGGGATTACATGTTTTCACTCAAAAAATGTAAGGGATTACATGTTTTCACTCAAAAAATGTAAGGGATTACATGTTTTCACTCAAAAAATGTAAGGGATTACATGTTTTCACTCAAAAAATGTAAGGGATTACATGTTTTCACTCAAAAAATGTAAGGGATTACATGTTTTCACTCAAAAAATGCATGCTTTCACCAGAACTCATAGTTTGATGGATATAATTGAGAGAATTTTTATATTTTTACTAATAAAATCTATAAATATGAAAGAAAAATTACAATCATCATGAGAAAACTGGCTAAAATTGACAGCAGGTGTTTCCTTTTGAAATTAGCTTTCACTCATGCTAGAATGAGATTAAACCATTCCTGTGAAACAGGTAAGACCAAGGATTTAAATTGTTGTTAGTATTCCAAGTTCTTCCAAGCCACAGGAATATTACAAAACTCCCAAGTTTTTTTCTCTTTTTTTCAACTGAGAAAAGTAAGTATAAAATATATTATATGAAAATTCTTTCCATTCATATTTTCATCTTCAAACTAATATTCTTCAAGATAAAATATTGAATCTCAAAATTCATTTTCAATTAAAAAAATTCTAGTTTTTTTTAAGGTAAAAATAATTAAAAACTAATTTTGAAACTGGATAAAGCCTTTATATATATTTATTTATGAGTTATTATTCCTTGGTAGAAATTTCAATTCTTATTTCTACTACAAAAACTGACTCAAAAATATCAAAATCAGCTGTTTTAAAATAAAGAACCTTCTGAAGAATCTGAATTTATGAAAAGTTTTGTTTCTCATATGTTTAAATTGCTGAAAACTCGCAAGTAAAAGATAAAGGCTTTGAAATTTCTTCGAAAAAAAATTATTTCACCCAAAATTCAAAGGAATTTTTTATCATTTTTTTCTTTATGGAGTAGAATTCCTAGAAAGTTAGTATTATTTTTAGTTTTTGTATTTTCAGATTCCTTTTTCACATTAATAAATTTCACCAATTTCTACTATTAACACCAACAATTATGTTTTTTGAAGAGGAAATACCTCACTCTGGCTTTGAAGCTGTTATTTCTCAGTTAAAAAAATAAGTAGTGGGCTCTATTCAATACAGCCCCTGCTACTGCAGGAAATAAAGAAATTACAAGTTAAATTACAGTACAGGGCCTTTGATGACAGCTACAGTGGAACTGTTGATAATGATCAACAATATTACATCAGAAGCCATTACAGTTCCTGTACTGTAACAAAACTGACACATGTCAAATGTTTTACGGTACCAGGCCTTTAAAAGGCCCGCTACTGAAATCTTAATTTAAAAAAATATATAAAATTGAACAAAACCAATTTACAAATATAAAAAATAAGCTCATAAAAAATTACAAAAAAAAACACAAAAAAGCAAAAAGTAATCAAAAAATTAAAATAACATATCACCATAAAACATGGATAACAAAAATCAAAAAATTAAATAAAAACAATAAAATACACTTTTTCACAGTACCCGAAAGGCTTCTTTTTCTGCTAAATTTCTCCAACAAATATAAGAAAAACCTTTTCTGTAATAATAAAGAAAAACTCAGTGAAACTCTCATAAATGTTCTTATAATTTTACCATAATAAAATAATATTAATGGTTTCAATTCTTTGGTAAATTATTCATAATAATAAGTGAATAGTTGAAACATTATTCAGAACATGTTTTGAGTCTGAGTGAACAAGGCTTTGAAGTGATATTTGTGCCACTTCAAGCTTAATTCCCAAAAGGTTCTAGCTTGCCTATGGGGACCCCCTTTATTTAATGCTTCAAACCTTTCATTAAGCATAAATAAAACAGAATAAAAGGAAAAAATCTCATAATATAATTTATAAAAACTTGAAAGAGCTTCATATACACTTTGCTTAGCTACAATTTATAAAAAGCTGGTTCTTCTCAATTTATCATTATTTAAGGATTTGTAAATATATCAGAGTAATCCTAACTTCAAAAAAATCTCAGAATCTATTTAGATAAATTTGGAGATATAAACTTTCTAAAAGAAAGAATTTATACCAGTAAGTTTGCCTTGATAATATATAGATTTCCCTTCATTTAAAAGTAACTAAAAGAACTGGTTTATTTATTCATAAATCTGAAGTTTTAAATCATTTTGAATGGCTGTTAAGACTTTATATTGATTCAAATTGAATCATTGATAGAAGTGTATAAAGGTGTTTCCCATATATTTGAGGAAATATTATTTTAGAGAAATTGGAAAATAATTTTTTGAATTAGTTTTGATAGTATTTGTTTTTTATTTCTTCGTATTAAAAAATTCAAAAATTTATGTTTACATATTTAAATCCATCAACCCACCAAGCTCGGATACAGCTTCAATGTTTTCAGTGCACGAAGAGCTCTAAATATATTCTAATAATTACAAAATGTGTTTAATATGAAGAAAATTGAATCCAGAATGTAGAGAACCTATATAATACAGCAAAAATGAGAAAAAAAACAAATCATACACCAATTTATCTTAATAAAGTGTTTTGAAATGAACAGATGACTTATGAAATTGATTTTTAGGAATATTAACCATGAGAGAAGTGGCTACAACTGAGAGCAGGTTTTTCATTTGGAAATCAGCTTGCGCCCATAATAGAATGAGATTGGATTCCACCTCTTAACTGTGTTGAACCCAGGATTCCAATGTTAATTGATATTCCAGATTCTTTCAAGACGCTAGAATATCAAAGAACTTGCAATTTTTTCCATTGATTTTGTAAGGTAAATATATATTAAATTATATGAGATATCTTCAGAGAGTTTGATTAATGAAAGAGACTTTGAATTCTATAATAATTCCTCCCTACATATATATACTGAATTGGAAAATTTCTACTTGTCTTTTGAAGACCTTCATAAGTAAGATCCAATTACAAAGATAAATGAAACCTTTATTTTACCTAATTACTTGCCTATTTTTGATGCAAAGTGTTATTAATTTATATTTTTGCTTTAAGTCTTTGAAAGAATCCTCTTCTTGATGAAATACTCATCTTAAGAAGAAAAATATTTTTCCTTTTTTGATATGATGAGTTTTCTTCAAATTCAAAAGAGATACAATAAAGACTCTAAGAATTTTTCATTAATGGAATTATTTAGAAAAAAAAACACAAAAACTAAATATTTTCTCACTCATTTTTTATAATTTTCTTGATATCATTATAATTTTTATTTTAATTCATTGTTTTGATTGCTCTTATAATTAATGAATTTCACTTTTAAACAAGAAAAATGTCTTGATTTGGTTCTTTTTCATTGCTTTTTATTGAAACTAAAAGTAGTGGGGCCTATAAATTGAATCCTGTGACTGGAACAGGATTCAGAATTTTGATGAATATTAAACCTGCAGGATCAAAGAAAGAAAAATTGTGAAAAATGTTAATAATTCTCAATATAGAAGCATTACAGATCCCATTATTGTAAAGTTTTTGATGATCTTCAAAAATTTTCCAGCAGAAGGTTTTTCAGGGCTGCTATTGTAATACTCAGTATAAAACCATAGAACACAAATTTATAAAATCTCAAAATCTATTTTTTTTTGAAAAACTAAAAAAAAAACTCAGACAATTCCAAAAACAAAGAACAAAAATCAAAAAACAGTGATATCATCAGATAAAATAACCTTCATTAAAATTGATAATAAAGCTGAAGAAGTGAACTAAAATAAATAAATTTTTTTCTTGATATTAGAAAAAGAAAAATTCTTCTAGTGATCTTATTTTAAAAAATTGAAAAAATACTTTCAATTTTAGTTATAGAAAAATACAGCTCATTTTTCATACTTCTTTGTTATAATAAATTTTTTGAGGTCAATTTATCCTCTCATTGTAATTTTTTGAGAAGAAACTCTTTTTATTCTTGTTTTGGATTTTTACTTTGGAAAATAAGGAAGGGAAATATTGAACTTAAAACACAAAATGGGGGAAAGAATGATAGGAGATTTATAAATTAAATATGCTAATCATAAAGTTTGAAGTCTCAATATAATGTTGGATCTTGAGAAATGAGGAAAAGATCATTACATATCTGAGAGATAACTGAATATATGTCTCCTAGTATTAACCCAAATATTCTTCCAGAAAAATTATCAAACTGTGATTCTGTTTAAAGCAAGTCAAATATAAAATTAAGTGCTTCATGATAATTCTCCCAAGCTTAAAACTAATGTTATGAGCTTAAAAAATGAATTTTTCAAATTTTTATTGTATTTTCCTTTACACAAGTTGATTATTAATATATTACATGGATGATAAATAGTTTTCCTTGTGAGTTTGGATATTTCTTATAGAGAAAGTTTAACATAGTACCATACAAAACTGATCAAAATCTGAGTGAATACATTGTGAACCTCTCAATAATTAAATAAATATATTTGAGAGTTAATTGTGACTATGTATTGAAGCTTCATGGATAAGGATCTGAAGTAATATTTGCACCACTGCAAGATTCCTTTGGAAAATGTCAAGCTTATTTTTGTGGTGCCTGACTTGAAAAATATCAATCAAATTAATTTTATAGGCTATTGCTCAATATAAATACCAGACAAAAAAACAAGGAAAACTATTTTCATTTTCTTTGAAAATGAGAAAAGGACATTGATATATAGCTCTACTGACTACAATTTAGAAATTAATTATTAGTAAAGCGTTATCATTTATTTTGGATTCACTAGATTTATCATCATGAATTCATTTCAATAGGACTCTAAGATTCTTGATTAATAGCACTCAAGAAATAAATCTGGTAAAAAAGATATTTGTCAATTTTTTTTATTCTAAATTAAAATGGATCTCAACCATTAAGAACAATTAGATAATCTTTTATATTATTAAAAACCAGGTATCTTTCAACTATTCCAAATTGCTATACAATATACACATCATATTTGACATAATTTTTGAATAGAATTCACAGAGTTTCTCTTCATAAATTTAAAAAAATATATTTAGAGAGCATAGAAAATTAATTTTTAAATTTGATATATTACTTTGAGTTTTTCCATTTTGTGAGTTAGAGAAATTGAGGAATTACTCTGAAATAATTGGGTCTAAGAACTCATTAAATCAAACCAAAATCTTTATTTCTCAACAAATGGAGAGCTATCCCTAAATTCCAATTATTAAGGAATCTATCAATCCTGAAAAAGAAAAAGAAGAAAAGAAATTACTATGAAATTAATAAACATAATTAGAAGATAAGAGAAATGGAAAATGAGTTTGATGGCATCTTTTAGAATAAAAAATGATTAAAATTAAGCTTAAAAATATAAATAAATAAAGGGTGTTGGTAAACACACGTAAGCCCTTACGTGTTTTTACTAAAAACTTACGTGTTTTTACCAATTTATGGTAAAAACACGTAAGTTTCTGGTAAAAACACGTAAGTGACCTTAATTTTCAAAAAAAATTCCTCAGGCTCAGTTTTGAGGTTTTTTTTTAATTTCTTTTTGCCATATTTTTCCTGACTTGGCATGTCAATAAGCACAAATTTTTTCAAAATTTATTTTTTTGCCAAATTTCACAAATTTTGCCAATATGCCAAAATGGCATATTTTTTTCAAAAATTCATTTAAAATCTTCCCACTTATGAATTTGCTTGATTTTTTTTTTTAAAATAAAGGGTTCAATGTGAAGAATAAAGAACCAGAATCCCATAATTTTGGGAATTTTTTTGGGTGGGACAAGTGAAGGCGCAAAAAGAGTTTTTTTTCAAATGTTTTTTCCCGTCATTGTAATATGCTTATTTTTAAAAAGTGAATTTAATAACTTCCCACTTATGAATTTCCTTCATTTTTTTTTAAATTAAAGGGTTCAATCTGGACAATAAAGAGCCAGAAGCTCATGAATTGGGAAAATTTTTTGGGTGGGACCACAAGTGAAGGCGCAATGGGTGTTTTTTTTAACTGTTTTTTTTCTTGTTTGTAATATGACTATTTTCAAGTACAAAAGTTCCACATGTTTGATAAAAAAGGAGGCTGAGGTGGGATTTAAGCAATAAAAATGACTGAGGAGGGGGATAATTGGCATAAATTGTATATACAAAAATCATTCAATCAGAATCAACCTCCAAAATAGTGGGTTTTTTCTGAGAGGGGGGAGGAAGATTGGACAAATACAACATTCTGTGTTTCTTAAATTTATCAGCCCACCCCAGGGCTTGTGGTTGGGCATGAATCTCCCAGTTCACAGTAATGGGGGGGACTGGATAAACTTTAGAAATGATGATGTCCAAAGGAACAAAATGAGCACAACTATTCAAGAAGCAGATGAAAATGGGGGGATTATCATTTGGAGGACAGAAATAAGGGAAAAAGGAAAAAGATTGGGCTGTGGAATAAAAGAAAACTGGTCTTTTATACTTATTTGCAATTGGATCCCCCATGTCAGGCATGGACATCCACTTGCTTTTTGGAGCCTGGCCAACATCTTCATACCATTCAATTCTTTCCAAATAAGAGGATACTGAGGGAATTAAGGTGTTCATGGCTTCATAAAGGTCTTGATTTTGTTGAATTTCTTCAGCCAAGTAACCTCTCACATCAGCCCATTGATCTTGAGTCTTGTAAATGAAGTGGGATACTGTTCTGTAGCCACAGTTTCCATCACCCTGGACATTGATGGCCTTGAAGGTGTATTTCAATATAAACTTGGGCAAGTCTTCTGAGCCAGTTATCTGATAACATAAGTTCAAAAAATGAATAAATATCAAAATAAGCAACATAAAATTACATTAAAAAGAATCAAAAACTCACAAACAGCTTGGAGCATTCATCACTTGTGTGATAGTTGCTTTGACAATGCTCACAGGTCAGGTCAATTGCATCATAGATATTCAAACTGGTGGCAGGCTTGTGTGATTTTCTTTGTGATGTTTTGCTTCCAATTGCCAATCTTCTGGACCTTCTAAGGGTTACTTCTGATTTATTTAATTCAGTTGCTGAGGGTAGTGAATCTGATGAACTGATGGATTTAGACAATGAGTCCTCAGAATCTTCAGATGAGTCCACTTCCATAATTGGAGAGGGGACATTTGACTGGGATCTGGAAGTTGTTGTGCTGGTCACTTTTGATGGGGGTCTTCCTCTTCTCTTGGTTTGACTCTCAATGATTTCAAATCTTGAAGGTTCTCTTTTGTTTTTATTCTTGGCTCCTTGGGGTCTTCCACGGATATTCTTGCATTCTAGAGGGTCTTCATAATATTGATCATCCTCTTGACTCTTGGGAATTTGATCAAATGGGACTTTTCCAGTCAAAACATCTTGAAAATGTTGGAGTATTGGGGTGATTTCTGCCATTGGTCTTTGAAACAGGTCTTCCCCAATGTCTTCAAATATTTTCTTGGCTTCATTCTTTCTTTCTTTTTCAACACTTTGATCATCACCTTGAAAACCAGTCTGAGAAGAATATGACAAGTAAAATCAGTTAATAAGAAAAAAATAATAAGAAGAAATTAAAAAACCCTCACAGGCAAATTCAAATGCCACTGAGGATGGAAGTCTGATAATTCAAGCCTTTGGCGCTTGGCAAATGCCTTTTGGGTCTTATGCTTGCAAGGAATGCCTTTATAATTGTTGTATTTGTTGGTGCATTTTTCATTTGGAGGAAATTTTGTTTTGAAATTTTCAAAGGCAATCTGAAGACCATAATGAGACACCTTGCCATTGAGGGCACAGATGTGTGGAGGAAAATTCTTGACATGGACAATCATTTCTTTGGAGATTCTGTTGATAATTTCAATAAATTGTTTTCTGAATGCCATGTGGAGTGCCCTGACAACCTCCAGGAGAGTACCAGTGGACTTTTGTAGCCAAAGTTTAACCATGGCATGGGCACCTTCAACTCTGGAGGTGGAGCCCACACCCAGGTGGCAATGGTGGTTTGTCCAGGCTGGCACATAATACTCCTTTAGAGGAAGCCAAGTATTTTCCAAATACTGCAAGACCTCAGCATTTTTAACTTGCTTTTGAAGCTTCTTCCAGTTGTCTTTGAAAGACTTTTCAGTGGGTGAATACATAAGCTGAGAAAAGAATCCCAAAGTCATTAATAAAGACAATAATAAGAAAAAAAGTGAAATAACATGAAATAAAATGAAGAAGTATATTACTTGATTCCAAAGGCCCATAAAATTTTCAAAATCAGTTCCATGACCAATTTTCTTCATGCAATGAGCAGATACATCCTTGTTGATGTGCCAAATGCATAGCATGACTTTGGAGTCTGGGAAGAGCTTCTTAATAGAGTTTTTCAAGGCCAGATCCCTGTCAATAACAATAACTGGGGGGGGGACAAGATTGGTGTTGTTGAGGACCTTTTCAATGTATTGATTTAAGGCCCAAGTATATGAAGTTTCATTTTCATTCTTCATCAAACAAAAAGCCCCAGAAAAGGTCTTATTTGTTGAGCTGAATCCAACAATATGAAAAAGAGGCATTTTGTACTTATTGGTTTTATAAGTACAATCCATAAGAATGACATGAGGAAAGCCATGAAGAAGTTTTATGGCCAGGGGGTGAGTAAAAAACAAGGAGGTAATGTGTCCCTCAGAATCTCTTGCAGAGGACCAAACAAAATTTTCTTCTTTGAGAGTGTCAATAAGAGCATCAATGGGCCTTCTGCCTTGCAGTTTGTCTTTCTTTATTTTCTTGACTTGGTTATAAATGTCTTGAAGGATTACAGGCCTGTCAGACTCCCTCTGGCTGCATAATTGGGCCTGAATTTGCCTTGGCATGAGGAGTGATTCAGACATTTGAGCAATTTGGAATGTTTCTTGCTCATTGAATTTCCTGAAAGCAGGATGTGCCATGATATTTTCAGTGGCATCATGGCTATGTTCAGGATTTTTGACTTTAAGAGTCCAAGTGGTGCTCTTGGCATATTTCCTGGCATAAAGTCTAAAAGGACAGTCAAGCTTTCTTGAGGTGACTGTTTTGGAGGGGCTTTTGTTGGGATTTGGGGTGCCAGACCTATCACAACATATTTCAATTTGGTTGTGGGTCATATTGGACCTCAAGGTGGACACAGCATACCCCTGAGCCCTGGCAACATTATGCACATGTTGCCAAAGAAGCTCAAGGGTCTGAAATTCACCTTCAGTGGGGGGTTGGAGCATTTTTGAATGAAAAATATGTGTAAAAGTGAAAAAAAGGGGGGATTTGGGGATTTGGAATGGGGTAAGAACCTTTCAAAGTGTGAAAAAGAGGTGAAAAAAGGTGTGAAAAATGAACAGAAGGGGTTAAGAGTGAAAGAAAGTGGTTTAAATATGGGATTAATGGATGAGGGAAGGTAAAAAATTGGAAATTTGGAGGCTTGAAAGCAGGTTGTTGTGGTGGAAAATGCAGTCTTTGGGGGAAAAAAAGAAAAAAAAGGGTGAAAAGCTTTGCAAAATGGCTTTGGTAATGCTGTTTTTCCAAAAAAAAAATGGTTTGGGGTGGGGATAATGTGGATTGTTGGGGTGTTTCGGCTTTTTTTTTTTGGGGGGGGGGGGGGCTGGGCAAAAAAATCTGAAACAATTTGGAGTTAGAGAGGTTTTGTGGGGAAAAAACCTCTTTTGGGCATGTTTTGGCCCAATACAGGCATTTTTGTGTTTCATTTTTAATTAAAAATGGGCCCAGGGCACCCCTTACGTGTTTTTACTAAAAACTTACGTGTTTTTACCAAATTATGGCCAAAACACGTAAGTTTTTAGTAAAAACACGTAAGCTCTTACATGTTTTTACCAATTTGCTTACGTGTTTTTACCAATACCCTAAATAAATTTTGACTTCACTTAAATCTAGCACATTTAATTGAATTAGACTTATATAAAGTATATAAATAGTAGTTATTGGAGCTATATAATATATATTGATATAGATTCTCCTTTGAATTTCTCAAAATAATAGCTCAAGAAATCAACAAGTGTTTAAAATATTATATTTGGTTTTGAAATATTTAAATGAGAGCTAAATTTGGGATTATTAGTTCTAAGAAATTGATTTTTCAACAGAGACATACTAACTGATAGATAATTAAAATAAAAATTCTATTTTACATAAATCTAAAAAAGCTGATTTTCAGAGGAAAACTGAACTAACTATGCTATGTGTTTTCCATGGCTCTTTCCTGAAACAAAGAGTTATCCTCAATTTAAACCCTGGAATGGAATAATACAAATATTTCCCAATAATAGGATTAGGGAAAGAAAGTTTGCTCAAACTCTTCAAATACTCGGGTTATAAGTGGAAAATCCCCTATACAGAGTTTTGTAGGCTAAAATAATGGCAATATATTCTAAATGAGTACTAAATTTTTCAAAGACCTCCTTGAAATATACTTTGTGTAATTTATATTGAGTTGTTTTTTAAATTTGAAATAAGTAATCTGACTATAAGAAGAGAAGGTAAATAGGTGTATTATGTTCCACTCAATACATAATTTCATAAGAGACAGAAATTTCATTTTAGGGTTGTTCTTTAATAATATCTTTATTCTCAGAAACTATTAAAGTACTTGATACTTTTTCTCATTAATTGCAAATTCCTAAATAAAGTGGTTTCAGTGTTAATATAGACCATAAAAGGTTGAATTTATTTTTTGATGAAATGATATCAATCAATAAAGAACATAAAAACATAGGGAATTAAAGTAATCCTTGAGCATGTGTTTTTGAGACAATTAGCTTTTAAAAGCCTGAAAAAAAAATAATATTCAGGAAACTCAATTTAATATTTCTGGCTTGCATGTGTGGCTCAAAAGTCTTCCAAAACTTCCATTTTGAAATTAACTCTCTGTCCTAGCTCCCACACATATATAATTTATCTCCAATGTCAAGCTCTAAATGCAACATTTGCTGTCAGGTGTAGCCACTTTTCTCATAGTGATTGATAGATGAAGATTAAATTTATTCAAATCTCACACACCTAGCTTCATTATCTCAGCTTGACTTAATTTCTTCATATAGAAAACACCCTAATATCCTTCAAATGAAAAACCAAATGATCTATCTGCATGAAGATCTAAAATACTCCTATTAACAATGTTACTTATATGAAGATTGGAATAATTATTATTTCACACCATCAAATTGTATAATAAAGATGCAACCAGCTTGAAAGCAAAAAACCAAATATTCCACTTTGAATATTAATTTAACATATCTATAAGTGTAAAGGCCTCCTATCAAGAAGTTTATGGGCTGAAATGGGGGCTATATCCTTTCAATATAGACTCAAATTTTGTGGGATTTTCCTTAAAATCAGATTTTCCCATAAATCTTGACAGATTGTTTATATTTTGATGAAAATATTACTCTAAAAATAAAGAAAAAAGAAGGGATATAATTTATTACAAAATAAATCTTTCAATTTAGAAAACAGGTCAATGGAAGGGTATTTTTTATAATATGTATATGTGAAGAAAGTTCCAAATTTACCAAGAATTTTTATTATTTATGAGAGGTTTCTTAGAGACTTGAAGGGTTCCAATTTAAATATTACCCATCTATGGGGACCCATAAATGAGTTTGAAGGAGAATTGATATTGAAACTGAAAGATATGTGTAAAAAAATATAAGAAAGACCCCAAAGGTTTAATTTATTGTGAATGAAATGATACAAAGTAAGAAAAAAGATTAAAAAAAGGGTAAATTGAAATAAGTCTGTTAATGATGCATTGTTGAATTATTGAGGTTTGACAAGCTAAAAAAATAACTGCTACTGAGAAAACTGGATTGATAATTTGTTTCTTTCTCATATGGCTTAAATTTCATGTCCCATATTCAACCTGCAACAAATCTATACCCCATATAAAATTACAAATGCAACACCTGCTGTCAGGTGTAGCCACTTTGTTCATGATGAATGAAACACTTGACTGTTAACTAATTTAGTACATTATAGAATCTTCTATCATTTAGCTATTATATCATATTATGTTTACAGAAGAAAATCAAATATTCATGATCTTCAATGTGTACTTAGAGGTGTAAATTAATTTCCCAAAAATGGTATTTGCAAATTTGATTATTTAGGAAATTTTAAAAGGTAAAAATTTATCCAAAAAGAATCAGATTAAAAATTAAATTTTAATTACTTAGAACTTCTATTTATTTTAATCTAAGAAAGATCTTTATAATGAACTATTTGTAAGGAATGTCAGCTGATACAAAGTTTTCATTTGATTCAATTCAATTAATAAAATTTATGAAATCAATTTCGTTATGTTGGGTGTTTTTAATCCAAAAAAACAATAACAGAATCTTACTTAATTAACTTCTGCGTTACCCCTGAAATATTTAGGAAAGAAGATTCAAGCCTAAATTCCCCAAGAAAAAGCTTATAATAGGATTTTCTAAATTTTTCATAATGAAATTGGGTATCAATAAAAAAAATTATTGGGGGAAATCTATATATATTTATAGATAAAAATAAAATAATTTTTGGATTAAAAATGATTTTTCTTTTTATTGCTTCATAAAGAAGCTAAGAACTCATTAAGTGTTTTGAAAATAATACATTTAAAATTGGTTTGTATTTTTGATTTATGTGAGGAAAAAGACTAGAGAAATAATAATAAATTCGAAAATCACCTTCTTATGGTAAAAGATAAGTATATTATTTCTGATAAATAGAAGATATCAATTGGGTCACTTTTAAAAGCGAAAAACAAAAATAATGGAATAATACTTATAGAAAATCTCCAGAGGGCTTGTTTTTTCTTTTAATTGAGGAAAAAATGAAGCTCTAAGGAGTTAACACCAAAAAGAAGGAAAAATTACCCCTATTCAAAACAAAATACTAAAAATAGATTTTTTTAGTGTCATTTAATTTTATATGACCAAGGACTTGAGTGATGTTTTTGAATTGAAGCTTCATAAGAATAATTATTTTCTAATAATATCAATTCACCACCACCTGGGTTTCTTTTTATTTTATTTGGAAAAAACTCAAAAAATGGGGTTAAAATAATTTTTCTAAAGCCCTTCTTGGAACTATCAGATCTTGGACTTGAAAACCTAAAAAAATGTCAAAAATACCAATAGATGAAGGAATTCTTTTCAAAGTATATAATTTGTTTTGAGTAAAAATCCATATTTTAAATCCAATATTTCATTTAAAGTGTATTAAATGGTGGAACAAGATAAAAAATATTAATCTACTTACCTCAAAGAGATTTTTCTAAAGCATTTCCGCCAATATTGGAGTTCATTGGACTCTAAATTTCTTCAAAAGGGCTTCCAAGAAACTATATTGAATGAACTAATGTTCTTAGATAAAAGCCTTGAATTGCGTTTATAAAAAATTATTCTCATAAGGAGCTCAGCCCCCTTCAACAGAATATTTTTTCAGGTCATACAATTTCTAATATGCTTACCAGATACTTGTTAAAAGTCTCCAGATGAATATGAAAATAGATTTAAAATAATAATGGACAAATGAATTGTTTTTTGGGATTTACTTTCTTATCATTGAGCTAAAGCACTTTAAAAACGTAAAGAAACTAGAATTTCTGGCCAATTATAAATTAAATAAAAGATAATTTATGATTGATTTTATAAATAAAATTGCGGTTTAGTCTAAACAATACCCAAGTAATAAAATAAATACTACAAAAAAAACCTACCTTTATTTTTTTAGTTCAAGAAAAAGTTACATATTGAAATAGATACATCTCATTATTTAACAGATAAAAGTTCATCTTTTTATGAAGCATATTCTGAAGTATTTTTGAATTTATTTCTAATAATGTTAATAATTTTTTCATATATATTAAAGGATAAATTATTCCCCAAAAATGAAATTACTAATCAAGGAAAAAGAACCATGAATATTCAATTAATGAAGAAATTCTGAATGCTTATAGGAGATAGAAAAATGAAAATAAGCTCATAAAATGTTTCTCTAGATATCTGAGAGCTCTTCTAGGCTTGATTAATAATTCAAAAGAAAGTTTATTACTTTTGTTTTGGGTTAAAGCTTGGAATATTGCTGAATAATCTGTGAAGTATCTGTAATATAGAATTTGTTTTTAAAGATTAATAAGCTTGGAATTAATATTAAAGTCTATATAAAATCAAATAAGCTTATATTTTAATTACTTCATTTACTTAATAAACAACTTGGAATAAAATTACAATCAAGATTTTTGAAAAGGAGCCGTTTTTTTCTTAAATTACTTTTTTTTTGGTCTTCCAAAGGAGGAAGCTATTTTAAAATCACAAGAGTTCATAAATATTAAAGATATGAAGAATTCACAAGAAAAAAGCTCAAAATTTTGGAATTAATTAAAGACCTATGTTGAAAAAAATGATTCTAATCATAAAAAAATGTCTTTATGAAAGAGATGTGTGGAAAAAAAGAATTGAAGTTGAACTGTGAGGGGGAGAAATTCAAAAGCTGTTTTGGATAGTCAAACAGAAAAAATAATTCGAGTAAAATGAAAAACTTGTTGATAGGGTAATCATAAAATATTAGCAGTTGTCTAATACAAAGAAGATTAATGAATCGCCAAGATTTTCTAAAGAATTGAATAGTCTCAGAAAATTATATTTGTAAACATGCATAATTAATGAAGAATTGAAACTAAGAAATTACATGATACAGGATTTATAACAAACTGAAAGATTTTAGTAAAATATAACCTCCATATTAATTATTTAATATCAGATTTTTGAAAACTATGTGTAATTTTTTACCTATTACACATGAAATATTTCAAGAAAACCCTGTTTTGCAATATAATATTTTTTTTTAAAATTCCATTTCATTCTATTTTGAATATTTAACCTGAAAAATTCAATTAGGTTAGTTTTATCTTTTATTTAAATTTTTAAATAGCTTATTTAAACTGAAAAAAAATGGAAATTTGAAAAGGATTTATTATATTTTTTTTCAAAAAACTAGGGCTGCAAACACAACCTAGACCTTCCCCCCGAAGATGAAGATTTTTTGAAAGATGAACTTCTATTAAAAATATCTTATTTCCTTGATGAATTTTAAGAATATTTATTAGATAATTTATTTGAAGCTAATATACAGACTTTGTGCTTATCTAAAATAAAGAAAAATTAAAGTCTCTCAGTACAGTTGGTCATTATAAAAACCAGTTTGTTCTTTTCCAAGATAAAACCTACAGAAAAACTCAGATTATTTTGCTTCAATTTCTCTCCCATTTTGAGATTGGAATATTTTTCATGATTTTGTATTAATTAGACAGAAAATTAACTTTCATCTTTGAGATTGGTTGTCATTTCATGTTTTTTTTTTTTCAAAAAAATTCTAAGGGCCAAAGATAAGTATTCTACTTCAGATGTGCCATTTTATAGATTCAAGTACCTAAAATCCAAATATTTCCATTCTACCAATTTATATTTCACAAAATTTAGGAACTATAGTGAATTTATAATGAACAAAGAATATTATAAGTTATTCAAGTCTATCCAGATAAGAAAAAAATGTCAAAGAAAAATCATTTTGGAATTTAATGTTTTTTGGTTCTTATTTAGAAAAAGGAAAACTAAGTATTTATTTAAATTTAAATCAGGTTTTACTTTCTTATGTAAACCCTATTAGATATAAGTAGATTTTCTGATTATAGCCTCTATAAATAAGCTATTATAATATAAGACTACACTTATTGACAAAGAACTTCAATTAGCTAAAATCATTCCCTAGTGGAAAAAACAACATAAATTTTAATTCATTTTTTTGAAATTTCAATATTGATCTATAGATAATAGTTTTCACTTTGAATTGTGAAATAGAAGAAATTTGAATTGAATTAATGCAAATTTACTATTTGAAATTATCAATGTCGCATTGAACCTTTATAAAATAAACACATTTTTATCTTCTTGGAAAATAAGTAATTGTTAATGTCAAACTTTAAGAAATAAAATGGATTAAAGAGTTCTCCTTCCGCTGAAAAAGATATTCATGATCTTATATTTCTAAAATATGAACAAAAAATTGAATCATAGGTGATTTTAAGACTTAAATCCTCATTTATGTAATAATTTAAAATTAAAATCAGTTTATTTCAGCTGAAATTGAAGCCCTTTCAGAAAAAAGCCAAAAGAAATATTTCTTTGAAATATTAGAAATCAGAAAGATAGCTGGGATTAATTTTCAGGATTTCAGAGAATGTGAATATTTATCAAAATTCCAATAAACTAAAACTTCCTTTAGTTTGGTTTAGCGTCAATGAGGTACCATATTAATTTTGACTTTGTAAGTAACTAATTCACAGATCCTTTTGATCTTACATATGAAGATTTCATGATCAGCATTTCAAGATGAAATAGAAACTCACAATTACCTCTGGTAAGATCCCAATTTTTATATAACTGAATTTTAGCTCTTAAAACTTAAATTAAGATAGCTTTATATTTTCAGACTTTTGGATCTTAATAAGAAAGAAAATGGAAAAAATATCATATGCGAAATTTAGTATTTTGTTACAAAAAATAGCTTTTGATATTTTTTTATTGGAAAAATCCTTATCTCTTTCGTTTAGATAGATTTAATTTGCGAAGAAATAAAATGAACTTTGGAATTATTAATAAGCTCAATTGTGTGTGATTATGGAAATTTTAAATTAAAGCTGAAAATTCTACAACTTCTCCATTGGATTTTCATCATTTGAAAAAGAAATTTTTAGCAAGCTTTCTTGAGTTTGAAAACCTACTTATGTTTCCAATTAACTTTTTTGAATGATAAGCGAAAACAATAAGATAAAAAAAAATTTAGATTTAATAATTCGCCACCATTTAAAAAACCTAAAATCAATGAATCGTTGATAAGAGCCTAAGTGTTTCAGTGAAACAAAATGAGCTAAGCTTCATGGTATAAATAAGAAATGACTATGAATGATAAATAAATATAGAAAAATAAATTTGATTATTTTCTTGTCAAGCTAAATCTCCCGGTTTGAGGAAAAGAAGAACTAACGGAAATTTTTATCAATAAGTAAGAATTTATACTGAAAGTAAACTTAAAAATAATCAAAAAAGTCCTTTTTTACATGTGATTAAATTAAATTTTAAAGAGAAACATTGAAAGAATTTCTTAATGATTTAAAGGGTCAATATTTGGGAAATAGGTCATAAATTAAATTCCAAGCAAAACTAGAAATGATTTGGACGCAATCCCTCCTGATGCTCTATGCAGTAAATCTTACACAGGAAAAAATAACTTCACTATAAGAGTGAAAAATACTATAAGCCCAAAAACTTAGTATTTTCTGAACAAATATTATATATCTATAATGAACAGCCATTAAAGATTTGATCTTATTGATTTGAGAACTTGTAATATTGGTGGAAAAAGTATAAGACATACAATCTACTGCTACAATACTCAAGGATGTATTTTCCGATTTTGAAATACCCTGAACAGGTGCGTCAGTGGTTCTTATACCCTACCCTAAGATTTCAATTTTCAGGCTGAAATCTCATTGAAAAACTTAGGCGCCATGGGGCTTGAACTTCCCCAAGACATCCTATTGGGAAAAAATTATTTATTTTCAACCCCTGAAAGAAACTTCGAATTGAAAGTCTTACGATTCGGGACTTAGATAGTACACTTTAATAAGAGGAGAGTTTTCTCTATTTCTGGGATACAACGTTTGTGAAATATTAAAAGTAGGGTGGACCACATGAGTTTTCTTTGAGTGCATTCCTGGTGCATGCAATTTAAGAAAATGAATTAATGCCTTTGGAACTGTAAAAAAGCTGCATGCACATTCATGCACCAAATAATACATTTATTAGAAATTGGAACATGAGATATTTCCATAATCATAGAAAATCTTGCCCCTTGGATCAAATTATGGAAATTCTTTTCCATTTCCCAAATCCTTGGCCAATTTGGCAATATTCATCTGTCTTGACCAACTTGGCCATCTAAACATCTAGGAAAAGCCTGGCGGCTTCAAAAACCTAAGGCTATCCTTGGCCACTTTTGGGAATTTCCCAATCAGCAAAGGAAATACAACCAAAAATCTGCATTGGGCCTTTCAGGCTTGAAATGAAGTTTTTCACATTTTGGTGAATTCTGAGCTTATATGAAATTTGACCATTAAAGCATGAGAAATATTCCTAACTTTCCATATTGGACCACTTGGGGCTTATTTTCCAGTTTTATGCATTTTGCACAAATTTTTGCATCAATAAAGCCTTAATCCTGTTTAGGCTAGTTTTGGCCAAGAAACCCAATAATGGCAAAAAACAACAGAAAGCCCCTGAAGCTATAAAAATAAAAATTTTCCCATTTTTTCAAGGAAATACTCCAGAAAACTTCTGGCCACCTTTCTACTTCAATAACCAAAAGTGCCATAAATGGTGTTATACACCATTATGCACCTTTTTAACCAGCAATCCAATGGTGACCAGATAAAGGGGCAATACTTCAAATTGAAAAAGAATTTTTCAGCCCTCAAGGAATAATATTTTCAGCTTTTTAAATCAGGGATCAAGCACAAGTGTTTCACTATATACAAATCACCGCACTCATCAGGTATTGGTTTTTTTCAAGTATTTAGCATTCACCCAAGGGAAAACTTTCAGTTTTCACTTCAAGGAATATTAAAGAGAAATTTACAGATAGTTTATCAAGTGTAAATTCTCCATCTATCAAAGTTGGCAACCATTCTCATAAATTACAGTCTCTTTCCATAGAGGCCTGTATTTTTAAGCACAGAAACTGGGCAAGATTACTCAATCCAGTTCATTTTCAAATATGGAAAGGTGTATTTCCCAGAATAAGTCAATACATATCCAGGTAACTAATACAGCTCAATCTCAAGTATTAAGTTAGCCAGCCCTCAATTTTTCACATATATAAGCCTCACTTTAAGCTCTGGGAGGCTTTTCACCAAGCTAATCAATCTACTAAGATATATTTCAATCTTTATTTCTTTTCATCTTGATGGTGAATACTGATATTGTTAGGTAAGTCATTTGAACCCTTTTCCTTTTATTTCAGTGGATATTGATGGCCATATCTTTTGATAATTTCATTTTTTATTTCTGGAAGGTTGAAACAGTTATTAAGGAGCTACTTGGTTGTATCTTTATCTATTGGCTTAATTTTCGTATTTGCATAACATTTTGAACTTACATTTTCCTTATTAAATAAATATATTCTATTTGTTATTAATTTAAATCTTTTGGAATAGTGCAAGTGAGATCTATGATTTCTGAGTTCTAGGAAACTCTTGTTATCCTCAAGGGCCCCTGTGATAGATAGAAAAACTCACAAAAATAGAGTGTATGAGATTAATTGGAAAGAAAATTAGGTTTAGGGGATGATGCCCTTACTCAAATGTCTTGGCTCCAATCACATTTGAGAATAACTATTGGCTTTAATACTGAGTTTTACTTTAAAAAAAGCTAATATTGAACAGTTTCCAAAAGTTTTGTTCTGTGTTTATTTTTATTTAAGCTATGCAAGTATACCTGTGAAACTAAATACTACAAAGCTCTAGATTATAAGGAAAGGAAAATTTATCACCAAATTTCATGAAATCTTTTTTCATGAGTTTGAAGGGTGTCAATTTATTCTAAGAGTATTTGATTCTGAACCCAAGTTGTGTTTTATGTTATTGAAAGATTCAAAGATTCTTGATTAACTAAGAAGCTTCGTTTCAAAAAAAATAACTATTTTGTATGTAGATGCATCAGAGGAATAAATCAATTCTTATCCTCAGCATGGTAAATAATGAAATTTAAAACCATAGCTTACCAGTTTTTTCATTTTAAAATATCTTATTTGAGGAGATCTAATTTTTGAACATTTCTAATCCAATGGCTTAAATTCTTCTCTAATTATGGTCAAACGTTTCTTGAAATAAAGTATTTTCAAAAAGGTGTATGCCTATACGTTTTTTGAACCCTCTTAAAATGAATTTTCATTCCATCCATCCCACTTAAGAGCTATAGAATAGTGGGTTCTATATATTTCTTTTCAAGAGACGGTGGTTTGAATAAGGATAGTTCATGATTTTAGGAGACTTTTTCCTTTTATGGTTGTTAATAATCTCATAGTGGACTTATTTGACATTTTTTTTTGGGGGGGGGCTGTATTTTCAAGAGGAATATGATTACATAGTGAATAAAGATGTTTGGTTACCCAGACATTGAGTCAAATTTTGAGCCATATGATTCATTTCAAATAGCCATATAATCAATCTACTTTTACAGAATTTAAAAGCAGGGGTAGGTTTATAGACCTTAATTTATTCTTTTTTCAGATAATTTGGACGCTCTTTTTTTGTGGAATATATAATAGGAAGTAACTTGAGGGGAAAGTTATTGATTAATCTGTTTTCAATTTAAGAAATAGACAATAACCAGGCGCTCTAAGGTGTGTTAGCTTCCCCTCTGAGTATATTGAAAGAAGAGAAACTATTGATGAGATCAGAAATAAAATATATAGTTTTGTGGCTTTTAAATTGGAGAGCTTTTCTAAGAAGTCTCTATAAGTATGTCAGCAAAATATCCCTATGATAATTATGGGAATATTTGATATTTGTGTTAATAAGGGAGGTTTTCCTATTTTATTTTTGATTTATGATATTATTTTTTTTCAATTTTATTTTAGTATCCAATCTTTTTATCAGAAATTTCTTTTGGTTTTTTTAATATAACTGTTAATAATGATAGTAATTTTGATAGAAAAATCATAATTTAAAGGTGATTCAAAGATACTATTAAGATACATATAATAATTTAAAGCCCAGATAGTTCTATAAGGGTAATATATAAGCCATATAATAGTAGTATAATACTATTAATATGGATGTGAATATAATTTAATATATCTATAAGACTTATGCTATAAGTTATAAAGGGTAATATGATAATGTCTCCTTTCTATGAGTAAAGGTTATTCCAAAATTGGATAGGATAAATAATTATAATATATTTAAAAACTAGCTTAAAGCTACTACTATAATGGCAATACAATTAAATAGCTTTGAGCTCTTTAATTAATATTATAGATATATTTCATTAATTGATCATAAATAATACTTTTGGATAGTTAGCTTTGCTAGTAATATCTTCATTATACTACTAGATTCTCCTACTAAAGAAGTGATGAATTTATCTTGAGTATTATTGTCTGAATGAGAAGAATAAGGGGGGGGGGGAAAGGGATATATGACCTTTACCTATACCTTTTGAGCCCTCCATAGAGCCTCCCAAAAAAAGGACTTAGAATAATCACACCTTGAGGTACATTTTATGGTGAGTATCTTTTTACATGGTTCCATTTTATCAAGATATTTTCCCATGTTTCTGGTTGATTGTATCATATTTTCAAGCTATACTGATATTTAGGCTAAGCTTTATTCCTAGTACACATGCCCTGGAGAGAAAATTTGAGCTGAGAGGATTCTTAATGGTTTCATATTATGCCCATACTGCACCATATGTTTGTGAAACTGAAAAATGTTTTTGGTATAAAAGTAATTCCTACAATGCAAAGACTTGAGAGAATTTGGCTGGTGAGAAACTTCCAACTGGTGTCATTTGATACAGATATGGAACCATATTTTTCTTCTATTTCACCCTATTTCTGAGTTCTATTTATATATATATTAAACCTTATTCCTTTTTGCACAGCCTTAATCTGAATTTAGTTAATTCTGTTTATGTATAAGCTATACCTGTAATGTTTTTTATACAGGTATAAGTAGGAATGGAATAAGGTAGCGAAATTCTAATCTATATTTATGTTCTTCATTATATTTAAAGAAATGTAACACATATTTGGGTAAGAATAATGGTATAAGTTATCAAATTTTACAAATTGTTATCAAGATTGAATATTACAACCAGCTGAAACCTTTTTTAGGCATATGATTGGATCTTGTGCAGAGTATATATAGTTAGTTCTTCTTTAATTAATGATATACAAAGAATTACTTCTTTAATATCTTATCTACTTATATATATATATATATATAAATTTGATTACCTTCTTCATTTTACTATAGTGGATTTGAACCTTGGAAAAAAAGGTGTGGAATACCACAAAAAGTATTCTCCATTTGAGAAATAGGAATAAGCCTATAGTAGTCAATTCAAAATTTGATGTAAGTAATTCTAAAAGTCTCTATATAAGGAAAGAGGAGAATTTAGGGTGACTATAATTGAGCTTTGAAAGTATAAGAGGGTCATAAAAAATTTGAGAAAGTTTCTTCTTGAAAAAAGGGAAAAATTGTGGAAAAAGATAAATGCGAACTAAAATGACACATTTAAGAAAAGAAGGATTTGATTTCAATTATGAGAATTATTAAGCTCAATTGGGAAGACTAGAATTTGTATTTTCCAATTCCTATTTCAAAATTATTCCTTTTTTGGTTTCCAATCATTGAGGGGCATATACTTAAAGAAAACATATTTTTACGAGATAAATGAAAAGAACAATATCATTTCTGTGTATTATTTTCTCATAAGGAATGTGCTTTTTAATTAATCAGAATACCAAATAATTGAAAGATGAATCTATTCCAATACAGAAGATTCAAAGCTCCCTGAATGCAACATGAACCCATCTTTTTGTATACAGGATTTAACTGACAAGGATTTTTCATTCATACCAAAGATTGAAGGAAATATTTGGAGAAAAATAAAAAAAATTATTAATAAGTTCTTGAAAAGCATCAGAAATTATTTATGAATAGAAAAGCTTACTGAAATTATTCATAAAAGGAAAGAATATTCTAAGAACCTAGAAAACTTCAGTTTGTCTTATTCAAGTTAATAGATGCACATAAAAGAATGAGAAAAATGACTATTATTTTCTTCTTGATTAGCAATGATTACTTTTAAAGTATTACAATATAAAAATAGGTGTTTTAGACTTAATATTATTTCTCTTAGCTGTACCCTGTATGTAGCAGTAGCCAAAAATATTTTCAAAGAGGAATAAAGTACTCCTAACTAATTATTAATCATTATTATTGGGCTTAAAGAGCAGCTGAGATTGGTAATGAAATGAAAAAGAGAAAATCGAATAGAAAAAAGAAATATCCATCTTATTAAAAGATTAAATATCATGTTTTTTATTGATAAATTTGTATATGAAATTGAGACCACACTCAAACCTAGTTATTGGAAAATAATGAATGAATAAATATTTTTTACTGTGATGTTTGGAGGAAAGAGCTAACTATTTTATGGGATAAGAACTTTCTTCACACATTTATATTGCTCGCCTAATGTCCCAAAAAAACACCCAAAAGGGTCAAAATTTGTATTTTTTACCAAGAAATTTCCTCAATTGGTGAAGTAATTATTAATATTAAGAAAGGGTAAATAATGAATCTGTAATTAGTCAGAAGAAATGATAGAAAATTCCTAAAGCTTGTAAGATTTTTTTTCATTTCATTTCTTGAAAGAAATAAATTTTTGCAATGAGTGTTGAGACCTAACAGACCTTACCCACACTCAGTTAGCCATTCAGAGAATTTAATTATTCATTTAAGCATATTGGAAACAGGATCTATGAAAAATAAATCATAAGAGATAATATCTGTAGAAAGTGTGAAGCTACCAAATGTATGTAATTCAACCCAAAATAAAATATCTTTCAGGAATAATTCTGAGAATAAAATCAGAAAACACAATAAGAGTAAAATATATATTGAGAGAATTAGTTTTTGAAAAAATATAGTTATTTAAAAAATAAAACCTTCCAGAACATTGAATTTCTCATTTAAAAAACAGAAGTAAAATTTGATGAATTGGTTAGATTTGTTTCCTCCACACGTAGGAATTTGTGTTTCTAAAAAGGATTCCTTTCCTAGTCTGGTACAAGGTAACATTGAGGTGAATGAACTTCTATTAAGAAGGGTAAAGAAAAAAACACACCACATTATCTAAAGTTCCATTTTGAAGAAAAAACAGCTCATTTAATACTGTAGTGAAGAAAATTAGGGTGAGGGTTTCCACCTTCAATTAACTATAGTTATAATTTTGAATAAGGAATTTTGGCCTTGGTATGATAAGAAGTTGGCTTGGTGGTGGAATGAAACACAACTTTAGATGGGTTTGAGGCCTAAATAGGGAGGTCCATAGGAGACTGAGAAGTTAATTCATAAACAATTGATAAGAATAACATTTGAGAAAATTGCATTTGTATCTGAAGTAACTAGCTGGAAAAATCAATAGATAAGGCTTCAGAGCTATTTAAAAAGTAGAAGCTTCAGCTGAAGCTTTTTTGATCTTGAGAAATGTGGCAAGTGAAAATACTCTAAGTCTTGAGTTAATTGGATAGAATCACTCATTTAAAATCAGATTTTCCTTAGAAAACTCATACAGTTGGCTCAGTATTACATTTTTTTCAAAAAATCATATAAATAATTAGATAAAGAAATATTGTCAGTTAATATATCATAAAATGAAATGATATAGAGATCTTTGGTGGAAAATACATAAAAATATAAAATAGGACTCCTGAAGAATACAGGTTTTTCCAAATCAGAATTGATTACCTGAGCAGATGCGATGGCGGGGCTCACTGATTTAAAGATATATATCTCCTGGTAAGTGACTCATTAGGACTTAGAAGAAATTAAAAGAAATCGAAAATCTGGGAATTATAGCTCACCATAGAAAATGTAGCTGAAAGTATTGATAGCTGAATAGTTGTCACTTTCTATAACACATAGGTGCTTCAGTAATAAAATTCTTTCATACAACATATCAGATCTTCATGCATCTCTTTTTGAATAAATTGTAAAGAAGATTAACATAGATGTATATACCAAATTACAAATGAGAACTGAATAATATAATTGTATCGGATTTTTTTTTCATATTTTGGAGCAAATAATAAGTCATTATAAATTGATTAATCATACTTTAAGCTTCAAGGCTACATGAAATAGTGGTTTGGGCTCTTTGAAGAAGTTTTTGGCTCCTTAAAATCTTATTCAAGCTCTGTATGTGAGTTTTTTCTATTATCAGAATAGTTTTGTGGTTGTAGTGTGTATGTAGCCGTGAGATATGTAAAATTAACGACTAAATTTGCATAACTTGAATTTATCTTATTCATATTGTGATTGCATACTATAATTTACCTTTAGCTTTGATATATAGATTCAGGATGCAATAATCTGTATTGCTTACTTCTAAGTTAATATTTGAATTTCTATTTATAGTGAGTAATACAGCTAAATTGTGACTATAAACTGTAAGCCCATGTGCTTAATTTACGTGTTATCGTTTTATGTTGATTTGAACTTTTATTTTTTTCGTGAATATGTATAGATTAACTTGAATTTTATCTATTTGAACTCAATTAAGAATTGATACTTACACTATAAAACTGAATTAAAGTTGTATTATTGGAGCTGTAAAGAATAAAAGTTGAATAATATTTTAAATTCAGTGTTTATTATTTCTTTACAATAAACCTTAAGTAATTCATATAAAAATCTGAAATATATAATTTGTAATGCATATATATGTATAATATATATGTAAATGGTAGCTTATTTGAATCTTGTACCTGTCAGGGCAAGCTCCTCAATGATTGTTTAATTCTTTTTAAAATTTCTATGTTATTTTAGCTCAAATGGTAAGATATAATATTGAATAAAATGTCAAGTTTTGTTAAGAAGTCTAAAAGTGAGTTTTGATTGAAAATTCAGCTTATTAACAAGCTATCTTATATACTATTTCCTAATAAGAAGTTTCAATTTAAATATGTTAAAACTAAAAGTTACTGACCAATATAGATAAAAATATTAGACAATAACCTTAGCTTCATCCTCCCTATTATTGAGTAAAATAAAACTTACGATTTCTATCAGTAAAAATAGTAATAGAATATTGTATGAGAATTAAATACCTCAATTAATGGAAAAAAATTAAGTATTTTGATTAGTAAAAATAATGCTAAAAATGACAAATGGGTATCTCCCCTGAGGAATCCGTTATTATCAATTATGGTTGAGTATTACTATTCTATTTACATACCTTTGTGATATTCAATGTTAAGATATCACTAAGAAAGCTTCAATGTAATATAAGAGCTCTTATAGCTTGTGTTTTAAAGACAAAAAAATATCATCCATAAAAAGAACTTGTATATGAGTATATGTTCTAGAAATGAATATGAAAAACTCCTCATCATCATGTTGGAAAGAGCTTATTTAGTAAAATCCATTTAAAAACAAGTTTCTTCTTGAGAAAATAATGATTGATAATTTTACCTCTCCATTTTAAATGACAAATTATATTTCAGATAAGATATCCATGTTAAAGTAAAAAGGATTTCTTACAATATTAAAACATTATTGGGGCCAAAAGCTGAACCATAAGAATAAAGAAAAGGGGCTCATAGAATTAATTGCCTAAAAATGATACTGCTAACTATTTTTTATCTTCCCATAAAATATTGTACCAGAAAGTATAAAGTGAATTATTCTCATGAAACAGAAAAAAACCATATGAAAACAGGATAGCTTCAACCAAACCTAAAATAAACATAGCATGATATGGTATTATCATTTTTTGAGCTCAGAATGAAAAAAACAGCGTCAAATATATAATTTGGATATCAAATGATGTTACACAATGAACTTCAAAAAGCCCCAGATGTACCAATATAAAGACAAGTCAAACAGCTTACAGAATAGAATAAGTCAGGTCTTGAACCCTGTGCAATATATAAAAATATAAAAATGCATCTTAGGAATTATTATTCCATTTTTCCATAGAAAGAAGCTTTCAGATCAAAATAAAAAGTTTGAAATGATTCCAATCAGCTAAAATTCTGAGCGATTTATGAAAATAATGGGTTTATTGACTTAGTAATATTCTAGAGCTTCATTGATATTTAAATATTGATATTCTGGTATTCTGTTTTTTTAGTCTCAATGTGCTTGAAGCTGGTCCAGAAGATATGGAATACCACAAAATGTTTGAGCAAATATTCAGTAACAGTATTTTAGAAGGTTATGACAGGAATGCGTGAACATGAAAGGTGTCTGCATGTACAATAAATTATGAATCTGGAAAGTAAGGTACTCTATCCTAGTTGTTAAGGGGGATCTATAAAGTTAAAGCCTGGAAATATAATGGGCTCAACTCACAGTGGAAAGATTCTCAAAATTTGGGTTATTGCAGGAAAAGAACTTTCTGGAACCTTGAGGAAGACTACAGGTTATGTAAGAGAATATCAGAAGCTTAAAGAATCTCTTGTAATTATGAAGAAGGATAATAATTAAAAGATAATTTGATAGAAATACCAAACCTAGCTCACAAGTATACTATGGAAAATGCACAGAAAATGGAAAAAACACATAAAATCAACTAGTCACTAGTATTTTACTTGAAAGAACATACTTACATGAATGATAATTTTTGTTGAAAAACCATGAGAATAATATCATCCACACTCTAGCTCCACAGGAAATTATCATCTAATAAAAGACAGGTTGAAAGCTCAGCTATCAGTCATAAAGTCATAAGAAATCCTTAATGGAAAACAGAAAAAGTACTTAAATTCTCAATCTACACGTTGAGCTGGCAGAATTACATGTAAGCAATACAAGGGAAATCAAAATTGATTTTGATTCCTCAAGAATACCCTCAGTAAAGCCATACTCAAGGTAGAGAAATATATTTACAGTAAAACCACTCAATTAAATGAAAATTCTCACTGCATGCATAATAAAATACATCAAATAATTTAAGAAAATATTATCTGACACCTAAATTCCACGTAATTCCCAAGTTGATGGAATGAAACTCTATAACACCTGCATTATGAAACAGCCCCCTGCGGATATTGGAGGAGACGAAATATATTACTAAGCACAGAATGTGTCAAGCTAGAAAATCACAGCATCTTGCGCATAGAAGGAAATTCACCACTACAAGAAAACATCACCTGACTTGAATAGAGAGTAAAAAAAAGGAAAACAGCCATTAAAATTTAATAAATGACATAGCCTATTTTACCACGCCCAAAACCTAAAATATGGAAGGAAAATTTAAATTAAACATAAAATTTTGACCCCAAAAAACTCATATCATGTAACAGAAAGGAGGCTATGAATAATAAATATTTCCAGGAAAAATGAAATAAGCTCATGAAGCAAAGAAAATACAAGAATATAATTTCATAACAAGTTCACCAAAAGAAAATAATGTGGAATAAAAGAGGGTGTGAAGAAGAAAAAATATTACTAAGCCTTGAATCACCTCACCCATTCAAGAAATTTCCTCACCTAAAATAAAATCACATTATGAAGTACAAAAAAATTAAATGGGGAAAAGATGATTCCCATTGAGGTCCCCCTGTACTGTCAAAAGTTCTAGACAGAGGGGCTCTCTCCCCCCAAAAGTTTAAAATACCTCTATTCACATTGAATTCAAATAATTGGAACTCATACCTCACCTGAGAAATAGTAAAGTATAGCATAGTGTTATTGAATTTCCTGGTAGCTTACCTCAGAGGAATTATAGTGTTTAAAGCTTAGCTAGTGGAAAAGCTAAGTGGGAGTTTATTATAAAGAAAAAGATCTATCTACTTATCATAGAATACGTCATCAGAATCTAAAACCATCTTACCCTAATCCAGAACCAATCTAGATTTCATTCCCATTTATATTGGAAATATATTATTAATCTTACTATATAGCTCAGAAGACACAGATTCAAAAATGAAAATCAAACCCTTAAAAAACTGTTATTTAAATATTCTTCTACTACTTTATCTTTAAAAAACCATAATATCTGGCCCAAAACCTCTCAAATTATACTCAAAAATCAATTTATCAATATTTTATCGCCAAAAACAAAGTAATTATCAAACATAACCAAGGAGAATTTTTTAAAAAGCTAATTATCCCCTAAAATTTCTAAATTAAGTGTAATACTGAAATTCATATTCTTTTATTATCTATTGGATAGGTCCAATTAAAGACTTCTGAATTTGTTTCGGAATTGGTATTTGTTAGCTGTAAAGACATTTAATAAGCTTTTTTTGTTTTCAAACCATCAATGAAGATTATTTCAGTATTTTAGCAGGTGTAGGAAATACACCCTTGTCAACCTTGGTTACAAGATTCATTGAAAATTCAAAACTAGTTACCTTTGATTTCACCCACCAAGTATTTCCTCATTTTGATCCCACAAAAGAGAAGTTTCCACACCTTGAGCCTATTTATTTCTTCATAAATTTAATTTAAAATAGAAGAATTGAGCTTGGAAAAGATTGAGGCAATTGATTTCACTGATTATTTTTCCAAAGATCCATCACCAAAATGTATCTATAACAGAGCTTGGCCTTGAGGAAGATTAATATATTAACCAAAGGTGTCCTTCTAAATTTACAAAAGTTAAAAATACTGAATAATCTTCTGTAATCGAAACCTGTTTGGTAATTTAAAGAGTGTCAGCCAGTGACTCAAAACCAGAGCACAAGCATGACAGCCAAATACCATAAATCAATGGTATAGCCAAGATGCCACCAAAACATGGAGCTGAGCCAAATAAGCTCAAAAGGTATCAAAAGAAAGAGGAAGCTCACCCCTTTCCAAATATACAAGTCCCATCATCATGGGACAAAGAATAACAAAGTCATTCCTGCTCAAAGTTGTTGCTGAGCATAAACCTTAATTTTCATCTCTCATCTAAAATAAAGAGGAAGAGGATTAACCCCATCAAGTGGGTATTCAAAATGGAGCTCCAATCCAGGGCTATCCAATGGTACTAGAAAAACTGAGCTAGCACCAGAATTACAGAAGTTATGACTAAAATAAGGTCAAATAAGGGTGATTAAAATATTCACCTCTCATCTAACTTCTATAGTTTTAGTGTGAGATACCTAAAGTGGGGTCTTTTTGGAAAGAGAACAACCAGGGCTATCTGATGGTGCCATCAATTTCCCCATCTCTAATCTAGAACAAAAGATATGGAGAAAACAAGCTCCATACAGTTTTTGGGCAAATCCTAAATGTGTATAAGAAAACTTGTACATGGCATAACTTTGCCATATTTAATGATAACCATACCAAACAAGGTACCATTGTGTAGAACACATCCAGGGATACTCAATGAGCCAACTTTGAGCTTGATATCTCAAAAACTGACAAAGTCATGGAAGTTTCAAGCTCTAAATCCCACAATTATAACAATACAGTCTTACTGTGGGATATTCTCCCATTGGTATGATTATGAGGTGTCAAACAGACAAAGGAGCTTGTTGATACTTCAATAACTCATAATTCATTCAATACTGGGGTCCCATACAGGTTATGTACAGTATTCTATGTGTCATACACATCAGAAGAGGGCTATGTGGTCCCCAGGTGAAAATTTTCACCCTGTATTGGTGAAAACTGCCCAGATGTGGTTTCAAAACCACATCTGAGCGCAATACAGAGCATAAAGGCACTATGAAAACCAAAAGCCAGTACTCTGAAGTGAAAAATCTTTGATTCCTCTAAGTGGATGGTCTAGAGGGCCATTCCACCACATTTTAGGATAAAAGGAGGCCTTTTCTCCACCAGAAAAGGTTTCCTCATCCTGCTCTTGAATTCCTACATAGTACAACTGTCAAAAACAGTTATACTCTTGGAAAATAATCAGGTATAATTCCTATTTCAAGTATTTTAGTCTTTATTATAATAATCCAATTGGTAAAGCTGCACCCAGGGCTTTCAACAGCGCTCACCACCACTAAAATTCTTTTAGTAAAGCCCTTATATTTTGAATAAAACCTTTTTTTATACTTATTATCCATGCCACAGTCATAGCTTAGGTTGTAAATACTATTATTATCACCTCTTCATAGACTCAGTGTGACAAAGAGCCTCCTTGAGAATAAATATGCTATTATGGGGGAGATCCATACCTTTCAGAGGCCATATATAGATGGGTTTGTCTGTTGGTATTTTAATAGAGGTCACATTGAAACAAAATTCTTGCAAAACTCATTAATTTTTGAATTCATAAAGTCACATAATTGAAAAGAATAAAAATTTGAGGCCAGAGAAAATATGTCTTCAGACTTTATGCCATGAATTTTCCAAAATGCTTTTGTGACCAATCATGCCTTGAAATTTTTTTTGTTGCAATTTATTATTGAACACCCACTTCTTGAGAAATATGATTTTATCAGGGACATCAACAAGAGAATCTATAAAAGTGGATAATTAAAAAACATCATTTTCTTTCATACTTGAAATCTCCCAAGTGATATAGTGCTTTTGTGTGAAAGCCTCTTTTGATGATATAGCTGCTTTTTAAGCTATAGGAATAACAAGAAGAGAGCTTCAATAAGAATAAAAATTATTAATAATTACTTCTTTTTTCTTTGTTTTTTGCGTTATTGAAGAATAAAAGATATTTCTAGCCTATATAGAAGTAAAATATTGTGATTAGTACTCATATTTTCTAATAAAAGATCCTTCACCAAAATTCCGACTTGCAATTTTGTCCATATTTTACCTTTCAGTATAGTAAATCATATTTCCTTTTTTATTAAAATTACAAATTGAACTCAGGGATAAATCACATTGAACTAGTTTTTAAGTTCTCATAACTCCTGTGGCCAGGGGTGGAAAGGTGTATTGCCTGAACCTCTTGAAACTCTTAACAAATCTTCCTTGGAGGTCACAAACTAAAAATAATGGGTAAGTGGCTCTTTAAATAAAGAGGGAAAAACTCAGAAGTTGCAGATAAGATCCATTTCATGTATAATGAACAATCATAATTCTGGAAATATGGTAAAAATTTAGAGCTTCAGTGAGATACATTTCTGTAAAGTGTTTTGTGAGTGGTTTCCTCCTGGTGGTACAATGTTGGTATGGAAGGCTAATTGACATGATCTGTAAGATTTGATGAGTTTTGAAATTCTTAACTTAATTTTTTTGAGGTAAATTAGTTGTAGAGAACTAATAGCTTCTAAGGAGCTGTAATTTTTTAGGAGTATGTGACAATAAGAAAAAATAAAATTTCATACTTAAATGGAAAAAAAGGCTTTATATTGAATTCTCAAAAGGAATAGTTAATTCAAAATATTGCCAACTGGTGTTATGTTAACAGTATAAAGTATTTCTAATAGAGAAGTAACCCTCATCTTGGATACTGGGTAAATATTCAATAGTATGATCCCACTAAGCTTAGCTACTTGGAAAGAAAACTAACTACAGATTACTGAAATACCTCAAAGGTAAGGTATAGCGTATTCCTGTGCTTATTATATAGCTTATACAGGGGGACTTTGAAATTTGAAGGGTGGGGTTTAGAGGTCAGAGGGCCCTTCACAGGAGCTTTGTTTTCAAAATTCAATTCCTCTGGACTTCATCATATGAATACATTTTTGGTGAGATAATTTAATTCTTAGTGATAATTTTTCCTCTGCACAGCCTCAATTAGATCACCTTATTCCATTTTGTCAAGCCTGTTATGACATGAACTTCTTGAGTTTTTCTTGCATATTTCGGAATCTATGTTTGGTAAAGGAGGCTGTATAGTTAATGCAGGTGTAATGTCTTTTTCTCTTCTTCATGCAACTTAAATTGAGGTCAGATGATAAATCCTTGAGCTCAAGAATTTCCTTCTATGCATGAGATGGTGTTTCTTTTGGTTTGTCAGATGCTATGGATAGGAATGTAATTAATATTATTTCATAATCATGCATGTATTGATAAATGATGTGACTGATATTCAAAGAACTCTTTGTACTGCATGAAGATTTTTTGTTTTGACTTGAATGAGGTTTTGTATGGTGTAAGAAATTTGAGCTTGATGCATTCTGTCAAAAATGAAGTGATGTGTTGCCTTGAATAATATTTTAGGGCTTTTTTAGGATTTCAAGTGTGTTTACTGTTGATTTATAATAAGTTATTCATGTGAATGTCCTTAGGATAAATTTCAAGAATTTCAGTTGATTGAAGCTTGCAATCATGTTACCTTCCTGTATCGTAATGAAAGATGGCTGTGTAATTTATGAATTTCTCATTTTTTTTCTGCATTAATCAAGTGTTCATTAGAAGGGCTTAAAATTGATTGGGGTGCTGTGAGGATATTTATTGGTGTTGTGGGATACTATGAGCTTGAGTCTGTTGTAAAAGGGTACTTAATACTGTACAAGGATCCCAGAACAACCAACCATTTGAGTTGGGGGGGGGGTCACATCCTAGGAGCTATGATTTTCCTTTTGGAAATTTTCTACTTGAAAAGTTGATTATAGATGAAATGTGAGCCTTGAGGTATATTTTACATACCCAAATAGGCCACAATTATCTTAAAAAGAAATTTTGAATTATGCATAACTCATAAGTCATGCATATATCCAAAATTCATCATTTTCAATTTCAGAAAAGATGAATAACTTTTTATTGAGTATGTAAATCCATGGATTTAAGACCAGATTTGGATTCTACACAAAAATTCACCTAGGGTAGCCCCATAGAGTGAATAAGCTCAATTTAAGTATTTGAGGTGGTAAAATGGAAAATACTTCAATACCACATCATTAATACCACATAAAAGATCCGTGAAAATTTTTGTTTTTCTTAATTTTAAGCCAAAATAATGGGAAAGTGAGAAATACCATGTTACATATACACTAAGAATAGTGTTATGCATGTTTTGAGCACTTAATATCATGGTATTCTTACATGGACTTTTGGTACACCCATAGTGGATATCTCACTTTAAGCTTAAATTTCTATTTTTACGTGAAAAATAAGCAAGGGGGACAAAAGACATCAAAGAGAGGCAGGGTACCCAACTTCTGAGGCCTCAGAGGCGTGGATAGCTCCAAAGCATGGATCCATGGCTCATCTTGGCCCAATTGGTAAACTAAAACTCTTTGGGAACTTGGTTACCAAGTTACACCTACTGTAATCATAAGAAAATAGCAAATAACCTGCTATTTTGACGTGCCAAGGAGGTAATGAGCTACTTAGACTCCTGTAACCACGTCAATTCTTGATGAATTTCCATGAATAGACCCTAAAAGAGTAATTAAAACCCTTTTGGGACCCATATTCATTGATTTACCTCATAGAAACCAGCAAAATACTGCTATTTGCAATTCTACGTAAAAATGAGGTAAAAACTTCAAAAATTCATTAAAAATACAATTCTTAATGAATCTTTCTGAAACTCTCAGGACCAATAGAGAACTGTATTATCTTTGGTACAACCAAAAAGAATTACAGTTTTACTAGTAAAATTAAAAGTTTTACGTATAGTCCATTTTTGACTATTCTACATGAAACACTGAATCTTCTAAAATTCACAGTAATTAAAACCTGTAATGAGATTGGAAATAACATTGATAACTTTGAGAAATCAATGATTATTTTGGAATAAAAGAAGATCTACAGATGTTACTCCTTTTATTCTTAACCATATTGGGGTTGGTAGTCACGTAAAAGCATCAATTAAGCAATTATGATAATCTGACGTGACAACAGATGATGCAATCATTAATCCAAAAAGGTTTATTGTTTTCTCACTCACTGGTTTTTTGGTTTGCTCCATGGCACACCTCTGTGAGCTGTTGTTGACTTAAAAGAAGCCTCTTCTTGCTGTTTTTTCCATATCATCATCTTATAAATTTATTAAATCATTATTACCAACAAGTAAGTATTAGTTACAAGCTATTCTTAAGTGTTTTAAATCTTTCAGAATCAACCAGAAAGACGTGAAATCATAGAATCCAACTATATATTGTTGTAATACTGTTATAAATCCTTTTGATCCCTTAAATCCACAATTCCACGTCAAATTTCTCTACTTTTATCTATCAATAAGTTCTTTGGAGTATTAGTGAGTCATTTATCTTTAATTCTTAAAGTTTTTCTCTAGTAATAGTTTTCTTCAAGAATTATCTTTATAATTATTCTTGTAAAAGATAATTATATATTAAAATAATTTTATGATTTTAATAAAGAAGTTTTTATTATTAAATTCTTCTTGTAATTGATTCTTGTAGAAAATTACTGCTCACTGTTATAATCACTAGTAGTGTATAACACGTGAAAGAAATAATTTTATAATTATTTAATTGTGGTTATAATAATTTTATTATTATTATATTTCATAAGAACAGACATAGTACTGTTGATTAATAGTAATATTATCATCAGTTTCATAGTCACATCTTACATTTGGGGGCCTGGCCGTGTTTTTTGAACCTTGTACCCTTAATTAATATATTTTTAAGCTCTAAAAAATATTAATTTAATATTTTTTCTTTTGATTTAAAGTCAAAATAATTCTTATTTTTGAAATTGTTTTGGAAATCTTTTTCATTGAGGAATTTGGTTTAATTTTATACTGTTTTACACGTGGCTTTTTCACATCTAAAAACTTATAAAATTATTCTTTGAGTTACTCTGAATTAATTTTCATTCAAAATCTTAAATTTTAATTTTTTTCTTTAAAAAGAATAATTTTTTATAAAACTTATAAAAAATCTTTAAAAATATTTTAAAATAGTATAAAAAATAATTTTTTCTCTTTTATAATTTTTTCTAGTGTCTTTAATCAAATACTGTGCAGCTGGCAACAGACTCAGTAAAAGATATATTACTAGTCCAGAATCTTGAGAAGCAGAATCTGAAGAAAGTATTGAGGTGCAAATTGCTAAAAGAGGCACCTTATTTAATTCTGAAAAGAATAAATTACCACCAAAAGGTGTGTTTTTATCTTTATTTTTACTCTTTATCCTTAAATTGACGTAAAAATGGTGCATACCAGAAATGGAAGCAACTATTCAGTCCAACCAGATGGATGTGGACAAGGAAGAGGCAAGACCAAATCCAGAAGTGCCAAGTCTTCCACAAGAAAGACACATTTGGAGGATGCCAGAGTTGCCCCCCATTCCCCAAGGTCTGTACCAACAGATTTTGACGTGAATTCAGAGCGTGAACTGATTTATGGTAATATTTCCAGGGCTGAACCACTTTCAGGTGGCAGCAATAGAAATATATCAATGCCAGTACTAAAGCTGGTTCAGAGCAGCCAAGGAAGAGGAGTGGGAAATCTGCCCAAGCCTTTGGCAGGGGGCCATGAACTCCTACTTACACATCAAGAGCTTTCTGGGTCAGGAGAAGACCATAGAACTCTTAGGAGGATGGAGCCCCCTGTCTTGCAAAGACAAGGTCAAAAAGATAAAGAATTGGTTGAAGAACCAAAGTCTTTTATCCATAGACCAGAAGAAAGAGTTGGAAATGACTCCAGCTTTGGAGACAGAGGCACCAGTGGCGTCTACCAGCTCCAGACATGTACAAAGACAAGCCCAAAGGACCTCAGAAGAAGCAGAGAGGTCCCAAGAACCATCAAGGAAAGGGAAAAGGCAAAGCCAATTGGCACAGACCTTACTCACAAGGGTACAGGATCCCCAAATTGGAGCCTTCAGCAGTGGACAGTGTCTTCAATATGGCCAGAACTCTGATGGAATTCACAGCCAAGGAGCAGGAAAGGATGAACAGAAACTTTCCACACAAATAATTGGTGTACAGACTAGTATTAATGTAGAAATCAGTAAACTTGATGGAAAGTTAACTAAAATTGCATCAGATATACTTGAATTAAAGAAAAATGACAAAAAATACTTTGAATTTCACCAAGTGACAAATGCCAAACTTGACTCAATTACCAATTCTTGCAAAAGAATTGAAAATATGTGCCAAATTCAGCATGATGAAATGGAAGATCTTTCCATTTTTAAGGTGAATGATCAACTTACAATTTTGCAAGACCAAGTCTTAAAAATAGTTGAGAATACCAATCAATTTGCCATACACTTAGCAAAAAGTGACAGTGAAAGGCAGAAGTTGAAGAATGAAATAATTGCAAGTGTGGAACAAATTCATAAGAATCATGAACCACATATGCCAAGACATTCTACACCTTTAAATGAAGAGAAACTTTCTGTTAAAGAAAGTCTCACCCCATTCTTAGGAGAAAATGCCTACTCTACAAGGGATATTCCCAAGATAGAAGAATGGCCAACATTCTCTGGTGAAGGAGAATACAACCATATTGAATTCATCAGGACTATTGATATGCTGAAAGAAGACTTCAATATACCTGATGAAATCATAGTAGGAAAATTACACTGTTTATTCACCAGGACTGCAAAGAAATGGTATTATAAAATGAGGATTGATCATGGTAAACATGACTGGTCTTGGTGGAAATCTGAAGTGATTACCAAATGGGCCAATAATTCTTGGAGGTTTAAAATGGAAAATGCTTTTGAAAGTTCCAATTTTAACTCAGAAAAAGACAAACCACTTACTTGGTTCTTCAAACAAAAAGACAGACTATCTGCTTTACACCCAGATATGTCTGACACTATGATTAATATGAAAATATTAAGAAAGTGTGGAGGAGAACTGGAACATGCTATCAAAGGCAGATGTGAGGAACCTTGTTCAACAGAGGCTACATTAATGCTATGGAAGATATCATTACCAGGACAAGAATTGGTAAGACTTGGATTAAAAACCCAATAGAGTCCAAAATAGTCTCAAAGATTCCTAGAGAGGAAAGAAGACCAGAAAGACCTGTCTTGAAGTGTCATAAATGTGGAAGTACTTCAAATTTAGCCAACACTTGTCCTAAGAAGACAAAGATCAATGAAGTTCAAGTCATTGAAGAAATTCAATGTACTGAAGAGAAAGAAGAGTCTGATCAAGATTCTGCAGTCTCTGAAGATACACCAGTGGAGGACTATCCCATTGAGAACATTTCAGCTTTCTTTGAGGTCACAGAAGTCCATACCCACTTGCCACAGTACAGTGAGGATTGCTGCAACCTGATCAATATCCAAGATGCCAGAATGTGTAAAACAAAACCTGCTAGAGGAAAGGGTTATACTGCTGGGGCATCCTGTATCACATCAGTTCTGATGAGTGATATTGAAGCCAAAGTAAATTTGGATACAGGGGCATTTTGCACTTGTGTGGGCAAAGATTATCTCCAAATTATACTTCCTGAATGGAAAAACCATCTATTACCAATAGAAGGTGTACAATTCAGTAGTGCCAGTAACAATATGTACCCCCTGGGCATATTGGACACTAATATTGTATTCCCACATCCAGCAGGAAGTGTAAGAATGAAAACTTAGATTGTAGTAATGGATAATTGCACATCTCAGCACATCATTCTTGGAAATGATTACTTAAATATTTATGGTATTGATATAAATCACCATAAGGACAGATATTTCACAATTGGAGATAACAAGAGACAAAAATTTGCTTTCTCCAATATGCCAAAAACAGATATCTGTAGTATCTTCTGTCAAGGATACTTACAAAGATGAATTTGTGACTAATCAACTTGTTGAAGCACAAATTAATCAATCATTGTCACCAAAGATGAGGAATGAACTTATTAATGTGTTATACACATATAAAAATGCATTTGCCTCTGATAATGAACCATTAGGCGCTATAAGAGGACATGAAGTTGATATTACTCTTAATATTGACAGACCATATCCTCCAGTACTTGGAAGACCAGCTTATCCAGCCAGTCCCAGAGCTAGAGAAGCCTTGGAAAAACATATCCAAGAGTTGATACAACTTGGTGTTCTAAGGAAAGTAGGCCATAATGAGGAAGTTGAAGTGACAACACCTGTTATTATTGCATGGCATAATGATAAGTCAAGAATGGTTGGAGACTTCAGAGCATTGAATACCTACACAGTTCCAGATAGGTATTGAATCCCTAGAATTCAAGAAACCTTGACTCAATTGTCTAAAGCCAAGTATATAACATCAATGGATGCATTGAAAGGCTTCCATCAAAATGTTTTGACGCCTAAAGCTAAGAAATTACTTAGAATTATCACTCACTGTGGTATTTTTGAGTATCTTAGAATGCCATTTGGCATTAAAAATGCTCCATCCCATTATCAAAGGATGATGAACACCATCTTTCCTACAGAATTTTCTGAAGGATGGCTTATCATTTATATTGATGATATTATCATATGTTCTGATTCATGGTCTTTGCACCTTGAAAGACTTGCAAGAGTACTTCATAAAGTTGCAGGAGTGAACATGAAAATTTCACTTAAGAAATGCAATTTTGGTTTTGAAGAACTCAAAGCATTAGGACATATTGTTTCTGGTTTAAGCTTGGGTATTGAAAAAAACAAAGTAGCAGCAGTGTTACTTAAACCAATACCCCAGAATAAAAAAGAAATGATGTCTTTTCTTGGGTTTGCCAGTTACTATAGGCAACACCTGAAAGACTTTGCAATTCTAGCCAAGTCACTTTATAGAATCTGTGATCAACAGACTGTATTTGAGATGACACAAGAGAGAATTAAAGCTTATGAGAAGATAAGGAAAGCCCTTACAGAAGCACCTTTACTCCTCATTCCTGACTGGAATATTCCTTTTAAGTTGTACATTGATGCATGTGGAGATGGACTAGGGGCAGCCCTACATCAAGTCCAGATTATTGATGACAAACCTACAGAAGGACCAGTTTGTTACATCTCAAGACAAATCAAACCAACAGAAGCCAGATATGGTGCAAGCCAAATGGAGTGCTTATGTTTGGTATGGGCACTTGAGAAACTACACTATTATCTTGATGGCAGTGTTTTTGAAGTGATAACTGACTGTAATGCCGTGAAATCACTTCTTAACATGAAAACTCCCAACAGACATATGTTGAGATGGCAAATAGCCATTCAAGAATATAGAGGAAACATGACTATAGTTCATAAAGCAGGAAACATTCACAAGAATGCTGATGGACTTAGTAGATGGGCTTTAGACAACACTCCTGATAACCCAGCTTATGTACCTTTGGAAGCTGAACCACAGATTCCAATTGAAGGAATTAACATAACTGATATTGGGACTGAATTCTTTGAAGAGGTCAGAGAATCTTATAAACAAGACAAGAATTGCCATATCTTGACTTCTTTATTAGATAAAGACTGCAAAGATACATCTTTAGTTAATGCACTTGATGAAGTTTGGAAAAATTCCTATTCTGAAGGAAGATTTCACTTGTTTGATGGGATTATTTACCATAGAACAAAACATTCTTGTGTGATGACACTGTGTAGTAGATTACTTATCAATACCATTCTTCATGAATGTCATGATAGTATCTACTCTGGACACCTGTCAGAAGACAGAACACTTGAAAAAGTGAAGAACTGTGCATGGTGGCCATCTTGGAGGAAAGAAACCATTGAATATTGCCATACCTGTGACAGATGCCAGAAAGCAAACAGGAGCACAGGCAAGAAATTTGGATTGATGATCCATATTCAAGAACCAAAATCCCCTTGGGAAGTTGTTCACATGGATTGGGTCACAGCACTTCCTCCAAGTGGTGACAGAAGTTATAATGCTTGTCCAGTCATTGTAGACAGATATAGCAAAACTCCCATATTCTTACCATGTCATAAAGATGACACTGCTATGGATACAGCTCTTCTTTTATGGAGTAGAGTTATTTCTCATACAGGATTATTTAAGAATATCATAAGTGACAGAGATCCCAAGTTCACATCTGCACTTTGGACCAATCTTCATAGATTGTTTGGGACTAAGTTATCATTCTCTACAGCATATCACCCTCAGACAGATGGGCTAGCAGAGAGGATGATTCAGACCTTAGAAGACATGATCAGGAGATTCTGTGCTTATGGATTAGAATTCAAAGACTCAGATGGCTTTACCCATGACTGGTGCACTCTGATACCTGCACTAGAATTGGAATACAAGACATCAGTCCATTCTTCCACAGGACAAACTCCTGCTATGTTAGAGAAAGGATGGAATCCAAGACTCCCAGCAGACACACTGAGGAAAGACTTGATTGACATTCATCCTACAGCTTCCAGCTTCAAGATAATGCTTGATAAAGTAAAACACCACACAAAACAAAGTATGGATGATGCTTTTGATTATGCAAAACAGAAGTGGGACAAGAGTCATAAAGTACCAGACTTCAAAGTAGGGGACTTAGTTCTAGTTTCAACCTTGAATTTTAATAATATCAAAGGCCCAAAGAAACTTAAAGATTATTATGTAGGACCTTTTGTCATTATTGCTTTACATGGAACCAATGCAGTTCAAGTGGAATTGAGTGGTGAATTGGAAAATAAACACCCCACATTTCCAGTCAGCTTGATAGAGCCTTATCAACCGGCTGATAAAGAATTGTTTCCTTTAAGCAACCCAACTCCTTTAACTGTACCACCTGTGGAACAGAATGAAGACAAAAAGATAAAGAAAGTCATCAAAGAAAGGAGACTTAGGGGTAAAAATCAAAGAGAATATCTTGTCATATATAGAAATCCAGTCCATGAAGATGAATGGATGGCAGAATCAGAAATACCTGACTCAGATAAACTCTTAAGAAGATTTAGACAGGAAAGAAGGCCACAAGCCTGAATATGTCTATAAATGTGCTTTAAATTACTTGATCTGAGTGATGTGAAGAGGTTGGACAGTGGACATTACCCCCCTTTGGGGCCTTATTCTTTTATCACTAATAAAATTGTAGTACAATTTTATTTTTTGGTGGGAGGGAATGTGAGCCTTGAGGTATATTTTACATACCCAAATAGGCCACAATTATCTTAAAAAGAAATTTTGAATTATGCATAACTCATAAGTCATGCATATATCCAAAATTCATCATTTTCAATTTCAGAAAAGATGAATAACTTTTTATTGAGTAAGTAAATCCATGGATTTAAGACCAGATTTGGATTCTACACAAAAATTCACCTAGGGTAGCCCCATAGAGTGAATAAGCTCAATTTAAGTATTTGAGGTGGTAAAATGGAAAATACTTCAATACCACATCATTAATACCACATAAAAGATCCGTGAAAATTTTTGTTTTTCTTAATTTTAAGCCAAAATAATGGGAAAGTGAGAAATCCCATGTTACATATACACTAAGAATAGTGTTATGCATGTTTTGAGCACTTAATATCATGGTATTCTTACATGGACTTTTGGTACACCCATAGTGGATATCTCACTTTAAGCTTAAATTTCTATTTTTACGTGAAAAATAAGCAAGGGGGACAAAAGACATCAAAGAGAGCCAGGGTACCCAACTTCTGAGGCCTCAGAGGTGTGGATAGCTCCAAAGCATGGATCCATGGCTCATCTTGGCCCAATTGGTAAACTAAAACTCTTTGGGAACTTGGTTACCAAGTTACACCTACTGTAATCATAAGAAAATAGCAAATAACCTGCTATTTTGACGTGCCAAGGAGGTAATGAGCTACTTAGACTCCTGTAACCACGTCAATTCTTGATGAATTTCCATGACTAGACCCTAAAAGAGTAATTAAAACCCTTTTGGGACCCATATTCATTGATTTACCTCATAGCAACCAGCAAAATACTGCTATTTGCAATTCTACGTAAAAATGAGGTAAAAACTTCAAAAATTCATTAAAAATACAATTCTTAATGAATATTTCTGAAGCTTTCAGTACCAATAGAGAAATGTATTATCTATGGTACAACCAAAAAGAATTACAGTTTTACTAGTAAAATTAAAAGTTTTACTTATAGTCCATTTTTGACTATTCTACATGAAACACTGAATCTTCAAAAATTCACAGTAATTAAAACCTGTAATGAAATTGGAAATAACATTGATAACTTTGAGAAATCAATGATTATTTTGGAATAAAAGAAGATTTACAGATGTTACTCCTTTTATTCTTAACCATATTGGGGTTGGTAGTCATGTCAAAGCATCAATTAAGTAATTATGATAATCTTACGTGACAACAGATGATGCAATCATTAATCCAAAAAGGTTTATTGTTTTCTCACTCACTGGTTTTTCAGTTTGCTCCATGGCATGCCTCTGTGAGCTGTTGTTGACTTAAAAGAAGCCTCTTCTTGCTGTTTTTTCCGTATCATCATCTTATAAATTTATTAAATCATTATTACCAACAAGTAAGTATTAGTTACAAGCTATTCTTAAGTGTTTTAAATCTTTCAGAATCAACCAGAAAGACGTGAAATCATAGAATCCAACTATATATTGTTGTAATACTGTTATAAATCCTTTTGATCCCTTAAATCCACAATTCCACGTCAAATTTCTCTACTTTTATCTATCAATAAGTTCTTTGGAGTATTAGTGAGTCATTTATCTTTAATTATTAAAGTTTTTCTCTAGTAATAGTTTTCTTCAAGAATTATCTTTATAATTATTCTTGTAAAAGATAATTATATATTAAAATAATTTTATTATTTTAATAAAGAAGTTTTTATTATTAAATTCTTCTTGTAATTGATTCTTGTAGACAATTACTGCTCACTGTTATAATAACTAGTAGTGTATAACACGTGAAAGAAATAATTTTATAATTATTTAATTGTGGTTATAATAATTTTTTTATTATTATATTTCATAAGAACAGAAATAGTACTGTTGATTAATAGTAATATTATCATCAGTTTCATAGTGACATCTTACATGAAATATTTGACACCAAATACCTGAGATGGTAGAGGGAATTTTTTTCTTTTCCCCTGAGATCTTAAAGGGAGTGATCATGTAGTCCAAATGAAAAATACAATCAAAAATTCCCACCACATTCCTGGAAGAATAATGCCAAAATTATCTTATCAACTTATATAAAATCAGGAATGTTCTATATATCTCAGAAAGTGTAAAATGTTTATTCTCAACCCTATAATTCTGGTGGAATTTATGAGGTATAGGAATATAATTGACAATATAGTTCTCCATTCAAAAGTTAGAAAAAAAAAGTATCCTTGAATTAATTTGAAGTATGAGTATGCTGGCATTTGATTTTGAAGGAAGTGCATTCATCCAATCTAATCACTTTTAAATGCAGTTGATGTTTGGAATCAGCTTCTTCAGTCAGTTATATTGCTGCCATAGGCCTTTAGAAATAACTAAATATCTTTTAAGAATAAAAATAATTGCTAAAAGACCAATTAGGACTACAAACATCATATCCACTTTCCTTTAGATTGTTTGGAATAAAGGATATTTAAAAAATCTGTGTTCACATTTCAATACTGAACATTTCGGAAAGATCTTGATATAATGAATAAATTTTACAGAATAAGATTTCTGAGCTCTTTTAATATTTCTATTTTAAATATAAGCCAAAAATTAGTTCCACAGGAGGTTTCATATCAGGCCCAAGAGGGGCAGGTCAGGTGAGAAAGTTAACAGGGGGAGGAGGAGTAGGAGGATTATTTGTAGTAATATTTGTGGAACGAATAATTTCAGAAGAGAAAAAATAGGGAAAAGAGGAAAAAAAATGGTTATTTTATTGAAAATTCTGAAAAATATTGTTGTTCTGGCATAATCAAAAAATAAATTTGAAAAAAGAAGCTGATATATTCTGATAAACTAGATGGCCAATAGAGAGAAGAACAAAAGGTATGTATTTTCAGGATAAAGAATTAAAAATCAGTAAAAAGACAGAAGGCGTCTTCAGTTAAATTTTGTTTCCCATATGAAATTTAAGAGATTATTCCACATACGGATTAATGTCAGTATAATAAATATGTCTGATTAGAGAAACACTTCCTACAGTCAAGTGGGCAGGCCTGGAATCTAACAGAGCCTCATTGTTTTCTTGATTATAGATGAAACCAAAAGCAGCAACAAATTCTGATGGCTGAGAATATTGAGCGAAAGAAGAAATATCCTTTTTCTTTCTAAAACATTTGTGCTCAATTGAACGCCTCCTAACAATGAAAGCACAAGTTTCTTTGAGTTACCATTTTCAATTCCACCAATAATTCTACCTAGAAGCCTTTACTGTTAGAGGTTTTTCAAAAGATGATACCAGCTTGGAGGAAATAGGTGGCTGATAGTGATGTTATACTTTGATGTAGGAGAATTTGGGAGAATATACTCTTGGAAGTTGCAGAGTCTCATAAGTGATAGAAAAAGAAAAACTAGATGAAATTTTTTGAAAAATATCAAGTATATCTGTGGCTTGTATCTTCAGAGAGGCATTGGTGACAAATATTGCAAAATATAAAGATAAAGAAAGCGTTATTATTTTATCACTATCTAATGTTAAAAACTAATTTTTGATAGAATAAACTTCTTAACCTGTAAGGAGAAAGCTCTGTGTATTTCTTTGAGATTTGTTGGAAGGATTGAAAATAGTATTTGAATAATTCATCGCAGAAGACCAGGAGGCTTTAATGAACAAAAATTTAAATTCCTGATAGACTTTTGGAGCATTTGAAATTATTAATTGTGAAAGGATATAATGAAAAAAGGATCTTTTAACAACGTGGTAAATAAAAACTCTAGTTCAACAGGATTCTTACAATAATTGGGGTCTCTATCGGTACCATTAAAGTACTCTTTTTCACTTAAAATTATTATTTCCTAGGCCTCTATCATATATCTTGGCCAGTATAAACAAACTTGATACACTTATTGAGCTATGAGGTATTGGTCATCCGGAACGTGAAAGGAAAACATTTAACGAGCTGGCTTGTTTAGCCTCTTTAGTTGAAGAATAAATTTCATCTTAAATCAATGAGAGTATATTTTTGAGGAAGATGAGAAAATAAAATCAATGTAGGCTACACAGGTAGAGTTGAAAAACATATAATAAAACTAATTAAAATAACAATTCAGCTGGAAGACAAGGGCGTATAACCTATTAATTCCAGGTTAAAGTGTCTAATATAGGTATACTTTAATTAATACTTACCAATAAACATGAACAGAAAATATCTAATAAAACTCTTAATCCAATATCCTCTATGAGAACTTAATAACTGATTCAATAAGATAAAGTTCAAGATTTCGATTAGTAAAAATAGTAATAAAGGATCTCTCCTGAGGAATAAATTATTATTGACGAAAGTTAAGTATTTATATTCAATTTATATGAAGTTGTGTGATGTAAGATTTGATATATAGATGATAAGTCTTCAATATACTATAACAGCTCTTCTCCCTTTTGTCATAAAGAAAAAACAGTAACAATAAATATGAATTTTGATTTATAATCTGTATGTATTTTTCGTGCATACTTATCTCTTTGTACTTTACCTTTTGATTTTATGTGTATTATTTGAATTAAATTTCTAATGAAAACCGGAATAGTTATTTTCATCTTTTACTATGATTTATTGATCTTTTTAATATGTTTATTTATGTAAAATTTTCAAAAAGTAAACTATATGCTTTCATATGAGACTTATTATATAAAATATCGCATTGGTCAAATATCCAACATAAAAGGTTTGATAGAATAGAGCTATATGCTATATGATATTATTGCCTTTATTAATAATTTGTGTTCCACTTCCTCACTTTTGTGGTTTTTTCATTCATCTTATTCTTAGATCTGATAGAACCTTTGAAAAGAGGTAAAACTTTTCAGAATATCTTTTTCAAACCACTTAATATTGAAGGAACACAATCTTTCAAGAAAACAACTGATAGCTCAAGTTGATTTGTTAGATTATTTTTTGTCACAAATTAGTCGTATCGCAGTCATTCTAGAAATAAATATTGAGTAATTAGTTATTTGATAGAGTTCTAAATCTTCATTAACAAGGGATTCATTAGTTCTCCCAAAATGAAATAAGAATTTGGTTTAACTTTCACCCTTTGAGGGTCTTCAATTTTAATTTTATGAATTTTGGAAACTGAGAATGAGCGACAGATTTTTACATTTTGTACTTTTATAGAAAGAAATATAGTAGGGAAACTGGTCTGAATAAGGCGAACAATATTTCTTAAGAGAAAATTGAAAATAAAAGAGCTTATAAAGCTTATTAGAAGATACTTCAGGAAGCTTGGAGGAGAGATAAGGATTGAGGTTAAATAAATATTCATGGGAGGTGAGTATTGGTGATGAGCTATCAATGAATTCAAGATACAGAAGGGTCAACAGAAAAAGGACATAACCAATTTATATGAGAGATATTCCTTGTAAAATTGAAAAAACATCATTCAGAGAAGTATCAAAGGGTTATTCATTGTTAAGGAACTTGATAAAGTGACAGAAACACATTGGAGATTTTCTCACAGGAGAGGAAGTATTGGAAAATCATATCAACTTTTTTAAGCTGATATCTCCATTGATTCATGAATCAAATAAATTAAATCAAGCAGAATTTTAGCTTATCTGAGAAATTTGAACAAAAATACATTCCTCAAGACTTAGAAGACCACCATCAATATCAAGAAATTTCAGAGAAATATATATGATCAATAACTGAAGGGAGGATAAGAAAAAAAGAAATAAGTTTAGATTTGGATTATGAACTCACAGAATTCTCTTATTTTTTATTATAGTAACTGAGAAACAGATAATAAAAAAGTAAATAAATATTCTTATTCTTATTATAAACCATATTCAATTCTTATCCCTAAGCATCAGGTTGCTATTATGGATCGAAAATTTTTATTTCAACCGAGATTTTGAGCTAATCCGATAACATATTTCAACAATAAGAAAAAAATATTCGTAGTAATATATAATATAAGATATGGAGAGAAATACAACCAGTGGAGAAAGACATTTTGTATGGTATCAATAGATTGGATATACGTTCAAGTTTGTATTCTTGTTTCATCCCTATTTTTAAGGGTCTTTATAGTATATTTGAGCTTACTCATAATTCATATCTACGAGAATTAAGCTCCGGAAAGTTAAAAATTTCAGCTATAGATCTGAGAGATATATTTTCATCTATTCAAGCATTACGAGTGTATGGTATCATGCTTCAAGTGTTTTGGAACCATTTTCTCTTTTTTACAGTAGCTCTATATTAGGTTTATTCTCCTAACAAAGACCTACCTCTTGGGCCATTAACCTGCAAACCAAGATGTAATTTTTTGAACAAATTGGTTCTGAGTATCTTGAGAATGACAGTCTCTTGTTTGATCACAAAAAAGGAATTTTTGAGCTTTAATATTCATTTATATAGTCTATTTCTCATATTAAAAATGAAATTAATATTTTTAAGGTGATATATCCACCGGCATTTCTATACTTATTTTAATTTTTCTCTTACTCATTTAGAACTCTTCCTTCAAAATGGATTTTTTCATGGAAGGTCTACAGAGGTTAAACTTTTTATTGATAAAATTTGTTCAAATTTGGCTTCTATTTATAAAAGGTCTTATATGAAGATAACAATTTCAAAATGTCTAATTTTAAATATTTGAAGCTAATTTCACAAAATTTGAATCATATTATTTGTTCAAACTTTCATAGAATTGAGCCTGTATTTTTAATCATTTATGACTGTATTTAAATGTATTTTTGAGCTCTTCTTATTGTGCTGTCAATCATATAATTGTTATAAAAACTTAATTTTTTTCTTACCACTAAGACTTTGAAATCCACTATATGACTATGTATATATTCACACAAAAATATAGTCTAAAATGAATCAGTTCTCCCTGTCTGTATTTTTTAGAAATAGTGGTTGAGCTCCTTCCTTGGTGGTGATACTTTATATGAAAATAAAGACAGTGTCTTGAAATTTTTGAAATAGGAATTAGAAATATGAATATTTTAGGGCTCATAAGGGCTCTATAAAAATGAAAAAACAATCGTATCTTTAAATTCAAAATCCTTAGCATTTTTATGTTCTAATGTGTGTTATGGTTTTGAGACCAACTTATGAATAGGCCTGCTAAACCTTTACAGGAAACCATAGTTTATATTTCCTGTTTCAGCCCGAATTTCCTGTTGAAAAACCCTAAATTCTTAAAATAAAATAACACGTAGTTTATTACTACTAATTTCTCTTGGAAATGAAGTGTGTATTTATAAAAACTAGTTGTCAAATTCAATTAAAGAGAAAATACTGTGATTTAATCTTCAAAGCTCAATTAAGAAAATACACCCTTAAAAAGCATATTAATATTCGAGATTTATTTCACTCTATCAGTAATTATATTATTTTCAAATGCCTTCATGTTAGGCCTTATAAGATTCAAAAATAGAGAATACAATTCCACTCCCAAGAACAAGGGTATCAAAAATACCACAAGCTATTTAGAAATGTTAAATTAGCTCAAATGCAAAAATTGGTTTAGACCTTTTTGTGTATAATCTAAGAAAAATTTAGTTGATCTTCAAAGTATTTAGCTAAGTGGGATTTGAGTTTATGGCTAATGAGGTAAGAAAAGATGATAAAGTATTTAACTGACACCTAGAAATATTTGTGACAAATGAAGGAAGTATAAAAAATATGAATCCCCCAAAAATTATGAAATCTAGAAATGAGCTGGTATTACTGTTAAGTATCATAGGAGCTGTATTCATATAGTTATTGTAAATATGGAAAGTATTTTCGTATTTTATTTCTAAACTGAGCATATCTTTGGTAATAGACCAAAAAAATCAATGGAGATCTGTAATTTCTAAGCCTTCAATACAAGCAAAATTCCTGAGCCATAAAATTATTTTCTATAAATAGTATTGCATGTTTTGATTATCTCATAAAAATTTCAAACTTGAGCCTAGAAATAAGCTCAAGCTCGTTGAATAATTAATAAATGAACCGGATAGTAAAGAGATATGAAGCCGAGATAATATTACTGAGGCTTTTAATTATATGTGTGTTTATATTGAGTAGTTTTATTGAAAGAAACTATAATTAAAGGTATTAAAAGCTATTTTCAACTTAATAATGAATCCTAGAATTACTTGATAAAGGAAAGGAACAGGCCAACTTCATAATATAAAATTTTCATCAAGTTGTTTTTATGAATAGAAATGATGAGATCATAATGAAACAGAAAAATTGAGCTTGATTAACAAATTTTATAGCTTCAACACATTAAACTAGTATGTCTGAATTCGATTAATCTGATAATTCAGATCCACAAATTGTATAAAAATGAAAATTGTGTATAATTGGTGAACCCAAATAGGGATAACTATTTAGTCCACAGAAAGAAGTTACTAGCTCTAGTCAAAATTACCTATATAAAATTTTTATATAATTGCTTTATTTTCAAAGAGAATACCAGAGGTGACACTTTAGAGCTGGAATTTGAAATAAGTACGTGTGACGATGAAAAATAATTCAAAATAAGCTTTATTCAAAAAAATGAACAATTAATTGAATAAAAGGACAAGTAATTGTGCTTTTAAGAAAGAAAAACAAAGATAAAAAGAGATTTGGAGACCGAAGAATTAAATATAAGAATGGAATTGTAGAACGAAAAAAATGAAATTGATTTAGCTATTTCCATTTTTCAGTTAAATTTATCTTCCAAAAAATCGGAAACTACCATTAATCTAATTAATAGTGAATAAATCAATTCTTATTTATTTATGTCAATTTGTGTAACAAGTGAAGATTTTGAATAATGCACATATATATATATGATGATTAAAGATATCAGGGAGATCTAATGCATAAAATTACTACATTATGTTGGCTCTTATTTAATATAAAACAGTCATTAAGCGTATTTTTCATGTAAAACTCAAGGTGAGTGAAGAATACAAATATCAGATATATTTATATTTTTTTGTAATTGCAATATAAATTTTATCTGTATGAGTGGCAACTCGAAATGCAAAAAATATAATAGAAAAATAAGTTATTACTTTGAGGATTAAGAAATCATTTTTGACATTAATTGAGGACCATAATAAGTTCCATCAGATATTGTTTCATATTTGAAATATCACTGCATATTATTACAGATTTCCTCAGAAATCTGAATTGAAATTGAAATACCTATAGGGCTACCACTAGAGATAACATTTTGATATAGTGTAGCATTAAAAATAGCCTTTTCATTTCTTGAAGGATGAAATATTTGGGGTATTTTGCTTGTTTATCAAGCGTTCAATCCATAATCCGGGAAAATAAATTTTCCGAAAAACATAATTTTAGAAGGAAAGTTAATTTGAGTTTTTGAGATTTTGAAGAGAAAGAATAATAGAAAAAATTTGAAGAATATTGTCAGAGTTTAGAGAATTTTAAAGTTTATTTAACATATATGTAATATGATTTTACACAGAGAATTAATATGAGCTATCAGACAAGAAAATTTTTGAATCATGGAATTTAAAATTAATTGATAGCGATGGTATTTTCTTCTAAGATGACAGAAGCGATACAAACGAAGCAATTACTAAGTATGTCAGAAATATTTGATTTCATAGATGAACAATTTTTGATATCAACTGATCCCTGCTGAGACTTCATTCTCTGATTAATATTTTCCAATATAAGATTCACAACCACAGGGAGGAAACAATACAATTGAATTCATTGATTCACAAGGTTTATTGAAATATTATTGTTGCCTCTTAAGAAAGGAAGTAATACAAGTGAAAATGATGAGACAATGTTAATATTTTATATTAAATTGTATTTCATGTTTTGAAAAAAATGGAACTTTATTGTAAAAAAACTTGATTTTTGGACTTATAACCTGAGGTATTATAGTTGATATTAAGCCTATTAATCAATATGTTACTGATCTGGTTGTATATTTTCACAAAAATTATATAATATTATAATTTGAACTGGGAAGAGGTCCTTACAATGATCTTCATCATCTGAGATTTAATAAATAATATTTCATGTTTTGGGTGAAAAAATTATTAAATGCCCCTATAATATAATAATTAATAGTTTTGGTTCCTTTTTTCATTCTATCTGCATGAACTATTTCTAAAGGGGTTTTATCAATTTATAATAAATGAAGAGCCTCATTAAGCTTCAGATATTTGTTTTGAAGATAATAAACATCAATTAATCAATCATAAATGACCGCAAACCACACTGAAAAAATTTGATTATATATAATTTAGTATTTCCACCTGGTTAATTACTTTTCTCTCAATTTTGGAATTTCTTAGATACAGAATTGCTATTTGAAGGAAACAAAAAAAGAATAGCTCAGTTGTCTCAAAAAAGAGAAATATTGAACAAGAACCTAATATTTTTAAATCACTAACAAGAAAAATGATTAGTTTAAGAAACTTTGAAAATCAATTTTTCTATATTTGTTTCTAAATGACTGAGAATTGAAGAAATGGAAACCAATTTTTCATCAAAAAACAAAAGAAATCCAAATGAAAGTAGAAAAATGGAAAACACATCTGTTTTTTTCATTTTTCTAAACAAGGAAAATAACTAGGGGATTCAATGCTGAAACATAAAAAATCTATAAAAAATATTTCTTGTTGTTCTTTTTGAAAATAAATAAGCACTATTTGAAAAAATAACTCTTTTCTGAAGAATAAAAAGATGAAAGAAAATTACAAAAAATGAATAAAAATTATAGGTTTATCATAGTAGTTTCTTGCCTTATTTATTGAAAAGAAATAACTTTTATTTAAACATTAATTGAAAAAAGGAAAAAAATTAAGGAGAAAAAAGCAATCAATTTTTTTTACATATGATTACAGTTTTTCACTAAAGATCTGAGAGAAATAAAAATGGAAACAGAAGTGGAAAAAAATCATTTATCACTATAATTTTGAATACATTTATGCCTAAGAATATAAATACAACTTATTTAAATTTTAATTACAATAAAAAATAGAGACAATTACAAATTCAAATCTTTTTACATGAATTTAGAGAATTTTAAGAGAATTTAACAAAAACAAGAAATATTTGATCAATCATGTCAAATCTGGTCATTACTAAAAAGAAACTTATTTGTCTCTAAAAGGATAATATATTTATATATAAAGAATAAAAAAATTACCTTTTAATTTAATGTTTTTAGTGTTTTTGATGCATCTGAGGGGGAGATAGAGGAAAAAAGGCTCTATTTATATTAAGATCCTCCCTCATAGAGTCTAGAACGCTTCTAGTAGACGTTTAATGATGTTATCCACTGGAAATGATCAATATTTTAAGGTTTAGCAATGACTAAACCATAATTAAACCTTCTTCTCTCATTATTACACCATTATTTAGAGTTATCACTATACCTCTAAGCTTTCTGACCTCATAGGCTTTTAAAAAGGTTAAAATTTGTTTATTTCATTAGCTTTAATCATGATACTACTATCCACCAGTGGTATCATGTATCTAATGGTTAGAATCAAAATAAGATCACGGTTGGTGATCATAAATGCTCATTTTGAAGCTTTAATTTGGATCAATGATACCTTTTAAGTTATTTATGCTAAAGATATTCAGAGAGTGAATTATGATACCTAGGGGTGTCCTTACCAAGCTCCCAAGAGCATTTTATTGAATAATTGGAACTCAATTTCTGATGACTTTCCTTGTAACTAAGCTTTTCTGTTGAAATCTACTATTTTAAACTTCAAGCCATGATTTCAGGGTGTTATACCTTGAATATCATGATGAAAATTAGATAATTCTTCATGTATAAACTATTGGAATATGGATATCCACTTTTATATATGCTTGAACCACTTTTAAGCTAAAGTGGTCAACAGCTATTGCTATTTTTCTCAAGAAATGGTTGTAAGTTTTAACTTTGTTTATATCTTGCCAAATAAATCTTATATCTGTATTTTTAAAGCTATGTTGTGTTAAATTCATTTTTGGATTAAATCTTTAACATGCATATCTCAGAATATATGAGATAAAAACCATGAATATACACACTGATCATAAAAGTGCATATATTCAGGTTATCTCAGTAAGTATTGACTTTATAGATATGACATAAAACTGTTATATATTTATTTTTTGATTAAATATATAATGGTGTAATTTATTTCACATTTTTATGCATTGGTTTCCAAGAGTATCAAGAATTTATGCTTTGTTATGGCATTTCTACTTATTTCAGAATAATAATTTTCATTATGATTGTTAAAAGAATTTTTTCAAAATTTTTTTGTGACCTTTTTTGATTTCTGGTTGTATTCAAAAGGCTCACACTATGAGGTAAATTCATGGATACTAGTCAAAAATGGCTTTCAATTACTCTTTTAAGACTTATCCATGGAGACTCAATAGTAATTGACATGGTTACAGGAGTCATAGCTGCTCATTACCCCCTTGTCACATCAAAATAGCAGTTTCTTTGCTTTTTTCTTATGATTTAATGGGACTTTGACTTGGTAAACCAGTTCCCAACAAAGCTTCAGCATACTAATTGGGCCATTATCAGCCATTGATCCAAGCTTTAGAGCTATCCATGCTTCATAGGCCTCAGAGGGTGGGCACCCTGGCTCTCTTTGATGTCTGTTGTCCCCCTTAGCTATCTTCACATCAAAAATATTAATTCAGGATTCAAGACTGATATCAACTATGCGTCTATCAAAGCTGTATCTAAGAATACAATAATATTAAGTTTCACAAGCATGCACAACACTATTCTTATTGTATATGTAACATTGGATTTCCCACATTCCAATTATTTTGGTGTGAAATTGTGAAAAACAAACATTTCACAATTCTTCTATGTGGTGTTGAATCATTTTCCATATTACCACCTCATAGAGTTAATTTATGCTTATTCATTATATGGAGCTACAGTAGGTGAATTTATGTGTAGACTCTAAATCTGGCCTTAAATCAATCCATGGGTTTACTTACTCAAAATAACATTATTCATCTTTTCTGAGATGAAAAATGATAAATTTTGGATATATGCATAACTTATGGGTTATGCATAGTTCAAAATTGCTTTTAATATTAATTTTGGCCTATTTGGGTATGTAAAATATACCTCAAGGTTCACATTCCCTCCCATCAAAAAATAAAATTGTACTAAAATTTTATTAATTATTTGCAGGAAAAAAGGCCCCAAAGGGGGTTAATGTTTACTTTAAAACCTCTTTATATGACTAAGATCAAGTAATCAAAGCACATTTATAGGAATATTCAGGCTTTTTTCCTTCTTTCATGGCTAAATCTTCTCAAAAGTGTATCTGAGCTGGGTATTTCTGATTCTGAAAGCTATTTATCTTCATTTACTTTCTTTCCATGTCTGAAAAGATATTCTCTATGATTTTTACCCCCCAGTCTCCTGTCTTCAATGACTTTATTTATCTTTTTTCTTCATTATGCTCCATTGCTGGTAGAGTTAAAGTAGTGGGTCTCTTTAAAGAAAAAAACTCTTTATCAGCTGGTTGATTAGGTTTCATAAGGCTTACTGGAAAGGTGGGGTTTTTTCTTTCCATTTCACCCACTCAATTTTACTTGTACTGCATCAATCCCATGTAAGGAAGAAATAACAAAAGGTCTTACATAGGAGTCTTTTGGTCTCTTTGGGCCTTGGATATTTTTAAAATCCAAGGTTGAAACTACAAATAAGTCTGCTACTTTGAGTTCTGGTAATTTATGACTCTTTTCCCCCTTCTGTTTTTCATATTCAAAATTGTCATTCATGATTTTATTTAAATCATGTTTCACTTTTTCAAGCATTTCTTTGTAGCTGGGGGCTGTAGGATGGATTTCAATAAAGTCTTTCCTCAGTTCATCTGCTTAAAGTCTTGGATTCCATCCTTTTTCTAACATATCAACCATAGTTTGATGTAGTATCAACCATAGGTTGATGTAATATAAACCATAGTTTGATGTAATATCAACCATAGTTTGATGTAATATCAACCATAGGTTGATGTAATATCAACCATAGGTTGATGTAATATCAACCATAGGTTGATGTAATATCAACCATAGGTTGATGTAATATCAACCATAGGTTGATGTAATATCAACCATAGGTTGATGTAATATCAACCATAGGTTGATGTAATATCAACCATAGGTTGATGTAATATCAACCATAGGTTGATGTAATATCAACCATAGGTTGATGTAATATCAACCATAGGTTGATGTAATATCAACCATAGGTTGATGTAATATCAACCATAGGTTGATGTAATATCAACCATAGGTTGATGTAATATCAACCATAGGTTGATGTAATATCAACCATAGGTTGATGTAATATCAACCATAGGTTGATGTAATATCAACCATAGGTTGATGTAATATCAACCATAGGTTGATGTAATATCAACCATAGGTTGATGTAATATCAACCATAGGTTGATGTAATATCAACCATAGGTTGATGTAATATCAACCATAGGTTGATGTAATATCAACCATAGGTTGATGTAATATCAACCATAGGTTGATGTAATATCAACCATAGGTTGATGTAATATCAACCATAGGTTGATGTAATATCAACCATAGGTTGATGTAATATCAACCATAGGTTGATGTAATATCAACCATAGGTTGATGTAATATCAACCATAGGTTGATGTAATATCAACCATAGGTTGATGTAATATCAACCATAGGTTGATGTAATATCAACCATAGTTTGATGTAATATCAACCATAGGTTGATGTAATATCAACCATAGTTTGATGTAATATCAACCATAGGTTGATGTAATATCAACCATAGGTTGATGTAATATCAACCATAGGTTGATGTAATATCAACCATAGGTTGATGTAATATCAACCATAGGTTGATGTAATATCAACCATAGGTTGATGTAATATCAACCATAGGTTGATGTAATATCAACCATAGGTTGATGTAATATCAACCATAGGTTGATGTAATATCAACCATAGGTTGATGTAATATCAACCATAGGTTGATTTAATATCAACCATAGGTTGATGTAATATCAACCATAGGTTGATGTAATATCAACCATAGGTTGATGTAATATCAACCATAGGTTGATGTAATATCAACCATAGGTTGATGTAATATCAACCATAGGTTGATGTAATATCAACCATAGGTTGATGTAATATCAACCATAGGTTGATGTAATATCAACCATAGGTTGATGTAATATCAACCATAGGTTGATGTAATATCAACCATAGGTTGATGTAATATCAACCATAGGTTGATGTAATATCAACCATAGGTTGATGTAATATCAACCATAGGTTGATGTAATATCAACCATAGGTTGATGTAATATCAACCATAGGTTGATGTAATATCAACCATAGGTTGATGTAATATCAACCATAGGTTGATGTAATATCAACCATAGGTTGATGTAATATCAACCATAGGTTGATGTAATATCAACCATAGGTTGATGTAATATCAACCATAGGTTGATGTAATATCAACCATAGGTTGATGTAATATCAACCATAGGTTGATGTAATATAAACCATAGTTTGATGTAATATCAACCATAGTTTGATGTAATATCAACCATAGGTTGATGTAATATCAACCATAGGTTGATGTAATATCAACCATAGGTTGATGTAATATCAACCATAGGTTGATGTAATATCAACCATAGGTTGATGTAATATCAACCATAGGTTGATGTAATATTAACCATAGGTTGATGTAATATCAACCATAGGTTGATGTAATATCAATCATAGGTTGATGTAATATCAACCATAGGATAATGTAATATCAATCATAGGTTGATGTAATATCAACCATAGGCTTATGTAATACCAACCATAGGTTGATACCAGAAATAAGCATTCCATTTGGCTGGTACCATATCTGGTTTCTGTTGGTTTTTCATCAAAAATTGGGACTTGATATAGGACTCACCTTAATCCATCTCCACATGCATCAATGTAGCACTTGAAATGTATATTTCAGTCAGGTATGAGAATTAAAGGTGCTTCTTTGAGGCCTTTTTCTATCTTCTCATATGCTCTACTTCTTTCTTCTGTCATCTTAAATACTTTCTTTTCATCACCGATTCTGTTGAGACTTGGCTACAATTTCAAAATCATTCAGATGTTTCCTATAGTAGCTATCTAATGCATGAAAAGAACTATTTTTTATTCTGGGTTTTAAGATTAAGTAACACTTCTGCTACTTTATTCTTTTAAATACCCAAGATTCATCCTGAAACCACATGTGCAAGTGCTTTGAGTTCTTCAAAACACAAATTGCATTTATCAAGAAAATTTTTTATATTCACCTCTGCAAGTTTGTCTTGTACTCTTGCAAGTCTTTCAAGGTGCAAATACCATGAGTATGAAAATATAACTATATCCTCAATATGAATAATGAGTCATCCTTCATTAAGGTTTTGGGGGAAGGTGGTATTAATCATTATTTGATAATGGGATGGATCATTCTCAATTACAAAGTTCATCCTCAGATACTCATAAGTACCACATTGAGTAAAGATTGAAATTGATCTCTTGGGTTTAGGCATCAAGACATTCTTATTAAAACCTTTCAATTCATCCACTGAAGCTATGTAATTGTATTTGAATAATTGGGTCAGGGTTTCTTGGATTTCAGGAATTGAATACCTATTGGGAGGTTTGTAGTCATTCAAAACTCTGAAATCTGGAACCATCCTTTATTTAACATTATTCCATAATGACAGTATTTCTAACTTCAAATTATTCATTATGGTCTACTTTCCTCAGTACACAAAGCTGTATTACCTCTTGGATATGTTGTTCCAAATTTTCTCTAGGCCTGGGCTTTCTGGGTAAGCTTGTATTCCAAGTACTGGAGGGTATGGTCTGTTAATACTAAGAGTAATATAAATTTCATGCCCTCTAATAGTGCCTAATGGTTCATTCTCTGAACAAAAGCATTTTTGTATGTGCATAACACATTAATGAGCTCTTGAAACATTTTGTGTAATAATTCTGGATTAATTTGTGCTACATTAAGTTGGTTTGAAACAAATTCCCCTTTATGTATATCTTCATTTGAAGATACTACTGATATATGTTTGGGAATATTGTAAGAATCAAATTTTTGTCTTTTTCTATCTTCAATTGTAAAGTATGTTTATTTATTCTTATTGATGGAAAGACTAAAAATATTTAAGCAGTCATTTACGGGAATGATATGTTCAGAAGTACAATTTTCCATTGCTACTATATCTTTTTTCATTCTCACACTTCCTGCAGGGTGTGGAAATATCAGGTCCATGTCTAATACACCTAAATGGTACATATTCTTACTTTGACTACTGAATTTCAAACCTTCTATTGGTATTAGATGTGTTTTCCATTAGGGAAATATGACTTTGAGATAGTCTTTGCCTACACAAGTGCAAAATGCTCCTGTGTCAAAATTGACTTTGGCTTCTACATCATTGATCAAGATTAATGTGATACAAGATGCTCTAACAGTGTAACCTTTGCCTCTAGAAGGTTTATTCTTACACATTTTGGCCTCCTTGATATTGATCATGTTACAGAAATCTTCACCATATTGTAGAAAGTGAGTATGGACTTCAGTGACTTGAACAATTCTGTGAATTTTTTAATAGGATAGTCCTCTTCTTGTGTGCTCTCAGATATTTCAGAATCTTGATCATAATATTCTTTCTCTTAAGCACACTGAACCTCTTCAATGACTTGAACTTCATTGATTTTAGTCCTTTTTAGTACAATTTTTGACTAAGAATGAGTTACTCCCACATCCATTGCACTTCAAGACAGGTATTTCAGGTATTCTATGCTCATTACAAGTCTTCAGAACAACCTTGGAATTTATAGGGTTTCTATTCCAGGGTTTACCAATTGTTTTTCTAGTACTTATATGTTCCATCGCATTGATATAGCCCTCTATTGAACAGAGTTCTACACATCTGCACTTGATAGCATGCAATAGTTCTCCTCCACATTTTCTCAATAGTTCCATATTTATCATTTAATCAGAAATTTCTGGGTGCAAAGCAGATAATATGTCATTTTGTTTGAACCAAGTAAGTTTTTTATCTTTTTATTAGTTGAAAATTCAATTTTCAAAAGCATTCTGCATTTTAAATCTCCAGGAATTATTGGCCCATTTGGTGATTTTCTTGGATTTCCATCAAATTCAATCATGTTTTCCATGTTCTTGTCTCATCTTTTAATACCATTTCTTTGCAGTTCTGGTAATGAAAGGGTGCAATTTGTAAACTATTATTTCATCAGGTGTATGAAACTCTTCCTGAAACATATCACTTCCTCTAATCAACTCAATATTTCTATGTTCTTCTTCACAAGAGAGTTTTTTCCATTCCTCTATTTTGGGAATATCTCTTGAATAAATTCAATTTTCTCCTAGAAAAGGGGTCAGACTTTCACAGAAATCTTTCATTCTGTTGAAGGTGTGGAATGTCTTGGATTTTGTGGCACATGATCATAGCTCTTATTAATTTGGGTCACTTTTGCAATTATTTCTTCCTCTGATTTCTGTCTTTCATTATCACTCCTCTGTAAATGTGTGATTGATTATATCCAAAACTTGTTCTTTCAAGTATATGAGCTGGTCATTGATATTATTAATGGAAATATTATCCAATTCATAATTTTTCACCTTAAATTTACTCTCAATTCTGTCACATGTCTTGGAAACTGACTCATGTCTTGCATTTGTCACTTTGCAACATTCAGTGAAATTTCTGTAATTATTTCTTGAGTCATTGATATTTGGTGTTAATTTCTTCTAGTCTTTTTTAAGATTATTAACTTTTACATAGGAAATGGATTGAATATGTCTAATTTCATCCATCATTTTCATGGAAATTTCCTGTCCATCCTTTCCTGTTTCTTGGCTGTTAACTCCATAAGGGTTCTGTCCATATTGAATACACTGTCCATGGCTGAAGGTTACAATTTGGGAATCCTATACCCTTTTGGGTAACTTCTGTGCCAATTGGTTTTGCTTTTTCCCTTTCCTTTATTGCTCTTGGGACCTCTCTGTTTCTTCTGAGGTCTTTTGGGCTTTTCTGGCACTGTTTGATGCTACTGTCACTTATTTGTCCAAACCTGATGTCATTTCCACTTTTTTATTTTGGTCTATGGATAAAAGATTTTGGTTCTTCAACCAGTTCTTTATCTTTTTGACCTTGTATTTGCAATAAAACAGACTCCATCCTCCTAAGAGCTCTATGGTCTTCTCCTGACCTAGAAAAATTGTGATGTGTAAGTAAGAGCTCATGGCCCCCTGCCAAAGGCTTGGACAAATTTCCCATTTCTCTTTCTTTTCTTCTCTGTACTATTTTTGTACTGGGACTGATATATCTTTGTGGCTGGCATGGGAAAGTGCTTCAGCCTGTAAAACATTACCTTGAACCAGTCCAGGCTCAGAGTTAATGTAAACATTTGTGGGTACACACCTTTGGGGAATGGGGGGAAACTCTGGAATCGTCCAAATGTTCCTTTCTTGAGGAATTTTTGCCAAATCTGGCTCTGTTTTTTCTTCTTCCTTTTCCAGATCCATCTTGTTAAACTGAATAGTTGCTTACATTTCTGGTATGCACCATTTGTACCCCAATTTAAGAGGAACTTAAGAATAAACACAAAGAACAAACAACTTTTGTTGGTTTTTTTGATAACTCTTTCTTAAATAAAGTTCCTCTTTCAGCTTTTTCCACTTCACTTCTTTCTAAAGATTCTGGACTGATAATATCTTTTTGAATCAGCTTATTACCAGCTGAAACATACTTGATTAAATACACTAGAGAAAAATTGATAACAGAAAAATAATTTTTTTTATACTTTTAACATATTTTTAAGATTTTTTCATATAAGCGTATTATTTTTTATATCCACAAAAGTATTTTCTTTTTGAAGAAAAAGAATTATAATTTAAGATTTTGAATCAAAAATTAATTCAGAGAAACTCAAAGAACAATTTAATAAGTTTTTGGATGTGAAAAAGCCATGTGTAAAACAATATCAAATTAATCCAAATTCCTCAATGAAAACAATTTGCAAGAAAATTTTTAAATAAAAATATTTTAGCTTTAAAAGGAAACAATAAAAATAAAAATTATTAAATCAATATATTTTAGAGCTCAAAAATATATCAATTAAGGGTTCAAGATTCAAAAAACATGGCCAAGGCCCCAGATTTAAGGTGTGTCTATGAAACTGTTGCTAATATTACTATTAATCAAGAGTTCTATGACTTCTCTTGTGAAATATAATGAAAAAATTTATTATAACCACAATCAATCAATTAATTACTTGATTATCTCTTTTACTTTTTATACACTGCTAGTGATTATAACAGCAAGCATCAATTACAAGAAGTATTAATAATAGAATTCTGTATTAAAATAATATCAAATTATTTTACTTCATAATTATCTTTTTCAGGATTAATTATAAATATAATTCTTGAGGAAAGCTATTACTAGAGAAAAACTTTAGGAATCAAGTAAAAACACTCACTATTCCTCCAATAATACCTTGAAGATAATTGGTAGTGTTTTTTGACGGATTGATTGTGGCTTTAAAAGATCAAAAATCATTTATAGCAATAATGTAGCAATATGATATATAAATAATATTTGAATAATAAATTTCTATTATTTCACGTATTTTTGTTTGATTTGGAAAGATTTAAAACACTTAAGAAAATAGCTAACTAATACTTACTTGTTGGTACTAAAGATATGATTGAATGATAAGATGATCTAGAAAAAACAGAAAGAGGAAGCCTCTTTTAAGTAAACAACAGCTCACAAAGGCATTCCACAAAGCAAACTGAAGAACTGGTGAGCGATAAAACATTAATTCTCTTTAAATAATTGGTTACTTCACTTGTTGTCATGTAAGATTATCATAATCACTTAATTAAGTCATTTCACGTGACTACCAACCCATTGATGGTCAAGAAATAAGGAGTAACAGCTTTCAATATTCTTTCATTTAAAAAAAGAATTAATTTCTCAAAGCTACAAATTTTATTGGAAATTTAATCATAGATTGTATTTTTTGTGAATTTTTGGAGATTCAGTGTTTCACATGTAATCAGCAAAAATGGACTGGAAGTAGAAGTTTTTATTTGAATTATTAAATCTCCCCATTTGTCTTGAAAGCTTCAGAAATATTAATCAAAAATTATATTCTGAATGAATTTGTGAAGTTTTTACCTTATTTCTATGTATAAAAGAAAATAGCACAGTAAAATCTGGTTGCCATTAGGTAAATGCATGAATACTAGTCTAAAAAGTGTTTCAATTACTCCTTTATGGCCTATTCATTGGAAATTATGCATAATTGACATGGCTAAAGGAGTCAGAGTATCTCATTACCTCCTTGTCACGTCAAAATAGCAGCTTATTTGCTATTCTCTTATGATTTCATGGGACTTTAGCTTTGTAAACAAGTTCCAAAAAGGCTTCAGTATACTTATTTGGACATATTCAGCCATGAATACAAGCTTTAGAGCTTCAGAGGCCTCAGGAGTTGGGTACCCTGACTCTCATTGATGTCTTTTGTACCCCTTAGCTATTTTCAGCTCGAAAAAAGTAATTCAGGCTTCAAGACTGATATCCCCTATGGGTGTATCAAAACTGTATGTAGGAATACAGTAATATTACGTGTCACAAACATTCAAAACACTATTATTAGTGTATATGTAACATGGGATTTCTCACAGTCCCATTGTTTTGGTGTGAAATTGAGAAAAACAAAAAAATTCACAATTCTTTTATGTGGTGTTGAAGTATTTCCTATATTACCACCTCATAGATCCAATTTAAGGTTATTCACTCTATAAAGCTACCCTAGGTGAAACTTTGTGTAGAATCCAAATATGGCCTGAAATCCATGTATTTAATTACTCACAAAAATGTTATTCATCTTTCCTTAAATTCAAAATGATACCTTTTGTAGATATGCATGACCTATGCCTATGGGTTGTGCATAGTTCATATCACATTTTCATAATAATTGTGGTCTATTTTGGTATGAAAAACATACCTCAAGGCCCACACTCTGAAACAAACATTGAAGAATAAGAAGCTTTTGAAAGTGATGAAATCAATATAATCAATGCTCAAATTAATAAAATTGATTCAATTTTTGAAGTACTAGATGTAAGCTCAAACTTACCACAGATTGAAACATCTGATACATGTTTGAAAAATATAAATTATGCCAAATTGCATAAAGCCAAACCTGCAAAAAGAATGGGATATAAATCTGGAGAATCAAGTATAAGTATTGCTACATTGAGCAATCAAGAGGCAAGAACTAATATGGAAACAGGAGCATACTGCACATGTGGTGGGAAAAATTATTTAGAAACCCTTTGAAATATTGGGAAGATAAATGTATAACAATACAAGGGGTTAGACTTTGTAGTGCAAGTGAAAGTATGAAACCCTTTGGAATCATTGATTTAACATTTACTTTCCTACCTCCATTTCAATGTATAAGAATTAAAGTGCAGTTTTTAGTCATGGATAACTGTACCAGCAACCATTTCATACTTTTAAATTATCACTTATCAATTTATGGCATAGATATCTCTAACCAAAATATAGATATTCTACCATAGGGGAAAATAAAATATAAACATTTGGCTTCTTAAATAATAAGAAACAAATTACCATTTCAAACAAAGAAGAGGCAATCCAAGAAAACACTTACTCATAAGTGAAAAACTGAAAGAAGAATTATTCAATGATTAATTAATAGAAAAGATGAAAGAAAAATTAATTTATCTCTGATATAAATACAAAATTTCCTTTTCAGCTGACAAGGAACCACTTGGTGCTACTATTGGACATGAGGTATACATTTTTCTAAATGGAGAAAAACTTTATCCACCCCAGTTAGGAATATCAGCTTATCCAGCCATCCCAAGAGCTAGAGAATCCTCAGAGGTAAGCATTAAATAAATAATTGACCCAGTGGTTTCAAGGAAAGTAGGACACAGTGAATATGTAGAGGTACCTACACCTGTTACTATAACTTGGAACAATGGTAAATCAAGGATTGTAGGAGATTTTAGAGGGTTAAATACCCATACCATCCCTGACAGATATCCAATACCTAAAATCCATAAGACGATAACACCATTGTCACAGGCTAAGCTCATTATATAACATAGTTTTAGTAAACATGAAGATATTATTAAATAAATTTCATTTTTGATATAGGGAACTAAAAGCACTAGGACATGTTGTGTCTTAACCAAGTTTGGGCATAGATAAAAATAAATTAGCAGAAGTGTTTCTGAAACCAATTCCCCAACCTAAAAAATAAAGTCAATCATTATTAGGAATTGCTTGATATTACAGGAAAGATATAAAAGACTTTGCAAAAATTGCAAAATGTATGTATAAACTCTATGATAAACAGAGAGTCTATGAAATTACTTAATTAATAGTTCAATCATATGAGGAACTGAAAATATCCCTCACAAATCTCCTTTCCCATTAATTCAAGATTTGAGATTACCTTTCAAAATGCACATTGGTGCTTGTGGAAAAGGACTAGGTGCTGCACTACACCAAACACAAATTATCAATGATAAACCTGTTGAAGGACCAATTTTCTTTATTTCAAGACAAATTAAGAAAAAAGAAGCAATTTATTGAGCAAGCTAAATGGAATACCTTTCCTTAGTATGGGTTTTAAAAAAAATTACACTACTACTTAGATGAGACATTCTTGGATGTCATTACAGACTGTAATGCTGTAAGATCATCATTAAACATGAGGACACCAAATAGACATATGCTAACATGGAATATTTATATCCAACAGTATAAAGGAGATGTGACTATAATCCATAAATATGTAAATATCCATAATCATTCAGATGGTCTTAACAGATGAGCTCTAGCAAATACACCTGAAAACCCAGGATAATAACTGCAGGAAGAACATCATATAGAACAAATATGTGTCACAGACATGAGCACAGAATGATCTAACCAGTTCAAAGAAAGCTATAACATGGACATTAATTGACATATTTTATGCCAACTTGTTATGAAAGAGCTTAAAGGCCCATAATTAGCTTGAAAACTAGATTAATTATGCAAAAAGGCTTATGATGAAGGAATATTAAACCTCCTTGAGGGAATTCTTTCTCATATAACCAAACATACATGTGTTTTAACCCCAACTTACAGATTCTTAATAGTCACTATACTACATTAATTCAATTATAGTTTTTTTTTCTGGAAATCTCCAAGAAGATAGGACACTATAAAGAGTTAAATCCTGCTCTTAGTTGCCAAATTTGAGAAAAGCTATTGCAGAATATTGAAAAAATTGTGACAGATTCTGAAAATCAAACAGAAAAACAGGTAAACAATTTGGAATGATGATCCAAATTAAAGAATCAAAATCTTCATGGGAAACAGATCATATAGATTGGGCAATAGCTTTACCCCCAGGAGGAGATAGAATCTATAATGCATGCCTAGTTTTAGTTGATAGGTGCAGAAAAGAACCAATTTTATCACCATTTCACAGAAATGAAGCAGCTACTGACACAGCCATAGTAATATGGAGTAGAGATATTAGGCATGCAAGCTTATTCCAAAATATCACAAGTGATAGAGATCCCAAATTCACTTCAGCTTGAGGGAAAAATCTCCCTAGCTTTTTTGGCACAAAATTATCATTCTTGACAGCATATCACTTTAATACTGATGAATTAGCAGGAAGAATGATATAAACTCTAGAAGGCAAAATCAGAAGATTCATGCTTATGGCCTAGAATTCAAAAACTCTTATTGTTTTACCTATGATTTTTGTACTCTAATACCAGCTCTTTAGCTGTAATATAAGACAAAAATCATTAATGAACTGGTAAGACACCCAAGATATTGGAAAACAGTTGGAATCCAAGACTACCATATGACACCCTCAAAAAGGACTTAGTATATATACCACCAACAGCAAGCAGTCTTAAGATAATGCTTGATAAATAAAGACATCATGCAAATTGATGTATGCAAGAGAATTTCAAATATGCAAAAGAAAGATGTGATAAAAGTCACTAATCACCTGATCTTATGATAGGAGACTTATTCTAAGTATTAACATTAAGCTTTAGTAACATCAAGGATAAAAGAAATTGTAAGATCCCTTTGCAGGAAATTTTACAAAAAAAGCCTTACATGGCCCTAATTCTGTGCAGCTAGAGTTAACAGGTGAACTGATGAGCAAACACCCAACTTTCCCTATATGTATTGAAGAAATTTACAGTTCAAGTGATAAGGAATTATTTCCCCTAAGAAATGTACCACCACTTGAGTTCTCCCCCTCTATAGGAGGGAGAGGAAAAGAAAATAAAGTCCTTAAAAAAGGAGAACAAGAAACAAAAAAGAAAGAAAATACCTTGTGAGGTACAGAAACTCAGCTCAAATAGCTTAATTTCTACTCGAGAAAGATATAACTAACTCTTCCAAACTATCAAGAAGGTTAATACATGAGATAATATCTAAATAATAAGAAAAGTAAGCATTCTTGAGCTTCAAGACTAAAAAAATTCAAATGAAGAGGTAGGAAAGTGGATGATACCCTAATTAACCATATCAGATTTTGGTGATAGAAAATGTCATTCTTCAAGATACTAAAATATGTCTAAAATATTTCACAAAAAAAAATCCAGAGGTTCTTTTAATAATAAGAATTAAAATCATAATCTTAAAATTAGTAAAATTGCCATAAAAAGCATAAACTCAAGATTATCTCAGAAACCAATGAATAAAAATGTGAGATAAATTACAAAATTTTATTTCCCATCAATAACTAAAAATAATACTCTTTCATTTAATATCTGTAAGCCTAATACTTAGTGAGGTAACTAGATAAATGCACTTTTATTATCAGTGCATATATTCATTGTTTTTAGCTCATATCTTTTGAAATACACATGATAAATACTTTATTCAAAGACAGAGCTACCACTGAATAGCTGTAAGAATAAAGATATAATTAGCCTTTTTCAAAATTTGTAACAAGGTTAAAGATTATAAGGGAAATTGGTTAAAATAGCAATACCTGTTGACCACTCAAAATTAAAAGTGATTGAAAATTAAATCAAAGTGGATATTTTGATTCAACTTTTTTATATGTGAATAATGATGTAACTTTCCTCATTATATGAAAGGTACAACACTGTGATATCATGGTTTGAAGTCCAAAATAGTAAATTTTGACAGAAAACATGGGTTACAAGAAAATCATCAAAAATAAGTTTTTGCGGATGTAATGAAATACTCTTGGAATATTAGTAAGAACATGCCACACTATCAGAATCCACTCTCCAAATTTCTCTAGCATTAAGGAATGACATTTATTAAGGATTAAAGTTAAAGCTTGAAAATGATTATTAATGATCAATAAGTCTGTTCTTATTTTAGTTTTAACAGTTAGAAAAGAGATACAGCTGGTGGAGATTAAGATTAAATTATTCAAACTACCAAATCCCACAAAAAATAAATCATTTTCCAAGGTTATGATTTCAGGTGATCAGAGCTATAGTGATAAGTCTAAAAAATGGAAGTCATAATAAGATAAAAAGGTTTAATAATTATTTAATAATCACCAAGCCTTAAGATATTCATCAAGTCCATTTGATAACATGTTTAAGGTGTGGATATGAAACTTTGATTAGAAATCAAGTACTTTTCCTGTCCTCGAAATTTGTATAAGGTAAAAAATGATTAAAAATAGTATGAGATAGTATTTTTAAGAGAAAACACACCAATGTTTTTTTTTAACTTTATAAGTATAAAACAAAAATATTATCAAGACTTATTGTTTTACCAACAATAAAAATTTATCCAAAAATACTCTACAAGAGATCTTTCAGGCTTCAAAAAGAATTTCTTGAAGAGAAATTGCAATTGGAATTAATTGAGCAAAGAATTTCAAGTAATTAATTAAAGAACAAAGTCCTTTGAGGGATATTTTAAGAGAAAACATGTCCAAAAGTGACCAGATTGAATTTGGAAACAAAGTGACAAAGTTAACAGTGATGAAAGATGCTTTAATTCACTTATGGGATGGTTCAGGGGTAAAAATGATTATAAGAGTTACAAACAATGATTATAATAATTTTTTCATGTGGATGAAAGGTTTGAAACTATTAAAAAAGGGTGGTTGGAATCTTTTATTGATTGGTTTAACAGTGTTTAAACTAATTATAAAAGGAAAATATTCTAACATGAAGAGAAGAGTGGGGCAAAGAAGACATTATTTTATGGCCATCAATTTTCTTACTCCAAAATTAAACTTTACTCTTTTCAGTCGTGGAAAACACTCCTACAACATAAAAGCCAATTATGGAATCATTGAACTCTGGTTTAGACCAAAAGAGGGCTGGTTTAGCCATTTTAGACCCTTAAATCAGCCATTACTATAGTAATACCTAGTCTAGAGCCTTCAAAACACGTCAGGGTGTGTGTAAGAGATTTAGAAACCTGCTAAAACTGTTTTTACTAATATTTCTTTAACTTAAGGGTAGTTTTACCCTCTTGGCAATAGTTAAAACTGCCCTGGTTGGTATCAAAACCTCATCACCAATTGAGACACAGACCCTGTGGCTCAATTCCAGGCCAAAAGTGATCAACATTTGTGTGTATTTTGACATCCCACCCCTTTCAGCAAGGACTTTGGGGGTCTGGCTCCCCCCCCCCAGAATTTTTTTTTTCTTTAATTCCTCCTCATGTACTACACTTCTAGCTTACACGTGCAATTCAATTGATTTTTTACATTATACAACTGTAATAATTGATACCTCATATGTAAATTACAGCTCACTTATGTAATACATGCGCACATTTTGACATTTCAATTGAAAATACTTCAATTCCTCATACCTTCTAAGCTACACACAACACCTCAATTTTAACACAAATATTGATGGTTAACACCACATTTGATGTGAATTAAATAGAGGTTTTGAGTATTTTTGACTTTTTTACAGAAAATACTCAAGCTTAATTTAAGCTTATTTAGAGTTGAGTTACAGAAATTTTACCCAGAGGTGACCCTACCTTATTTTTTATGAATAATCCAAAGATGAAGTAATTTTCTTATGTTTATTTATTGGATAAAATGCTATAATATATTTTATGTAACCTTTTACCAAAAATATTTTAATTTAATTAATTTTATTAAAAATTCATTTTTACTTAATTTTTTCAAGTAAAAATGTATTTTCATAATTTTAAAATTTAATGTAATTTTTATTTTTGTACATAAATTTGTATTTCTATTTTAATTTTTATTTTGATAATATAAATAAATTCATTTTATTTATATTTGTGGTCTTTTGGGTATATGAAAACACCTCTAAGGCTCAGAACATAAGTACACATCTACTAGAAGGAGGTATCTATACTATAAAAGGATCTCTTTTTCCTCTGCTTCCCTTTCAGACACTTCAAATATAATAAAAAATTAAATAAAAATGTAATTTATTTATCATTTGAATATGAAACTCTTATATTATTAAAGACCAAATATCCATCTTGTAGTAATCACTAGTTTTGACATCTTTAATCCAATATTTTATTGTTTTTGTTAAATTCTCTCAAAAAATCTCTCAATCCATATCAAAATAGTAAAACTTTCAATTCTCTCTATTTTCTTTTTAAATGAAATTTAAATAAGTTGTATTTACATTACTTTCTGTAAAGAACATCAAAATTATTATATTTAGTGTTAAAAGTAGGTTATTTTCTCTCTATTATTATTATTATTAGTAGTAGTAGTAGTTTTCTAATAAATATAAATATTACTTATATATATATAAGTCTCATATTCTTAATATTATTTTTATAAACTGTTTTTTATTACTAAATAAAAACTTATACAAAATTTATTATTTGTTTTTAACAGTAATAAATTGCCATAAATATATTAATCATTAAATCTTGATATATCTATTATACTATATTATTTTATTCTTTTTACATAATATAAATATATTTAGGCCATAATTATAATAATACATTATTATTATAATTATTTTTAATCTTATTATTAATTTAAATTAGGGCATTCAGAGTACAATAAGTAAAATATTAGGAATTTTTACTTTTTTTTCATAGTCAAACCTTACATATTGCAGTTGTTTTAGCTCTTTACAATTCTCTGAAACCTTGTGATCAGAGAAGGTAGAAAGGTTAGAATTGGATGGTGGGGCTCCCACAGGTGGAACTTAGTTGGAATATAATAGTATGGATTGTGTGTAAAGGCTAATTTGTGACAATGCTTATTTAGTAATTAAATCTTAGAATTTTCTTGTGTGATGACTTTCAGAGCTATCTGAAGGTGTGGAAATAAAACCTTGATGTAAAATCAAGTACTATTACTGTTCTAAAATTCTGTATAAGGCAAAATTATGTAAAAATAGTAATTTTAAGAGCTCTTAAGAAAAAACATTCCAAAATTATTCTTATTATCTATTTTCATATTGAGAAAATCTATACTATAAGGATTTATTTTATTATCAGAAATAAAAAATTGATTCAAAAAGACTATACAAGAGATATTCATGGCAACAAAAGGAATTTCATCAAGAGAAATATGAATTGGAATTAAGTGAGAAAACAAATGCAAAATATTAATATGAGAACCAACTCTCTAAGATGAATATCAAGAAGAAAAGTCTGTCAAAGTGACCAGAATTAATCTGAAAACAAGGTGACAAGGCTTACAGTCATTAAATATGCTTGAATTCACTTTTGGGGTGGTTTTAGGGTAAAAATATCATAAAGAGTTACAAGAAATGGTTATAGTTATTTTTCAACATAGCTTAAAGGTTCAAAATGATGTAAAAGTGGTTTTTAGAATCTCTTACTGATTAGAATGACAATCTTCAAACTGATCATAAAAGGAAAAAATTCTAACATGAAGATAAAAGAGGGGTAAAGAAACTGTTCCTTTGTAGCCACAAATTTTCTTCCTCTAGGAGTAAATTTTTCTTTCATCACTTATGAGAAACTTAATTAAAACATAAAATTCAGCTATTGAATCATTCAACACTGTTTTGAGCCAAAAAAATGGCATTCTGTAGCCACTAATCTAGTAATAGTTGGTTGTAAGCCTTAAATAGATGTCATAATGTGTATAAGAGACTTTAAAAACAGTCAAAACACTTTTTATGAATTTCTTGCCAGCTTAATTGTATTTTCACTCTCTTTCAAGCAGGTAAAGCTGCCCTGGTTTATATCAAAAACTCATCATAAATTGAGTCTCAGACCCTGTGATTCAATTCCAGGCCAACATTATTGCATGGATTTTGATAGCTTATATGTGTTGGGAAGGGATTTGGGGGATTCTGAAATCCTTGGAGCCAAGATTGCTTTTCCCTGCACAATTTAATCTTTCCAATTTTATTTTCTTTAATTCTTCATCATTTATTATACTTAACATCTCACATATGGGATTCAATTTAAAAATTAAAGTAAAAAACTTTGATTATGAGTTCCTCATATGTAAATTCCAGCTCACTCACATAATACATGCACACATTTTGAAATCTCAATTGAAAATTCTTCAATTCCTCATATCTTCTAAATTACAAATCAAAGCTCAGTTTTAAGACAAAAATTGATGGATAACACAATATGTGATGTGAATTAAATAAAGGGTTTGAGGACTTTCAGATTTTAATGCACAAAATACAAAAGACTTAATCTAAGATTATTTGGAGTTGTGTTACATAAGCCTTAGTGAGAGGTTACCCCACCAGAAATCTGATGAGGAATCCAGTGAACAAATATCTTTCATATGTTTATTTTTGGAAAAAATTGATAATAATTTTCATTACCTTTTTTCCAACAAATATTTTATATGAAAAATTATTTTTATGTTATTATTTCAAATGAAGATATTTCTTTAAATTTTTTTCATTTTTTATATTTTTAGAAATTTATTATTAATACTTTATTATGAATTCTTTTTTTAATATTAAGTTATTTTGACTTTTATGTTCTTTTTGGAATATGAAAATACCTCCAATTCTCATATTTCCTCCCTTCAAAAAATGTTACTTTGTAATATTGCTATTTCTAGTATTTCTGAACCTTCTGAGAAGCTTGATGACTGCAGCTATTTCTTTTTCTGCTAACCATTTATCTTCACAATGAATATCACTGTATCTTGAAATATACTCTCTTACCTTCTTATCTCTCAGCTCTCTTTGCTTGAGATCTTTGCTAATCTTTTCAGTACCAAATGTTTGAATAGAGGGTATAGGCTGCAAAGCTTTATTCATTCAGGGGAATTTTTCAGAATCACCAAATTTTTAAGGTTTTATTAAGCTTACTGGAAATTTAGGATTCTTTTTTTGCAGTTCTTTGGATAATTCTAGTTTTACAGAGCTTTCTCCATAAAGATCTTTAATTCAACAAGCTCCTGCAAAGCAGTCTTTCATATTTTTGCATCCTTTGATATTATTGAATTTGGAGGTGGATACAAGTACTAGGTCCCCTAATTTAAAGTCTGCAGTAGCATGTGAGCTTTCCTATCCATTTTTGGAATATTCAAATTAATCCTCCATGCATCTTACTGAATGTTTCCTAGATCTTTGTAGCACTTATTTGAATCTATCAGCTGTGGGATGTATTTCAACCAAATCTTTTCTCAAAGAATTCTTGGGTAGCTTGTGATTCCATCCTTTTTATAGAACATCAGGTGTCTGTTTACTACTAGAAGTCATAAATGGTTTCTATGGTAGTTCCATTGAGGGAAGAAGGGTACACCAGTCATGGGTGAATCCATCAAACTCCTCTGAAAATGTCTTTCAAGTTCTGTTTTGTTCTTTCAGCTAATCCGTTATTTTTTGGGTGGTAATCTATAGAGAAGGACATTTTTTCCCAAATAATTTGTAAATATTGCTCAATAGTTCTTGAAGAAATTTTGTATCTCTATCACTAATAATTTTGTTAGATATGCCACTTGATGACACTACTCTATTCCATATCAGAAGATATTTTTGCAGGGCTTTTTCTGCTTTTTGACCTGGTTAAAAGATTGGAGTCTTAATGAATCTATCAGAAATATCTAGGCAGTAATTATATATTCTTTCATATTCTGGTGGTAGGTGAGTTACCCAATCCATTTGGACAATCTACTAAGTCCTTTGGGGCTCTTAGACTTTGATCATATTTACAAGTCTTCTTCTAATGTATTTATTGGCTTTCTGAAATCTTTCACAGTTCTTGCAGTATTCTGAAACATTCTTTTGCTACATTGGCCACCATATGCAGGTATTAATATTTTCCCTTGTCTTTTATTCAGAAAGGTGTCATGAGAAGGGGCTGTCATGGCACTCTTTTAATAAAAGATTAATTAGAGGTCTATCTACAACTATCATAAAACAGGTGTTCTTTGTCCTATGGTATATTGTTACATCAAGTAACTTGAATCTTCCTTCATCACAATTTGTATTCCATATTTCATATCAAGTATTTATCAAGAAAGTATTTTTAGAATATTTAGTAATTAATTAGAATAAACTTCTAAAATATTTTCACTGAGTATAATTTTGTATTATTTCTTCAAAGAAGGTGGTGTTTAGGTCTGTAACACTAATTCCTTCTATGTGTATTTGGGTAAAAGCTTTTTCTGAAACATAAGCAGAATTTTCAATATCATTTGGTAATTTTCATCTTCTCAATACATCCAAATTTTTTAAATATTCCCATCTTTTTGTACAATGGTTGTATTTCCTCTATATAGTTGTATGGCTATTTGCCATTCAAGCATATTTCTGTTTGGTTTCTCCATGTTCAAGTGATTTTACAGCAGAAAAATCTGTTATGACTTCAAAAAACCATCCTTCAAGAGAAAATTTAGTTTTTCCACAGCCCAAAGGATCCATATACATTCTATTGGACTTGCTCCATATCTGGATTCAGTTGGTTTAATATTCCTACATATAAAACATATGGTCCTTTACACAGGATTTGTAAGATGTGTCTATGAAACTTTTGATAATATTACTATTAATCAACAGTACTATGACAGTTCTTATGAAATATAATAATAAATGATTATCATAACCACAATTAAATAATTAAAGAATTATTCATTTTACTTGTTATACACTACTAGTGAATATAACAGTAAGCAGTAATTGTCTACAAGAATCAATTACAAGAAGAATTTAATAATAAAAACCTCTATTATTAAAATAATAAAATTATTTCAATATATAATTATCTTTTACAAGAATCATTATAAAGATAATTCTTGAAGAAGATATTGTCAGAGAAAAAACTTTAATAATTGAGATAAATTACTCACTATTAATCCAATGAACCTTTTAGATGATAATGATAGAGAAATTTGATGTGGAATTGTGGATTTAATGGATCAAAATTGATTTATAAAAGTATTACAACAAAATATAGTTGATTTCTACTATTTAAAGTCTTTCTTATTTTTTTCTGAAAGAATAAAACACTTAAGAAATAGTTTTAACTAATACTTACTTGTTTAGTAATAAAGGTATATATAAAAATGTGATGATGATCTGGAAAAAACAGCAAGAGGAGGCCTCTTTTAAGTCTAAGACAGCTTACAGAGGTTTTCCATGGAGAAAACTGAAAACCCAGTGATTGAGAAAACAATAAGCCTTTTTGGATCATTGATTGCATCATTTTTTTTCACATAAGATTATTATAATTACTTAATTGAGGCTTTTACATGACTACCAACCCATTTATGGTTGAATATAAAAGGAGTAACAACTGTAAAGCTTCTTTTATTCCAAAATAATAATTGATTTCTTAAAGTTATCAATGTTATTGGAAATTTCATCACAGAATGTATTTTCTGTAAATTTTTAAAGATTCTGTGTTTCACGTGGAATCATCAAACATGGGCTGTAAGTAAAACTTTTCATTTTACATATAAAAGTATAATTCTTTTTGGTTTTTATATGAATCATACAGTTATCAATTGGTCTTGAAATTTTCAAAAAGATTAATTAAGAATTGTATTTTTAATGAATTTTTGAAGTGTTTACCTCAATTCTATGTAGAATTGCAAATAACAGTGTATGGCTGGTTGCTATGAGGCAAATCAATGGATACTAGTCCAAAAAGGGTTTTAATTACTCTTTTGGGTTTTATCCATGGTAAGTCATTAAGAATTGACATGGTTACAGGAGTCTAAGTTGTTCTTTACCACCTTGGCACATCAAAATAGCAGGTTATTTGCTATTTTCTTATAATTTACTGTAGTTGTAACATGGTAACCAAGGTCCCAAGAGGTTTTAGCTTACTAATTGGGCCAAGATCAGCCATGTATCCAAGATTTGGAGCTGTCCACGCCTCAGAGGCCTCAGAAGTTGGGCACCCTGGCTCTCTTTGATGTCTTTTGTCCTCCTTGCCTATTTTTTACGTCAAAATAGAATTTTAAGCTTAAAGTGAGATATCCACTATGGGTGTACCAAAAGTCCATGTAAGAATAACATAATATTAAGCTCTAAAAACATGAATAACACTATTATTAGTGTTTATGTAACATGGGATTTCTCACATTCCCATTATTTTGGCATGAAATAGAGAAAAACAAAAATTTTCATGGATCTTTTATGTGGTATTGAAGTATTTTCCATATTACCACCTCAAAGAGTTGATTTGAGGTTATTCACTCTATGGGACTACCCTATGTGAATTTTTGTGTAGAATCCAAATCTGGCCTTAAATCCATGGATTTACTTACTCAATAAAAAGTTAGTCATCTTTTCTAAAATCCAAAATGATGAATTTTGAATATATGCATGACTTATGGGTTATGCATAGTTCAGAATTTATTTTTAAGATAATTGTGGCCTATTTGGGTATGTAAAATATACTTCAAGGACCACAGGATTCTCATGGATGACTTGAAATTGGTCAAGTGCATAATCCATCCTATTGCCTGCTTAATCAAGATAAAGCTTGAATAATAGCTTGAAATATTTCATCAGTAGTAGTGGGGAAGTGGTAAAGGCTTGTCTGATATATTCAAAGGTTCTGACTCTTTCAAAAGTCATTTCAAACACTGTATCTATGTCACATAGCCCATAAAGAGGTCTTTAAATTTATGTATAATCTTGAATATTCTGTCTGTAATAGCCAGAAAAACCTATAAATGACTTGATCTCCTTCTTATTCTGAGTCTTATAGATTTCAAAAATACCGCTTCATCCAAAACAATATTTTTGGCTATTCCAATATTCCAAGGGATAGCAAAGATACTACATTTCATAGTTATTTTAGTTTCTTGAAAACAGAGTTAAATCTCTTTCAAAAACATTTCATTTTCACCAATTTTATTTTTTTCAAAACTCTACATAGTCAAGTCATGTATTCCTACAAAATCTTGGAACAAACCATCCTATTATCAATGTACATTATCAACCATCCTTCTGAAATTTCTGCATAAAAAAATTCATTAATCATCCTTTTCAAGTGTTATAGTGCATTGTTGATACCAAAAGGAATTCTCAGATATTCATACACCCCATAATGAGCAATAATTCTAAAATATTTTCTTGGTCTTGGTATCACCACATTTTTGATGTATCCCTTTAAGGAATAAACAGTGCTGATGTACACTGCTTTATATTTCTGAGTGGGGTCACTCTGTATTTTTGTTATGGGGCACTTGTCTGTGAAATTGTAAGTAGCCAAAGCTCTAAGATCCCCAGCCATTCTGGATTCTCCATTATGCCATTCTTCTATTACCAGTATAGCTATTCTCACTTCCTCATTGTGGCCAACCTTTCTTATTACTTAAAGCTCTAAGATCTCTTTAATATGTATCTCAATGGATTCTCTTTACTTGAGAAATTATGGGTATGAAGGCCTTCTTAAGAGTGGTGGGTAGGGTCTTTCAATTTTTAATATAATTTTGAACTCATGTAAAATGATGGCTTTTAATGGTTCTTTATCTGATTCAAAGGAATTTCTTATGGCTATATAGAACAAGAGAGGGTGTTCTCCTGTATTTCAGTAATATGAAGGATAACTTCAGCTTAACTCATCTGTTCTGATTTGAATTTTTCTAATTCTAAGTTGATTGGTTATATTTTATTTACTTTAATTTTTCTTTTAGAATATGAAAAGGTAAATTTTTGATTCTTTCTATGACCAATAGTAAATTTTCTGTCTTTTATGTCAAACTCTATTCCACAAATTATCACATAATCATGTCCAAATATTAAATGGGTACTTGTTTAATTTTTTATAACAAATAATTCAACAGTTATTTTTAATCACCATTTATATTTGATAATATTAAAGTTTTTTCAAATATTCTAAATGTCTTAATTTAATTTCTATCACTGTTTAATCTTATTCCATCAATTGGTAACAATTGATCTTCAAATTTTGGTGCACAATGTTTGAGGAAGTATTTACCAGCACAGGATAAGAAGTCTCCTGGGTAAATCAAACTCTTTTTGGCTCTGCTATCAATTACCACTTGTTTTATACAGGAATTTCCAGATGTATACCTCCTCCCCCTTTTTGGTTTAATTTTCATAAATCGTGCATCTTAAAATTTTTATAAATAAATTTTATTGTTATTCAACTGTGGTAGGTGGGAGTAATATTCCATGACTTCAAATTTAGTCTTTATATTTGCTCTATCCTTTGAAGATTTAGAAATTATTTATTATTTATCATCTGACTTTTCTTCAATTATATCATATTTCTCTTAATCAGGTTTTTTCAATTTCAATTTTATTTATTTTCTCTCTCTTTAGACATACATTTTCTATATTTGTGGTACTTTGACAAATGTAGCCATTTCTTATTTTCTCTTCGTATTTATTTTTTATATTATTAAAATATTCTTTGGGTTTTTTCCACAGAATCTTTCCAAGCTTCTGTAAACCTTTCTTTCAGATTCATCCTACTAAAACCAATTTAATATCTGCTTTGTCTTCATTTGGATTTAAAGTTGTGGAAACTCTTGGCAAATTGTTTAATAATTGTTTGATTTCACTCAATTTCCTGCTGTAATACCTTATGTAGCTTGTTAATTTATGTTGAAAGCCTTTTTTGAAGTTTATCAACTCAATTATATACATATCTTCTTTAATTATGATTTCTTGACATAATTCTGTTTCTATAGAATTATCATAAATAACTTGGTTAAATTTAATTAGAATTATAATAATTCTTAATTTGAATTATAAAAAAACTTTTTCAAGGAAATTTTATTTGCCTTTACTTAACTAAATTATATTTTTATATTATCAAGAATTTTTCATTATCTTCTTTTATAGTATTTATGTATTTTTTTATTCTTGTCTCAATCATCTCATTAATATTTCATTTAGAATATTTGTTTTTCAATTATTTTATAATGACATATTATTCATTTATTCTTTTTAAAATCAATTTATCACTATTTTATATTTGAATTTTTATTAAAACTCTCTCAAGACAAATTGATTTCTCATTTTTCGGCTCCAAATCAAATTTTTTTTTTTAATATATTTACCAATTTTTAAATTTTTATTATAAATATTACTTTTTATGTCATTTATTGCTATATAAAATTCTGGATTCCCATTCAAAATCCTAGGCATCATTTCTGGTATGTTTTTCTTACTTCCTCCATTTTTTGAAATTTCCATCATAGTTCCTAGAATATGAAACACATTTTCCATGGCAGCTTGTTGAATCTTTGAGATTCTGTATCCTCAGCTGTATTTTTTGTTACCTGGTTCCTTGTTTTTTCCCCTATTTTGAGCTTTTGGTGTCTTTTTCACATTGGATTTTCTGCTTCTGAATACTGGGGTAGAATGTGGGTTGTTTTTCTTATATTCTTATTTCAGAAGAATCATATTCTTCTTTTCCATCAATGGATTCCACCCATTCAGTAACTTGAAACTTTAGTTATGACTCAAAATGTTTTTCACTTTCATGTAAGACTTCATGCAATTTTTACAATGATCTTCTAAAATCTGAAAATATTTGTGCTGAAGTGAATTGTTTTATGCCTTCTGGATGGATTTTGAAACTTCCACTGAGGCTTCTTGTGGAAGTTTCAGCTCTACTTGAAGGTAAAATGGTCTTATCAGCTTCAGGGTTGCATAATTTGTTAATTTGTGGTTCATTTACTGACCCTTGTCTTTCTGTAACTGATTGGCTTATTCCATAAGAATTTCTAAAACCTTTTTGGAAGATTCATGAAGGGCTTTAGCTGGCTCCTTATCTAGTTGAAGGTATTATTTTGAGAAAAAAGATTGAAAATAGTAATTTTATGTCAAAAAATGTACTATTTTCCAAGTTTTTATCCTTTTTGAGTGCATTACTGATATCCAGATTGGTTTTACTTGATTATTTGGAGCTATGGTAACTGTGTTATTATGGTCATAATTTAAAGTGCTGGTTATTGTTGAAGCTGTCTCAATATTTCCTTGTCTTACCATGGTGCCAGACACTGAAGTCAATTAATAATAATAAAATTTCTGAGTAAAAAAAATTAAATTGAAATGAATAATAGAAACCTCACTTATAATATTTAAATGGAATATTTCTATAAATTGTCAAAACTATAAGTATTTTTCATAAACTTTAAAGTTTTTGAATATAAGAAAAAATCAAAAAAGGTAAGAAAAATAAATCACATTTAAAAATTACAGCTTGACCCAAAATTTAAGGTGTGGATACAAAACTTTCATTAAAAATAAATTATTATTACTTTCCATAAAATTTTTATAAGGTAAAATTATGTAAAATTAATAATTTTAAGAGTTTTTAAAAAAAACAATTTCAGAATAATTTCTGTTAGATTTTCTATTATAAAGCAATAATATTTTAAAGATTTATTGCTTTCCCAAAAATAAATATTTATTCAAAATTATTATACAAGAGATTTTTATGGTTAAAATATGATTTCTTCAAGAGAAATGTCAATTTAAATTAATTTAGCAAAGAACTGAAAGAAATTAGTGAGATCAAAGTCTTCAAAATTAATCTTAAAGATAAAACACTCCCAAAAGTGACAAGAGTGAATTTGGAAGAAAAATGACAAAGATTACAGTGATGAAAGATTCTTTAATTAAAGTTTTGTGTGTTTCAAGGGTAAAAATATTTTAAAGGGTTAAAAACAGTTATTATAATAATTTTTCATGTAGTTAGAAAGCTCACAAAAATTTGAATATGGAGTTTGTAATCTTTGATTTATTGATTTAATAGTGTTCAAACCAATGATAAAAGGAGAATATTCTAACATACAGAAAAAAAGGGGGCAAGGAAGACACTCTTTTATGGCCACCAATTTTCTTTCATAATCCATGATAAAAATACTAACAACATAAAAATCAATTATGGAATTATTCAACTCTGTTTTGGACCATAAAGGGGCTGGTTTTAGCAATCACTAGAGTAATAGCTTGTTGTAAGTCTTAAAAACACTTCAGAATGTGTGTAACAGACTTCAAAGACAACCAAAACTCTTTTTTATCAAGTTTCTTTTAACTTAATGGTAGCTTTACCCTCTTGATAACAGTCAAAACTTCCCTGGTTAATATCAAAACATCATTATGAATTGAGTCACAGACCCTGTGATTCAAGTTCAGGCCAAAATTAATGAGCTTTTGCATTGATTTTGACATTTCACACTTGTTAGAAAGGAATTTGGGGGATTCTGGAAACCCTTTTATGTAATACATGGGTACATTTTGACATTTCAATTGAAAATACTTAAATTACTCATAATTTCTAAGGTACAAACCACACCTCAGTTTTAAGACAAAAACTGGATTCCTGACATCACATGTGGCACAAATTAAATGAAGGCTTTGAGGATCATCGTATTTTCATACACAAAATACAAAAAACTCAATTTAAGCTTATTTAGAGTTGATTTAAAAAAAATTCACTAAGAGGTGACCTCACCTGATTTTTTTTGAGGAATCCAAAGGTAAAAAATAAATTTCACATTTTTATTTTTTGAAAAAAAAGATTTAGTATTTTTTTATATTAACTTTTTTTTCAAAAAAGAAAAAAAAAATTCATTCTTAATATTTTTAATGAAAAAAATATTTTTACTTCATTATTTTAAGTAAAAAAAAAAATTCTTTACATTTTTTTGTTCAAGTTTTATATTTATATAAATTTATTATTAAAATTTTATTATGAATTTTATTTTTAAATTTTAAAATAGATATTCTATTTTTGATTATAACTTATTTCAATTTTTGTGGTTTTTTGGGTATATGAAAATACCTCTAAGGCTCACAGTTATTACCATTTTTTAAAGATCACTCAAAGTATTGAGTTCTTTGTATGATATTATATTTTTTCAATACTCTCTTTATTATTCCTTAATCATCATATGATGATGGATAATTATATAATTTTCAACTTTCTTAAGCTATAATAGTGTAGAATTGTTTTTCAATTCAAGCTAAAATATTCTGAGGGTTTAGGAATTGAAGACATTAAAATTAAACAGATAAATCAAGCAGGACTTGTTGAAGTATTGGTTGATAAAAAAAAATTATGTTAGTTTCAAAGAAAAATTTAGAGAAAATAATCTTGAAATTTTTCTTGCATAAAATCTTCAATGAAATTTAGTTCAAAACTTGAGGTAGAGCTATATTAAAACACTCAGAACTCACTCAAACATATTAAAATTCCATAATTAGATAATTCTTATTTATCACTTTATTTCAATTTACACATCAAAGGTGCCTTGTTTGTTTTTCTTTCATTAGCTAATTTTGTTATTGTACACTTGGAAGTTTGAAAAAATAGGAGTTAAAAAAATAAAACCAATTAACTTCTGTGATTCGATTCTTTTCATTTCAAGTCAAGTTGTGTTATAAAAAGATTTTTGGAGGAAGAAATTTAGAAAAAAATGAATATTATTAGGTAAATGTCATCATTGATTGGTTTTTTACTAAGACCACTCCTGTTAATTTGGCGGTTTGTTTTCACAAAAACCAAGTAAAATTTTATGCATAAAAAATTGAAAGCAAGTTCAGAACTTTGTCTGAAACTAAAACAAAACGTGCTTATGAACCGGCCCAAAAAGTAAACATTCTTTTTCTTTGCAAATTAAGCCAAACTAAATAAATAACTTCAGGAGGTGAAATCAAATTTATAGTTTTATACGGAAAGAAGGTTTGTTCTGGAGAGCTAATGTAACTCAGGAATGGCTTAGTCTTTCTCTTTTTCGAAGTTTTCCATTAAAAAGGCACCTCATGATTCTCGCGCGATAGTGATTGGTTAGCAATTTTTCAGATTTATTTGTACCATATCATTAGCTCACTGAAAGCTTCGGCTCAAAGTGTTCGAGTTCTTATATTTGCTTTAATGAAGAACTGACTCGATGAAACTCTTGATGTAACTTATTAATACAAAGACCAGGCGCTAGCTATTATAATCATGTTCTTTGTGACACGGGAAGGATGCCAGCTAAGCAAATTTGTATTCATTGTCTCCCATTTAAAGAAGAAAACCCCTCCAAATATGGCATCTGCAAGGTTGGTTGAGACATAAGTGGAAATTGACTTACAATAATAAGGAATCAAACAAGGAGAAAATCCATATCTTTTGGTTGAAATTTGTTATCATTCAAGCAAAACCAAAAGGTACATTTCTGTTCAAAAACGGTTACTCCTATGAACAGTTCCCTGCGATTCGTTTTTTGTGAAGTAACCTTGATGTAACCTTCTCCAAACAATAATACATCTTAAGGATTAATCAGTCGTATTTATTTATATCTAGCATGTTCAGGTTTATGATCAACTTCATGATCTAAGTGTACAAATGCTCGGTCCACATTCGGCAAGGCTTCCAATTTATCTTGTAATTGTTGACCTAAATCATGAGCCAACCATAATGGTATGTTTCCATCTACTACAATGTCAATTTCAACAAAATAATTAGGTCCAGCATGATAACATTTACAAGAGTCAATCTTTTCTATGTGAGAAGAAAATGTCATTGCCTAATAGTTTGAAAAAAAATTAATTAGTATAGTGTCATGTTTAATTATACCTGACAAAAAAGCAGGCACCCACTTTATAAACGACCCGTTGCATAAAATCTACAGGTGCGCCAACGCCAGCTAACAACTTGAACTTTTATTTTTGCGCCCATCAGCTTAAAATAGAACTATTGGGAGAGATAGCAAGTTAAAACAACTTACTTCTCTCGTAATGCTTGAGCCCCACAGCATGCATAAAGCAATGGAAATTAACATGGCTCCAAGTGGGTCGATCCACCATCTAATTTTCGCACCAGCTGCATTGGTAAATATTCCGAATGCTAAGTTTTGAAGACAAGTCTGTTAATAACTGGACTTGGAGCGGCGTAAACGAATTTTTGTTGAGGCACTAACCATTGATAAATAAGTCTATTGAAAAGATTTTCACGACCATGTTTGTACGCAAAGGTATTAATGATCAACTTTTTAAAAGCGTGATTGAACAAAACGCCCACCATTACGATGATCCTCCCAAAGAACTCTGATTTGCCCATCCTGGTTTCGAATGGACCAACAATACATAAACAAGAGTGCTTTAGCCAAGAAAGAGATTGAGACAGCCACAATGGCGGGTATATGTAGTGTTTGATTAGTTGAATTTGCTTTGACAAGGACTTCAATGGATTCAACAATTAAAAGGACTGAAGCGCAAGCCATGACTGCTGAGTAAATGATATTTCCAATTGTTTCAAATCTTGAACCACCGCTTGGATATTTAGTTAAATCAACTTGAGAGGCATATTTGTGGCTGAAAAAGATGTCATGAAAATGAAAATAAAAATAATTTTGAATGTCCTTTAAAAGGAAGGGAAATTTTGAGAAAATAAATCAGATTAAAAGATTGACATACGCATAGTTTAGAGCAAAATTGGCGCAAGGGTCAAATACAGCATCTAATGCAGTAGCAAAAAATGATAATGAAAGGGTGGAAGCAGCTGCAAAGAGTTGTAAAACCGCTAATAAACAATTAACAAGAAATGAAGCCCGAATGGCAAATTTAAGATGCGAAGCCATGGATTCGTTGGACTGCTGCGCTTCTCGAGCATCCTCATCTAACGATTTTAACAGGTTATTCTAGAGAAGGATATATAATCGAGCTTTATGAGTTTCCAGATGTATAAAATCTTGGTGGACCTTTTGATGATAAAGGAAATTGCAGTTGAAATCCTTACTAACAATATGTTCATTTTGACTTTGATAAAAGTCACCGACTGGTTTAGCTTTCCTTCCACGTTTTCTCAATTGAGAAAGAGCAATTTCATCCTGAAGTTTATCCTTTAGTAATAATGGATCCTGTGACTTATTATCCTGCAGGATCGTTAACCAATGATTTTCATCATAATTGACTGGTTTCCGATGACCGAAGAAGGGATTAATAGCCTGATCTGGTTGGGTTAGAACTGGACGATCAGATGGTATTGAGTCTTTGAGATTTGATGAATTCGTTGGTGGTGAAGGTGGTGGTGAAGGCAATGATAAACTCATGTGGGTAGGATCAGGTTCCATGATAAAAGGGGAAGAAGGCTCTTGACCAAAAATCAAAAGTTCGGCCAGAGCAAATTACTCCCTCAAGACTGGAAGGTTATATTACACGTTTGATCATTTAAAGTTTCATCGATTGATCGAAATCTTGTTGATCTCAAAATTGGTCAAGAGCGAAAAAAAGTGAAATAAGACCTGATTAAAAATTAAAATTTTGGAAGCAATCAAGTTCACTGAGAGCGGACTTGGTGAGAAAGCCCTGGTGACCAGAGGCATGCCCTCTGTCACTCTGCCCCAGAAATGCTTCAAAGCCGTCAATGTTACTATTTAGCTATAAAATTCAACTACAGCGTCAATGGGCCAATTCTGTTCATTGGATGATGTTGAGGGTATGCATGGGTATGTCTTGTATCTTAAACTGATGAAGCTCCCAAGCTTCAAAATCAAACTATGTCTCCAAACACATAAATCAGAGGAAAAGCAAGATGATGAATCAATGACTTCCAAATCCATTTCATCTAAAACATCATCCATTTCTGAGAAGTGTTCTTTTTCCAAATGATCAAGTCTGAGCTCTTGATCAAGGTTGACAATTTGGCTTGCTCTATCTCTTCTTTTTGGGTTTTCCTACTAATTTTTCTAATGAAAAACACAATTGCCCAAGCATTGAAAGCAAATTTGATGTGAGACAATTGCCCGTCTTTGATTTTGTTAATCCATGTAATAAGAATATTCTTTTCGCAGGAGCGGACTGCGCAACGATGGGAAATATAATCATATCAAATTGGCGCAACATAGGTGCTCCTAGCTGCAAGGAATGTTGGTTTAGTCCAGAAATCAGGACTTTGGCTTGGTGATTCCATGGTGAGCTCTTAAGACAGCTTTGAATATTCCAGCCAAAATATGTGTTGGTCATTTGAAATAACCACTTGCCTCTATTACTGGCTCTAAAGTCGATAATAATGTGTCATTAAGTGTAAAGTGGCAGTGGTTTTAAAACAGTGATTTGCTTTCTGTCATCATAGTTGGAATTACTGAGCCAAAATGTTCGGAAAGCTCAACACAGCGTGAGATTTTTATATATGTTAAAGTTCATTGTCAAAGCTTCAAAACTGAATATTATCTAACTACACAAAACTTACTCAAGAAGCATTTGATTTTATTTTATTTTTTCCAATGCTGTAAGAAATGATATCAAATATGTAATGCTGTAAAGAAGTTGGCCAATTTGAAATTATCTATGAATCACCTTTATACTGTTTTTGAAACCAAATGTGTTCTTTTGAAGTAAGCTCATCGCATGAAAAATACAACATATCCCAATATGTTGGGAAGGTCTCTTTGGAAATCATGCGTCATCTTAATCATGTCTGAGGAATCTGTGACAAAGACAATTACATTTAACATTTTTATGTCAGTCTTTTTCAAGGCTGATATGATGCTGCAATGAAAGGTTAGGGATTTTGAATGGAAACTTGTTCTGAGTGTGAAAAGCCATAGACCTAAAAATAAAACTATCAGTAGCATTTATCAAGTGTCATTGTAATTTTCTTCAGATGCTTTGTATGAAAAAACTTCTTGTATGTACGAATTCTTTGAGAAATCTTCTATTAATGAGTATAGTAGTGAAGTTAGTTTTTCAAATTGCTCAAATAGAGGGCTTTAAATCAAGGTGAATTAGATATTCACATAAAGAATAACCTTCAAAGAGGCTTTGTGATACTTCTATTGCTGAGCTACCAACATTGTATAGAATCAAGTTGTGAGCCTGTGAGGTATGTATGACATACCCATGAGGCAACAAATAACTTTTTATACATTTCATTTAGCCATAAATAGACTTATTGTAAGGTTTGTCTATGAAACACTTTATAATAGTAACAAATATCAAGAGTACTATCACTTTCCTCAGTAGAAAATATAACATAATTAAATATCACAACCACAAATGGATATGATTATCAAAAAGAATTCTATAAAAAAAGGAAGAATTAATTATTATTAACTAATTTAATAATAAAAAAATTATTAATAATTATGATAAGCTATAAGTATTCTATTATTATTATAGTCACAGATAGTTATAATAATGAGAAATATAGAAGCTCTTAATCAAAGGATTATATGTGGAAAATACTAATATTTAACCACTTATATATAATATGAGTATTATTTACAAAAAAAATTATCACACACACTGTTCAGAAATAACTCTTATGTAAAAAACTAATACTAGATAAAAAAAGATATAGAAATTCAGAGAAAACTTCCTTATAATTTTTATTTAATACAATATCTCAAACAACAACAGCTATAGTATTAAATAATGTTTATAAGTTAAAAACACACCAACAAGCACTTTTTGAAAGGAATAAACAGCTTTTTTATGATAAAATGAGATTTAAAAGTTTGTAGAGGAGCTTTGTGGACTTAAAAGATATTTTAAGACAACAATTTCATATGATAAAAAAAATTATTGGAAATTACAACTATATAATATAAACTCCATAATTTCAATTCTTTATTTATGATTTATAAAGAGTAAATTAACTTTAGAATTATTTTAATAATATGAGACTTTATATAGAATAAAATATTACCTGTTTTAAAATTTCTGATTGATTGAATGATGATGATGATGGAAAAAACAGTGATTTAAAGGATTTTTTTATGCCTTCAGAGCAGCTCTCATTATCAATAATGAATATATAGGGTGTACTCAGATCAAAACTGACAAACCATACTTAAAAATAAGGTTTTTAACTTAAGGTAACTTATTTTCCATTTCAATTTAAAGGTACCAGTGTTATTCTTAACTCCAAGCAACTTGAATCCTCATTCAGGTTTTAATATAAAATTGATTTAATTATATTCAAGTTAATCACATGAACAAAATAATAATAAATATTCAAAAATGAATCTTTCAAACAAAATTTTTAATTAATTTTTAAATAAGTCTTAATTTTTTTAAGAATAATTAAAAGAGTTTTTTTGAAGTCTTAATACCAAAGGATCTTTCCAACAAAAGATATTTGAAATTTAATGTGTATACATATAAGATGAAATTGTAATCTGTGTGTGAATTTCAAGTGAATCCATTGAGAATTTGATTTTCTTTTAATTTTTGAAGTTATTTCTATTTTTCTATATAAAAGTAGCAACACACACTAAAACTTAACTTTTGATAAAGTTTTAATTCTCTTAAATTTTGCTTTAAGGTTATTTAAGCTTATCCAAACTTAATTAAGCTTTCAAAGTTATTGAAACCTTGATTTAAAGTCCGCATATTGGGATTCACCCTTTGGCAGCTTGTAATTCCTTCCCAAAAGTGGACTAGCCCAGTTTGAACATCAATATTCAATTGAAGTTTAATATTAATGCTTGAATAAGGTTAAAAATACTTCAATACAGGAGGAAAACCTTATTTGGGCTCTTGCAGATCCCAAAAGTTGGGTACCCTGGCATCTTCTTCCCTTTTTCCTTTTTCCCACCTTTTGGAATGTATCTTTCCCTTTTATTTATTTGAAATGGCTTTGAACCAATTTAAATTGAGCCCATTAAGAATTTACATCCTGTATGGAAAATCCTTAGACAATTAAGTAATAATACACAACACCTCAATTTTAACTAAATTTTTTTAATTTTACATAAAACTTATGCAATCTTAAAATTAAGATTAAATCCAACAATCCAAAAATTTTAGTAAAAATTTTCAAATTGAGCAATTGTAATGTGAGTTTGTTGAATCTTCTAATAACACAAGAAATAACCATTTTTGGGTAGAACACCCTATGGGTCTACCCTAGGTGATTTTTGCTTCTGAATCCAAAAATGACATCATATTCAAAACTTTGTCTATCAAGAAGAAAGTTATACTTATTTTTTGTTATTTTTTGTTATTTTTTGTTATTTTTTGTTATTTTTTGTTATTTTTTGTTATTTTTTGTTATTTTTTGTTATTTTTTGTTATTTTTTGTTATTTTTTGTTATTTTTTGTTATTTTTTGTTATTTTTTGTTATTTTTTGTTATTTTTTGTTATTTTTTGTTATTTTTTGTTATTTTTTGTTATTTTTTGTTATTTTTTGTTATTTTTTGTTATTTTTTGTTATTTTTTGTTATTTTTTGTTATTTTTTGTTATTTTTTGTTATTTTTTGTTATTTTTTGTTATTTTTTGTTATTTTTTGTTATTTTTTGTTATTTTTTGTTATTTTTTGTTATTTTTTGTTATTTTTTGTTATTTTTTGTTATTTTTTGTTATTTTTTGTTATTTTTTGTTATTTTTTGTTATTTTTTGTTATTTTTTGTTATTTTTTGTTATTTTTTGTTATTTTTTGTTATTTTTTGTTATTTTTTGTTATTTTTTGTTTTAAATTCATTTTACAAGTAATTTTATTACTAAATCAACTTTATGAAATGTTATTTGTGGCCTTATGAGTATGTCATAAATACCTCTCAGGCTCACACTTATCAAATTAATTTAAAAAAATAACAAGAAATAAGTATAACTTTATTTTTGAAAAACAAAGTTATAAATATTATGTAATTTTTGGATTCAGAACCAAAAATAATCTAAGGTAGACCAATAGGGTGTTATACCCAAAAATGGTTATTTCCTGTGTTATTGGAATGTTAAAGCATATCACAGTACAATTACACATTTTTGCATTTTTTATTTGAGTTTTTGAATTGTTAGTTATAAGCTGAATTTTAAACTTGCATAAGGCTTATGCAAGATCACAAAAATTCAGTCAAAATTGAGGTGTTGTGTATATTTACTGAATTGGATGAGGATTTTCCATACAGGATGTAAAACCTGCATGAACTCAATTCAAATCGGTTTAAAGCCAATTTATGGCTTTAAATAAATGAAAGGGTAAAATTCACACAAAAAGGTGGGACAAAGGAAAAAAGGAAAAAAGAGCCAGGATACCCAACTTCTGGGATATGAAAAAAGCCCAAATAAGGCTTTCCTCCTGTATTAAAGTATTTCCAACATTATTTAAACTAGATTATTAGACTTTAATTGAAAAATTGAACCTTAAACTGGCTTATTCCTCTTTTGGATAGGAAATACAGGATTCCAAAGGGTAAATCCCTCTATGCAGGATTAAAATCAAGGTTTTAAGAACTTCAAAAGATTAATTAAGATTAAATAAGCTTACATAAGCTTGAAATAAAATTTGAAAGCATTGAAACCTTATCTAAAGTTAGGGTTTAGTGTGTATTACTACTTTTATGTTTAAAAATAGAAATAACTTCAAAAGTTCATAGAAAATCCAATTCTCAATGGATTTACTTGAAGCTTTCACACAAATTACTGATTAAGGTTATATGTGTATAAATAAAGCTCAAGTATCTCTCATCAATAATAATTTTTTGGTATTTAGCCTTGAAAAAACCTCTTTAACTTTTTCTTAAAGAAAATTAAGATCTCTTTAAAAATTAATTAAAAATCTGTTTTACAAGATTTTTTCTTGAAAGCTTATTTTTGAATTTCTCATGTGATAAAATTTAATATGAATAAGTCAAATTCATAGCAAAAATCAAAATTTTAAACTTAAATGAGGATTAGAGTTACTTGGAGTTAGGAGTAACACTGGTGACTTTCAATTGAAATAAAAAATAAGCTACTTGGAATTCAGAACCTTATTTTTGAACATGGGATTTCAGTTTTTATTTGAAAACTCCCTCTATATTGATTGCCAATCATTAAAGCTGCTCTGGAGGCATTAAAAGAGTTTTTAAATCACGGCTTTTGTCCATCATCATCATTTAATCAATAAAATTAGACATTTAAATAAGTAAAGTTTTATTAAATGTGTAATCTTATTATTCAGAGTAATTTTCAATTTATCTGATGTCTTATAAGCTTTAAATAAATAATTAAAATAATAAAATTCAGATTATATTGTTGTAATAATTAATAATTGATTTTATCCTATAAAATTGTTTTTTTAAGTATTTTTTAGAATCCATAAATTCCTCCAAAACTCTTAAATATTATTTTATCAGAAAAGAGCTGTTTTATTACTTAAAAATTTTAATTTTTGGTTTGTTTTTCACTTATAAACATTACTTAATACTATAACTTTTGTTTTTTGACTTGTTGTATTAAATCAATATGATAAGTAGGCTTTTCTACAAATAATCAATATTTCTTTATTATAGTATTTTTTTTATGTAGAGTTACTCCATAAGAGTTTTATCTACACATTATGTGTGATTATTTCTTTGATAAATAATATTATTATTTATAAATGTTTAATATTATTATTCTACACATACAACTGTCTCATTAGGAGATTTTATATTTCTTATTATTATAACTTTCAGTGACTATAATGATAAAATAATAATTATAATTCATTATTATTGTTATGTATTCTTATTACTATTAGATTAATTATTAATAATTATTTTTCATTTTTTTATATATAATCATTTTAATAATTATATCAATTTGTGGTTAGAATATTTAGTTAATTTATATTTTCTACTGATCACAGTAACAGAATTACAAGTTTTTAATGTTTAATGAGCTCCAATACAAGACTCATGAGTCCCTTTCCCTTTTTTTACTTATTTTTTTTAATATATAGATTAGATGTTATACAACATAAGTTTAAGTTGATAAAATATTTCAAATTACTCTAATTATTTCTTTTCATATTCAAGCTCTATAATTATTTTTTCATTGTGAAAGTATTTAGTCTTTCTAATGGAATACCATTTGCTGTAAAAACAAACCTGGCAATGGAGTTTGCCAATTTTTCCTGTAAGAATCTCCTGAGAATAGCTATAAAAATCTGTTTTCCTGATTTTTTTTGTCTTATTTTACTGAGAGGAATTTTTTTTCGAAATATTTCAATGAGCTCCAGGTTGGGTGACAGTACCTTCTGGTGGAATCATTGTGAAATTTGATCTAATTCAATGTCTATTTTAAGGAATTTGTTTGAATTCTTGTTTGACTCTTAGTCTTAGCTTCTTATGAATACAATAAATTACTGAGGATCTATAATTGTAATAGTTTTCAACAGAAATAAAGTTCTAATTCATTAAAATTCACTGTAGCTGGACCATTTGATTTATAATAAGCCTAGGTTTTACTAAAAAAAGGCCAATTATTTCAAATTACTTCCAAAATTTACAAAATATATTTGGACTGGAGCTCAAAAAAATCATTAATTGAAAAAATTACTTTACTAGAAGTGTTTTAACTTAGAAGAATTTTGTCATAGAATGACACAGGGTACTGTTTCCCTAACCCTAAGCCTCAACCAATGGTGAAAGAATCTCAATTTAGGAAAAAGAGCTTCTATATATAATGAAAAAGGTCCTGAGCTAGTTGTATATTGGAATGGTAAAGTAAATGGTGGAACTCTGTAAAGGAGTCTTAGAGCTGTGAAAAGAAATTTTTTTCTCATACTATCATCTCTTATTAGCTCAGAGTGTCATATGTAAGCTATGGCAGAAGCCTATCTAGTGATCCCTACCTATGGGAGCCCAAAGGAGATGGTGTGCATATTTTTAATAAGGGGTTTCAAAGTAGTAATCCTTTGACCCAGTTTTATTTGAGTTATGAGGTAGGAAATTGACCCTAATAATTTGGATAACTGCCTTGGCCACAAGAATTAAATTTAGGATAAAACTTGATGCAATCATATTAAATTTCAAGTCAAAATTTATTTTGAGATTAATTATGTTTTTTTCACACCACAAAGCATGAATATCATGGCAAAAAATGGACTTTTTATCATTTCAATTTCTTTGTGATTGAAAGAAAATAATACGTTCAAAACAATTTCCCTATGACTCATAACTATATATTTTTTTCAAAGAAATATTGCTTCAAGTATCAACACAAAAACAAGATATATGGAATGCATTACTTCTATGTGCTCTTGCCAAATTAGATGAAATATATTTCTTCATACAAAACTCCCTAGACCTTGAAGCCAATCAAAAAGCAATACATTTCTTGTGTTCTATTAGCAGTGATTTCAAATATGTCTCTTTTATCCTCATCACCATTATTAATTCTAGATATCTTCAGAGAAACTAAAAAAAATAAGGATTGAGAAATGTCATATTTAAATCATATTTAACATGAACAATGATGAATTTAAGCAGGCTGTTAGAACAAAAAAATAACTATGTGTTTTTTTATATAAATTCACCAAGAATAATGAAAATTTCAAAAATAAAAAATACTGCAAGAAATTTTCAATTACTTAATGGCACTGTGAGAAAATTTAAAGAAGATTGATGAATGAAATAAACTCACTTGAAGATCTCTATGTAAACTGGACAAAAAATTTTATAAGAAAAATGATTTCTAAATTTATGCAATATGAAGGTTTTGAAGGATTAATTGGCTGCATTGATGAGACCACAATACTTCTATATCAGAAACCTAGCTATGATTCTGAAATTATTTTTGATAAAAGAAGGGATACTATTTGAATGCACAAATAGTTTGAAACTGTGATAAAAGAATAACATATTTATTGTCTGGAGGGACTGGCTCAAGTGGTAATTTCCTGGTACACAATTGAACTGAAATATTCAAGTATCCAGACAAACTTTCTGATAAATTTAAATTTTGAAAATGATAAAATGACCTTGAAGATCTATTTATCACCTTTTTTTTGGACTTATTTTGAGGTCAATATCTTCTGGGGGATTCAGAATATCCATTGAATCACACACTTACCCAAGTATTCAAGTCACCAGAAGCATAGATTGAATTAAATATAATTTTTAACTCCTACTTTTTACAATCCAGGGAAAGGAATTAAAATACTATTGGTATTTTAAAGGGGAGATGGGCCTCACTGCAAAAAATAAGTCTAGAGAGGAATAAATCTCAAGAAATGAGGCATCACATGCATTGTATTAGAGATTTTTGTGTTTTTCACAGCATATTTTCAAATTTAAACGATGAATGGGAGGAGATAAAAAGCAATGAGAAAGTCTCACGTGAAGAATATAATGAAAATCCATTAGAATAAGCCAAGAAAATGAGATATTAGCTAGTAAAAACATGTATAGATTATAGTTTTGAAATTGGTTTGTTACTGATTTTATATTACCATTCAGATAATATTTATACTTGAAACATGCTTCGAAGCAGCAAGAAATTTTTAATAATGGTAATAAGCTCTCAGAGAATATATAAATATATTTGTAGAATTTTAGCTTTACAGAAAAAACGAGAATTTTCAGTGTAGATTATTGGTAATTAACTTGAAAACAAAGATTAACTATTAAAAATTTGAAAATTTCTGTTTCTTCTTATTGATAGAATATTTTTAATGTTATTTCACCAAATTTAATATTCATGGAGTAGCTCTGAGAAGAGTAATATGAAGAATAAGCTAGCTAATTAATTCGAATTTTTGAAGTTTATTGCCGAAATTCTTTACAATGAATTTTCCAAAATGTCTTTTCACACTTATAATAAAAGAGAAGGATAAAGTAGCTCAAAAATTTTCAACGAGCTCATTTCTTAGTAGTTTCTATTCTTATTGAGAATCAATTTTCCAATGAAATTTTTCTTGTTCCATTTTGACTCTTTCCATCTGAATTTCATTATCTTTTGAGGATTCTTGCAGTTTGTATTTCAAAGTCAGCATGTGTTTTTCAAGTTCTTCTTCCACTTTTGAAAATTCAAGTTCAACTCAACTTTCCATTTTGAGCTTGGAAAGCTCAATATGCTTGTCAATTACTGATTTTTTTCAGAAAATATATCTTTCATTTCTGGAACAAATTCATTTTCTTTTTTGAGATGGATTCTTGGAGGATGTGGCTCACTTGGTCCTGATTCCTCATGATAAAATGAATTTCCTTTTGAGGGTCTTGTTCTTCCTACAGATCTTGCATATTCTAGATCTATATTAATGTATTTTGTTTCATTCTCAATATTTATATCTTTTGTTATCTTGTGAAAACTATTTTCTCCCTTTTTTCAAGAGTGATTGTCATCTTTTTTTTATTTTTTGTATATTTTATTTATTTAATATCCTAGTTTTTCTTGCTTCTTTTCTTCCTCATCATAAGTCATATTTCTCAGTAAAGTTGAGTATTCATGTGGATAATCAATTTAAACAGCATTGATTTATATTATATGCTCAACTTTGCTTCCTACAGAACTAGATTCCATGTCAATTGATTAAAATAGATTTATATTTTCCTTTTTTTCTAAAAACACAATCCAGGCTCTGAGAAAATGGACACCAATGATCGAGAAACTCATTAATTTTTTAAAAGCTCTTGGGAACTCCAAATCCAGCTACATTTTTTTCTTTCTTAAACTCTTTATATCTTTTCTTGTAGTTTTTCCATTTATTCTGCAATGTTCATACATCCAATTCTAATCTACCATATTTATGGCTTAGATTCATAAACATAGCATAGCCATGTAATTGAAGGCTTGAAGTCAAGCTCTTTTTATTCCCCCCATGTATTATTATTTTTTTTATCCAAGAAGATATAGAGGAGATTGAAATCAGTACAATGTTCAAATAACAGAAAAATGAAAAAAAAACCATTATAGTTTTTTGGATTTTCAATTTCCTAAACTAGCTGTCTCAATTCATTTCTTTCAAAAGATGAATTTTTGGTTGTTTTCTACTTTTGTTTTTTTCCTTGTATCTTTGTATTTTTTTAAGATTCAACTTTCACTGCAATGAATTGATGTCTTTGTGGCTCACTTGTAGCTTGAGACTTCATGATTAATATTTTAAGAAGAATAAAAAATGATCAAAAGAGAAAGGTGATAGAGATACCGAGAATAAGATTTAGAAAAATTAAGTTGAAAGAAATTAGTCTGAAATAAACTTTTAAATTCATCACCCAAATGGTTACCCAGTCATAACCTCCTTTTGTAGGTTGGTTATGGTTGGGTTACCATTTGGATGAAAATATATAAATTGAACGTAAATTTTATCATCACCTGCTTAAAATGAATAGTGTGACTCCCCTTGATGGGTAAGAAAATTTGGTGATTTAAAAGATGATAAGCCTCTTATATACAATACAGAATTTTTTTTCTAAGTCCATCCAAAATACCACATGGTCTTCCCTACTAGAACCAAATTCTTCTTGAGATCCCCTCATTTATAAACAAGATTTTCATGAAGATGATTAATTTAAATTTCATGTGCCATTTTTTTCTCAATATTGTGAAGCTTTGTTAGCATTTTGGTTTAATAACACATTTATTAACTTTAGTTTTGAACTAAAATGGTCAGTTATTCTTTCATGACAACAAAAGTTGTTTTATTGACAATTAATTGTAGAATTACACACTTAGACTTTTTCTTACCCCAATCAATAATCCTTATAATATCTTAATATCCTCAATGATTAGTCTTGATACTTATTTGAGAAGCCTGATAAATTGAAAAGACATAATATTTACTCAATTTATCAAGTGAGAGAAAAAGACCTAACTGAAGAGGAGATATGGTTATAAAATTAAGGAAATTGGACTATAAGGACCCTTCTACTGTGTGAGAAACTTTTGTTAGACTTATTGAATAATCAAAAGAATTTAATAGAAATATTCATAAATGTAGAATAAGAATAAGCTTATTAAGACACTGTTGAACATGAAAAAACACAAAACAAAATAGTTAAAGAGAGAAGAACCTAAACAAATCTCATATCTCTGAAAAATCAGAATCTATTATGCATTTTTATAATATTTTATTTTGGTTCTATTATGCTTTCATTATTATAATGATATTTATAATAGAATTTCTTCTGTTAAGAGCTAGTATTGCTATATATATCCATCTCAAAATCAAAAGAAAGAGTGCATAAGAAATTTCTTAGATTGGTCTAATTCGCGAAATATTCAATCTTTATTAGTTGAAAAAATATTAGACTTCCAAATTCAGAAAACAAAACTAGGTTACTCTGGGCTATAAAAACTCATTCAACTATAAATCAGACGGAAAAATTGTCTCGAAATGGAAGATGGAATGAAACAAAGACCAAATTTCTAACTATTTCATAAACTTCCTGAAACTCTTTCAAGCCTCTTTGTTAATCTCTCTAAGCCTAAAATCATAACTAATGTTAAATAACTATTTTTAGACATCATATGAGCCAGAATTGACCAAGGAGTAAAAAAAGAAGTATTTAATATTTCCGATTATTTTTCCTGTTGGTTAGTTGACACCCTAGTTTTTTAATAGTAGACATTCATTCATTTTTTCCTGGAATATAATATTGAATTGCTACAGCTCCAGTTAAGTTAACAAACTTTCAATTATTGGGAGGTCCCGAGCTGCTCTCTTCTTATTCTTGAGCTTAAAACCCGCTCAAGTGAAAGAAAAAAAATCAATTTTTTATCACTCATGAGAAGCCCCAATAGTCAGTTTTTTCGGCTTCTAGTGACTTTTATAATGGCTCCAACACAGATGAAGAAGACTATATCTTTTCCTCAATCAATTAATTGAGGAAACATGAGACATCTCACCATAATGTTTCCATTTAGTGGCCAAGTAAGATTCCTTATTTATTGAATTATTAATAAAATAGAACTCATAAGTATTTTTTAGCCCAAGATTATATTACAAAAAGGTAAGTCCTGACCCATTTTAATACAGTTTTTCGGCTTCAATCTCCTTCAAAAATGTATTAGGACTTCTGTAACTGATCTGAAATCATATGAGATCTTAAGAGATTCCTTTTATTGAAATTGATCTTAAGCCGGAATCTTCTCATATAAGACTACCCATTTGTAAAAGCAATCCTGTATTATATGGACCAATTTCTATTCTTAATTATATTTGTTCCACAAATCACCTGTAATAACCTCCGACCCCCATTGGAATTTCATGAAGGCCTCTATGAGAGCCTCTTCAAAACTAAAATATCTCCACAAGTTTTTTTGAAACACTCACCTTCTTCACTTAACCCACAATATTATTCAAGAAATAGTTACTACCCCAATAGTGCGAGGATTCAAAATTCAACTTGAATCACACACAGCTCAAAAATGTCTCGAAGGAGGGTAGAGATTTCTTTCCCTGTTTCTTAGAATTTTTTGAATAACCGACATTTAAATTAATTCTTGGTAGGATAACCCCAATTAAAACATGAAAGTTCATACTCACTCAGTTCAGAGTATAATTCTAGTATTAATGCAGAAAATAAGGGCTCTCAAACGAAGAAAAATAGAATAAAAAATATTCAACCACATCAAATATGTTGATAATAAAATTATTCAAAAAATAAATCAATAAAAATATCTGTTATCATTTTTTAAATGAGGATAATTATAATTATTGGTAATATTAATTTCTTCATATTATTGATATTTATCAGCTCTGTGGAATTTTATTCTGGGAGCAGGTTCCAGAAAAAAAATGAAACAACTCTGAGAAACACAAGCAATAAAAATACTCAAGATTTTGGCTGATTTCCACAGTTCCTAGAAATGTTCAATAAGAAGAGGATTTTAAGCTTTTATAGAAAATTTGTTTAACAATAATGGAAGACAAACATAGGAAAGTATTAATCTTATTTTCAAAATGAAGATATAATAGGATCAGAAATAGGCCCATATATAAAATATTATTTTAAGAAGGCTTTGTTAGTAAATTATTTCTATATGTGTGTGAGAAGTCAATGTGAAGGATAAATTTAATAAAAAGCTCTATCATGAAATTTCTCTTAATATTGATGAATTTCCCTCCAAGAAAGATAAAAATAGTAATTAGGAGCTATCATAAACCAAACATGAATTTGCAGAATTTGAAATAGAAGTTGAAGGTGATCAAGTTACCAATTCACCAAATGAGCTGTATATTCTGTCCATCAAAGAACTTTAAACAGGAGAAAATTGAGATTAAATGGCAGCCACCATAAGATAGAACAAACAAAACTAAGTATCAATATCCCTTGTCTGAATAGTTATGAGAAAAGTGTAATTGCGCTTTATCAAGGAGTTTTGTTTTTAAAAAGCAATACCTAGCACATCATTTGAAGTACAAACAGAAATAGATTTTAGAAGCAGAAATTGTTTCTCAAAAATGAGGAGAAAAAAATACTTACAAACAGTAAGACTATGAAAATAAGGAGGAATATGCATGCAAAAGAGAAATAAAAAAATGATAAATAAATGTGTAATAGATCTATTAATGAAACAATATAAAGCTTAAAGAGCTTAAAGATCATCTTTATTTTTTCAAAGAGAAATAAGAACATAATTATTATCATTTCTTAAAATTCAAGATAAAAAGATTAAGCTTAATATGCAAAAATCTTCAATGGTCGATTCACTGTATGAGAACTATTCCAGCAATTGAGAGCTAAAAGTGAGGAAGAGAAAGCTTCATCAAAAGACTTACAATTCTAACGATGTGGTGAAATTGGCAAGAATAACATAATTAGGGGCATATGAAAATATGGAAAGGGACTTAAAGGTGATCTTTAATAAATAATGAATTGATCTTCATACTACTAACCAGCTTTGAATGATTATATAGTCTCAATTATCAGGCAAGATATGCTTATAAATATTGATTTATATGAGAATTAAAGATAAAGTCAAAGAGAGAAACAATTTGATAAAGAGACCGATCGATTAGAGATTTCTTCCATTTAAAAGCAAGAAAAAAATTTCTGTCTATTTCAAGACAATTTAAAAATAATTACATGTGAAGTATCCGCTGGAATAAGGCTAAATTTCTAATAATCTGAGTGCATGAGATTGCTTGAATTTCTTTCTTGGATGGGAAATAGTCCAAGATATTTTTTTAATCCTTGATTTTTTTTACACCACTTCAATGCGCCTCTTAATAGCAAAATTGATTAGCAGAACTTCCCCAGTTAAGATTACTTATTTTCTTGTAGAGGTGGTAGCTGACCCGATTAGCTTACTTATCCTGATAATAGGATATCAAACAATTGTATTTTATCACACAATGAAAGAGAATCCTATTTTATTCAATAAAATGGATAGTATCCCAGTATAACTAGATAATTCATCATTCTTAATACTTGTGATCTCATCCAGAGGTTTAAAAATTAAAGATTTTCTACTCTAATAATGAGCTATATTTTATTCAAAGAATATGAATATAAATTGGAAGAAATTGAATTTCATGAACTAGTTTTTTTATAGAATTGACTTGAATTTTGGATAACAATTTACAAAAAGAGAAATCAAATACAAATGAATTGATATGTACAATCATAATGTGACTTTCTAAGAGTGTTTACCATGAAAGAAAATTAACTATATTACATTGTTAAGAAGACATTTTCATAGAGACACTGCATATACTTGTCTCAAATTATCTTTTAGAACTTTAAATCTGAGTGATCTGAATAAATTTCCACCTAATTACCCTGATTCCAAACCTTCTCTCGTCGTGCTAACTCATACCATCAATCTTAAAAGGAAGAAATAATATTTTGTAAAATAACACATTATGTTGTCCAAACCTGGACAAGAATTTCGTAGACTAAACAGTACCCTTCTGCAGTAGTACGGAAAGAAGTCAATTTTCCATTGTGAAAATAGTTTAATTTGACAGAATACTTCAAAATCAAACTGTGAGGTTTTGTACCTTCTAATGAAAAATCTGAAGTCTTAAATTGAAATTTACCAAAGATTCAGTATTTTTGGACATTTCTGATTCCTTAGAGACCATTGGTTTTGAAAATTTTGCTGAAGAAGTCATACTAATTTGAAATACTATACTACATCCATTCAAAATCTGTAAAAGCTACATTGAAGTATCCTAATTTGTTCAAATTAACTGTATTAAAGTATTGATAGAAACTGTATATATAGTGCTTTTCCAGACTTTATGTGAGCCATATAGTCTAATAATTTTTATACTCTTTGGTAATTGAATTTAAGATGCACTCTTATAATGTATTCCCAGAATCTTTTGAAAATACCTATTGGTTTTTTTCTCCTCAAATATGAGTGTTGCAGGAAATATTGGAATTTTTCATCGTTACTCTAAATTTTTTCTGATGACTTCATGGCTGTAATCAGAAATCAACTGAGGTTATAGATTGTATTGCTAATTAATTATCATTCTACAAGTTATTGAAGAATGATCCACAAAAGTTCTCAACCATGTCAAAGAACTCAGCCAACTTATGATACAAACACATCTCTCGGGTAATTGTAGAATCAAAAAATTTAGACCCCTGATAATGAATTAAATGATCATTTTATCAATATTGAACACAACCTGTACTTTAATTTATTTTTTTTGTTATGATAAATGTGTATTCCCCAAGATAAGCCCAGTATCTATTTAATTTAGAACATCATAGTATCAATGAAGTCGAAACCACTTTAAAATTCCTCTTGCTCCAAAAATTGTCATATTTCTTCCCATTTATACAGATCTTCTCTTTGAATTTACTCATATTTTAGTGATGTTGTTTCTTGAATTATCAATCTAGTGTAGTTGACCATGGATAAATTACTCAAACCAAAACTCCTCAAAATCCAGTTTTGTAGGCTGGAGTCAAATTGGAACTTAATCAGATCTTGCTTTTGATTTCTTGAACGTTTTAGAATTAAGTCATTTCTTCATTTTCATGGATTTTATGACCTCCTTCTTTCTATTACCTCATCTCTCGTTTAAATCCTTCTCAAAAAATTAAAGAAGTAGCTTATCTGAAACTTAAGTCATTTTTACAGAAAATTTGGACAAGTTAAACATCTTTTATTAATTTTTTATAATAATTTGGTTGATACAAGTCAAATTTTTCATTGATTAAACTGAGTAAGCTACAATTTCAATTAAAACAGAGCCTTGAACCCGGATATACAAGGTATCCCCTGCAGGAAGGCCATTGCAGCAGGTTAGTGGGGGAAATTAACACGGGAATCTGAGGAAACTGGGGGAAGAATATGGAGCGGCCATCCCAAAGGGGCAACTATGCTTCTTGAGAAATTGAGTAAGCAAGAATTCTTTTGTGTAAAAAAACAAGATTGAAAGAAAAAAAATAAATACAACAACATTAAAAAAATAAAAAAATAGAAATAAAGATATAAATAAAGATATAAAAAATGAACAATAGAAAAAATTAAAAGAAAATTAAAAAAAATAATAGAAATAAAAAAAAAGCAAAAATAAATAAATAAAAATAAAAATAAAATAAAACAAAAATAAAAAAATTAAAAAAAATTAAAAAAAATTAAAAAAAATTAAAAAAAATTAAAAAAAATCAAAAAAATAAATCAAAAAAATAAAAAATAAAATAAAATAAAAATATATAAAAAAATATAAAAAAAAATGTAAAAAAAAATTAAAAAACAAACAAAAAACAGAAAAATAATAAAAAATAATGAAAAGTAATAAAAAATAATAGAAAATAATCAAAAATAATAAAGGATATTACATAATAATAAATAATAATAAATAATAAATAATAAATAATAAATAATAATAAATAATAATAAATAATAATAAATAATAATAAATAATAATAAATAATAATAAATAATAATAAATAATAATAAATAATCATAAATAATCATAAATAATCATAAATAATAATAATAATAAATCAAAAAAATAAAGATAAAATGAAAAAATAAAAACAATAGAAAAAAATGAAAAATAAAGAAAGAAGATAAATAAAAATCAATTAAAATAAATCAAAATCAATAAAAATGTATAAAAATATATAAAAATAAATAAAAATAAATTAAAATGAATGAAATCAAATAGAAATACATAAAAATACATAAAAATACATAAAAATAAAACAAATTTATTTGATAGAATTGATGTGGAGAAAAACTCTGTATGTAGTTTTTCATTAAATCAAGTTTCTCAAAATTCATAGGTGACAATAAGGCCCTTTCATAGATGAGATATCTCCGTCCACAACATTAAAATGACTCAGAGGGAATCCCTTTTTATGATATATTAAAGTTTTGGATTAATTAAGACAAGATCTAGAAATACTGCCTTTCACAATTTACAACATAGTAATATTTCATTTGTTTTCAAATTAGAGCTTCCAAAAACAATACTGGTACAATTCAGGATCCGAGGTATTCCCCTTGAGATAGTCTGATGGAAAAATTCTGTTAAATAACCCAACTGGTTCCATCGGTGTGAAGTATTAGGGAGAGTTTGTTGATCTAAAGTAAAATCTTGATTTTTCCTCAAATATTTTCATAAATTTGGCAGCTTAAGCTTCAAAATTTTTCAAAATAAATTCATGGTTTTTGATAAATTGAATTTTTTCTCAAGGATCTAGAATTGAAGCAAAGATTACTGCATTTATATGTAGTGAACCTTTGAGGTATGCTTTCAGCTTGGTGTTCATGTCAAAGACTGATGGTCCAGTTGTGTAAAAATTGTATTGGTTTCAAGCTCAATGAAGAAAGTTTTATTTTAGCAAATCAATAGAATATATCAAGAATAATATAATGAGATACGTCTTTGTTATTTTTAATCAAAAATCTTGGAAAGGGAGAACTTTGCTGATCTATGGGTATTTAGGGCTTACAGTGAATATTAGTTTATTCACATGATGGCTTGGGAAGCTTTACCATAACTTGCATCTTTTCCCATTCGAGTTCTTTAAGGAAAAAAAAATTCATACCACTTAAGAAAGATACTCATTAACAGAATATTTTATGAATAATTATCTTGAAAGCATCTTTTAGGCTGAGCTCCAATGTTTGAACACATACATGAGAAAATTTGAGGCATTAGTGGCTCTTGATTCATCATGAAGCTTTTTTACAATAATGATGAAGGCATTTTGGAATGGAGGAATTTTTCAGATCTCAAAAGAAAGACGAGAAGTGAATGCAATGAGAGGATCATACCTAAAATATTCACAATAAGTTGTATAAAGAATCTTAGAGAAGTCCACTGGTCCCACTGGCTCTGATTGTTCAAATTCTGTTGAGTGTGGTACATGGGATGAAAAATCAACATAATGCTTTAGCCGGATGAAGCATATGGGCCATGCGGATGGAAAATTGGGATTAACCCTTGATTATTTTGGCTTTTGTCACTTAAATATTCAAGTTCATTCTATTCCTAATATAACTGTTACGTGTTGTGAGAAAAGTGATTTCATTTTCAGATTAATAATTTCGGAGGACTTTAATGAGATTTTTTGGCAAGTGAGATGCCTAAATGGCTTCTGAGTGAAAGAAAATCAGTGGTAAGGTCGTTCATTTTTTCATTTAATGGAGATATTAGACTTACCATTACCTTAAATCAAAACAAAAAAATAAACTTTAATATTGGCTTATGGAAAATAAAATGTCCATTGAATGATGAGGACTGGTACAGCTATCAGTTCTAAAAGAAATAAAATTTGTGTTATAGATTATAATGATTTTTATGTGCTATTAATAGAAAAGGAAGATGCAACAAGTGGGAATTAATTTGTATTTGGTGTGAAACCATGCTTAGTACCAGTGGATTTAAAATTTCCAGGAGAAATTGAAAAAAGCAAAGTTCTGTTATTCATAAGTGCATATTTAAATTGGAAATAAATTATACAAGTTTGTTTTTCAGAAAATCTGAGGAGAGAGTCTATAAATGGAAAATATTCACACTGGGGTATATTTAATGATGCGAAAATTGAATTAAAGACATACCTTTTTTAGTTTTTATTTTACAAATAACTCAGTTATTCCATGATAAAAATGCATATTTGGTGTATATTCTCAGATAGTCATTAATGGATTCATCCTTTCCATTGGATCATTAGTTTCCAGAATGGTTGTCTTTAATCAATAGAATATAAGAACAATCAGTATTTGTGAAAAAAAGCCATAACCAAGACCTCTTTTAATTGGATTAGTGTTCAATGGAAGCCTGTGTGCCTATTTTTGTATTTATAGTTGTTGTTGGCCTAAATTCAGGAGACAATAGCCTAACATAAATTTTGAATTATAAATCAAATTGAAAAAAAATTATAAGATAAGGCTCAGTTAATAATTTTTTGAAACAATAACTGAATCTCAAAACTGATTTAGATAAAAAATAAAAGAATTGAAATAAGGTGAGGACAAAAAATAAAAAAAGGCAATGAAGAGGGCACACTGAGGGGGAGGATTTTATAATTTGAAAACCCTGGTAAACTTTCCCAAAGCCATATAGACCTAGGTTCTTTGGGAAATTCCAAATGCATGGAAAAAAAAGATGGGGTAGGTAAAGTATTACCTATAAGGGCCCAGTTTTCCTTGGGGTCCATCCTCATCTATATCATGATATCTGTTTTCAATCTCATACTAATGAGGAAAAAGATCACAATCTTTATATTAGTAATCTTGGAGCTCATTGAGATGGGATAGTTATTAATGGAAACAAAAAAGCTAACGAGGAAATTTAAGCTAAAGGATAGTGAGAAAACAAACACTTGAGTAAAAAAGAAAAATATTGTGCATTCTCCTGAGGTAAGATCTCATTATTTAAGTAAACTGCCCAGTTCACACAGAATAGATTTGTTTCAATTGTAGAAAATTAGCCTTAATAAGCTTCATGAGAAGGCTTATCAACAGAATATTTTCAAGATTTTTCTTTCGCTTTTCTGCTTAAGGCTTGTGCCTAATTAATTTATGAAAACTTAATTTTTATATGACCCAGTATACTTAAGCAGTTATTTTTGAAGCACCATAGCTCGAAAGGAGAAAAAGGAAATTTTTAACCAATATATTGAAAGGGAATCTAACAGAGTTCCAGAATAATTTTAATTTTTTTATTGATATATTGGATTGTTTGTATAATCAAGGGCAAAGCTAACCTCCCCTCTTCAAATGTTACCCAAAAAGAAAAATACTGTGCTTTTACCTCGATTTTTTCAACTTGATGGTGTAAAAAAGGCTTCTGTAATCTATTTATTTTTACCTCTGCAGGCACAAGCTGAGCCTGAAGCTCTTAGATAATACCACAGGTAAGGACTTTAATATATTAGGATAGTGAGGGATAACAATTAAGTGTATTATGAGGTATCAGCTAGAATTTATATAGCCTGGACTAGGAGTACCACAGCCATAGACCACAGAGAACACCTGTTAGATGATTATACACTGTGAAGGGGATGGGTAAATGATATGGTGTAAAGGTTGATATGAAAAAAAAATAATCCACCTTCCCCTTTGGTCAGATGCTGAAAAAAGAGGGAGGGTAAAAATCTGAGAGTACTTGTAAGGTTTGACTATGAAAAAATAAGTAAAAATTATTAATATCTTTCTTCTTTTACTCTGAATTTCCTAATTTTAATGGATGATAAGATCAAGAATAATTATAATAATAATGCAGTAGTATAATTATTGCATAACAATATTGATATTTTCAAAAAATAATACAATAATATAAAAAGATAAATATATAAGAATTAGTTAGATTGATATATTTATGAAATATTATTAATGTTACAGAAAGCTGATAAAGGTGTGAGAAATTGTTATTAAATATTGAAAAACAATCAATAACAATAACACTACTAATATTAAAGTTCTATATTAATATAAATAATATTAATATTAAGAATAACAATAGAGAGAAAATATTGTAATAATATGAAAATAACCTTCTTTTAACACTTAAAATAATAGTTTTGATTTATTTTAAGCCGAAGAATGTAAATAAAACTTATTTATCTTCAATTACAATAAAAATAGAGAGAAATACAATTTTTACTATTTTTATGTCAATTTAGAGGTTTATAAGAGAATTCAGAAAATAAAAATGAAATATTGGTGAAAGCACATCCAAGCTGGTAATTACTATGAGATATGAATTTGGTATTTAATAATATAAGAGTTTCATATTAAAGAATAAAGAATATTACCTTTTTATTTAATGTTTTTATTGAATTTGCTGCATCTGAGGGGGGAAGAGAGTAAGAAGAGGTACTTTTATAGCAAGTATCCTTCCTTCTAGTAGTTTTCCAATGATTTTATAAGCTTGAAGTGATCAATATTATAAGCTTTGGTGATGATTACATCATTATTAGGCCTTTTTATCTCATTATTATGACATTTTTTGATAGTTATCACTATAACTCCAATTTTATGAAATAAGAAGCTTGTAATATGAATCATTTTTGTGTATTAAAGTATTTTTAATCATAAAATACTAATATAAGCCATTTTTATCTCTTATTCAACTGTTAAAATTCAAATAAGATTAGAGTTACAGATTAGAAATGATCATTTTTAAGCCTTAAATTTGATGCTTAATAAATTTTATATTTTTCATGAAACTGAAATTTAGAGAGTGAATCACAATAGCTTTGAATTTCCTTACTAAGGCTCTAAGATAATTTTATTAAATTGTCAAAACTCTATTTTTGATTATTTTTCTTGTAATTCAACTTTTCTGTTAAAATTTGCTATTTTAGACTTTAAACAATAATTTAATACAGTTTTGCCTTAAATATCATGATGGGGATTATGTCATTATTCACTTATGAGCTAGTAAGATCTTAATATCCAAATTTTTTTAAGCTTGGACCACTTTTAGTCTTAAGTGGTCAACTGGTACTGCTATTTTAACCAATTTCCCCTTATTATTCTCAACCTTGTTTATTGATTGCTAAAAAAAGCTTATATCTTTATTCTCACAGCTATTGTGTGATTAGATCCATTTTAAATAAAGTATTTATCATAATTAATTCAAAATATATGAGCTAAAAACAATTAATCTATGCATTTATCATAAAAGTGCATATATCCAGGTATCTCAGTAAGTATTGGGTTTGAAGATGTTGCATAAAAGAGCCATATATGGATTTTTTATTGGGAATTCAATTATTTAATTCATTTCAAATTTTTATTCATTAAGCTCTGAGATAATCAAGAATTTAAGGTTTTTTATGGCATTTTTTACTCATTTTGAGATTATAGTTTTTAATCTCATTATTAAAATAATTTCTGCAATGTTGTTTGTGAACCTTTTGGATATTTATTCATATCTCAAAGGCTCAAAGTTCTTTTATAATATCATTGGATTTCATAGGTTAGAGACCAGTAATAAATCCTTCTTTTTCAAAATATCTCACAGACACACTATGAATTAACTCTTTGGGGCTGTTAATGTTCTCATGAGAAAAAAATATATACTTTGAAACATAGCAATTCATGTATCTGGTTTTGTATGTATATTGATGGTAGTGGTACTTTTGTAGCTCTAGGGAGAGATAGTTGTGCTTTTTAACTGATAATTATTGACTTTGAAGCTGGGTGATCAGAAGAATCAGAGTTAATCATGTTTATTGCCATCCTCTACATAAGGGTAATGAGTTATGAGTTATCCAAAGAAAGAATGACTATTTTCCTCATCTCTAATGAGAGGATTATTAAGAAGTGATTATGATTGAAAAAATGGAAGTCTAAAAAAGAAATAAGTTAGGTATTGTGCCCTTGGAAAGAAAGAATGAAGAGGAAAAGATAGATAATTTATTTTTTGATACTAAATGTCAGGCTGAGTCTATGATGAAGCTAATAAAGACTAATTACAATCGTTAACTATGACCGTGACATGGTTAAAATGATTAAAAAGTCTGTTTTTGATGGTAATAAAGGTTGATGATGAGGTATACAGGGCTTTACTATTGAGGAATAGTGGTTGTTAGTGCTGTTGAAAGCCCTGGGTGCAATAATTATCAGTTGGTTTACTATAATAACTACTATAATAATTAATATTATAATTATAGCCTGATTATTTTCCAAGAGTATAGCTGTTTCTGACAGTTTTACTATGTAGGAATTCAAGAGCAGGATGAGGAAACCTTTTCTGGTGAAGAAAAGGCCCCTTTTTGTCCTAAACTTGGGTGAAAAAAGTCTTCTAGATCTTTCCATGTAGAGGAAGTGAATATTTTTCACTTCGAAGGACTGGCTTGGGGTTTTAACAAGTCCTGTATAGACTTTATTGGGCTCAGACGTTGTTTTGAAACCACATCTGGGCAGTTTCACCAATACAGGGTGAAAAATTTCATCTTGGGACCACATAGCCCTCTTCTGACGTGTATGACGCGTAGAATGCTGTACAGAACCTTTACAGGACCCCAGTATTGGCCAAACTATGAGATATTGAAGTATCAACAATTTTCTTTGTCTGTTTGACCCCTCATAATCATAGTTATGGGATATTATCCCACAGTAAGGCTGTATTGATCTAACTGTGGGATTTTGACCTTGAAACTGCCATACATTTTTCAGTTTTTGAGATAAAAATCTCAAAATTGGTTCATTGTGTAGCCCTGGATTTGCTCTACATAATGGTACCTCATTTGATATGGCTATAATTAAGTATGGCAAAGCTATGCCATGAACAAGATTTTTGTACATATGTATGATTTGCTCAAAATCTGTATTGAGCTTGTTTTCCCCATAAATTTTGTTCTAGATGAGATATGGGGAAATTCATTTCACCATCAGATAGCCCTGAGTGTTATATTTCCAAAAAAACCCACTTTAGGTATTTCACACTAAAACTGTAGAAGTTAGAGGAGAGGTGAATATTTTATTCACCCTTATTTGACCTTATTTGGGCCATAGCTCCTGTAGCTCTGGTGCTAGCTCAGCTTGACTAGTACACTTTGATAGCCCTGACCTAGAGCTTCAATTTGAATACCCATTTGATGGGGTTAAGCCTCTTCCTCTGGACTTAAGATGAGAGGTGAAAAATAAGGTTTATGCTCAACAACAACTTTGAGCAGGAATAGCTTTGTTATTCCTTATACTATGATTACAGGACTTTTCTATTTGGAAATTGGTGAGTTTTCCCTTCCTTTTGATACCTTTTCAGCTGATTTGGCTCAGCTCCATGTTTTGATAGTATCTTGGCTTTACCATTGGTTTATGGTATTTGGCTGTCATGCTTGTGCTCTGTTTTGAGTCACAGGCTGACACTAAAAGAGATAAAGGACTAATCAGCTGTGGTGGAACAATTTTGAAATGGAAAAAGATGGAGTAACAACTAATGTGTATTCCAGTGGTAAGTTTAGTATGAAACAATGATCAAGAGAATAAGTTTCATCTCAATTACAGTGGGAAAATGAGAACAAAATGATAGAAAAAAAGGAATATCTGTTTCTCCTCCAGTGTAAAATTGAATTTAAGATGATGAAAAAAATATATTGGACTTGAAAAATGTACTAAGGCCTTTTTCATAAAGCAAGAGTCCCATAATCTTTAAGTTCTTAGATACGCAAGTGACCAAAATGGAGTGAATTTACAGGAACCAGAAAAGCTTTATAAAACATGGCCTAGGAGTGCCACAGACAAAAAGGAAGAAGCCGACCCACAGTAAATTACACATGAAATATTTTCAATTTCCTAGGAGAGTTCTTAATGGGAGTATCCTTAATTATAGACACAAATAGATTATTTGAAATACGTATAGGCTTTATTCATGTTAAAATTATAAAATTGGGATGAATATCTCAAAGATGATGAGAAACCTTTTTTTATTATAAATTTAGGTATTCTTGAGATTATTTTTCTATACTCTTTTAGCTTGAATAATTTTTCTACAGGTACTCTGTGAAAGCATACTGGATATTTGATTCTTTAAGGAAGATTTATTATTTGACACTTGGTTTACCTAGAATAGTGATTAACTCAAATCTCTATCAAAAAATTGAAATATGTAAAAAAGAATCAAGTTTATTTAAGACCAGCTACTATACTCTGGCTGAAAAATTAAGTTATCTTCATAATAATTACTTTTTAATACAAATGAGAAGAATTTAGGAAATGTGATAACTTCAAGAAGCTCAATAAATTCCTTTCAGAACTACACAGGAAATATTCATACTTAAATTTAGATCGTATAAGGACAATGGTTGGCATTTATTAACTTAAAGATACCAATAAATGTCTATCATAGCTAACTTTTCTGTAATTTTAATTCTTTCAAGTTTATCTAAGATTTCTTAATGATTATAATTATATTATACAGTAAAAATTAAATCATAAAATGACCCCAGTAATAATATATTATATTGATATCTTAAGATATTCATCACTCTAAAGTGCACATATCAAATAAATTCTATATATTTCTTTTTTTGCTGAAAATGTTTATTTAAAAATTTTATTGATATTAATAAAGAAAAATATATGATCAATAGATACTCAAAATAACTATATTCAAATAATATACGATATATTCCTTAGCTAATAGTAATATTTCTGCTAAGTTTCTTCCAAAATTGCTATCATTTATTCATTCTATATTTTAAATTATGATTTTTAGATTTGGTTTTAAAAATGATATAGGATATTCTTTATTTTAAAATGTGAAATAAATGAAATTTTTAATCAATATTTTCTATTCTAAAAAATACCTAAAAACATCAATGAATAAATTTAAGAAAGTATCTGTTATGAAAACTACAAGGATCCAAAGAAATATTATTCAGACTAATGATTCTTAATCTTATTTCAATTTTTTCCTTTTTAAAGGAATTAAATGTTATCAATATAACGGACGATTAATTTCTAAGAATCTTTTGAGATCTGTTGAGATCAATCTTGACATATTATTCAGTATTATGAAGTGAAAATATTTCTTCAATATCTGATCCATTATTATTTTTTGATATTAAGAAGAATCCAAATTTTCATTTCAATTATTGATGATAGTATACTTCCAGTGCACGTATACATCATCTAGCAATGTATGGCTTGATATTAACTGAAACACAATTCCATCCCTTTTGGGGAAACAAACTAATATTATATTTGATATTCATTTGAGAAATACCATATTTTCTGGATAAAAGCATCAAAGTAACTTAAAACCCCACCTCAAGCTTTATATACCTCTGGAGGCATTATAATTGCAATTTTTCTGAGTAATTTATCAAGATTAAGAAATCTACTTATGTAGTTAAGAAAAATATTCTCCTGCCATTCAATGGGAGAAAAATTTTTTTTTAGTTATTTCAATTTTTGTCAGATGATAATAAATTACTCTGAGTTAAAAAGTGATTGATATTTACCCTCATTTTGAAAGATGAGATGAATTTTCCTTGTATTCCAGAAATAATCATATACAAATTTTTGTATGCTTAATTATACGTCTAATTTTATGAGATTTCTAGTAAAAAATAGCAGGCAATCTAATAGTAATTGAGAGTAAATCAAACTTCTTCAAATAAACTTTTATATTTTTTGAGGCTCATTTCCCTTATTTAAATAAACAAAAATCAATAAAAGACACAAGAGAATGTCATTCATTGAATATTCCTCAACATATTAGTTAAAGAAATCCCCAGTTATTGAAGAACAGAATTTCTCAGAGTAAAGTATTACAGTTTCTCAAACTTTTTAACTAAAATCAATTCTATCTAATATTATTTTATTTTCATCTTCAAAGGAATTTATTTAAGCCAACAAATATTCTCTTTGTTTCAATTGATGAAGATATACATCTTTAAAGAAAACTAGCTGAAATTCTGCTTTCAAATAAGCGTACTGCATAGAAAACATATTTAATATATCATTCTGGAAATTAGAGGATGTCCAAGGAATGTATCTTGGTTGACTCGATCTTGAAAAGGAAAGTAATTTTCATTTTCCATTGTTTTTGATATCAAGTTCAACAAAATAAGAGCTTTTTTGGAACAAAAATCAATAATTCAAGAGCTTCAAAACTCTCTTCCCACTTCTTTCAAAATGAGTAACCATTGGAATAATAGTGTAAAAATCAAAACACAAGTCTTGTTTAGAAAGTAAATTCTCCAAGTTTTGCTATTAGTAAGTGAAAATAATTAATTGATTGATATTTGGTTTAATTTAAATTAAAATTGATTAAAATCAATAAAAACTCATATAAACTACTTCAGGTTCTTTGACCTTAAAATAGCAGGAGGTTAGAGAAATGAAAAAGCATCGAAATCATAGTCAAATCAGCCCTGCTGCGCATAGCAAATTCAGGCGCGTGGCCTAGTGGTAGACCGTAGACCCCACCTGGACAGCGTGCTTCTGTTGCAGCCGGACGTTTGGGAGGGAATCAGGATCATACAATGCTCAGCAGCATCCACGCCACGAAAGCTATCAACGAACGGGAGTTGAAACTTGGAATCAAAGCATCCTGGCATGATGATGTTAGTCAACTTATTTGTCTTTTTTCTTTTCATCATGGGTTTCAGCTGATCTAATCAATTCGTGTGGAACAGTACAAAGATAGTGCATATATTTATATTGGGGGACTGGATCCAGAGCTGACGGAAGGCGATATCATTACTATCTTTTCTCAATATGGTGAACCTGTCGACATAAATCTCCCAAAGGAGAAGCCCCGACAACAGACTACGGATGTTATGATGTCCGCCCCCGAGCCATCATCATCGTCTTTAAAGCCACAAAAAGTCAAGTCAAGAGGTTTTTGCTTTTTGATGTACGAGAATCAACTCTCGACAAATCTTGCCGTTGATAATCTTAATGGCGCTGTTGTATTAGGTCGGACGCTGAAAGTGGATCATTGCAAAAATTATAAGCAGCTTGAGCGGAACGAGAATGGGAAGATGGTCGAACGAGATGCCGATCTTGGGGAGCGACTGAACGCACGGCCTGAGCTGCATCTACATTCTCGTGCCAAGAATTATGAGGGAAACAACAGCGACGATAGTGTCGCAATTGATCCTGAAGATCCGATGGCTCACTATCTTTTAGAAAAGCGGCGCAAACGACAAGAAAAGAAGGATAGGAAACGTCTTCAAAGTGGACGCGGCGAAAGGGCCCAAAAGTCAGAGTCTCATAAGCACAAAAGAAAGGATGACAGAACTGAAGAAGCAAAGGCCGACAGAAAGGCTGCCAAGCGAAATAGGAAATTATACAAAGAGGTTAGGCCTTTTTGCCTTTCCATACGCTTATCTATCTTTTCACCTAATTCTTCACACTTCATTGGCAATAAAAATATATCAAGTCGTCATCATAAATAGTGCGGCCCAGATTTGAATCGAACTGGATAACCTGAACGGATTAGCCTTTGAAATTCAGTTGGTATAAATCTGTCCTCCTAGGGATTGAACAAATATATTCTCCAACAGATTTTTTTATGCAGCGACTTCACGCCGTTTCGACTCTCCAGGAAATTAATTGTTAACCAAACCTCTATTTTAGCATGTCCAATTTGATCATGTATACGTTGCCTCACGCTACAATAGCTACCATATTACTGAAGCATAGTGAAGATGCCCCAAGCAAATTCAAGACTTTCTTAAAAAAGTGTTAATGCTGCCCCACGCTTGCCATAAAAAATCCTCGCTTCAGAAATATTTTGTCAAAAAGGTACATATCTGATTGGCGTGGCATCTTTTTTCTCAAGAAACCAGCCACATTGGCCCATAATTGGCTTAGAATAATGGATGAAGAATTCTTGAGATGTAGCAAAAACAATAAGCCTTTATAAACTCAAAATCATCAATTTCTCAAGAAAGTGATGCTAGCTCCGGCTGATTTTTTCAAATTTATGAGCCCATTTATATTTGAAAGAGCCAAGTGTCTGTTGTTCTATTATGATTGATTTGGAATGTCAACTACAGTACTGATTTTTTGCTTTCATTCATCTATATGTCTTCCAGCATCAGAAATCTAAAAGAATTTTATTAGATGAAATATTCTCACATGATGTGAATCCAGTTCCTCATATCAAACTAACCTCTCATTAGAAACTCCTATCTTAAAGACCACTCAATCATACACTTTCATCTTCATTAAATTTTTCTTTGAAGGCCAATAAGAAAACTTTTTTCAATTGATTTTTGGTTTTTGTCTGACTTGACTAGCACTAGATTGGAAAGCTATTTGTTTGGATATTTGGGGGCATCATACTGAAGTCCCTCTTGGGGAGTCAAACCAATATTTTGGTTTATTTTTTTACTTGTACAAATTCACAATAGCTGAATAGTCTGATTTAGTAAAATATCCTGAGAATATGGTATTGATGTTGGACCCCTTGCTTAATATGGATTGCATTTTTGGGATGCCTACCTGAGTAATATGATGAGAGTAGTAATAACTATAATAAGATATTATAAGATTATTTTGGTTTTCGAATTAGGACTCACTTCCACTTGAATGGAAATTTAGTGATTGATTAAGATACTAAATCTCTATTTCTTAAGAAATAGCTGAAGTCAAAACTGGAATATGCATGTAATTTCAGCTCAAAGAATATGGTTTTTTTTACAATTTCCTTTGATTTGAAATACACAGCTGAATAAAGGCTTTATTTTCAAGTTTGAGATATACTAAGAAATCTGTTTCTGTTTACAAGGCCAAACATCTTGCAAGAATTACTTTTTTGAGGGAAGTTGGAAGAATAAACTATTCTCAAAGTAAATTATACTAGGGGGCTCTGAATTTGGTGAAATTTCAGTTTCAAAAGATTTATTTCCGTTCCTATAAATAAAATTCAAGTTTTTAGACCTTAAAGCTACTAGAATTCATTAAATGTAGGATTTAAGGTACAAAAAGGACCTCTACCTCCAGTACCAAAAACCAGACTTTCTTTATTTTAAGCTTTTATACCTTTTCTTAAAAAAGTTAATTTCATACCCCACAAAAATCAAAAATACTCAAAGGAAATATTCAAAATTATTTTTCATGTAATTAGGAGAAAGGATAAAATTCTCAAATATTCTAATATTCAAATTCTTTATCCAAATGAATTACACTACCTGCATGATTGTATCACCATCAACTAGTCAAAATTAAGACACTAGTTTAGTTTACTTTAATGTTCATCTAAAATAAATTAGAAACGATTTTATGCAATGGGTTGATTTGATATCAGCCCTAGCTTTGTTTAGAATCAACTTCAGTTTGATTCAACATAAACAATAGGATCATTTAAAATAAGACATAGTTCAATTACGTATAAGAAACAGATTGAATCAAGCTTAAGAGTATAAAGAATTAATTAATCATCTCTTTCATATTCAATAAACCTGCTGTTGGTATTAAATTTGCATTTATTTGATATTAAATAAACTTATGGTTGTTGTTAAATAAAGCTATTTTATCATAATGATTTCTATTTATTTTAGATAAAAATCAAAATGAAGAATTATAATGAGGTTGATTAAAATCAAAGAAGGTTAGTTGGAATTTATATCAAATGGGTGATATTAATGAAATAATGAAGGAAGCTCCTTGGTGTAAAAACTTTTATTTAATCAAAGTGCCTCAAAAGTATAAGTAATGGATTGATTATTATACTGTAATTGATTGAAATGAATTTTTTTTGATGTTATTTTTTATAAATAATTATTTTCATAACAATTATAGTTTTCATTCTGGAAATAAGATTAAATATTATGTCAGCCTGTGACTCAAAACCAGAGCACAAGCATGACAGCCAAAATACCATAAACCAATGGTATAGCCAAGATACCACCAAAACATGGAGCTGAGCCAAATCAGCTCAAAAGGTATCAAAAGAAAGAGGAAACTCACCTCTTTCTGAAAATATAAGTCCCATCACCATAGGATAAGAAATAACAAAGTTATTCCTGCTCAAAGTTATTGCCGAGCATAAACCTTAATTTTCACCTCTCATCTAAAATCTAGAAGGAGAGGCTTAACCCCATCAAATGGGTACTCAAAATGAAGCTCTGAGCCAGGGCTATCCAATGGTACCAGCCAAACTGAGCTAGCACCAATATTACTGGAGTTATGGTCAAATTCAGGCCAAATAAGGGTGAACAAAACATTCAACTCTCATCTAACTTCTACAGTTTTAGTGTGGGATACCTGAAGTGGGGTCTTTTTGGAAAGAGCACAATCAGGGCTATATGATGGTGCCATCCACTTCTTCATATCTCAACTATAACAGAAGCCATGAGGCAAACAAGTTCAATACAGCTTTTTGCCCAAACCACGCCTATTTACAAAAAACCTTGTACATGGGATAACTTTGTCATATTTAATGATAAACATACAAAATTGGGTATCATTGTGTACAGCTCATACAGGACTATCCAATGAGCCAACTTTGAGCATGATATCTCAAAAACTGACAGAGTTATGGCCATTTGAAAGTTATAATCCCACAATATGACCAATACAGCTGTATTATGACAGGATACAGTTGTACTCTGATTATGAGGTGTCAAACAGACAAAGAAGCATGTTAATACTTCAATACCTCATAAGTCAGTCAATACTGGGGTACCATACAGTTTCTGTACAGCATTCTACGCAGCATACACGTCAGAATCAGGCTGTGAGGTCCCCAGATGAAGATTTTCACCCTGTATTGGTGAAAACTGCCCAGATGTGGTTTCAAAACCATATCTGGGCCCAATACAGGCTATACAGGCTGTTTTCAAACCACAAGCCAGTCCTAGAGAGTGAAAAATCTTCACTTCCTCTATGTGGAAAGGTCTAGCACCCTTTCCACCCCATTTCAGGATAAAAGGAGGCCTTTTCACAGCCAGAATTGTCTCCTCATCCTGCTCTTAAATAACCTACATAGTAAACTGTCAAAAACAGTTCTACTCTTGGTTAAATAATCAGGTTTAATTATAATCTTTAATTATTGTAGCCTTTTATTATTTTAACCCAACAGATAAAGCTGCACCCAGGGCTTTCAATAGCGCTCACCACCACTATACCAAATATAGTAAAGCCCTTTAATTTCATTTTGAACCATTTTTGAACTATATACATCTTTTTAAAATCTTTTTTTACCCTGTCACAAACATAGTCAAAGTTGTAATTAGCCTACTTACATCTTTGTCATAGTTTCATCCTGACATTTTGGGGGCCTGGCCGTGTTTTAAAACCTTTTTGGACCTATTACAAGTAAGTTTTTCTCTTTTTTATCATTTATTGACACTTGTTTTACCTTTTTAGGCAGCATTTCTTCATAAAAATATATTTTATATATTTTTTTTATTTTTAAAATACTCATATTTTCATAAGATTATCTGTCACATGGCTAATAACCACAAGACCAGTATTTTTGGCGTGTTTTGTATATAAAAACACTTTTAAGCCACTAATACAGTCTTAATTCTTAATTGAATCAAGACAGCTCATACTGATAAACCAACAGTTGAGGCGTGTTTGGGCACATTGTTAACTCCATTGCCCTGTAATACACCATCTTTGACAGATTATACTTGCTAGCTACAAGTATTCTGTAAGATATTGGTATACAAACAGTATACCACATATCAATAAGCTGTATTTTTGACAGGGAATTGTGAATTGAATTACACTGTCATCATAAAAGGGCATATTGTAGTAATATACAAGCCCAGAGGCCATTCTTAGACATGCAAAACCAGCCTTTTAAGAAGTCTTAACTGACATAAGCCCTCTTTTTCTGTTTGATTCAGTGGAAGAAAATTTCATACCACTGGAGACCCAGTCACAGGCCAACACACCAGTGACACCCTCAGAACCAGAGGGCAGCAAGGGCAAAGGAAAATGATCTAGTGAAGGCCTCATTACAGCCAAAAAGTGGACACCAATAGCCACACAGAGGAGTAGAAAACCACAAAACTCTGCTTCAATACAAGGTAAACCAACCTTAACCACTTGTACAGGAAAACTTACAATTATTAACCCAGTTGTAACCTCCAAAGGCAAACTACCCAAATCAGCAGATAACAAATTTGTACAAGGCACAGTCAAAGGTAAATACCCTAAGAAAACAAAGTTTTTGACTGCTTGCAAACACTGATATGTCCCCTGTATACCTCAGAGCCCTTGGCTTCCAAAGGAACCAGCCAGAGGACAGAGAAGGTTTGTCCAGAACCAGAAGAACTGGAAGAGGACACCTTGGACACAGTGGTGGATGGCAAAACAATGAGGGAGATAATATCAACCTTGCCATTCACACTCAAATTAAACAGGAACCTCAAACCAGAGGACTGGAAGGATATGGATTGAGTTCTTCAGCTCCACCAACTCCTCAAAGATTTATTCCAATGGAGCATGGACAACAAGAGGTTCAACATGGCAAGTCACTGGGTAGAACTTGGAGCAAGTTTCCAGAAGATCTGTCTCAAAGAGATAGACTTCAAGGACCTTATGGTAATCACCAAAGGTTGGAATCCTACCAGGCAGTTCAGACTCCTGGAGGCAAGGGCACAGAGGATAAGGGAGAATCAAGCCACTACCCAAGCTATAGAAGAACAGTTAACCCAGACAGGGCCTACTCAGATTCCTTCAGGCTCACAAGGAACAGGCCAAATCAGCTCTCCAGTGGCTTCACACCATTCAGAAACCAGAAGATCAGTGGCCAAGAGTCACCATTCTTCACAATTCCAGGATTTTTACAGGAGAAGACAAGGAAACAAGGGCAAGAACAAAGCCTCCTTCAACCAGAGGAGGAAAGAGTCAGAACCCATGATCCAGAAGCTGTTAGATTTGGTGAAAGAAGTACACAAGAACCAGAAGTAGTTGTAAGCCACTTAGAATCAGTAGTCCTAGTAATAGAAACATTACCCCCACTCAGACTGAAAATAACATTGTCACATCTGAGAGTAACATCAACAGTGATACACTGTGGTTACAAATGTCCCAATATGCTGAACAATCTGCAAAGAAGCTTTCAGAAATTAAAGCTGGCCAAGAGAGGATGAGAAAAACTCAAGCCTCCTTGGAACAGATAGTTAAGAATCTTCAAGAAGGATATTCTCAACTGAGCAAAGCCTCTGAAGAAACCAACAAAAGACTGAATATAGTCTTTGAAGAACAACACCACAGCAGAAAAGACAGGGATTTTCTGGACCAAGACATAAACAAATTGTTTAATGTCTACCATAACTTGAAGCCCCAACCACAAGGCCAAGTTATGTAGAATCCATATCAACCAGATGACATCAAGCCAGATGCCATGTTGATGAATAACGCAAGATCTCCATCACAATACCAGGATGGAGATGGAATGTCTTATTCAGAGAAAGAAGCCTTGAAACAGCTTCCTGAGGCCTCAAGCTGGCCCAAATTCTCTGGATCAGGAGAATATGATCATATGGAGCTCATAGATTATATTGATGGACTCTTCATTGATGTACCAAGCATACCAGACTACTGGATCACTGCTAGATTGAATACTGCATTTAAAGGCCATGCTAGTATATGGTACACAGAAATGAAAGAAATCCATGGCAGAAGAAACTGGCCATGGTGGAAGAGTCAAATCATCCAAAAGTACAGTAATGGAACCTGGATATGGCAGAAGACAATGTCATTTGAAAATGAGAAATACTCAGTGGACAAAGATCCATATGAGTGGTGTCTTAGACAGTCTAAAAGACTTAAAGCCATTGATCCTCAGATGAACATCCAAATGAGGAATCACAAGCTTCTGACACAACTGCCAGGAGAACTAGAGCATGCAGTAAAATGCAGATGCAACCAAAATTGCACTCTAGATGACATTGCCAACACCTTACAAGAAATAAGGAAAAGGACTAATATAGGGAAATTCACCCCATATAAGAGCAGTAGTTTCAAAGAGAAACAACCTTTCAGGGTAGAGTTTAAAGAAAAACCCAAAGAAAGAGTGGCAGAGGTGGCAAAAAAGAGGAATTCTTGTCACAATTGTGGTTCAACAGACCACTATGCCATCAACTGTCCAAAGGCAAAGAAAAAAGTCTATGCCATTGAGAAAGTCCCAGAGGAAGAACCTCCAAAAGAGGATTCTGAATTCGACTCCATGGGTGATGCCATCAGAGAACCATCTGATGATGATCAAGACCCAAGAGAGGAATTTCTAGTGGAATACCAAGAGGAAACCCCACTAGAAATCCAGGACATACAGTTGGAAGCAGGCATGCCACAGGACACTGATAACAAGAACTTGTGAACACACACACAAGATGCACAAACATTCCTGGTTACACCAACCAAAGGAATGGCATATATACATGGGACAGCCACAAAAATGACTGTTTGTATTGACAATGCTCAGCACCCACTAATCATTGATAGTGGAGCACACTGCTCCATAGTGGCCAGAAACTATCTGGATACCCACTTCCCAAACTGGGAAAAGCAGCTCTTGCCCTTAAGGCAAAGAACTTTAAAAGTGCATCAGGGAAGATGACTTCCATTGGAACAATTATCAAAGAGATAATTATACCCCACAGGAAGGGTAATATCAGACTCAACCCAGAGCTTGTAGTGATTGATGATTCCCACATCCAAGGGATTTTACTGGGAACAGATTACCAGAGGATGTATGGCATAGACATTTACAACAGCAAAAATAGGCACATCACCATTGGTACTAACAAGGAAAAGAGATTTTCACTTGATATATACCAGATATCTTCTCAAGACCCACTAGAAGAACTTCTGAAGGAATTCAGAGAGGGACAGTTTAGCACTACCCTCACCAGTAAAGAAAAACTAAGTTTACCAAAGATTCTGAGAAAGAACAGACCAGCATTTGCCATTGGTGAAGAACCATTAGGAAAGATCAAAGGCCATTATATAGAACTATATCTGGATGTGAAAAGGCCTTATTCATCAATGCTTAGGAGACCTCCTTATCCAGCAAGCCTGGAAACCAGGAAAGAAATTGAGAAACATATCAATGAACTGCTGGATATGGATGTCATCAGGAAGATTGGACATAATGTAATAGTGGAAATCACCACCCCTGTCCTAATCACCTGGCATGATGGCAAGTCTAGACTGTGTGGAGATTTCAGAGCTCTGAATAACTACACAAAAGCAGACAGGTACCCTATACCCAGGATACCTCATGCCTTGGATAAATTGGCAAAGGCCAAATACATAACCAAAATGGATTGTATGAAAGGTTTCAACCAAAATGGAGTTAAACCAAACTCCATGAAATTACTCAGAATAATATGCCATATGGGCATATATGAGTACACCAGGATGCCATTTGGCATCAAAAATGCACCAGCCCATTTCGAAAGGATGATGGACACAATATTTCAAGAAGAAATACTGGAAGGATGGATGGTGGTATATATTGATGATATAATTATATACTCAGAGACATGGGAAGACCATGTGCAATACATAGACAGAGTACTAAGTAAATTCACACCCATAAATCTGAAAGTTTTACTCAAAAAGTGCAATTTTGGCCAACAAGAGTTACTAGCTCTAGGACATAAAGTCTCAGGTCTTAGTCTGGCAATTGACCAGAATAAAGTAGCAGCAGTACTGCAAAAGACAGTACCAAAAAGCATCAAAGAGATGCAATCCTTTCTTGGGTTTGCTAGCTACTATAGAAACTACATCAAAAACTTTGCACACATAACTAGTAGTTTATAAAAGTTATGTTCAAAAGATGTAGTTTTTGAAATAACCAAGCAAAGGAGGGATGCATATTAGAGGATCAAATATGAACTCACAAATGCACCTGTGCTCATCTTACCTGACTTTGTATTACCATTCAAGTTATATACAGATGCAGCATGCAGTCAAGGCCTAGGAGCAGCCCTTCACCAAAAACAAATTGTGGATGGTGAACCAAGAGAAGGAGTAATTTGCTACATCTCAAGGCAGCTGAAAGATTCAGAAGCCAGGTATGGGGCCACCCAGACTGAATGTCTATGTCTAGTCTGGGCTCTAGAAAAACTCCATTATTATCTGGAGGGTGCAGTCTTTGAAGTCCACACAGACTTCACAGCCTTGAAGTCTTTACTAAACATGAAGACTACAAATAGACATATGCTGAGTTGGAAAATAGCCATTCATGAGTATAGAGGGAACATGACCATCATATGAAAAGAAGGTTAAAGTCATACCAATGCAGATGGCCTTAGCAGATGGCCACTGGACAATGTTAAAAGCAATCCAGCTTATGACCCTGAAGTTGCAGCCAAGATTCCTATCCATTTCATGGAAGTGGATAGGAAGAAGAACTTCAGATTTTCTGAATGGGAACCAGAAAGTGGTACCCTTGACAGTGGGAACACTGATTCAGAAGGAACAGAGACTCCCATACTGTGAATAAGTTCCTCAGAACTACACAATGAATTTTTCAGTGCAGTACTGAAGTCTTATGCCAAGCACAAACAGTGTGGCATATTACTACAACTCCTTGAACAAAAGTACAAGAGTCCAGAACTGGAATCCCAGCTGGAAGAACCCTGGTTGAGGGCCTATGAGGACAACAAGTTTTTCTTCATAGATGGCCTGCTCTACCACAGAGAAAAACACACAAGTGCACTCACAGTGGTAGACAGGGACCACATCTCCCTGATCCTGCAGGAATGCCATGAATGCCCCTATATGGGACACATGAGTGAAGACAGGACCAAGGAGAGGGTAGAAAGCACAGCTTGGTGGCCCAAGTGGGAACAAGAGTTGGGAGAATACATCAACACTTGTGAAAGATGCCAAAAGGCAAATACAAAACATGGGAAGAAGTATGGGTTACTTCAACACATAGAAGAACCCAAACACCCATGGGAGACCATCAACATGGACTGGGTTACAGGACTTGTCCTAAGAGGCAAAGAAAACTACAATGCCTGCTTGGTAATAGCTGATAGGTTCAGCAAGAGCATGAGGTGTCTACCATGCTACAAAGAGGACACAGCCATGGATACTGCCCTGTTATTTTGAATAACATCATATCTACCTGTGGAGTCCATAAAATCATCATTGGTGATAGGGACCCAAAATTCACATCTGAATTTTGGACCAACTTGTATGACATGCTTGGCACCAAGCTTGCTTTTTCCACAGATTACCATCCCCAAACAGATGGCCTTAGTGAAAGGATGATCCAGACTATTGAAGACATCCTTAGAAGGTTCTGTGCATATGGCATGGAATACAAGGACCATGAAGGATACACACATGACTGGGTTACCCTTCTACCAGCTGTTCAACTGGCTTATAATACAAGTCAGCACTCTACCACAGGAAAAACACCTGCACTGGTAGAGAAAGGGTGGAATCCCTTGTTGCCAGTGGATCATTTGAAGAAGAATCTTCTGACCATCCATCCCACAGCCAAAGACTTCCATGATATGTGGAAGAGGGCTTGTTACACAGCTGCCAAATGCATAATTGAGGCAAAAGAATACAATAAGCAGAGGTGGGACAAGACACACATGGAACCTGACTTTAAGGAAGGGGACCAGGTACTAGTGTCTACACTGAGCTTTAATAATCTTAAAGGACCCAAGAAGATGAGGGACTAATTTGTAGGGCCTTTCACTATCATTAAGTTGATAGGAAAGAATGCAGTGGAAGTCATACTTACAGAGGAATTTTCCAGGAAGCACCCAGTCTTCCCAGTGAGTTTAGTCAAACCATACTTCCAAACAGAGGAGGATAAATTCACCTCCAGGAAAAAGAACCCCACACCACCTGATATAGTGGAAGTGGAGGATTCCCCAGGACCTGTGAGTAAAATCATCAGGGCCAGAAAGATCAGACTTAATGGAAAGGATAAAAGACAATACTTAGTCAGATTCAAACACCAAACAGCTGATAAAGAAAAATGGTTGGCAGAAGATGCCATACCAGATGGGAACCTTCATCTAAGAAGATTCAGGGCCTCTAAGAGGACTTAACAGTCTCATCAATGATGAGCCTTTTTTAGTGGGAGGGTATGTCAGCCTGTGACTCAAAACCAGAGCACAAGCATGACAGCCAAAATACCATAAACCAATGGTATAGCCAAGATACCACCAAAAGATGGAGCTGAGCCAAATCATCTCAAAAGGTATCAAAAGAAAGAGGAAGCTCACCTCTTTCTGAAAATATAAGTCCCATCACTATAGGATAAGAAATAACAAAGTTATTCCTGCTCAAAGTTATTGCTGAGCATAAACCTTAATTTTCACCTCTCATCTAAAATCTAGAAGGAGAGGCTTAGCCCCATAAAATGGGTACTCAAAATGAAGCTCTAAGACAGAGCTATCCAATGGTACCAGCCAAACTGAGCTAGCACCAATATTACTGGAGTTATGCTCAATTTCAGGCCAAATAAGGGTCAACAAAACATTCACCTCTCATCTAACTTCTACAGTTTTAGTGTGGGATACCTGAAGTGGGGTTTTTTTGGGAAGAGCACAATCAGGGATATCTGATGGTGCCATCCACTTCTTCATATCTCAACTATAACAGAAGCTATGAGGCAAACAAGTTCAATACAGCTTTTTTCCCAAACCATGCCTATGTACAGAAAACCTTGTACATGGAGTAACTTTGTCATATTTAATGATAGCCATACCAAATTGGGTAACATTGTGTAGAGCTCATACAGGGCTATCCAATGAACCAGTTTTGAGCATGATATCTCAAAAACCGACAGAGTTATGGCCATTTGAAAGTTATAATCCCACAATATGACCAATACAGCTGTATTATGACAGGATACAGTTGTACTCTGATTATGAGGTGTAAAACAGATGAAGAAGTATGTTAATACTTCAATACCTCATAAGTCAGTCAATACTGGGGTCCCATACAGTTTTTGTACAGAATTCTACACGGCATACATGTCAGAATCAGGCTTTGAGGTCCCCAGATGAAAATTTTCACCCTGTATTGGTGAAAACTGCCCAGATGTGGTTTCAAAACCACATCTGGGCCCAATACAAGCTATACAGGCTGTTTTCAAACCACAAGCCAGTCCTAGAGAGTGAAAAATCTTCACTTCCTCTATGTGGAAAGGTCTAGCACCCTTTCCACCCCATTTCAGGATAAAAGGAGGCTTTTTCACAGCCAGAATTGTCTCCTCATCCTGCTCTTAAACAACCTACGTAGTAAACTGTCAAAAACATTTTTAATCTTGGTCGAATAATCAGGTATAATTATAATCTTTAATTATTTTAGTATTTTATTATTGTAACCCAACAGATAAAGCTGCACCCAGGGCTTTCAATAGCACTCACCACCACTATACCAAGTATAGTAAAGCCCTTTAATATCATTTTAAACCATTTTTAAGCTTTACAAATCTTTTGAAAATCATTTTTACCATGTCACAAACATAGTCAAAGTTGTAATTAGCCTACTTACATCTTTGTCATAGTTTCATCCTGACATATTAAGCTTTGAAATTTTAAAGAAATTGAGATATTAACTATTTTTCTCATATTTAATAAATTCAAAGTTTTTTTTATATGAATTGATATTTCTTGGAGTTTCTTAATTGATATATTTTTAATCACTTTGTGTCAATATTTCATATTAATTGCCTTAATAAATTGAACAAAGACTCAGATGTCAAAATATAAAATTAGAATTATTATAATAGAAACCAGGTTATTATTTTACAAAGGATAAGAATTAATTTCTGCTATTAGTAGTAGATTCATATTTAACTTGATTGATTATGATATAATGAAGTAAGCTAAGATAGTTTTAGATTCAATAGATACCTCAGAATATTTCCTTATATTTTCAATAGTTATAATTATTTAACACTTTGGAATAGATGAAAATAAATTCTATTCTTAATTATTATAATGACATTAAATGAAAATATCCATGAAAAAAGTAAGAAGATATTATAGTTAATAATTAAATCTGGATAAATTGATTGGGAATGATGAATTTTATTCTCTAGTATTAAAAAATAAGATGAGAAAAAATGTTTATAATATTAAAGGAGGAATTTAATAAAGGATAATATAACCCCAAAAAAAGTAAGATACTTTAGGATGATATTCGAAGTCTATATTTGAGCTCCAAATATAGATCTAAAATGAAAATATCCTAAAAATAGAATGTTATTTCATTATATACAGAGAATGTGTTCATTTTGAAAAATATAAAAATTTCTCATTTGATCTGAATCCATAGCTAAAGTATAATAAAGGTCTAAAGAACTCCCAAGTCTCAAAGAAGAGAACTTTATAAAGGATATGGTATATTGTGATATGAATAATTAAGAGAATTACACTGTTCATGAATCATAAGCTCTGGGGTGAATTTTTTTAATTACAAAAATGAAACCATTTGGATGGTGAATAATTATTATATATAGTGTCTTTCAAAACAAATATCTGACAAGATAACTTTATTCTGTTACTAAACAGAATTTTTTTGATAATTTTATTTGGAAAAAATCATTAGCAGGTAACACTTATATGAACTATAAAAAATCAAATATAATTTTTCTTCGTAAAAAATCATTAGCATGTAAAATTTATGTGAATTATAAAAAATTAAACATAATTTCTACATTATTTTGGTCTTTCTGCAATTGATACTGAAAAAATTCAACATCATAATGGAGATAAAACCATTAAAGCTTGATAAAATAGTAAAAAATTATTGAAATTTAACATGTTGTACTTTTTCTAATTTGATGAAATATATATATATTTGATAATAGGTTTTAGCTTCATTTAGTGCACTGATAATTATTTATATCAAATTTCAACAGGAAATATTAATCATTGAAAGAAATTTCACAGAAAAAAAGAATCTTTTAATATTTTTTTGGCTCCTTTGAGAGATTTTAGAAAATAAATATTAAATAAATGATTGACATATAAGTGATAAATGAACAAAAATAAACAAAAAAGTAGGTAATAAATAATAAAGGAATACTAAACAAATCAAAACTAAATGATACATCAATGAGAGATAAATGATAAATAGTGGATGACTAATTAATGAATAAATGAATAATAGCTAACAAATTGTAAATGAATAATAAATAAGTAAATATATCATGAAAAAATAAAAAAAGAAATAGTAAGTAAATATTAAATAAGTAGTAAGTAAGTATTAAGTAAATAGTGGGCAAAAATTAAATAAGTAGTAACTGTATCATTAAAACACAATAAATAGATAATAAATGAAAATAATTCACCTTAAATTATATTCCTAAACATTTTATAATAATTAAAAACCCCTCTATTGTTACATATGTTATATTTTCTATAATGCTGTGATTTGAAATCTAGAGAGAAGACTCAAAATTAATTATATAAGGTAAATGTGAGACATCTTCCCTCTATCAAGTATATAGTGCTCATATAATAAGTCAAATTAGGTTAATTTATAATAATGGAAATATTCAAATTGAAATTTTCCAAGAATATTTGAAAATAATTGGGAAGGGTTAATCCACTTGATTATTTTGATTAGAAATAAAAGGAATGTTCCAAAGTTTCAGCTCTCATAGATATAATCAATTTTTCCTCAAAATTCAATCACATAAAGTATTAAATTGAATATCTCAAAGGGACCCATCAATATTTTCTCCAACTAGCCTAGTAGCCCTAATGAATGAAAATTTACAATATATTGAAGGCTCAAATTAAAAAAAAACAAGTATTTAGGAGTTTTGTACCTCTAATCTAGGTGTTAGTGTTTTGATCATAGATCTAAAAGCTAAAATATTGTTTCAAAAGTTAATAGGTAGGTAGGCCTCTCCAGATCTACCAAGCTAATGAATTTATCTAATGTATATAAATAAAAATTGGTTTTTTGTGGAATTTAAGTTGAAATACAGCCTCATAATAAATCAATAAACCTTTCTTCCTCATTCAAATGTCCATAATTAATTTAAATCATAATATTTAATTAGGAATTATTTAGAGCAAATGAATGGAAAGATGATTTATCTTTAAAAGCTCTTTATTTTAAGTTCCAGCTGAGAAATTTTGGGTTTTACATATACTTCCCTTTTGGAACTGTAAGGGCCTGTATTTTTTATAGCCAAAAATCACTCCGGAACAAACCCTCTAATAAGGCTCTGAGGCCTTTGGAATTCAGATTGTTAGTATTCTTAAATTTTTCAAAGGTACTGAAATCCTTGGAGAAATCTTTATAAAATATTGTTTATAAAAAATGGACTGTTTGCCATGCATGTGAAAGAAAATATCCCTTAACACCAGGAGAAGTTTTTAAAAAAAAAGTCTGGGAAAAAATAGTTTCTTACTACATGTTCATATGGTGTTACAAAAAAACATTTTTTAACTCATAAAACAAGGGAAATAATGGGACCTTTACCAATAAGAAAAAGTAATATTAGAAGATATATTATGGCATCTAAAGCTTTCCAAATATCATAGTTCTTTTGGAAAAATACCACATTGAAATTCTATGATCTCCCAAATATCACCACTAATCAGTCATAGCATTTTAGCTACCTAATAGCACATTTTCCAAAAAAAACTTGGAGAAAATTTTATTTAATTTACCTTATTAAAGATCAGATCATCTATTTTATTTGAAGTTATATCCTAACCTTTACTCACTTTCAATTTTTCCCAAAGAAATGAATCCAGAAATATTAAATTGCGGATTTAGAATAATAATATTACACACAGAATTTGGAATCCAGCTCTGATTCTGGAGCTGCATAAGAAATATTCATCTTACATGAAATTTTTGAAAGAAATTATATGACACAATTCAGTTTCAATCCCGAACCTTAATATACACAGCTAATAACTTGAGAAAACTATCCTCTGATAGATTTAGGAAGTTATTTTGAACTACCCATATTTAATTTGTGAGATTAGTCCAGATGGTTTAATATAATCCTATTTTCTCAAATTTTCAAAACTTCAAGAAAAACAGGCCATAAATTAAGTAAAATTTAGCTTGACTCAGACTAGGATGGAACAGAATTGATTCATCATTAGTGAATACTGGGGTTTTTTTTGGGGTCAGCCAAGGTGTAATTATGCTGTATTAAAATCAAATAATGTCAGCTTTACTGAAGTACACGAGAGAAATAATCTCATGGAAAAATTTGCAAAGCAGGAACAAACACTCTGAGGTCATGAAAAAGTAGGGGTTTTCAGAATGTATTGCATTCCTATATGGTAGCTTGATTTCAAAAAGAAGGAATTCATAGTTTTTAATACTTCATGATGATGTATCTGGTACTAAACTTGATGGGTAAAGATACTAAATTTCAATATATGTACTCTGTGATATTATGAGCCTGTGAGGTATGTGTGGTGTACCCATAAGGCCAGAAATGACATTATACACAGTTAATTTAGTCTTAAACAGACTTATAAACTGAATTGACAATAAAAAATGACAAGAAATAAGTATAATTTTCTTGGATAAACAAAGTTATACCTATTATGTCATCTTTTGATTCTATTCCAAAAGTAACCTAGGGTAGACCCATAGGGTGTTATAACAAAAAATGAATATTTCTTAAGTTATTAGAAGATTTAAGAATCTCACAGTAAAATTGCAATTTTTTTTAAATTTTTCAATTTAAGCTTAAATAAGATTAAACTCAAAGTTGCATAAGGTTTATGCAAACATACCAAAATTTTAGTTAAAATTAAGGTGTTGTGTATATTTACTGAATTGGCTAAGGATTTGCCATACCAAATGTAAATCCTGTGTGAGCTCAATTTAAAGGGGTTTAAGGCCATCGTATTGCTTTAAATAAATAAAAGGGCAAAATCCACCCAAAAATGTGGGACTAAGGAAAAAGACCAAAGAGGGCTAGGGTACCAAACATTTTGGATCCGCAAGGATTCAATTAAGGTTTTTGGCCTTTATTGGAGGATTTTCAACCTTATTTAAGCTTTAAGATTAGACTTTGATCCAACATTGAAGTTTAAACCGGTTTTATCCCAATTTGGACAGGAATTTCAAGCTGCCAAACGGTAAATTCCAATATGCAAGCTTGGAATTAAGGTTTTAACAATTGTCAAAGGTTAAATAAGCTTAAAATTTCAAAGTTAAAAGCATTAAAAACTTATCAAAAGTTAAGATTTGGTGTGTATTGCTATTTTACATGGAAAAATAGCAATAACTTGTCAGATTCATTAAAAATCCAATCCTTAATGGATTTGCTTGAGCTTTTCACACAGCTTACAAATAAATTTTATCTGTGTATAAATAAAATTTTAAGTATCCTTTATAAATAGGTTTTATTTGTAATTAGCCTGGAAGTTTGCTCTTTTAATTATACTTAAATAAAATTAAGATTTCTCCAAAAATTAATTAAAAACTGAGTTTAAGAGATTTTTTCTTGAAACTATATTTTTAAGTTGTTCATGTGATGAAATGTAATGTAAATAAACTTAATTTATGTCAAAACCTAGAATAATTGAGCTAAAAGAGGATGAAATTTACTTGGAGTTAAGAATAACACTGGTAACTTTAAATTGGAATTAAAAATAAGTTACCTTAAGATAAGAACCTTATTTTTAAGTATGGTTTTTCAGTTTTGACCTGAGAACACCCTCTATATCCATTATGGATTATGAGAGCTTCTCTGTAGAAATACAAAGAGTCTATTCATCACTGTTTTTGTCCATCACTCATCATCATTACAATCATATTAGACATTTAAGCAGGTAAGGTTTTATTAAATAAAAAATCTTATTATTAAAGTGATTCTTAAGTCATTCTATTCTTTATTAATTCTAAAATTAAAGAGTTGAAATCATAGAATTCAGATTATTGTTGTAATCACCAATAATATATTTTATTATATAAGATTATTGTCCTAAATATCTCTTAAAAATCCACAAATTCCTCTTAAAAACTCTTTAATCATATTTTCTTATCATAAAAAAGTTGTTTTATCTTTTAAAATATTGATTTTTGGCATGTTTTTCACTTATAATCATTATTTAATATAATGAATGGTGTTGTTTGACTTGTTGTATTAAATAAATGTTATAAGTAAGTTTTCTTTAAAGCTCTATATTTTTTATCTAGTATGAGTTTTTTTATAGAATATTTCTATAAGAATTATCTCTACACAGTGTGTGTGATAATTCCTTTTATAAATGAAATTCCTATATTATTTATAAGTGAATAAATATCAATATTTTCCATGTGTAATTGTCTCATCAAGAGCCTTACACTTCTTATTGTTATAAACGTCAGTGACTATAAGAATAATAGAATAATTATAATTTATTATAATTATTAATAATTTTTATTATTATTCAAGAATTTTATAATTGAATTTCCTTTTTTATATATGATTTTTTTTAATAATTATATAAATTTGTGGATATAATATCTAATCATATTATATCCTCTACTGAGGACAGTCATAGTACTCTCCATATTTGTTACTATCATCAAGAGTCTCATAGAAACACCTTACAGATATAAACAAGAATTTGATTGTATTAAATTTTTGTCGCACTTATTCATCATATGACTCCACGTTTTATAAACATATGAGAATTTAAATCATATATAGTTATTATTACTCAAAATATTGATACTTTATTTCAGACTAAGCTCATGCACGGTCACAATATATAGTCCCAGAATATGAAGGAATAATGTCTCAAGATGAAGATGAAAGTAATTTTAATATTTTTTTTCAAGATATTGAGTGTGGATTCAAAATTAGATTGGTATCTTGTAAGTATGCTGGTATTCACCCAGGGAAATGAGAATTTGAATTCAAAACACACAAGAGGTGGATAAATTTGTGAGATTCTCTATGAGATGTATTTTCTTAGACAAAGAATTTTATAAATAGGGGGATAAATGGGTTGATATTAAAAAAGAAAAAGATCCCCCTAATTACAGAATATTCAAGGAATGGCAGGATTCAATGGAAATTTACATTTATGAGTGATAATTAAACCATATACCTTGGCATAGTATGATGCACATCAAAGAAATTTCAACTGAAGAAAAAAATTGAATAATTAAATTCTATATTCATGTTTGAATGAAATGCAATTGAAGCTGTAATAATAAATATTAAGCTACTCAAACATTTTCCTTTATCTCTTTGTTGATATTGTTGGTTTTTTGCTTTTTTTATCAAAAACTTCTTGTTAGCGTGTGACTCAAAACCAGAGCGCAAGCATGACAGCCAAATACCATAAACCAATGGTAAAGCCAAGATACCACCTAAAACATGGATCTGAGCCAAATAAGCTCATAAGGTATCAAAAAAAAGAGGAAAGTCACCTATTTCCAAATATTCAAGTCCCATAATAATAATACAAAGAATAACAAAGTTATTCAAGCTCAAAGCAGTTGCTGAGCATAAACTTGAATTTTCACCTCTCATATAAAATCCAGAGAAAGAGGCTGAAGCCCATAAAATGGGTATTCAAATTAAAGCTCTTAATCAGGAATATCCATTAGTACTAGGAGAATTGAGCTAAAAACAAAACTATAGAAGTTATGGACAAAATAGAGCCAAATAAGGGTGAACAAAATATTCACCTCTAATCCAACTTCTACAGTTTTGGTGTGTGATACCCAAAGCGGGTTCTCTTTGGAAAGAGAACAATCAGGGCTAAATTATAGTGCCATTCATTTCCCCATATACCATCTAGAACAAAGGTTACGGGGAAAAAATTTCCATACAGATTTTGAGATAATCATATATCTGGATAACTAAAATTGAACATGGAATAACTTTACCATATTTGATTCAAAACAAACCAAATGAGGTAAAATTGTGTAGATCTCATCCAGGGATACACAATGAGCCAACATTGAGCTCAATATTCTAAAAATGACAAAGTTATATCAGTTTCAAGGTCATAATCTCACATTTAGACCAATACAGCTCTACTGTGGGATACTATCCCATATCTATGATTATGAGGTGTCAAACAGACAAAAAAGCTTTTTTGTACTTCGATAACTCATAGTTCAGTCAAATAAAGGGGTCCATACAGGTTCTGTACAGCTTCTGATGCATCATAAGCACCAGAAAACACCTGTAAACTCAATTGGTGAAAATATTTACCCTTTATAGGGTAAAAACAACAACTTGTGGTTCTAAAACCACATTTCCACCCAATACCAGTCTGTATTGAGTGTGTAGAACCACAAACCAGCCCACAGTAGTGAAATCTTCACTCTGTGGTCATGTGCAGAGGTAAGCAACCTCCCACTACCCCAGAAAAAGATAAAAGGAGGCCTTTCTTCACCAGAAGGCCAATCAATAATCCTTTTCTCAATATTATTACGTGGTATAGCTTCTTAAACAAGTGGTACCCTTAGCAATAAATAGGTATAGCTATAATTTTAATTATTGTAGGTTTTATTATTGTAAACCAACAAATAAACACTGCACCCAGGGCTATCAATAGCACTAACCATCAGTAAATCCTTTTATTTTAGCCCTTTTAACCATCTAACCACTTAATTATCATTATCATTTTCATGTCACACTCACAGTTATAGATATTTGTTATCATTGTACAGCTATATCATAGAGTCAACCTGACACTTCTTTCTTTAATTAAAAAGAGGGAATTTTTAAAAAAACCTTATCTACATGAATTAGTTTATGATAAATTTGAAAGGAACATCCAAAATGGGTATCTGAGGTATTTTAAATTATTTCAGGTGGTAGTTTCAAGGCTTTATGGAGAATTTCAGATGTGTTCCAGAGAACTTCAATATTACCAGGCTTTCTTAAAAATTACAGTTAAAATTTAAGTTCCAAAGAAAATAAACAATATATTGTGGGCTTGAACACTTTTGGAATTATAATAGAAGAGTCCTTTTGAATAAATCAAAAAATACCATAAGTGAATTTATTAAGATAATATTAATCTTTATTTGGCTTATTATTAAATAAACCCATTTTTATGATTAAATTTGAATAAGCTTTGAAATTTTCTGATATATTTTTGAGCAATATGGTTTGACTGAAATTTTTTAAGTCGGCTTTGTTAAAGATAATTTTATTTGGATTTATTCCTTGTATTCATAAATATTAAGTTCTTGAAAGGATAAAAGAATAATATCTTTGTAAATCATTCAACTTATGATTGTCTTATTCAATGTCCCAAAAGTTCAAATTATTTTTCTCAAATAAACTAAATCAGAGTTTCCTGAACAATATTCTTTCCTAAAACCAGCTAATCTCATTACTCCTTAAATTAAGTTTTTATTCTTTAACTTTTGTCAATTGTTAATCAATTTACACAATAAGGACATAATATCTTGTAGTTTTTATAATATTGAATTAGTATTATAAAGTGAGTGGTATAAATAATGTTTTATGAACTTTTGTATTTTTGGTTGAATACATTTATATCTAATTATGTGGAAGTGTTAACCATTATTTATCAGGTTCATTTCTTAAAAATTGGTATGAATCAGTATTCTTTACATGTTTAATATTGAAATTCAATTTCTTCAAATTCTCATCTCTTAAATTAATCATCCTTCTACCCTCTCTTGTGATAAATTTTTCAATTGTTTCTTATTTTAAGCTATAAAGGATTAATTATGATTGTTTCGATTAGTTGAAACTTTTGTTGTAACTAGTACATCATCATTAGAAGTGGGAGGTTTTTTTTGAAAATTTTAACATGCTCTGGGAGGAATGTTTCAGAACTTTCCCATGAGTCCCTCACACCAACAGAACTATGGTAATTAAGTAGGTGTAAGGGAACTGCATGCAGGTCGTACGAAATTTTTCTAGAATGGGAAAACATTGCTTACAGTCTCAAACTAATAGCTCAAATTATCCCCCCCTAAAAAAAGAAAAAAATATCAATGAGGTTGGTATGGATCTTTCAAGAAGTATAAGGATTAAAAGAATAAAAGTAAGGCCATTGATAAGTAAGAAAATTAATAAAAAAAAGTGCTAATAAATCTGGAATGAATAGTGAAAATTTTCAAAATAATTCCAAATAGATTTCTGATTGATTCAGAATGTAATTCCCAAAAAAACCCATACCTTTTTATAAGAGGTATAGAAAGAAAAAAGGAATCTATAAGAGGTGGGAGGTAGTCATGATTATTGTGATAAAAGGGCTTAAAAGGTAAATATAAAAAAAATTACTGAAAGATTAAAAATGAAATACCTGTTCAATTGATTGAAAGATCAAAAAATAGTTATCATTCAGAGATAAACCTTGAAAGAAAATTGAAAGGTTAGTTCTTTCATTTTTGTTTTCTTTTGAAATTTGAGTTTAGAAAAAAATTGTTGAGGAACTTGAATATAAATTAGAAAAAGCAAATAGTAAGTGAGAGTTTTTTTGTTTTGAATTCAAGTTGAGAAAATATTTTTGAGGGATTTGAAAATTAAATTTTAAGAAAATAACAAGTAAGACTTGTTTTTTTTGAAAAAAAATAAAAATTGGAATTGAAAAAAAACCAAATTATTTGATGAGACTTTTTAAAATTGAAGTAATTCTTTTGGGTTGGTTAAATAGAAATGGAAAAAGTTTCCTTAAAAAAATGGCCATATTAAAATTTTTCAAACCAAAAATAGAATTTCACTGAAATTTTATTTGAAATCAGACTGAAATTACTCAAAAGAGACCTTGGATCTCAATTCAAATTCATACACATTGAGTCCCCCAAGCAAGGATACCTTCAAGTTGGTATTTTAATTGGAAGTTTAAGAAATCTGTGGACATGAAATTGCAAACAAGAATTAAATTTTAAAATAAGCCATAAAAATCACATAAATGTGTAATATATTCATTGGATAAAGTATCCTCTAAACAATTTCCAGTGGCTGAGAGGAGCTAAATTTGGAAATAGTAATATTCATGTTGAATTCCCTTCCTTTAAGCTCTAATTTTTTTCCATTTTCATTCTGCATCATTTGTTCTTTCTCTTCAAAATCACTTTTCCATTTTGCCTTCTTTTCCTTAGAAAATTGGTATTAAAAATTCTTCTTGAATTCCAATTCCAATTTAATATTATGAAGTAGCTTCTCTTGTTCCAAAATCTTTGGAACTGTTTCTCTTTCTTCCTCCCATTTTGTTTGATCTACAAAAATTAAGCATTTTTTATTTTGCCACAACCCATAAAGTGATATTTTAAAATTTGCATTGTATTACTCAAAATTATTTTGGCTCACTCTCTTTGTCAGGCTGAGTCTATGATAGAGGTATAAAAATAGTATATAAAACTCTAACTGTGACTGTGAAACAGATGAAAATGGTTAAAAAATGTTTTAAAGAGTTTAATAAGGGCTTTACTAAACATTTTTAGTGGTGGTTAGTGCTGTTGAAAGTCCTGGGTGCAGTGTTTATCTGGTGGGGTACAATAATCAAGACTACAATAATTAAGGTTATAATTATAACTGTTTATTTTTCAAGAGTATAACTTCTTTTGACATTTGTACTACATAGGTATTTAAGAGCAGGATGAGGAAACCTTTTCTGGTGGAAAAAAGGCCTCCTTTTATCCTCAAATGGGGTGGAATGGCCCTCTAGGCCACCCATGTAGAGGAAGTGAAGATTTTTTCACTTCAGAGTACTGGCTTGCGCTTTTCACAAAGCCTGTATACACTGTATTGGGCTCAGATGTGGCTTTGAAATCACATCTGGGCAGTTTTCACCAATACAGGGTGAAAATTTTCATCTGGGGACCACACAGCCCTCTTCTGATGTGTATGATGTGTAGAATTCTGTACAGAACCTGTATGGGACCCCAGTATTGAATACACTATGAGGTATTGAAGTATAAAAATTATTCTTTGTCTATTTTACACCTCATAATCATACTTGTGGGATACTATCCCACATAAAAAGTGTATTGGCCCAATTGTGGGAATTTATCCTTAAAACTGCTATAACTTTGTCAGTTTTTGAGATATTGAGCTCAATGTTGGATCATTGTTTATCCCTGGATGTGATCTAGACAATGGTACCTCATTTGGTATGGGTAACAGTAAATATGGAAAGGTTATGCCATGTACAAGTTTTGTTATTTAGATATATGATTTTCTCAATATATGTATGGAGCTTGTTTGCTCCATTACTTTTGTTCTAGATGAGATATGAGGAAATGAAAGGCACCATCAGATATCCCTAATTGTTCTCTTTCCAAAAAGTCCCCACTTCAAGTATCTCACACTAAGACTGTAGGAGTTAGATGAGAGGTGAATATTTTGTTCACCCTTATTTGACCTTATTTTGACCATAGCTTTTCTAATGTTGGTGTTAGCCCAATTTTGCTGGTACAATTGGATATCCCTGACTTAGAGCTTCAATGTTAATACCTATTTTCTGTGGTTAAGCCTCTTCCTCTGGATTTCAGATGAGAGGTGAAAATTAAGGTTTATGCCCAGCAAAAACTTTGAGCAGGAAGAACTTTGTTATTCTTTGTCCTATGATGATTGGACTTGTATATTTGGAAAGAGGCTAGCTTCTTCTTTCTTTTGATACCTTTTGAGCTGATTTGGCTCAGCTCCATGTTTTGGTGGTATCTTGGCTTTACCATTGGTTTATGGTATTTGGCTGTCATGCTTGTGCTCTGGTTTTGAGTCACAGGCTGACACTCTTAGTGTGTTTACAATAAAGTTGTGTATGATGAGAAAAGCCAACCCATTTATATTTTTCTACCTCCAATTTTCCCATTCAAATTGAAATTTTCCATTCGATTTTTAGTTTTTAATGGATCAACTTCAATCTTTTCTTTATATCGTCAAAGATAATAGAACTCTTCATAAATATTTTGGACAACACATAGAAAGGTAATTTGATCTGGCCTTGTGATTACCAATATTTATTATCTCTGCTAAACTACCACATTCTGAAAAATTATAATCATCATTTTAGATCATACAAACTAAAAAGGAATAATTCATAATAAAAATTTCAATTGAGACTTTCAATCACACCGTAAAGTGAAAACTATAACCTAAAAATCTGGAGCAATGAAATTTTCATTATTTTCAATAAACTCAATATCTTGAAAATAATAAGTAGAAATTGCAACCATATTTGTAATATTCCCAAATAATGTATTCATTTAATAATAAATTGGGTGAATACCTCCCAGCTTAATAGCCATTGATTTCAATCCTTTATTTTCATCTTATTCAATTATAACCGCTTTGTTAGTATTTTAAAATTCATTTTCTGAGTAGTGTTTTTCTATATTCTCTCCATTAGTCATGAATGATTGCTTAAGTAATATTCAACATTTTGTGTGACTTCTTATTATATCTGAGTTCCATGAGCTGGAAGAAATTCCTTTTGTTCATGAAGGCCTATAACTGAAGGTTAAATCACTAGTTCCAAATCATGCATCAAAATTTGACTTGATATTAAGCCAATTGATTATCAATAGATACATAGCCCAGGTTAAATGACCTTAATTTTGTGAATCTTCTCATGCAGTTTTTTGAGAATGAGCTGGTTGGATAATTTGTAAGTGTTAATTGAATAATTAAAATTGCAAAAGTTTTACAAAAAAAAGATATTTGAACTTGATATGACTGAGAAAAAAGAAAAAAGATAGTAATTTGATGTTAAAAGGGTGAGGAATAAGATTTGAATAAAAGATGCAGAAATGCTTATTGCTGGGATGGTTGGTTGAAATAAATTTTTTTGTGAAAATTTAGGGTTAGATTTCACATGTGAAATAAAAAAATATGTGAAAAAAAACTAGGGGATTCATATGAGGAAATGTTGATCTTGAATGTAGAAAACTGGGCTTTTTTGAGGCTTTATTTTAAAAGGATAATCTAATATTTTAATGCCAATTTTCCAGCTTTGGGACACTCTATTATAAAACTCTCCATATATAAATATGCTGTGAAACTCAATTTCCAATGAAATCTTACAGACTTTGATTTTTGTTTCACTCAAAATGATAGTAGATTTCACACAAGTACAAATTGTCAATATTGATGTCCAAGCTGCAAGTACTTTAAATTGAGAAAAGGAATAGAATTTGAATCCAAACCCAAAGCTGTTTTTCTTAAGGTTTGAAAATAGTGTAGCCTTTTCTAAAACAAACATGTATTTATGAATAATTTTAGGATAGCTATCTGTTAAAAATTTCTGAATCATTTTGAAAGATAAAAAATAACAACATACATATCTACCACCAGCTGGAATAATAATAATATCTTTTCAATCAAATTGAAAGATAAAGCAATAAAAAAGAATAAAACTTAGCTTTTTGAATAAATATTAATTTCAGTTGAAAATTTGTGTTCAATTATTGAGTTCATTTTAGTATTGACAGGAATCTTTTATGCGCTATATTTCTCCTTATATAGAATATAAAAAGTGTTATATTTCTAAATTTCTTTTTAAATTTTATAAAGAAAATAACAAATTATTAATCATAGCTGAAAAAATCTCTTTCATAAGTTCATAAATCCAATATTTATAAGCTGTTTTCATTTTTGATATACTCAAATTTCCAAAACTAATTAGAAAAAAATATAAGTTTTGAATGAAGAAAATTTGTATCTTTAATTGATTATCTATTCCCTTTTGATATAGCATAATTATTACTTCTGCTTTTTTTTACATTACTTAAATAGAATTATTTTTTTAAAGGTATAAAGCTACCAATTACAAAACTACTACCCAATTAATTTGGAAGCACAGCTCCCACGGAGCTCTTTGTTGTGAATCAAAAAATGAGGTAGTACACTAACACTAAAAAATAAATAATAATTTCTTTATTTGTGATTAATAACAGTTAATTTCACCTGCTACCATGGTTCATAAATTTTAAAGAAGTAATATTTTTGAAACTTAATTCTCTATTCTCTGTTTTCAGAACATCTCAAAGAAAATAAAAAACATCTTTTTCAAAAATGGAGGTAGAAAATTACCAAATTTGTATGTAGCATATTCTTATTTTCCCTTTCAAATAAGAAAAAGACTTCAAAAGCTTTTTTAAATGTTCAATTGTAGGGAGAAACTGGAGGCTCACTGTGAGTGAAATAAAAAATTATTTTATTTTGTATCTAAAATATAAATATTAATTATGGATGTTAAGTATATGATGACAAGGATGAAATTGATTTATTCATTTTATTTTAAAAAGGTATAGCTTAATATCCTAAGTTAAAAAGAAGTACTTTTCCTTGAAATAATAAGGAGTAAAGTATGTTTTATTAAAATCTGTACAATAAGAAATACACAACAATATTTTAAATAAAACAGTACAAATAATAAAAAGAGAAAGCATAATTTCAACAGTGAAATTCTCAAACAATGGAAGTTAAGAAATAGTTATATTACATTCTTCATGAATTTCTGTACAATTGAAGCTTACCATTTGAAAATAAAAGTCATTAAAAAGAAGAACTTCAATCAAGAGATGAATAATCTCTTCCAATAAGATTTTATTTGGTGAAATATCCATTGATATTTAGTTAAGTTTCAAAATTTGGTGAAAGTTTCCATTTCATGCTAAATTTTACCCATTAAAAATTCAGAAAATGTTCTGTAATTGATGATAACTGTAATATTAAAGGGTGGACACATCTGGAGTTAGAAGTAAGATGTCACTATTTTGGAATCACTAATAACTCCTGTAGCTAAAGGTGACAAGGTGTATTTCCTTTTTCTACTAAAATACTGAACAAAATATTACTTGGAGGTCAAGAACAGAAATATATTTCTCAAGTGTGTTTACAACTGAAGAATGAAAAGCTCAGAAGTCTCATATCAGACATATTCAATATATAATAAGATTAATATAATTCCAGTAATAGTTTAAGTAATTAGGGATTCAGTGAGATAATTGTGAGTCTTGAGGTATATTTTACACACCCAAATAGTCCATAAATAAGTGTAACATAGATTTTAAATATTCAAAAAAGATAAATTACTTGCATATTCAAAATTCATCAGTTTTCATAAGGAAAAATATGGATGATATCTTTTGAGTAAGTAGCTTCATGGATTTAAGGACAGGTTGGCATTATACAAAACACTTCACCTAGGGTAACACAATAAGGTGAATAGGATTAAATTCAGCCTATGAGGTAGTGATATTGAAAAAGTATTTCAACACATCATCATCAATACCACATGAAAGATTTGCTAGTTTTTTGAATTTTTCAACCAAAATAATGGGATTCTTAAAGCTCTAAAGTTACATATGCATTAAAATCTGTGTTATTAATGTTTATGGAACTTAGAAGTATTGTATTTTTACATGAATTATTGATAAAGCCATAGTAGATATTAGTATTTAAGCCTAAGCTACCATTTTTGATTTAACAATAGCTGAGGGTGGCAAACAACATTAAAGAGAGCCAGGATACCCTGATTTCTGGGGCCTCCAAGGTGTGGCAATTTATAGATCTTGAACTTTTGAGTAAACTAAGACCTTTATGGATCCTTTCCACTAAGGCTAGGTCCCATTGATTCATAAGAAAATTGAAAATAAGGTTTTATTTTTATGTGACAGGGAGGTAATGAGAACCTCTGACCCCTGTAACCATCTCTTTCAGGCTGAGTCTCTGATGAAGGTGTAATAAGGCTATTTACAACTTTAACTATGACTGTGACACGGTAAAATTAATTAAAAATTGGTTGAATTATAGATAATAAATGTCCAAAATCAAGTTTTAAGCGCTTTACTATTAGAAAATAGTGGTGGTGAGTGCTGTTGAAAGCCCTGGGTGCAGTCTTACCAGTTGGGTTAATATAATAAGAGCTACAATACTAAAGTTTAAAGTATAACCTGAGTATTTTCCAAGAGTATAACTGTTTTTGACGGTTTTACTATGTAGTAATTCAAGAGAAGGGTGAGGAAACCTTTTCTGGTGGAGAAAAGGCCTCCTTTTATTCTAAAATGGGGTGGAATGGCCCTCTAGATGATCCAGGTAGAGGAAGTGAATATTTTTTCACTTCAGAGTACTGGATTGTGGTTTCCACAAAGCCTGTATACACTGTATTGGTCTCAGATTTGGTCTTAAAGCCATATCTGGGCAGTTTTCACCAATACAGGGTGAAAGTTTTCATCTGGGGACCGCACAGCCCTCTTCTGACATGTATGATGCGTAGAATGCTGTACAGAACCTGTATGGGACCCCAGTATTGAAGTATAAACATGCTTCTTTGTCCATTTGACACCTCATAATCATGGTTGTGGGATATTATTCCACAGTAAAGGTGTTTTGGCCCAATTGTGGGATTTTAACCTGAAAACTGCTATACATTTGTCAGTTTTTGAGATATTGAGCTCAAAATTGGCTCACTATGTAGTCCTGGATGAGATCTACACAATGGCATCTCATATGGTATGGATAACATTAAATATGGCAAAGGTATGCCATGTACAAGTTTTGTTATTCATACATATAATTTTCTCAATATCTGTATGAAGCTTATTTTCTCCATACCTTTTGTTCTAGCTGAAATATGCAGAAATGAAAGGCACAATCAGATAGCCCTGATTGTACTCTTATCAAAAAGACCCCACTTTAGGAATCTCCCACTAAAACTGTAGAAGCTAGATTAGAGGTGAATATTTTGTTCACCATTATTTGACCTTATTTTGGCCATAACCCCTGTAATTTTGATGCTAGCTCACTTTGGCTAGTACCATTGGATAGCCCTGACTTAGAGATTCAATTTGAATACCCATTTGATGGGGTTAAGTCTCTTCCTCTGGATTTCAGATGGGAGGTGAAAAATAAGGTTTATGCTCAGCAACAACTTTTTTATTCCTTGTCCTATGATGGTGGGAGTTGTGTATTTAGAGAGTGATGGGTTTCCTCTTTTTTTTGAAAAATTTTGAGCTTATTTGGCTCAGCTCCATGTTTTTGGTGGTATCTTGGCTTTACCATTGGTTTATGGTATTTGGCTGTCATGCTTGTGCTCTGGTTTTGAGTCACAAGATGACATACCCTCCCTCCAAAAAAGGCTCATTATTTATGAGACTGTTCAGTCCTCCTGAAGGCTCTGAATCTCCTTAGATGAAGTTTTCCATCTGGTATGGCCTCTTCTGCCAACCATTTATCTTTTTCTGCTGTCTGGTTTTTAAATCTGACCAAGTATTGTCTCTGGTCTTCACCATTCAGTCTAATCTTCCTTGCCTTAATTATTTTCTTCACAGGGCCAGGGGAGTCTTCCACTTCCACTATTTCTGGTGAAGTCGGATTTTTCTTCCTGGAGGGGAACTTGTCCTCCTCTTTTTGGAAGTATGGCTTAACCAAGCTCACTGGCAATACTGGGTGTTTCCTAGAAAATTCCTCTGTGAGTTTGACCTCCACTAAATTTTTCCCTATCAGGTTAACGATAGTGAAGGGCCCTACAAATGAGTCTCTCCTCTTTTTAGGTCCCTTAGGATTGTTGAAGTTGAGTGTGGACACTAGCACTTGGTCCCCATCTTTCAAGTCAGGTTCCATATGGGATTTGTCCCACCTCTGTTTGTTGTATTATTTTGACTCAGCTATGCATTTGACAGCTGTATCACAAGCCCTCTTCCACATATAATGGAAGTATTTGGCTTTTGGGTGGATATTCAGAAGGTTCTTCTTCAGGTGATCCACAGGCAATAGGGGGTTCCACCCTTTTTTTACCAGGGAGGGTGATTTCCCTGTGGTAGAGTGCTGACTTGTATTATAAGCCAGTTGAACAGCTGGTAGAAGGGTAACCCAGTCATGTGTGTATCCTTCATGGTCCTTGTATTCCATGCCATAGGCACAGAATCTCCTGATGATATCTTCCATAGTCTGGATCCTCCTTTCAGCTAAACCATCTGTCTGTGGGTGGTAAGCTGTGGAGAATGCAAGTTTTGTACCTAGAATTTCATAGAGGTTGGTCCAAAATTCTGATGTAAATTTTGAGTCCCTGTCACTAATAATGATTTTTGGGACTCCACATGTGGATATGATGTTATTCCAAGATAACAAAGCTGTATCCATTTCCATGTCCTCCTTGTGACATGGTAGGCACCTCCCACTTTTACTAAATCTATCAACTATGATCAGGCAAGCATTGAAGCTTTCTCTGCCTGCTGGGACAAGTCCTGTGACCCAGTCCATGTTGATGGTTTCCCATGGGTGTTTGGGTTCTTCTATGTGTTGAAGTAGCCCATACTTCTTCCCATGTTTTCTGTTTTCCTTCTGGCATCTTTCAAAAGTGTTGATGTATTCACTCAACTCTTGTTCCCATTTGGGCCACCAAGCTGTGCTTTCTACCCTCTCCTTGGTCCTGTCTTCATTCATATGTCCCATATGGGTGCATTAATAACATTCCTGTAGGATCAGGGATATATGGTTTCTTTCTATCACTGTTAGTGCACTTGTGTGCTTTTCTCTATTATAAAGCAGGTCATCTATAAGCAAAAGCTTGTTGTCCTTATAATCCCTCAGCCAGGGTCCCTCTAACTTGGATTCCAGTTCTGGGCTCCTGTACTTCTGCTGTAGCAGTTGCAACAGTATGCCACACTGTTTATTTTTGGAATAGGTCTTAATTACTGCACTCAAGAACTCATTATGCAGTGCTGAGGAGCTTATTCCCAATATGGGAGTTTCTGTCCTTTCTGAATCAGTGTCTCCACTGTCTGGGGTACCACTTCCTGGTGCCCATTCAGAAAATCTGAAGTTCTTCCTCCTATCTATTTCAATGAAGTGGATAGGAATCTTGCCTGCTAATTAAGGGTCATAAGCTGGGTTGCTTTTGAAATTATCTGGTGGCCATCTGCATTGGTGTGGCTTGTTCCCTCCTTGTATATGATGGTCATATTGCCTCTATACTCGTGGATGGCTATTTTCCACCTCAGAATGTGTCTATTGGTAGTCTTCATTCTCAATAAAGACTTCAAAGCTATGCAGTCTTTGTAGACTTCAAATAATTCACCTTCAAAATAGGAGTGGAGTTTTTCTAGATCCCAGACTAAACTTAGACATTCAGTCTGGGTGGCCCCATACCTTGCTTCTGAATCTTTCAGTTGCCTAGAGATGTAGCATATTACTCCCTCTCTTTGTTCACCATCTACAATTTGTCTCTGGTGAAGGGCTTCCCCTAAGCCTTGGATACAGGCTGCATCTATATATAGCTTAAATGTTAGTTCAAATTCAGGTAATATTAGCACAGGTGCATTAGTGAGTCCATGTTTTATCCTCTCATATGTGTCCCTTCTTTCTTTGGTAATTTCAAAAACTACATCTTTTGAACATAACTTGTATAGACTACTATTTATGTGGACAAAGGTTTTGATGTGGCTTCTGTAGTAGCTAGCAAACCCAAGAAAAGATTGCATCTCTTTGATGGTCTTTGGTACTGGTCTTGGAAGTACTTCTGCTACTTTATTCTGGTCTATGTCCAGACTAAGTCCTGAGACTTTATGTCCTAATTCCAGTAATTATTGTGGGCCAAAATTGCACTTTTTGAGTGAGCTTTTCAGATTGATGGGTGTGCATTTACTTGGTACTCTTTCTATGTACTGCACATGGTCTTCCCATGTCTCTGAGTATATAATTATTTCATCAATATAGACTACCATCCAGCCTTCCAATATTTCTTCTTGAAATATTGTGTCCATCATCCTGTGTAAGTGATCTGGTGCATTTTTGATGCCAAATGGAATCCTTGTGTACTCATATATACCCATATGGCATTTGATTCTGAGTAGCTTCATGGAGTTTGGTTTAACTCTATTCTGGTGGAAGCCTTTCATAAAATACATTTTGGTTCTATATTTGGCTTTTGCAAGATTGTCCAGGGCATGAGGTATCCTTGGTATAGGGTACCTGTCTGCTTTTGTGTAGTTATTCAGAGATCTGAAGTCCCCACACAACCTAGATTTGCCATCATGCCAAGTGATAAGGACAAGAGTGGTGATTTACACCATTTCATTGTGTCCTATCTTCCTGATTACATCCATGTCTGGGAGTTCATTGTTGTGTTTCTCAATTTCCTTTCTAGTTTCCAGACTTGCTGGGTATGGAGGTCTTCTCATCATGGGTGGATCGGGTCTTTCCAAATCCAGATATAGCTCTATATAATGGCCTCTGATTTTTCCTACGGGCTCTTCACCAATTGTAAATGCTGGTCTATTTTGTCTCAGCACTTTCAGTAAACTAAGTTTCTGTTTTCTGGTGAGGGTAGTGCTGAGTTGGCCCTCTCTGAATTCATTCAGTAGTCCTTCCATAGGGTCATGGGTAGATATTTGGTATAAATCAAGTGAAAATTTCTTTTCCTTGCTTGTACCAATGGTATTGTGCCTGTTTTTACTATTGTAAATATCAATACCATACATCCTCTGGTAGGCTTTCCCAAGTAAAATCACTTGTATGTGGGCATCTTCAAGCACAAGAAACTCTGGGTTGAGTCTGATATTACCTTTTCTATGGGGCATAATTATCTCTTTGATAATTGTCCCCATAGATGTCATCTTCCCTCATGTAGTTTTGAAGTTCTTTGCTTTGGTTTGCAAGAGTTGTGTTTCCCAATTTGGGAAGTGATCATCCAAATAAGCTCTGGCCAATATTGAACAGTGTTCAGAACTTTCAATGATCAATGGGTGTTGAGAATTGTCAATACAGATAGTCATCTTTGTGGCTGTCCCATGTATATATGCCATTCCTTTAGTTGGTGTGACTAGGAATGTTTGGGCATCTTGTGTGTGTTTACACAAGTTTTTTTTGCAGTCTCTTGTGTTATGCCTGCCTCTAGCTATATGTACTGAATTTCTATTTGCGTTTCCTCTTGGTACTCCAATAGGAATTCTTCTTTTGGGTCTTGGTCATCATCAGATTTTTCTCTGATGGCATCACCAATAGAGTCTGATTCAGAATCCCTTGCTGGGGATTCCACCTCTGGGACTTTCTCAATGGCATAAACTTTATTCTTTGCCTTTGGAAAGTTATTGGCATAGTGGTCTGTTGAACCACAATTGTGAAAAGTATTTTTCTTCTTGGTCACTTCTGCCATTTTTTCTTTGGGTTTGTCTTTGAAGTCCATCCTGAAAGGTTGTTTTTCTTTGAAACTACTTCTCCTGAATTGTGAATATTTCCCTATATTTGTTCTTTTCCTTAAATCTTGTAAGGTGTTTGCAATGTCATCTAGAGTGAAGCTTTGGTTGCATCTGCATTTTACTGCATTCTTCAGTTCCCCTGGCATTTGTGTCAGGAGTTTGTGGTTCCTCATCTGAATATTCAGTTGAGGATCAATAGCTTTAAGTCCTTTAGACTGTCTAAGACACCACACATATGGATCTTTGTCCACAGAGTACATGTCATTTGAAAATGACATGGCCTTTTGCCATATCCAAGTACCATTTCTGTACTTTTGGATAATCTGACTCTTCAACCATGTATTTCCTTCATCTCTGTGTACCATATAATAGTATGAACTTTGAATGCTGTATTAAGTCTAGCAGTAATCCAGTAATCTGGTATTCTTGGTACATCAATGAAGAGTCCATCAATATAATCAATGAGCTTCATATGATTGTATTCTCCTGTTCCAGAGAATTTGGCCCAGATGGAGGTCTCCAGAAGCTGTTTGAAGGCTTCCTTCTCAGAAAAAGACATATAATTTCCATATTGGTATTGATATGGAGATCTTTTCTTATTCCCCAATAAGGAATCTGGTTTTATGTCTTCTTGGTGGTAAGGATCTTCCAAAGCATGGCCTTGTGGTTGGGGCTTCATGTTTTTGTAGACATCAAACAATTTTCTTATGTCCTGTTCCAGAAAATCCCTGTCCCTTTTTGCAGTGGTGTTGCTCTTCAAAGACTTTATTCAGTCTTTTGTTGGTTTCTTCAGAGGCTTTGCTCAATTGAGAACAGCTCTCTTGGATGGCTTTAATTGTAGCCTCTTGTGAGATTGCATTTATTTGCAATCTCTCATTCAGTCTTTTTAAATCATAAAGTTGCTCTTGAGTTTGCACTGCAGATTGGGACATTTGTAACCACAGTTTATCACTTTTTAGGTTACTCTCAGGTGTAACAACATCATGTTCTGTCTGAGTGGGGGTAATATTTCTATTAGTGGGGCTACTGATTCTATAGGTATTTACAACTATTTCTGGCTCCTGTGTACTTCTTTTACCAAGTCCGACAGCTTCTGGATCATTGGGTCTGACTCTTTCTGACTTTGGTTGAAAGAGGTCTTGTTTTTGCCCTTGTATCCTTGTCTTCTCCTGGAAACTACCTGGGATTTTGAAGAATGGTGAATCTTGGCAAATGATATATTGGTGCCTGAATGGTGTGAGGCCACTGGAGAGCTGGTTTAGGCTACTCCTTGTGAGCCTGAAGGAATCAGAGCAGGCCCTGTCTGGTTCAGCTGTTCTTCTATAGCTTGGATAGTGGATTGATTCTCTCTTGTCCTGGTTTCCCTATCCTCAAGGAGTCTGAACTTCCTGCTGGGGTTCCAACCTTTGGTGATTTCCATAGGTTTTTTGAAGGGTATCTCTCTGAGACATATCATCTGGAAACTTGCTCCAAGTTCTGCCCAGTGTGAAGCTAGATTAAACCTCTTGTTGTCCATGATCAATTGGAAAGGATTTTTGAGGATTTAGTGGAGCTGAAGAACTTTATTAATATCCTTCCAGTCCTCTTGTTCAAGGTTTCTGTTGAATTGGAAAGTGAATAGCATAGTGGGTATGAGCTGCCTCAATGTTTTGACATCCACCACTGTTTCCAAGGTGTCCTCCTCCAGGTCTTCTGGTTCTGGACAAGCCTTCTATGTCCTCTGGCTGGTTTCTTGGGATTCCAAGGTTCCTGAGGTGTACAGGTGACATATCAGTGTTTGCAAGCAGTAAACAGCTCAATGTTCTTAGGGTATTTACCTTTGACTGTGCCTTGTACAAATTTATTTTCTACTGCTTTGGGTGATTTGCCTTTAGAGGTTGCATCTGGGTTAATTATTGTGATCTTCCCTGTACAAGTGATTAAGGTTGGTTTACCTTGTATTGATGCAGATTTTTCTGGTTATCTACTCCTCTGGGTGGCAATTGGTGTCCACGTCTTTGCTGTGATGAGGCCTTCACTGTGCCGCTTTACTTTGCCCTGGCTTCCCTCTGGTTCTGAGGGTGTCACTGGTGTGTTGGCCTGTGACTGGGTCTCAAGTGGTATCAAGTTTTTTTCCACTGTGTAAGGTGTGGATATGAAACTTTGATTAAAAATCAAGTACTTTTCCTGTCCTAAAAATTTATATAAGGTAAAAAATGATTCAAAATAGTATGAAATAGTATTTTTAAGAGAAAATACACCAATTTCATTGCTTTTAACTTCATAAGCTTAAAAATAATATTATGAAGATTCATTGTTTTACCAACAATAAAGATTTACCCAAAAATACTCTGCAAGAGATATTTAAGGCTACAAAAGAAATTTCTTCAAGAGAAATTTCAATTGGAATTAATTGAGCAAAGAACTGCAAGCAATTGATTGAAGAACAAAGTCTTTAAAGAAATATTTGAAGAGGAAAAATGCCCAAAAGTGACCAGAGTGAATTTGGAAACAAAGCAACAAGGTTAACAGTGATGGAAGATGCTTTAATTTACTTATGGGGTGGTTCAAGGGGTAAAAATGATTATGGGAGTTACAAACAATGACTATAACTATTTCTTCACGTGGTTAAAAGGTTTAAAATTATATAAAAAATGTTTCTGGAATCTTTTATTGAGTGGTTTAAAAGTGTTTAAACAAATTATAAAAGGAAAAGATTCTAACATGAAGAGAAAAGTGGGGCAAAGAAGATATTCTTTTATAGCCATCAATTTTATTACTCCAAAAGCAAATTTACTCTTGTCAGCTGTGGAAAACACTCTGACAACAGAAAAGCCAATTATGGAATCATTGAACCCTGGTTTAGACCAAAAAAGGGCTGGTTTTAGTCATTTTAGACCCTTAAATAAGCAATTACTATATTAATACCTAGTCTAGAGCCTTCAAAACATGTCATAATGTGTTTAAGAGACTTAGAGACTAGTGAAACTGTTTTTACCCATATTGTTTCAAGTTGAGGGTAGTTTTACCCTCTTGGCAACAGTTAAAACTGCCCTGGTTGGTTTCAAAACCTCATCATCAATTGAGTCACAGACCCTGTGACTCAATTCCAGGCCAAAATTGATGAAATTTTGCCTGGATTTTGAGACCCCATTCCAGTCAGCAAGGAGTTTGGGGGTCTGGGACCCCTTAGAGCTAGAGTTCCTTTCCCCCAAGAATTAATCTTTACAATTTATTTTTTCTTTAATTCCTCATCATGTAATACACTTGTAATTTACACATGAAATTCAATTGAGTTTTTACAGTACAAAACTCTAATAATTGATACCTTATATGTAAACTAAAGTTCACTTATGTAATACACACACACATTTTGACATTTCAATTGAAGATACTTCAATTCCTTATAGCTTCTAAACTACACAAAACATCTCAATTTTAACACAAAAATTGATGGTTAATGCCACATGTGATGTGAATTAAATTAAGGTTTTGAGGATTTTCAACTTTTGTACAAAAAATAGTAAAAACTGAATTTAAGCTTATTTAGAGTTGAGTTACAGAAAGTTTGCCCAGAGGTAACCCCACCTTTTTTTTATAAGGAATCCAATGATAAGATAGTTTTCTTATTTCCATTTATTGGATAAAATGTTATAATATCTTTTATTTAACATTTTACCAAAAATATATTAATTTCATTAATTTTATTAAAAATTCATTTTTACTTAATTTTTTCAAGTAAAAATGCATGTTCATAATTTTAAAACTTTAATGTAATTTTTATTTTGAATTATAATTAAATTTATATTTTTGTATATAAATTTGTATTTATATTTCAATTTTCATTTTGATAATATAAATAATTTCATTTTATTTATATTTGTATCTTATCTTGTTATTTGTGGTCTTTTGGGTATATGAAAATACCTTCAAGGCTCACATAGCCTCCCCCTAGAAAATTACTTTTTAATATTGCTGTCAGCCTGTGACTCAAAACCAGAGCACAAGCATGACAGCCAAAATACCATAAACCAATGGTATAGCTAAGATACCACCAAAACATGGAGCTGAGCCAAATCAGATCAAAAGGTATCAAAAGAAAGAGGAAACTCACCCCTTTCTGAAAATATAAGTCCCATCACCATAGGAAAAAGAATAACAAAGTTATTCCTGCTCAAAGTTATTGCTGAGCATAAACCTTAATTTTCACCTCTCATCTAAAATCCAGAAGGAGAGGCTTAACCCCATCAAATGGGTATTCAAAATAAAGCTCCACGCCAGGGCTATCAAATGGTACTAGCCAAACTGAGCTAGCACCAGTATTACTTGAGTTATGGCCAAATTTAGGCCAAATAAGGGTGAACAAAACATTCACCTCCCATCTATCTTTTGCAGTTTTAGCGTGAGATACCTAAAGTGGGGTCTTTTTTGTAAGAGTACAATCATGGCTATCTGATGGTGTCATCCATTTTCCCATAGCTCAACTGGAACAAAAGCTATGGGGCAAATAAGCTCAATACAGCTTTTTGCCTATACCACACAAATGTACAAAAATCTTGTACATGGGATATCTTTGCCATATTTAAAGATACCCATATCAAATTAGGAACCATTGTGTAGAGCACCTACAGGGCTACACACTGAACCAATTTTGAGGCTGATATCTCAAGAATTGACAAAGGTATGGCTGTTTTGAGGTCAGATCCCCACCCGCTGTCATATACAGCCTTACCATGGGATAATATACCATAATCATGAATATGAGGTGTCAAATAGACAAAGAAGCTTGTTTTTACTTCAATAACTCATATTTCAATCAATACTGGGGTCCCATACAGTTTCTGTACAGCATTCTACATGTCATACACGTCAGAATCAGGCTGTGAGGTCCCCAGATGAAAATTTTCACCCTGTATTGGTAAAAACTGCCCAGATGTGGTTTCAAAACCACATCTGAGCCCAATACAGGCTATACAGGTCTTTGCAAACCACAAGCTTGTCTCAGAGAGTGAAAAAATCTTCACTTCCTCTACATGGAAAGGTCTAGCACCCTTTCCACCCCATTTCAGGATAAAAGGAGGCTTTTTCACAGCCAGAATTGTTTCCTCATCCTGCTCTTGAATACCCTACATAGTAAACTGTCCAGGATATTTTTACTCTTGGGTAATAAATCAGGTATAACTATAACTTTAATTATTGTAGCTCTTATTATAATAATCCAACTGGTAAGACTGCACCCAGGGTTCTCAATAGCGCTCACCACCACTATTCTTTAATAGTAGAACCCTTTAATTATATTATAAAATCTTTATTTTACTCAAACACTCTTATCATAAATCATTTTTTACATGTCACAGTAAAATTTCTAGTTTTAAATAGCCTAATTACTGCTTCAACATAGATTCAGCCAGACATTTTGGGGGCCTGGCTGTGTTTTATACTTATTTGGACCTTATCAAGTGAGTTTTTTCTCTAAATTTCCTCATTCTGAAAATTGTTTTATCCTTTTTAGGCGTAATCTTTCTTAAAAATATATATATTATATATATATTTTCCTTTTTTGGTTTATATACCACTTTATACTCATATTTTGAGAGTATCTGTCACATGGCTAATAACCACAAGACCCTTATTTTTGGCGTGTTTTACATATAAAGACACTTGAGCCATTAATACAGTCTTATTTTTTAATTAAATTAAGACACCTCATACTGATAAACCAACAGTTGAGGCGTGGTTGGACATATTTTTAACTCAATTGCCCTGTTATACACCACTTTTGACAGACTATACTTGCTAATTACAAGTAATCTGTGAGATATTGGTATACAAATAGTATACCAAACATCAGTAAGCTGTATTTCTGATGTGGAATTGCTAATTCAATTACACTATCATTGTACAAGGGCACATTGTAGTAATATACAAGCCCAGAGGCCATTCATAGACATTCAAACAGCATTATAAGAAGTCTTAACTGACATTAAGCCCGCTTTTTTCCTGTTTGATTCAGTGGAAGATAACTTCATACCACTTGAAAGCCAGTCACAGGCCAACACACTAGTGACACCCTCAGAACCAGAGGGCAGCAAAGGCAAAGGAAAGAGGCACAGTGAAGGCCTGATAACACCAAAGAAGTGGACACCCATTGCCACACAGAAGAGTAGAAAACCACAAAATTCTGCTTCAATACAAGGTAAACCAACCTTGATAACTTGTACAGGGAAAATTACTATAATTAACCCAGTTGTAACCTCCAAAGGTAAATTGCCCAAATCAGAAGACAACAAATTTGTACAAGGCACAGTCAAAGGTAAATACCCTATGAACATAAAGTTTTTGACTTCTTTAAAACACTAACATGTCACCTGTACACCTCAGAGATCTTGGCTTCCAAAGGAACCAACCAGAGGACGAAGAAGGTTTGTCCAGAACCAGAAGACCTGAAAGAGGACACCTTGGACATTGTAGTGGATTGCAAAGCAATGAGGGACATAATATCAACCTTGCCATTCACACTCCAATTCAATGGAGACTTCAAACCAGAGGACTGGGAAGACATGGATCAAGTTCTTCAGCTCCACCAACTCCTCAAGGACTTATTCCAATGGAGCATGGACAACAAGAGGTTCAACCTGGCATCTCACTGGGAAGAACTTGTAGCAAGTTGCCAGAAGATTTTTCTCAAAGAGATAGACTTCAAAGACCTGATGGTAATCACCAAAGGTTGGAATCCTACCAGGCAGTTCAGACTCCTGGAGGCAACGGCACAGAGGATAAGGGAAAATCAAGCCACTATCCAAGCTATAGAAGAACAGTTAACCCAGACAGGGCCTACTCAGATTCCTTCAGGCTCACAAGGAACAGGCCAAATCAGCTCTCCAGTGGCTTCACACTATTCAGAAACCAGCAGATCAGTGGCCAAGAGTCACCATTCTTCACAATTCCAGGAAGTTTCCAGGAGAAGACAAGGGAACAAGGGCAAGAACAAATCCTCCTTCGACCAGAGGAGGAAAGAGTCAGACCCTATGATTCAGAAGCTGTTGGATTTGGTAAACAAAGTGCACAAGAGCCAGAAGTAGTTGTAAACCACTCTAGAATCAGTAGTCCTAGTAATAGAAACATTACCCCCACTCAGACTAAACATAACATTGTCACATCTGAGAGTAACATCAATAGTGATACACTGTGGTTACAAATGTCCCAATATGCTGAGCAATCTGCAAAGCAATTTGCAGAACTTGAAGCCAGCCATGAGAGGATGAAGAAATTACAAGCCTCCATGGAAAAAATAGTTAAAAATCTTCATAAAGGACATTCTCAATTGAGGAAAGCCTCTAAGAAACTAACAAAAGACTGAATCTAGTCTTTGAAGAAAAACACCACAGAAAAAGGGACAGGGATTGTCTGGATCAAGACATAAACAAATTGTTTAATGTCTACCATAGCTTGAAGCCCCAACCACAAGGCCAAGTTATGGATAATCCATATCAACCAGATGCCATGTTGATGAATAAGGCAAGATCTCCATCACAATACCAGGATGGAGATAGCATGTCTTATTCAGAGAAGGAAGCCTTGAAACAGCTTCCTGAGGCCTCAAGCTGGCCCAAATTCTCTGGAACAGGAGAATATGATCATATGGAGCTCATAGATTATATTGATGGACTCTTCATTGATGTACCAAGCATACCAGACTACTGGATTACTTCTAGATTGAATACTGCATTTAAAGGTCATGCTAGTATATGGTACACAGAAATGAAAGAAATACATGGCAGAAGAAGCTGGCCATGGTGGAAGAGTCAAATCATCCAAAAGTACAGCCATGGAACTTGGATATGGCAAAAGACCATGTCATTTGACAATGACAAATACTCTGTGGACAAAGATCCATATTAGTGGTGTCTTAGACAGTCTAAAAGACTTAAAGCCATTGATCCTAAGATGAACATCCAAATGAGGAATCACAAGCTTCTGACACAACTGCCAGGAGAGCTAGAGCATGCAGTAAAATGCAGATGCAACCAAAATTGCACTCTAGATGACATTTCCAATACCTTACAAGGCATAAGGAAAAGGACTAATATAGGCAAATTCACCCCATATAAGAGCAGTAGTTTCAAGGAGAAACAACCTTTCAGGGTAGAGTTTAAAGACAAACCCAAAGAAAGAGTGGCAGAAGTGGCAGAGAAGAGAAATTCTTGTCACAATTGTGGTTTGACAGACCACTATTCCAACAACTGTCCAAAGGCAAAGAAAAAGTCTATGCCATTGAGAAAGTCCCAGAGGAGGAATCCCCAACAGAGGATTCTGAATCAGACTCTATGGGTGATGCCATCAGAGACCTATCTGATGATGACCAAGACCCAAAGGAGGAATTTCTAGTAGAATACCAAGAGGAAGCCTCACTAGAAACTCAGGACATACAGCTGGAAGCAGGCATGCCACAGGATACTGCCAAAAAAAACTTTTGCAAACACACACAAGATGCACAAACATTCCTGGTTACACCAACCAAAGGAATGGCATATATACATGGAACAGCCACTAAAATGACTGTCTGTATTGACAATGCTCAGCATCCACTGATCATTGACAGTGGAGCACACTGCTCCATAGTGGCCAGAGAATATCTGGACAACCACTTCCCACATTGGGAAAAACAGCTCTTGCCCACCAAGGCAAAGAGCTTTAAGAGTGCCTCAGGGAAGATGACTTCCATTGGTACAATTATCAAAGAGATTATTATACCCCACAGGAAGGGTAATACCAGACTAAACCCAGAGTTTGTAGTGCTTAATTATTCCCACATCCAAGGGTTTTTACTGGGAACAGACTACCAGAGGATGTATGGCATAGATATTTTTAATAGTAAGAATAGGGAAATTACCATTGGTACCAACAAAGAAAAGAAATTTTCACTTGATATATACCATATCTCTTCTCAAGATCCACTAGAAGAACTTATGAATTAATTCAGAGAGGGACAGTTTAGCACTACCCTCACCAGTAAACAAAAACTAAGCTTACTGAAGATGCTGAGAAAGAACAGACCAGCATTTGCCATTGGTGAAGAACCATTTGGCAAGATCAAAGTCCATGATATAGAACTGTATCTGGATGTGGAAAGACCTTATCCACCCATGCTTAGGGGACCTCCTTATCCAGCAAGCCTGTAAACCAGGAAAGAAATTGAGAAACATATCAATGAACTGCTGGATATGGATGTCATCAGGAAGATTGGACATAATAAAATAGTGGAAATCACCACCCCTGTCCTAATCACCTGGCATGATGGCAAGTCTAGACTGTGTGGAGGCTTCAGAGCTCTGAATAACTACACACAAGCAGACAGGTACCCTATACCCAGGCTACCTCATGCCTTGGATAAACTGGCAAAATCCAAATACATAACCAAAATGAATTGTATGAAAGGCTTCCACCAAAAATGGAGTTAAACCAAACTCCATGAAATTACTCAGAATAATATGCCATATGGGCATATATGAGTATACCAGGATGCCATTTGGCATCAAAAATGCACCGGCCCACTTCCAAAGGATGATGGACACAATATTTCAAGAAGAAATATCAGAAGGCTGGATGGTGGTATATATTGATGATATCATTATATACTCCGAGACATGGGAAGATCATGTACATTACATAGACATAGTTCTAAGCAAATGTACACCCATCAATCTGAAAATTTCACTGAAAAAGTGTAATTTTGGCCAACAAGAGCTACTGGCTCTAGGACATAAAGTATCAGGTCTTAGTCTGGCAATTGACCAGAATAAAGTAGCAGCAGTACTGCAAAAGCCAGTAACAAAGAGAATCAAAGAGATGCAATCTTTCCTTGGGTTTTCTAGCTACTATAGAAACCACATCAACAATTTTTCCCACATAACTAGTAGTTTATACAAGTTGTGTTCAAAAGATGTAGTTTTTGAAATAACCAAGGAAAGGAGGGATGCATATGAGAGAATCAAAAATGAACTCACAAATGCACCTGTGCTCATCTTACCTGACTTTGAACTACCATTCAAGTTATACATAGATGCAGCATGTAGTCAAGGCCTAGGAGCAGCCCTTCACCAAAGACAAATTGTGCATGGTGAACCAAGAGAAGGAGTAATTTCCTACATCTCAAGGCAGCTGAAAGATTCAGAAGCCGGGTATGGGGCCACCCAGACTGAATTTCTATGTCTAGTCTGGGCTCTAGAGAAACTTCATTATTATTTGGAGGGTGCAGTCTTTGAAGTCTACACAGACTGCATAGCCTTAAAGTCTTTACTGAACATGAAGACTACAAATAGACACATTCTGAGATGGCAAATAGCCATCCAGGAGTATAGAGGAAACATGACCATCATATACAAGGAAGGTAAAAGTCATACCAATGCAGATGGCCTTGGAAGATGGCCAATAGATAATGTCAAGAGAAATACAGCTTATGACCCTGAAGTTGCAGCCAAAATCCCTATCCATTTCATGGAAATAGATAGGAGGAAGAACTTTAGATTTTCTGAATGGGCACCAGAAAGTGGTACCCTTGACAGTGGAAACACTGATTCAGAGGGAACAGAAACTCCCATATTGGGAATAAGTTCCTCTTAACTGAACAATGAATTTTTTAGTGCAGTACTGAAGTCTTATGCCAAACACAAACAGTGTGGCATACTACTACAACTCCGTCAACAAAGGTACAGGAGTCCAGAGCTGGAATCCCAGCTGGAAGAACCCTGGTTTCAGTCCTATAAGGATAACAAGCGCTTCCTTATAGATGTCCTGCTCTACCACAGAGAAAAACACACAAGTGCACTCACAGTGGTAGACAGAGACCACATCTCTCTGATGCTGCAGGAATTCCATGACTGGCCCTATATGGGACACATGAGTGAAGACAGGACCAAGGAGAGGGTAGCAAGCACAGCTTGGTGGCCTAAGTGGGAAAAGGAGTTGAGTGAATACATCAACACTTATTAAAGATTCCAAAAGGCAAATAGGAAACATGGGAAGAAGTATGGGTTACTTCAACATATAGAAGAACCCAAAGCCCCATGGGAAACCATCAATATGGACTGGGCTACAGGACTTGTCCCAAGAGGCAAAGAAAACTACAATGCCTGCTTGTTCATAGTTGATAGGTTCAGCAAGAGCATGAGGTGTCTACCATGCCACAAAGAGGAAACAGCCATGAATACTGCTCTGTTATTTTGGAATAACATCATATCCACCTGTGGAGTCCTTAAGATCATCATTAGTGATAGGGACCCAAAGTTCACATCTGAATTCTGGACCAACTTGTATGACATGCTTGGCACCAAGCTTGCTTTTTCCACAGCTTACCATCCACAAACAGATGGCCCAGCAGAGCGGATGATCCAAACAATGGAGGACATCCTTAGGAGGTTCTGTGCCTATGGCATGGAATATAAGGACCATGAGGGATATACCCATGACTGGGTTACCCTTCTACCAGCTGTCCAACTGGCTTATAATACAAGTCAGAACTCTACCACAGGAAAAAAACCTGCACTGGTAGAGAAAGGGTGGAATCACTTGAAGAAGAATCTTCTGACTATCCACCCCACAGCCAAAGACTTCCATGATATGTGGAAGAGAGCTTATGACACAGCTGCTAGATGCATAGCTGAGGCAAAAGATTATAATAAGCAGAGGTGGGGAAGACACACATGGAACCTTACTTCAAGGAAGGGGACCAGGTATTAGTGTCTACACTAAACTTCAACAATCTTAAAGGACACAAAAAGATGAGAGGCTCATTTGTAGGGCCCTTCACTATCATTAGGTTGGTAGGCAAGAATGCAGTGGAAGTCAAGCTCACAGAGGAGTTTTCCAGGAAACACCCAGTATTTCCAGTGAGTTTGGTCAAGCCATACTTCCAAACAGAAGAGGGTAAACTCCCATCCAGGAAGAAGAACCTCACACCACCAGAAATAGTGGAAGTAGAGGACTCCCCAGGACCTGTGAGTAAGATCAGACCTAATGGGAAAGGTCAAAGACAATATTTAGTCAGATTCAAGAACCAAACAGCTGATAAAGACAAATGGTTGGCAGAAGATGCCATACCAGATGGGAACCTTCATTTAAGAAGATTCAGAGCCTCTAGGAGGACTGAACAGTCTCATCAATGATGAGCCTTTTTTAGAGGGAGGGTATGTCAGCCTGTGACTCAAAACCAGAGCACAGGCATGACCGCCAAAATACCATAAACCAATGGTATAGCTAAGATACCACCAAAACATGGAGCTGAGCCAAATCAGCTCAAAAGGTATCAAAAGAAAGAGGAAACTCACCCCTTTCTGAAAATATAAGTCCCATCACCATAGGAAAAAGAATAACAAAGTTATTGCTGAGCATAAACCTTAATTTTCACCTCTCATCTAAAATCCACAAGAAGAGGCTTAACCCCATCAAATGGGTATTCAAAAGGAAGCTCTAAGCCAGGGCTATCCAATGGTACTAGCCAAACTGAGCTAGCACCAGTATTACTTGAGTTATGGCCAAATTTGGGACAAATAAGGGTGAACAAAACATTCACCTCCCATCTAACTTTTGCAGTTTTAGCGTGAGATACCTAAAGTGGGGTCTTTTTGGAATGAGCACAATCATGGCTATCTGATGGTGTCATCAATTTCCCCATAGCTCAACTAGAAAAAACATTATGGGGCAAATAAGCTCAATACAGCTTTTTGCCTATACCACGCAAATGTACAAAAATCTTGTACATGGGATAACTTTGCCATATTTAAAGATACCCATATCAAATGTGGTACCATTGTGTAGAGCTCCTACAGGGATACACATTGAACCAATTTTGAGGTTGATATCTCAAGAATTGACAAAGGTATGGCTGTTTTAAGGTCAGATTCCCACCTGCTGTCATATACAGCCTTACCCGGGGATAATATCCCATAATCATGTATATGAGGTGTCAAATAGACAAAGAAGCTTTTTTTTACTTCAATACCTCATATGTCAGTCAATACTGGGGTCCCATACAGTTTCTGTACAGCATTCTACGTGTCATACACGTCAGAATCAGGCTGCGAGGTCCCCAGATGAAAATTTTCACCCTGTATTGGTAAAAACTGCCCAGATGTGGTTTCAAAACCACATCTGAGCCCAATACAGGCTATACAGGTCTTTGCAAACCACAAGCTTGTCTCAGAGAGTGAAAAAATCTTCACTTCCTCTACATGGAAAGGTCTAGCACCCTTTCCACCCCATTTCATGATAAAAAGGAGGCTTTTCACAGCCAGAATTGTTTCCTCATCCTGCTCTTGAATACCCTATGTAGTAAACTGTCGAAAACAGTTTTACTCTTGGGTAATAAATCAGGTATAATTATAATTTTAATTATTGTAGCTCTTATTTTAGTAATCCAACTGGTAAGACTGCACCCAGGGTTCTCAATAGCTCTTACCACCACTATTCTTTAATAGTAGAACCCTTTAATTATATTATAAAATCTTTATTTTACTCAAACACTCTTATCTTAAATAAATTTCTATGTGTCACAGTCAAAGTTCTAGTTGTAAATAGCCTAATTACTGCTTCAACATAGATGCAGCCTGACAATTGTTATCTAGTGTGCCTGAAATTCTGAGAGGTTTAGTAGCTTCTGGTATGTCCTTTTCTGCTAACCATTCATATTAACAATTTGGGTCATTGTACCTAACAGGGTATTCCTTACTTTATTGGTTCTCAACTTTCTTTCTTTGAGAACTTTGGTAATTTTCTTAATAACAGATTATTCAATAGAAGGTATAACTTGGGGGAATTTATTACTCAAGGGAAATTGTTCAGCAACACTAGATTTCTATGGTTTTATCAAGCTCACTGGAAATGTAGTATGCTTATTGCTAAGCTCTTCAGATAATTATACTTCAACAGAATTTTCTCCATGGAGGGCCTTGATAAAAAAGGTCCTGCAAAGGATTCTTTGAGCTTTTTACATCCTTTGATGTTCTTGAAGTTAGTGGTGGATACAAGTACTAAATCCTCCACTTTAAAATCTGGAGTGGCATGTGATTTGTCCCATTTGTCTTTAGAATATTCAAAAGAGTCTTCCACACAATTCCCTGCATGCTTTCTAGTTTTTTCTAGCATTCCTTTGAATCTAGCAGCTGCAGGGTGTATCTCAACCAAATCTTTCCTCAAGGAATCTTGAGGTAATTTGGGATTCCATGCTTTTTCTAGAATAGCAGGAGTTTGATTGGTACTGGCATGAATGGATGTCTTATATGGCAATTCCAGTTCTGGTAAAATAGTACACAAATCATGGGTAAATCCATCACAATCTTTAAATTCAAGGCCATATGAACAAAATATTCTTACCATGTCTTCCAAGGTTTGGATCATCCTTTCAGAAAGACCATCCATTTGTAGGTGGTAGGCTGTAGAGAAGGATAATTTTGTCCCAAATAGTTGGTGAAGATTTTTTCATAGTGCTTAGGTGAATTTGGGATCTCTTTCACTAATGATTTTTGTGAATATTCCAGTCCATTATATTACTCTATTCCATATCAGATGAGCTTTATCCATGACTTTATCATTCTTATGACATGGTAGAAAGATTGGATTCTTACTAAATCTGTCAACAATTACTAGGCAAGCATTATAACTTCTATCACCCCCTGGTGGAAGGCCAGTTACCCAATCCATATGGAAAATTTCCCAAGGTCTACTGGGTTCTTGGATCTTGATCATATTTCCAAATCTTTTTCCAGTGGATTTATTTGCTTTTTGAAATATGTCACAGTTTTTGCAACACTCTGTAACATCTTTCTGCCACATTGGCCACCATATATATCTTTACCTTTTCTCTTGTTCTGCCTTCATACAGATGTCCTGAGAAAGGGGTGTCATGCCATTCTTTAAGTACAAGATTGATTAATGACCTGTTAAAAACTGTAATGACACATGTATGCTTATATCTGTGGTAAACTATACCATCCAGTAAGTGGAACCTTCCTTCATCATATGATTTTTTCCATATATTATCTGAGGCATGTATCAAATAATTGTCTTTACAGTCCTTAGTAAGTAATTGGCATAAAATGCTACAATTCTTATCCTTAGTATGACTGTTTCCTACCATCAAAGAAAGTGGTGTTCAGGTCGGTAACACTTATTCCTTCTATGGGGATCTGTGGGGAAGCTTCTTCTGGCACATAAGCAGGATTATCAATATTATTTGGTAGTGGCCATCTTCTCAGTCCATCTACATTTTTATGAATATTCCCATCTTTGTGAACAATAGTCATATTACCCCTATACCCTTTTATAGCTATTTGACATCTGATCATATGTCTGTTAGGTGTCTTCATGTTTAAAAGTGACTTAACAGCGGTACAATCTGTTATCATTTCAAACCCACATCCCTCCAGGAGGTAATTCAATTTTTCCAAGGCCCAGACAAGGCATAAACACTCAATTTGACTTTCTTCATATCTGGCTTCAGTTGGCTTGATGTTCCTGGATATGAAACATATGGGTCCTTCCACAGGTTTATCATTTATAATCTGGACTTGATGAAGTGTAGCACCCAGCCCATCCCCTGATGCATCAATATATAGTTTAAAGGGCAGTTTAAAGTCTGGAATCAGTAAGAGTGGAGCAGTGGTCAGAGCTTGTCTCAAATATTCAAAGGCTTTGACTCTGTAAACAGTTGTTTTAAATACTGTGTCTTTGTCACATAATCTATAAGAAGTTCTTGCTATGGATGCAAAATCTTTCATATATTGCCTGTAATATCCTGTAAACCACAAAAATCACTGAATTTCTTTTTTGTTCTGAGGCATGGGTTTCAGCAATACTGCTGCAACCTTGGTTTTGTCAATTCCAAGGTACAAACAAGATACTACATGTCCCATTCCTTTAAGTTCTTTAAATACAAAATGGAATCTCCTCAAAGAAATTTTCATGTTCACAGATTTGATTTTTTTCAAAACCCTGGATAATCTGTATATATGTTCTTCTCAAGTCTTGGAAAAGAAAATAATGTCATGAATGTAAATTATTAACCATCCTTCTGAAAGTTCTTCAGGGAAGATTTGATTCATCATTCTTTGGAAGTGTGAAGGTGCATTATTGATACCAAAAGGCATCCTCAAATATTCATATACTTCACAATGAACAATAATTCTCAAGTATTTTCTTTCCCTTGGTGTCACCACATTCTGATTAAATCTTCAAGGGCATCCATAGTGGTTATATACACTGCTTGAGATATCTGGGTAAGGGCAATTTGGATTTTTGGTATTGGGTATCTGTCTGGAAAAGTGTAAGTGTTCAGAGATCTAAAGTCCCCAAGCATTCTAGATTTTCCATTATGCCATTCCACTATGACTGGTGTAGTTATTTCTACTTCCTCATTATGGCCAGCCTTTCTTATTACACCAAGGTCTAGAAGTTCTTTAATATGAATTTCCAGAGCTTCTCTTGATTTAGGACATTCTGAATATGGAGGTCTTCTTAAGAGTGGTGGATAAGGTCTCTCAATATTAAGGATGATGTCAGCTTCATGACCAATAATTGCCCCCAAAGGTTCTTTTTCTGATGCAAATGCTTCTCTGCGGTCATATAAAAGGATAGAAGGTTAACTTTTCTGTTTATTAGTCAGATTAAGGCTTATTGCAGCTTCATTTAACTGTTCAGATTTGAATTTCTCCAGCTCTAATCTGACTGATGCTACTTTTCTTACTGCAATTTGTCTCTTAAATGGTAAAAAGGCCAATTTCTGGGGCTTATTTTCTCCAATAGTAAAGTATCTGCCATTGTTGTTTTGTAAGTCTATGGCATACATGACCAAATAGTCATTTCCCAATATAAAAAGGGTACTAGAGCAATTTTCCATAACAACAAATTCAACAGTGATTCTTAAATTTCCATTAATATGTGTAAATATGACAGTGGTCTCAAAGATTCTAGTTCTTTCATTGGATTACTTGCACTATTGAATTTTATTCCATCAATTGTTAACAATTGGTCTTCAAAATTTGATGCACAAGTTCCAAGAAAGGATTTGCCAACATAATAGCAGAAGGCTCCTTAGTCAAGTAAATACTTAGTGGGTTTGCTGTCAATTACCACTTCTGTTATACAGGAGTTATCAACTGTATAACCTTTTCCCCTGTTTTCTTTGTTCTTCATAAGTTGTGCATCTCAAATTTTTGACAAATCAAGTTGACCCTTGCTTAATTGTGGCAAGTGTGAATAAGATTACATGATGTCAAAGGTGGCATTGATATTTTCTATATCTTTTGAAGATTCAGAAAATATTGATGACTTATAATCTGAATTTTCTTCAATTATATTATCATCTTTTTCAACATCACGTTCTTTTTCAATGTCAATTTCATTTATTTTTCCTCTTTTTAGACATTTATTGGCTAGGTGGGTGGTGTTTTGGCAAATATGGAGATTTCTGATTATATCTGAAGATTTATACTTCATATTATTAGAATTTTCTTTGGGATTTTTGTCCACAGAATCTTTCCAAGGTGTATTAAACCTTGTTTTGAGATTCACCCTACTAGAACCAATTCTTGTTCTGGTGGTTACTTCTTCTAATATATTAATAATATCTTCTGCTGAAGATTCTTCAGTAGTCCTGCTTTTGAAAGCATTCTACAAGTCACCTCCACATTGTCTCAGAGTTTTTTGGTGGATCATAAATTCTGACATATCAGGATACAATGCTGTTAATCTTTCATTTTTCTGGCAAAACCATGTTAAAGATTTGTCTTTTTCAGCATTAAATTTGGAAGATTCAAAATATTTTTTTACTTTGAAACTCCAAGAATCATTGGCCCATTTGTTGATAATTTGGGTTTTCCACCAAGTCCAACTTTTGTGTTCATGTTCTTGTCTTAATTTGATATACCATCTGTGGGCTGATCTGGTAAAAAAGGTGTTAAATCTTTCTGTTACCAATCTTTCTGGTAATTCAAAATCTTCTTTAATCATGTCAATACCTCTGATGAATTCCATATGGTCATATTCTCCTTCACCAGTGAAGTGAGGCCATTCTTTAGGTTTTGGTACTTCTTTAAAAAGTGCTTGGCCGATTCATGGTTCCAAGTTATGAAAAGAAGTGGAAAATTCATTTTTAACTGTGAATTTTCAGCATCCAATACTTGTGGATTGGGAATTCCTGTACCCTCATTTTGATTCAGAGGTGTAGACATTCTTGGTAAGGTGTTCAGTATCTGTTCAGTATCATTCATTTTACTGTTTCTGCACCTTTGAGAATTTCTGAATTTGTGTTGGAAGGCTTGTATTAAGTTTATTATTTCAATTTTATACATGTCTTCTTTATGTGTCAGTTCTTGCCATGACTCTGTTTGTATTGTATTATCAGCTGTGACTTGATTCAATTTCATTGTTAATTTTGATACTTCTTCTTGTGAAGCATCAAAACACTTTTTCAAGGCAATTGTATATGTCTTTACTTCAGCAAATGAATTTGAAATGTCATCAAGGAATTTCTTGTTATCTGTCTTGATAATATTTATGGCTTGTTTGATTATTGTTTCAATTATGTCATCAATATTGAATTTAGAATATTCAAATTTAGAATATTTGTCTGTTAATTCTTTGATAATGGAAAATTGGTCATTTATCCTATTGCCAAAAGAATTGTTGTTATTAGAAGTTTTAATTGTTCTTAAAACTTTCTCAAAACGCATAATTGTTTCATTTATTTGGCTTAGACTTAAGCTGTTTGTTATAAGATTGTTACAAATGGATGAATTTTTATCAGAAACATGACTTTTTACATCATCTATAGCTTCATACAACTCTGGGATAGCATCAAAAATGTAAGAAATAATTTCTGATATTTTAATATGGCTTCCTCCTTTTTCTGTAATTCCATCATTGTTCTGGCCATCTGGAGTACATTTTCCATGGCATCCTTCTGAATCTTTGGTATTCTGTAGCCCTGTCTGTAAGTTTTTGTGGCTGGTGCCTTTCCTTTGCCATTGTTCTGAGCTTGTGGCTGATTTTCTCATGTTGGAATTGCTGCTGCTGGCTACTGGGGCTGTTTTAGGAACTTTCTTGGGTGGTGGAGGGTTGTTTTTTTCTCCATTCTGCTTCCAAAAGCATCATTTTCTTCTTTTCAATCAATGGATGCCATCCATTGAGTAACATGCAAGTGTTGGTATGGCCCAGGGGTTTTCTCACAGTCAGGCATGAATTAATGCAGTTTTTCCACAGATATTCAAGGCTCTGGTACTCTTTGTGCTGAAATGCATTGTTGTACACCTTCTGGATGGCTTTGTATATGTCCACTGAGGCTTCTTGTGGCGGTGTCAGCTCTTTCTGAAGGTAAAACAGTATTATCAGCTTCAGAATGACATGATTTATTAATTTGGAATTTCACAACTGAGCCTTGTCCTTCTGTAACTGATTTGCTTCTGCCATATTGAGGGGTTATAGCTGGATCCTGATCTGGTTAAAGGCATATTTTATGTTTAAAAAGCTTAAAATAGTGATTTTACATCAAGAAACTTACTATTGGCCAAATTCTTTGCCTTCTGAAGGGTATTACCTATATCCAAGTGAATTAATTCAGAAGAAATTGGTTCTTGTTGATTATTCTGAGTTATAATAATTGTACTATTATGGTCAGGATTCACAGTACTTGCAGGAATAATGCTTGTTAATGTTGAGGCTGTTTCAATATCTTCTTGTCTTACCATGTTTTAAGACACTGAAATTAATGAAAAAGCCAATAAATTAAGTAAAAAAAATTCAAAAGAGAAATGAAAAATAAAGCCTCACTTATAATATGGAAAAAAACATTTTAGGTATTTTTTGAATTATAAGTATTTTTTATATGTTTTTAAATTTTTCAATATAAGAAAAAGATTTGAAAAGAGTAAGAAATTATGTCACAGGTAAAATATCATGGCTGGGCCCCCAAATGTAAGGTGTGGATATGAAACTTTGATTAAAAATTATGTACTTTTGCTGTCCTCAAAATTTGTATAAGGTGAAAAATGATTAAAGATAGTATGAAATAGTATTTTGAAGATGAAACATGCCAACTTCATTGCTTTTAGCTTTATAACTATAAAAAAATAATATTATAAAGATTTGTTGTTTTACCAAAAATAAAAATTTACCCAAAAATACTCTACAAGAGATATTTAAGGCTACAAAATAAACTTCTTCAAGATCAATTTCAATTGGAATTAATTGAGCAAAGAGCTGTAAGCAATTAATTAAAGAACAAAGTCTTTAGAAAAATGTTTAAAGAGATAACACACAAAAAAGTGACCAGAGTGAATTTGGAAACAAAGTGACAAGGTTAACAGTGATGAAAGATGCTTTAATTCACTTATGGGGTGGTTCAGGGGGTAAAAATAATTATAAGAGTTACAAACAATGATTATAATTATTTTTCACATGGTTAAAATTTTTAAGATGATATAAAAAAGGTGGTTGGAATATTTTATTGATTGGTTTAACAGTATTTAAACTAATTATAAAAGGAAAATATTCTAACATGAAGAGAAAAGTGGGGCAAAGAAGAAATTCTTTTATAGCTATCAATTTTCTTACTCTAAAAGAAAAATTTACTCTTGTCAGTTGTGGAAAAAACTCTGACAACAGAAAAGCCAATTATGGCATCATTTAACCCTAGCTTAGACCAAAAAAGGGCTGGTTTTAGCCATTTTTGGCTATTTTTAGACATTTTAGACCCTTAAATCAGCCATTACTATAGTAATACCTAGTCTAGAGCCTTCAAAACACGTCATGATGTGTGTAAGAGACTTAGAAGCCAGCTAAAACTGTTTTTACCAAGATTTGTTTAACTTAAGGGTAGTTTCACCCTCTTGGCAAAAGTTAAAACCTCCCTGGTTGGTTTCAAAACCTCATCATCAATTGAGTCACAGACCCTGTGACTCAATTCCAGGCAAAAAGTTATGAATCTTTGCATGGACTTTGACATCCCACACCAGTCAGAAATTACTTTGGGGGTCTGGCTCCCCCTTAGAGCTAGAGTTCCTTTTCCCCCCAGAATTAATTTTTCAAATTTTTTTTTCTTTAATTCCTCATCATGAAATACACTTTTAATTTACACATGCAATTAAATTGAGTTTTTACAGTACAAAACTGTAATAATTGATACCTCATATGTAAATTACAGCTCACTTATGTAATACATGTGCACATTTTGACATTTCAATTGAAAATACTTCAGTTCCTCATAAGCTCTAAACTTCACACAACACCTCAACTTTAACACAAAATTTGATGGTTAACACCACATGTGATGTGCGGTAAATTAAGGCTTTGAGGATTTTCAACGTTTGTACAGAAAATACTAAAAATTTAATTTAAGATTATTTAGAATTGAGTTACAGAAATTTTACCCAGAGGTGACCCCACCTTATTTTTTATGAGGAACCCAATGATGAGATAATTTTCTTATGTTATTTATTGGATAAAATGTTATAATATATTTTTTTTAACGTTTTACCAAAAATATTTTAATTTCATTCATTTTATTAAAAATTCATATTTACTTAATTTTTCTCAAGTAAAAAGGCATTTTCATAATTTTAAAATTTTAATGTAATTTTTATTTTGAATTATAATTAAATTTTTATTCTTGTATATAGATTTATATTTATATTTCATTTTATCTTAATAATATAAATCATTTCATTTTATTTATATTTGTATCTTATTTTGTTATTTGTGGTCTTTTGGGTATATGGAAATACCTGTAAGGCTCACACACTGAATCAAAGTAAAAGAGGGCTTGTGTCAGCTAAGACCTCTTATAATGCTGCTTGCATGTCTAAGAATGGCCTCTGGGAAAAATATCTCTATATTATACCCTTGTATTATGATGTTTTGATTGAAATTATGAATCACATGTAAGAAATAAAGCTTGTGGATTTCTGGTGCATTGTTTGTGTACCAGTATCTCACAGATTAACTTGTAACAAAAAAGGGTAATCTCAGAAGTGGTTATGTAATGAGAAATTGAAACTATCAATATGCCCAACCACACCTCTAATACTGTTGGTTTACAGTAGAAGAGGTGTTCTTTTTAATTAAAAAAGAACAATATAAGGGGCTTTAATGGCTTCAATATGCAAAACAGGCCAGGGGATAAGGTTTTGTGGTGATTAAATCATAATCAGCCATGAAACAAGGCAATTAAAAAATAAAAAACACAGGGGTATATAGCATATACCACTCAAAAAATAAATATAGGATATGTATTATAATTATTTTTTAATAGAATTATGCCTAAAAAAGGAAACAATAATGTCAGAATTAGGATAATAAGATAAAAAACTCATGTATAAGGTCCAAAGAAGGTTAAAGAAACATGGCCAGGCCCCCAAAATGTCAGGCTGAGTCTATGATGAAGGTGTAATAAGGCTATTTACAACTTTAACTATGACTGTGACAGGGTAAAATTCAGTAAAAACTGGTTTTATTATAGATAATAAAGGTTTAAAATAAGGTTGTAAGGGATTTACTATTATAAAATAGTGGTGTTACTTGCTTTTGAAAGCCGTTGGTGCAGTCTTACCATTGGGGTTACTATAATAAGAACTAAAACACTAAAGTTTTAAGTATAGCCTGATTATTTTCCAAGAGTATAAGTGTTTTTGACATTTGTACTACGTAGGAATTCAATAGCAGGATGGGGAAACCTTGTTTTGTGGAGAAAAGGCCTTCTTTTATCATAAAATGGGGTGGAATGGCCCTCTAGACTATCCAGGTAGAGGAAGTGAAGTTTTTTTCACTTCAGCGTACTGGCTTGTGGCTTCCACAAAGCCTGTATACACTGTATTGGGCTAAGATGTGGCTTTAAGCCACATCTGGGCCGTTTTCACCAATACAGGGTGAAAATGTTCAACTGGGGACCACATAGCCTTCTTCTGATGTGTATGATGCATAGAATGCTGTACAGAACCTGTATGGGACCCCAGTATTAAATGAACTATGAGGTATTGAAATATGAACATTCTTTTTCATATATTTGACACCTCATGACCATGGTTGTGGGATATTATCCCACAGTAAAGGTGTATTGGCCCAATTGTGGGATTTTAACCTTAAAGCCGCTATAGCTTTGTCTTTTTTTGAGATATTGAGGTCAAAGTTGGTTCATTGTGTAGGCCTGGATGGGATCTACACAGTGGTACCTCATATGGTATGGGTAAAATTGAATATGGCAAAGTTATGCCATGTAAAGGTTTTGTTATTCATACATATAATTTTCTCAATATCTGTATGAAGCTTATTTTCTCCATAAATTTTGTTCTAGGTGATATATGGAGAAATGAAAGGCCCCATCAGATAGCCCTGATTGTCCTCTTTCCAAAAGTCCCCACTTTAGGTATCTCACACCAAAACTGTAGAAGTTAGATGAGAGGTGAATACTTTGTTCACCCTTATTTGACCTTATTTTGGCCATAGCTCCTGTAATTTTGATGCTAGCTCAGTTTGGCTAGTACCATTGGACAGCCCTGACCTAGAGCCTCAATTTTAATACCCATTTGATGGGGTTAAGTCTCTTCCTCTGGATTTCAGATGAGAGGTTAAAAATAAGGTTTATGCTCAGAAACAACTTTGATCAGGAATAACTTTGTTATTCCTTGTCCTATGATGGTGGGACTTGTGTATTTGGAAAGTGGTGGGTTTCCTCTTTCGTCTGATAGCTTTCGAGCTGATTTGGCTCACTTCCATGTTTTGGTGGTATCTTGGCTTTACCATTGGTTTATGGTATTTGGCTGTCATGCTTGTGCTCTGGTTTTGAGTCACAGGCTGAGAATCTCTAACCCTAATTAATTTACATTAATAAGCCCCAAATAGCTGAAAATATGTTTGGTCATAGTACCCATACAATTACATCATTCCAACCTGCTTTCATCATACTATCAACTTGCACCACATAGAAAATGATGTAAAACTTTATAAATTCATTAGAAATACAATTATTGATCAACATTTATGAAACTTTCTGTACCAATAAAGAGAATAATCCACCCTAGAAATAACTATAAATTAATAATTCAAATTTAAAGTTTTACTTATATTCCAGATCTTATCATTTCACATGAAATACTGAATCTTCAAAAATTCACAGAAAATACAGACTGTGATAAAATTTCCAATAAAATTGATAAATTTGGCAAAAAAATAATTTTTCAATGAAAGAAAATTTACTTATGTAAATTCATTATTTATTAACCATAAATAGCTTTGTAGCCACATAAAATAACTTAATTAGGTAATTATGATAATGTTACACAATAAAAAGTGATGAAATAATAAATTCAACAATAGTAATTGGTTTCTCACCCATTGTTTTTGAATATAGATCAATTAAGTTCCTATGTGAGATTTTGTAGACTCAAAAAGCTTATGTCTGCTATTCTTCCCATTAATTATCATTATCATTCATTTCAATCTTTGAATATTTAATAAAATCTGTAATTATTAGTTATTGATAATTCTTAATGATTTTTATCTTCCCAAATCAACCAGAAATACATTGAAAAAATCACTATTCACAAGAGTATCATACCGATTTTGGTTTTATTACTGGTTTAAATGAGATCTGGCTTATTTACAATCACAAATGATTCATAAAATAACTTTTCAGAGATTTTTCAAGGTCCATTTTTAGTAATAGTGAGTGATTCTTAAATTTCTCAAAGGTTTTTCTTCAAGATTTTTAGTTTTCTTGAATACTTTGTAAGAAGCACTCTTGCAAAAGATAATTATCAATTAAAATAATTTACATGAGTTCGACAATAATTTTTCAAAGCTTCTTGTGACTGATTCTAGTATACAGTAGATTCTCCCTTTTATTATCCCCAGTAGGGTTCAAAAGATGAAAAAAATAAGAAGTCAATTATTTTTTGTAGTTATAGTAAATTCATTTATTATATTTCATAAGAAAAGTCATATTACTCTTGATAAATAGTGATATCATCAAGAGTTTCATAGAAAGATACTATAATGATTTAATTTTCAGATTTTGCTTTTAGTGATACTGGGGGCAGTGTTTTCCTCTTGGTGATACAAGATTTGTATGATGGCTCTTTGATATGAGCTGGGAAATTTCATGAGTGATGGTAGGGTTATTTTTGTTAAGGTGAAGTAATAACAGAGTAATAATGTTTTTGAAATTTTGAATATTCTCAATACTCCATGATTATCAGATTAAATAGTATTTTCTATGCTCAAAATCTAATATCATTTGATATTGGATGTTTAAAGGGTTAAATTAATTTCAAGTCTTGAAAAAATGTGTTTTTTCAACTGGATAAATCTTTTTAATAGAGAAGTACCCCTAGTATTGACTACTTCGTAAGTTTTAAATACTATCATTCTACTGGGCTTAGTCACTATTTTATCTTCAACACTATACCTCTACTGAGCTTAGCTACTGGAAAATTCAACTCACAATAATACACTTGACTACCTTCCATGTAAGGGATGGATTATTGCTGTGCTTGGGGGTAAAAAGACCCTCTATTTATAACTTTTTAAGATCCAGGGGGCCTTCCATGGGGACTTTATTCAATTCCTATTGAATTAATCAGGTGAATCCATTTCTTAGCGGGGAAATTTCTTTAATGGGTGAGCTAATTAAAGGCTTAGTGATAATTTTTCCTCTGTGCAACCTCCATTTTGTCACATATGCCTCTTCTTTTTAAGCTAATTATGAAATTATTTTCTTGGATTTCTCTTCAATGCATGAAGTCATTTTGTTTTTTCTAGATATTTTTCCTTTTTTACAACCTTTTTTCCTTCACATTCTATTGTTTTGGTGAGTTCAAAATTACATGATTATTTTAGATATTGCTTTGATATTTTATGGTTAAGGATTGGTAAAAGAGTCTGTGTAATTTATGCAGGTTTCATTCCTGTGTTCCTTCCTTCTAAGAATTTAATTGTGTTCATGAGAAATTGTTTTTGCGTGGTGGATTTCCTGAAATGCATCAGTTTGTATTATTTTCTATCTTGACACATTCTTGGAATAAGAATTTAATTCATCTTCATGCATAATGATGTGACTAAATATTCAAAAAGAGCTGTTTTATCCAATGCATATTAAATTTTTCACCCTTAATGAGTTGATAAGTGATTTAAAAAGCTCAAGTTTGATTCCTTATGTTTCAAATAAGGTGACTCATTCCATTTGATAAGATTTTTTGCATTTTTTCTGCTTATATATAGGTCTGTTTCAAATTTCTGAGTGGTTTCATTGTGGATATATATTTTGATATTGCAAGAGGCTGTGTTGAAGATTATTTTGAAGAACTCCAGTGGATTAAGGTTTGACATCATGTGATCTTCCTGTGTCTGAATTTAAGGAGGCTGTGTAATTTGGTTTCTGAATGAATCCAGTGGCTATAATGAGGGTGTAAAGTTGAATGGGGTTTTGTAATTCCACAGGGTGGTTTTCACTTTGTTTCAAATAGTTCTCTATATTTTAATGGATTATTTACATATTCATAGTTAAGTGTAAAAAGACCTTGGTGAAATAAAATGTTCCTGGTTCCTGTGTCATGGGATTATGGGTAAAGTGAAATTCATGGTGTAGCTTTGACATTCTGATTTAATAAACCTGACTTTATGTGGTATTTATTCCTTTTGTGGGGTGATATGAGCTTGGGTATGGTGAAAGAATGGTATTGAATACCATAGTACCAATCTTCTTTCATTAACAAGCTACATGGTAAATAAGTATTTTATGTTATCTAAAACATATTTCCATTACTTATATTTGGATTCTCTCACACCAAATGAAGTAATCTTTATCATTCAACAACTCCATGAAAAGAAGTTTTAAATTCCCCCTTTTTCACATCATTTTTGTGTAAAAATGGTATCTGTTAAAATTTTACTTCATATATCAAGAAAGAACATGAAAACTACCTCAAATCCAAACCTTAACCATAGATAATCTTCAATATCCTTTTTTTATCCTTAGATTTTAAGAATATGTCTAACATTTTCCATTATTTTCCTATAGTTTTCTGCAATTTATTTTTCATTAATAATCTCCAATTCTTTCTTTTACTTGAAAAATCTCTGATCAATATTTATATACTTAATTGAGTTCAAATTTTTTAATTCAATTAATGCTCCCAAAAAATAGAAAAATCCCATATTCAGTTACTATTTAAAATAATTTGTTTAAAAATCTCATTTTCTTGAATCAAGTGTCTCAGTAGCTTTAAACTTTATGATTAATACTTGAAACACTCAAGAAATTCTATTTATCTAATTATAATAGAAATATTATTTTGAAATAAAAATCTTCTACCAAAATACCTTTTTATGTTTTCCTATTTTTAAAATCCCTTTCAATTCACATGGGCCATATACTTGAAAAATTTGGTTAATATATTCAAATAATTCCTCAAAATTTCACCATATTCACGAAAATCTCATTCCTATCTCTTGTTATACCTTTTTTTGGTTTTGAAAAGATTGATAAAACTATATGTGAGAACTAGATATTTGAATTAACTTGTAAGTATTTTTAGCGAAATAAGATCATAGCTTTGCCTGTGTATGTATAGCTATCTGAAATAAATAGTGAAATGATTTGAACCCAACTGTATATGGTGTTTAAATTAAAACCCACAAGATTATTTCAAAATTTTAACCCGGAACCAAATATAAGAGGGAACTAATAGCCCTTTGACTGCGTTTTTATTCATTGATTGTAAACTCGAACCATTTTCCAAGATATTCATACATCATTATAAATTTTGATTTTATATTATTCTTTGTTTCATTAGGATAAAGAAAGAGGAGTGAATCACATCTTATGTGGGTAAATAGGATCTTTATTATGAACTATGAATGCATGGTCAGGTATTGAAAGAAGAATTAGTTTTATAATCAAAAATTTCTAGATATGAGAACTCCTTGATCAAAGTGAAGTTAAGTATATATTTTTTGAATATATAAAGAGCTTGATCCATTATCAATGGTTAATAATCCAAGCTATCATCCTCTTCAATAAAAATATTAGATCATGTAGCTGGATTTTGTATGTTATGTGGTATAAAAAATAGCTTCTTTATGTTCATTCAAATACCTAAGGAGATCTTTGAATTAGCTTAGAAATACTGTAAGTTTCTATTAAGTGATTTCATTCCTGAAAAGGCCTGAATCAAATTTAAATAAGGAATTTAGATATTTAATCACAATAATATTACCAAATAATTTCATTAAAGACTCATTAATAGGCTCAAAGAGTATTAATAAAGTATATATCAGAACTCCCCATATAATCCTTTCTGTCGGGTACTTGCAGATTGTCAAAATTAGGTTTTTGATTTTTTTTGAATAGCATTGATAGTAAGTCCCATCATAAAGCTGAAAGACATTTTCAGCTTTAAAGTTCACATTGATATATATAAACTGTCAGCCTGTGACTCAAAACCAGAGCACAAGCATGACAGCCAAAATACCATAAACCAATGGTATAGCCAAGATACCACTAAAACATGGAGCTGAGCCAAATCAGCTCGAAAGGTATCAAAAGAAAGGGGAAACTCACCTCTTTCTGAAAACATAAGTCCCATCACCATAGGACAAGAAATAACAAAGTTATTCCTGCTCAAAGTTATTGCTGAGCATAAACCTTAATTTTCACCTCTCATCTAAAATCTTGAAGGAGAGGCTTAACCCCATCAAATGGGTATTCAAAATGAAGCTCTCAGTCAGGGCTATCCAATGGTACCAGCCAAACTGAGCTAGCACCAGTATTACTTGAGTTATGGTCAAATTAAGGCCAAATAAGGGTGAACAAAACATTCACCTCTCATCTAACTTCTACAGTTTTAGTGTGAGATACCTAAAGTGGGGTCTTTTTGGAAAGAGCACAATCAGGGATATCTGATGGTGCCATCTACTTCTTCATATCTCAACTATAACAGAATTTATGAGGCAAACAAGCTCAATACAGCTTTTTGCCCAAACCATGCCTATGTACAAGAACCTTGTACATGAGATATCTTTGTCATACTTAATGATAACCATACCAAATTGGGTATCAGTGTGTAGAGAACATACAGGGCTATCCAATGAGCCATCTTTGAGCATTATATCTCAAAAACTGACAGAGGTATGGCCACTTGAAGGTTATAATCCCACAATATGGCCAATACAGCTGTATTATGACAGGATACAGCTGTACTCTGATTATGAGGTGTCAAACAGACAGAGAAGCATTTTAATACTTCAATACCTCATAAGTCAGTCAATACTGGGGTCCCATACAGTTTCTGTACAGCATTCTACGTGTCATACACGTCAGAATCAAGCTGTGAGGTCCCCAGATGAAAATTTTCACCCTGTATTGGTGAAAACTGCCCAGATGTGGTTTCAAAGCCACATCTGAGCCCAATACAGAGCATACAGGCTGTTTGCAAACCACAAGCCAGTCCTGGAGGGTGAAAAAACTTCACTTCCTCTACGTGGAAAGGTCTAGCACCCTTTCCAACCCATATCAGGATAAAACGGAGGCTTTTCACAGCCAGAATTGTCTCCCCATCCTGCTCTTGAATACCCTACGTAGTAAACTGTCAAAAACAGTTTTACTCTTGGGTAATAGTCAGGTATACTCTTAATTTAAAGTATTGTAGTCTTTATTATTGTAACCCAACAGGTAAAGCTGCACCCAGGGCTTTCAACAGCGCTCACCACCACTATATTCCTTATAGTAAAGCCCTCTTATTATTAAATTAAACCATCTCTAACCCTTATAAAAGTATTTTAAACTATTTTCTACGTGTCACAGTCATAGTTTTAGTTGTAAATAGCCTTATTACCATTCAACATAGACTCATCCTGAAATAAACTTACCTCTGAATACTTGATGGTACAAAATTTGAATTTTTTCTAGCCTTTTTAGGTAATATTTGGTTACAAAAACATTTATTCAGTAACTTGCAGAAGATTAAAAAGTACGCTCCCAAGAATACTATGTATAAATTTAATATAATAGTTGGTATTTCTTCCAATTAATTTCAAAAGGCTTGTAATTAAGAAATACTATTAGTAGAAGTAATTTCCGCATACAAATCTAAATGGGTATAAGTTTTTTAAGTCAAAGGAAATAAGAAGACTTTGGAACTCAATATCAAAAATGTTTCATGGAAATATTCATTTGATAATTGGGCTCCCTATTGCATATAATATCTACCAATTTCAAATCATTATTTTCTTCCTGAATGTAGTAGGAGCAAGTGGGAAATTCTTTCGGAAAGCTGTTCCTTTTTGGTTTTTTTTTGTCATTGTTTGTTTTGATATGTAGCTTTCTTTTTTCAGGTATTATTTTTCTTGTTTTTTTGAAGTGGGTAAGGTATTCTTTCAGCCCTTTTAGGATCTTTGGGGGGTCTATTTGGAAAATATTTTTCATGAGTTACCTTTTTGGGTGAGTGGTATTTTTGAACTATAAATCTCATTATTTTTCTTGTCTCCTTTTTCTGTCTTTTTTTGGACTTCCAAGCCCTTTGATTAATATGATTTCATTATTTTGTACTCTTCTTTCTTCTTATTTATTTCTTTGGGTGACAACATTTGGGGTCTTCTGTTTTAAGGTTAGTTCTTATGATAATTTCTTAATTTTCTGGAGATCATATTCATTTTTGGGAGGAACATTCCTTACTGTGTTTTGTCTTTTTATGTCCCTATGTGCCATTTTTGGGGATTAATGGTTTGTTTTGATTTTAATTGTGGGAGGGTACTTAGTTCAATTGTTTCTTTATGAAAAAATGTGTTGTATTTTCTTATATAGTGGAATTTTTATCTCTTATTTTTCTGTTATCTCTATTATTTTGGTTTTGGTTTTTATGTTTCTCTTTTCATTTTAGTTTCTTCAATGATTATTCCCTTTCCATCCTTTTCAGTTCTTCTTTTTTTTGTCAAATTGCTCCAATCTTTTATTATTATTTTCTTTTCAGAAAAATTATTTAAAAGGTTTCACCTGGAAAAGAATGCCGAAAACCTATTGGGGAAAACTGAAATCAGCTTCAATCGACGGAAACCTACCCTGAAGTTAATGGAGCTAAACATTTGATTTTGAACACTAATAATAATACTTGAAAATGGATCAAATCTATTCAAAAAAAGTTGAATAAAACTAAAAATATTTATAAATAAAAGCTCAAAGCTTAGAGACTTTTTTAGGAATACGTTTTTGGAGATATTTTTATTTTCATTCTTAGCTTCATCTTATTGGTTTTCTATGGAGAATTGATTGTTCAAGAAAAAATATTTTGTGGTCCAAAATCCTGGATATTCTCCCATTTTTTTCTAAACCAAATATTTCTTGGTTTGATAAGTATTTTGAATTCCACAAGAAACACAATACTCCCAGTTATCAGAATATTAGTTCATCAAGGGAAATAAGGTCTAAAAAATAAAAAGATATCAATTTTAGAAATTCCATTGAGTATTCAGATTTTTCATATTTCTCAAGTTAAAATTAATACAATAAAGAGTGTAAGAGCCCTAATATTCATAAAATTAGGGAGCCAAGAAACTTCATAATTTCCATATAGGTATTGTCCATCATAATAAGTGGGATTGGGACTGGAATAAAAATGAAATAAATAATCATAAAAAAGGGAAAAAAATACGACAAAAGACCCAATTTAGAAAAAGGAAGAATTATCCAGAAAAGTAGGTTATAATTATCATTATTTAAATAAACAGATTTGGTGAAAAGTCATTTTTAACTTTATAATCGACCTTCATAAGGAAGAGTAGATTTCAAAGAGTATAATGTGGCTTTCAATTATTTGAGTTGGTTTTTCCAAAAAAATGAAGGGTGTAAAAGGGACTTTGAATCTTTGAAATGTTTAATATTTTATGCACTTCCAAATTTTTTATTAATATTTAATTAATTAATCTAAGGTAACAGTAATATGGCTTATTTGTGGTAAAATAATATTAAAGAAATCTCTTCTTCATGAAGATCACAGAGGACTAATGTTCTTTTACTAGACGACCTGGAACTCATTTGAGATTTGATAGGTATAATATGAGGTTTGAAGTAGTATAAATTATTTTCTATTTATATTTTTAGGCTCTTATAGTAATATTCAACAAAAATTGAATCCTTGGAGTAATAGAGTCATGAAAATACAGTTTTTAAAGGAGATGGTGGAGCTTTGTTCAAGTATATAGAGAGAAAAACTTTTGAAATACCTATCCAAAATATAAATCACAGCTTTCAAATGTAGAATTAGAGTTGATTTCACACAAGGTGAAACTCTTAATCAAGAATTTATTATGAATCAATCAAGATAAAACATGAAATTTTTAAACAAAAAAACTCATGAATTTCTGAAAGCTACTGTTCAATCACACTAGCTAGTCAGAATAGGGAGATATACAGGATACAAATTGGAAATCCCCTTCCTGGAAAGCCATCCAGTACACACCATAAATATCAAGGTGAAATCTCTTTAATGGGCTATAACCACCAATTACTAAATTTTTCCTTGTATTTTGAAAGCATGAATGATTTTCTGAAGAGGAAATAATTCCAACTACAAATGAGAGGAGTAGTTTCATTTGTAAGATAATATTATTTCCATTTCCTTCATTTTAACAACTTTTGGAATCAATTTTGATTTTCCTGAAATCTGATTTCAAAGTATTCTTTCACTTATCTCATGTTTTTTAAAAATTCAAAAAAACTTCATAAAATTTAGAAAATAATTTTTCTAATTCAGAACCTTATGACAGATCACCAATTTTAACTTTATATTTCATGTGTATAAAATTAATGGAAATAGATTAGACATTGGAAATAACATAAATTTGTAATATCCCCAAATTCTGTTAGAAAAAACCCTTGAAAAATACTATAATTCTCAAGAACACATAAGTAATAATAATAAACCAAAGTGAAAAGCTTACATTGTGATTGAATCTAAAAAGTCTTATTTACTTCCTAACTCATATATTGGATTACATATTAACCTTTAAGCTCTCTCCTTTAGTGGACAAACTGACCCCCTAATTAATTACCAATCTCTAGGAGATAAGGGGATTCCGTTTATTAGGTCTTTCCTTATTTTTTATTTCATAAACTACTGAAAATAATGAATAAATTTAGGGAATATTTCATAAGCTTAATAGGTGGCTTTATTTAATTGATCTAAAAGAGAATAAATAATGGATCACTATTTGACATACACTTCTTAAAAAAATAATCTGGAGCGAGAATATATTAAAAAATTATGGTGTTCCCTCATTTTTGGTGTAAATAGGAATTCAGCTTATCAGTTTTTTATTTCCTTATTGGGATATGAGCTCCATAAATAAAAACATAATTCTTTTAGAGGCCTGCTTTCTATTAAGCTCCTTCCTTCATTTAACCCAATTTTCTTCAATTGATTCATAGGAGAAAGTTTCTAAAATATTAGATTGAAAATTGCTAATATAAGCTAAATATAATCTTTAAATATATTACAGAATTTTATAACAATAACAGTATGTTAGAGATTTGTGTACATGTTAAAATCTAGCTTAGTGAGCTTTGTATCTAATGATATGAAAAAACAAATAACTTTTGCATAAATACTTGCATTGACCAAGAAATATATTGATAAACCCTCTCAAATTATAATTAATTTTAATCACCATTAGCATTAATTCATATATTCAAGTGGGAAAAGTGTAATAAAGAGTTAAGATATTGTTGACTCCAAAAAAAACTTTAAAATTGAGCTTCTTCTGATAATTCTTTGTGTCTTTGGTGGAAAAAAACTGTTTACAAAATCCTAGTTCTATTGGATTCAAATTAGCTAGTAAAAGAAAATATATTACTCTGAATTCTAAGATTAAAAAGACTCATAAATGAAGCTAAACATTTGATATTCAACAAAATTTCTTGAAAAATGAAAAACGTTAAAAAGAGATAAATTCTAATTTGAAAAAATTAAATTTTTGCCTATATTATATATCTATATATTTAACAGATATACAATTCAAAATCTATATTTCCAATACAAAAATAAGAATTACTTGAAAAAGAATTCATCTGCTCAAAAAGCTATTTCTAAAAACGGCCTTAAACAAATAAATTGAAATAAACCAATTTAATAATAAAGTAAATTAATAAAAATAAGAAATACAATAAAATTTATAAACCTAAAGAATTAAAAAATTAATAAATTTTCAAAAAAAAAAGTTCCAAAAACTCGAAGAAAAATTTCTTGAAATACCTAAGAATTGAATAAGAAATGTAGCAATATTTATAATATTAAAGCATTCAAAAAACTAACAATGCAAAATATTAAAAATTGGCTAAAATATTGAAATTGATGAGCTTTCTTGATTATGTGGTGAATAAAAATGAAACCCTCTGTTAAACTACCAACTCCTTACATCAATTTATCTAATAGATACTACTCCACATATTTTCTGGTAAAAGCATGCAATAATGTCAAATTTTATGGAAACATTTTTATGGCTCCATAGAGTTGAACTCTTCTACATTAGATGAATTTATTTATTATTTATTCCCCAAAAAGGGCTCTCAGTTTTTTAGTATTTCTTCTGCTTTCAAATTGACTGAATTCCCCAATTTTAACAATTTCATTATTTAAGGAGAGAAATCATCGAAGATTATTCCACACATGTATTAAAACAATTTATATTTTGAAAAGGGTTTATTTATGGAAACCAACCCTGAAATAATTCAAATGTTCATCCAGTTTCATCCATTCTTTTTTGGCTCCCCAGAAGAGAATATTTGCTGTATGAAGCCAAAAATATTACTTTTTTGAAAATGTTTTTCAGAAATAGATATTTAAGATGTACCAGAATTAATATTTTCATTTCATTTTATCCGCTATCATTGTATTTTTCTCTCAAAAAATATCTTCTGGGACTTTTATGGCCAATTTATGCCAAAAATATTTTCTTTAATGAAAAGGAGGGTCTTGGGGTTCAATTTTTTATCATGAGGTAAAACTATATAAAGCATACCATCAAGAAATCAATTCTCTTCAATTTGAAAATATTCCCCAAATTAGTGGGTAATATTAAAAATTGAAAGAGTTGAATTTGAGGTGAAGCTCTTTTCTTTATGAAAGATCGACTGTGTCTTTAGGAAAAAAATTATGTATTTTCTTCCAATTTAATTCATTTTCTTATCAAAGGATTCAAAAAACCTTATGAAAATTGATTTAGAGTAGGGATTATTCAAAAAAAGAATCAATTTGGAATAATAAAATGTAAAACAAGATGGAATATTTAATCAAAGTCAATTTACAAGATGGTAGGGCTTTGCAATAAAGTTTAAGGAAGGTTTCAACAATAAATAATCCTATTCAAATCCATTTTTTCAGCCAATTAGGAATCTGGAGGCTCAGAATGAGGCTCACAGTTATATTTCATTTCAGGAACTGGAAATGGCTTTTACGTAAAAATGTAAAGAGGGCAAAATATTAGTACAACAATTTCAAGAAAAAATAAACATGTGGTAATTCTTTGGGGGACAGACGTAGGTAAAAATTTTAAATAATGAGAATAAGAAGTGAATAAAAATTCATTTGATATATACATATATTATATTTCCTTTACTTTTCTTGGAATATATTTTGAATTCCTGTGGTAAGCTTAGCTAATGACTAAATCACTATGAGAGAATGTGCTACACATGAGAGCAGGAGTTGCATTTGGAAAGTGGCTTGGACCCAGAAAAAAACTAACTTGAACTCATTTTTGGACCTAGGTCAAACACTGAGTCTTAATATTTGTTGATATTCCAACATCTTCCAAGCCACCGGAAGATTACAGAAGTTTCATGTTTTCTTCCTCTTCTCTATGTATTAATAAAGTATAAGCTATTTTATATCAATTTTGATGCTAATTTTGATTGAAAACTGAAATTTTAAAATCATTCCAGCTCAATTAATAATTCTAACAGAGATCCATTTTTTAAATTCTTGTCTTACAGTTATATTTGGGTCTTCAAAGTTATTTTAACCTTTGAGAGTTCCCAAAAGCAGGCAAATTCTTTCCAAATAGATAAGGTTTACAGTTTACTTTATAATGATCTGCTTTTATTATATATTTAAGCTGAAGATTATCACACTTAAAGCAAGGCTCACAAGAGTATTTTGGGCTAATCCCTTGTCTTTAATAACATATTTTTTGGACTTTTCCCCTTAAAAAGATTTATTTGTTTTTTAAATTTCAAAAAACATCTAAATTTTGGTGAAAATTCTATTTTCAAAATACATCATTAGAAAAGGAATCTCCTCTTATTTTATCAGTTATTTATTTATTATCGTTTTTTAAAAGCAATGGTAGGAAAAAGCTGAAATTTCCTATTGTGGGAGACTTAGTTTACTTACTGGATTATTATCATCATCTTGATATTTTATGTATTCTTATTCTCATTAGTTTTGTTGTTTTTTTTGTGATTTTTTTGTTTTGTCACATTTTATATTCTTAAAGATTTTATTCTTGTGTTTTTTATAGAAGGTTTCTTAAATAACTGCAGCTAAAGGCTCTGTACAACCTTGCGCTGTACAGTACAGATACCTGTACAGATTCTTACTGTAGAATTCTGTACAGACCTTGATTATGTGATAAAGTCGACGATCGTCGACTATTTTACAATACAAGGCTGTACAGAGCCTTGTAATGTAGCTTTTTTCAAAAAAAATATAAATTTGAAACAAAAAATTGTAAATAAATAAAGGTAAAATTGAGATTAAAATCAAGAAAAATAAAATAAAAATAAGCAAAAACTACACTAATAAATCATAATAATAAGATTATAAAATCACTAAAAAGTGATTATTCAACTGTAAGAGATTTTAATTCTTCTCTTCTACCTTTCAGAAACAAATTGCAAAACAACTAAAAAGAAAGCAAAATAATGATGACTATGGAGATATAATGAATGAAATGAACAAGAAAAGCTAAAAATATCATCTCTATTGATTCTTGAATGAATCATTTTTTCTTAGACTCATTTTTTTCTATTTTTTTCTTCGAATTTTTGAAGAGAAAACAATTTTCAAGCAATTTCTCTTTATCTTTGATGGATTTTTTTCGAGAATAATTCACATAAACTTATTTGATGAAAGGAAAACTTCTTGGATCACTGATAGAAAAAACAATTCAAGTTTTTAATAGTCCCTAAAAATGAGAAATTTAATATGATATCTTATTAAAAGCAGAAACAAAAACTGAATCGTAATTTGAAGGTCTTATTGAAATCATTCTTGGGATGGAGCTTCAAATAAGATAGGAGGTTTAATTTAGTCTTTTCTCTATATAAATGAAGCTAATATAGGTCTTGAAAGATGCTAGTTTGAATTTTAAGTGTTACCACTCCTATTATTATTTTCACAAAAAATATACCCAAAACATAGCTATTTTTTATTCACTCAAGAATAGAACTCTTCTTCTGAATAAGTTAAAAATTAATTTCATCCATAGTAAATTCTATGGTACAAAGTGAATTAAAAGGAATATACTAACAAATCAAAATATAGCTTCTATAAAGATATGAATAAATATTCTGATTTATGTTCTATAAGAAAAACTACAGGTTTGGTGAGCTATCCAGATGATTCAGGGAATCTAATTAGATATGGTTTTGAAGTGATAAGTGTATCATTTTAAGCTTTCTTCCAAAATGTTTCCTCAAAGAATTCATAGAATCCCATGGAATAATCTGGTTTAAATAACTACTTTCATATGCTTTTTTCAGAATAAATACAGAATATATCAAGCTTTTCTTTGTGTAGTTTTTATCTGGGAAAGGTATAATGAATATGCAGAAATAGACTCCTAGGTAAAAATTTATATATATAACCCTATCCTTATCTTATTTAGTTTTATGTTTTATCACAAGATTTTTTTATATTTGAGCTTCGGGAGACTTCATTGTTTCTTTATAGAGTAGCTATAAGAAAGAGAATTTGATAAAATGACATATTTATTCCAATTTTATTTTCTACAAATACTTATAAATTAGATTTGGTGAATAATTTTTCCTTTTCAGTCATATATAAGATGGTATCCTTTTCTCATGTCCATTTAATATTCATTTTGATCCAAGGTGCCACAATGGGTATTCCCATTTGTTTAACCTTGTTTTCAAAAAATATTTTTGGTGCAGAAAGTCTTTCATTTTTTTGGATATATTAAGGGTATTTATTTCTTGTATTTTTTGTGTTCTTTTGTGGCTTCTCAAGTACAGAGAACAATGGCATATTTTTTGTTTTATCATTTTTCTTCTAAATTATGAATCTAAAAAATATGCCATAATTCTCTTTGCTTTAGAAGCCACCAAAGAAAAAAAATACAATTAATAAATTAAAATAATACCTTCAAACTGGGTTGGAGAATTCTATTAAAAAAACTGTTTTTTATGTTTTTCCATACAATCATGTGCTTTTGGCTAAAAATTGCTAAAAACACATAAAAGCTTACCTGTTTTTACTAAAATGTTATATGTGTTTACCAAAAGCTTTTTATTTTTCTTCCTAAAAGTTCCATAAGCATTTGAAAATTATTCAGAAATCATCAGTGGAAACTTTTTAAAACAAAAACAAATTTGAGAAATTTCTTTTCAAGGCTGATATATGCTATAAGCCTGCCATTAGTATGAGCTAGATCCACTTTTCCTCTCTGAAGAAACTGATAATTCAATTATTTGAACAATAAATTATGGATCAAGCTATATATTGGCTGATGGTGACCTGTGTTTTGCATAATATCTTAGCAGATACCCAAGAAAATTGTGATTGGTTTACTTCATATTATGATGAAACCATTTTTCCAATTCATTATCAAAGAGGCACATTTTTTGACTTTCATATTTGGATAAATCTTAAATTCAAATAAAGTTCTGCTAATCTTTTGAAAGTATTCTTGAATTACTTCATAAAAGTTTAGCTTAGAAGCTAAATATTTCATTAAGCTCCAAGCTCAAATCATGTAAGGTTTGACTATGAAACAATAAGTAAAAATCATTAATATTTTACTTATTGTACTCTTAATGTCCTCATAAATTAAATAAATAAGATAAAAATGATTATAATAATAACAAATTATTATAATTATGGCGTAAAAATAATTATATTATTAAATAAATATAATGATATAATTTATATCATGAAAAAATAGTATAATAAATAAATATATTATTATTTATAATTAATATATTGAAAAGCACTTTATTATTGTTACCAACAAATGATAAAGGCTTAAAAAATTTGTTTTTATTAATAAAAAACAGTTAATAACTAAAATATTACTAATATTACAGTCATATATTAATATAAATACTATTTATATTAATTGACAAATTATTAATAGTAATGATAGAGAGAAATCATTATAATAAGAGAAAATAACCTAATTTTGACGCTTAATATAATAATTTTGGAAGAATTCATGCCAAATAATGTAAATAAAACTTATTTAAATTGTATTTACAAATGAAAATAAAAGAAATTATATATTTTCTTGATTTTACGTGGAAATAAGATTTTTAAGAGAATTATAAAAAAACAAGTGAACAATTGAAGTAATAAGGTCAAGAATGATGATAATAATAAATATTACCTTTGGTCTTTGATGATATAAAATATTTATATATAAAGAATAAATATTTTACCTTTTGATTTAATTGTTTCATTTTTTTGATGCATCTGAGGGGAAAATAGAGTAAAAAGAGCTCTATTTATGGTAGATACCTCCCTTCTAGAGTTCAGTAGGCTTCTAGTAGATGTGTACTAATGGTGTCCACTGGGAATGATCAGTATTGTTAGGCTCAGTTATTATTACGTCATGATCAAACCATCTTATCTCATTATTATGCCATTATTGAAATTTATCACTATGACTCTAAGTTTGATGACATCATAGGCTTGGAAGAAGCCTATGCTTTGTGGAATTTTATTATTATTAATCATAATTTAGTAGTATTCACCAGTTTTATAACTTATATAACTGTTAAACTTAAAATAAGATGGCAGTGAGTGATCATAAATGATCAATTTTAAGCTTAAACTTTGATCATTAATACCTTTGGATTTATACACACTAAAGCTATTCTGAGAGTTAATTCTGATAGCTTGGCATGTCCTTATTGAATCTTTAAGAGCATTTCATTACATAATCAAAACTCTATTTTTTATGATTTTTCTTGGATCTCATCTTTTCTGTGGAAATTCAATATTTTAAACTTCAAACCTTGATTTCAAAGGGTTATACCTTGAATACTATGATAGAAATTACATAATTCTTCATTTATGAGCTAGTACAATCTGAATATCCACTTTTTTTAAGTTTATATCACTTTCACAACAAAGTGGTCAACAGCTCTAGTGATTTTGTTCAATAAACCCTTACAAGTTATAGTCTTTTTTATAGCTTGTAAAATAAAGATCATATCTGTGTTTTTACAGTGATCACGTGGTCATTTTATCTTTGGTTTAACTCTCTATCATGTATATTTCAAGAGATATTAGCTAAAAATCATCAATATATGTATTGACCAAACAAGTGCATATATTCAGCTTAATTCCTTAACTATTGACTTGAGAGAATTGTTATAAAATTGTTTTATGGGGAATCCAATGGTTCAATTTATTTCACATGTTGCTTCATTGTTTTCTGAGTTAAATAAGATTTTATGTCTTTTTGAGGGTATCATTACTTATTATTCAGTAATTATTGACTTTACAAATATGCCAGAAAAATGATATATGTATATTTTACAATGGGAAATCTAATGGTGTAATTTATTTCACATTTTTACTCATTATATTCTGAGTTAATTCAGCATTTGTACTTATTTATGGTATTTTCGCTAGTTTTAAGATACTTATTATGAGTATAATTATTATAAAGTTTTTCTTGTGACCTTTTTGGATATGTGGTCATATCTCAATGTTTCACAAATCAAATGAAGCTTATACATTTTTCTCTTTTTATATTATAATGATATTTTTGTTTTTGAAATAACAAAATTACCTTCTATATCTAGTATTAATATTTGAGAGATAAAAGAATTTATATCTCAAACTATGGTATTTATGTGATTAGGAGAGCATACTTCAATCAATTAAAATCAACTAAAAGATGGAAATATTCCTGATAATAGTCTCAAATAATTCTTAGAGTCAGTCTTTTCATGGGAGATTAATAATTCAAATTAATCTCATATACTCTGAGCTGGATCCATTTCTTGTGTTAATTATTGACTGAAATCATAGGTTTATTGAAAATGGACATTTCTTTCCAAAAAATTTCCTTCTTTAAAGCTGAATCTCTTTCAAGTCTTGACTTCTCTATAGATTATCAATCAGAAAATAATTCTTTATTAATATGAAATTGTAATATACTATTCCAGTGATCCAAATAAATAATATGAAGCTGATTTCCCTTTTTTAGACTACAAAACATTGTATGTTTTTCCTTCAGCTTCTTTATGAAATAATTTGACTGTTTTCAATTTTCTTATTGAAATGATTCAAAATTGGAGCATTTCGGAAATTTTATATCCTAATACTGAGGGAATAATAAAAATTATCAAGGCTTCACTGCTTGAGATACTCTGGTAGAGCTTTCAAAGGACACAAAAAATTCTATTCAATTCTTCTTTTTTTGACTCCTTTTAAGAAATTGTTTCCTAATCAATATACAGATTTCTTGGTTTGGTTTTAGGCCTTATAAGCTTATTGGTCTTTATTTCCCAATATCATTTTCTCTTTAATTTACAGTTCCATTCCATGGAGCTGGGATCCCTTCTTGTAGCCCCACTACCATCTCTTTGTGCTTATTTGGCTTTTATTCCAATTAAAATGATAACAAGGACTCATTACTTGAATAAAATCATTTAAGCAGATATCATGGCAGCTCAATGAGCAGATATCTTGATGTAAAAGTATCAAAAACCTCAATTTAAAGAGGGAGAACTTTTTCTCAGGAAAATATAGAAAGTGTTCCTTTTCTTCATCCGTCAATCCTAAACCGGTTTTATTTTCCTAATGTAAAATATTGCAGAGCTTCTTTTTGTATTTGAGCTGGTATTGCTTAAATGTTTTACCTTTTAGGTTTAAATTTCCAATGGGATTATTATTATTAAAGTAATTTTTGATACAATAGCAAGATTAAAAGAGGTCTTCACCAAGTAGGATAATAAAAAAATAAATTCTGAAGTATCAATCATTTTGATAAACCATTTACCATTATATTCCTCATTTTCCTTAAGATAGCTACAGATAGCTTTCAAATTGTACTTTGTTATTTAAAAAGGTATTTTCGTAATTTCTCTTAGCAATGATTCCTTTCTCCTTCTCATATTCTATCTTTTCCTTACTTTTATAATGTTCCTTGACTTTGACCAAGTTAATTTTCAATTGAGGCTTTGAAGTTGATATTACTGAAATGAAATATTTCCCTTGAGATAAAAAAAATCATATCTAAATTTAAATGTGGTAAATTGAGCAATTTATCAAAAAGAAAAATCTAAAAAAGCTAAGGAAAAAATATTTTCTTAAAAGAATCAAGAATTATATATCAAAGAATTATCAAATTCTTTGTGAGGTGAGAAAATTCTTTATTGGGCTCAAAATTTGTTCAGGAAAGAATATTTTTTTTGAAAATTTTAAATAAAACTATATATAAAAAACTTACAATTTGAAGATTATATTAATATTTTATAAAGATTAAAATACTCTTTATAAAGGTAAAATACAATACATTTCATTGAATAAACTCAAGTTTAAATTATTATTCTTTTGGTATAGTATTCCATCAAATAATTGTAAGAAGAAAAAACTTGATTCAATTATTACTTTGAACTAATTATTATATAAGTAACTTTGAATTTGTTGAATCTTAATTGAGAGTGTTATTGTTATTCTTTAGAAGAGAATGATATGTTTTTTAGATGAATTTTTATAATTACCACAAATAAGTGTTCAAAAAGATACATTTTATTCAGTTAAAAATTTTCTTTTCAAATGTTTTTAAGACATAGAATAATGAGAAATGACTATAGCTTTATTCTTTATAGACAAATTTATTATTATTAAGTCATTCTTTGAATTTTGGAACAAAAATAACATAAGGTAGGCCCATAGGGGCTTGAACCCAAAGTTTGCTATTTTTACTGTTATTGGAAGATTTAAGAATGAAACAGTAAGTCTACACCGTTTAACAAATTTTGATAGAAAGCTTAAATTTTTGATTTTAACCTTAATTTCAAAGTTGCTTAAGTTTTATGCAAACTTCCAAGAATTCTGTTAAAATTGAGGTGTTGTGTATATTCCCTGAATTGGCTAAGTATTTTACATACAGGCTTTAGATAATGTGTGAGCTCAATTGCAATTGATTTAAAGCCATTGTATGGCTTTAAATAAATAAATGGGAACAATTTATGCAAAAGGTGGGACAAAGTGAAGAATGGCAAAAGGTGCCAGGGTATTCAGATTTTGTGATCTGCAAGTGACTAAATAAAGCTTTACTCCTTTATTGACGTACTTTCAACATTATTTAAAATTTGAGATTAGACTTTAATTTAAAATTAAAGTTTAGAAAGGTTTATCTCCAATTTGGACAGAAATTACAAGCTGCCAAAGGGTAAATCCCCATATGAAGGCTTGTAATCAATTTTTAGGAGCAGTAAAGGCTTATTTTAGTTGAAATATTTTTTAAATTAAATTTAAAAGAATTAAAAGCTTTAGTGTAGATTTCTACTTTTACATGGAAAAGAGAAATAACTTCAAAAATTCATAGAAAATTCATTCATTGATGTATTTGCTTGAAATTTAACACAACTTACAATTTTATTCTCCCTGTGGATACATCAGAGTTCAGTTATCCTTTATAATTATTATTCTTTGATATTTAGCCCTTAAAACACCTCTTTTAATTATTCTCAAAGAAAATTGAGATTTCTTCCAAAATTTATTAAAAATATATTTGAGAAAATTTTTCTTGAAACTTTATTTTTGTATTCTTCATATGAAAATCTTTGATTACAATATTAATTTTCAAAGAATAACATTATAATCAATATTTATAAGGGAGTATTAAAACTTCTTGGAGGCAAGAATGACACTGGTAACTTTGAAATAAGATTTAAAATAATTCAATTTAGGTTAAGAGCCTTATTTTTGAGTTTTTTTTAGCTTCTATCTGAGAACGCCTTTTGTATGCATTATTGATCATGAGCTATGCTATTAAGGCATACAAGAAACATTTTTCATCAAAATCACAATAAAATGATTGAAAATTTTGAATCATCTTATTTTCTCAAATTTAAAATCTTGTATTATTAATTTTTTTCATTCTTTATGGATTTTGAATAAGTAATCAAGATCATAGAGTTTGGATTATATTTTTTTTAATAACCAATAGCTGATGTCTTTATATAAAGGTTTTGTTTTAAAATCTCTTTTAAATCCACAACTTTCCTCTAAAAGCTCCCTGAATCATATTCTATTGTAAAAATTGTTTCATTTCTTGTGTGTCTTTCAATTTTAGAAATTATTTTATACTAGAACTTTTATTTTTTGACTTATTGTATTAAATGAATATCATAAGTGAATTTTTCTCCGAATTTCTATATTTTTCCTCTAGTATTAGTGTTTTTATAGAGAATTTCTCTATAGTATTTATCTCTGCACAATACCCATGAAAAAAGAGAGATCTCTACGGGCGGGGGTAGAAGGTCCAACCTAGGTGAAACCCAGCTTCCAACTTTCTTCATATTGAGCTCTATCTTTGTATTATTATTTGGTCATCTTGCAAGCCAGATTTTCAAGATTCAGAAATATCTCTCAAAATCAATTTAATTATTTAACTTCTGGAAATCCCAAAAACTCCTTTATTCCATGAAATTCTTTGCAATCAAAATCATCAATGTTAAAATTGATATGAAGCCATTGATCATGAGATATCAATCTTTCAATATATCAAAATAAAAATAAACTCTTTCCTTATCTGCTATAATATCCTTCTTTTTAAGAATATTCTTTCTCTGAAAGTTTATTCATTATATATCAAGATTTCCAATTTTTAAAATCTTTACATTAAAAGATCTCTCTTAAAAAATCACTACTCATCATTTTTTCTCACCAACTCAAAAGGAACCCTATAATTTGTATGTCTTGTTTCCTTTTTCTCCCAAAAGCTTAAATAATATTTATTTCTAAATCAAGATATATCATGTCCTTATTTACTCATTTGGAAACAATTTCTTGAAATTTCTTGTTAATATCAGATTTACAAGAAATATCTCCCAAAAATATTCAACAGGTATAATTTGATCTCTCTCTTTTCCTGGAAATTTAATATTTTTCAAAACTTGAGACCAAATATCATTTCCATTTTCCCAAAATTTAATATGAAATGACTGTCTCACCTTTTGCCTATGAAATAAATAACCTGAGACCCCTTAATCTTAAAGGATCATTACTTCCAATAGCCAGTGAAATTTAATATATCTAAAAATTGCAGAATGAAGTAATTGATAGCAATATTTTAAAACATATTATCCAATTTTTAAAAAGAATATCATTCAAAGAAGAATCAATCAGAGCCTACTCTGTCCGTAAGTAAGATTGAACCCAGGCCCTTAACTTTTTTTCTATTTTCCAAACAAAAATCATCAGCCCTATAGCAATCTTTCAAAATCAGAAACATGGTAGTTAATTCCTAACTTTCCCCGAAAATACCCAATTTAAAGCTGAAAATTAATCTTATATGTTTCAATTCTTAAAATTGAAATGATTTCCTTCGATTGAAAGTATGTACTAGTCTCCAAATAGTATAATAATGAGGAATCTATATGATAGGTTTTTTCAAGAATTGAATCTCAATTTAGCTAATCCATTATTTCAATAAAAATTACCTTTCATGATGTTAGTATTACATCCACTTATACTTATTTTTTCCAAGAAAACTTTTTTTTCTAAAAGATTTATTTCAATTGAGTTAAAAATTTATTCTATATTTTAATTTTGCTAGTAATCATCATTCCATTACCATGGTGATATTTTACAATTCCCAATCTTAATCTTCAGCTTATTAATAATATTAATAAAGTTGAAAAATTTCTTGGAAAGAATATATTCCCTTTTTATGGATATTGGGAGCTTTAATGGGAAACAATCAAAGCTAGTTCACTTGATAAAATAAATCCACTATTATTCAAATAAAATCAATCATATGATTTTTGAACACTGGCTTAAGAGCTTAATAATACTAATCAAATAAAGAGAACCCATATGGGTGTGAGGACAATCTACCTACTTTAGAACCTTCCCCTCTAATTCATAAGGCTTGATAAAAGCTTAATGAATTCTCATCATTTCCCAAAACCTGCAGGGATTATATTTGGATCAATATAATGAGATCAAGGTAGTAGTAGAACTTATCTTTTTTGATTAGCTCACTTCATTCCTAATATTGAAATAGTTCCGAAATTATATGTTTTTCTGAAATCTTGAAGGCCTGAAATACTATGCTTCCAAGTATCTACCCCCCAGATATTTTGGATGATTGTTCCCCTTGAAGTGTGGCTTATAAGAATACAAATTTGGATATATTTTTCTCTTTCATTTTGAAAAAGAAAAAAATTATGTAAAAATATAAATTCGAATATTAATATATCTTTATGGTATTAACTAGCTCAAGAAAGCATAATAATCAAACTCTTCACCCCACAAAAGGGAACTGGAGGGTAATCTTCTGATTACATAGTTATTTTGGAATTTTTGAATGCTTCCTTTACATTAGGAGTTTCATTCAGAATTTGCAAAATTAATCTGTTTATACATTTATGAATAGTTTTGAATTATAATTTGCTGCTAGCTATCTATTAAAAAGTTTTTCATAATTATCATTTCAGACTATGTACTTGAAGCACTCAGACATGTCAAAAATAAATCTTATTTTCTTCCTTAACTTCAATAAAATTGTTATTAATTTTTCAAAAAATGAGAGATTTGAATCCAAAGAGGTGTTTTTTCACTTTAAAAAATTATTTCATACTAATTTATGCTCCCGTCAAGAAAGAAATTTTGATATCCATTTCAAAGGGGCTATTATTTTTAAATATATTTTTACTAAATTTCAAAAGAATTAAAGCAATTTGACAGTAATACTCAATGGCCACTTTTGTTTTTCTTTATGGAGAGAAAAAATACTCAGCACTATTGAAGTCAATACAAAAACACATTTTTTTTATCAATTTCACTAAAAATAATTATCCAAGTATCAGAACTCTTCTATCCCACTGCAAATGCTCAAATGAAGTTTATCAAAGGAATATTTGTCAAATTTTGAGAAGTTGATTCTTTCATGTATTTATCTATGTAAGAGTTTTTTATTTGGAAAATACTGTCCATATAAACAAAAATACTTAGTATAAATTCTTCAGATATCTGCATAAAAGAATATCAAATTATCCTTTTGAATTTCCTTATAAATTGATCAATAAAGTGGTACATTTTCAAAGGCTAAAGAATTATTCATCCAGAGGTTATAGTATTATAAATTTTCTCCTACATATCCTCTTATGGTATTTTCTTGTTTCTTTGGAGCTTTGTACGTGAATTATTTTCACCTTGATTCGAATTTGACTCAATCCTTTGTCCAACTCACATTCACTATCCAGTTTTTGGTCACATTAGATCAAAGTTCAATTAGGAATAATTACAAAATCTACTACTATTAGATATTCCTGAATTGAAGAAAAAATAAGATTATTTTTGTGGGTGTTCATTAAATTCACTGAAACATAAGATTTATTGAAACATTTTCAAGAAAAATTGTCTATCAAACTGTCAATCATTTTCAAAATATTGATATATTTGACCTTTGAGAGTTCTTCAGTGCCATTTGATGCTGTTGGGATATGAATTTTGACTTTGAATGTAATTGTAAATTAATTATATTTTGATCCACAGGGATTCATTACATCAAAATCCATGGGTTTTGATGTGTGCCAATTTCTAAATGAAATTTCTTCCTCATTCTTCTACACAAATTCCAACCAGATTTTAATTTATGTCATCACGGCTCAAAATTCTTGATTGTCTTTTATTCCAATTTTCTGTCACCAAATTTCCCTATTTAATGTATATGATTTCAATCACATTGATATTTTTGATTTGTGGCATTTTCTTACTATTTTCCTTTTGTTTTTGGAACTATAATTCTCATTTCTCCTTTTTTTATTTTGTGTTTTTGAATTTCTTGCTTTTTTCACTTATTAGTTTTATTTGATTTTTTTATAATTTCTTTCATATTTCTTAATTTTTGTTCAATTTTTCCATTTTTATTTTATTGTTTATTAAATTTCTATTTTTTTTCTTTTTTTTGTATTTTTTTTTGAAAATATTACAGCTTCAATTTTGTTATTTTTAATTTTTATTTCTTTTGTATTTTTGCTCGTGATAATTCTTTTGGTTTTTTTCTAATTTTTTTCAATGTTTTTTATTATTTTTTTTATTTTTTCCCAACTTCTTTTGAAATTTGGATTTAAATTTGATAAAAATTGTTTCAAATTCACATTTTTGTTTTCAGTTAGAATTTTTTTTGTGGGGTGCAAACACTCCAAATCAGTGCAAAAATACTTATGGGGAGTTTTTGTAACCCACTGAAAAAAGAAAAAAATCAACATTTAAAAACTTTAAAGTAAAAAAGAGTGATATATTGAAAAAGTGAATAAAAATAAGATAATTAAATTAGAAACAAATATTGATACATTTAGAAAAAATCAATACAATCAAAAAGAGATAATATAATCAAAAAATAAAATTAAAACAATGTAAAATTTGAACAAAAAACTAAATTAACAATACAAAAATTCACAAAATAAATACATAAATAAGTTGAAATTAAAAATGATTAAAAATATCATTCTTTCTCAAGATATTTAACAAAAGTAATAGAATACACAAAGCATAAAAATATGAAATGAAAGAGAAATAGTGGGAAAACCTTCAACAAAATTATGGAAAATAAAAAAAGATTGAAAACAAAAATTGCATTTTTTTGAATTATTGAAAAAAATAACATCATAAATATGTAAGCAAACATAAAGCTTGGTGAAAGGAATTCAAGTTCCAGAATAAGTGAGTATCAAAAGAAAAAAATGGAATTTGAAAAAAGGTCATTTTGCCTTTTGATCAAAATTCCTCATATTAATCATTTGCAGTTTTTTCAGAGCAAATTTTACAGAAAATAAGATTTAAACTACTCAGAAAAATTGATAGGCAGAAATTAAAATTTATTGAAATAATAAACTTCTTTGAAAGCTGAAGAAGTTTGAACCATAAATTGGAACTGCAAAAATTCAAAACTTGAAATCTTTGCAAAATTGCATATAGGAAATTTGTGAGAAAATGGATTTATTCAGAAGAATGATTAGGTGTCCAAAAAAAAAATTAACAATTTGAAAAAAAAGAAATACATTTTGGTAAGTACCTTTGTTCTTTATTTCAAAAATGATCAAATGCGATGTGCAAGGGTATTGAAGCTGGAAAAGACCTTTTATAATGAAAATGTTAGAAAAAATTGAAAAAAACTTGCAAAGATGTAAGAATAGACTTTGATGAATATTTTTAATAATTGGTATAAAAATACAAATATTGAAGATGAAAAATAATACTTGCAATTAAGAAAAGTCATTGCTAGAAATTAAGCTTAAAAAACTTGGGAAAACAATTTTTTCAATAAAAATATGGGTTATTAAAGAGTAATAAGAAAAAAATGTTATGTATTTATTAATAAAATTATTAATTCCTATTTTATACCTTATAAAAGGTATTCAAAGTATGTAAGAAAAGCAAAAAGTAATATAGCTGAATATTTGGATGGAAAATGTGTCATTTCTAAAAAGATCCTTTCTATATATTTAAGTTTTTCAATCAAACAAAGTTGAAAATAATTTTTTTTTGTCAGGGTGGGCACATGGGAGTGAGTTGAGTGACCCAAGTGGAAAGAAAAATAGAGTTCATATAGATATTCTCCACAGATCCTAATGAGAGACGTTTCTTTCCCTGTTGGGAATAATTTTCATTCAAGACCCTCTTGAATTAATGAGTAGTGGATACGTTATGTACAAGGAGGCAAAAAATGATCATGGAACGTCCAAAATATTCCATTGCAATTGAGGAAAATTCTGGACTTTCAAATTTGTGGCTGAAAGTATCTGAAAATATATTTCAAGGTTAGAACCAAGGTTAGGACTCATGTTAAAAGTAGGTTGGACCTGGGCTTTACCTGCTACCCCTGCTGGCGGGGGTAGCTCTTTTTTCATGGTGAATGTTTTTGATAAAATATTTTATAAGAAATATATATATTATTCAGAAGTGGATGAATATTATTATTATTCTCCTCATATGACTGTCTCATTAAATGCTTTTATACATTTTATTAAAGTCACTAACAATTTTATTGTTATTAAATTATTTAATAATATAAATTGCTCTTTTTTTTATATATTAATAATCATTTTTGATAATTACATCAGTTTGTAGCTATAATAATTCATTTTATTCTATTTTATACTGAGGAAAGTCATAGTACTCTGGATTAATATTGATTTATCAAGAGTTTCATAGACCAACCTTACAGAAATGCTAACACTTCTTAATTTGATTTATGGCCCAAAAAAAATCAGACAATTGAAATATTTCAAAATCTACTAAATTTCTAGTTTCTCTTTCTATTCATTTTCAATGAACCATAAAAATAAAAACTTATATATTCTTATTCTCATTTAATTAATAAATTAACTTGTAATTATCCCCATTTTGAATAAAATTGATAAAAAACTTTACAGTAACTGCACATTTGAAAAAGAAAAATTTATAGTTTTTCATGGAAAGAATAGGCTTTAAGCTGAATATTTTCAATGATAGAAAAATAATAGAAAAATACTGGTCAAAACTAACTCATAAAACAGGCCAACCTCATTCTTTTTGAGATGTTATATACAAGATATTGTTGTACAACAAAATTGTGGAGAAGGGGATGTCTCAAAATTCTGCTTCTGAGTTCTTCCAGATTTCTTTTACAAATTTCATAAAATACTGTATCAGAATATATCCCAAAATAAAATTTATAGAAAACAGGAAGTTAATATTATGAATTTATTTGACTATTAAAAGATCAAAAATTTACTTTTGAAATATATGAGATAGCTTTCACAAAAGGAGTTTTATCCTTAGATATCCTTAAAATAAATTAGTAACCTCATTCCTCAATATTCATATTCCTTGTAATAAAGCTACAAAGATCCTTTAATTTTGGATCAAGGAAGAGTTATTGGCTCCACTATCCAGTTTTGTTGATTTTTTAGGTCTTAATATTGATTACCAACTTGATGTTTTTGACTTATTGAAATTTTATATCCAAGAAGAAAGAGTATTTTGGTATACTCTTTTAGGATTTCTCCTTTTTGAAAAGAAGGAATTTGTTTCTTTGAGATTTTTTGATGCCCTTTTCCTGCAAAAACTTACTCCTGAGCTTAGCTCCAATATGAAAAAAATAAACCTTATTTTAGCAATTCCATACAGTTGTTTTTCATACCATGAACTCCTTAATTCCAATCTTCAGATGAACAAAGATTTTGGAAGTGCTTAATTTGAACTTTGATTCAAAATAGCCAAAAATTCAATTTCTTTCATGAATATAGCATCTTTTTACCAAGGAAAGATATTTTACAAAGGGTATGAATTTTGAGTTTCTACCGCCCTGTTTTCCCTTTGAACACATTGAATATAGATTAATGAAAAAAGGAATATGTAGTCTTAAAACAGGTAAACTGGAATCAAATATAGGTAAAGAAATAAAATAAATCAAAGAAATTTATTTCAAAATTTAAAGAAAATTTTGTTCCAATTTCAAAGAATAAGCTTTGTTTAAAATAAGATGAGGTTCATTAATTTTTAGGAAATGTCCCTTCTAAATTTAAGATAAAACTTGAATCTTAGAAATTGAATTAAATCAAAAAAACCATAATATGATGAAAAATTGATAAATCTCATTTTTTGATTAAAGAAGAAAAGCCAAAAGAAAAATAAATAAAATGTAACTTTTGTGAATTTTCTTAAGCTCTCTTATCTGAATTAAACAAAATTTATCAATTTAGCCTGAGAAATTAGTAAATCCATCTAAAAAAGTCCCTTTTCCTTATTTTAAACAAAAATAAGGCAAATTAGGGGCATTTAAGGTGTTCAAATATTACTATCCCACAAAGAAGCAGGTTTTTTTCAAATGACATCACTTTTTCAGTTTGTCAATTATCCTTTACTTTACTAGAAAAAGAAAAGATATACTACTATAATACATAATGTCTTGATTAACAACTGTAAGCTTTGAGGTACATTTTATATACCCAAGTATGCCACAATTAATATTAGAATAAATTCTGAACTATTCATAACCCATAAGTCATGCATATATTCAACATTTATCATTTTTTGATTAAGAAAAGATCAATAATATTTTTGTGAGTAGGTAAATCAATAGATTTGAGGCCAGATTTGGATTCTAAACAAAAATTAACCTAGGGTAGCTACATATAGTAAATATACTTAAATTAACTCTATGAGGTGGTAATATGGAAACTACTTCAACACCACATCATCAATACCACATAAAAGAATTGTGGAAATGTTTGTTTTTCTCAATTTCATGCTGAAATAATGGTAATGTGAGAAATCACATGTTACATATACCCTAAGAATGGTGTTATGCATGTTGATGGAACTTAAATTGACAGTATTCTTAAATAAAGCTTTTGTACACTTGTAGTGGATATCAGTCTTTATACCTTAATTACTATTTTTGATGTGAAAATAGCTAAGGGGGACAAAAGACATCAAAGAAAGCCAGAGTACCCAGCTTCTAAGTCCTCTGAGGTGTGTATTATTATACTAAAGCCTTTTTTAAACTTTGTTGCCAAGTTAAAGTCTCATTAAATCATAAGAAAATAAAAAATAAGCTTCTATTTTGATCTGACAAGGATGTAATGAGCTACTCTGACTCCTGAACCCATGTCAATTATTGATTATTTTCCATTGATGAACCTTACAAGATTAAAAAAAACATTTTTTGGACTATTATTCATGCATTTACCTCATGGAAACTAGCTACAACTGTGAGCCTTGAGGTATATCTTACATACCCAAATAGGCCACAATTATCTTTAAGAATACTTTTTGAACTATGCATAACCCATAAGTCATGCATATATTCAAAATTCACCATTTTTGATTTCAGAAAAGATGAATAACTTTTTATTGAATAAGTAAATCCATGGATTTAAGGCCAGATTTGGATTCTACACAAAATTACACCTAGGGTAGCTCCACAGAGTGAATAATCTTAAATTAACTCTATGAGGTGGTAATATGGAAAATACTTTAATACCACATCATCAATACCACATAAAAGAATTTTGAAAATTTTTGTTTTTCCAATTTTATACCAAAATAATGGGAGTGTGAGAAATCCCATGTTACATATACACTAAGAATAGTGTTATTCATGTTTGTGGCACTTAATATAATGGTATTCCCAAATACATTTTTGATACACCCATAGTGGATATCAGTCTTGAAGCCTGAATTTCTATTTTTTGATGTGAAAATAGCTAGAGGGGACAAAAGACATCAAAGAGAGCCAGGGTACCCAACTTCTGAGGCCTCTGAGGCATGGATATCTCTAAAGCTTGGATCAATGGCTGATAATGGCCCAATTAGTGTACTAAAAACTTTTGGGAACTAGGCCAAGTTAAAATCTCATTAAATCATAAGAAAATTGCAAATAAGCTGCTATTTTGACATGCCAAGGAGGTAAAGAGCTACTTAGACTCTTTCAACCATGTCAATTCTTAATGTTTTTCCATGTATAAGCCCTAAAATAGCAATTAAAACCCTCTTTGGACTAGTATCCATGGATTTACCCCATAGCAACCAGCCATATAGTGCTATTTGCAATTCTACATAGAAATGAGGTAAAAACTTCAAAAATTCAATAAAAATACAATTCTTAATGAATATTTCTGAAACCTTTGGGACCAATGGAGAAAATCATTATCCATGAATAAACTAAAAATAATTACAGTTTAATAAGTAAAATTAAAATTTTTACTTACAGTCTATTTTTCATAATTCCACATGAAACACTGAATCTTCAAAAATTCACAGAAATTACAATCTGTGATGGAATTTCCAAAAACATTTATAACTTTGAGAAATTAAGGTTTATTTTGAAACAAAATAATATTTACAGTTTTTACTCCTTTTATTCTTAACCATATTTGGGTTGGTAGTCACGTAAAAGCTTCAATTAAGTAATTATGATAATCTTATGTGACAACAGATGATTCAATCATTAATCCACAAAGGAATATTGTTTTCTCACTCACTGGTCTTTTATTTTGCTTCATAGAACACCTCTGTGAGCTTTTGTTGACTGAAAATAGGCCTCCTCTTGCTGTTTTTTCCAAATTATCTTATTATCCAATTATACCTTTATTACCAACAAGTATTGATTAAAAACTTTTCTTAAGTGTTTTAATTGTTTCATCATCAGCCAGAAAGACTTTAATTCATATAAATCAACTATATATTGTTTAAATAATGTTATATATAATTTTTTGATCATTTAAACCAAAATTATCTGTCAAATCTCTCTACCAAACTCTTTTTGGGTTCATTGTAGTATTAGTGAGTGATTTATTATTAATTCTTAAAGTTTTTTCTCTAGTAATAGTTTTCTTCAAGAATTATCTTTATAATTATTCTTTTATAATATAATTATACATCAAAATAATTTTATCATTTTAATAAAGAAGTTTTAAATACTTCTTGTAATTGATTCTTGTACACAATTACTTTATACTGTTATAATCACTAGTGGTGTATAACAAGTAAAATAAATAATTAATTATTTATTTATTTAATTGTAGTTATAATAAATTTTATTATTATATGTCATAAGAGCTTTCATAGTACTCTTGATTAATAGTAATATTATCAACAGTTTCATAGGCATATTGTACAACTGTGCTATTTGAAATTCTACATATAAATAAGGTAAAAACGTTTGAAATTCATTAATAATACAATTCTTAATGGATCTTTTTGAAGCTTTCACGTCCAATGAAAAAAAATGGAATACATATAAAAGTCCAAAAGAATTATGACTTCATAATTAAAATTAAAAAAATTACTTACAGTCCATTTTTGATGATTCCATGTGAAACACTGAATCTTCAAAAATTCACAGAAAATACAATCTGTGATAAAATTTCCAATAATATTGATGACTTTGAGATATGGATGATTATTTTGAAATCAAATAATCTTTCTAGTTTTTACTCCTTTCTTTCTTAACCTTAAATGGGCTGGTAGTCTTGTGAAATAACTTAATTGAGTGATTATGATAATCTTATGTGACAACAAGGGATGTAATTAATTATCAAAAGAGGATTAATGATCTCTCACTCATTTTTTTCAGTTTTCTCCATTAAATGCCTCTGTGAGCTTTTGTTTACTTGAAAGAGGCTTCCTCTGGATTTTTTTTCCATATCATCTTATTCTTCAATAATATTTCTAGTACCAGCAAGTAAGTATTAGTTGGTTCTTTTCTTAATTATTTTTAATTTTTCCAAATCAATCAGAGAGACTTTAAATTATAGAGATATAATATTTACAATTGTATCTGACTATTATATTTTTGTATTATTGCTATAAAGCAATTTTAATCTTTTAAATCCACAATTCATCTGTTGAATAACTCTGAAAATCCTTTCAAAGGTATTATTGAATTATTAGTGAGTGTTTTTACTTAATTCTTAAATTTCCTCTTTATTAATAGTTTTCTTCAAAAACTCTATTTATAATTATTCTTGAAAAAGATGATTATACATTAAAATAATCTTATATTGTTTTAAAAGAAGCTTTATTATTAATACTTCTTGTAACTGATTCTAGTAGACCATTACTGCTTACTGTTATAATCACTAGTAGTGTATATCAAGGAAAAGAAATAATTAAGTAATTAATCATTTAATTGTGTTTATAATGAATTTATTCATTATATTTCATAAGGAAAGTCATATTACTCTTTATTAATAGTAATATTATCAAAAGTTTCATAGACACATCTTCCATTTGGGGGCCTGGACATCTTTTTTGTACCTTGAACCCTTAATTGGTATACTTTTAAGCTCCAAAATATATTAATTTAATAATTTTTTTCTTTTTTCTTTTTAAAGTGGAAATATTTTCATTTTTGAAATAGACTTAGAAATCCTTTTTATTGAGGAATTTGGATGAATTTGATATTGTTTTACACATGGCTTTTTCATCTCCAAAAGCTTATAAAATTATTCTTTGAGCTTCTCTGAATTAATTTTTGATCCAAAATCCTGAATTTGAATTTTTTTGTTCAAAAAGAATTTTCCTTTTAATATATAAAGAAATCTTAAAAATATGTGAAATTTTAAAAAAATAATCTTTCTTTTATCTATTTTTCTCTAGTGTCTTTAATCAAGTATATTGCAGCTGGTAATAAGCTCAGTTAGAGATATATTACCAGTCTATAATCTGAAGAAAGAAGTGAAGTTCAAATTGCTGAAAGAGACACTTCTTTCAAGACATATTTATCCAAAAAACCACCAAAAGATGTTTGTTCTTTGTCTTTTTTCTTAATTTTCTCTTGAATTGACATAAAACTGGTGCATACCAGAAATAGAATCAACTATTCAGTCAAACCATATGGATCTGGATAAGGAAGAGGAAATACCAGAGTCATACTGAGAAGGCCATCCTCAAGAAAGGCCCATTTGGAGGATTTCAGAGTTTCCCCCATTCCCCAAGGTCTGTACAAAAAAACTTGGAAATTAACTCTGAGCCTGAACTGATTCAAGGTAATATTTCATGGGCTGAACCACTTTCAAGTGGCAGCCATAGAAATATATCAGTCCCTGTACAAAAGCTGGTACACAGAAGTCAAGGAAGAGGAATGGGAAATTTGTCCAATCTTTTGGCAGGGGGCCATCAACTCCTACTTACACATCAAGAGCTTTCTGGGTGAGGATAATAACATAGAGCCCTTAAGTGGATGGAGTAAATTGTCTTGAAAAGGCAGAGTAAAAAAAATAAATAATTGGTTGAAGAACTAAAGTCTTTTATCCATGGACCAGAAGAAGAAACTGGAAATAACCCCAGATTTGGAGAAATAAGGTCCATTAGCATCAACCAGATCCATTCCAGCTCCAGAACAGTCCAAAGACAAGCCCAAGGGACCTCAGAAGAAACAGAGAGGTCCCGAGGGCAAGTCCAAAGCCAATTGGCACAGACCTTACCCACAAGGGTACAGGATTCCTAAATTTAAAACTTCAGCTTTGGACAGTGTGTTCAATATGGTCAAAGCCTATGGAGTTCACATCCAAGGAACAGGAAAGGATTAACAGGACCTTTCCATGCAAATAATAGATTAATTTATATATATTCAGTATATTATAGATGTAAAATATTTAATGAGTTTGATAAATAATTCAAGAAATTAAAATCAAAAATCAACTACTTAAGAAACAAGGACAGAACTACCAATTAATGGTGCAAAATGACAAATGCCATACTTTTGGAGTAAATTTCCAACACATGTGACAGAATTGAGATTAAATTTTAAAGTACAAAATGATTAATTGTAGAATATTTCAATTAATTACATTAATGACAAACTTACAGATCTGAAAGATCATGTTTTGAAAATAGTTGATAACACCAATATTTTTTCCACACATCTAGCAAGAAGTAACAGGTAAAGGCAGAAATTAACAAATTAGATAATTGCACATGTTGTCCAAATTCACATATTACCAGAAATTCCACAGCTTTAGCTGAAGAGAAACTCTCTTTGAAAGAAATTTTGAACCCTTTTCTAGGATGAAATTAAATCTCTGCAAAAGATATTCCCAAACTTGAAGAATTTCCAACATTCTCTGGTGAAGGTGAATATAACCATATTGAGGTCATTAGGAAAATTGATATTTTTCAGGAAGATTTTAATATACCTTATGAAATGATAGTGGGAAAATGACACCCCTTGTTTACCAGAACTGAAAATAAATCATATTACAAGATGAGACAAGAACATTGAAAACATGATTATATTTGGTGGAAATCTGAGATAATCACCAGGTGGACCAACAATCACTGGAGTTTTAAAATGGAAAATGCCCTTGATAGTGCCATTTTTAAATCAGACAAAGATAAACCACTTACTTGGATCCTTAAACAAAAAGACAGATTATCTGTTTTAAACCCAGATATGTCTGACTCTATGATTAATATGAAGATATTAAGAAAATTTGGAGAACTAGAACATGCTATCAAGTGCAGGTTTGTAGAACCCTGCTCAACAGAGGACTATATTAATGCTACTGAAGATATCATTGCTAGAAAAATGATTTTTAAAATCTGGGCTAGAAGCCCTATGGAGTCCAAAATAATCCCAAAGACTTCTAGATAGGATAGAGGAACTGAAATACCTGTCTTGAAGTGGCATAAATCTGGGAGCACCTCACATTTAGCCATAAATTCTACCAAAAAGACTAAACTAAAAGAAGCTCAAGTCATTGAAGAGGTTCAGTGTGCTTAAGAGAAAGAATAATCTGACAAAAGCTCTGCAATCTCTGAAGACACACCAGCAGAAGATTATTCTATTGAAAACATAACAGCTTTCTTTGAAGTCACTGAGTTCCATACTCATTTACCACAATACAGTGAATATTGCTGAAACCTTGTAAATATTCAGTATGCCAGAATGTGTAAATCTAAACCTGCTAGAGGCAAAGGCTCAACTACTGTATCATCTTGTATTGAATCAGTCTTATTTAATGATATTGAATCCAAAGTCCATTGAGACACAAGGGAATTTTGGACTTGTGTAGGAAAAGACTACCTTCAAGTAATACTTCCCCAATGAAAAAACCATCTATTACCAATAGATAGGGTAAAATTCAGTATTTTCATTACTAATTTGTACCCTTTGGGAATATCAGACACTAATTTGATATTTCCACACCCTGAAGGAATTATGAGAATAACGATAGAGATAGTATTAATAAAAAAACTTTACTTTTCAACATATCATTATTGGAAATGACTACTTTAATATTTATGGAATTGAAATCAATTACCACAAAGGCAGATATTTGACAATTGGAGAAAAAAAGAGACAAAAATTTCCTTTTTCCAATTTTCTTAAACAAATATCAATAGTATCTTCAAACAAAGATACACATCAAGTGGAATTTTTTGTCAAATAAACTTATTTAAGCACAAATTAATCCAAAATTATCACCAAAAATGAAACAATAGCTCATAAATGTGTTATAAACATATTCAAATTGCTTTTGTTTCATATAATGAACCATTAGACACTTTTAAAGGATATGAAGTTGATATTACTCTTAATATCAATAGACCATACCCTCAATTAATTAGAAGATCAGCTTACCCAAAAAGCCCCAGAGCAAGGGAATCCTTTGAAAAAAACACCCAAGATCTAATACAACATGGTGTAATATGAAAGGTAGTCCATAATGAAGGATTTGAAGTCAAAACTCCTGTCATTATTGCTTGGCACAATGATAAATCAAGGATGGTTGAAGGTGTTAGAGATATGAATAATTACATAGTTCCAGATAGGTATACAATTCCTATAAGCCAAGAAAACTTTAAAAATCATACAAAGCCAGGTAAATAACTTCAATTTATTTATTGAAAGGAATTAATCAGAGGTTTTTGATGTGCAAAGCCAAGAAATTACTTATAATTATCACTCACTGTGGTATTCATGAGTATCTTAGAATTCCCTTTGGGATTAAAAAATTCTCCATCTCATTATCAAATAATGATGAATACCATCTTCCCCACAGAATTATCTAAAGGATGACTCATTATTTGTATTGATTATATGATCATATTTTCAGACTCATTGTCTTTGGACCTTGAAAGACTTGAAATATTACTTGAAAAATTTTCAGGAGTGAATATGAAGATTCCATTCAAGAAATGCAATTTTGGCTTTGAAGAGCTAAAAGAATTAGGAAATATTTTTTCTGGCTTAAGATTTGGTATTTACAAAAATAGAGTAGCAGAAATGTTACTTAATCCAATAGCCAAGAATAAAAGATAAATGATTTCTTTTCTTTAATTTGAAATTTATTATATTAAACACTTTCAATATTTTAAAATTCTAGCCAAGTCAATCTATAGCATCTGTGATAAACAGACAGTATTTGAGATGACACAGGAAATAATTAAAGATTACAAGAGGATAAGTAAAGATCTTACAGAAGCACCTTTACTTCTTTTCCATACTGGAATATATATCTTTCAAATTGTAAATTGATTCATGTGGAAAAGAATTAGGGGAAGTCCTATTGCAAGTCCAAATTATTGATAACAAACCCATGGAAGGACCAGTTTTTTATATCTGAAGACAAAGAAAACCAACAGAAGCCAGATATGGTGTAATCCAAATTGAATTCTTATGTTTATTATGAGAACTTGATAAAGTTTACTATTATCTTAATGAAAGTATATTTAAAGTTATAACTGACTTTAATTCAGTAAAATCAATTATTAAAATTAAAACACCCAACAGACACATTTTTTTGGTGGCAAATAGCCATTCAATAATATAGAGGAAACATGAATATAGTTCATAAAGCAGTAAATATACATAAGATTTCTGATCAACCTAGAAGGTGGGCTTTAGCTAATACACCTGACACCCCATCTCCCAATCTTATGTACTTTTGCAAGAAGATCCACAGATCCCAATTAAAGTAATTAACATAACTGATATAGGTACTGGATTCTTTGAATAATCAAGAGAGTCATAAAAACAAGAAAATAATCTTTATATCTTGACATCCTTTTTGAATAAAGACTTCATAGAGACAGCTTTAGTTAATTCACTAGATAAAATATGAAAAAAAAATTCCTATTCTGATGGAATATTTCACTTCTTAATTGAATAATATATCAAAGAACAAAAAATTCTTTTGTAATAAAATTATGTAGTAGATTTCTTATCAATAACATTTGAAATGAATTTTCTGATAGCATCTATTATGGGAAAATTTCAGAAGACAGAAAAATTCAAGAAAAATTCAAAATCTTTTTATGGTGAGAATCTTAGAGAAAAGGTACCATTAAATATTATCATACTTGTGACAGATTCCAATAAGGCAAAAGAAGTAAAGGAAAGAAATTTGGAAATATGAGCCATATTCAAGAACCAAAATTCCCTTGGGAAATTGTTCACATATATTGGATCACAGCACTTCCTCAGCCTGGTGAAAGAGGCTATAATTTATTCTTATTCATTGTAGACAGAAATAGGAAAAATCCCACATTCCTCTCATATCATGAAAATCACACTTCTATTGATACAGCTCTTATTCTATGGAATATAGTTATTTCTCATACAGGGTTATTTAAGAATATTATGAGTGAAAGAGGCCCTAAGTTCACATCTGAACTTTGGAATAATCATCATAAAGTGTTTTGGAATAAGGTGATATTTCCTACTTCATACCATCCTCAAGCTTATTGGCTTGCAGAGAGAATGATTCAAAATTTAGAAGATGTGATAAGGGGATTCTGTGCCTATGACTTATAATTCAAATCCTCAGATTTTTTCACCCATTAATGGTTAACTTTGATACCTTCATTGGAGCTTGAATATAAAAAATCTGTTCATTCTTCCACAGTTAAAACTTTTTCTATTTTAGAAAAATGATGAAATACAAGACTCCAAGAAGACACACTGAGGAAAGAATTGATTGAAATTCATCCTAAAGCCTCTAGCTTCAAGATAATTATTAATAAAGTGAAACATAATTCAAAATTTGAAAAATGAATTTTGAATTTACTTTAATATCCTTTAGTTATTTCTTTCAATTGAATTTTGTTTAAAAAAAAATAAAGTTCTGATTCTATTCTCAAAATTAATTTAAATAAATTTATTAATTTTATCTCAATTTAATTGTTTAATTTTCCTTATGAATGATAAAATAAGGTGAATAAATTGTGAAATTATTTTTTATTTGTGTTTTTTTTTTTTTTTAATCATATCTTAATCATATTATTGTAAATTTTAATTTTTATAAATTATTATTCATTAATTATTTAATTTAAGTCTTTTTTTTTTTTTTCTACTCATGTGGTTTATCATTTTATAATCTGGGTAAATTGGTATTTTCTTTTTTTTTTTTTTAATTAATATTCTTCTGGTTAAAAATTTTATCTTCTTTATTTCTAAATAAAAAATTATTTATTTACTAAAAAATTCTTCAAAGATTTATTTAACTAACTTTAAATTTTTAAAATTTAATTTAAATCTTTAAATTTATTTTAAAATCTTTTTTTTTTTAAATTTTAAAGATTTATTTTTTTAAAATTTAAATTTTATTTTTAAAATTATTTTAAAAAAAAACTTTTATAATTTTCAAATTTTCTTTTTTAATATCAAAAAAATTTATTCTTAAAATTTTTTTATTTTAATCTTTAAATTTATTTCAAAAAATTTAATTTTAATTTATAAAATTATTCTTTAAAATTTTTTTTTTTTTTATTTTCTTCTTCAAATTTATTTATAAATTTTATTTTTAACTCCAAATTTCTTAAATTCAATTTTATTTCTTTCTCCATAAATATTTCAAAAAAATTTTTTTTCCATCTTTTGATTTATTCTACTCTTTTCTTATTATTTGGTAATCTTTAAAATTTTATAATTTGTATAGAATATCACAATATTTCCTAAAAAAAAAAAAACTCACACAATTTAATTCCTTTATATTAATATTATCTTAAAAAAAAAAAATTAATATTTCAAAAAAAAAAAAGGTTAATTAGAAGAATATGATTGTTTAAGAAAAAAAAAAAAAAAAAAAAAAAAAAAAAAAAAAAAAAAAAAAACAATTTACTTACTAACCTTCTTAATTTAAAAAAAAAGATGAACAAATTTTTTATAATTTTTTTTTATAATTTTTTTTTAAATTTTAAAATTGAATATATTAATTAATTTAATTAATTTAATCATTTAAAATTAGAATTTTTAAAGTTTGAAACAATTAAAGTTTAATTATAGTGAGAAAATTCACAAAAAAAAAAAAATAACCAGAATGAAAAATGTTGGGAAAAAAAAAAAATTTAAAAAATCCAAATGTATTTTTTTTTTTTTGGTTTAAGTTGTTGGAATGTTAAGTTAATAGATATCTTCAAAATTTTTAGGGGTTTCCAGATTTTAATATAATTTTGATGGATATTTCACTTTCTAATTACTTTTTTGAGTTCCTATATTCAAAAACTGATTCATTACTTTCCTAGAAAAAAACTGAAGAACCCTATTGAAAATTTGTTTTTAAAAAATAAGTTAAACTTACTAAATTACTTACTTAAATGAAAATCATGAGTTTAGTTTAGGTTTATTAAAAAAAAAAAAATCTTATATAATTATTAAAAAATTAATTGAATTTAATTTTAATTATTAATAAAATTGTAAAATCTCAAGAAGATTTAAGTGTGATATTATCTTATATTTTAAATTTTAATTAAATTAATATTAAATTTAATTTATTAATTTACTAAATTAAATTTTCCTTAAATTTAATTTTAAACTTATTATATAAATATATATATATATTAATTCATTTTTTAAATTTTTTTTTATAAAATTTTAATTTTAAAATAATATTAAGGATCATTTAATGATCAATTTATTTCTTAAAATCTTTTTAAATTATTATAATTTAATAAATATTATTTAATTTAATTTTAATATAAAATATAATATATTTATTAAAATCTTTTTTTTTTTTATAAAAAAAAAAAAATTTTTTTTTTTTTTTTTTTTTTTGGTTATTTGATTTAAGTTTTTGTTTTTTTTTTTTTTTTTTTGTAAAAAAAAATAATAATAATAATAATAATAATAATTTTTATTATCATTTTTTTTTTTAAAAAAAAAAAAAAAAAAAAAATGTTTAATATAAAACCTAATTCTCAATTATTAAAATATTTAAAAAAGTTTAAAGGAACCTTTATATATATATATATATAGATAGATTTAAAGTAAGAAAACATTTTATTAATTAACTTTTTTAAGATTTAAAAAATTAATTATAAAAAAGTTCAAATTAATAATTAAAAAATAATTAAGAATATTAGAAAAAAAAATTTCAAGAGAATCTCAGTAAATTTTCATGATATTTAAAAAAAAAAAAAAAAAAAAAAAAAAAAAAAAAAAATAAGGAAAATAATGTAAAAACTTTTTCAATTTACTTAATTATTATTTAAGTTTAAAAATTTTATTAATAAGTCAAAAAAAAAAAAAAAAAAAACATTAATAATTTGATTAAAAATTAAAGAAGAATGAGATATCAAATTATTTTAAAAACTGATTAAAATTCCTTCAATATTTTATTAGTTGTTTTTTTACATATTGTAAATTAATCTTTCGTTAAATTTGATTTTAAACTGATTATATAAATATATAATTTTTTTTTAAAAAATTTATTTCTTAAAATCTTTTTAAATTATTATAATTTAATAAATATTATTTAATTTAATTTTAATATAAAATATAATATATTTATTAAAATCTTTTTTTTTTTTATAAAAAAAAAAAAATTTTTTTTTTTTTTTTTTTTTTTTGTTATTTGATTTAAGTTTTTTTTTTTTTTTTTGTAAAAAAAAATAATAATAATAATAATAATTCTTTTTTATCATTTTTTTTTTTTTAAAAAAAAAAAAAAATGTTTAATATAAAACCTAAATTCTCAATTATTAAAATATTTAAAAAAAAGTTTAAAGGAACCTTTTAATGTAATAAATTTATAAAGTAAGAAAACATTTTTTTAATTAACTTTTTTTAAAATTTAAAAAATTAATTTTTTAAAAAAAAAAAAAAGTTTAAATTAAAAATTAATAATTAAAAAAAAAAAAAATAATAATAATAATTAAGAATATTAGAAAAAAAAAAAAAAAAAAAAGGAAATAATGTAAAAACTTTAAAAATTCTATTAATAAGTCAAAAAAAAAAAAAAAAAAAAAAAAAAAAAAAAAAAAAAAACATTAATAATTTGATTAAAAATTAAAGAAGAATAAAAAAAAAATTAAATTATTTCAAAAACTGATTAAAATTTCTTCAATATTTTTTTTTTTTTTTTTTTAAAATGGTTTTTTACATATTGTAAGAATTAAACTTTATTAATATTAAACAGTTAAAACCATTATTTTGTATTAGCTAATTTCTATTTAATTTTTAATCCTTAAAAAAAAAAAAATTTTTATGATCAAAATTTCTCACAATTAGGCCTTAAATATTATATTAATACAAAGAATTTTGATCATTCAATTCTTTAAATTAAAATTTAATTTCTTTAAGGTTTGAATCATTTATGAAACTTTAAAAGATGATGAAATTAATATCCCAATTCATTATAAAAAAGTTATATAAAACATTATGCTTATTAATACTTGAATGATTATGTCTTTAATGGTATGATTAATTAATAATAAAAAAAAAAAAAAAAAAAAAATCATAAATGATTATTAAGTTTGTATGGAGATTAATCTGAAAGGATTTTGAAAAAAAAAAAATCACTAAAATTAAATTAAAAATTGATATAATAATAATTTCAAGATAATTACAAAACAAATTTAAAAAACAATCATGAACCAGGCACAAACTCTTGTTTTTGTGTTGGTTTGTTTTTTTGAAATTTTCACTTATTATTATGATTTTCTCTTTTTCTTTTATTTAACTTGTAAATGATTTTTCAAATTTAAGGCCTGTTTCATTTGATTGAATTTTGAAAATTATTTTGAATTTATTTTGAAATTGAAATTTAATTAAAAAATAATAACTTGAATAAATTTCAATTTTTTCTCCAAATCATTTCAAACAATTTATGTATTCACAGGTTATTAATCATTTAAGTAGTTTTTGAATTAATTTCAAGTTTGAATTCAACATTTATGATTATCAAATTTCATTAATTATAATTAGAAGCCTTCCAAATATGGAAGAATAAATCATTTTAAAAAACAAATTGAGTTCTGTTGTATAGAAAATTCAACAAAGCTCAAAGTGAGGTCATAGATTTTGAAAGAATTTTGAGAACAAATTGCATTTTAATTGAATTAAAAATTGCAATAAATTTCAACTCAAAATAATTTGAAAATAAAATTCAAAACCCGATCATGATGAAGCAGACCTTGATTGATTTTTATTTTATTTTGTAAATTTTAGATTTTTTTTTTAATTTTTTTAGTTTTTAAAATTGACTGAGATTTCCAATCCATACAAGATTAATTTGGCGAGAGTACCTTTGTCTTCCAAATCGGTTTCTGAATCACATCGACATATGACTTTTTAAGAACTGCATTAGCAGAAAATGTATTGCGACGCATAAATGATACCATTAATTTAATTATAATTTCCTTATTAGATTCAAGTAGGTTGCGTGTATGATCAAGCTCATAAGACGAGTAATGTAGAACAATGATTTAAAAGTCCATAAAAAACAAATAAAGCTCTATATGGTTTGAAAACAATCAATCCAAATCAATACATTGGATCTAGTTTTTGGGCTTATGAGATTATAACTGATTTGATTAAGTTTTATTATATAATTTCAACTTAAAAAAGTTGGTTAACAATTGGGACAAAACCCAAGTCAAATAGCTTTAGAGTTTTTAATTATGTGGTATTGATTGATGATGATACATAGAAAGTAAGAATCTTACCAGAAAGATTTGATGAGTATAAAACAAAGACCTAGTTTAAATTGAACAAATGAAACGTTTAGCTATCAACTTCACAAAACAAGAGAAATCTGCAATGAGTTTTCTTTTAAGCAATTCAATGTTGCTTTTAATTTTTTTAGGGGGCTGAGGAAAGGGTAAAATGAGAAGGGCATCTAAATGTTTAATTTAATTTTTGAAAGAAGTTTTTTAATAAAGAAAAAAATAATTGAATTGAATTTTGGGTTTTGAAATCAATCATAAATTGTGAGTAACAAATAAAAAGAGGGAGATTGACTTGAAGGTCGCTAAACACATAGAAAAAAAAAAAAAAAAAAAAAAAAAAAAGGGCTTAATAATAATATAAAGACCAAAGCCGCTTTTTTATTTTTTATTTTTTTTTAAAAAAAAAGTAATTAAGTAGGTCAGTTCTATTCAACAAATCCATATCATCAAATCCATCGCTCTCTTTCTCTCACAAACATATACATTCACACACAAACCCACGCGCGTATCTTCATTAGGGAAAACAACAGTCCTAAGAAAAACCAAAGAAAAAAGAGAAAAAAAAAAAAAATCTATACAACTTTTCAGGATTAATACTATTTTGGATGTTTTGATCCGAGTTAGGTTGCATGATTTGTTGTTGTTGTTGTTGTTGTTGTTTTTTTCGACTTGAGTATTCAAGTATTGAGAAATGATTGAAATAATATTAAAAATCAGAGTTTTGAGATTCATCTTGACGAGTTCTCTTTAAAGCTTGATTTCTAGCAAAGATACTAGCCTTTAAAAACTTTCTGTTGGCGTACTTCTTGTAAACAAATCGATCTTCAAAACCATCTGTTGACAAGAATTCGATTAAGAATGACATTGGTGTGATTAATTGAGTTTCAGTATAGCCAGAATAATAAACGAATGCATCACTCTAGATTAATTTTATTTTAAAAAGGTGAAAGGATTTTTCAAGATATTAATAAATATGATGTATAAATTGATAATTAAAGATTTAAGATAAAAAAAAAAAGAAAAGATTTTATTAACAAACCCAATCACCACCCAACATCTTTCTAGCAGTAAACATTCCAATAGCAGCAATCATACTAGATTTAGCTCTCAAGAATCGATAATCAAGTAAAGTAAGTTCCATTAAAAACTTGGATAAAGTTCTAGTTTGAATATCATAATCGTCTGCTTTAGATATTCTACGAAGCCAAGAATAAGGAGAGCAATAAGAGGAAATTTTGAAATCTAGAGTCTAAAGAATCCATTAAAGTTTAAATGAGTTTTTAAATGATTTTTAATTAATGAGTTTAAATTAAGTGAAATTCGACTTACAGTTAATAAGATTTTTTCACCTTTTAAGATTTCATCACGAGTATAACCATTTTCGGTCATGTAAACAAATTCTTCTACGCTAGGAGCCATAATTTCTTCATATTTTGCAGCTACAAACATGGCAGTTACACCTACTAATTGAAACTTGACTAAACTGACGACACGTTTTGATAAGAATCGATCAATGATATTGACAGCAATCCAAAGAGTTTCAGGTAACATATGATAACGCATGTGAACTTGAAGTAACCAATCAATTAAAGTAGTTCTCATATCCCATTCGATTTCAGTTTGAGATTCCATATATCTAGGATTTGGTAAAGTAGATTCCTAAAAAAAGAAGAAAGTTTTTAAATGAAAAAAGAAAAGAAAAAAAAAAGAAATATTGAAAAGAAAAAAAAAAAAAACTGACTTCAAGTTCTTGCATATACTTGAAGATTTCTTCACTATATTCAGCCACCATGGTAGCATCCCAATAATCTAATTCTTCTTGAAATTCTTTTTTTATGGCTTCAATGATACGTTTTGATTCGATTTCTTCATCAGGTAAAAGTAATAACCAATTATCATGATCGAGAGATTGATTGATTTCTTGATCTTCTAAATGATTACGACATAAACTTAATTCATTTTCATCTGAATCGATGGAATGATAAGTAGGGATTGAATCATAAAGTTGATTAGTAGAAGATTGACCGATTTGATGATCATCATCTTCATGATCTGATTGATTAGCTAAATTTTCCGCTTCAGCTTGAGCAAAGACAGTATCAGGTAAATTAATTTTAACCTGATCTAAAGATTGATGATTTGAATGATGATGATTAGTATTTAAATGTTCCTCATCAATGATCATATCATGATGATGATGATGATGATGATTAATGATTTGATTTGAAGGAATTTCGAGATGAATGAGATGATCAAGATTTTGAGAATTAATTTGATGATCATTTAAGATTTCAAATTGATTTTGATCATCTTGAGGGATTAGATTAGAATCTAAATTAGACCAAGTTAAAATTGAACCTGATTCTGAGATTGATTTTTGAATTGATTTACGTTTTGAAATGATTGAAGAAGAAGAAGAATCAGAACAAGAAGTATTTTTAAGAGTTGAAGCTGAAGCTCTTGATTTAAGGGATTCTACTAATTTTTTTCCAGCATTACCACCAAAAGTAGCAGAATTACCTAAATTTAAACCTTTAGAGATGGTTGAGGAGATTCCAATAGGTTTTGATTGATCTAAAGAAGTTTGACTTGCTACTTTACGAACCTTTGAAGGTTTAGCTTGAATTGAAGTTTTTAAGTCTGAACCAATTGAAGGTTTAGAAGAACCAAGGACCTGAAACAGATGAAGAGGATTAAAATTGAAACTTGTAAAATTGCAAAAAAGATCAAAAGATGAAATAAATAAAAAGTCAAACTAACCTTGATAGCATTACTTACATCACCTAAGACGCGACGAGTGGATAGATTAGGGTTACCAAGAGAAGAAGAATGTTTATGAGAGGAATCTTTCAAGTTTGAAGAATTTGACAAGTTTGATGAAGAAGGTAAACCTGATCGATTAGATTTATTCAAGAGAACTGGTTTAGATCTTTGAGGACCGATTAAAGAATGAATTGGAACGTTTTCATTAGCACAAGAGACTGAACGAGTGTGACCAAGACGAGAATTATTACGACGAGGAGCCATGATAAAGAGGTAGATTAGTGAATGTGAGATGAATTGAATTGAATGTGAGATGAATTTAAGTGAATGAAATGATGAAAGAAAGATGAACGGATTAAACAAAGAAATGAAGGTGAATCAAAATTAAAGATTTAAATTGAGATAGATGATGTGTATGCGTTTCAAGGGAGTAAGGGGGTAGAGGAGTGAAAGAGTGAGTGTTGGGTGTTTGTTGTTTGTTGTTGAATGAGATTTGTGTGATGAGTTTGGAATGAATTGAAAGTGAAAGATGATGATGATGATGATGATGATGATGATGATAAATGATATATAATTATGATGAATGAATGAATGAATGAAAAGTTGATGATGATGATTTGTTGAGTGATGATGATGATGATGATGATGATGATGATGAATTGGTATGATGAATTGTAGTGAGATGATGAAGAAGAATGATGATAGATTTTTACTGTAATGGTTAAGAAGGAGATGACGATAGAAGAATCAAGACAATGAAAAGTTTTAAAATGAAATGGGTGAGTGGATGATGAGATCTGAATTAAGATGAGTTTTAATAAAATTAAAATTAAAATTAAAATTAAAATTAAAATTAATTAATTATTCTAGTTTAAATTTTTAAATCAGATTAAGAATGATGATGATGATGATGATGATGATTTGTGGATTAGATTGGATTAGATTAGATGAATTGGACTAAAAAAATTAAATTAAATTGAAATTAAAATTAAAATAAATTGATTTTGATTTTGATTGAAAATTGAAAATTGAAATTTGAAAGATTGGAAAATTTGAAAACGATAAAAATTTAAAGCTCAATTACAGTAAAATGACAGTAAAGTGACAGTACAGGCAGTAAAATGACAGTACAGTACACCGTAAAAGTAAATTAATTAATCAATTGATTTAATTTCTACAAGCTATGAAAAAACTTTGTAAATCTTTTAAAAAAATGTAAAAAACTTCAATCAAGTCTTCTGTACAGTACTCTAAACCTGCCTGTAGTTTAGTTTAGCTTGATTTGAGTGTCTTGTGTAGTCAAATTTCAAGGAAATCAATGAAAATTTACTAAAGTTGAATTTTGAAATTTATTAAAAAAAGAAAAGAAAATTTTAATGACTGCAATCCTAAACTGAAGTTGATAATCAAAGAAGAAAAAAACGTACAGTACAGTACAATGAATTAAGAATAGCTAGCTGATGAGTTTTTAATTTTATTTTAAAAAAAAAAATTAGGTATTTCAAATTTAAATTTTCAAATCTACTTGATCAAAAATAATCCAAAGATTAACATTTTGATTTAAAAATTCAATTTAAAGTTAAAATGCTTGTAAATGTAAATGTAAATGTAAATGTAAATGTAAAATCTAAAATGTAAATTTGAATTTGATAAATCGTAAAATTAAAATTACTAAAGTATAAAAATAAAAAGATGGACGATTTAAAAAAGATAGAAAATCAATGAGTTGGTTAAATTTAATTAAAATTAAAAAATTAAAATTATTTTGATTGTTTTTTTAATTTAAAAATTTAGAATCAAAGAATCAAATAATGAAAAATTTAGTTAAAGATGATACGAAAATGATTTAAATTAAATTTAAATAATTTTAAAAATTTGACTTTTTAAATTTTTAAATTTTTAAATTTTAAATTTTAAATTTTGAATAATCAATGAATTTGGAATAAATTTAAATTTAAATTTAAATTTAAATTAGTGTAGTACAGTACAGTTGTATAGTACTGTACAGTACAGTACAACTGTAGGTTAAATTAGATAGATTGATGATCCAAATCGATTAATTTAACAAGGGATAAAGATGTTAATTAGCAAGTTGACCCTACAATTTAGCAAACTTCAAAGTAATCTAAATTTTAAAAATCAAAAATCAAAAATCAAAATTTAATTATGTTATGTAACGGAATTTATCATAAAATCATAAAATCTAATATGATTTTAAATTTTGAAAATAATAATAATAATAATTTTCAAGTCATCTTTTTGTTTTGATTTTGTTGTTATTTAAAAAAATAAAAATGAAAGTGAATGTGGGTTTTTTTTAAAAAAAAAAAAGAAGGAAAAGATAGAATGACAACAGACCGAGATTATTGAGATGAGGATCACTCAAATCGATGAGATTGATTAGATTTTAAATACAAAACAAAATTGTATAGGTGGTACACTTTTTACAAGGTAGAAAATCGATTTATAGACTAATAGACTACGGCACGGTGTTCACTGTTCACTGTTCACTGTTCACTGTTCACTGCTCACTGTTAATAAAAAAGAAGTGTTAAATTAAATTAATTAAATGAATTTTGTACTGTAGACAACTCTACTCAACTCAGTCACTCTAATTGGCTAGGTTTTCAAAAAATTTAAAACAAGACTAAAATCTAGTAGATACAGTATTATCGAATAGTAGTCAGCTTAGTAGTCAGTGGTCACTAGTCAGTCACAAATTAACCATTACAAATGACCATCTTAATGACAAATCACATTAAAAGATGACGGCTAAATTATCATCACTATCTCATCTCAGTATCCGATACTAACTATTTACTTAATAGTGTACTTAAATTTTTAATTTTTAATTTTAATTTTTAATAAAAACTTTCTTTTAAAATTTAAAAATTTAAATCTCTCGGTTGTCATCTAAACGTCTTATTTTAATCTAGTAGAATTTTAAAATTTAATAATGAAATTTAAACTTAGAAATTAAAACATCTTCTACTTTAAAAGCTTGAACCCTCTCCTCTCCTGCTTTATCTCCATAAGACTCATTTAAAATTTCACAATCACATCATACTAAAATCTACTATGACTGTACAACTGTACAGTACAGTACAGTACAGTACAGTACAGTTGTACAGTACTCTCAACTCCGCCCTTTTTATTAAAATCTTTCAAAACTCCTAATCTGACTTGTACAGGATTTGAAATTTTAATTAAGTCTTAAATTCTATATTTTTTTTTATTTATTTTTTTTTCACTTCATCACTATTAGTCAAATGTTGAACTTGATTAAGCTTCCTTCATTATTCTTTATTAATAATATATAAAAAAATTAAAAAATTAAAACTTTAATTAATTCTAAAAAAAAAATATTCTTTTAAAAAAATTTTAATTAAAAAAAAATCTTAAAAAAATTCAATTTTTAAATTTATATATATATATATTTAAATTATATTCTTAATTTTTTTTTAAAAAAATTCAAATAAATTTAATTCCATTTAATAAAAAATTTCAAAACATTAATAATTTTTTGTTACAAAAAAAAAAAAAAAAAATTCTATTCCTCACAAAAAAAAAAAAAAAAAAAAAATCTATATCAATTTCTTATCATTTATTATTGTTATTTTCTATCATAGATATGTATATATTAATTTCTTTTATTTTCTTTTTAAAATTTTAATTATTTTAATTATTTTGGTTTTTTTTTTTTTTTTTAAAAAAAAACAATTGATAGAGGAAGAAATTTGAATTATATATAGACTCTTTTTCTTTGTGTTTTATTCATTTTTTAAAATTTAATAACCAAAAAAAATAATCAATTAAAAATAATTATTATTGTTCATACTTAAAAACAGAAAGAAAACATTTTATTATTTATTTGATTAATTATTTTATTTCATTTTTTATTAGGGAAGCTCAAAGCTTCATTCAATTCTTTCTCATAATGAATAAAAATTTTGTTCATTTAATTTTGGGTGATCCTTAAAAATAATCTCACAAGAAAATCAATTAGTGAAAAAATTTGTTAAATCATGATTTTGCTAATCACAAAAATATTAAAATCTTTTACATTTAACCAAGCTTAATTGTTAAATTATTATTTTTTAATCTGTTTGAAAACACAAAAATTCTCATGAATTGAAATTATGAAAAGCTTTATAACACAAAGCATAAGAATTAATTTTGATAAAACTTAATTATCAATTTCAAATCATGACCAAAGGTCAGCAATTTAAATTGATGCAAGAGGTTTTTTATATTGATATTCTTTGACCCTTAAGTTAAAGTTGTTACCAGAAAATTGGACCAGTATTAAATAATAATCATATAAATATCTTCCTAATTTGTTTTAACTCTATCTAGAACTGAATATGGAATTCTAAATCAAAATAAAGAATTTCATAACTTGAAATCATATATTAATTCCCTCATCAAATTAATTTTTTTATAAAAATAAATAAAATTATTTAATAATAAATTAATTAAAATTATTTTAATCTTAATTATTTTTTGTTTTTTTTTTGTTTTTTAAATTAAAAAAATTCATTAATTTTAAATTAATTTAAAAAAAAAAAAAAAAAAAATTAATTAATTATTATTATTATTATTATTATTATTAAAAATCAATTATAAGTTTTAATTAAAATAATTGAAAAAAAATAAAAAAAAGATACTATTTAATTTAAAGAAATTAATTAATAATATTTATTTAATAAAATTTTATCATTAAAAAAAAAAAAAAAAAAAATATTGTATAATAAAATATTATTTTAAAAGATTTGTTGTTTTTTTTTTTTTTTTTTTTTTTTGTTTTTTTCATTTCAAAAAAGAAAAAAAAAGAAAAAAAAAAAAGAAAGGTAAATTAATAATGATGAATTTTTTTTTTTTTAAAAAAAAAAAAAAAAATATATATATATATAAATTATTTATTATTATAATTAATTAATTTAATTTAATTTAATTATAATTTTTTTTTTTTTTGAATATAAATAAATTTTTTTTTTTTTTTTGATTATTATTATTTAAAGTTATATATATATATATATATATATATATTTTTTTTTTTTTTTTTTTTTTTTTGGGTTAGGAATGATTTTCATATTAATACATAATAAATGTCAAGTTTTGAACACTATTAATTTTTTTAATAAAAATTTAAAAATAATTTTTATTAAAAATGTTTACTTTTAAATGTTTTTTTAAATTCAATTTTTTTTTTTACAAGAAAAAATAAATTTCTTTCTTTATATTAAATTAACTTAAAAAAAAAACTTATTTTTTATAAATTAGTTCATGATTTAACTTATGATAATGATTAAATCTTAATTTTGAAATTTAACTATAAATTACTTACCTTATTGTTTATTTTATTGATATGATTTTTTTTATCACCTAATAATATTCCACACATGAAGTTTTTTCTTCTTCCTCTCATGTACATTTAATCTTTTCATATTTTTAATTACACATGATATCTTCCTTTCATCATATTTTAAATTTTTAAGATATTTTTTACCTAAGTGAAATTTTAGCCAAATTGAAAAAAAAAAAAAAAAGAAGGAATTAAATTGGTTTTAGTGTTGTTATAAAGGTTAAATGAAGTATAGTCATGACTTCAAAAGTAAACTCACCGTAAGTTTACCAACTAATTTGGCACGTGAATCTCACACCTACCACACATTCTCTCGCGAAGAAAGCATGGCCGATGTTAAGCACACCAGATTGACATGATGGTGACAATTAGGCCAAGACCCGGTACACGGCGCCGGCCCAGACACCACAAAAAACACATGTACTCCATCTTCCCACCTGGCATTGGGCACTGATAGTAAGCAAAGAAACTCGGCGGGGGCCTGGGGCATAACCACATGGCCAGCTGTGCGGACACACGGCGCGGTCTTCCACCTACGCCAATTGCGGACCCACGTCGAGAAGCTGACCACTGCCACAGCCGATCGGCAACATTGTTTTCCTACCACCCCCAACGTCAGAAAAAGGAAAGAAAAAACAAAACTGTTAACATACAACGACCGCCCCAGGACTCGAACCTGGAATCTCCTGCTAGCATCACAATGAAGGAATACCTTGTCTCATCGTAGGCAGGCGCCTTAACCATTGGGCCAGGCAGCCAGATGTCATTTTTCTGCAAAGATAATTGCCAATATCCTTTGCAGTGGTATCATGCACAGTTTATAAGATGAAATTAAGATAAAGGCTAGCTCAGTGGTTGAAAATGACTTTTTTTTGTTAATAAAAATTGAGGATTAATTTTAAAGTTATAAATATTTGTTAAGAAAAGTTGCTTGAAGTATCAAAAATTTATTTAAATAACTAATGCAATAATAATAATAATTAAAAGTTTAAATGATTATCTGTTAAATTAAAAAAATAAATAAATAAATAAATATGAAAAAAAAAAAATTCTTCAAAGTCAATAAATAAATCATCTGATTCATAAATTTCACAAAAAATTGAATTAAATAAGTATTAGAAAAAAAAGAAAACCTTTAATGAAATAAAGAATTTTTTTTTTTTTAAAAAAAAAAAAACTCAAGTTTTTTTTTTACTTTTTTTTTTTTGAATTGAATTGAAATTTTAAAGATATTTTTTTTTTTTTTAGTAATAAAAGGAAGTTTTTTTTTTTTTTTTCCTAAGAAAAATTGATTTAATCCATAAACATATTGATTCAAGTTCAAAAAGATAAAAAAAAAAAAAAAAAAAAAAATTTAACTAGTTTAACTTAAAAAAGAAATTATATATTTTAAATTTTAATATTTCATTTTAAACAAAAAATATTGAATTTTTCTCTGATAAAATCATTTATATAAAATCAAAATATTTTTTTTCAAACCATACTTTTCATTGATTAAAAAAAAAAATAAGAGATAGATTTCAATTTTTTCAGATTTTGTGATGGATATGTATGAGATAGGTATATGTTATATTTACTTTTAGTATTTTTTAATAAATTTTTAAATATAAAAATCAACAAGAAATTTAATTTCTTGAATCAAAAAAAACTTTAATTTAGTTTTAATTAAAATAATAAATAATAATTTTTTTATTCAAAAAAGAAAACTATAGATATTAGTAAATTAGATAAATAGTGGGTGTCAAACCTATTAAATCCGGAATTTTAAATCTTGATTTTTTTTTTTCCTGAAATGTGGAATTTAATTTCTGGGATTTCCCAAATTACACACCCCCTGACCAGTGGTATTTTGAAAATGTAAAAACCTATATTTTTGCCTTAAAATCCCAACCTATCATGGCTAAATTTCTAAAAATGGTGCACAAAACCCTCACTCAGGGAGTTTAGATTTGAATAAATTTCTTTAGACCGAATTCTTTTCAATAGAATTCAAATATATAAATATAAAAAAATTCCAAAAACATCAGCAAGAATCCCATTACTTCATCAACTAAATATCATGCAGAATATCCTTGTCATGGAATCCGATATTGATTCAAACCTCAAAGAAGATGTATCAATGTTACACCATCTCAGTACCCAAAGGTATCTTACACCCCACAAAAAACATCCTTCTGCATATATATACAGCTCCAGTGATTTGATCCAGTTATCAAGTCATAAATTCAAACAACTCTGCCATACTACTCATGAATCTTTCCAGAAGTTAGTTACCTTGATTCAAGATGATAAAATTTTTCACAATTCATTAAGATTTAAAGAGAGAGATCCAGCCATACAATTGGATCTAGCATTAGCATTATTAGGATCCAATGGGAAAACTAGGAATGCTATTTGGAGTTAGTCATGGGGCCATTGTATTATATACACAGAATATAATCAAAGCATTAATCAAGTATGAAAAGAAATATATTATGTGGCCAAATTCACAAAAGCAATTGGAGACTTCCCAAGTAATGTAAGCTGAAGGGTTTCCTGGATGTGTGGGATTTATAGATAGTAGTGTTATACCTTTGTCTCAAAGGCCACCCAGGGATGGTGAGGCATACTTTGATCACAAGAAGAGGTATTTATGCTATTAATAACTTATTAAACCATTTTTGAGCTGATAATAGATGTGATTTAGGTATTCAATGTCAATTCAATTAGTTTGTGATGTCAACAGAGTATTTATTTAACTACATGTTGGCTATGCGGGCTCTCTTCATGATTCAAATGTGCACCAGAATATGCAAATCTGCAAAAATCCACATGAATATTATGGAAAAGATCAATATCTACTTGCAGATTTAGCTTATGAAAGCTCCCATTGGATTGTTCCAGCATACAAAGGTGTAACATCCCACTCAGAAGATAATCAAAAATTCAATCTATGTTTGGCCAGATCAAGAGTACAGATTGAACATTCCATTGGTGTTTTGAAAGGGCAATGGTCATCTTTGCGTGAGATGCAAAATCAAATGGGTAATGTGCAAGAGGTACAATTATTTGTACAGTGGATGGTAACCTGTATTATATTGCATAATCTATTAGCACAAGTAGGTGACCAATGGAGTGATTTACATGAGAATAATGACCCCCCTGAGCTCCAAAATATCCCAAAACAAGATGATGAAAATGGCCATTTGAATATGCATGAAAGAGTAAAGCCCTAGACTTTAGATTGGTTCAGGAATAAATGAATAGATGAATTACAAGCACTGACCATGTTTTAAGATTAATAAAAAATGTTCATTTTCAAAGAGAATTATCTGAAGACTGATATTTGTAATACATTTTTAATCTATATCTATGGAATGGTAAATGTTAAGACTGGAATTGAATAATAATTATCAAATGTTTAAATATATATAATTTAAAATATTTACAATTTTTTTTATTTTTACATAATATTTTTTTATCCTGTTCATTCCACATGATTTGAACATTGACTTTTTTTTCAATTTCTTTAGAGATGAGTTGTTTGAATTTTTTTTCCTTTGAGAAATAATTTCTTGTTGATTTGAAAAGAACAACCAAAGTGTGTGATGGATTTGTGTTCAAGAAATTCTTTTGATGGATTGGTTGTTTGATAAAGAAGTTCAGATGTTTTCCAGAGTATTTCAACAATGCCTTCTTTTTTTGGAAAAATCAAAAATGAATTTTTGGTTAGGAAATTATAATCCATTCCCAGAGGGTGTGAAATCTGTAGGAATTGGAATGAAATTGTTTTTATTGATAAAATATAATATACCATATGTCCATGAATTGATGTCCTTATTATAAGTATGTGGTTTATTGTGGAAGCCATTGAAAGTAACTATAACATTTGAATCAGTTTTGAAGTTGGGTGATTTGTTAGAATGTCATTCAAGTTGGCTTCATTCATTATTTCTTGATTGTCTTTAAGTGCATTATTTAAAAATCCTTAAATTTGGGAGTGAATGAATTCATCAAATTCTTGAAGTGTTGACCATTGCTCATTATATTCATCAATTGCTTTTTTAGTCAAGCCCACTTTCCTTGCATAAACCCCAGCAGATTTACCAGAATCAGAACCCTGATGAAATACTATTCCTTTCATAATGCCATCAGGCATATCAGAGTTAGTGGTGATATTTTGACGGTTCTTTGCAAGCTTATTTAATTTTATGATCAATTTTTGAATTTTATTGAAGACTGGTGTTGAACTTCTTAATGGGTAAATTTGATACATGAAAATAGGTAAATAAGGCTTGTTATGTCTATTGATAAGTACATAGGGTCTGGGAAGAAGTTTTTGTGGAGGAAGCTTTAACCAGGAGGCATTCTCATTGTTCTTCTTGTCTAGTGTAATTATGGAGAAATTGGGATTATAAAGCCCAAGCTGGCCTGATGTTTGGTTCATATAAGAAAGCATTCTTCTTTGTTGTCTGGTATTTGGGTGATTATGATTAAGAGAATTCTCTTCTGTTAAATCATTCTGATTGTGAGGTTGAGTCCCAACAGGATTCACATCATGAGGAATTAAAGAGATTTTAGGCACATTCAGCTCATTGACAATCATCTGGTCATTTGGTTAAGTCCCAACAGTCAAATGATCAGATAATTGATGAGGAATGGCTAAAGAAGGGGAGAGTTTATTGTTGGATTGTGACATAATGATTTCAGACTAAATATATTCCAAATATGAATTATTCCTCCTCTAAATTAAAACAAAATGATTAATCAGTATTGCATACAAAAGCACATGAACCAAAGGGGGAATGGTTGGTGGTAGAGATGTTGGAGAAGGAGGGCATGTTAGTTGAGTGGTGGATTGGTGGTGGAGGTGTTGGAGGTGGCGGTGGTTTGATGGAGGAGGTGATGGTGGTGGGACAGTGAGCAGTAGTAATTTATGTAATGATCAATTACCTAAATACAACAAAACAAAGGACTTACTGTTGATTATCAAAAAACAGCCCAATATTATGCAACATAACAGTCACCAAAGGACCCCAACCAACACTTTTTGTTCAAATAAAATCTGTGCAGAATGAGAGAACATCAGTGCAAGGAAATTAAGATCAGTCGCAGTGTATGCATTTACAAGAACTTTCACTATGGAACACCTGAATGGCTTCCAAAAAAAAATTCTTTTAATAAGACTGGTAATTTTAAAATCAATTGATCAATCAAAATTTGGGGAACTTATTTAAAAAGACAGAATGTTGAAAAAAATTACCAAAATGAAGAATTTAGTAATCTTATACAAAAGACATGTGGTGAATTTTTAAAAAAGGGATAAGAAAAAGTGATCAATTATTTTCAACCTTGGAACCTTTTTAATTGTTTCTCTTACTAGAATTACATTTTCAGCATTTCAAAATATGATTCATGTTGATTAAAAGGACAAATGTCCATAGCCTCTGCTTTGTCACTGGACATATTAAATTTGATAAATTGCCACAAAAATAATTTAAAAGGCCAAAAATTCAATCAAATACAACAATATCTTTTGAAATGGATTCTTTGAATGGGTGTCCCTACCCATCTTATCTGAGAAGACACCTCCAGTGTTGAATTAATCATTCACAAAGTGGAGAATTTATTGGTCATTTACCCATCAAATAACAAATGAGCCTATTTGGGAAAGCCAATTCTGTCAACAAATGGCACCACTCATATTAAACGCATAATATCTAACAAAGGATACTTAATTCAACTATTTTTATTAATCAAATTTAGAATACACTTCAAATCTGCAATTGGATGGGAGGAATTCAACACTGCTATAGTCAAGTCCATGTTCTGTTGTTTTTCACGCATCTCAACTTCTTTTTTCTGTTTTCCTTTATCAAAATAAAGGTTCTTTGCCTCTTCAGCCATATAAAAATCAATTTGGGATTGTTTTTTGGACTGTTCCAGCTTTCTACACTCAGCATTTTTTTCCTGTTCAAATGCAATTTCCATCTCCTTCATTAATCTCTGTTGTTCAGTTTGCATAATCTGAGCACTCCATTCTTCATTCCACTTTTGTTTATCCCACTCTAACCAGGCCTCATCATGAGCTTCTCTCCCTGAAAAAACTTTCATTAGTCTGCATGAACATCAGAATAAAACCATCTCCTACCAACGTTTTTGACAATCAATCATTATTTGTGAGTAACTTGGAGACAACACATCATACAACTTCTTCAGTGAGCCACTGGTATTATTAAGATTGAATCTGGAACTATGTTTTCTCTTTTGGGATGAACCATTAATCTTATCCTGTAACTACAGAAAAAATATTTCAGAGTTGATTTGTTTCATATTGGTTTGATGAAACAAATCTTACTTCAGGCTCTTCCACGTGGTCATTAAATTTATCTTCAGCAATCTCAATATTTGGTTGAATTGTGATTGTTCCCTCCTCTGTTATTGCCAGAACCTGAAAAGAAACAATACATCCAAATTTAGCACAAATAATGAAATATTGTATCATATCTTACTTCATGTTCCATTGGTTCTTCCTCATCCTCATTTGAAATCAATCAAGCCTCTTGAGAATCATATGTTGCTAGTGGAGTCACATTTGGCTTATGGCCAAAGAGTGAATCTATTTCTGCAAAACATGGACACATACTTTCAAGCTTATCAGCCATAGTATGCAGCCCTTTTTTCTCATCCTCTTCTGTTATACCTGCCCCAGTGAAATTCTCAAAATTCTTTGCTGTTGTGTATTTTTTCTTATATGTATGCCATTGGTCATGAATGCTTGTTTCACTGAGATTTAACCAGTGTCGTGATTTTTTATTGACCTCAATGGCAATAAGATAAAGTCCATTCTTTTTACTTGAGGGTGGCCTTACAACCAATGTGGAGCCACCAGTTTCAAAACATGCATCAAAGTTTGATTTATGCGTCAACCAATTGATAATACATAAGCAATCCGGCCGAGTTGAGTGACCTGAAGGATGGCGCAGGCCAGATGAACACTTGGGAGTGTATTTATTTGTCTTCATTGCGTGATGTGGTGTTTCAAGGATGGTGATGGTGGGTGATAAAGCAGTAATTGAATAATTTAAGAAAGATGGAGATTGAATGGAATTTTAAATAGATTGGTTAATTGGTTGCACCAGGGGTTGGGTTAAAATTTCCTTTTGGAGAAGGGCAGTGGTTAGGTTTGAAATTTAAATACCCAATTATTTAGTTTGGGTTTAAATAAGTATAGGAAAGAATGTGGTATTTTGCAAAATCCCTGGGGGACTGAGTTAAAAAAAAAGGTTTTTGGGAAACAAAATCACTGATTTTGGAATGTGGGATTTTGGTCTCAAATCACACTTTTTTTTAATGTGGGATTTTGTAGGTTTGACACCCCTCAATGTAGGGTCAAAGAAATCACAAATTTTGATTTTAGAACATTCTTTATAAAGGAAATTTCAAGTTTTCTTGTATAATTTTTGAATTATTTATGAATTTTATCAGTTTGAATTTCATTTTAATTTAAAGAAATTTTCATGATTTTTGAAATTTCTTTTTTTTCTTATTTTGAAAAAAAATAGTATTACATCAAAAAACCTTGTCAGTTTACTTTATATAATTATTCTATCTCAATTTGCTTCATTAAAAATCACAATTTCTCTTTAAACAATCAATCTGAAGGATAAATTATGAAATCTAATGGTAAAAGTTCCCATTAGATTATATATTCATTAATTCATTAAGGATATTTTTTTGTTTCCTGAAAAATTCTAATAATCACTACTTATTAGTATTCATGCTTGAGATGATATTAAAGGTAAAAAATCAGGATCTAACTTGATGAATCATGCTTAAAATAGAGGGATTGATTGCTACTCCCAGAAATTTAAGATGATATACTTTGAGATAAAGATATAAGAAATAATTCAAATTATTTATATTTAGTGTATTTAAGGTTTCTATCTATTCATGAAATTTTCTTATAAAAGAAAATAGGAAGAAATAATTTCAAAAATTCCTCAAAGTGAATATAAATTTATAATTAAGGACTTTGATGTTAGCTATTAAATAAATCTTGAAAAATTGAATTTTTATAATTTTTATATTTTATCAAACAATATTCTATTTAAATCTTAATAGAAATTTGATAAAATATTAATTTTTGTTGAAAAAATGTTTGTTTTTGACCCAATATCTTAATCCTATTTCAAAATATTCCTGTACCACTAAATAATTTGAAGTTGTGGTGATATGAATAACCCAATTTATGGGTGTGGCTTCTTATTCAAAAACCTTGGTAATTAAGAAATTTTCAAATCTCTCAAATTAACTTTAATCAAGTGAATTAATGAGTAATTTTTTCCTTTTACCTTTAAATCTTTGTTTATGTGATAAAATTTAGCCCATTTGTGGAGGAATTCTGATGAATATCTGAAGATTGAAATTTGGAACAACAACATGGATTATAAATTTAATTATTTTTTGGGGATCCTATCCATTTATAATAAATGGGGAAGTATCTGAAAGGGGAAATAAGATAAAGAAAATATTGGAATTTCTGCTTGGTGCTTGTAAGCCTTTCCCTGATCATGTACTAGAATAATAAACGAAAACACCAAGGGACTTCAAGAGCAAGACAGTTATGTCTTGGCCTATAAGTTAAACAGGGACAGGAGAGATGACAGCGCACCTGGAATGGTGCAATAATGAAAAGAAACAAATGAGATGATTGCATTAACATCAAGAGGGAATCACGGAAAGTACAAATTAACAAGTAGAAAGTAACCTTCAAGAGCAAGACAGTTATGTCTTAGCCTATAAGCTAATCAGGGACAGGAGAGACGACAGAAAACCTGGAATGTTGCAATAATGAAAAGAAACAAACGAGATGATTCTACTGGAAGGTGAATAACGGACAAGTTTAAATACACAAGAGTAGTCTGTCTCTTTGGGGTTCAACTAGTGCACTTGTATAATCTAGGGTTCTAACTGATGGGGTAGTTCTTTATTAACATGGTCTTAAAAACGGAAAAGATAAATGTAATTTGGGACTGATAAAGAAGAAATGTATTCTGGGACTGATTTTCTTTGGGACTGATAAAGTAGAAATGTAGTCTGGGACTGATTTTCTAATAAATAATATGGGAACCCCTCCCTAAGATTTTAAATACTTTCAAATGAGTGTAAAAATAAGATTTATTAATTAATCAAATCTCTTATGAGATTTTTCTTGACTTCAAAAGATAGTTATTTAAAAAATTTGAAAATGAATTCTTTCAAAACTTCAAAATGGCTTATTAAGTTTTACTAATTAATAGTAAAAAAGTCTTGAGAAATTTATGGAAAACTAATAATAAAGCAAAAGGTAATAGAGAAAACTTTTTATAATATAGAAACTATAAGAAAATCTGCAATAAATTTAGAGCACAATATGAGAATATCAAATATAATAATATATATAAAGGACCTTGGAGATTTATGAATGAGACACTAATTCAATAATAGATGATGATTCTGGTGAATATTAAGAGCTTTGAGGCTTTTGTGGGGTTTGGTTTTGATTATGAGCTATATAATATGTACTGGTTTAGTTGATAGAAATACTACCAATTGTATATTATAAATGAGATAATTATACAAATCAAATACTAAATTTAATCTTCAAATTTTATTATTTTTTTACTTGGTAATAGTATATTGGAGATTGTATATTTTATAAATACATATCTATTTTGTATTTACAAAGAAGGAAGGTTATCAGATTTTCAGGGTTTTTTTGATTCAGAAAAAAATACTGCATTCCAGGCTTATTACAACATTAAATAGCTTGAAATATTTGGAAAAACTCTAATTTTTCAAAGATAAAAAAGATTCTCTTTGGAATTCTATTTTCTTAAACAAATATATAAAAATTATTTTCAAGGCTAAAAAACTAAGATTAAGAAAAACTTGATCATGAGCTTAAAGCTTTGAAATCCTTATTGTTTATAACAGTACTAGTATAATTTCTGGTTGGGTATTAGCTGAATTATTTCAAAATTTTGATTCTCTTGAGCTCTTTCAAAAATAAAACCCAGAAACTATGCTTAATTTATCAAGAAAAGAAAGCTTCAATATAGATCTATGGAGGAGAAATATGGAAAAAATAAATTCATGTCACCTTTCTGTACAGGGAAAGGAGAAAAATTGGAGAAGAGAACCTTGTTATAAACCTGGCTAGAAGAAGCCTCACCAACAGCCCGAAAAGCCTATGGGTAGGCTTCGGTTTATAATATAAAGAAAAAGATCTGCCCCCATGTTTTACATAAATCCTGGAAGCATCATCCATATTGAAACTTTGTGTAATGTAACAGCTTTGACCAGGCCACTTTTTGTCCCAAACCCTCTAGGGGATTCCTATGGCCTATATGGAATTTGAGCAATGGTATATGTACCAAAGGGGGGTTTAAAACACCCAGATACAAAAGTGGACAAAATGAAAAAATCCCTATCAACCCAAAAGCTTGGAACCATGCCCCTAAAGAACATCAGAGCCCAGAATTTATCATTGGGAAATGGCCCCTAACTCCCTTGGTATGATAATATAATCAAAGTTGATTAATTTTATTAATTATTCAAGCTTTGGCCACCACAATCCCCTAATATGATCTTGATATCATTATGCACAATATTCCAGTAAATCCATTTCTGAAACTCATTTCCCCGAAATAAAAATTTGGTATTATAGCTTCCTTAAAAGAATTAATTCTTTAAGGAAAGCCATTTCAAGGGGAAAAGTCCAGGAATAAAAAGTTGTACCCATAAAAACCAACCTACTTCTTAAGCCACTCAACAGTACTCCAAGGGAATGATGTCCAAGTATTTTCAAGGATTATTTAAAGAAATTTTACAGGATTTCAAAAATGTCACAGCCACTATCAGGGGTAAAGGGTACTCAAACTTAAACCCACTAAAACTCACCAAATCAGAAAATAATTGCTGTGTATGAAAATTCAGTTTCAGATATATTCATATGAAAATATTGTACAGTTGGATTTAACAATCTAGCCTTTCACCACTTTTACAGGCTTTATTCACCAAATAAAATTTTAGATTCACAAGCCTGGAACTGTATGATTTCCCAACTTCACCACACCTTTTGTATAGACCCTGTAAATCCATACAGGTACTTTATCAGTCAAATCACTTTGATAAAGTAATATTCATAGGAAAACTTACTCTTTTTATCAGGTCTTGTGAATTCTCACATATAACATCCCCTATTCCTCCCTCTGGGGAGTTTTCCCCATTTAATTAATATATTGGATTTATTATTCAATAAATACTCTATTATTATTTTATTGGAATATTCTATTTAGTAGTATTAAGTTAGTATTTGCATCTTTCCTCACCTGATTAGTAGAGTTTTTGTTGCCATATACTTATCAGCCCCCCTCTTTCCTTCTTACAGGTTGAAAAAGTGGACTTGGGCTTTTTTGTGGTTGGCTCCTTTATTTCTTACTTCTTATAATTGTCACTGCCTTTCTCATTATTTTCCCATTATAAATCTTTTATTATTTAAACTACTTGAGTGTTTCATCTTATACATTCTGGACCCTCTGAAAATGAGTCCCAGGACCTCTTCACTTACCCCTGTGACAAAAAATCAATACATAAAGGACAGCCCCCATTTTTCTAATATAGTTTTTTTTCACAGAGAACTGTATTTGATTGGACCTTTTTTTAAGTTAAGCTCAATAATTTGGGTAATTCTATATTTTTTTTCAATGTTCCCAAGTGTATTTTCTCCAAGAAAAAAAGATAGCTGGGATTTCAACCTCCAAATATGAAGTTCTCAAACTTTCACATATAATTTTTAATATTTCGACTCCCAAGGGGTTTTCTCCCAGTTAATTAATATACTGAATTAATTATTATTGTTTATTTCATTTATTCCTTGGGAGTAAATTAAGATAATATTAAGTAAGAATTTTGAACCTTTTACATGCCCGTGCATCGGAGATTGGTGTTAATATAATTACTAGTTACTTTACTTCTTCTGAAAAGGCTGAATAAGTGTTTTGAAGAATTACTTTGTTGGCTCTTTGGCCATTGGATTATCTTTTCTTATTAATCATTTTGTACCAAATCCTTATTAGAGAAAAATAATCTCAGAATTTGTAATTTCAATTTTATGAACTTTATCTAAGTAATATTTTATTCACTGAATTACAGGACAATCTCAATTCCAAAGAGCCCCTGTAGCAGACCTTCATTTTTACCTTTGGAGATCCACACAGGAGCTCAAAACAGGCGGACTTAAGAAACTTTCATCTTCAGGAGGCTGTGCACTACAAGTCAAGGTTTTGATGGTGTTTTTATGAGGGTTTGTTTGTCATTGAATGACATAAGTCTCTATTTTTTAACAATAGAATTACTTAATTACAGATTGTTTTTTTGAAACACATGTTTATGATGAATTGTATTCATTCATTTTAGTCCATCTTGCTCATGTGACACCACATGATACATGTTAGTAGAGATTCATTCTGGATATAAAGTATGTTTTAAGTGCTCAATATTACACACTAAAAAGCCATATTCTTTAAGTATCCTACTGACAGGAATATCTTTGAGTATTATACCAATTAATTTTAATCCATATTGCTCATGTGACATCACATAGGGAATTTAAGTAGGGATCAACAATGGAGATAAAATATATTCTAATTCTTCAGTATTAATAACCAATGGAGCATATTCAATAATTATCATATTGGCAAAAATATTGCTGAGTATTTCACCAAATTCAGTAGTGTTTATCTGTATTTGACTCTAAAAGAAGTATTGATGGGATTTTTAGTTATCACTATTTTTTTGAATTTATCACATAAATAATGAAAATAGAATTTGTTTGAAATAATATTGGATAATATATAGATATCAATTCAACTAACATAAACTGCATAGAAGAAGTTTTGTGAGACTTAGAAGTATTCACCATGAGAAAAAAATTCTATCCCCACCAGAGGGGGTAGCAGGGTCAACCCAGCCCCAACCTGTCTTCTGGTTTAATTAATACTTGTCTCTAGCTTGCTATTATTATTTGAAAGTATTGAAAGCTAGATTTTCATAGTTTAAAAACACTTTAAATAATAAAATTAAATGATAAAGCCTTTTATATTTCTTGATAATACCATATTTCACAAAACTATTGGAAAAGAAAAGACCAAATTCCAAATGGAGATGCAGTTTAAAATCATGAAATGATTTTTTTTAATATAACTTCAAATCAAAGTCACCTCTTTACTGATCTCCTACCACATTTTTCTCTAATTTTTTGTATTCTTAAAATACATTTATCAGATCCTTATGTTTTCAAACTCAAAAAAACATAGATCAAAACATATTTCTATACAGAATTCCTACTTTTCAGTGCCTTTAAGTTGTGAAAACTAAACAAAATAAGCATTTTTTATTCTTCCTTTGTTTCCTAATCTTAAATGATCTTCATATTAATGAGTTGAGCCCAAATGGAGGTATCTCACTTGTGCTTTTAGTCAACACAAAACTATTTTGGTAACTCCTTGTTAAATTCAATTAAATGAAAGATTTTTGAAAAAGGAAATGGACTGATTGTTAATTTTTTGACTCCTATTTTAGGACGTTATTTTTTTTGAAAGCTGACAGCTTTCATTAAACTAAGATATTCAAATTTTAATATTCAATCACTTTCACAAGTCTTTCCCATAATATGAACAAAATCAGACCTCCTATTTCTCAAGAAAAATACACTATCATCTTATAACACATAATACATAATAAATTCAAAAAATAACCAATTTTTACAAAAACCTTATCAAATCTGATTTCCTTTATATTGGAAATATTATAAAACACAAAACTCTCAGTACTCTACTGTGATGGGGAATTAAAGCCAACTAATTTTCTTTTTATCTTACACAGCGCAGGAATCAATTTTAAATTTAATATTGCTAATTAAAAAATATTAATATTCACCATTCCTTTAGCCAAATAAGAACTTGTTTAATAAATCTTATTTTCTATATTTGACTTCACTGTATCAAGAATAGTCTTATTTCCATAAATGCATGTTATAGGCTCAAGGTACTATAGAAAATCTCTAGATGATTGTAAAATTTTGGAATATATTAAATTTTGAATGTAAATAAATAAGAATTTCAATTAAAATAAATCTTTATGATAAGTATACTTAATTATTCTAGATATTTCTTCTCAAAATGGATTGTTTCTGTTTCTTAAAACTCCATTAACTGGGTTCAAAACTTATGATTATTTAATTTAAATTTATCACCAGTTGGAAGGTAATTATTAATGTGATATTTAATGGTTTATAGTCATTAATTTAGATTTATTACTTATATTAATTCAACTTCAATATACTTTGGACAGCATAGATCTAAAACAAAAATTATATTGAGAAGTCATTTTGTAGGAGTCATGTTAGCTGGTACCTCTTTCGTGGCTTCCAGACTAAATATTAGGAATTTAATAAACTAATTAAAAGTGGAATCCTATTAAATTTAATTAATAGACGCGTAACTAGTGTTTAAAATGAATTACTGTTGGAATTTAGTCTTCAGCAGTAGGTTTTTGAGAGTGCTAATATTCTTTAAAATAAAACGTAAGTAATTTTAATTTTAAAAAATATATTTTGGTAAGAGCTCTGAGAATTAATCCTCTTTAAATATTGTATCTACAAATTTGAAATCAAAATAATTTGAAATAATTTTGGTTGAATAAAGAAAGATTTGTTATGGTAACAGGAGAAAATCTAACAACAAAATTGATGACATAGTAGGAAAATATACTATGACACAATAAGTAATCAGTAATAGCAACAATATTTAATTCATATTATAATAGTATGAAATTAAGTATTTGAAATTTATACAAAATATTGAAAGAAAATGAGACGAAAATTCAAAGAAAGTAATTGGAGTCTGTATAGCAGGTAAAGGTTTAAACTCTTTCAGCCTCACAAGTCAACTTACAATTCTTCAAAAATTACATTGAATATGATATGAATTTTTGGAATTATTGATCAAGACCTTAAAAATAATATGCAAACTGAAAATTCCTGAGTTTTGGTGATCATAATATAATGAATCTGAAAAATCCCCAATTGAGTGAGATTAATTCCATAATTGATTATTTATTCCTGATATGGGACAGCTCCCTGGATGTTATTAATATTTATATACCAGAGCTCCATTCATGGAAACAGTTCTACATCTCAAAAATATCAATTCATTTTTAGATTAAAAGTACCTCTTACCTCATCCATCTTTCTAAATATTGAAAGTTATAGAATACTATGCTTCAAAGAAGGCAACTCCCATATCTTTGAAACTATTAATAACCTTCAATTATTGCATATATACAAGAAATCATCAATATATTTTCTCATTGAAATTTGTACAAATGGGTAATATCTTATGAGCAATTCACTATAAATATTAGTCTCCTTAAGTTTTCTGAGTGGGTTCTGGAGAATATACTGTTTGAAGCTTTTGATGACCTAAAAATGGAATTTTGATAATTTTTTTTGACTTAAATGAGTCTCATTACTTTATTCAATAATCTCTTTAATGCATAAATACTATGTAAAATCCTGGTAATTTATATATATATATAGAATTTATGATTTATTAGATGGCATAATGCCTTACTAACTTTTAATTGAGCCGCTTTTGGTCAACTAAAAGTTTTTCTCATGCTAATACAAGACATTAAAATTTAAAATATCAATAATTTTGTCTTCTGGTTTTGGAAAATGTTTTATAAAATAATTTTCAAGAAGGGAAAACTTAATCAAGGTGGTTGGTCAGTTTTTAAATTTTTTAAGCAAAAAAATCATTTCTCAATAAATTCAAAGGTCAATTTGCTTTTGGAAATAATTTTATATTATAAACCACATTTCTTTAAATAAAGAAAAAATTATTAGAATAATTCACATTCATTTATTTAAAATTTTCGATTTGAAGGGAAAATCAAGAAGGCCATGAGAATTTCTTTTGACTTCCTAGCTTCAAAAATGCAGGTAAAATTTATGACAATAGAAATTTAGGTGGATAATTGGTTCAATTTTCATCATGAAACATTTCCATGAATATTGCTAATTTTTGATTAGCAATGAGTAATGAAGCATTGATATTAGGGTGATTTTTAAGTCTTAAAGAATCAATTATCCTAGTAAATTCCAATCTGTAATTTATAGAGAATTTAATTATTGTATATTAAATAGGGGACTAATTGGCACAGAAATTCCTATATTTCCAATACTATCAATGAATTCAAACATGAAAATTTAAAAAAATGCTTCATCAAAACCTTGTGATGGTATTTTGAGATTTATTTCTAAATTTTGAAGAAATGTATGTCCAACCTTTTTTATATTCTCCTCAAACCTGCTTCCAGCCCACCTTCACTTTACAGGCTGGAGAATTGGCTCAGTAGAGTTCATAAAAGATTTGATTGGGGATGAATTTATAATTCCTGATTATTATAGAACTTTCAATTCTAAAAAATACTTGGAGTATCTAACAGGATATTATTTTAAAATATTTACTCATAAAATCGACTGAATCACATTAAGGAAACATCCTTTACAACCTTACAAATTAATTTGAAAATAATAATGCATTTGGCCCACCAATTTTATCAAAGGCGCTTTGATAATGTAAATAAATGCCTCTTGAAAGTGAAATCCATTTTTATTTCAATATCTTTTATGCATAAGGTGTCATTAAACAGACATAAATAGATTCTTACATATGTTGTGAGCTCTGAAATACAACCATTCATTAGAGCATGGAACCTTATGGAATTGTTTTCATAGCCTTGTGATTATATGATGTAAGAATATTTGTATTTCTTTTTAAAGGATTTGTCATTGAATTGAACTTTAGGATCTGAAAGATACAATCATTTTGACAACATAATGTCATATCTTCATTGAATTAAATTTACAAAATACATGCTTTCATGAAAATTCATTATTTAGAAACCATAATTGGAATTTTTTTTTCAAAAGTTTTCATTACTTCTATTTCTGGTTTTCAAATGAAATCTACTGAAAGATTTTGTGTTTCTTTATGTGTTATTTTTAGAAATGAGTAATAGATAAATTTGTTGAATTATATATGTAAAATATATTTATTTCATTGAAATTCAGGAAAATCCTCAACCAACTTCTTGCATTATTTCCATGAGCTTATTGAATTAATTTTCTGTGAAAGAAACACAAATAATATATTTAATTGAATTACGTGCTGTGTTCTGGGCCTTGGTTATATCTTTATTCGAAAAAATTGGTAAAATTTAAATTCAACATTATGATTTTGTCACAAATTTTATATGATAATAAAAATTCCTAGCATAAAATTCAAAACACCAATAATTCATAATTCATCAAGAGATTGATAATTTGTTTAAAAAGAATTATTTAACTTAATTTTTGTGTGTGCTTATTTATATTAGAATTTTATGGCGTTGTGGCTCACTTTAATTTCAATTTTATATGAATGATTTTTATTTATGGAAATATAATATTTATTCCTTTTTCTTCTTTTTAAAGAGTATGGAATTTGTGTTTTTTTTGGGAAAAAAACTCCAGAATTAAAAAACATCATTAGTCATGATTTTCATGGAAAAAAACAATGAGATTTTTCTTTTCAAAAAATTATGTTTTTTTTTCTAAAGAATAATGAGTGTGGATAAACTAAAATCAGTTCTTTTAACATCATTTTAGTTTATCAACACCCATGATTCTCTAAAAAAAAATCATTAAAAAGAACAAAAAAATAATCAAAAATCAAAAATAAAAATAAAAAACAAAACAAAACATCATTCTTCCCTTCAATAAAAATGATTATGGATGATAGTCTTCTATTTTTATTTTTATTTTTTAAAGAAATAAATACTATAATAAGAAAAACTTGAAAAACTTGAAGCTTATGAGCTGCATGGTTGAGCTCCAAAAATTCTGGAAGATGGAAACTTATGATTTGAAAAATTCAAATAAACTGTTTTTTTTTTTTTCAAATTTGAATATTTCTAATGTCTGAACAATTAAATGTGCATCATGATGAGTAATTTTCAACACAATTAAAATATGATAAAAAATCTAAATAAGTCCTTAAGAGTATCATATGGATTTAATCCTTTTTGTCAAAATTGTCAAACCATCAAATTTGCAGAAAAAAAACTTTTCAGAATTAAAAATTTGAATGAGGTACAGGAAAGATAATAAATCTGTAAAAATATGTTTGAGAGATAAAAATGGATTTACCTGTTATTGGTATATTAAATATTTCAAGCAATAGTAAAATGTTTTGACACACAAATAATATTTCTGATCTAAAGAGTTAATTGCTTAAATTCAAGCTCTGAAAGCTTGTTTTTAATCATATGAGATGAGAACCCTTTGAAAATTATCAAGAGCCAATATTGCAATGGATAAATAATTTTCATTAAAATAAAATTATTCACAGTCAATTTCAATATGTGGTTAAGACTTTAAAGAAGAAAACAACAATATATTGTGGAATTTTGAAAATTTATTACAAATTTTCAGAAATAAATATGGGAGACATGTGAAGAATAATTCAAATACCTTATATGTTTCCAAAGAATATTCAAGCCTCTGGATATTTATGTTCAGGTTTATATGAAATAATTGAAAATAGTGACAAGCCATAGTGTGTGAAAGAGGAAGCCACTGAACATGCTTAAGTTTTGTGAGAATAATTTTCATATTGAACTTTTGACTTCAAATATATTCCAAGGGAAAATTGTGCAAAAAGTATGAGAATAACAAATTGTTCAATTATTTCAAGTTGAAAAAATTATGCAATTACTGTGACACTACTTCAAATAATTTTTTGAAGAGGGTTATTTTTCTATCAAAAATAATTTTTATTGAACAGTATATTTTATTTGTGAGAAGTGTATATGATTGGTATGAGTAAACAAATAAAAAAAATGGGGATTCAATGATCTTCTGTTTAAATTGAGTAACATTCTGAATAACAAGAAATTTGCCTGAAAGTATATGCAAAAATAATACAGGGTTAGCACAAAGGTTAGTACTAAGGTTCAAAGATGGTTAGAGCTAAGTTGGAACTGCTACCCCCACTGGTGGGGGAAGATTTTGTTTAATTGTGATTGTGATATGAACAAACTACCAAAATGTTGAATAAAATAGATTATTGAAAGTTATTTTATTTTTTTCAAATATTATAATTAATTTTATGATAAAATGGAAGGATTATGAATTAATATAAATACAAATTTTTAACAAAAAAAACTGTAAAAAAATTTTTCACTTGAAAGAAATGAAGTAAAAACTAATTTGCAACAAAAAAATTCAAGAAAAAAATAATCTTTAAAAAAAGTTAAAGAAATTAATGAAAAAGCATTTTTCAATGAATAAAGATTCATGAGTTACTTTAACATTGGTTTCCTGATAAAATTTCAGGTGGGGTCACTTATGAGTGAAGTTTTTGTAACTCAACTTTAAATAAGATTAAATTAATATTTAAGTATTTTCTTTATGGAAATCCAAAAATACTCAAAAACTCCATTTAATTTGCACCACATGTGATGTTTAACATCAATTTTTGTGTTCAAATTGAACTTAGAAGTTATGATGAATTGAAGTATTTCCACGTGGAAGACCCCTTAAGGCACAGAAGTTGAAATCCTGTCCCTCATTTTTGGTTACCAAATTCACTTCCAAAAAACTATCCTACAGAGGGAAATTGATAATTGGAGATGTCCTGGATAGACCATACAAAAAACAATGGTTGAAATGTGCATGTATATTAAATGAGTGAGCTGTAATTTAAATATGGGGAATCAAGAATTACCATTGTGTACTGTAACTCTTTAATTGAACTACATATGTACAAATATAAGTATACCAAAAGTGGAGGAATTAAAATGAAATAAAATTGAAAGATTAAGTTTCAGTAAGAAAAGAAATATTGGAGCCAAGGGCTTCATAATCCCCCAAATTAATTTATGAAAGGGGTGGGATGTCAAAATACATAAAAAAGATTGTTACTTTTGGGCTGGTATTGAATAACAGGGTATGTGGCTCAATTGATGATGAGGGTTTAATACCATCAAGGGGAGTTTTAACTATTTCAAAGAGGGTAAAAAAGAACTTAATCTAGAAAAAGCCTCACAAAATCAAGCTTAAATGCTTTCAAGGGTACTTACACACATTATGAGGTGTTGTGGAAGCCTTTGACCAACAATTGCTATAGGAATTCGTGGTTTGTATGACAAAAATGGCCAAAACCAGCCCCTGTTTTGTCTAAAACAGGATTTGATGATGCCATAGCTGGTCTTTACTCTTCCAATATCTTTCTCACTACTGGTGAGAGATAATTTGACCTCTTGGGGAAGAAAAATGGTTTCTATAAAAGAATGTCTTATGCCCCATCTTTTACCTTTATAATTGGTCTAAAAATTGTTAAAAAAGTCAATAAAAGCTCTCATACAGAATTTTAAAATCATTATAAACCTTTTAAACATGTGGAAAACAAATAAAAATCATTTTTTGTGAATATTTATAGTAATTTTAACCCTTGGACCACCCCAAAAGTGAAGCAAAGCATCTTTTATAACTGTGAGCTTTGTCACTTTGTTTCCAAATCCACTTTTATAAATTTTGGGTATTTTTTCTCTTTAATGATTATTTTAGAGACTCTGTTCACCTGCTAGTTTTTTGGCCCTTTGATTAATTGCTTTCAATTGGAATTTCTCTGCAAGAAATTTCTCTTCTAACAATAAATATCTCTTGTAGAGAATTTTTGGATAAACTCTTATTGTTGGTAAAATAATAAAGATTTATAACATTCCTTTTTTATACTAAAATATTTAGAAAAATAATTTTTGTGTGTTTTTTATTTTGAAATTTTTAAATTAGTATTTTAAAATAGCTTTAATTTATCCAAATTTTGAGGAGAGGAAAAGTACTTGATTTATTATAAGAGCTTCATATCCACACCTCAAAAGTACAAAACAGGCCAAAACCCTTTCCCACCAGCATAAAAATATCATTTTAGAGCTTTATAGTCCTATTAAAAGACAAATAGTTTAGACAAGTTAGTGGTGAAATGATTTTTGGAAGTAAAAAATCCCCTGCTTGGGATAGCAGTGTGCCAAATATCAGAAAATATGTATTTTTCCCAGCTTGATTCAGGTGGAATTGACAAGTAACAAAGTGAAACCAACCCAAGTACTGGAAATTCTGATTGGTGAACTTGATTATATATAGGGATAGATTTGAAAAATTGGGTAACCCAAATACCTCTATAGTTAAATTTATAAATTACCTATCAATAGGTTCAAATATCTTACTTAGGAGCCATAGGCCAGGTATCGGCAATTTCAAAAGCTATTTTGTTGTTTTTAGAGGTTTCAAAAAGTCTGCATTTCACTTTTCCAGTTGATAAATTCAATTAATTCTATGGAAGATATTTTCTTGCTCTTATTCTTATTGGTAGTTTTTGGTGGTGACTGTACTTCTTCCTTTTCCTTGTATTATTTTTGGGAATGAAGATTTTAGTGGTATTCACCAGAAAGAATGTTGATTCTATAGTTGTAATTTGTATCTAAAGTAAAATTTTCAATTGGTGTAATTTGGCTTGTAAATAATCTGGATCTACAATACAAGAAATAAAATAATAATAATTTTCAGCTACCTAATTGATTTAATTTGCATTTATTTGTTATTATAGTTTAAAATTCATGATGATAAGGAAATACGTTTTTTAAAGCTATTAGTTTTAATCTTGACACATGAATAGTCTAGTGGCTGGGAAATGGGCTATATAGACTACATAACTTTCCAATTCTCATCTGTCAATAGTTAAGAAGTGGACGAAGGTTACTGAGTGTATAAAATTATTGAGATTTAAATCTTATTACAAATTACAATTTGATGTGAAGACTAGCTTTATATTTCCGGAATACCTATATGGTAGACTCTGCCCTAACTGGTACATGTTGCTAATAATCACAATATGTGGGTTACCACATTTTACCAACCCTTTCTTTCCCATAGGCTATGGGATAGACATATTTCTTTTGTTTTTTGTCAACGAAATACATATTATTGAAGATAGTTATAACATAATTAATTTTTCAAATAAGCTTGTAAAGTATCATAAAACATACCAATAAAATGAAAAAAATATTAAATCAAATACTAACCATAGCCATTAGACAAAAGTGATGGATTGAAAAAGTCTTGAATGAATATTTGGTGATATTTTTTCATTAAGCAAAAGTCCAGCTCACAAGCATAAAGATCAAGTGAATGATGAAGCTGGTAGCCTGGGATTTAGCTTTCATTTTTGAGATACTTCATCAGAAATGATATTTCCTTCTGATACTTCTTTTCTGTTGAGTTTTTGATTCCAAAATACAGATAAATGTCTTAATGGGCGCAATCAAGCTCTTATTTGACCAGTATTCTATTTTCTTCTACAATTACCTCAAATATTTCATTAATAGATCATTTCCCAAATTCTCATTCAAATTGTGTATTCAGAAGCTTGACTAAGCTCATAATTTTCTTTGAATGAATAACACCTAGATATACAAGAAAGGGTGATTCCAATTAAACTTCCTTTTTCAGCTTGTGAGATTTTCTGCTCCAAAATTCAATGATAATATTTTGTGCTTCTCAAGGTAGGAAGAATATTTGTGTTCCTAAAAAAGTTTTGAATTTTATATATAGAAATAGAAAACCAAGAAAGCCATGAAATCCAAATTTCTGATAGCTTGTTGAGCTTTTATAGTCTTGAGCTTCAAAGGGTAGAAGTTGGATTCAATAATTGGATTTGGAAGCGTTCATAATTATAGAATCAATAGATGGTCTGAAAAGTTTGAAGTATGGTTCAAAAAATTATACATGAACTTTTGTGATACCTTCTGGTGCAATATGACATTATAAGTTATCAAAACGTAGGATAATTTATTTCCTGGATCCATGGAGCTGTTGATACTGGAGAAGGGGTCATTTTTGAGATATTGAAAAATTAATTCAGGAATTTCTAGTTCTATTAGTATTGATAGTACATTTGACAAGAATATTTCTTGTTATAGAAAAATGGTTGAAAGGTAGAAATTGGAGTCAATAATTGGCTTTTAAAGTATGTATAATTCTGGAATAAAGGAGTCGGATGAAAAATGTTAAATATGGTTCAAAAAGCTTTATATGAATTTAAGTGATAGGTTCTAGCTCAATATGTCCTTTGAAGTTATCAAAAAGTAGGATAATTGATTTCCTAGATCCATGTAGCTGTTGGTCCCACAAAAGGAGCTATTTCTTTAATGTTGAAGAGGTCATACAGAGATTCCCATTTCTATAGTATTGATATTCCAGTTGATAGGAATATTTATTTTTGAAGAAAAATGGGTTTTAAAACTTAACAAGAGAAAGGAGTTCCAGTATTTTGGCCCCAGAGGCATTTCAGGTGAATGAAATTCTCTATTTCCCCTGTTGTGCTTTTGTTCCTACAGTTTCTGATACAACCAAACCCTTCTACGGTGACATACTAATAAAGTGAGATAGTTTTGATTAATGTAGTGAGAGCAATTATAAAGCATAAAATTTAATAAAATTATGGTCAAAGAGGCCAGTCTTATCGATATTGAAAATATCTTTTAGATTCTTATTGTTGAGAATGATGTTCAAGCACTCAATATCTGTCTTAAAACAGTATGGATTGGCCTGAGATTCTTCTCCATTTATTAAGATGTGGAATAGGTTGTTGTGTTTCTTGAAAGCTTCCAGAAATCCATTTCTTAGGGGATTACTGCTTTATGGGAAAACAACTTCCATTTTTTCAAAAAAGTGCCTTGTGATTTTGATATTTGATACCAGGGATTGACATGTCCATTATTCTAGCATACTGTAGGTTTTGGAAAATTTTATTTTTATGATTTCCTTACTTATTTAGAGAGAAAACAAGTCTTTTCTCTCAATATTTTTACGGTCTTTGATCCAGGCTGAAACTGGGGATCTCTTGAGGAAAAGATAAGGATATAGTTCAGGAAAACGAGCTGCAGTATCAACCTAGCTCTTTTCATTTACATTATTCTACTTGAGTATCTAACTGTTCTGCATTATTTTGGTGCTACAGCTAAAAATTTCGATGGCATTGCTCTGGGGATCAACTCTTGGTTTTTCTTGAGAGATAAATATATTTTTATTATTGGTTGGTTGTTCATATTGAATCTTGCACTTTTATGGTGGCTTAGGCCTTGCATAATTTTCATTGCAATTGGATGGAGAAACTTCAGGTGGATTTTGGAAAAGGAGAGTTTTGGAAGACTGCATTATTATGAACTCATTATAAGTAATTAAAAAGCTTTTATCGGAGATCTTTAATTCTGATAAAACATCGGTAAAGAGAATTATTTCCCTTTTTATCAATTAATTTCTCTTCAGGTTTGACATAGGATTTCATCATTAGATGGTTAGTAATATGGTTTTCCTTGAACTCATTTGTTTTGTGTAAAAATAAAAATTATCAGAGAAATATATAACGATTCAAAAATGCAAAAATTAAGGACAATTAAGCTGCGAAATGGAGAGGGTGTTTTTATTAAAAAGGCCATAATATATGGGGTAGGAAGAAGATTCAGGGAAGAAAAAGGCTGGTATTTATGTATCACAGAAGCTATTTGGTAGTAAATGTGGAATTTTCATCCTTATGGATTTCAAAAACTAGGAATTAAGAACTTTTAGGCAGAAATAATTTGAGATTTTTAATGGAAAGTGAATTGGTTTTATGGGTCCAGAAAATACTTTAGACCCTAAAAGATATGGATTTTGGGGTAGGGAATATTTGAAGGTTTTTTAAGGCATTTTGGCGCTCCCCAAAAATGTGGTTTCCTTTTGCCATGGGTTTGGGAAGGTTATGGGCCAGGAATAGGGCTACTTTGAATAGTAATTTTGGGTTCGTAATCAAAAATTGAAAAAATACAGTTAATTCTTGTTGTTTTGGTGAGCTTAGTATGCGTGGGAAGAACTCTTTTGAGAAATCAATAATGTTTTTGTTATATTTGAGAAGATATTCCACTGAGATGGTCAGTTTTATTGGTGCATATAGCTACTCAATGTGGCAATAATTGTGGAAAACAAACTAAAATCCTTCTTGTTGTGCTTCAATGGCTAGATGATGCAGAGAATTATGCTGTCCTCAAGGCTTTTCATGAGTTTTAATGTAGGGAAAATCAAAGCTTATATAGAATGAAAGGAGGATAATCATCTCCAAATAATATTCATGATTAATTATTTATTACCTAATTAGCTTTGATATGAGAATCTTTATGTTGATTATTTTAATCTTAACTCATTGGAAAGGCTATATATCCTGAGGAATGATCATTGCGAAACTTATAATTCTATAGTCCTTGAGAATTGATGGTTTAAAGTTATTATTTTGGATATAAATAGAAAATGATGAGCTTATAAGCTGAGACTTTTGTTTTGAAGCTATGAAAATCCAAAAATGAAAAATTCACTTTAATTCAAGTATAAATCCACAAAATTACGCAAAAATTATCTCCAGAAAGAGAGTAAAGATTTTCATTAATAACAGCTCCTGAAGACACTCCCAAAAGACAAAAGCCATGGAATTTACAATATGAGGGCCAACTATGGATTCAAAAGCCAATAAAAATAACTTATTTAGTAAACCTATTTGGATGACCAATTGAGCCACAGTTTTTAAATATGAATTTATACAGTAATTCATTTTCCAAAAATCAAGGGAAGTATGTAAGCCTTAGAAGTGTGATGGTGGTACAGCTTTTCCAAAAGCTTGATGGGGTATTTATAGTATAGATGTGTGAATAGTGTTTCTAACCTATTGAATTCAGGTGACTTGAATGTGGGTGATATTTTTTCTATATGAAGAAATGTAGGGTATAATCATAAAAGGTAAAAAAGGGTAAATTATCTTCTATTAGCCTGAAATTTTTTGTTTATCTTGGAATAAATCCCTCTTTTGCGCCCAATTCTGGACTTATCATTCAAGATCAATAGAAACAGGTGAGTGAAATTGAGAGAAACTGTGCTTTTGATTGAGATTTGAAGAGTTCAAATGAGAAATGCTGATGATGGAACTTTCAGATGAAGAACCACTGTTTCCTTTTCATTTCCCAAATTTCTTAATGTGAATATATATTTATTAAAGAATAAAAAAATCCTAAATATCTTGTGGAATTTCTTTTGGTTTGGGATTGGATGAGATAGTCCTTGAGGGGGAACTCACAGGTAACCAGTTTTGAATTTCTGAAAGTTCCTGTAACCAAGGGTTAAAATGCTGTTTTACCTTACCCTCTGACTATACAAAAAAAACTTCCCACCAAGCCAACTAATAAAAAATTTATGTTGTGGATGTACAGCTAGAGAAGGCTAAATTAGAACCCTCTTATCAGACCCAATAAAGAATCACACTCAATATAAATAGGGTATTGGTAAAAACACGTAAGAGCTTACGTGTTTTTACTAAAAACTTATGTGTTTTTACCATCAATTGGTAAAAACACGTAAGGGATGGTTTTTAAATGAAATATGGCTATTTATGGAATGTATGATGCCATTAATGCCATTTGTGCCATTAAAAATTCCATTTATGGCATTAACAGTGCCATTAATGGAATTATAAATGAAATATTTCTGATGCCATTGATGCCATAAATGGCATTAACAGTGCCATAAATGGCATTAACAGTGCCATAAATGGCATTAAAAGTGCCATAAATGGCATTAACAGTGCCATAAATGGCATTAAAAGTGCCATAAATGGCATTAACAGTGCCATTAATGGCATTAACAATGCCATAAATGGCATTAAAAATGCCATAACAAATGGCATTAACAGTGCCATAAATGGCATTAAAAATGCCATAACAAATGGCATTAACAGTGCCATTAATGGCATTAACAATGCCATAAATGGCATTAAAAATGCCATAAATGGCATTAACAGTGCCATTAATGGCATTAACAGTGCCATTAATGGCATTAACAATGCCATAAATGGCATTAAAAATGCCATAAATGGCATTAAAAATGCCATAAATGGCATTAAAAATGCCATAAATGGCATTAAAAATGCCATAAATGGCATTAAAAATGCCATAAATGGCATTAAAAATGCCATAAATGGCATTAAAAATGCCATAAATGGCATTAAAAATGCCATAAATGGCATTAAAAATGCCATAAATGGCATTAAAAATGCCATAAATGGCATTAAAAATGCCATAAATGGCATTAAAAATGCCATAAATGGCATTAAAAATGCCATAAATGGCATTAAAAATGCCATAAATGGCATTAAAAATGCCATAAATGGCATTAAAAATGCCATAAATGGCATTAAAAATGCCATAAATGGCATTAAAAATGCCATAAATGGCATTAAAAATGCCATAAATGGCATTAAAAATGCCATAAATGGCATTAAAAATGCCATAAATGGCATTAAAAATGCCATTAATGGCATTAACAGTGCCATTAATGGCATTAACAGTGCCATTAATGGCATTAACAGTGCCATTAATGGCATTAACAATGCCATAAATGGCATTAACAATGCCATAAATGGCATTAACAATGCCATAAATGGCATTAACAATGCCATAAATGGCATTAACAATGCCATTAATGGCATTAACAATGCCATTAATGGCATTAACAGTGCCATTAACAATGCCATAAATGGCATTAACAATGCCATAAATGGCATTAAAAATGCCATAAATGGCATTAACAGTGCCATTAATGGCATTAACAGTGCCATTAATGGCATTAACAGTGCCATTAATGGCATTAACAATGCCATAAATGGCATTAAAAATGCCATAAATGGCATTAACAGTGCCATTAATGGCATTAACAGTGCCATTAATGGCATTAACAGTGCCATTAATGGCATTAACAATGCCATAAATGGCATTAAAAATGCCATAAATGGCATTAACAGTGCCATTAATGGCATTAACAGTGCCATTTATGCCATAACAAATGGCATTAACAGTGCCATTAATGGCATTAACAATGCCATAAATGGCATTAAAAATGCCATAAATGGCATTAACAGTGCCATTAATGGCATTAACAGTGCCATTAATGGCATTAACAATGCCATAAATGGCATTAAAAATGCCATAAATGGCATTAAAAATGCCATAAATGGCATTAAAAATGCCATAAATGGCATTAAAAATGCCATAAATGGCATTAAAAATGCCATAAATGGCATTAAAAATGCCATAAATGGCATTAAAAATGCCATTAATGGCATTAACAGTGCCATAAATGGCATTAAAAATGCCATAAATGGCATTAAAAATGCCATAAATGGCATTAAAAATGCCATAAATGGCATTAAAAATGCCATAAATGGCATTAAAAATGCCATAAATGGCATTAAAAATGCCATAAATGGCATTAAAAATGCCATAAATGGCATTAAAAATGCCATAAATGGCATTAAAAATGCCATAAATGGCATTAAAAATGCCATAAATGGCATTAAAAATGCCATAAATGGCATTAAAAATGCCATAAATGGCATTAAAAATGCCATAAATGGCATTAAAAATGCCATAAATGGCATTAAAAATGCCATAAATGGCATTAAAAATGCCATAAATGGCATTAAAAATGCCATAAATGGCATTAAAAATGCCATAAATGGCATTAACAATGCCATAAATGGCATTAACAATGCCATTAACAATGCCATAAATGGCATTAACAATGCCATAAATGGCATTAACAATGCCATAAATGGCATTAACAGTGCCATTAATGGCATTAACAGTGCCATTAATGGCATTAACAATGCCATAAATGGCATTAAAAATGCCATAAATGGCATTAACAGTGCCATTAATGGCATTAACAGTGCCATTAATGGCATTAACAGTGCCATTAATGGCATTAACAGTGCCATTAATGGCATTAACAATGCCATAAATGGCATTAAAAATGCCATAAATGGCATTAACAGTGCCATTAATGGCATTATTTAAATGCCATTAATGGCACTGTTAATGCCATTAATGGCACTGTTAATGCCATTAATGGCACTGTTAATGCCATTTATGGCATTTTTAATGCCATTAATGGCACTGTTAATGCCATTAATGGCACTGTTAATGCCATTAATGGCACTGTTAATGCCATTTATGGCATTTTTAATGCCATTTATGGCATTGTTAATGCCATTTATGGCATTGTTAATGGCACTGTTAATGCCATTTATGGCATTGTTAATGCCATTTATGGCATTGTTAATGCCATTTATGGCATTGTTAATGCCATTTATGGCATTGTTAATGCCATTAATGGCACTGTTAATGCCATTAATGGCACTGTTAATGCCATTAATGGCATTTTTAATGCCATTTATGGCATTTTTAATGCCATTTATGGCATTTTTAATGCCATTTATGGCATTGTTAATGCCATTTATGGCAATGTTAATGCCATTAATGGCACTGTTAATGCCATTAATGGCACTGTTAATGCCATTTATGGCATTTTTATTTATGGCATTAAAAATGCCATAAATGGCATTAAAAATGCCATAAATGGCATTAAAAATGCCATAAATGGCATTAAAAATGCCATAAATGGCATTAAAAATGCCATAAATGGCATTAAAAATGCCATAACAAATGGCATTAACAGTGCCATAAATGGCATTAACACTGCCATAAATGGCATTAACACTGCCATAAATGGCATCAACAGTGCCATAAATGGCATCAACAGTGCCATTAATGGCATTATCAATGAAATATTATTGATGCCATTAATGCCATTTATGGCATCAACAATTCCATTTGTGGCATCAAAAATGCAACATTTCTGATGACATTAATGCCATAAATTGCATTAATAATGCCACAAATGGAATTAATAATGCCACATTAACAATGCCATTAATGGCATTACTAATACCATGAATGGAATTATCAATGCAATAAATGGCATAATGCCATTTATATAACACCATAAATGGCATTTTAAATCCATTTATGTAATGCCACAAATGGAATTTTTGATTCCATAAATGGCATTTTTGATGCCATTTATGTTATAGTTAAGGCCATTAATTCCATTTTTAAGGCCCATGTCAAGGCCATTAATGCCATTTTTAAGGCCATTTATGGCATTTTTAAATGCATAAATGGCATTGTCAAGGCCATTAAATTCAATTTATGGCATTGCTGTAATGCTATTTATGCCAATTTTCTGGCCATAAATGGCATCTGTATGTCATTCTTGATGCCATTTATGGCATTATTATGTCATTAGTGATGCCATTTATGGCACTTTTGATGTGATAAATGGCACTTTTAATGCCAAAAATCAAATTTTAACTTCCACCCATCATAAATTAAATTTTGAATTCAATTTATGTCATAAATGGCATTTTCAATTCAACTACAAACATGAACAAAAAAACATAAAAAAACATGGACTTTTTGGGCCTACAAATGTTCTTGCAAAAAAAATACCAAAATGTTGGGCTTCTGGTTTATTATTCTCAACATTCTCACCTTCATTTTTTAAAAAAAAATATTGAAATTCATAAGTGGGAACATTTTTAATGAATTTTTTCAAAAAAATGGGCCATTTTACCGAATTGCCCAAAATAGAAAAATTGGGCAAAAAAAAAAATTTGAAAAAATTTGGGGACCTTCACATCCCATGTCGGAAAAAATATGGCAAAAAAAAATGTTAAAAATTCTCAAAAATGAGCCTGAGGAATTTTTATAAAAAAATTAGGTTACTTACATGTTTTGGTCATAAGTTGGTAAAAACACGTAAGGGCTTACGTGTTTTTACTAAAAGCTTACGTGTGTTTACCAACACCCTATAAATAAAAATAAACTTGAAATAATGTAAAAATTTGAGTTTTTTGTAATATTATAATAAGACTATTTGTTTTTTTGGATATTTTTCGAAGATGAATTGAATAAATCAATTCTATAAAACCAGAGGTAATTGAGTGTGGATAATAGCTTTTAAGTGCTTTATAGATTGATAAAGGGTGATTTGCAAAAAATAATGATAAAAGAGCTATTGTTCATTTGAATCTGATTAATATCAAGAGTGAGTATTGTAAGATGTGTCTATTAAACTGTTGATAATATTATTATTAATCAAAATTACTATGACTTTTCTTAAGAAATATAATAAATGAATTCACTATAGCCACAATTAATTAATTAATTAGTTCTTTTAATTGTTATACACTACCAGTTACTATAACAGTAAGAGATAATTGTCTACAAGAATCAATTACAAGAAGTATTTAATAATAAAAATCCTTTCTTAAAATAATAAAATTATTTTGATATATAATTGTAATGATAATTCTTGAAGAAGACTATTACTAGAATAATTATTTAAGGATTAAATAAAATCACTCATCAATACTTCAATAATAACTTGTAAATAATTGGTAGAGTGATTTTACAGATTAATTGTGGATTTAAGGGATCAAAATGTGATATATAGCAGTAATACAACAAACTATAGCTAAAGGAATATTTGAGATAGTTTGTTTCTATGATTAATGTCTTTTCTAATTGGTTCTTAAAGATTAAGAAGCTTGAGAAAAGAATCAAATAATATTTACTTGTTGGTATAAATAGATAATAAGATGACTTGGAAAAAAAGAAAGAAGAGGCCTCTTTTAAGTAAAAAACAGATCAAAAAGGAATTCCATAAAGCAAAATGAAAAAAACAGTTAGTGAAAAACCAAGTATAATCTTTGCATTATTGATTGCATCATCTGTTGTCATTTAAGAGTATCAGAATTACTTAATTAAGTCCTTCCACATGATTACCAGCCCATTTATGGCTAAGAATAAAAGAAGTAACAACTGTTAATGTTCTTTGATATCAAAATGAACCTTAATTTCTCAAATTTCTCAATTTTAATGGAAATTTCATCACATTGTCAGGGTGAGTCTATATAGTAGCTATAAAATGTAGTTACAAGCTAGTATTATGACTGTGACACGTCAAAAACAAATAAAATTAAATCTTCAGGTCCTACTGCCACGTGGTAACAGTGGTGATGAGTCTATTGAGGACCTGGCTTGCAATACTCTAATATCTTTTGACTGTAAAGAGGTACTACAATAATTATATTCTAATTATATCTTTAATAATAATTCTAAGGACACTACTGATTGATAACAGTTTTGTCACGTAATAATATGGATAATAAGATAAGATGATGGGTTTTCAAGGAAAAAACCCTTCCTTTTATATCTTTCAAGACTGTCAAGAGTTATTAACTCTTCACACGTCAGAGGAGTGAAAGCTTTCACTCCAATGATCAGCCTGTGGTTCTGGATCATCAATTCTGACGTCAATAGAGGCAGAATTGTGGTTTTGGAACCACAAGTGATCATTCTGGATCAATACAGGGTGAAAAAACTTTTCACCTGCCACGTCAGCACTTGGATGACGTTGTTCTGGTGTCTGTATGATAAATAATGATGATTTTGGAGAGGTTATATCTTCATAAGTATATTATTTTAAGTATGGGAGCAATACTGTTTGATACAAGTTTGATACAGTCATGTATTGCTAGAAAAACCTTCCAATCAAGATATCTCAGCCAGTTCTTAAGATATCAAGAAACCAAGAGCACAGAATTGAAGGGCTTAATGAGCTCTTAAATTTGGTATGCTTCATGTTTACCCTTCTTTAAAATAGCAAACGTTATAAGGGTTTTAAGTTTTTGGGTGTATTTTTGTACATCAGTATGAGGCTTCAAAAACTTCCATACCAGATATCTTCTTCAATTTGGAAGATATCTGTATTCTGATGATACAGTCTTGTAGGGCTTGATTATCTCTACAGTTTGGTATATTACACTGTACAGTTGTATGAGTGTATGCCAAAGATACAGGGGTTTGTTTACCTTGTTGTTTTCAGAATATCTGTATTTTGGTTGTTAAACCTTTGAACCAAGATCCCTCAGTCAGTTTAAGAGATACAGAGGTCTAAGGTGTCTCAAATTAAAGCTCTTGTTTAGATCTTTAATTTGGTTATAATTTTGTACAGTTCTGTACAAGTGTCACAGGGGCTCTTCGAAGTGAAGAGGGCCTGGCACTCAGTAAACTGGGACTCACTTATGGAGGGCTCAAAGATATGGTAAGAAGGAATACACTGAAGAGTGTTAAAGATAAATTGCTGAAAGAAATAATATAAGAAAAGCAGCAACAAGAAATAAGAGTAAGAAATAGAAGAGCCAACCACAAACAAGTCCAAGTCCACTGTTTCAACCTGTCAGAATGGAAAGAGAAGGGTTAATAAGGATATGGCCACCCAACTCATACTGTACAGGCGAAGAGAGAAAAGGCAAAGACTAACTTAAAATTAAATAATTATAATACCCAATTATAAGGATAAGAATAATTATAAAATAATAAATAAACTAATTTAATTAACTGGGGAAAAGTCCCCAGGGGGGAGAAAGAGGGGCTGGTATATGTGAGAATCACCAGCCCTGATCCAGAGGAAGAATTTTCATGAGAATAATTGATGATTGAATTGAGTCTGGCCAATACAGGTCCTGTACAGCTGTACAGAACCTGTACAAGAGGTGTGGTGTATTTGAGTGATCATACAGTTTCATACTGGTGTATTGAAACTGTATTGGGTGAATCCAATCTGTACAGGTATTGACAGGCTGTATTGATGTACCAAGCTGTATGCATGTTTCAGAATGAAGATTGCTGAAACTGAATGCTGATGCAGATACTGGATTTTCTGATTTGGGGTGTTTGAGTGGGTGTATGAATGAATACCCTTACCCCTGATGGATGGTTGTTACAACAAGCCCTCTTTGATTTTCAGGGGGGTCTTGGTTTTAAAATAAAGGTCATATGGTATCTCCAGTTATAGTGGTGTTACAGCAACATGGATAATACCATTGTGTAGCTCTCTATGTGGGCTTTAAGAAAAAGACCTTTTTGGTATAGAATAACTTAAATATGCATAAGTTAGATGAGAGGTGAAAATAAGGGTTTTTACTTGTTTATTCTCCTCTAGGTTTCCTTATTCTGTTTGGATAAGGTTGGTGTTTAATTTAAGAGGAGTTTTTTTCCTCTTATTTATTACCTGTATTGACTATTTTTGCTCAATACTTGTCATACCATTATTTATGGTATGTTGGATGTCATGCTAGTGCTCTGTTTTGAGTCACAGGCTGACACACATATTGTATTTTCTGTGAGTTTTTGAAGATTCAGTGTTTCATGTGGAATCATCAAAAATAGACTGTAAGTAAATATTGCAATTTTGATTATAAATTCATAATTATTTTTTGTTTTTATATGGAAAAAAACTTACTCCATTATTCCTGAAAGCTTCAGAAAGATTCATTAAGAATTGTATTTTTAATTAGTTTTTGAAGTTTTTACCTTACTTCTACATAGAATTGCAAATAGAACAGTAATGGCTGGTTGCCATGAGGTAAATGAATGGATACTAGTCCAAAAGGGGGTTCAATCACTCTTTTAAGGTTTCTCCATTTGAAATGGTTACAGGAGTCAGAGTTTCTCCTTACCTCCTTGTCACATCAAAATACCAGCTTATTTGTTACTTTATTATGATTTAATGGGACTTTAAATTTTTAGCAAAGTTCCCAAAAGGCTTTGGTATACTAATTGGGCCATGATAAGCCATTGATCCAAGCTTCAGAGCTATCTATTCTGAAGAGGCCTCAGAAGTTGGGTACCCTGGCTCTCCTTGATGTCTTTTGTCACCCTTAGCTATTTTCACATCAAAAATAGTAATTCAGGCTTCAAGACTGATATCAACTATGGGTGTACCAGACCTTTGTGTAAGAATACTGTATTTTTAAGTTCCAAAAAAATTCATAACACTAATATTAGTGTATATCTAACATGGAAGTCTCAAATTCTCATTATTTTGGTGTGAAATTGAGAAAAACAATAATTTTCATAATTATTTTATGTGGTATTGATGATGTGGTATTGAAGTATTTTCCATATTACCACCTCATAGAGTTAATTTAAGTTTATTGACTCTTTAGAGCTACCCTGGGTGAATTTTTGTGTAGAATCCAAATTTGGCCTTAAATCCATGGATTTACGAACTCATAAAAAAGTTATTCATCTTTTCTTAAATAAAGAATGATGAATTTTGGATAGATGCAGGAATTATGGGTTATTCCTAGCTTAAAAGTTTATTTTTTGTTTATTGTGGCCTATTTGGGTATGTAGAATATACCTCAAGGCTTGCAGGTAGTGACTAGAATAAGGGGTAACGTGATGTTGATAGAATATGCAATATGACTATTAGTATTATGAACTAATAATAGGGGCAAGGATAAGAATAAGATGATATTGTTCTTTATTATTATTAGCTACTAATATTCAGTATTTCAGATTTGACTAGACTACCTACCAGGTTCAGAGATGGTTCTATCATATATAAATATTTAAAGGGTCATTTAATAGTAATTACTACCAAATATTTTCTTTTTTCTGCTACTGACCTTAGCTACTGAGAATAAGATAGTATAAGAATGTACAGACTACCTTCTAGTTTCAGGGATGTTTCTATCTTCTCTAGTTATCTGTAAGTAATTAATTCAATAGTATAAAGTACCATGAATATGGAAAAAATAAAATGGGTTCAGGAGACACTCTATTTATGCTTCTTGGGGTATCCCCTCTTCTCCATGAATAACTTCTTTTTAAATGGAAAAATTTATTTTACCCTTAAAGAATTACAAATTGTGTTATGTTCCCAGATAGGTGATGTTGTTGAGGGTCTGAATTGAATCAATACGCTTTCACAGCCTCAATTAATCATTTTTGGCAGGAAATGTATCTGATTGTATCAGGTGAATTCATTTTGTGGTTAAATTTTGAGCTAATGAAAGGTGGTTTAAGCTTGAATATTATATATTATTATGTCATGTGATTGTTTTCAACTACTATAGGGGCTATTCTTTAGATTTTGAGCATATGTGCTTTTACTTTTGAATTTCTGTAAGGGGGTTGAGGGTTATTGAAGGAGGCTATTCACTCTCATGCAGGTGATTATGAAGTTTCATTAAGGGTATTATGAAGGTGTATGCAGGTGATATCTTCCTATGAAATTGTTGGTGAGTTTCTCCTTGGAATTCATGAAGGATTATCTGAGGTGATTTATATTTTGATTTGACTGTTGAGATTCTGCAAGGCTTTTGAGGAAGGGCTTTCCAGTTATTGTTTTTGAAATTAGGCTTACTGGTTGACTAATGAGCTCATGAAGTATTTTTTACATCTAATGAAAGTGCTTTTGAATTTGAGCTGAATGTTGAAAAAATGTTGTCTTATTGGAAGGGGAAATTACTATAAATAGAAGAAATTATAAAAGATCAAATTTTTAATTTGTTTGTGTTGTTAAAATTTAATTCCCCTTTCCTTGTGGAGTAATTGTTTTTCATTTTACACTGTATGGGGGTTGAAGAGGTTCTGAGGGAGTAAAGGTGGAGATTGTATTTGTTTTTAGAGTATTTATGACTTTATTCTTATATAATTCTTGTTATTAAATAAAGAATTGATAATATTAGGGACATTTGGTGTATCATTTGGATCCATGTTTCTATTTAATAAGTGTTTGCTACTTACCTGAGTTAAATCACTCAATGAAAGTGGCTTATTCGAGGTGTATAATGTTTGCTTTGAAAATATTCCCTGATAATTCTTGTTGACTTGGAACCTTTTTTAAATAAGATAAGCTTTCTTATGTGGGATTTAAACCAAAAAGAAGGTATGAATTACCAAATACCCCTCTACATTTCTTTCTGTGAACAGAATTCCAGCTTTAAGGACATTGATGTTGGTTGGTAAAGGTATGACCATGGTGTGTTTTTCTTGAAATATTGATCATAATAGATTTATTCCTTTCTTAATTGTAGAGTTATATCCATATTACCTTGAATAAGATCCTTCATGAAACCTGAGTATACTTGAATAGCTTCTTGCTCCAATTTAATGTTATTCATTAAAGTTAATTTATTTCTAGAGTATACCTGTTAAAAGAGAAAAAATAATCTTCATAAGATAATTTTTTTGATTTAAAATCTCAATTAATAGCAAAGATTCCAAATAATTTGACTGAGGCCCCCCTCTCCATTTAAAAAAATCATGAGCTGGTTCTTAAGTGTTAGATAAAGATATGAAAACAATCCCCAAAACTTGCACTACAAGGGATAGTGTGAGAAATAAGCTTTCCCACTGCCTTTTTGGAGATATTTTTCAAGAAATGATAATACATAAAAGGATAATAATTGGCTTTCTGCAGACCAAATTCGATAATAACAATAAAGTTATTTTTGTTTAATTTGAATTTTGAATTTTAGTTTTGATTCAGTACTTGAATTATGGCTTGGAATTTACCAATAAAAGTAAAATACAGTTGTAGGTAAGCTTGGATTATGGAACTGTTTAGTTAAAGGTAGTATTTGTCAAAATCAAGAAGAATTGATATAATTTAAAGTATTAATAGTTGAAATGAGACTATTTGGATCATGATTTGAGTCCTTTTTCTTATAATGACCCTTGTTATTATTCCACTACTCTGCCTTTTGAGCAAAATCATTGTTACTAAGACTTTGGTTTGAAGTACTTCCCCTGTATGTCACCGAAATTCTTGTTATCCATAAATGAAGTTGGGATGTTGTTGAAATAATATAAACAGAGAAATTCCAAAAATTGATACAGTTGATTTTTTTTGCTTTGAGGGCTTGTTTAATTTCATTTTAAAATAAAAAGAGCATTAAGGTTTCATTAATATGTAAAATCCTTAAATTATGGCATACTTTATCCATGTAAATATAAATCACTCATTCAAAGCTTAACTAATGCCTTTATAGCATACATAATTCTTTATTTAAATCAAGTTCCAGTCACTTTTTTACCTTAAGGAATATTTCATTTGAGATGATCAGTTGAGCAAAAAGAATTGTCTTGAATTCTTTTATGATTAATGAGATAACAAATTAGTAATGATAAGAAAGGAAAAATAAGGAAGATGAATCTATAGTAGAATGAAAATGTTGTCCCATGACTCAAAACCAGAGCACAAGCATGACAGCTGAATACCATCAACAAATGGTAAAGCTAGGATACCACCAAAACATGGAGCTGAGACAAACAAGCTCAAAAGGTATGAAAAGAAAGAAAAAGATAACCTCTTTCAAACTATACAAGTCCAATCATAATACAACAAAGAGTAACAAAGTTATTCCTGCTCAAAGCTGTTTCTGTGCATAAACCTTAATTTTCACCTCTCATGTGAGATCCAGAGGAAGAGGCTTAACCCCAGCAAGCGGGTATTCCAATTAAAGCTCTAGTTCAGGGCTATCCATTGTTACTAGCCAAATTAAGCTAACACAAAAATTACAGAAGTTATGGCCAAAATAAGGTCAAATAAGGGTGAACAAAATATTCACCTCTCATCTAACCTCTACAGTTTTAGTGTGAGATACCTAAAGTGTAGTCTTTTTGAAAAGAGAACAATCAGGGCTATCTGATGGTGCCTTTTATTTCCCCATATCTCATCTAGAATAAAAGTCATGGAGCAAACAAGCTCCATACAGATATTGAGAAAATAATATATCTGAATAACAAAATTTGTACATGGCATAACTTTGCCATATATAATGTTACCCATACCAAATGAGGTAACATTGTGTAGACCCCATCCAGTGATACACAATGAACCAACTCTGAGGTCAATATCTCAAAAACTGACAAATGTTTAGCAGTTTTAAGGTTAAAATCCCACAATTGGGCCAACACACCTTTCCTGTGGGATAATATCCCATAACCATGATTATGAGGTGTAAAACAGATGAATAAGCATGATTATACTTTGATAACTCATAGTTCGTTTAATACTGGGTCTCATACAGGTTCTGTACAGAATTCTACACATCATACATGTCAGAAGAGGGCTGTGTGGTCCCCAGATGAAATTTTCCACCCTGTATTGGTGAAACCTCCCCAGATGTGGTTTCAAAACCACATCTGGTCCCAATACATAGTATACAGGCATTTTGAAAGCCACAAGCCAGTACTCTGAAGTGAAAAATATTCACTTAATCCACATAAAATGGTCTAGAGGACCTTTGCACCCATTTTCAGGATGAAAAGGGACCTTTCTCTGTCCAAAAGAGGAATTCCCATCCTTCTCTTGAATTCCTACATAGTAAAACTTTCCGAAATAGTTATAATCTTGGAAATAACCAGTTATAATGATAAATTTAATTATTATAGTTATTTATCATAATAATCAAATTAATAAAGCTTCACACAGGGCTTTCAACAACACTCACCACCCTTAAAACTTGTATAGTAAAGCCCATATAATTTAATTAAATCCCTTTTTTATCATTATTATCCATGTCTCAGTCATAGTTCAGGTTTTAAATAATATTATTATCACCTCTTCATAGACTCAGATTGACAATTTGGGGGCCTGGCCATGTTTTTTGAACATTTTTGGACCATTTTTATGCCAAAAGTGAGTTTTTTCTCTTCAATTCTCATATTAACACTATTGTTTCTTTTTTTGGCATAAAATTGTTAAAATGATAATAATATATTTTATAAATAATTATTTTTTTGAGTGGTATATTAATTTATATACCACTGTGTTTTTTTCTTATTTTCCATGTGGTTGATTAAAATTTAATCACCATAAGTGGGGGATTTTAGGCGTGTTTTGCATTTTAAAAGACTAAAAGCACTTAATATTTTTCTTTTTTAAGTAAAAAGAAACCCTCTTTACTGTAAATAAAAGTTTGGGGGGTGGTTGGGCATATTGATATTTTCAATTTCTCATTACAGAACCACCTTGGATTACACTTGTTAATTACACGTTAATCTGTGAGATACTGGTACACAAACAGTGTACCAGAAAACCAAAAAGAAGTATTTTTGACATGTAATTGATAATTTCAATTACAACATCATAATAATAGGGCACAATATAGAAAGATTTTGCCCAGAGGCCATTTTAGACATGCAAACAGCATTTTAGGAAGTCTTAACTGACATAAGCCCTCTTTTCCTCTTTGATTAAGTGGAAGAAAACTTCATACCACTTGAAACCCAATCAAAAGGTAGTGCACCAGTGATACCTTCAGAACCAGAAGGAAAGGGCAAAGGAAAGAGGCATAGTGAAAGCCTAATAACAGCCAAGAATTGGACACCAATTGCCACTCAGAGGAGTAGAAAACCACAAATCTCTGCATCAATACAAGGTAAACCAAGCTTAACAACTTGTAAAGGGAAGATTACAGTGATTAACCCAGTTGTAACGTCCAAAGGAAAATTGCCCAAATCTGTTGATAGCAAATTTTTACAAGGCACAGTCAAAGGTAAATACCCTAATAACATTAAGCTGTTTACTTCTTGCAAACACTGATATGTCACCTGTACACCTCAGGAACCTTGGAATCCCAAGGAACAAGCCAGAGGACAGAGAAGGCCTGTTGAGGACCAGAAGAACTGGAAGAGGACACCTTGGACACAGTGATGCATGGAAAGACACTGAGGGAAATCATACCCACTCTGCCATTCACCTTCCAATTCAACAGAAACCTCAAACCAGAGGACTGGAAGGATATGTCTCAAGTTCTTCAGCTTCACCAACTCCTCCTAGCATCCCACTGGGAAGAACTTGGAGAAAGTTGCCAGAAGATATGTCTCAAAGAGATACCCTTCAAAGACCTTATGGTAATCACCAAAGGATGGAATCCCACCAGGCAGTTCAGAATCCTGGAAGAGAGAGAAGCCAGGATAAGGGAGAATCAAACCACTATACAAGCTATAGAAGAACAGCTGAGCCGGACAGGGCCTACTCTGATTCATTCAGGCTCACAAGGAGTAGAACAACACAACTCTCCAGTGGCTTCACACCATTCAGGAACCAGAAGATCAGTGGCCAAGAGTCACCATTCTTCACAATCCCACGCAGTTTCCAGTAGAAGACAAGGATACAAGAGCAAAAACAAGACATCTTTCAGCAAAAGGCAGAAAGAGTCAGACCCAATGATCCAGAAGCTGTTGTACTTGGTGAAAGAAGTACACAAGAGCCAGAAATAGTTTTAAATATTTTCAGAATGAGTAGCCCCAATAATAAAAATATTACCCCCACTCAGAATGAACACAGTGTTGTTACACCTGAGAGTAACTTAAACAGTGATGCACTGTGGTTACAAATGTCCCAATTTTCAGAGAAAACTCAAAAGCAGTTTGCAGAACTCTAAGAAATCCGTGAGAGGATAAAAAATTAACAGCCTTCATGGACAAGATTGTTAGAACTCTTCAAGGAGGCCATGCTCAATTGAGCAAAGCTTCTAAAGAAACCAATTATAGACTGAATCAAGTCTTTGAAGAAAAGCACCACTGCAAAAGGGACAGAGATTTTCTGGACCAGGACTTAAACAAACAGTTCAATGTCTACCAAAACATGAAGCCCAAATAAAAAGGCCATGTTTTGGATAATCCATACCACCAGGAAGCAATCAAGCCAGATTTTTTGTTGGAGAATAAGAAAAGGTCTCCATCTCAATACTGAGATAGAGATAACATGTCTTATTCTGAGAAGGAAGCATTAAAACAGCTTCCAGAAGCCTCAAGCTGTTGTAAATTCTCTGGAACAGGAGAATATGATTATATGGAGCTCATTGATTATATTGATGGACTCTTCATTGATGTACCAAGCATACCAGATTACTGGATTACTGCTAGAATTAATACAGAATTCAAAGGACATGCTAGTATTTGGTACACAGAAATGAAAGCAATCCATAGAAGAAAAAGCTTGCCATGATGGAAGAGTCAAAAAATCCAGAAGTACAACAATGTTACTTGGATATGGCAACAACCATGTCATCTGAAAATGGCAAGTACTCAGTGGACAAAGATCCATGTGAGTGGTTTTTTAGACAGTCTAAAAGACTTAAAGCCATTGATCCTCAAATGAACATTCAGATGAGGAATCACAAACTCCTGATAAAAATTCCAGGAGGACTAGAGCATGCAGTAAAATGTAGATGAAACCAAAGTTGAACTCTAGATGAAATTGCAAACACCTTACAAGATGTGAGGAAAAGAACAAACATAGGGAAATATTTCCAATTTAGAAGCAGTAGTTGCAGAGAGAAACAACCTTTCAGGTTGGAGCTTAAGGATAAACCCAAAGAAAGAGTAGCAGAGGTGACCAAAAAGAAAAACTCTTGCCAAATTGTGGTTCAACAGACCATTATGATAATAACTGTCCAAAGGCAAAAAAGAAAGTCTATGCCATTGAGCAAGTCCCAGAGGAAGAATCCCCAGCAGAGGATTCTGAATGAGACTCTATGGGTGATGCCATAAGAGAACAATCTGATGAAGATCAAGACGAAAGGGAAACATTTCTAGTGGAGTACCAAGAAGAAAAACAACTAGAAATTCAGGACATACAGTCAGAAGCAGGAATGACACAGGACGCTGCAAATAAAAACTTGTGTAAACATGCACAAGATGCACAAACATTCCTAGTTACACCAACTAAAGGAATGGCATACATACATGGAAAAGCCACAAAGATGACTGTTTGCATTGAAAATTCTCAACATTCATTGATAATTGACAGTGATGCACACTTCTCAATAGTGGGTAAAGATTCTCTGGATAACCACTTCCCAAATTGGGAGAAGCAGCTCTTGCCAACCAAGCAAAATTTCTTCAAAGTGCATCAGGGAAGATGAAATCCATTGGGACAATTATCAAAGAGATAATTATACACCATAGGAAAGTTAATATCAGACTCAACCCAGAGTTTGTTGTGCTTCAAGATGCGCATATACAAGGATTCTTACTGGGAACAGATTACCAAAGGATGTATGGCATTGATATTTACAACAGTAAGAACAGGCAAATTACCATATGTACAATAAAGGAAAAGAAATTTTCACTTGACATATACCAGATGTCCACCCATGACCCTCTAGAAGAATTAATGAATGAATTCAGACAGGGCCAATTCAGTACCAGCCTCACCAGCAAACAAAAACTTAGTTTACTGAAAATGTTGAGGAGAAATAGACAAGCATTTGCCATTGGTGAAGAAACTTTGGGAAGAATCAGAGGCAATGATATGGAATTATATCTAGATGTGGAAATACCTTATCCACCCATGCTGAAAAGACCTCCATATCCAGCAAGCCTGGAAGCTAGGAAAGAAGTTGAGAAACACATCAATGAACTTCTAGACATGGATGTCATCAGGAAGATAGGACATAATGAAATAGTGGAAATCACCACTCCTGTCCTTATCACCTGGAATGATGGAAAATATAGGTTGTGTGGGGATTTCAGAGCCCTAAATAACTACACAAAAGCTGATAGGTACCCCATGCCAAGGATACCTCATGCCCTAGATAAACTGGAAAAAGCCAAATATATAACCAAGATGGATTTTATGAAAGGTTTCCATCAGAATGGAGTTAAACCAAGCTCTATGAAGTGACCCAGAATTATATTCCATATGGGTATATATGAGTACACAAGGATGCCATTTGGAATCAAGAATTCACCAGCCCACTTCAAAAGGATGATGGACACAATATTTCAAGAAGAAATATTAGAAGGCTGAATGGTAGTATACATTGATGACATCATTATATACTCAGAGACATGGGAAGACCATGTGCAGTACAAAGAAAGAGTAATAAGTAAATGCATGCCCATCAATCTGAAAATTTTACTTAATAAGTGAAATTTTGGCCAACAAGAACTACTAGCAGTAGGAGATAAAGTCTCAGGCCTTAGTCTGGCTATAGACCAAAATGAAGTAGAAGCAGTACTGCAAAAGCCATTACCAAAGAGCATCAATCTTTCCTTGGGTTTGCTAGCTACTACAGAAACCACATTAAAAACTTTGCTCACATAACTAGTAGTCTATGGAAGTTATGTTCAAAAGATGTAGCTTTTAAAATTACCCAGGAAAGAGGAGATGCATATGAGAGGATCAAAAACAAACTCACTAATGCACCTGTTCTGATACTCCCTGAATTTGAATTACCATTCAAGCTGTATATAGATGAAGCTTTCAGTCAAGGATTTCGAGCAGCTCTACACCAAAAGACAATTTGTGGATGGTGAACCAGGGGAAGGGGTAATATGCTACATCTCCAGGCAACTGAAAGATTCAGAAGATAGGTATGGAGCAACCCAGACTGAATGCTTATGCCTAGTCTGGGCCCTAGAAAAAAAACATTATTATCTGGAGGGTGCAGTCTTTGAAGTCTATACAGACTGAAAAGCACTCAAGTGTCAGCCTGTGACTCAAAGCCAGAGCACAAGCATGACTGCCAGAAAACCACAAACCAATGGTAGAGCAAAATACCACCAAAACATGGATCTGAGCCAAACAGGCTCAAATGGTATCGAAATAAAGAGGAAAATCACCTCTTTTCAAATATGCAAGTCCCATGATAGTAGGACAAAGAATTACAAAGTTATTCAAGCCCAAAGCAGTTGCTGAGCATAAACCTTAATTTTCACCTCTCATCTAAAATACAGAGAAAGAGGCTGAACCCCATTAGATGGGTATTCAAATTGAAGCTCTCAATCAGGGCTATCCAATTGTACTAGCCAAATTGAGCTAGCACCAAAAATATAGAAGTTATGGCCAAAATAAGGTCAAATCAGGGTGAATAAAATATCCACCTCTCATCTGATCTCTACAGTTTTAATGTGAGATACCAAAAGTGGGGTCTCTTTGGAAAGAGCACAATCACGGCTATCTGATGGTGCCATCAATTTTCCCATATCTCATCTAGAACAAAAGTTATTGGGAAAACAAGAACCATAAAGGTTTTGAGATAATCATATATCTGGATAACTAAAATTCAACATGGAATAGCTTTGCAATATTTATTGTTAGCCATACAAAATGAGGTACCATTGTGTAGATCCCATCCAGGGATACACAATGAACCAACTTTGAGCTCAATATCCCAAAACCTGACAAAGCTATACCAGTTTTAAGGTCAAATTCCCACATTTGGACCAATACAGCTTTACTGTGGGATAATATTCTATACGTATGATTATGAGGTGTCAAATAGACAAATAAGTTTTTTTATACTTCAATAACTTATAGTTAAGTCAAATACAGGGGTCCATTCAGGTTCTGTACAGCTTCTGATGTGTCAGAAGCACCAGAATGCACCTGTAAACTCCATTGGTGAAAGTTTTCAACCTGTATAGGGTAAAAATGACAATTTGTGGTTGTAAAACCACATTTTCACCCAATACCAGTCTGCATTGAGTGTGTAGAGCCACAACCCAGCCCACAGTAGTAAACACTTTCACTCTGTGGTTGTGTGCAGAGGTAAACAGCCTCCCACTACCCCAGAACAAGATAAAAGCAGGCCTTTCCCCACCAGAACTCCAATCCATCATCCTGTTCTCAATATTATTACATGGTATAGCTTCTTAAAGAAGCTGTACCCTTAGAATTGAACAGGTATAGCTATAATTGTAATTGTTGTAGGGTTAATTATTGTAAACCAACAGATAAACACTGCACCCAGGGATATCAATTGCACTCACCATCACTAAATTCTTTTAGTATAGCCGTTTTAACCATATAATCACTTAATAATAATCATTATTTTTGTTTCACACTAATAGCTATAGCTTTTAATTATCATTGTACAGCTATATCATAGAGTCACCCTGACATCAAGTCTTTAATTAATATGAAGACTACTAATAGACACATGTTGAGGTGGCAAATAGCCATCCAAGGGTATAGAGGTAACATGACCATCATATAAAAAGAAGGCAAAAGCCACAACAATGCAGATGGCCTCAGCAGATGACCACTGGATAATGTCAAAAGCAACCCAGCTTATGACCCTAAAGTAGCAGCCGAGATCCCTATCCATTTCATGGAAATAGACAGGAAGAGAAACTTCAGATTTTCTGAATGGGAACTAGAAAGTGGTACCCCAGACAGTGAAGGCAATGAATCAGAAGGAACAGAAACTCCCATATTGGGGATAGGCTCCTGAGAACTACACAATGAGTTCTTCAGTGCAGTAATGAAGACTTATGCCAAACAAAAATAGTGTGGCATACTGTTGCAGCTCCTTAAACAGAGAGACAGGAGCGCAGAACCGGAATCCCAGCTAGAGGAACCCTGGTCAAGGGACTATAAGGATAACAGGTTTTTCCTTATAGATTTAATACTCTATCACAGAGAGAAGCACACAAGTTCCCTCAAAATGATGGACAGGGACCACATATCCCTGATCCTGCAGGAATGTCATGACTGCCCCTATATGGAACACATGAGTGAAGACAGGACCAAGGAAAGGGTAGAAAGTACATCTTGGTGGCCCATATGGGAGAAAGAGTTGAGTGATGATATCAAAACTTGTGAGAGATGCCAAAAGGCAAACAGAAAACATGGCAAAAGATATGGGCTACTTCAACACATAGACGAGCCCAAACACCCATGGGAGACCATTAATATGGACTGGGTCACAGGACTTGTCCCAGGAGGAAAAGAAAACTTCAATGCCTGCCTAGTCATAGCTGATAGGTAGAGAAAAGTGTGGGGTGCTTGCCATGTCATGAGGAAGACACAGCAATGGATACAACTTTGTTATTTTGGAATAACATCATAACCACATGTGGAGTACCAAAAATCATCATTAGTGATAGGGACCCAAAATTCACATCAGAATTTTGGACCAAGCTCTATGACATTCTGGGTACAAAACTTGCATTTTCTACAGCTTACCATCCACAAACAGATGGTTTAGCTGAAAGGATGATCCAAACAATGGAGGACATTGTTAGAAGGTTCTGTGCATATGGCATGGAATAAAAGGACCATGAGGGATATACCAATTACTGGGTTACACTTCTACCAGCAGTCCAGCTGACTTACAACACAAGCCAGCACTCTACCACACAGAAATCACCCTCACTGGTAGAGAAAGGGTGGAACCCCTTATTTCCTGTCAATCACCTGAAGAAGAATCTTCTAACTCTCCACCCCACAGGCAAGGACTTTCATGATATGTGGAAGAGAGCTTGTGACACAGCTGCTAAGTACATAGCTGAGGCTAAAGAATACAACAAGCAGAGGTATCACAAGACACATATGGAACCAGAATTCAGAGAAGGGGACCAGGTGTTAGTGTCTACACTCAAATTCAATAATCTCAAGGGAACAAAGAAAATGAGAGACCAATTTGTGGGGCCCTTCATTATCATTAAATTGATAGGAAAGAATTAAGTGTAGGTTAGACTCACAGAGGAATTCTCCAGGAAACACCCAGTATTCCCAGTGTGTCTGGTCAAACCATACCTCCAGACAGAAGAGGACAAGTTACTTTCCAGAAAGAAGACTACCACCCCACCAGAAATAGTGGAAGTGGAAGACTCCCCTGGACCTGTGAAAAAGATCATAAATGCCAGGAAGATTAGACTGAATGGTAAAAACCAAAGACAGTATTTGGTCAGATTTAAAAACCAGACAACAGACAAAGACAAATGGTTGGTAGAGGATGCCATACCAGATGGGAACCTTCATATAAGGAGATTGAGGGCTTGTAGGAGGACTGAAAAGTCTCATAGCACAAGCATGACAGCCAATACCATAAACCAATGGTAAAGCTAAGATACCACCAAAACATGGAACCAAGCCAAACCAGCTCAAAATGTATCAAATGAAAAAGGAAACTCACCTATTTCCAAATACACAAGTCCCACCATCATTGGACAAGGAATACAAAATTTATTCCTGCTCAAAGCTGTTGCTGAGCATAAACCTTAATTTTCACCTCTCATCTGAAATCCAGAGGAAGAGAATTAACCCCAGAAAATGGGTATTCAAATTGAAGCTCTAAGTCAGGGCTATCAAATGGTACTAGCAAAATTGAGGTAACACCAAAATAAGGTCAAATAAGGGTGAATAAGATATTCACCTCCCATCTGACTTCTACAGTTTTAGTGTGAGATACTTAAAGTGGGGTCTTTTTGGAAAGAGAACAATAAGGGCTATCTGATCGTGCCTTTGATCTCCCCATATCTCATCTAGAACAAAAGATTTGGAGCAAACAAGCTCCATACTGATATTGAGAAAATCATATATCTGAATAACAAAATTTGTACATGGAATGACCTTTCCATATTTAATGTTACCCATACAAAATGAGGTACCATTGTGTATATCTCATCCAGGGATACAAAATGAACTACCTTTGAGCTCAATATCTTAAATATTGACAAATTTATAGCAGTTTTAAGGTTGAAATCCCGAAATTGGGCCAATGCACCTTTTCTGTGGGATAATAACCCATAACCATGAGTATGAGGTGTAAAAAAGACAAAGAAGCATGTTTATACTTCAGTACCTCATAGTTAATTCAATACTGGGGTCCCATACAGGTTCTTTACAGAATTCTATGCATCATGCCAGTCAGAAGAAGGCTGTGTGGTCCCCAGATGAAATTTTTCACCCTGTATTGGTGAAAACTGCCCAGATGTGGATTTAAAACCACATCTGAGCCCAATACAGAGTATACAGGCCTTTTTAAAACCACAAGCCAGTACTCTGAAGTGAAAAATCTTCACTTAATCCATGTGAAATGGTCTAGAGGACCTTTTCACCCATTTTCAGGATAAAAAGAAACCTTTCTCTGTCCAAAAGAGAAATACCCATCCTGCTCTTGAATTCCTAACTAGTAAAACTGTCCAAAACCATTATAATCTTGGAAATAACCAGGTATAACTATGAATTTAATTACTGTAGTCTTTTATTATAATAATACAATTGATAAAGCTGCACCCAGGGCTTTCAACAGCGCTCACCACCACTAAGATTCCTTTAGGAAAGCCCTTATACTTTGATTTAGACCCTTCATTATCATCATTATCTGTGTCACAGTCATAGTTTAGGTTGTAAATACTGTTATTATCACCTCTTCATAGACTCAGCCTGACAGGAAATCAGAAATTGAAAATGATGAAATTAGATGAAATAAAACCCTTGAAGCTTATAGTCTTTCCCAGGCCTCAGATCTTTTATTTTTTTCAGGGAAAAAAGAATCTTCAAAAAGGTCCTTTCAGGTACATTGATTGTTCTTGGGTCCTTGAGGTCCTTTTATTACTTCATATTTCCTAAAAAATAATGAAATTTCAGTAAAAAAATAAAAAAGCAGTATTGAAAACTGGATCTAGCTGTTCTGAAGCCTTTATGAGGGCTTTTCTTTGTACTTTCTATGTCCATTATTATCCCCTTCCCTAAGAAATAAAATTAATCAAGTTTTAGTAAAATTAAAGTGGTAAACAATAAGAAAAAAAAGGAATAGAAGTTTTATTCCATTCTTAGGGAATTTGTTGTATATTCTCAATCATAATTTCCTCAAAGATAAAGTAAATAATGGTAGGTATAAGTCATAACTTGAATAAAGAAAATTAAGCTAAGCAGTTTATCTCTGTGCTTGGGAATGTTGTTGTTATTTTGATAGAAACTTTCCTTCAAAAAGAAATTCAGTAAATATTGAGCATGAAAGAAATACTACAGAAGCTCTATGCCAATGCCTGTGGTACTATCAATTGGTATGGTCCTGGCTTGCTACCCAGTTGTAAAAACTGGTAAAGGCTGTTCCAGGTCAGATTTATGAGCTGAAGGTGGCTCCTGAACCTCTTTCTTACTCAATTAACTGTCTTTTTTTACATGCAAATTTTGGATTATTAATTATGTATATATATATTATCTTAATATTTCCACTTCTATAATCCCTCAAGCACCACCTGCTTGTGTATTTACCTTTTGTTTCACTGTCTAAAGGTTTGTCTTCTGGAATGCTCTTCCTTCTGCTGGTCTGAGAATAAGGTAATTTTTCTTTTAATTTTTGGATGGATTTTTGATTTTTAAATAAATAAATAAGCTTAATTCTTTAATTGTTCATAAAATCTCATTGATCATCAAATTTGAAGCTTACTAAAGAGGCTTGGATACTTCTATTCATGGATATCCATCTTATGATACATTGTTTTCTTGGGAAACAATTTGGGAGCTGCAAAAGTCAAAATTTTTCTTTGTTTCATTTGTGATTATTTATAGATATAAAAGTCCTTATAGTGTGGGTGCCTTTCTCTTTCCCTCTTTTTTCATCTAACTTTTCCTGATTATTATTGTATATTTAATCTATTAACCTTTTTGTTACCGCAAACACTGGTGTTATTGATTTGGTTACATTTTTCTCATAAAGTCTGTTATCAGATTGATTAAATTGATTTGTTTTATACTATGTAACACACCCCTTCAATGTATGTTTCCGCTATAGAAGATTTACAACAGCCAAACCTCATTGAAACTACCATTTTATTATTTTACAAGGGCCTTCCACTTGTTCCTCAAGCTCTCATTAATGGTTACACTTAGGCTACATGATCTGAGACTGCCTTGATATTTGGGGATAAAATCCTACTTTATGATCCATCTGTAGCTACTCATTCTATCCAAACTGAATGTCTTTTGTCCTAAACTTTACCCAATTAACTCCTTTCAAATGAATTCCAGAATACATTTAATCCAATTTATGAGGCTCAAAACCAAATATTTGGACATTTTGTTCACAGGTTTCATTATTATTACCAAAAAACAGCACCACCTTTGTCCAATCCAGCTAAACTCCACTGTACTTTCTCCTTTCTACAGGTTGTAATGAAGCTGTAAAATGAAATGGCAAAGTGAGTTTGTTTAATTAAACTTTTATTTTTAATCTTCCTCTGTTTAAGGATTTATGTTTTTTATTGTTTCTTTTATTTTTATTTCATTTTTTCCAATTTTTATAGGGAATTGGTAAAGTGAGATAAACATTTAAAGCTTTTTTAACCAAAACCTTATGTATTTTTGCCATACATCGGTAAGAGCACATAAGACATTCCCTGAGCTTACTTTAACATAAAAAGGGAAAAATTAAACTGTATTGGGAGAGAAACTTTGAAAAATCCCCAAAAGAGCTCCCCTGACCCATTCCTTTCAAATATTTTTCACCATCCCCCAATAAACACACAAAAAAATACTCACAAATATTTCAAACTCCAAAACAAAATTTCTTCTTCAAAAAAAGAATTCCAAACCAAATTTATCAAATTTTTTCAAAATAACATCTTTTTACTTAAAAAGTAACCCAAACTTCATTCCATTGCTCTCTCTATTAAATTAAACATCAATTTAACCCATTGTGTTTCAATTTTAAAGGCTTTTATCCCCTGTTTTTCATATTTTGAAAAGCTCTCCTAATACCAAAAACCATGAATTCCACATTTTTTCTATTTTTCCATGAATAATTCCTGAAATATTTCCATAAAAAATGCCTCAAACCCCCACTTAAGATTAATTTCATACCCTTGAGTTTCTTTAGAAAGATCTTAATCATGTTGCCCGGAAGCAGGGGTATTCTGTTTCCACCCTGAGGTCCAATATGATTCACAATAAAATTGAAATAAGCTGTGATAGGTCTCCCCCAAATTACCACAAAACTCCTTCCAAACAATCACTTCAAGAAAATGAGAATGTAATTATAGAATTTATGAAAGAAAATATTCCAAGAGTAAAACTTGGAATCTTGAAGGAAAAAATCCTGAAAAAGATCATGGTTCCAGTAAAAATATTAGGGCACATCCTTCTTTCAGAAAATACAATTAGCAAGACACATCCCAGATTGCTCAGATGTCTGAATCACTGCTAATTCCAAGGAAAATTCAGGAAAAACTATGAATTCAAAGGGATCATGACAGGCCTGTAATACTTCAAGATACTTATAGCCAAGTCAATAAAATCAACAAATACAAACTGCAAGGAAGAAGGCCCATTGATGCTCTTATTGACACCCTCAAACAAAAAAGATTTGTGGGGTCCTCTGAAAGATATAGAAAGGGACACCTCACCTCATTGTTTTTCACTCACCTCCTTGCCATAAACCTCCTTCAAGGCTTTACTCATGTGATCATTATGGATTGTACATATAAGAACAATAATTCCAAAATGACACTTTTCATATTGCTTGATTAAACTCAACAAATAAGAAATTTTGTGGAGATTTTTTGATGAAGTATGAAGCTTGAATCTCATAAGCTTGTCACAGGGGCTCTTCTAAGTGAAGAGGGCCTGGCACTCAGTAAGCTGGGACTCACTACAGAGGGCTCAAGGATCAGATAAGGAAAAAACACTTAAGAGTGTAATGAGAGTAAGATTGCTAAGAAATACTAATATAAGAAAAGCAGCAACAGAGAATAAGAGTAAGAAATCAAAGAGACAACCACAAAAAAGTACAATTCTACTGTTTCAATCTGTCAGAAAGAAAGAGGAGGGTCAATAAGGATATGGCCACCACACCTCATACTGAACAGGTGAGAAGAAATGCAAAGACTAACTCAATACCAAATAAATATAATACCCAAAGATAAGAGTAAGAATATTTATACAATAATGAATCAACTAAATCAATTAACTAGGGAGACTTCCCCAGGGGAGGGAAAGAGGGGCTGGTATATGTGAGAATCACCAGCCCTGATCCAGACAGGGAGATTTCATGAGAGGGATTGATTATTGAATTGAATTTGGCCAATACAGGTCCTGTACAATCTGTACAGGATCTATACAGGAGGAGTGGTAGTGTTGAGTGATCATACAGTTTCAGGATGGTGTATCCAAACTGTATTGGGTAATTCCAGCCTGTACAAGTATTGACAGGCTGTATTGACTCACCAGACTGTATGCATGTTTCAGAAAGGAAGATTTCTGAAACTGGTTGCTGATACACACAGTGGATTGCTGATTTGAGGTGTTTGAGTGGGTGTAGGATTTAATAGGCTTACGCCTGACTAGTGGTTGTTACAATACTTCAGCATTAAATCAATACATACAGAAATTCCCAAACAAAACCAAGATTATTCCCCTTACAGGTAATGTTATTGATAGGTCTTGGCCTTTAAGAATTCTATTTAGAACCTCTTACAAGACTCAAAACTCATTTTATGCATTTAAAACATAAATTAAGATGTATATTCCCATTTTATAAAGGAAATTGGTCATGGGAATGATTGGAAAAACTCTATGAAAATTTGGAATATATTGGATCACTTTTATTTGGGCTAATGTGGTTATTAATCAATGTGGAAATTATTGATAAGGCTATATATTCCTTCAATGAAGAATATCTCAAAGAAAACTGGATAAAATCTAAAAAGAAAGTCAAAAAATTTGAAGTATTGTAGCATTTTTAAGAAACATGGCTCCCTCTAAGGAAGTATTCCATTACTTCCTGGAACAACTACCATTTTTGCCTGGGTGTGGGTCCCACCTACAAAGTTGAATGTATCTATTCCATGGTTGAAATTTGGCACCAACATTCCATTAGTACTCTCCTTGAGGCTATTAGAGACCTTCAAACAGCTTTCAAGAAACAAGAAATTGAAATTATCAAAAGAACATCTGCAGAAATGATTGTCCATTCTAAGAATTCCCCTCCTCACATCTGTGCTCTCAATGGTAAGTTGTCTCATTATGCACTCCAGATAGAATTTCAAAATTTCAAAGAAAAATACCACCAATTAAGAATGAACCAAAAAATAAAGTAATTATAAAGGTATACCTTTCAAGGACAAGAACATTCCAAATTTGAGAGGGCCAAGAATATTATGAATACCTGTTGAAGGAGAAAATACCCATGGAAGACCGTAAGGTGAAAAAAAGAGGGATAACTCAAGGTTTGGAATGATTGAAAGTAGATTCAAGAAAAGAGGAAGACCTCCATAAAAAGCCACCAGAACAATGACTTCAAGATCAAACTCAATTCAACCCCTGGAAGTGGATTCATCTGAATATTCTGAATATTTTGAGGCGTCATTATCCATATAAATAGCTTAATCAAAAGCTGAATTGAATGATTATGAAAAATAAGGAGTCTCCCTCAGGAGGTCCACAGGATCGGCCAAGAGCAGAAGAACCTTACAAATAAATTATCACAAGGCTGAAGAAACTAAGAATATTTAGGATGAAATTAAATTAACCTGTGAGCATTGCCAAAGAAATTATAACACAAGTGATGAATGCTCAAAGATCTTTGTGAGCTGTGGATTAATTTCAATATAGCATTTTTCTTGGTTATTCTGAGCTTGATTAATTTTCTTGACCCATTTCTATTAGGTACCTGTCTCAAGAGACTTGCAAGAATTGATTTTGAAATGCAACTTCAAGCCCATTAAGGTGAAGGGTGATGGAAACTATGGATATAGAAAAGTATACCATTACAACTAATAGACACAAGAGCAATGAGCTAATGTCAGGGGTGACCTGAATTGTAAGATTTGTCTATGAAACTGTTGATAATATTACTATGAATCAATAGTAATATGACTGTTATTATGAAATATAATAATAAGACTATTATAGCCACAATGAAATAGTTAATTACTTAATTATTTCTTTTACTTGTTATACACCACTAGTGATTATAACAGTAAGCAGTAATTGTATACAAGAATAAATTACTAGAAGAATTCAATAATAAAAACTTCTTGATTAAAATAATAAAATTATTTTAATATATAATTATCTTTCTAAAGAATAATTATAAAAATAATCCTTGAAGAAAACTATTACTAGAGAAAGACTTTAAGAATTAAGACAAAACATTCACTAATACTTTAAATAACTTATTAAAAGATAATAGTAGAGATTTTTGATGGGTAATTGTAGATGTAAAGGATCAAAATTGATTAACAACAGGATTACAGCAATATATAGTTGATTTCCATGATTCCACGTATTTCTGATTGATTCTTGAAGAATGAAACTCTTAAGAAAAGATTAACTAATACTTACTTGTTGGTAATGATGGTTTAATTGAATAATGTGATGATTTTGGAAAAAAACAGCAGGAGCAGGCCTCTTTTAAGTCAACAACAGTTCACAGAGGCATGCCATAGAGGAAGCTGAAAGAAAAATAAACCTTTTTTGATTATTGATTGCATCAGCTGTTGTCACATAAGATTATCATAATTACTCAATTGATGTTTTTACGTGACTACCAACCCATTTATGGTTAAGAATAAAAGGAGTAACAACAGTAAATATTCTTTTATTTCAAAATAATAATTTATTTCTCAAAGTTACCAATGTTATGGGAAATTTTATCACAGAGTGTATTTTCTGTGAATTTTTGGAGATTTAGTGTCTCACATGGAATCATCAAAAATGGACTGTAAGGAAAACTCTTAATTTTACTTAGAAAAGTATGATCTTTAGTGGTTTTTACATTAGCTATACTGCTATTAATTGGTCCTGAATGTTTCAGAAAGATTAATTAAGAAATTTATCTTTAATGGATTTTTCAAGTTTTTACCTCATTTCTATGCAGAATTGCAAATAATACTATTTTGCTGGTTGCTATGAGGTAAATTAATGGATACTAGTCCAAAATGGGTTTCAATTACTCTTTTAGGGCTTGTCCATGGAAAATAATTAAGAATTGACATGGTTACAGGAGTATAAGCTGCCTTTTACCTCCTTGGCATGTCAAAATAGCAGCTTATTTGCAATTTTCTTATAATTTAATGAGATTTTAACTGGGTGTCTAGGTTCCGAAAGGGTTTTAGTATACTAATTGGGCCAAGGTAAGCCATGGATCAAAGCTTTAGAGATATTCATGCCTCAGAGGCCTCAGAAGCTGGGTACCCTGGCTCTCTTTGATGTCTTTTGTCCCCCTTAGCTATTTTCATGTCAAAAATAGAAGTTCAGGCTTGAAGATTGATATCCACTATGGGTGTATAAAAACTGTATGTAAGAATACCATAATATTAAGCTCCAAAAACATGCATAACACTATTCTCAGTGTATATGTCACATGGGATTTCTCACATTCCCATTATTTTGGTGTGAAATTGAGAAAAACAAACATTTTCACAGTTCTTTCATGTGGCATTGAAGTATATTCCATATTTCCCTCATAGTTAATTTAAGCTTATTCAATCTATGGAGTTACCCTAGTTGAATATTTAGGTAGAATCCAAATCCTGCCTTAAATCCATGGATCTACTTACTCACAAAAAGGGTTATTCATCTTTTCTGAAATACAAAATGATGACTTATGGGTTATGAATAGTTCAGAATTTATTTTTAAAGATAGTTGTGGCCTGTTTGGGTATGTAAAATATACCTCAAGGCTCACATTCCCGACAACCAAGAAATAAAATTGTACTACAGTTTTATTAATGATATCAAGAAGAAAAAGGCCCCAAAGGGGGTTAATGTCCATTATCCAACCTCCTTACATTACTCAGATCAAGTAATTAAAAGCACATTTATAGACATATTTAGGCTTGTGGCCTTCTTTCATGTCTAAATCTTCTCAAGAGTTTATCTGAGTCAGGTATCTCTGATTCTGCCAGCCATTCATTGTCATGTACTGTATCTCTATATCTGACAAGATATTCTCTTTGACTTTTACCCCTAAGTCTCCTTTCTTTAATGACTTTCCTTATCTTTTTGTCTTCACTCTGTTCCACTGGTGGTACAGTCAAAGGAGTTGGGTTCCTTAAAGGAAATAATTCTTTGTCAGCTGGTTGATAAGGCTTTATCAAGCTGACTGGAAAGGTGGTGTGTTTATTTTCTAATTCACCACTAAATTCCACTTGAACTGCATTGGTTCCATGTAAAGCAAAAATAACAAAAGGTCCTACAAAAGGATCTTTAAGTGTCTTTGGGCCTTTGATATTATTGAAATTCAAGGTTAAAACTAGAACTAGGTCCCCTACTTTGAAGTCTGGTACTTTGTGACTCTTGTCCACTTCTGTTTTGCATAGTCAAAAGCATCATTCATACTCTGCTTTGCATGATGTTTAACTTTATCAAGAATTATCTTGAAGCTGGAAGCTGTAGGATGGATGCCAATTGAATCTTTCCTCAGTGTGTCTGCTGAGAGTGTTGGGTTCCATCCTTTCTCCAACATAGCAGGGGTTTGACCTGTGGAAGAATGGACTGATGTATTATATGCCAATTCTAATGCAGGTATCAGAGTGCACCAGCCATGGGTAAAGCCATCTGAGTTTTTGAATTCTAATCAATAAGCACAGAATCTCCTGATCATGTCTTCTAAAGTTTGAATAATTCTCTCTGCTAGTCCATCTGTTTGAGGGTGATATGCTGTTGAAAATTGTAACTTGGTCCCAAACAATCTATGAAGATTGGTCCAAAGTGCAGATGTGAACTTGGGATCCCTGTCACTTATGATATTATTAAGTAATCCTGTATGAGAAATAAATCTACTCCATGGAAGAGGAGCTGTATTGATAGCAGTGTCATCTTTATAGCATGGTAAGAATATGGGAGCCTTGCTATATGTGTCTACAATGACTAAACAAGCATTATAACTTTTGTCACCACTTGGAGGAAGTGCTGTGACCCAATCCATGTGAAAAACTTCCCAAGGGGATTTTGGTTCTTCAATATGAATCATTAATCCAAATTTCTTGCCTGTACTCCTGTTTGCCTTTTGGCATCTGTCACAGGTATGGCAATATTCAATGGCTTCTTTTCTCCAAAATGGCCACCATGCACAGTTTTTCACTTTTTCAAGTGTTCTGTCTTCTGACAGGTTTCCAGAGTAGATGCTATCATGGCATTCATGAAGAATGGTATTAATAAGCAATCTGCTACACAATGTCATCACAAAAGAATGTTTGGTTCTGTTGTAAATTATTCCATCAAACAAGTGAAATCTTCCTTCAGAATAGGAATTCTTCCAAACCTCATCCAGTGAACTGACTAGAGATATATCTTTGCAGTATTTATCTAACAATGAACTCAAGATATGGCAATTATTGTCCTGCTTATGAAATTTTCTGACTTCTTCAAAGAATTCAGTCCCAATATCAGTTATGTTAATACCTTCAATTGGAATCTGCAGTTCTGCTTCCAAAGGTACATAAGCTGAGTTATCAGGAGTATTGGCTAATGCCCACCTGGTAAGTCCATCAGCATTTGTGTGAAGGTTTAATTCTTTATGAACTATAGTAATGTTACCTCTATATTCTGGAATGGCTATTTGCCATCTCACCATATGTCTATCGGGAGTTTTCATGTTAAGAAGTGATTTCATGGAATTACAGTAGGTCATCACTTCAAAATCACTGCCATCAAGATAATAGTGTAATTTCTCAAGTGCCCATACCAAACATAAGCACTCCATCTGGCTTTCACCATATCTTGATTCTGTTGGTTTGATCTGTCTTGAGATGTAAAAAACTGGTCCCTCTGTAGGTTTGTCATCAATAATTTGGACTTGACGTAGGACTGCCCCTAATACATCTCCACATGCATCAATGTACAATTTAAAAGGTATATTCCAGTAAGGCATGAGGAGCAAAGGTGCTTTTGTAAGAGCTTTCCTTATCTTCTCATAAGCTTTAATCCTTTCCTGTGTCATCTAAAATACTGTCTGTTGATCACAGATTCTATAGAGTGGTTGGGCAATAATTGCAAAGTCTTACAGGTGTTGCCTTTAATAGCTGGAAAATCCAAGAAAAGAAATCATTTCTTTCTTATTTTGGGGTATTGGATTAAGTAACACTACTGCCACTTTATTTTTGCTAATACCCAAGCTTAAACCAGAAACAATATGTCCTAAAGCTTTAAGTTCTTCAAAGCCAAAGTTACATTTCCTGAGTGGAATTTTCATTTTCACCCCTGTACCTTTGTCAAGTACTCTTGCAAGTATTTCAAGGTGCAAATACCATGAGTCAGACCATATGATAATATAATCAATATAAATTATAAGCCATCCTTCAGATAATTCTGTGGGGAACATGGTATTCATCATTCTTTGATAATGAGATAGTGCATTTTTAATACCAAATGGCATTCTAAGATGCTCATAAATAACACAGTGAGTGATAATTCTAAGTAATTTCTTAGTTTTGGGTGTCAATACAATTTGATGAAAGCCTTTCAATGCATCCATGAATGGTTTATACTTGGCTTTAGAAAATTGGGTCAAAGTTTCTTGAATTCTAGGAATTGGATACCTATCTGGAGCTGTGTAGGTATTCAATGCTCTAAAATCTCCAACAATCCTTGATTTATCATTATTCCAAGCAATAATAACAGGTGTTGCACTTCAAATTCCTCATTATGGCCTACTTTTCTTATTACACCAAGTTGGATCAACTCTTGGATATGTTTTTCCAAGGCTTCTCTAGCTCCTGGACTGGCTGGATAATCTGGTCTGTCAATATTAAGAGTAATATCAACTTCATGCCCTTTAATAGCTCCTAGTGGCTCATTATCAGAAGCGAAGGAATTCTTATATGTGTATAACACATGAATAAGATCATGCCTCATTTTGGGTGATAATTATGGATTAATTTGTGCTTCAACAAGTTGATTAACCATGAATTCTTCCTTATGAGTATCTATAACAGAAGATATTATAGATATTTGATTTGGCATATTGGAAAAAGCAAATTTTTGTCTTTTATTTTCTCCAATTGGGAAATATCTCTCTTTATGGATATTGATGTCAATACCATAAATATTCAAGTAATAATTTCCAAGAATGATGTGCTGAGATGTGCAATTGTCCATTACTACTATCTCTGTTTTCATTCTTACACTTCCTGCTGGAGGTGGAAATACAAGATTAGTGTCCAATATGCACAAGAGGTACATATTATTACTGGCACTACTAAATTGTACACCCTCTATTGGTAATAGATGGTTCTTTCATCCAGGGAGTATGGCTTTAAGATAATCTTTGCCTACACAAGTACAAAATTCCCCTGTATCCAAATTTACTCTGGCTTCAATATGATTTATCAGGATTGATGTGATACAAGATGCTCCAGAAGTGATTTTTTTACCTCTAGCAGGTTTGATTTACACATTCTTCAATCCTGGATATTGATCAGGGTATGACAATCCTCACTTTACTGTGGCAAGTGAGTATGGACTTCTGTGACCTCAAATAAAGCTGTAATTCTTTCAATGGGATAGTCTTCTAGTGGTGTATCCTCAGAAACTGAATAATCTAGGTCAGATTCCTCTTTCTCTTCAGTACACTGAAATTATTCAATGACTTAAACTTCATTAATTTTTGTCTTCTTGGTGCAAGTGTTGGCTAAATGGGAGGTGCTTTCACATTTATGAAACTTAAAGACAGGTCTTTCAGGCCTCTTATCTTCTCTGGAAGTTTTTTGAGACCATTTTGGATCTCATAGGGATTCTAGTCCAGGTTTTACCAATCCTTGTCCTAGTAATGATATCTTCCATGGAATTGATGTAGTCTTCTGTTGAACAGGGTTCTACACATCTGAACTTGATAGCATGTTCTAGTTCTCCTCCACATTTTCTTAATATTTTAATATTAATCATAGAGTCAGACATATCTGGGTGTAAGGCAGATAATCTGTCTTTCTGTTTGAGGAACCAAGTAAGTGGTTTATCATTTTCTAAGTTGAAAATGGCACTTTGAAAAGCATTTTCCATTTTAAATCTCCAAGGATTGTTAGCCCATTTGGTGATTATTTCAGATTTCCACCAAGGGAAATCATGTTTACCATGATCTTGTCGCATTTTGTAATACCATTTTTTTGCCATTCCGTTAAACAAGGAGTGTAGCTTTCCTACTATAATTTAATCAGGTATGTGAAAATCCTCTTGAAAAATATCAAGTGTTCTGATGAACTCATTATGATTGTATTCCCCTTCTCCAGAGAATGTTGGCCATTCTTCCAGCTTGGGAATATCTTTTGCATAGATAGGATTTTCTCCTAAAAAGGGGGTCAAACTTCATTTTACAGAAAGTTTCTCTTCAGTCAAAGGTGTAGAGTGTCTTGGTATATGTGGTTCATAATTCTTATCAATTTGCTCCACATTTGCAATGATTCCATTCTTTAATTTTTGCCTCTAATTGTCACTTTTTGCCAAATGTGGGGCAAGCTAATTGGTAGTATTAACTATTTCTGAAACCTAATCTCTCAGAATTGCAAGTTGTGCATTAATGTGTGAAATGGAAATATCTCCTATTTCATCCTCTTGAACTTGACATTTACTTTCAATTCTGTAACATGTATTGGTAATTGAATCAAGTTTGACATTTTTCAACTTATACAATTCAGTAGAAGCTTTGTCATTTCTCTTTAATTCACTAATATATGACATTATTTTATTTAACTTTGCATCAAATTTACCAAGTTCTACATAAATACTAGTCTTGAAAAATTGTATTTATTGTATTATTTACATGGAAAGGTCCTGTTCATCCTTTCCTGATCTTTGGCTGTGAATTCCATGAGAGTTCTGGCAATATTGAAGACACTGTCCACAGGTGAAGGCTCCAATTTGGGGATTCTGTACCCTTGTGGGTAAGGTCTGTGCCAATTTCCTTTGACTTTGCCTTTTCCCTGATGCTTCTTGGGACCTTTCTTCTTATTCTGAAGTCTGTTGGATTTGTCCTTGGAGACTTCTGGAGCTGGTTTGGAGCTGGTAGATACCACTGGGCCTTCTTTTTCCAAAGGTGGAGTCATTTCCAACTCCTTCTTCTGACCTATGGATATAAGACTTTGATTTTTAAGCCAGGTCTTTATCTCTTTGACCTTGTCTTTGAAATACAATGGGATCCATCCTCTTAAGGGTTCTATGGTCTTCTCCTGACCCAGAAAGCTCTTGATGTGTAAGTAGGAGTTCATGGCCCCCTACCAAAGGCTTAGGCATATTTCACACTCCTCCTCTTTGGCTGCTCTTTACCAATTCTTGTATTGGCAATGATAAATTTCTATTCCTGCCACTTAAAAATGGTTCAGTCCTTGAAATATTATAATGAATTAGTTCAGACTCAGAGCTCACATCAAGGTTTGTGGGTGCAGACCTTGGGGAATGGGGGGCAATTCTGGCATCCTCCAGATGTGTCTTTCTTGAGGAAGACTTGTCACTTCTGGACTGGGTCTTGCCAATTATTTGTCCAAATACATCTTGTTGGACTGATTGGTTGCTTCCATTTCTGGTATGCACCATTTTACATAAATTTAAGAGAAAAAATTAAGAATTAAGGTCAAAAATACACACCTTTTGGTGGTTGTTTTGCTTTTTATGTTTGAAATAATGTGCCTATTTTAGCAATTGGAACTTCAATAATGTATTCAGATTCTGGACCGGTAATATATCTTTTACTGAGTCTGTTACCAGCTGCACAGTATCTGATTAAAGACACTAGAGAGAAAAATTATTTTTTATGATTTTAAGATTTTTTTATAAGTTTTATTATTTTTTAATATTGAAAAAGAAGATTTTTTTTGAAGAAAAAAAATTAAAATTTAAGAATTTGAACTTAAAATTAATTCAGAGTAACTCAAAGAATAATTTTATAAATTTTTGGATGTGAAAAAGCCATGTGTAAAAACAGTATAAAATTAAACCAAATTTCTCAATGAAAAATATTTCAAAGAAAATTCCAAAAAAAAAGATTTTGACTTCAAATTGAAAGAAAAAAAATCATTAAATTAATATATTTGAGAGCTTAAAAACAAATTAATTGAGGGTAAAAGGTTCTAAAAACATGGCCAGGCTCCCAAATGTAAGAGTTGGTAGGTATGGTGGTTTCTTAGAACAAAAAGAAGAAGTCTAGAATATGATTAAAGCCAAGTCTATGGATTAATGGCCAGGCCCCCAAATGTAAGATTTGTCTATGAAACTGTTTATAATATTACTATCAATCAACAGTACTATGACTTCTCTTATGAAATATAATAATAAAAGTATTATGACCACAATTAAATAATTAATTGCTTAGTTATTTCTTTCAATTGTCATACACTACTAGTGATCATAACAGTAAGCAATAATTGTCTACAAGAATCAATTACTAGAAGAATTTAATAATAAAAACTTGTTTATTAAAATAATAAAATTATTTTAATATATAATTATCTTTTTAATGAATAATTATAAAAATAATCCTTGAAGAAAACTATTACTAGAGAAAAACTTTAAGAATTAAGACAAAACACTCACTAATACTCTAAAGAACTTATTAAAAGATAATAGTAGAGATTTTTGATGGATAATTGTAGATGTAAAGGATCAAAATTGATTCACAACAGGATTAAAACAATATATAGTTGATTTCTATGATTTTACGTCTTTTCAATTGATTCTGGAAGAATAAAACACTTAATAAAAGATTAACTAATACTTAGTTGTGGGTAATAATGGTATAATTGAAGAATGTGATGATTTTGGAAAAAGCAGCAAGAGAAGGCCTCTTTTAAGTCAAAAACAGTTCACAGAGGCATGCCATGGAGCAAACTGAAAAACCAGTGAGTGAGAAAACAATAAACCTTTGTGGATTATTGATTGCATCAGCTGTTGTCATGTAAGATTATCATAATTACTCAATTGGGGTTTTTATGTGACTACCAACCCATTTATGGTTAAGAATAGAAGGATCGAAAAAAGTAAATCTTCTTTTATTTCAAACTAATAATTCATTTCTCAAAGTTACCAATGTTATGGGAAATTTCATCACAGAGTGTATTTTCTGTGAAGTTTTGAAGATTCAGTGTTTCACATGGAATCATCAAAAATGGACTGTAAGGAAACCTTTTAATTTTACTCATAAAAGTATGATTATTATTGGTTTTTATATGAATCATACTGTTCTTAATTGGTCCTGAATGTTTCAGAAAGATTCATTAAGAATTGTATCTTTAATGAATTTTTGAAGTTTTTACCTCATTTCTATGTAGAATTGCAACTAGCAGTATATGGCTGGTTTCTATGAGGTAAATCAATGGATACTAGTCCAAAAAGGGTTTTAATTACTCTTTTGGGGCTTATACATGGAAATTCATTAAGAATTGACAGAGTTACAGGAGTTTGGGTTGCTCTTTACCTCCTTGGCACATCAAAATAGCAGCTTATTTGCAATTTTCTTATGATTTAATGAGATTTTAACTTGGTAAATAGGTTCCCAAAGGGTTTTAGTATACTAATTGGGCCAAGATCAGCCATGGATCAAAGCTTTAGAGCTATCCATGCCTCAGAGGCCTCAGAAGTTGGGTACCCTGGCTCTCTTTGATGTCTTTTTCCCCCTTAGCTATTTTGACATCAAAAATAGAAATTCAGTCTTCAAGACTGATATCCACTATGGGTGTATCAAAACTGTATGTACGAATACCATAATATTAAGTGCCACAAACATGCATAACACTATTATCAGAGTATATGTAACATGGGATTTCTCACATTCCCATTATTTTGGTCTGAAATTGAGAAAAACAAACATTTTCACAATTCTTTTATGTGGTATTGATGATGTGGTATTGAAGTATTTTCCATATTACCACCTCTTAGAGTTAATTTAAGCTTATTCACTATATGGAGTTACCCTAGGTGAATATTTATGTAGAACCCAAATCTGACCTTAAATGCATGGATCTACTTACTCACAAAAAGGTTATTCATCTTTTCTGAAATAAAAAATGATGAATTTTGAATATATGCATTACTTATGGGTTATGCATAGTCCAGAATTTATTTTTAAAGATAGTTGTGACCTATTTGGGTATGTAAAATACACCTCAAGGCTCACATGAATGAAGTAATTGAAAAGAATAAAGACCTTTATCAAGCAATTAATACTGAACTACCCTCATTAAGATCTTATTTGGGAAAGATTGAGTGGGATGAAGATGTTGGCCAGAGTCCAATGAGAAAATGTATATCCATCCCTGAAATGGGGGATCCAATTTCAAATACCAATCAAAGAAACATCTTTTTTGTTTCACTTCCCAATATTTTTCCTTTTACCCTCATTTATTTTCTTCAAATGAGATTCCACCCAGTTATATTTGTTTTTGAATTTATGTTCTCATTTCCCCCCTTGGATGTCATCATTTACAAAGCTTATTGCGTCTTCCCGTCAATTTGAATTGGGAATTGTATTATAAAAAGCAAGAAATGGGGTGGGGAGATAAATTTAAGAAGCACACAGCTTGATATTTTTCCAATCTCATTCTTCCTTTCAGAAGAAATCCACTATATTAGCAGCGGATACAGTTTGAATTTTGGTTTTGTATATACAAGTCCTCCCAGTTATCGCTTTTCTGTCACAGCCACTATCAGCAGAAAATGGTATGCAGTCATTTATTTACTCATAATAACCAGACAAGAAACTCAGAAGTGCCAATAAAAATTTAGCTTCAAAAATTTCCTTGAAGAACTAAATACAGTCTGGACTCCTCAAAATAGCCTTGTGTTATTAATACAGGCTGTGTTCACTAAATACAGTCTTAAATTCATCAATCTGAAACTTCATGATCACTAACTCTAACCAAACCTCCTTGAAAGACCTTGTGCATTTATAATAGGCCTGTACAGTTCAAATATATTCCTTTTTCAGAAGCTTACACTCTTTGGACCTGGGATGGTGGATTCTCAAATATAGAAGCCCCTCTTCCACCCTCTGGGGACTCATGCCCAGTTAATTAATATATTGGATTTATTATTTAATATATACTTCTTTCTTATTTTATTGTAATATTCCATCTATAGGTATCAAGTCAGGTTTTGCATCTTTACTCATCTGTTCAGTAGAGGTGTGGTGGCCATATCCTAATTAACCCCTATCTTTCCTTCTGACAGGCTGAAAAAGTGGAATTGGGCTTGTTTGTGGTTGGATCATTTATTTCTTACTTCTTATTATTACTTATTCTTTTATTATTAGAAATATTCCTTCATTTACAGTACTTAGGACTTCCTCTTAGAAATTCTGAGGCCTCTGAAAGTGGGTCCCAGGCCCTCTTCACTTAGAAAGCACCCTGTAAAATTATATTAATTAGTGCATAGTTTTTTCTCATCAAATAAGTGACTCATTTGCCAATTATCATCTATTTATGATGTTTATGATTCCAATGATTTATTATTCTTTCTCATAAAGTTTCATCTCACACATTTTATTCATTTTAAAATTAAATCTTTTCTCATTATTAATCATTTCTGACCATTTCAATCCATTTTTAAACTCTTAATCAAATTCAAAATTTACTTTTTTTCTAACATTTAAGCTGTATCAGGCTTCAGTTAATTGGCTGATTTGTGATTGGGATCAATCAGGGTAATTGATTCATTTTTTCAGGATTCTTATTTGATTTATTGAAAATGATTAGATTACTTAGGATAAATGATTGATTCTCAAGATTTGACTTAATTGATTGATTTGAATTGATTCCTAAAGATATTGAATTGTATCTTGAAAATATTGACTGATTGAATGACTTCCTCAAGAAATAATTGAAATTTTATTCTGAAGTGGTTTGATCATTGATTGAATCAATAAATTAATTGATTGAATATGGGTTTAAATTCTTCAAGGGATTGATTTATTCATAAGATTTTAAGTCTGTAATTTTAATTTCTCAAGAATTTCTCACATTGATTCCACTTCAAGACTTTTGATTTATTCCTCAAGTTCACATTAGGATCTATTATTTTTTATTTGATTTGGTAAAGAATTAATTCTTTTATTCTCAATTATCATTAATTTCTGCTTTTTTTCGTCAAAATGAGCCCCTTTTGGCATAGCCCCCTATAAAATAATACAAAATCTCAAGGAAATCCAGCTGTCTGACTCCTACAGAAAAGGTTATTCTTGACCACACACCATCAGTTCATCAAATGAGTGAAAATTTGGACAGAGGACCACTAATGAAAGGAGAAGCACCCTCAAGAAGAGCAGGTATGAAGTTTAGAAGCTCAAGATCATTATTTGGCTTGTTGGGGGGCTACCCTGGCATTTCTCAAGTGCCTAGGAGTAGATTGGGGTACACAGAATATGAAGCGGAAAGGTCTGATGAGAATAAAGTGGAAGCTCTCTTGGCAGATTCTCCTGAAGCTCTTGAGGCTCCAAATATAGCCTTTGATAATAAGCCTCTTGTATCTCAAGCTGAACCAAATTTTCTCAAGATGATGGAGAAAATGGCTAAATTCATGGGACAAATAACTCAAGAAGTTTCAAGAAGGGACAATTTCAGAGCCCCAGCCCTCAAGACTCCATCCATGAGGGCACTTGATTCTTTTGGTGGTACTCAATCTCATGAATTGAGAAGATTTATCCAGTACTGTCAGTTGAGTTTCCATATTGACCCAGGAAAAAATTCTTTTCTGACAGGAAGAAGGTCCTTCATTCAGTCTCTTTTCTCACTGGAAGAGCTGGAAAGTGGATTGAACCTTATCTCTAAAATATTTCCAGTGAAGACACTTTCTACATTCTCAATAAATGGAAGATTTTTTAAACCCAGTTATTCACTCTTTTTTGTGATCCAAATGAAGTAAGGAAGTCTGAAAAAGAGTTGGAAAATATGAAGATGAAGGAAAGTGGTCATGTTTCCTTGCAAATATCTGATTTCATAAGCTTAATTGCAAGAATTGGGGATTGGGAAGAAAGATATTACATTCATGTGTATAGAAGAAGCTTGGATTCAGGATTGCTGGAGCAATTGGCTTCCCACCCTGGGAAATTTGATAGCCTTGAAGAACTCGTAGAAATTACTCTGGACATAGTTACCAGATTGTATGAGAGGCAGAAGGAAAAAATTAGTAATAAAGAAAAGAAGCCTCCAGTCACTGCACCTAATTCTTTCAGGCCTCCTCAAAAATGATCTTCCACAAATATCACCATAAAAAGTTTCAGGTTTCAAAGCATAAGCCTGATGCTTTGCTCCCCAATAAGAGAAACAAATTAATTGGTTCTGAAAATTAGCAGAGTATGAAAGAATGTTTATGCACTTATTGTGGTGGAAATAATCAAATTTAAAAATGCTTCAAGAGGCCTCAAATGTAGGCCAAGAACATCAAGGCACTTCAATTTTTGCTTGAATTTTCTTATTTCCATCATTTTTTCATTAAATATTACTTCAAAAAAATCACTTCTCTCACTTCTCTTCTCAAAAAAGAAATTTCATCTTTAATGAGGAAGTTTTCAGTCAATTTCAATCACTCAGAGAAGATTTTACCACTGCTCCTATCCTTTCTCACTTTAATATTTCTCCACTTGCTGTTGTGGAGATTGATGTTTCTGATTATGCCTTGGGTTCTGTACTGAGTAAGGTGAACTACTCAGGAAAGAATTCCATTAAATTCAATAGTCACAGGCTTCTCCAAGCTGAAATCAAATATGAAATTGACTACAAGAAGCTCATTGAAATAGTTTGGGCTCTAAAAGGCTGTAGAGCATTTATCCTTTCTCTTTCCAATACTTTTGAAATCTTGACAGACCACTCTTCTCTTAAGTATTCTATTTCATCTAAAGGTCTTACTCTCTTTCAATCCCATTGGGCTCAATATTACTCTGAATTTAGTTTCTCAATGACTTGGCCCCCAGGCAGGCTGGCCACTTTAAAAGATGCCTTTCAAAATGAGGAAAATGTGTACCCTGAGAGGGAGGTGGAGTTTATTTTCAATAATCCTCAAAATTTTCATCATTTTCTCAAGAAAGATGAGGTCCAATAATTGAGATTTTTTACAATTAAATTTAAAGTTCTCTCAGAATTAGCAGATAAAATTAAGAAGGAAATATAGAAACACAATCAGTATCAAGAAATAATACGGAAATTAGATCAAGGTAAATCAATTGCATATTATTCTATTTAACCTCAATCAAATCTATGTTATTCAAAGATAGAGTAGGAATTCCAAGAAATGAAGAAATACAATTGGACATTCTTCAAAGTAATCATGACTTTCCATTGGCTTGTCATCCTGGAAAAGAGGAGACCCTCAAGCTCATCAAGAGGAACGTTTAATGGTATGGCATGAATCAATTCATTAAGGGCTATGTGGTCCCTGGAATTTATTGTTAATGAAATTTATAACTCAATTGAAATATTCCAAAAGCTTTGATTAAAGCTTAGTGGTTGTGGAAAGACTTCCAACCTATGAAACAATAACTTCCCTGGACTTAGCCCAGATATTTAGCAACCATGGAATTTCAGTAAGTATTATTAGTGATAGAGGTTCCTTATTTGTTTCATCATTCTGAACCAATTTATGTCAGAAGCTCAAGATATTAATGGATATTTCAATTTATTTTTACCCTAAAAAAGATGGAGAGACATATAGTATAGATTTCATTCTGGAACAGTATCTTTGGATGTATGTGGGTTGCGATAAAGATGAGTGGCACACCTGGCTCCCACTGGCTGAATTTTCCTAAAATAATTCAGATCATTCATTAAAAAAAACAATCACCATTTCTCACAATTTATGCAAGAAATACAAGCTTTGACTCAATTCATATTTCTCACGCCCCAACTGCTGGAAATTCATCAATAAAACTACAATCAGTACAGCAAGCTGTCAAAGAAGAATTAGAGTCAGAAATAGAGCTTTTTAAGAAGTATTCAGTTGTAAGTAAGTAAGTTTCACCTGGGGAGAAATTTTGGCTGGTCTCAAAGAACATAGAGACTACTAGAACAACCAAGAAGATCTCAGAAAAATAGTTGTGACCCTTTTAAGATCTCAATAAGGCCAGAAGCCATGCATATAACCTCAAGTTGCCTCATAAAATGAGATTCAGTTCACCCTGTCTTTCATTTATACTTATTGGAACCTGTAAAGAATTAAACTATTCCAAATTGAAATAAATCTCTACCACCAATGGCTCTAGTTGAAGAGAAAGAATAATGGGAGGTGGCTCAGGTTCTGGACTAAAAAATAAAAAGGGGTAAAATATGGTATTTTGTAGAGTGTTAGGGATTAAGTGAAGACCCAGGAAGAACCTCTTGGAAACTAGATTAAAGCCTTAAAAACTCACCATACCTTGTAAAGTACCTCCAATAATTGTATCCTGACAATCCTGGATCAAATACCTCGAGAGATTGGTTTGTAGTTCTTAGTGGGTATTGGGTTTTATGACAGAAGTTCCTCTCCTGGCATGCTACCAACATTTCTTTGAGAATCACTTTGACCACTTTCTGGACCCTTGTAAAATCAATCGGACAGATTCAAAAGTCCTTGAAACAGTGGTAACCTAAGCTTGGACCTTTTGAATGAAGATGTGGCCAAACTTCTTTCCTTTTTATTTTTAAATCTTATTCCAATGATAGTTTTTCAAGTCATTATTAACATCAGGTTACCATTTATGGAAAATTAATCTCTTTATGGTACTTGGCAGGGAGTAGAAGTTATGAAAGGAAGCTTCATCTCCTGGTATGCATCTCTGAGGTTCTCTACTTGTAACATAATATATTGACCACCCTGTGAGCAAAAAATATTTTGTTTCATATTTTCAGGAAAATTATGGCCAAATTCGAGAAACTAACTCCAAGAAGGGCACCTCTCAGGCAGTTTCTTTGATATATTTTTGTTTCTATTTCATTATTTCTTTTCTTTACTTTTATAATCTTATTAATTATTTCTTTTTCAAAGCAGCAGAATCCCCTCCTTATCATTTGTGGGAGTTTAAATTCATTTCTTGTATGAATAAGCAGTAGTGATGAAGAAAAAAAACACAGAAAAGCTCAAAAAAGTTTCATTATTTTCAAAGTCATAAACGATCCTGCAACATTCATGGAGCAACCAGCTTTAAAAGGAGAATTTTTAACCTGGAAGAAATTCTCCAAAGCAATGTCTGTGGATTCAAATTATCTATGGAATTGGGTCAACAACTTCCCCAATTAACTCTCATTATGAATTTGGAAGGACCCAATATTGGGCCAAAGCAAGACTTCTCAAACACCCACTTGAATTAATCAAGATCAAGGGAATCGGATACCCAAACACCCCAATCAACCCCTAATAAGGGAAAGTACTGACCTCCTCAAGCATTCCTCAAAGGGCCCTCAATATTGTCCCTCAAATTACTCAAAACCCTTTAAGCCATGGGAAATGTTGGGTCAGATTGGCCAGAAAGCCCTTCAGGGAACTCACAGGCCTTGTATACAGGCCACAAGCAATAAGATCAGTTATGGGTCCCATTCAGCCAAATCGACTATATTGGCCCAGTTTTTTCATTTTGATCCACCAGAGCCCAAATAAAAGGCACTATCCAAGGGGGCTAGAAGAATAATGATCACAAAAATGGCATATATTAAATTTTGGCCAAGGACTAGGGGTCTTCTTCAGTGTTCAAAAGGCTATGAAGACAGGAATCAAGCAATATTTTATGGCAAGCTCTAATTTGGAAAAAAGAAGAAGCTCAAGGCCCTTCAGGCCACCCTTCCAATAATTTTTTGAAGATTACAAGATATCCATGAATTCAATTGCAAGAGCTTCAAAATATTGATGCATATATCCATTATGCACCTCTTTTCAAGTTCTTTTCAGTTGTGATAATCATTTTGCTTATTAACCACAAAAAATTTATTTTCTTAATATTCTTTTACTTTTAATTTTGCTTTTTTACTTTCATTGTTATTTGAATTTGATACTCCTTCAAGACTCGGAGAAAGGCCACTTGCAGAAGACCATCAAGATTGGTGACAGCTGATCAGAGGCAAGTATATTCATGAATATGCAGAGAGGAGAATTTTTTGTTATATTATCTGTACAAAAAAAATCAAGGATAGAAGATTTAAGTTCAAAATACATGGAAAGGAGGTAAAGATTCCAAAAAGAGGCTTTCTATGATGGTATTCAAGAAACCACCAGTTTCAAGAGGGGGATACTGTCACAGCCACTATCAGGGGAAAATGGTATGCAGTCATTCATTTGCTCATACTAACCAGACAAGAAAATCAGAAGTCGCAATCAGAATTCAGCTCCAGTAACTTCCTTGTAGAGATCCATATAGTCTTGACTCCCCAATAAAGCCTTGTATTATTCATACAGGCTGTGTTCGCTGAATACAGTCTTAGAGTTGTCAATATGAAACTGAATTATCACTAACTGTCACAGGGGCTCGTGGGAAAAACAAGAGTGGCCTGGAACTCAGCAATCAGGGAACTCAGTTGGAAGACTCCAAAGAATAAAGAGGATAAATATAAAACAAATGAATTTTTCTAAGAAATATGCAGGTACAAAAATGAGATTTAATAAGAGAAATGTGAAGCCAAATTGCCAAAGAGCCAACCAAGTAAGTCCTTAATCACTGTTTCAACCTGCCAGAAGGAAAAATATAATTAGCAAAGGATATGAGCACCAATATCTACTGACAGGCAAAGAAGGAAAAGAGAAAAAGTGCTAAATGAATGACTTGATAATATCAGTGCTCACTTACCAAAAAAGATAAGATAAATAAAAATGAAATAAGATCAAAAGATATTAATTAATTGGGGGAAAGCACCCCAGGGTCAAATGAGGCTGGTATATGTGAAACATTGAGAGCTTGAATCCTTCAGACTGGCAGCTGGTCTGTATTAAGAACTGGAGGACGTATTGATTGTCTGATGGAATGTATACCTTGCCAAATTGAGAAATTAAACTGGGTTGAATGATCTTCCCATGGTGTATGATTAAAATAAAGGTCTTTATGAGTCCAGAATGTATTTAATGAATATGGGTGCCAAGGTGGATTGTGGAGAATTTACACTTGGAAGAATGATTTGGAGCTAGCTCTTGAATACTCCTTGAGAAATAATTTCCAGTATTTTCTTGGAGGAATACTGTGAGTGAGAATATACAATGATAGCTTGATGGTGTCATTGATATTTGAGTGTAACACTTGTCCTTGAGCCTTGATGAACCCTCTGGACAATGTCATGTGTTGATGACTTTTGGAATGCTGAAGTAACCCTGTGAAATTGGCGCCAATTGATTACTGGTGAAAAAAGATGCATAATGGTGTATAACACCATTTATGGAACTTTTGGTTATTGGAGGGTGAAAGTGGAAAAAGTTCTTTTGGAAGGATTCCAGGAGGATATGGGTGAAAAATGGGTTTTGGGCGGCTTCAGAGGTGACAAAGTGTTCTTGGGTGTTTTGGCCAAATAAAGCTTATACAGCTTTAACAATGTATTTGCACAAAGTGCACAAAAATGAAAATTAAGCCCCAAATGTCCTAATATGGCCATTTGGGAATATTCCCCATATTACATGGGAAAATGGCATAATACGGCTGAACACAGCAAAATGCGCAAAATGCACAAAATGCACAAATCTGTATTGAACACTTAAAAAGACAATCACAGGCCTTTGGGATATATTTTCCTTGTTGACTGGACAATAAATAAGATTTCCCAAAATCAGAAACTGGCCAGGAAAGGCCTGATGATGATGAAGGGGCCAAGTTGGCCCCAGATAATGAAATGGCCATCAAATGAAAGAAAAGATAAAATGGACCATTTGGCAAATGATTATGAATATGGCTAAATTGCCAAAAATTGGATATGGAATTGATATGCCATATGGAGGTCCAAGAGGGTGGACTGCCATGGTTGTGATAGTACCCCCCAACTTGAGATGGTGGCCTCCTGAGCACAAATACAAGGTGAAGCCTGTTGAAGCTATTGGAAAGAGTTTTGAGAGAGGAATAAGGAGTAGTTTGTTTTAGAAATAAAATTTGATACTGATATTAAGGTGTTGGATTATGACATGGGACTTGCTTGACCTTCTTTTGACATTTGTTTCAAGATTGATGATGACTAAAAATGATTGATGATTTCTTGGAATGAAATTTGACATGAGAAAAGAAAAATTTGAGATGAAAATAAGAAAAGAAATGAATCTTGAGGAGGTTTCAATCTTAATCACAGAGCTTGGTAATTGATTTTGAAATTGGCCAAGGACCTGGAAAGAAACAATTGATGCCAGGTGCTTGAAAAGTGGCCAAGGTAATGTTTTGACAGATTTTAGACCTGTCAGCCTGTGACTCAAAACAGATCACCAGCATGACATCCAACATACCATAAGTAATGGTATGAGGAGTATTGGACAAATATAGCCAATACAAGTAAATTATAAAGAGGAAACCTCCTCAAATATAATAAGAAAGGACAAAGATATGCCCTATCAAAGATAAGACCAAATAAGCAAAAACCCTTATTCTAGCCTCTAATCTAACTTATACATATTTCATGAAACCCCAACCAGAATGGTTTTTTTCTTGAAGCTCTAAGGTAGAGCTATCCAATGGTATCATCTATTCATCTGTAGCACTCCTAAATCAGGAGATACCATTATACCACCTTTTTTCCACCAACAACCCCTCAAAGGTGTAGGAGGGCTTGTACAAAACTGTACAAAAGTACAGCCAAATTGAAGTTCTGAGTGAGAGCTTTAATTTGAGATACCTTAGACCCCTCTATCTTCCAAATTGACAGAGGGATCTTGGTTTAAAGGTTTACATCTCAAAATACAGGATTTCTGAAACCAACCATATAAAGAAACCCCTGTATCTTTGGAATATATTCATACAGCTGTAAAGTGTTGTATATCAAACTGTAGATCTAATCAAGCTTTAAAATACTGTATCATTGGAATACAGATATATTCTAAATTGGAGAAGATATCTGGCTTGAAAGGTTTTGAAGCCTCATACTGATATACAGAACTACATCCAAAAACTTAAAGTCCTTATAGCTTTTGCTATTTTGGAGGAGGGTAAGCATGAAGCATATCAAATTGAAGAGATCATTAAGCCCTTCAACTCTGTGCTCTTGGATTCTTGATATCTCAAAAACTGACTAAGATATTTGGGTTGGAAGTATTTTGACCAATACTGGTCTGTACCAAACCTGTACCAACCAGTACTGGCTTGATACTTAAAATAATGGTTGTTTAAAGCTTAAACCCGCCCAGAATGACTAATATTAGTCATCCAGACACTCTGAAAACGTCACAATGGTGCTGACGTGGCCTGTGAAGAGTTTCTTCACCCTGTATTGATCCAGAATGATCATTTGTGGTCCAAAAACCACAATTCTGACTATGCTGACGTCAGAATTGATGGTACAGAACCACAACCCAGCCTCCAGAGTGAAATTTTCACTCTGTAGACGTGTGAAGAGCCTACCAGTCTTTCACAGTCCTCAGAGGAGATAAAAGCAGGTCTTTCCTCATTGGAAAAGACTCATCTTATAATGAATTAACATCCTTACGTAGTAAAACTATCTTATACCAGTAGTACTCTTAGGATTATATTGATATAATTAAAAATAATTAATTATTGTAGTGATTTTCACAGTAAATTGATATTAAATCATTGCAACTCAGGTTCTCAATAGATTCATCACCACTGTTATCATATTACAGTAGAACCTGTTTACTATTATAAAAAATTATTTTTGTGTGTGTCACAGTCATAGTGCTAGCTTGTATTTACTATTTTTAAGCTACTACATAGACTCACCCTGACAAGACCACTCAGGGAAGTGCACACCAGGAGAGGAACTTACTTTTGGTAGCTACCACTCCTGCCAGTGCCATAAAATTAAATAGATGTTGAATTCATGAATTGGAAAGGGTAGAGACTTGGAAAGAAGTGAAGAAAGGGATGGTCCATTTTCCCAAGTGAAAATGGCCATAATTTTGGAAATGATGTTGAGAGCCTTGCCAAAGATCTGTGTCCAAAAATTGCAGAGTGCTCACAGAGTGGCCAAGGTGATGCTTACAACAAGAAGGGTAGAATACCTCTACAGGTGCATACAAGGAGTGGGAATTACCTTTCTACTTCCTCTCCCCACCAAGCGCCATAAATAATTAATCTGTTGAAGAAGTGGGTTCTAGCTTGTCAGGATATAAAGAATGAAAATCCTTGATACACTCAAGACAATTATTGAGGCTTTCAGTTGGTTCCCAAGTGGATCTTCCTGAATATTGACTGAAGACTTTCCATTCCACCAAATACCATAATTCTCCTCTCTTGAGCTTTGAGTTTGGTATTTGAGAGACTTCCCATTCCTCTTCTTCTTCAGTGATAATTGGAGCAGGAGGGCCTTGATGCCTATTTGGGATTATCAATGTCTTGACCGGTTCTAAGAGTGAAATATAGGAGACTTGGTGGATAGACTTCTATTGAGATGGTAGGCATGAATTCTGACTTTATTCAAGATTGGAAAAGGACTCAACCATCTATCAGACAGTTTTTTTGGTGGGTCTAGCTTATTTTATGTTCTTGAAAGAAAGCCATACCATTTCACAAGGGTTGAAAACAGGTGGAATTGCTATACCTTTATCAGCATACCTCTTAAACCTGTTTATGGCAACTTCAAGCCGACTATTGACATCTTGCTTTACTCATTGGATTTTTGTTGATAGCTTTCCAGAAAGAGTATCTTGAGTAATGCCAACTGAGTCAAATTGAGTATCTCTTCCATAAAAATTAAAAACAGTGATTGTTTTGTTGAAGAGTGATCAGAATTATTGTAGGAAAATTCAGCCAGAGGGAGTCAGGTGTTCCAATAATCTTGATGATAACTGACATACATCTGAAGGTACTGCTATATTATCTTATTTACCCTCTGTGTCTTTCCATCAGTTTCTATATGTTAAGCAGTTGACAGATCTCTTGAAATCTTGAGCTGCTGACAAAGATTGGTCCAAAAAAAAGAAACAAAAAGAGAACCTCTATCACTAACCATCCTTGAAGGCAGGGCATGTGTTGAGAAAATATTCTGTATTAATAAATGCGCCAAACCCAGTGAAGTTGTTCAAAACATTATTGGAATAAAAACAGCCATTTTTGAGAATCTGTCCACTATGACAAGGATTGAGTCAAATAAATGGACAGTGGCAATTGAGTGATGGAATCCATTGAAAAAAAAAACCAAGGACCATTTGGAATTGGAAGAGATTTGAGGAGTCCAAACTTCTTGTGATGAATATTCTTGTTTCTTGAGCACTGTTGACAGGATGAGACATAATCCTTGATAAATTGAGTCATTCCAGACCAGTGAAAATCCTTCTTTGCAATTTTGAGAGTCTTCTCTTGGCAGGGTGTGCAGCTAAAAGAGAGTCATTCTGCTTTTGAAGTATACTGAGATGAATTGTGGGGTAATTTGGAACCACCACCCAATCTTTGTAAAGGAGAAGTTGGGAAGAGGAATCAATAGAGTAATCTTGGACAGGCCTCCCTCTACCCATATCTTGAAGAATACTTCTGTATTGAGCATCTTTCCATAATGCCTTCTGAATCAAATCAATCAAATTTGAAAATGAATCGACCTTGACTGCAAAGGATTTTGAGGCTTCAATTTCATTTTTCTTGATTATTTTTTGATAATTAATTGGGTTCTTGCTGATGGAATTCTCTCCCCTGTCTGGGTAAACATTGTCCCAACATGACAATGCATCTGGAAGGGTTGTCAAGTGGCCACAGAGGTAAGTGATTGAGAAATGGAATTCAGCCCAGAAGCCTTGACAGAGGGTGAGAAGCTTGGAAGATGTGAAGTATTTGAGTGAAGAATGATTGGTGAGAAATTTAAAAGGGGAAGAAAGAGAGAGAAGAAAATCTCTCCAGCGCTTGAGAGCCCAGACTATTCCAAGGAGCTCCTTGTCATCAATCTCATAGTTGAGCTCTTCTGGAAGAAGCTTGTGGCTATAAAATGCAATAGGATGTTTTCCTGAGTCAGTGACCTGACTCGGTACAGCACCCAAGGCAGAATGAGAAGAATCAGTCTCCACAATGGTGAGTAGAGAGGATTGCAGCAGTGGTGAAAGTTCTTTTAAGTTGATGAAGCTGTCTGAGAGATTCCTCATTGAGGGGAAAAAGGGAATCTTTCTTGAGAAAACTTGTGAGTGAACCAATTTTCTTTGACCAATTCTTGATGAAATGGAGGTAAAAATTGGCAAAGCCAAGGAAAGATTGAAAAGCCTTGAAGTTTCTTGGAGGTGGAAAATTGAGAACTTGCTGGAACGTTTCTTGGTCCATCTTGAGGCCTTCAGAAGAAACAATATAACCTAAATACTCTACACTAGAAACATGAAATAGGCACTTGGAGGCCTTAGCAAAGAGGTTATTGGCTCTTAGTCTGGCAAGAACAGTGGACACATGAGTGACGCATTCTTCCTCAGATGTGGAAAAGACCATAATTTAATCCAAATAAGGCACAACATAAATATAAAGAAGATCATAAAAAATATCATTGTCAAGGTTTTGGAAAGAGGCAGGAGCGTTGGTGAGCACAAATGGAATAACCAAATGCTCGCAACTGCCATATTTAGCTCTAAAACAAGTCAAATGCTCATCATCTTCATTGATTATGAGTAGGTTATATGCAACACACAAATAAATATTGGAGAAGATAGAAGAACCATTGAAAACAGTAACAAGCTGATTCATAGGAGGAAAAGAATACCTTTTCTTCCTAGTAACAGCATTCAGTTTGCAGTAAGAAACACACAAACGGAGGTCACTTTCACCTTGGAGAATACATCCAAATACTGGCAATAAGAAGAAGGAAAAACCTTCATAATGGTTTATATTTATTCTGGCTCTTCCTCTTTGTCCCACAACCACTCCAGGGAGTCTTGATAAGATGAAGGAGGAAGTTCCATATTTCCAAAGAAGAGATCAAGTGAAGATACTGAATTATCTTCTCCAACATCTTGAATCTCTTTGAAGACTTCATCTCTAGAGGATATTAATGACTGATGGGAATTAAGGGAAGGAATATGGAGGGAAGATTGGAATGATGGTGTTCTACAATCACCAACCAGAGCTGCACATGATTTGGCAGAAGAAAAGTCATTACTGAAAGATTTTGGAGGATCATGATAGTCCTTATGATCAGAATTAATGGTGATCAGCCCTTGCCTCCAATCAATAGATGGATTAAAATGATTCAGAAAGTCAAAGCCCAATATGAGGCCTTCTCCATTGGTAGTATCAATGATTAGAAAGTACCATTCAAAGATTGGGAATTACAGAAGCTCAACCATATATTTGGTATGGTGAGTCACAAATAAGGAAGGGGACTCAGAGGAGCCCAAGATGATAAGTGGAATGTTCTCTGGAAGTTTTGACATGGTCAAAGGATACTTGAGAACAAATTGCTTTGCGATTAATGAGGTGGTAGCACCAGAATCAATGAGAATACTGTAAAACACATCAGTGAGAGAAGAAAAGACAAAGAATTCAAGAGAATTCTTGACACCAGTATTCAGAATGCACAATTAGTCTCTGGATGGAAAAACGTGAAGAACATTGAAAACAACATGATCTTCAGTCAGGCTTTTCCCTGGCTGGGGAATTTTCCTGAAAGTTGGGCAAGCTGGTTTTGAGGTCTTTCAAAACAAGACTCAAGAATATGCTTCCAACCACAATAGGTACATAAGCCCTCCTTGATTCTTCTTTCTTTTTGAGAATTCATAAACTTGAAATCTTTATTCAATAAAGAAGAATGGGGTTTGTCCCTCTTTTGAAAATTTGTCTTCTTTTGTTGACTTGAACTTAAAGAACTTGGAGGATGGGAAGAACTTGAGTTTGAGGCTGCTGGCTTCTTCTCTTGATGATGCCTCTAATGGTACCTGGTATCAAGCTTCAGGGTAATATCCATTATGTCTTGAAGGATGGGAGGTCAATTCATCCAAACTCCTGGATGGAACTGCCTTCCTGTAATGATGCATGAGCAATCTTTCACTCCAATTTCCAATTCCTGAGACCAAACTTCTGAAATTACCAATGTATAATGATACATGAACACCTTCCTTCATTCTCAAGGAATCAAAATATGATTCAGCTTTTCTGACTTCATTTGGGCCCCCAAATAAGGTGAAGAGTTGAGATTCAAATAATTTTCATGAATTGAGAAGGTAGCATGGGTCTTGATTGTTGAGATTGAAAAGATAAGTCTGGATTCATTTGGCAGCCCTACCAATGAGAAATTAGGGGGAATAGAGAGCTTTCTTTCTGTATTGAGAGAAATTTGCTGCGTAATTATGAAATATCAATTGACAAGACTGCATGAAGCTTCTAACTACGGAGGGTTGAGTCCCATCAAAGAATTCTGGCACCTTCATAGATGCAGTCTTGAAGGCTGGTGGTCTTTATTCTTAAGAAAATGAAGCTTCTTGAAGATTTGCCATAATCTGAGTTGTTTTTTGCATGATGGCCAGCTTGTTGGTTGAGACTGATGAGAGAAAGGCTGACTATACTTGGCTAGAGTTGGCCCTCTAGTACCTTGGGATGCTCTACAGGAGCAGGAACACCTTTAGTACCATAAGACTCTTCCTCTTCCACAGAATTATCCTCCTCCTATTTACCATCTCTACAATGACGTTTTAAAGTGGTCCTTGAAAGTCTATTACATCCCCCAACTACTCCTGAAAATGAACTTGATTCTCTTGGCCCTCTTCTTTCCTCCCTGGATAGTGCTTCTCCTTCCAAAATGGGTCCTCAGTTGAGGAAATTCAGGGGTGCCGTCAATGTGAGCCTTTGAGATATGAACACATATCCAAAAAGGTCGCAAGAAAAACCTCTATGATAGTTATCTTAAAACCAATGAAAATGCCATAAATAGGTATAAAATCTTAATTAACTCAGAATATAATGAGTAAACATGTAAATCAACTCTCACCATTAGGTTCCTCATGGTAAAATACACATATATCATTTTTATGGCATATCTGTAAAGTCAATAATTAGTGAATAATAAGTAATAATACAGTAAAAAAGACATTAAATCTTATTTAACTAAGAAGCCAATGGAGAAACATGTGAAATAAAGTGAACCATTGGATTCCCCATGAAATACTACACATAAAACAATCTCAAGACAATTCTCTAAAGTCAATACTTAGGGAATTAAGCTGAATATATGTACTCTTTTGGTCAATGCATACATTCATGGTTTTTAGATAATATCCCTCGAAATGTAAATGCTGAAGAGTTATACCAAAAAAATAGTTACCATGTAGCTATTTTAAGAACACAGATATGAACTTTCTTCGACAAGCTATAAGAAAGGTTACAACTTGTAAGGGTTTATTGAACAAAATTACTAGAGCTGTTGACCACTTTGTTGTGAAAGTGGTCCAAAGTTAAATCAAAGTGAATATTCATATCTAGCTCATACATGAATAATGATGTTTTTTTATCATAATATTTAAGGTAAAACCCCCTGAAAGCAAGGTTTGAAGTTTAAAATATTGAATTTTGACAGAAAAGATGAGTTACAAGAAAAATCATCAAAAATAGAGTGTTCATGTCACATGGTGGAATGTTATCTACAGCTTGCCAGTATTAATCGGTCTTTCAACTGGTTTAATAGCCTTTTCAGCAAGAGTTCCCTTTGCTGAGGTCTGGCAGACAGCATTGTGACAATAAACCAGTTACCAACGTCATGGGTTTGATTGCGGTTGGAGACAAGAGGTGGTCTCAATTGAACAACCAGAAATCGCTGGGTTTTCCGCTCCATTGGCGTACAAGGGTTCCGCCCCTTGGGGCTTCCTTGTAGGCTCCTGTTGTGACTAATGTAACTCCATGAGGGTGAAATGGGTAATACCATCAGTTACATGCACTTTGGGACGCAGTGCCCTAAACCCGGGGGTACTGTCACATGGTGGAATGTGATCTACAGCTTACCAGTATTAATTGGTCTTTCAACCGGTTTAATAGCCTTTTTGGCAAAAGTTCCCTTTGCTGAGGTCTAGCAGACAGCATTGTGACAATTCATGATGTAATGAAATTCTCTTGGAATTTTAATGAGAGCATGCCAGGCTATTATAATTCACTCTCTGAATAGCTGCAGCATGTATAACCTAAAAGGTATTAATGATCAAAGTTTAAGCTTAAAATTGATCATTTATGATCACTCAGTGAAATCCTATTTTAGGTTTAACAGTTATATAAGTGATGAAACTGGTGAATAATATTGGATTATGATTGATACTAATAAAATCAACAAAGTTTAGGCTTATGCCAAGGCTATGATAATGGCGTAATAAGGAGATAAGATGGCTTGATCATGACATAATCATCACTAAACCTTAAAATACTGATCATTTCCAGTGGATACCATCAGTACATGTCTACTAGAAGGGAGGCATTTACTATAAATAGCGCTCTTTTTACTCTATTTTCCCCTCAGAAGCATCAAAACAATAAAACAATTAAGTCAAAGGTAAAATCTTTATTCTTCATAAATCTAAATCTTATCAAAGACCCAAGGTAATTTTTATTATAATCATCAATCTTGACGTGATTAATTCAATTGTTCATTTGTTTTGTTAAAATTCTCTTAAAAATCTTATTCCCACCTAAAATCAAGAATATTTGTAACTTCTTCTATTCTTATTTTCAAATAAAATTTAAATAAGTTGTATTTACATTATTTGGTGTAAGCCCTTTCAAAACTATTATATTAAGTGTTTAAATTACGTTATTTTCTCTTATTATAATAATTTCTCTCTATTATTACTATTAATAATTCTTTAATTAATATAAATAGTATTTATATTAATATATAGCTATAATATTAGTAATATTATTGTTATGAATTGTTTTTTATTAATAAGAAACAGTTTTTTACGCCTTCATTTTATGTTGGTAACAATAATAAAGTGCTTTTAAGTATATTAATTATTAAATATCAACATGTTTGTTTATTATATTACTCTTTCATAATATAATCTATATTATTATATCTATTTAATAATATAGCTATTTTTACCCCATGATTATAAGAAATCATTTATCATTTTAATTATTTTTATCTTATTTATTTCATTTATAAGGAAATTCAGAGTACATTAAGTAAAATATTAGTAATTTTTACTTATTTTTTCATAGTCAAACCTTACAGTCAATAGGAGCTCTTGGAGCTGGAGTGAGAACAGCATGAGCTCTGGCCTGAGATCTTGTCTGTCTTACAGGAGGTGAATGTTGAACAGGCATGATTTCAGTAATAAAATGAAATGAAATTAATAAAAATGAAGAATTTTGAAGATGAAAATCTTAAGGCAAATAAACAGAAAACTTCAAGTCAAAATCAAAATCAAAATCAATGTCTTGAAGAAAATTCAATGAATTAAAGTGAAATCTTGAGGTAAATAAATCAATCAAATGTCAAAAATGAAATCTTCAAGTAAATAAATCAATATTTCAAATCAATCAAAATTAAAATCATGGCAAAATAAATAAATCAAATGAATTATTGACAAAAAATCAATTCATGTCACAATTCTTGATGTGAAAAATCAGCAAAATCAATGAAATCTTGAGGTCAATCAATTTTCTTGAAGTCAATATCAATTATGTCAAATCAATCAATAAAATAAAATTGGGTGAATTCTTCTTTAAAAAATCAAAATTCTTGAAGAATGAATCAATATGAATCTTGATGTGAAGAATGTGTCTGAATGAATTTTGATGAGCAATTTGTGAATAAAATTGCAAATTAAACCTTGAATCATGAATGAAATGAATTTTATGATTTGAAAAAATATTTAAAAAAGAGAAACAAATAAGAAATATGGGTCAGCTTTCAATTTCCAGAATGAAGAATGAATGAGAGAAAATTGCGAGTTGACAATGGATCATAAAGTTCATAAGCATTAAAGAGTCATAATTTCAATGAAATTAGTGAATGAAATTATAAAAAAGAATGAAAAGAATGAAAAGAATCTATGAGTCAATTAATATAATTTCACATGGGCTCTAGTGGAAAACAAGAGTGGCCTGGCACTCAGAAATCAGGGAACTCAATTGGAAGACTCCAAAGAATAAAGAAAATAAAATAAAATAATTGAATTGCTCTAATAAATATGCAGGTACAAAGATGAGATGCAATAAGATGAAAAAGAAGCCAAATGGCCAAAGAGCCAACAAATTAAGTCCTTAATAACTGTTTCAGCATACAAAATTAACAATGAAATTAGTAATGCTTTGACCACCAAATATCAATTCACAGGAGAAGAAAGAAAAGAAAGAGGTGCTGGATGACTGACTTGATGATTTCAGTATTCACTTAGCAGAATGAAAAGAAAATAAAGAAAATATAAAATCAAAATATATTAATTAGCTAAGGGGAAAGCCCCCCAGGCTCAAAGGAGGCTGGTATATGTGAAACATTGAGAGCTTGACTCCTTCAGGCTGACAGCTGGTCTGTATTGAATCCTAGAAGCTGTATTTGACTGCTTGATGAAGTGTATACCTTACCAAATTGGGAAATGAACTGGTTTGAATGAAATTACCATGATTTATGAATGAAATAAAAGTCCTGATGAATCCATACTGTATTGAATGAATATGATCTCCAAGGTGGATTGATGGAGCACTGACCCTTGGAAAATTGTTTTGGAACTGCCTCTTGAATATCCCTTGAGAATGTACTACCAGTATTCCCTTGGAGGAATACTGTGAATGAGAACAACCATTTATTTCTTAGTGGAGTCATTGGTATTTGAGATTGACACTTGTACTTGAGCCTTGATTAATCCTCTGGATAACATGATGCCTTGATTACCTGATGCAAAATTGAAAATAACCATTTGGTATTTGTGCCATTGGACTTCTGGTGAAAAAAGATGCATAATGGTGTACAACACCATTTATGGCACCTTTGGTTATTGGAGGTGGGAAATGTTCAAAGGTCTTTTGCATTGATTCCAGGAAGATAAGAGTGAAAAATGGGTTTGAGTGGCTCCAAAGGTGAAAGAGTGTCCTTTAGGTGATTTGGCCATTTTCGGGTTTTTGGCCAAATACAGCTAATACAGCTTTAAAAATGTATTTGTGCAAAGTGCGCAAATATTGAAATTAAGTCCTCAATGGTCCAATATGGCCATTTGAGCATCTTTCCATATTACATGGGACAATGGCCTAAAATGGCTAATACAGAAAAAGTGTGCAAAATGTGCAAATCTATATTTTAAGCTTAAAAACCAAATACAGTCTTTTGGGGTGTATTTTACCTGTTGACTGTAAAATACAAAACAATTCCCAAAAGAAAAAAATAGCCATTAAAGGCCTGATGATCATGAAGGGGCCAAGTTGGGCCCAGATGGTGAAATGACCATAAAAGGCCAAAAAAGATGAAATGGCCAATTTGGCCAATGATTATGGATATGGCCAAATTGCCAAAAATTGGATATGGAATGGATCTGTCATATGGAGGGCCAAGAGGGCGAGTTTTCATGGCTTTGACACCTAATTAAAAAGTGAAACTCTCATTAAATCACAAGAAAATAGCAAATAAGCTGCTATTTTGACATGACAAAGAGGTAAAGGTCAGCTTAGACACCTGTAAACATGTCAATTCTTAATAATTTTCCATGGATAAACCTTAAAAGAGGAACTAAAAACCTTTCTGGACTAGTATCCATTGATTTACCTCGTAGCAACCTGCCATACTGTGCTATTTCCAATCCTACATAGAAATGAGGTAAAAACATTAAAAATTCATCCAAAATACAATTCTCAATGAATATTTCTGAAAATTTCATTACCAATTTAAAATGGTATGGTTCATAAAGGAAACCAAAAATAAATATGGCTTCATGGGTAAAATTCAAAGTTTTACTTACAGTCCATTTTTGATGATTCCACATGAAACACTGAATCTTCAAAAATTCACAGAAAATACAACCTGTGATTAAATTCCCAATAAATTTGACAACTTGGAGAAATTAATGTTTGTTTTGAAATAAAAGAAGACTTAAAGCTGTTACTCCTTTCATTCTTAACCATAAAAGGGTTGGTAGGCATGTAAAAGCTTTAATTTAGTAATTATGATAATATTACATGACAACCAATGATGCAGTCATAAATGCAAATAGTATTATTCTTTTCGCACTCACTGGTTTGTCCATTTGCTCCATGAAATGCCTCTGTCAGCTGTTGTTGACTTAAGAAAGGCTTCCTCTTGCTATTTTTTCCAAATCATCTTATGATCCAATTATATCTTTTTTACCAACAAATAAGTATTAGTCAAATATTTTCCTAATTGTTTTATTCTTTCAAAATCAATCAGTAAGACGTGAAATAATATAAATAAACTATATATTTCTGTAATATTGTTATAAGTAAATTTTTATCACTTAAATCCACAATTTCTCTGTCAAATCGTTCTACCATATTCTTTCCAAGGTTCATTGAGTATTAGTGAGTGGTTTATAATTCATTTTTAAAGTTTTTCTCTAGTATTTCTTTTTTTAAAGAATGACATTTATTATTATTCTTTTAAAATATAATTGTATATTAAAAGAATTTTAATAAAGAAGTTCTATCATTCAATAATTCTATTCTTGTAGAAATTTACTGCTTACTGTTATAATCACTAGTAGTGTATAATAAGTAAAAGAAATAATTAATTAATTCTTTAATTGTGATTATAATAATTTTATTATTATATTTCATAAGAGCAGTCATATTATTTTTGATTAATAGTAATATTATCAACAATTTCATAGACACATCTTACATATTTTGTATCTGAATTCTTTTATCCTTCTATTTTTTCAGATTCAAAGAGCTCCATATTTCATGGGGGATCCTCTCTTCATCAAGTACTCTTCTTTGTATAAGTTGGTAAGCACATTCTTACATCTGGCTGCATGTAGCTGAATGTTTCTCATTTCTGTTGTGAATAATCCAATCTGATGTTTTTGCTTCCAAGAAAGGTCTTCTCAAACTGAATAGACTGATCCTCTGGCCACAATAAGGTGAATATACATTCATTCTCCTGTAATTAAGGAAATTGGTTTAAGCTCTCTGGGGAAACCAAGGATGTAGCACTGAGTCCAATTCTGCTAATATTCATTTTCAGGGTCCTAATGGTAGGTACTACCTTGACTTTCAAGTCTTCTAGTATAGTATTGAGTTCCAATCTTATTTCAATTAAAGACATAATTGCATATCCTTCTTCTCCAACATAAAATTGTGTGAAACTCAAAGGAAATTCATAGTGAGTTTTTGTTTTACTGTATTATTGGAGATGGTGATTGCCTATTTAGGTTTAAATTTTTTTTTGAATAAATGAAACTGATAGGTTTCCTTTCTTAAAATGAATTCTGAATTTTTTTAGATGAATTTTGGTTATATGACCCAAATTTTCTCTAAGGTGAGTTTAATATGCTTTTCAAGAAATTCTTTGGCAGCTTAAGAGGTAAATTTCTGACTATTTAGCTTCAATGGTCTTGAAATCTCTTCTTTTGAGTATTTTTTAGAAATTTCAGTTGGTTGTCTAGGAGTTTATTTTTCCTTTTGGATGAGGAGTTTTCATTTAGGCTACTTCTGTAGGTGTGTCAACTTGTTTTTCATATTACTGAGACTTTCCAAACCTTGTTGGTATAATTCTGTTTTATTCAGTTTCTTCCTCTTAAATGTAATCTCTGGGTATTAATGATAATTTCTTGATATATGATTCAAATGATCTTTGAGAATCTTTGTAGGCTTCTTCCACTGTATTTATTTGTATTGAGGTTCTTTGTTTGGTGTTATTGCATCCATCATTGTACAAAAATGGATCATCAGTAGAAGAGATGATAGGTGAATGCAAGCTTCCTCAATTATCAGCTTTGAAAATTGCTGATTTGATATACTTTGTCTTTATTTTTTCTTCTTTTGAAGGGGTTTAATTCTCTATGTATTTTCTTATAAGCTATTGTTGTTCTTTTGTGGAATCCCTGACTAGACCCCAGGAGAAATTGGCATTTAATAGGGTATCCTTTGAAATTGAGGAAAAGGAAAGCATTTCATTGCCTTGTGAAATTTTCTTTCCCTATATATTCTTTGAAATGAAGGAAGTATTGATGTGTGTGAGTTTTTTTCAAAGAAAGAAGAGAATTTCAATTGTGGCCTCCTGAGAATTTGAACTTTTTCTCTTGAAAATTGGCCTTCAGGAAACAATTGTATAATCTCACTTGGTCTGGTATGTTGACAAATTGGTTGTTAGTCATTCATATTATTAGTAACAGAGCGGATAAGCTCTTTTATTTGGTCCAATTAATACTCATGGGCTCCCCATTGACTTGATTATTCTCTGGAATTTTTATTTTTTTGGTAAGCTCCTTCATTAAATTGAGTACTTCTTTCCAAGCTCCTTCCCCAGGGATAACTTCTCCTCTTGATATTTTAGTGAATATCTCATGTACAAAGTCCTTTTTCAGAATTAAGACATTTTATTCTAGATTTTTTTCAATTAGAGTACTCAATATATCCAATATTGGGATGATATGGCTTCAATTAAGGGATTTGATAATGACTCTATCCTTGAGAACTTCTTGGTAAATTGATTTTTCAAAACTTGAGGATAAATTGGCCAATATCTGTTGATTTTGGTTAATATATCCTTGGATTTACTGACATCTTCTAAGGTAAGTGAATATTTATTCATCTTCCCCAATTAACCTCTTGTATTTGGTCATATTTCTAATTACTCTTCTCATTTAGAATTTTTTGAAGTAGCTGAGTGATTGCAGAAATAATTTACCTTCTTTCTGGTGAGGTTTCTCCCCATCTTCTCTTCATACTCACCTTCAGGTGTCCCCAATTTCCAGCTTCATAACAAGGACTTCTTTCAGTTTGGTGACTGATTTCTTAACCCTTGGTCCAGAATGCTATCTTTCTTGAAATATACCTTCCACTGGAAGCTTCTATATCTGCTATCTTTTCAACTCTCTTGATCAATATTTCTTAATTATTCCCATCAAATCAAACTTTGTAATACTTTGACCTGATCATGGTTATTGCAGCTTTTTTTCTTGGTTTTTCCTGTTTTAATGGTCTTGGAATATGACCAGGAATTCTGACTCTTCTTGGTATGCTAGTTTCTCTCTTTTCTGTAAATGGTGGTGATGAGGAATATGGAATGGGATAAGGTTAAATTGTATGTTGATTCCTTGATGTTCCTTTATAAGTAGTACTTTCTGCCACAGAGATTTCCTGTGGGTAATAGGTTGGCCGTTTATTTTTATCCTCTTTGATTAGTATTGATAGCTCTTTTTTGCATTTTTTTGATTTTCTGTTGAATTTTTTCTGCAAAAAATGGCTTATTGGCCATTAAAAGTACTTTAATTTAGACTTTCTTCTTTAAAATCTCCCATATGTTTTTTTATTTTTATGAGGGTTGATCCATTTGAGAAATTTCTTTTAATGTTGTCTGATGGGGGTTTTTCTTCTTTTGAAATCACCTCCTTTGAAGAGATTAGTTTAGATTGGACTGCTGAAAATTCTTTGATGATCTTTATTATGGTGGATTTTACTATCCTTATAGATTGTAGTGATTGTCATTATAATGAGGTCGTGATTTTGAGTCCTTACATGGTTTTTGGAAAGGCTCCTGATTTGCAGTATTTGAATTTAGGGTTGGTGAAAAGTATTGGTAAGTAATTCTTTTCTCAAGGTTTAATTGTTTTTAGAACTCTTGATTGATTGAGTGTTTAGGATGTATTTTTCTTTATTTTGAATGCTTTACTGCCACTATTGGGACACAAGATGTGAAACACCTTTTGGTGTGGGATTGATTAAGGCAGTCCTTGAGGGGGGACACCCAGGTGATAAGTTTTGAATTACTGGGAGTTCTTTTTACCAAGGCTACTAAGGGTATTTTTGCTGCCCCTCTGAATATACAAAACAAATATTCCTACTGATCTCACCAATAAAAAGCTAGTATTGTGGCTCCAAAGCTATAGAAGACTACTTTAGCACTCTCCTATCAGACCTTATCAGGAATCAGAATGAATATGAATGAAGAGATACTTGAAATAATGTAAAAAATTAGGTCTTTTGTAGTATAATGAGAAGACTATTTGTCTTTTTGAATACTTTTTGAAGCCAAATTGAATGGACAAATTTGATAAAATAAAGGTAATTGAGTGTGGATAATATCTATTAAGTGCTGTTTATATTGATATTTGGTAGCTTTTAAGTAATAATAATAATAAAGCTATTGTTTATAGAAATTTTATTCATTTAAATGGTGGGTATTGACTATAATAAGGGTAATTTGATCTTAATAGACTATGTTAGATGACTACTAGTAGTATGACCTAATAATAGGGGTGAGGATAAAGATAAAATGAGAAGAATGTTTTTTTCCATTTTTTAGCTACTGATGATTATAATTATTTATCTTTGAGTAGTGTAAGGTTTGAATATGATACAATAAGTGAGTATTACTAATATTTTGGTTATTGTACTAAAGGTTTTCTTGGTAAATAATAATTATAATAATAAAGAAATATTATAATTATGGTATGAAAATGTTTATATTATTTGAATAAATGAAATAATATAGTAAAAAGGAATATATCTATGGAAATATATTATTGTTACAAAAAATAATATATTTGTAATAAATTGTTATCTAATAGGAACAATTTATAACAGTAATATTATCAATATTAAAGCTATATCCTAATTGAAGAATTATTATTAATAATAATAAAGGGAAATTATCATAAAAAGGGAAAATAACCTTCTCTTAAGATTTAATATGATAATTTTGAATACATTTACTCCACATAATGTAAACACAACTTATTTAGAGTTTATTTAAAAATAAAAATACAAGAAATTACAAATATTCTTGACTTCATGTGGAATTAGAGATTTTAGAGAGAATTTTAAAAAAACAATCAAATATTGGTTTAATCACGTCAAAATCACAGATTAATATGAAGATGAACTTGATTTTTCAATAATACAATAGAATCATATGGAAAGAATAAAGCTATTACCTTTGGATTTAATATTTTCTTAATGTGTTTTTATGTTTCTGGGGGGAAATAGAGGACAAAGAACTCTATTGTTAGTAAAATCCTCCCCCCCTAAGGTCCAGAAGGCTTCTAGTAGACATGTACTGATGATATCCACTGGAATTGATAAGTAGCTTAAGGTTTAGTGATGAATACAGCATAATCAAACCATCTTATCACATTATTATGCCATGATTTATAGTTATCACTGTAACTCTATGTTTGCTGAGATCATAGGCTTAGGGGAAGTCTAAAATTTTCTGGGCTGTTTTAGTTTCAATAATAATAAACTAGTAATCACCAATTTTATCACTTCAATAACTGTTAAGCTTGAAATAAGATTACAATGAGTGATCCTAAATGATCAACTTTAAGCTTCAACTTTGGTCATTAATAACCTCTGAGGTATACACACTACAGCCATTCAGAGAGTGGATTATGATAGCTTTGGATATCTTCATCAAGATTCCAAGAGAATTTAATTACATAATCAAAATTTTATTTTTAGTTATTTTCCTTATAAACAATGTTTTCTGTTGAAATTTACTATTTCAAACTTCAAACCATGATGTCAAGGGGTTATACCTTGAATATAATGATGAAATTAAATCATTCTTCATGTATGCACTAGTTAAATCTGAATATATGCTTTAAGTGTGAACCACTTTCTCAAAAAAGCGGTCAACAGCTATAACTATATAGATAAATGGGCCCTTGTAAGTTATAATATTTTTATAACTTGCCAAATAAAGTTTATATCTGTGTTTTTACATAGCTACATGGTATCTATTTCCTGTTTCAACTATTTATCATGCCAATTTTAAAAGATATGAGCTAAAAACCATGAATATATGCACTGATCAGAAAAGTGCATATATTCAGGTTATCTCATAAAGTATTGACATTTCGGATATGAGATCAACATGTTATATGTATGGTTTTTCACGGGGAATCCAATGGTGTAATTTATTCCAAATTTTTACTCATTAGTGTCTGAGATAATCAAGGTGTTAATCTTTTTCAAGACATATTTACTTATTTTAAGATAATAATTTCAGTTCTTATTATTAAAATGAGTATTGTAAAGCATTTTTGTGACCTTTTTTTGGATATGTGGTCATATCTCAAAGGCTCACAAATAGACTACTTGATATTTTCAGGGATTATTAAATCAGATACATTCATATTTAAATAATAATTTTATAATATTAAATACCATTTCCCTTTTTCTGCTACTTAGAATAAAGTAATATAATAATGTCTAGAATATCTTCTAGTTTCAAGAATGGCTGTCTCTGACTTATTTATTGGTAAATAATTATTTAACAGTATTAATTACCATGCAGAAGGTAAAAACAAAGGTGTGAGAGAGGTTCTATCTATGCCGTTTGGGGTACCCCTTGTTCTCAATGGGGACCCTTCTTTGCACTGAAAGACTTAATTTTACCCCTTCAGGAATCCCATATTTTGTAGTTTTTTGCAAATAGATAATGTGATTTAGGTTATGTATTGACCTACTAAGATTGAACAACCTTGGGTAATCATTTCTGGTGAGAGATTTATCTGATTATTTCAGGTTACTGTTCAGATAATGCAAGGTGGTTTAGTTTAGAATATTATTGATTATCAGGTAATGCCATTTTTTTATATTTCTAAAGGGGCAGCACTTTGAGTTTTGAGTGTATGTAAGATGTGTCTATGAAACTGCTGATAATATTACTATTAATAAACAGTACTATTACTGTTGTTATGAAATAAAATGATAAAAATTATTATAACCACAATGAATTAATTAATTAATTGTTTCTTTTACTTGTTATACACTACTAGTGATTATAACAGTAAACAGTAATTGTCTACCAGATTCAATTACAAGAAGTATTTAAATAATAAAATTATTTTAATATATAATTATCTTTTGCAAGAATAAGTATAATTATAATTATTGAAGGAAACAAATACTAAAGAAAAACTCTAAGAATTCATAATAAATCACTCATTAATATTCAGTTAACCTTAGAAAGAATATGTTAGAGGGATTTGGCAGATGATTGTGAGTTCAAGAGATCAAAATTGATTTAGAATAAGATTATAACAATATACAGTTGATTTTCTATGTTTCACGTTCTTAGGATTGATACTGGAAGATTTAACACACTTAATAAAAGCTTTAACTGATACCTATTTCTTGGTAATAATGGTATAATTGGGTAAGAAGATGGTTTAGAAAAAACAGAAAGAGGAGTCCTCTTTTAAGTCAACAGCAGCTCAAAAAAGGTGTTCCATGGAGCAAACTGAGGAAAGTGAGTGAGAAAACAATAATCCTTTTTGGATTAATAATTGCATCATATGTTGTCATGTAAGATTATCATAATTACTTAATTGATGCTTTTATGTGACTACCAACCCAAATATGGTTAATAATAAAAGTAATAACGAATTTAAATCTTCTTTTATTTCAGAATGAATATTAATTTCTCAAAGCTATAAATGTTAGTGGAAATTTCATCACAGGTTGTATTTTCTGTGAATTTTTGAAGATTCAATGTTTCACATGGAATTTATCAAAAATGGACTGCAAGTAAAACTTTGAATTTTACTTATGAAGCTGTGATTCTTTTTGGTTTCTCTATTGATAATAATGTTCCCCATTGGTCCTTAATCTCTCAGAAACATTAATCAAGAATTGTATTCTTAATGCATTTTTGAATTTCTCACCTCATTTCTACATAGAATTGCAAATAGCACTATATGGCTGGTTTCTATGAGGTGAATCAATGGATACTAGTCCAAAAAGTGTTTTAATTACTCTTTTAAGCTTTATCCATGGAAAATAATCAAGAATAAACATGATTAAATGAGCCTAAGTTGCTCTTTACCTTTTTGTCATGTCAAATTTGCACCTTAATTGAAATTTTCTGATCATTTAATGAGATTTTATCTTGCTAACCAAGTTCCCAAAAGGCTTTATTATACAATTGGGTCATAATCAGCCATGAATACAAGCTTTAGGGCTGTCCATGCCTCAGAGGCCTCAGAAGTTGGGTACCCTGGCTCTCTTTGATATCTTTTGTCCCCCTTAGCTATTTTCATGTCAAAAATATAAATACAGGCTTTAAGGCTGATATCCACTATGGGTGTATCAAAACTGTAAGGAAGAATACCATAATATTCAGTGCCACAAACATGCATAACACTATTTTTTAGTGTATATGTAACATGGGTTTTCTCACATTCCCATTATTTTGGCATGAAATTGAGAAAAAGAAAAATTTTCACCATTCTTTTATGTGGTATTGATGATGTGGTATTGAAGTATTTTCCACATTACCACCTCATACAGTTAATTTAATCTTATTCACTCTATTGAGTTACCCTAGGTAAAATTCTGTGTAGAATCCAAATATTCCCTTAAATCCATGGATTTACTTACTGACAAAAAGGGTATTCATATTTTTTGAAAGCCAAAATGATGAATATTGAATATGTGCATGACTTGTGGGTTATTAATAGTTCAGAATTTAGTTTCAGGATAATTGTGGCCTATTTGGGTATGTAAAATATACCTCAAGGCTCACAGTGTAGGTGCTTTCACTATTGAATTTATGGAAGGGGGTTTAGGGTTGTTGAAGGGTATCAACTCTCATTAAGGCAATTATGCAGTTTCATGCAGGTGATTATGAAGCTTCATGCAGGGGATTGTGCAGTTTAATGAAGGTGACTTTGCAGTTTCATGCAGGTGATTAGGCAGTGTCATGAAGGTGGTTATGCAGGTGCATTAAGGTTATTTCTTCCTTTGATGTGATATGTGATTTTCTTCTTTAAGTTCATGAATGCTTATCTGAGGTGATTTCAATCCTAATAAAACTGTTGAACTAAGTTAAGGAGGCTTAAAATAGGCTTTTTAGTTATTATTTCTCCACTTAACCTTACCAATAAGCTCATGCAGGGCTTTTAACTTTTTATGAAAGCCCTTTGGAATCTGAGCTGACTGTTGGAAGACTACTGTATTTATGAAAGAGAAATTTCATCTTTATAAAAGGAGCTGTCATAAACGCCCAAAGTTTGAACTAGTTTGAGCTGTGTAAATTTGAGGCTCCTTTCATTTTCGAGTACTTGTTTTGCGTTTTAAACTGTATTGGGAGTTGGAGGGTTTAACAGGTAGTTATGATGGAGATAATATTTATTTTGAGTATATTATGTTTTTATTCATGTTTTCAAGAATAAATTTGATGATGTGAGGTCCATTTTGTGTAAACTTTGGAATAATTTTTGTATTATCCAATTTTTTACCAATTACCTGAGTTAAATCCCCTGATTATAGTGGATTATTTGAGGGTTTCAATGTTTATTTTGATAATATTCCTTGATTTCCTTGTTGATAAGGAGCGTTTTTGTCAGGATGAATGTATAATATAGTAATTAAAGATTATAATTCTGACTGTGAAACCTAAATATTTTTGAAATAGTTAATAAAATGAGGGGTTTACTATTGCTAGTGAGGGTGAATACTTCTGAAGACCTGCGGTTCAGTGGTTATAAATCGGCTAATTATAATAAATTCTAAAAGAATTAGTTTTTGATTATAGCCTGGATATTTTCCATGGTTAATATTGTTTTTTACAATAGTACTATGTAGTAATTCAAGATCAGGATGGGAGTTCCTCTTTTTTGAAGAGCAAAGTCCCTTTGTATCCTGAAAAGTGGGTTGAGGGACCTATGGTGCTTACCATGTAGAAATAGTGAAGCTTTTCAATCTCAAGGGTGGGATTGTGGTTTAAAAAGACTAATTTGTGGTTTTGAAACCACATCTGGGCACTTTTTCCCAATAAAGGGTCCTCACAGGCCAGATGTGTAGAAAGCTATACAGTACACCTCAGCCAACCACATTTCAGTCTTACTGTGAGTCATTGAAGTATATAAAAGCTATTCTGTCATTCTGACACCTCATGTTCATGGTTATGGGATAGTATCCCCACAGTATTGGGATTTTACAATATTATGTGATTTTAACCTTGAAACTGCCATACCCCTCTCAGTGTTTGAAGATAGAGGGCTAAGAAGTGGTTAATTTTTGTAGCACTTGCAGAGCTGTACACAGTGGTAACTCATTTGGTATGTCTAACACTAAATATGGCAAAGTCATAAAGGCTTTAAGCTCCATCATTGGAGTTTGGTTTTTTGATAGGACCACTATTAAGCTATTATATTTGATAAATTCCTTTTCTAGAGGTAGTACAAGGATATGAAGAGAGCCATTAGAGTGCTTATTTTTCCTTTCCAAAAATACCCTCATTTGGGTATCTCATACTAAATATGTAGAAGATAGATTAGAGGTTAATATTTGCTTCACCTATATTTGGAATATATTAGGCCATAACTTTTGTAGTTTTGATGATAGCTTCATTTAGCTAGTATAATTGGATATACCTGACTGAGAGATTCATTTTATAAACTAATTTGATGGTATTTTCCCTTTTCTCTGAGTTTTATATGAGGGGGGAAAGCTAAGGTTTACGCTCAGCTCTTGGTTTTAGCTGGAAAAGCTTTTTCACTCCTTGTTGTATGGGTATGAGAGATGACTTTGCGCTTTTGTTTGAATGCCTTTATGAGCTATTTTGGGTCAGGTCACTTTTTAGTGGGCACAGTTCTCTATCATTGGTTTATGGTATCTTTATTTCATGCTTGTGCTCTGGTTTTGAGTCACAGGCTCACAATTTATCAAATAAAATATAATATCCTCTATGTGCTTGAAAGCAAAAAAAGTTATTTGATATAAGGAAGTGAATTTTCAAAATGCTACTTTGAGTAAAAGGCTAACAATGAAGTAGCTTTGAGCGAATGAATGACACTTCTACTCAGGTAATTGTACATCACTCTCCTCTATTTGAATTTCTTAGAATGAAGAACTCAAAAAAAAGGGAGGTTGAAATTACTTCCTTAAAAATTATATCACTGGCAAAGGTTCAAGAAATGTTGCTGATAAAGAGTAAGTTATTTACTCATGAAATATATGTGAGGATTTGAAGTATAGAATAATGTAAAAATAATGTCACAGAGATATGTAATGCATTTTTGATACTATGAAGCTTAGAGAATAACCAATTACTACTAGTAATAGGTAAGAAATTATCGGCTAATATTATATTAACAAGTATTAATGAAAAAAGAAATCATTTTGCATAGATTTAATCATATGATAAAATAATAATAATAAGGTTTGAGTGATAATAGTTACATAAAATAACAAATTTCATTGAATTAATGTAATTCTGTAATACAAATGTGCCAAATATATTGCATTACCTGTTATAAAACATCTGGAGCTTCAATAATTCCTGAGATAATTTGGTATATTCACTTTTAGTACTTTCTATAGAAATAAGTCTTTGGAATGATAAAAATAATATTTTTAAGGTTAGGGGATTTCTTTCTTTCTTCATGAAGTCTTAAGAACGTTGAAGATGTATCTATAAGCATTCATTCAAATCTTATTAAGTAATATTTAGAGTTATGATCCCAGGAATGATCAAGATGTACCATTTTCAATGATCCTTTTGACTATTTTATGTGAAATTCTATTTGAGATTCAGACAAGATTTCAAAAGGAATTCGAAAGGTATAGATCTGAACACTTTCTTATTTTTTTGACAAGAAAATATCAGAACAGATATTTTAAATTAAGCCTTAAAGTTGAACATGAAAACCTCTGACAGAGATTAGCTGTTAGTGGAAGAAATTGTAAATAGAGTCTTGATGATTTAATGAGACTCATTTGGGGTAATTTAGGAAAATATTTTAAGCTTTCAATAAGCTAAGACATAAATTTCTGACCTAAAACTATGTTAGTAATAGTAAGTCATGAAAAACCTCATCTAGATACTATCTATGATTATCATAAAGGATTTCTATGATAATAGGATTAAGTAGGAATTTTATATTGATTAATTTAGTTTTGAAATATCACTCATAAAAAATGATGGATATATAGAAAGAATATCATTTCATTTGATTAAATCAATAGCTGTGACTTGGCGTAAATCACACATCAATCTGTAAGAGTGATTCAATCATCATGCAATAATAAAAAAGACTTAATATTTTGATTTATTCCTTCAAAAATATTAATTTTATGTCCAGTAGGAACAGTAATTCACTACCAATGAAGTCAGGAGATCTTCAGCCTAAAAAAACTTCCTATCAATCATATTTACCCAGAGTTTGAAATATTATCAAATAAGTGAATTGAATATTCATTGATATTGCCATTTAATAAAACATTAATCACTTATTTTCAATAATAGAGGATTTAATTTTAGCCAGTTCTACTTTTTAAATCTTCATGATTTAATTAATTTTCACCCAAAAGATTCAAATTTCTATATTATAAATATAACTAAAGGCATAAACATATGTAGAATTATCACTCTTAGCTTTTAGAATAGGTTATTTTTAAAAATAGAATGATCCCTCTAGCTGTAATAGTGCTCAGAGTCCTATGATTTTAGCATCTAATTTTCCTTAAATAATAATATTGGTATTAATATTATCATATTAGCCTTTTTTGTGGAAGATATTGATTTTAACCTCATAAATTCTCTGAAGTAAAAGCTTATCATTTAAATAGATAAATTTACAATCTGAATATCTTCTGTTAACATTATCTAAACTAGAAAGTAGCTGTAGCATCTGAAACTATTCATCTTGATTTTTTATGAAAATATGACTCTTAAAGCTAAATACTGTTTTGAATAAGCGTTATAATAAGTATTTATCATGATAAAAGTGTATAAACCTGAAATCAGGTGTTATATGTGGTAATTATATTTAATCAAGACTGTAATGAGGTTGGAAAGTTTCTCTGGACCAAAACAAACCAAGGATATTAATAATGTTTGTTCATATCACAATGTATTCTAACCATATGAAATATGAAAGAGTCTCCAATATTTTTATTTTTTTATCAAGGGGATATAATACTTATATAGTATATTATATTAGATATCTTCCCAGCTTTGGCTAAATCCAAAGATTTTGTCTAATTGAATTTTCATCTTTATGGAGATTTTATAAAATACAACAGTTTGACTTTCAGGCTGTGGTTTGGGATTAAACAGTTCTGAATTATATTTGAAGGAATTAACAGGAAAAAAACAGCTTTAAAGTGAAAAATCATTGGTCTCATATCATCAGATATGTATTAATAGATGAGAATATTAAGTATTACTTCTCTAAAATATGGCTTATAAAATCAGATATTGTAAATTAAAGCCTAAACTTGTAAAAAGAAAATATTCCAGGTTTTTTTCTTCTTCTATATCAAAGTTTCTACAAAACTAGAAGAAGAAGAAGAGGATTCTAGTTCTTTTTGAATAAAGTTATTTTAAAAAGAGAATATACAAAAAATAGATAGCTTTCATTTTTCAATTTTTTTATTCCATAATTCCTATTCTTATCAATAAACCTATTGAGCTTTCTTATTTTGCAGTATATCACTCCTATCTTATGAAGAGATAATAATCAATTTCCTTTGGTGTTAAAAGATATTCTTTTCTTGAAAGAAAAGTTGTCAGTCTGAGGCTATGATGAAGGTGTAATAAGGCTATTTAAAACTTTAACTATGATTGTGACATGGTGAAATTAATTAAAAATAGGCCTATAATGGATAATAAAAAGTTTTAAGATTCAATAATAAGGGATTTACTATTGTGAAATAGTGTGGGGGAGCACTGTTGAAAGCCCTGGGTGCAGCTTTACCTGTGTGTTACAATAATAAAGTCTACAATACTAAAGTTTATAGTATAACCTGGTTATTTTGCAAGGGTATAAGTCTTTTTGACATTTTTACTACATAGGAATTCAAGAGGAGGATTAGAAAGCCTTTTCTGGTGGAGAAAAGACCTCCTTTTATCCTAAAATGGGGTGGAATGGCCCTCCAGACCATCCACATAGAGGAAGTGAAGAGTTTTTCACTTCAGAGTACTGGATTGTAGCTTTCATAATGCCTTTATGCTCTATATTGGGCTCAGATGTGGTTTTGAAACCACATCTGGGCAGTTTTCACCAATACAGGGTGAAGATTTTCATCTGGGGACCACAAAGCCCTCTTCTGACGTGTATGACACATAGAATGCTGTACAGAACCTGTATGGGACCCCAGTATTGAATCAACTATGAGGTATTGAAGTATAAAAATGCTCCTTCATCTGTTTAACACCTCATAATCATACTTATGGGAGAATATCCCACAGGAAGACTGTATTTGTCTAATTGTGGGATTTTAAGCTTAAAACTGCCATGAATTTGTCAGTTTTTGAGATATCAAGTTCAAAGTTGGTTCATTGTGTAGCCCTGGTTTTTTCTATGCAATGGTACCTCATCCAGTATGGTTATCATCAAGTATGGCAAAGTTATGCCATGTACAAGATTTTTTGTACATATATATGTTTTGCTTAAAAACTGTATAGAGTTTTTTTGCCCCATAGCCTTTGCTCTAGATGGGATATTTGGAAATGGATGGCACCATCAGATAGCCCTGATTGAGGCCTTACCAAAATGAACCCAATTTAAGTATCTCACACTAAAACTGTAGAAGTTAGATGAGAGGTGAATATTTTAGTCACCCTTATTTGACCTTATTTTGGTCATAACTTCTGTAATTCTGGTGCTAGCTCAGCTTGGCTAGTATCATTGCATATCCCTGATTTAGAGCTCTATTTTGAATACCCATTTGATGGGGTTAAGCCTCTTCCCCTGTATTTTAGATGAGAGGTGAAAATTCAGGTTTATGCTCAGAAACAACTTTTTTATTCTTTTTCCTATGATGATGGGACTTGTATATTTGGAAATGTGTGAGTTTCCTCTTTCCTTTGATAACTTTTCAGCTGATTTGGCTCAGCTCCATTTTTTGGTTGTATCTTGGCTATATTATTGATTTAGGGTATTTTGCTGTCATGCTTGTGCTCTGGTTTGAGTCACAGGCTGACATACCCTCCCTTTGAAAAAGGCTCATCACTGATGAGACTGTTAAGTCCTCCTAGAGGCCCTGAATCTATATAGATGAACGTTCCCATCTGGTATGGCATTTTCAGCTAAGCATTTGTCTTTATCTGCTGTCTGGTTTTTAAATCTTACCAAGTACTGTCTCTGGTCTTTACCATTCATTCTAATCTTTGTGGCCTTGATGATCTTATTCATAGGCTCAGGAGAGTCTTCTACATCCCCTGTCTCTGGTGGGGTGGGGTTTTTCTTCCTGGAGGGGAACTTATCCTCCTCTGTTTGGAAGTATGGCTTCACTAGACTCACTGGGAATACTGGGTGTTTCCTAGAAAATTCCTCTGTGAGCCTGACTTCCACTGAATTTTTCCCTATCAGCTTAATGATAGTGAAGGGCCCTACAAATGAGTCTCTCATCTTCTTTGGTCCCTTAAGGTTGTTGAAGTTTAGTGTAGACACTAACACTTGGTCCCCTTATTTGAAGTCAGGTTCCATGTATGTTTTGTCCCACCTCTGTTTGTTGTATCACTTTGCCTCAGATATGCATTTGTCAGCTGTGTCACAAGCCTTCTTCCACATATCATGGAAGTCCTTGGCTGTGGGGTGGATAGCTAGAAGATCCTTCTTCAAGTGATCCACAGGAAATAGGGGGTTCCACGCTTTTTCTACCAGTAAAGGTGATTTCCCTGTGGTAGAATGCTGGCTAGTATCATAAGCAAGTTGGACTTCTGGCAGAAGGGTAACCCAGTCATGGGTGTAACCTGCATTGTCCTTATATTCCAGGCCATAGGTGCAGAATCTTCTGAGGATGTCTTCCATTTTTTGGATCATCCTTGCAGCTAATCCATCTGTTTGTGGATGGTAAGCTGTAGAAAAAGCTAGTTTAGTACCCAGCATGTCATAGAGGTTGGTCCAAGCTTCTGATGTGCATTTTGGATCCCTATCACTTATAATAATCTTAGGGACTCCATAGGTAGATATTATGTTATTCCAAAAGAACAGTGCAGTATCCATGGCTATATCCTGTTTGTGAAATGGTAGGAACCTCACACTCTTTCTGAACCTATGAAATATTATCATGAAAGCATTGAAGCTCTCCTTGCCTCCTGGTACAAGTCCTGTAACCGAGTCCATTGTGATGGTTTCCCATGGGTGCTTGGGTTCTTCTATGTGTTACAGTAAACCATACTTCTTCCCATGTTTTCTATTTTCCTTTTGGGATCTTTCCCAAGTGTTGATGTGTTCACTAAACTCTTATTCCTATTTGGGCCATCAATCTGTGCTTGCTACCCTCTCCTTGGTTCTGTCTTCACTCATGTGTATCATATAGGGGCAGTCATGGCATTCTTGTAGGATCAAGGATATATGGTCCCTGTCTACTATGGTGAGTGAACTAGTGTTCTTTTCTCTATGGTAGAGCAGGCCATATATAAGAAAAAACTTGTTATCCTTATAGTCCCTCAACCAGGGATCCTCTAACTGGGATTCCAGCTCTGGGATCCTATATTTTTGGTTAAGGAGTTGCAACAATATGCCACACTGTTTGGTTTTGACATACATCTTCATCACTGCATTAAAGAATTCATTATTCAGCTCTGAGGAACTTATTCCCAGCATGGGAGTTTCTGTTCCTTCTGAATCAGTGTCTCCATTGTTTGGGGTACCACTTTCTGGTTCCCATTCAGAAAATCTGAAGTTTTTCCTCCTATCTGTTTCCATGAAATGGATAGAAATCTTGGCTGCTACTTCAGGGTCATAAGCTGGGTCACTTTTGACATTATCCAGTGGCCATCTGCATTGGTATGACTTTTAACCTCTTTGTATATGATGGTCATATTGCCCCTATACTCTTGGATGGCTATTTTTCACCTCAACATGTGTCTATTGGTAGTCTTCATGTTCAGTAAAGACTTCAAGGCTGTGCAGTTTGTGTAGACTTCAAAGACTGCACCCTCCAAATAATAGTAGAGTTTCTCTAGAGCCCAGACTAAGCATAGAAATTCAGTCTGGGTTGCCCCATACCTTGCTTCTGAATCTTTCAGTTGCATGAAGATGTAGAATATGACTTCCTCTCTTGGTTCACCAACCACAATTTGTCTCTGGTGAAGGGCTTCCCCTAATCATTGGCTACATTCTGCATCTATGTATAGCCTGAATGGTAGTTCAAATTCAGGTAAGATGAGCAGAGGTGCATTCGTGAGTTTATGTTTGATCCTCTCGCATGCATCCCTCCTTTCCTTTGTAATTTCAAAAACTACAAATTTGGAACATATCTTGTACAGACTACTAGTTATGTGGGCGAAATTTCTGTTGTGGTTTCTGTAGTAGCTAGAAAACCCAAGGGAAAATTGCATCTCTTTGATGTTCTATAGTACTGGTTTGAGAAGTACTGCTTCTACTTTTCTCTGGTCTATTGCCAGACTAAGACCCAAGACTTGATGTCCTAGTGCTAGTAGCTCTTGTTGGCAAAAATTGCACTTTTTAAGTGAAATTTTCAGATTAATGGGTGTGCATTTACTTAGAACTCTGTCTTTGTACTGCACATGGTCTTCAAATTTTTCTGAGTATATAATGATGTCATCAATATATACTACCATCCAGCCTTCCAATATCTCTTCTTTAAATATTGTGTCCATCATCCTTTGGAAGTGGGCTGGTGCGTTTTTGATGCCAAATGGAATCCTGGTGTACTCATATATGCCCATATAGCATATGATTCTGAGTAATTTCATGGGGTTTGGTTTAACTCCATTCTGGTTAAAACCTTTCATACAATCTATTTTGGTTATGTATTTGGCTTTTTCCAGTTTGTCTAAGGCATGAGGTATCCTGGGTATAGGGTACCTGTCTGCTTTTGTGTAGTTGTTCGGAGCTCCGCAATCTCCACACAGTCTAGATTTTCCATCATGCCAGGTGATCAGGACAGGAGTTGTGATCTCCACTATTTCATTTTGTCCAATCTTTCTGATGATATCCATGTCTAGGAGTTCATTCATATGTTTTTTAATCTCCTTCTTAGTCTCCAGAATTTCTGGCTATTGATGTCTTCTGAGCATGGGTGGATAAGGTCTTTGCACATCCAGATATAGTTCTATATCATGGCCTCTAATTTTCCTAATGGTTCTTCACCAATGGCAAATGCTGGTATATTCTTCCTGAGCATCTTCAAAAAGCTTAGTTTGTGTTTACTGGTGAGGGTAGTGCTGAACTGACCCTCTCTGAATAAACTCAGTAGTTTTTCCAGTGGATCCTGGGCAGATATTTGGTATATATCAAGTGAAAATTTCTTTTCCTTGTTGGTACCAATGGTAATGTGCCTGTTTTTACTATTTTAAATATCAATACCATACATCCTCTGGAAATATGTCCCCAGTAAGAACCCTTGGATGTGGGCATAATCAAGCACTACAAGCTTTGGGTTGAGTCTGATATTACCCTTGCTGTGGGGTATAATTATATCTTTTATAATTTTCCCAATGGGGGTCATCTTCCCTGAAGCACTTTTGAAGTTATTTGCCTTGGTTGGCAAGAGTTGGTTTTCCAAATTTGGCAAGTGGTTGTCCAGATAATTTCTGGCCACTATGGAGCAGTGTGACCCACTGTCAATGGTCAATGGGTTTTGAGCATTGTCAATGCAAAAAGTCATTTTTGTGGCTTTCCCATGTATGTATGCCATTCCTTTGGCTGGTGTGACCAGGAATGTCTGAGCATATTGTGTATGTTTGCAGAGGTTTTTATTGGCAGTGTCTTGTGGCATGCCTGCTTCCAACTGTATGTCCTGGATTTCTAGTGGGGTTTCCTCTTGGTATTCCACTAGAAATTCCTCTCTTGGGTCTCTCTCTTTATCAGATTGTTCTCTGAAGGCATCTCCCATGGAGTCTGATTCAGAATCTTCTGTGAAGGGTTCCCCCTCTGGGACTTTCTCAATGGAATAGACTTTTTTCTTTGCCTTTGGAAAGTTGTTGGCATAGTGGTCTGTTGAACCAAAATTGTGACAAGAATGTTTCTTCTTAGTCACTTCTGCCACTCTTTCTTTGCGTTTGTCTTTGAACTCCACCCTGAAAATTTGTTTCTCTTTGAAACCACTGCTTTTATATGGGGAATATTTCCCTATACTTGTTCTTTTCCTTATGTCTTGTAAGGTATTTGCAATGTCATCTAGAGTGCAATTTTGGTTGCATCTGCCTTTTACTGCATGCTCTAGTTCTCCTCACAATTGTGTCACAAGTTTGTGATTCCTTGTCTGAATGTTCATTCAAGGATAAATGTATTTAAGTCTTTTAGACTGTCTAAGACACCATTCATATGGATCTTTGTCCACTGAATACTTGTCATTTTGAAATGACATGGTCCTTTGCCATATCCAAGTACCATTTCTGTACTTTTGGATGATTTGACTCTTCCACCATGGCCAGTTTCTCCTGCCATGGATTTCTTTAATTTCTGTGTACCAAATAATAGCACATCCTTTAAATGCGGTATTAAGTCTAGCAGTAATCCAGTAGTCTGGTATTCTTGGTACATCAATGAAGAGTCCATCAATATAATCTATGAGCTCCATATGATCATATTCTCCTGTACCAGAAAATTTGGGCCAGCTTGAGGCCTAAGGAAGCTGTTTTAAGGCTTCTTTCTCAGAATAAGACATATTGTCTCCATCTTGGTAATGAGATGGAGATCTTGCCTTATTCACCAACATGGAATCTGGTTTTATGTCCTCTTGGTGATATGGATTATCCATAACCTGGCCTTGTGGTTGGGGCTTCATATTATGGTAGACATTAAACGGTTTTTTTATGTCTTGATCCAGAAAGTCCCTGTCCCTCTTACTGTGGTGTTGTTCTTCAAAGACTAGATTCAGTCTTTTGTTGGTTTCTTCACAGGCTTTGCTCAATTGAGCATGTCCTTCTTGAAGGGTTTTAATAATTTTTTCCATGGAGGCTGTTAATTTTTTCATCCTCTCATGGCTTTCTTCAAGTTCTGAAAACTTCTTTTGTGTTTTCTCAGCATATTGGGACATTTTTAACCACAGTGCATCACTGTTCAGGTTACTCTCAGGTGTGACAACATTATGTTCAATCTGAGTGGGGGTAATATTTCTATTAATAGGACTACTGATGCTAGAGCTATGTACAACTACTTCGGTTCTTGTGTACTTCTTTCACCAAATCCAAAAGCTTCTGGATCATTGGGTCTGACTCTCTCTTCCTTTGATTGAAGGTGGTCTTGTTTTTGCCCTTGTATCCATGTCTTCTCCTGGAAACTTCCTGGGATTGTGAAGAATGGTGACTCTTGGCCACTGATCTGTTGGTTTCTGAATGGTGTGAAGCTACTGGAAATCTGTTTTGGTATACTCCTTGTGAGACTGAAGGAATCAGGGTGTGCCCTGTCTGGGTCAGTTGTTCTTCTATAGCTTGAATAGTGGCTTGATTCTTCTTATCCTGTTTGCCCTCAGCTCCAGGAGTCTGAACTTCCTGGTGGGATTCCAACCTTTGGTGATTACCATAAGGTCTCTGAAGTCTATCTCTTTGAGACATATATTCTGGAAACTTTCTCCAAGTTCTTCCCAGTGGGATTCCAGGTTGAACCTCTTGTTGTCCATTCTCCATTGAAAAAGGTCTTTGAGGAGTTGGTGGAGCTGAAGAACTTGATCCATATCCTTCAAGTCCTCTGGTTTGAGGTTTCTGTTGAATTGGAATGTGAATGGCAGAGTGGGTATGATTTCTCTCAATGTCTTGCCATCCACCACTGTGTCCAAGGTGTCTTCTTCCAGGTCTTCTGGTTCTGGACTAGCCTTCTCTGTCCTCTGGCTGGTGCCTTTGGAAACCAAGGTGTCTGAGGTGTACAGGTGACATCTCAGTGTTTGCAAGCAGTCAAGAACTTTATGTTCTTAGTGTATTTACCTTTGACTGTGCCTTGTACAAATTTGTTGTCTTCTGCTTTTTCGGCAATTTACCTTTAGAGGTTACAACTGGATTAATGACCGTAATCTTACCTGTAAAAGCTGTTAAGGTTGGTTTACCTTGTATTGATGCAGAGTTTTGTGGCTTTCTAATCCTCTGAGTGGCAATGGGTGTCCAAGTTTTATCTGTTATATGGCCTTCACTGTGCCTCTTTCCTTTGCCCTTGCTGCCCTCTGGTTCTGGGGGTGTCACTGGTGTGTTGGCCTGTGACTGGGCCTCTAGTGGGATGTAGTTTTCTTGCACTGAATCAGACAGGAAAAAGAGGGCTTATGATCAGTTATGCCTTCTTAAAATGCTGTTTTCATGTGTATGAATGGCCTCTAGGCAATATATTTCTATATTATGCCCTTGTATTATGACAGTGTAATTTGATTAACAATTCCACATAGGAAATACAGCTTACAGATATCTGGCACACTGTTTGTATACCAGTATCTCACAGATTAACTTGTAATTAGCAAGTATAATCTGACAAAGTGGTTATGTAAGAGGGAAATTGGAATTAACAATGTACCCAACCATGCCTCCACTATTGATTTCACAGGAAGAGGTGTCCTTATTTATTTGAAAGAAAGGACTATATTAATGGCTTCAAGTGCTTAAATATGTAAAACATGCCAAAAATAAGGGGTTTTGTTGTAATTAAATTATAATCAACCACCCAATAAGGCAAAAAATAGAAGAAAAAACAGTGGTATACAGCATATACCATTTAAAAAATAAATAAAAGATATATATTTTTCTTCTTTTTTAATAACATTTATGCCTAAAAAAGAGAAACAAAAGTGTCAGAATGAATAAAATAAGACAAAAAACTCACTTATAAGGTCCAAAAAGGTTTTAAAACACTGCCAGGCCCCCAAATTGTCAGGCTAAGTTTATAATGAAGGTGTAATAAGGCTATTTACAACTTAACCTATGACTGTGACATGGTAAAATTAATTTAAAAGAGGTTTGTGATGGATATTAAAACGTTTTAACATTGAATAATAAGGGCTTTACTATTGTGAAATAGTGGTGGTGAGCACTGTTGAAAGTCCTGGGTGCAGCTTTACCTGTTGGGTTACAGTACTAAAGCTTATAGTATAACCTGGTTCTTTCCCAAGAGTATATCTGTCTTTGACAGTTGTACTAAGTAGGAATTTAAGAGCAGCATGAGGAAACCTTTTTTGGTGGAGAAAAGGCCCCCTTGTATCCTAAAATGGGGTGGAATGGCCCTCTAGACCATCCACATAGAGGAAGTGAAGAGTTTTTCACTTCAGAGTACTGGATTGTGGCTTTTATAATTCCTTTATGCTCTGTATTGGGCCAGATTTGGTTTTGAAACCACATCTGGGCAGTTTTCACCAATACAGGGTGAAAAGGTTTATCTGGGGACCACATAGCCCTCTTCTGATGTGTTTGATGCATTGAAAGCTGTACAGAACCTGTATGGAACCCCATTATTGAATGGATTATGAGGTATTGAAGTATAAAAATGTTCCTTTGTCTGTTTGAAACCTCATTATCATACTTATGGGAGAATATCCCACAGTAAGACTGTATTGGTCTAATTGTGGGATTCTGATATTTAAACTGCCATACCTTTGTCAGTCTTTGAGATATCAATCTCAAAGTTGGTTCATTGTGTATCCCTGGATGTTTTCTACGCAATGGTACCTCATTCAATATGGTTATCATCAAATATGGCAAAGGTATGCCATGTACATGATTTTTTGTTCATACATATGTTTTGCTTAAAAACTGTATAGAGCTTGTTTTCCCAATAACATTTGTTCTAGATGATATTTGGGGAAATGGATGACAGCATCAGATATCCCTTATTGAGCTTTTTCCAAAAAGAACCCACTTTAGGTATCTCACACTAAAACTGTAGAAGTTAGATTAGAGGTGAATATTTTAATTACCCTTATTTGACCTTATTTTTGCCATAACTTCTGTAATTATGGTGCTAGCTCAGTTTGGCTAGTACCATTGGATAGCCCTTACTTAGAAATACATTTTTAATACCCGTTTGATGAGGTTAAGCCTCTTCCCCTGTATTCTAGATGAGAGGTGAAAATTAAGGTTTATGCTCAGCAACAACTTTGAGCAGGAATAACTTTGTTATTTTTTGTCCTATGATGATGGGACTTGTATCTTTGGAAAGGTAAAAATTTCCTCTTTCGTTTAATAACTTTTGAGCTTATTTTGCTCAGCTCCATGTTCTGGTGGTATCTTGGATATATCATTGATTTATGGTATTTGGCTGTTATGCTTGTGCTCTGGTTTTTAATCACAGGCTGACAAAAGTATAAATATTCTTAAAATATATCCCACTAATTGTTCATTCAGTATGAATATAATCAATTTTACAGTAGAAGTAATTAAAGGGCTTAGTACTGTAGAGTTCTCTTATGATTGTTAAGAGTTTCAAAGTAAAAGAAATTACAGGGACTGCTACTGTAGATAATCAAACTATAATTTCAAGCGCAACAGTATCATAAAATAAAAAAACAAATAATTAAAAAAATTCAATGATTAAAAAAGGAGATCAAAATTGGAAAGAAAAAGCTCAGATAAATTCAAGCAGAAAAGTCAAGAAGAAAAAGCTGTGATATCATATATTTACCTAGCTATGATGAGAGAATAAATTATAGAACTAAAATAATATGAAATAAATCTATAGGAGTGGGGAGTAAATTTCTTTTCATTCCTTTTATCTTTCAAAATATTGACAAAAAGGATAATTGTTGTACTCAAAAAAAATAATTAGATCTCATCAAGACTTTTAAAATTAATTCAATGAGGTGTTCTCATTAGTTTATTTAAATTTATTGTAAATAAAACAAATTATTTAACACATTTTTTGTGAGTTTTTTTTCTAATTTCTCTTTTAAAAATGTAGACAGAAATATTGCATTGAAAAAAATTATTAAAGGAAAAAGACAATATGTGTGAATTGCTACTAATAATTTTGATGTAAAATCTTCTTCCGTTTCACATTATGAGTAAGAAAAAGAAATATCAAAGATATATGCAAATATTCATCATAGAATTTAATAAGAAATGTGTAATATGTTTTTTTAAGTATAAAATCTTTTTGAATGAAGTCAATATTAAAATCAAAACTAATATCTTTAAATTAAGAGAATTGAAACAAATGGTATAACTATCAAGCATATATACTTAAACATTTGACTGTTTGTTTATTTAAAAAAGAACATAATCCATGACTAAGTTGATAAATGAGTCCAGTGTATGAAAACAGGAGTGACTTTGTCATTTTGGAAATTTTTGAAATTGGAGCTTTAAGAAATTGAAACTTGAAAAAATTAAATTCTGGCTCAGAAATATCAAAAGAATTAAATCCTGTAATTTTATTATTAGTATTAATATAAAAAAAATCATTATAATCAACATAAAGCCAAAAATAAATATTCTTATTAGTCTTATTAAGATAACAGAAATCCAGAAGAAGATATATTATAATTACCTTTATTAAGATAACAGAAAATCTTACTCTTTATTTTATCATAAATTTTAGTTCTAAATCAGATTTTTTACTTTAGTGTTATTGATAAGTCTGATTTAGAGACTGCTGATACGTTTTCTCTATCTTTTAAAGCCACAAATCTTATTTTATTTTGTGATTCTCTGTAGGCTGACTATTCAGTATTATTTAGAGGGGCAGCTAATACACCTTAGCAACCATGGTTATTGAACATTTCTGAAATTCAAAACCGACTTACCAATAATTTCCCCCTCAAAGTACTGCCTTATTTCATCCCACACCAAAAGGAGTTCCCACAGCATCATTCAGTAATTTCAATTGTACCAAGTACCAAAATCTCCTTCTTGTGAGCTGTGAATCCAAGACCTGAGATACTTCTCATCCTTCCTTCTGCTCTAGTATGACTTTAGAATGAGGATTTTGATAACAAATTGGGATTGAGGCAGTATTGACAGATTCAAAGAGAGAAATATGGATGACAGGATGAACTGACTCCCATTTATTAAGGAGATTGAGTTGATAGGAATGAGAGTTAGGTTTCTTCAATATTGAAAAGGGTCCCAAATATTCCTCAGAAATCTCCTTGGTGGTTTTTTTTATTTTATTCTCTTGGAGGAAAAGCATACTATCCTATCAGGATTTGCAAGAGGTTTACTTTCTCTACTTTTATCTCCATAAATTTCAAGCGTGTCTACAGCAAATTTGAATTATCTCTTCAAATATCTCTGTACTTATTTGAATTTTTCAGATAGCTTCTAAGAAGGGGTGTCTCTAGTGATTCCAACTAAGCCAATTCTGGGATCTCTCCCTTAAAAATCTGAATAATGGTGATTTCTTGGTTAAAATGTGGTTAGAGCAATGGTATAGAAATTCAGCCAGAGGGAGACAGGTGAGAAAATCATCTTCATGATAGCTATCATGAATAGGAAGATACTTATTCAGCATCTGATATACCCTCTTTGTTTTTCCATCAGCTCCAGGATGACAAGAAGTTAAGATATATGTTTAAAGATTGAGCCTCTGAAAAATATTGGTGCAAAATTAATACAAAATGGAGCACCTCTGTCACTAACAATTCTTGATGGAAGCCCATTTATGAATAAATAAATGGGCCAAATACAGAGAATTGATTAAAGAGGATGTTGTAATTAATACTTCCATTTTTGGAAGTATGTATACTAAGATCAGAATTTAAGTGAAAAATTGGACAGTGTTATTTGAGAAATGAAGTCCATAGAAAAAAAACCAAGGATCCTTTGAAATTGAAAGACAATTGTTGAGTCCAAGATTCTTGTAATGAATTTTATTGTTTTTTGAAGCCTGTTGAAAGGATGATAAATAATAATTGATGAATTTTGCTCTTACAGTCCAGCAGAGCTCCTTATTTATATGGTTTATAGTCCTCTTTTGATAAGGATGGTAATTTACAGGAGATTAATAGTGATTTTGAAGTATGTTAAGTCATATTGTAGTATAATTTTGTACCACGACCCAATATATGAAAGGAAGAAGTTAAAAAGATGAATCAAGGTAATAATATGCAATTCTTTACCTTTTCCAAAGTCTTGGAGAATAAATTTTTACTAAGGATCTTGCCAATCTTCCTACTGTATTGAGTCAACTAAACTATAAATTGATTACACCTTGACTTAATAAATGTTTCAAGGTGAAACTTAATCTATATTGATAATTGTCTGTACCTTTTGAGGAATTTATCTGATTAAATTCTCCCCCCTCTGTGCCTAAACCCTTTCCAGCCATGAAAGACCATCTCTAAAAGTAGCTAAGTGTCCAGGGGAGTAAGTCATGGTTAATTGGAACTTAGAAAAGAATTCATCTCAGTAGGATTTATAGAAGTTGAGTACTTTTGATGTGATAAATTATTGAATAGATGAGGGATTCATGAGAAAATCAAGGAAAAGAAAAGGGAAGGAATAAAAGCACTCTAGTTCTTGAGATCCCATACTGTGAAGATGTATTCCTTGTCATGAACTCTATAGTTGGTCTGTTCTGGAAGTGACTTGTGACTATAGAGTTCAATGGGATTTCTTTCTGAGTCAATCACCTGGCTCAGCATAGAAAAAAGGTTAAAATAAGAGGAATTGGTCTATAAAAAAGTTGTTTCAGATTGGTTTAATTTAGAAACAGCTGGATCAGTGGCATAGGCCTCTTTAGTCTTTAGAGACTATCTGAGAGCGTTTCCATTGAAGGAGTAAACTGACTCTCTCTTACTTTGGTAAGTGAACCAATTCCCTTTGATGAATATTTGATTAAGTGGTTGGAGAAGTTGTAAAATATAAGGAGATATTGTAGAGCTTTGGTGTTTCTTGAAGGTGGAAAATTGAAATCCTTCTGAGATCTTAAATTTTCAATATTTTAAATTTAAAAGAAATAACATAGCATAAATATTCAAGACTAGAAGCATGAAAGAAGAGCTTGGAGGCCTTAAAAAAAATATAAGAGCTTTGATTTTAAAAAGAATGGAGGTAACATGAATGACATGTTCCCCCTCAGTTTTGGAAAAAAGCATAATATCATCTAAAAAACCCAAAATACACAACAAGAAGGTCAGAAAAAATATCATTGAAAGTATTTTCACAGAAGGAGGGAGCATTGGTAAGCCCAAAAGGAATAACCAGCTCCTTATAGCTTTCAACGTTTGAGCACCCTCCTTGATTCTGAGAAGGCTATATGAACCATGCAGAGAGATCTTGTAGAATGTAGAAGAACAACTGAAGAAAGTTGGAAGCTGCCTCATAGAAAGAAAAGGGTATTCATCTATCCTAATGACAGAATTGAGTTTTTGGTAATCTACAAAAAAGAAGAAGCCACCATCCTTTTAATTAAAAAAATTACAGGTGCTCCTGTTGAATAATATCTTTGCCTAATGAAACCATCATCTAGCTTCTCTGTGATTTATTCCAGGGGTGTATCCAATTCCTTAAGGAATAAAGGATAGATAGTACCAGCAGGAGCTGGAGATCCCTTCAGTACAATTTTATTAGAAGGAAGATTTTCTTCTTCCACCTTGGAGAGAAAATACAAATATTGGTAATAGACAGAAGGAACAACCTTCATCACAGGCTGAATTTTGTCTTTCTCTCCATGTTTCTCCCACAGGCCCTCAAAGTGGAAATGATAGGCTGAATGTGGACCGAATTCCCTTGAGATAGATGAAGTGAGAATACAGGATTGTATTTTTCAACATATCTATCTATTTGGAGAATTAAGCTCTTGGGATTAATAATTACTGGGTGTAATTAAGGGAAGGGATTTGAAAAGGAGAGGGGTAGTGTGGTGTCCTAGAGTTGTCAACCAGGGCTTCACTAGTGATACCAGTTCTTAAGGCATTGAAAAGAAATAGGGAATGACTAAGATCATTATGATTAGGATTAAAGGTTATCATCACCTTTTAAGATCAACAGATGGATTGAGATATTGGAGAAAATCCCAAATATGGGGTCTTCCCCCTTGAGGGGGATCAATGATAAAGTGATAAAATTCAAATTTTGAGAGAGAAGAAAGCTTAAACATGCATCTTATATGGGTAGTGACAAATAAAGAAGGGGACTCTTAGGAATCCAATATTATAAGAGGAAACCTCTCTGAGGGCTCTGGGCTTTTCAAAGAATACTTGTAAAAAGATCTCTTTGTAATAGATGAGGTGATAACACAAGAATAAACTACAATACTGTAGTAAATATCACATAAAGAAGAAAAAAGAGCTTTCTAGGCTTGCTGAAAGAAGTATTTATAGTAAATACTGAACACCAAATTCTCTTCATTTAGAATTCTCCCTGGTTCTGATATTTTCCTTCTGGTTGAGAATACTTGATTTTAGTACTTTATCTAGGCCTCAAGTCTATGTTTCCCACCACATTAAGGTTATAGCCCCTCCTTTAATCTTTTCTCCTTTTCCAACCCAACAAGCATGTGGTCCTTATCAAGAAGGGAAGAATGGGTTTTTCTTTGTTTTGAAAATTCTAATCAATAATCTTTGGATATGGTATTGAAGAACCTTGAGGATTACAAGAGCTTCAAATTAAAGAGTAAGTTTTTTTTGATGTTACTAATTCTTTTATTTTGGCTTTAATGGTACCTGGTATCAAGATCCAGGGTAAATTTTATTAAGACTTGAAGAGAATAAATAAGTGAAGGATGGGGTTCCAATTTACCAAGAATTCCAGAGGCTAATCCCTTCATACAGTAAAGAACAAAATCCCTTCCCACAATCACAAAACATCAATCTTAAGTGTCTGACATCAGAAATGTACAATGACACATGGCCTCTTTTCTTCATTTTGAATGAAGTAAGCTTTGATGCTACTTTTCTCACATTTTTTTTGTTCGCCAAGTTAAGTCAAGAGTTTGGCTCCAAAAAGACACAGTTCATGAGGAGATAGGAGATTCATGTTGGTAGTATTGAAGATATAAGGCTCAATCCATTTTCCAGCCATTCCAAAGTGAAATGATGTGGCATAAAGCATTTTCATCCTGTCTTCAGTACTATTTGTGCTTTAAATATGGGAACTGAGATGGTAGGTTAGAAAATAGCTTCTGAGTTTGAAGGGTTCTTTCCCATATAAAGCATTTTATCAATTAATAGATGGAATCTTTTTCTCTTGTGGTGTTGAAGCTTTTGTGGATGAATACTTTTGATATTGGGTCATTAATTGATCCATCTGTTCAGAAATTTTCAACAGATCTGGTTTAGTATTGGAAATCTAAGGCTGAGAATACTGGGCAAGAGTTGGTACTTCATGTTATTTTTTCCTCTCTGTGTGATCAGAAAATAGTTCAATATCATCAGCCTTCTTCTCATCCACAGAATTACCCTCCTCCTCTTCCTCCTCCTCAGCTTCACCAAATAAAATCAGAATGGCCTTGAAAGCTCCTGAGAAGGATACTGCTGTTATAGGGCTTGTACCTTCCTTCCTGGATGATTATTCATCTGCCAAAGCTGGTCCATTATCCAGCTTAGCATAAAGTTGAGGAATGTATGGTTTGCTATCTATAGGCACCCTGCTAGTGGGACTTCAAACAGCTGGAACTCTAGCTCACTATCTGTTCTTTTTATAAATTGAGTGAATGTCACACAATAATAATGATAACAATGAGCTTGAAGGTTAAGCTTGAAGATGGTAATTGAAACTAAATATGTCAAAGCATCAATGAATAAATTAAGTGAAATATTTAAGGTCAATAAGAATCAACATTTTGAGAAAGATCACATAAAAGATTTCTCCAGAAAATCATCAAACAAAAAGTTATTAATAGCTCTTCAGGGAATTTAATCAAACAGATAAAATTTTGAAGTTGCAATAAATATGAATTCTTGAAGTAAAATAAAATTATTTTACAAATATTTATGTTAAGTAAAAAAAGTCAATCAATCTATTATCTAAAGCTGATTCAATGAAATCAAAATCAATATCTTTAAGAGAAATCCAAATTTTAATTTGAATCATTAAAATATTTTGAAAGGAAAATTATGATAGTTATTTAAATTATTAAATTTCTGAGGAAAGAAAAAAAAGTCACTCAGATTTCAAGTCTCAAGAGCAAAGAATTAATGAGAGAAAGTGGGGCTGTGACAGGAAAGGAATTAAGATTTTAAATCACTGAATCTTTATAATTGAGATCAATGAGTGAAATGATGGAGAAAAAGCTAAAAGAAACAAATCTATGAAAAATATAGGCTGATAAATCTGAGCTCAAAGGGGCTTTTGGTAGGTAAGAGTGTTCTAGGAGTCAGTGATCACGAGTATCACTTGGAAGACCCCAAAATAATTGAAGAATATGTTATGATAGTTATTTAAATTATTAAATTTCTGAGGAAAGAAAAAAAAGTCACTCAGATTTCAAGTCTCAAGAGCAAAGAATTAATGAGAGAAAGTGGGGATGTGACAGGAAAGGAATTAAGATTGTAAATCACTGAATCTTTATAATTGAGATTAATGAGTGAAATGATGGAGAAAAAGCTAAAAGAAACAAATCTATAAAAAATATAAGCTGATAAATCTGAGTTCAAAGGGGCTTTTGGTAGGTAAGAGTGTTCTAGGAGTCAGTGATCACGAGTATCACTTGGAAGACCCCAAAATAATTGAAGAATATTATGAAATTAATATATCTCTTTTATGAGTGAAGACAAGTACAGATTATATGCAGAATAAGAAACACCAATTTCAAAGAGTGAACCAAGGATCTCCTTAGTAGCGTTTTCAACATTTCAGAAGGAAAAAAGAAACTCTAAAAGGATATGACCCCCAATAACCACCGAATGGGAAGTTAAGGGGCCAAAATGGCTGCCTCAATTATATCAGTATTCCTTATCAATATGAAGAAATAAAGATAAGAGTTAATTTTAGTATATTTATTAACTGCGAATAACCCCCAGGTCTAAAAGAAAATCTACTGCAAGTGAAAAACTGGGAGCCTGATCACCTTTAACTTGAGTTTGACCTGTATGAAGTCCCCTGAAACTGTATGTACTGCTTTGAAGAAAAATCACATTTCCATATTGGGAAAGAACTTTGTTTGATCATCTTCCCAGCATTTTCTGAATGAAAGAAGGTTTCTATTGAAGAAGACTGTACTGTGTGATCAAAATTTCCAAGGTGTATTGATGGAGCTTTTACATTTGGAAAATTATTGGAAGCTGCTTCTTGAATATACTTTCAAATGAAACTTACCATAGCTCCCTTGGCGAATAATGTAGGATTCAAAATGACTAGTCCTTTATGGATGAGATGATTTTCCTCGATGAGACACTAATTCTTGATTAAAGATTATTAATCCTTGAGAATCATGCGTTTGAAACAACATGACACCTAAATACTTCTTTTAGGAAAAATACCTCGAGTGCCAGAATGATATTTCACATTGAAGGGTGGCCTCTTTAAAACATTTCCATAGAATTTCTGGTGAAAAGGCATGAATCACAATTAATAAGGTTTTTTATGGTATTTCTGGATAGTAAAAGGAAAAGGTAGAGAATGTCTTATGAAGGCTTCCCTCCACAAATGATAACATGTTCCCTTTTATGGGCTTCAGGAGTTACAGAGTCTTTTTGGAAAGCTATGATGCTTTAGCCACTTTGCGGGTCCTTGGCCTGAAGAGGAACATATAGGTTTAAAGCTGTTCATGTGCAATTTTTATAAAGTGAAAAAAAATTGCCAAATTGATAAATCTCGTCATTTGGGAAAATTTCCCCCTATTTAATGGTAAAATCCACAGATATTTGAGAATCTGAATCAAAATCCCAAATGGCCTCATATGGCCATTTGGGCTAAATCTCCATATTGTATGTAAAATTACAAAAAATTCAAAGATAGAAAATGGGTTGGTGAAGGCCCCAGGGTGGCACTAAGTGATGAAGTGGACAAAATGACTAAGTATAATGGATAAAGACAAATTGCAATAGAATGAATATGGTAGAGGATTTCCATTATTTAATGCAAGGGATGTGATTCTCCATGGCTGTGAAAGATATTGGGAATGAAACAATGCAACTATAGATAAAATATTCTGTCTTCCCTGGTTTAGTTTTTCTTCTTAGACCAAATTTCCATTCATTCTATTAAAAAAGCTTCAGAAGTGTAATGATGAAAGTTTTTTGAAAAGAATTGAATTAGCAAGGGAATCAAACTCAATAGAATAATTCCAATTGAGCTTTGAGGGGCTTTGATGGAAATTTAAATAATCCAAAAGAGAACTATTCTCTCTTTTCTAAGAAAAAGGAGTTCTTCTGAGATTAATTAAAATTTTCAAAAATTTATAGCTATCAAAGCTTGAACAATTCATGACAACAGGTCTTCATTAAAATAATAGGTGCCATCATTTCCTACTGCAAAGAAATTGGGAGTTTTGAATTAATGATTATTATATAGCCTAAATTATCAATTCATTCACTTATTCAGTTTGGATTTATATATGGTTTAGCGAAAATTTGAATGCATATTAGGAATTGAATGTATTTTAAAACGAAAAACCATATTATTTTTGGTGAAAACCCATCAGCGCATGTTTTTTTGAGAAACTTCATGCTTCAGAAATCTCAATCCAAAACATCTAATAATGAAAGAGTTGTTACTAATTTAATATTCTTTGTATATTTTACTTGTTTTTTTTGATAATGGGCCAATTTTGACCATTTTATCCAATTTTCTTATTAAAATAAACATCACCTTATTTCTTACCAATTGAATTTGTAATCTTTTGTAATTTTGAAAGAGGTTTTGAAAGTTCGAAAAAGCTCAAACATTTCTCCATATTTCTTGAGGGAGGTTTTAGTTCTCCTTTTGTGAACCACATTGATGTCTGTTTGACCTAATAGCCCAAGTCTAGTTACATATCAACTTATTTTTCTCTTTTCAAACTGATACAGCTCAAGACTACATCATCTTCGATAGATTGATGCTAATTATGTGAATTATTCCAAAATAGTTCACATGAATTTTTGCATTTCTAAATTAGCATATCCTAAATCACCCAGTTCCTAAAGAGATTTATAATTAAATAGATTAATTGAAACAAACAAGATCCCCTCAGTAGAGATATTTCTTCCAAATTCTATTGTTTATCTTTCACTTTATTACCGAAATAAGATAATTTTTGAATTTTGAACGTTTTAGGAGAGATATATAAAGTAATCATAGCTAAACCTATATGATACCTAGTTATATTATTAATTGGTAATAGATATAAAGGCTAAAGTAGAAAAAGATCATTTTCTGTCTTCCAGAAGCTTAGCTAAAGATTGAATCAATTTGTACTTTCATTTTCATTTTATTCTAATCTAAACCAAATTCTATTATCAGCTTCTTTCATTTGACATTGTTTGATCTATCACACAATCTAAAAGGTGTTTCTCTAAAGTGATAACCATGTAAATAAATGAAAATATTTCAAAATACAAAATTACCTTACTGTTGAAATTGTTTATCAGTAATGTAAACTTTGTATAATTCCTTTTCAATCAACCTTATTAGCCAAAATATTAAACCCTGATTGATTTTTTATGGTGAAAACTTCCCCACATTGTCCAGAAATAGAATTCATACTTGGATTACATATTTTTTTGAAGACAATTCATAAATAAAAAATAATTATCCTGATACAAACTATTTTTTTTATTCATTTTCTTTATATTATCTTAAACAAAGTATTGAAAATATGTGTTTCAAAACAATTGATTATCAAATGATCAAACTAACTTCAAACAGGGTTTATCAAGTAATCAGTAACTTCTATAGTAGGCCTTGTGAACCACCCAATCCGAATATTTCCATTTTCATCTACAGCCCCACAAGATAAAAAATTGGGAGACATTCTATTGTCTTAAATGAAGTACTTGGTGAAATGAAAGCCAAATGAGACCTTAAGAAATGAACAGGAATGAAATCTTGACAATTTCCTTCTTTTTCCCATAGCTTACACACCATACCAATTATTTTTCTTAATAATCTCATAGGGTTAAAAGTCAACATTACATTTTATCCTTGAGAAATAATAGACATTTCAAGACAAATTACTAATTAATCTACTATCTTTTATCATAACACAGGAATTCTCCAAACCCAGGCAGGAACAAAAATTCCTTTAAAATCAAGTAAAGAAATCTCAGGAACACAATATTGGAAAAAAGGAATTTAAATAATCATCCAAAATGCGCAAAACAAAGTTCTATACCTCTATGAACCCTTATTTTTGTTTTGGTGAAGTCTAATACTGAAAATCTCAATGTCCAGAAAAAAAGTCAAAGTCAAAAAACTGAGAAGAAAAACTCCTAGATTGTGAGCCTTTAAGATATGACCACATATTTGAAAGGGTCAAAAGAAAACTTAAAAATAATTATTCTTTTAAAATAAGTGAAAATGCCATAAATAGGCATAAATTTGTAATTAACTAAGGATCTAATGAGTAAAAATGTGAAATACATTACACCATTGGATTCCTCATGATAAAATACACATATATCAATTTTATGGCATATCTGTAAAGTCAATAATTAATGAATAATAAGTAAGAATACCATAAAAAAGACATAAATTCTTATTTATCTCAGAGGCCAAAAAAACCAAATGTGAGTTAAATTGTACCATTCAATTACCCATTAAAACCTACACATGTAAAATTTTTATTTCATATTTCAAAAGTCAATATTGAAGGAAATAACCTGAATATATGCACTTTTATGATCAGTGCATATATTCATGGTTTTTAGCTCATATATCTTAAGATACACATGATAGAGTTAAAACAAAAATGAAGTTACCACTTAATTACTGTAGGAATATATATATAAACTTTATTTGACAAGCTATGAACAAAGGTATAACTTGTAAGGGCTTATTGAATAAAATTGCTATAGATGTTGACCACTTTGTGTAAAAGTGTTCCAATCTTAAATTGAAGTGGATATCAAGTTTTTGCTTGCTTTTACATGAAGAATGATGTATTTATTATCATCATATTCAAGGTAAAACCCCTTGAAATCATGGGTTGAATTTTAAAATAGTGACTTTCAACAGAAAAGATGAGTTACAAGAAAAATAATCCAAAGTAGAGTTTTGATGATGTATTAAAATTCTCTTGACAGTTTAATTATGACATGTTAAGCTATTGGAATCCACTCTCTGATTTTTTTTAGCATGTATAACTTCAAAGTTATTAATGATCAAAGTTTAAGCTTAAAATTGATCATTTATGATCAGTCACTGTAATCTTATTTTAAGTTTAACAGTTATATAAGTGATACGATGGGTGAATACTATTATATTATGATCAATGATGATAAAATTCACAAACCTGAGGCTCATACCAAGCCTATTATGTCATCAAACCTAGAGTTATAGTGATGACTCTAAATAATGGCATGATAATGAGATAAGATGGTTTAATAATGATGTAATTGTCACTAAACCTTGAAATACTAATCAATTCCAGTGGATACCATACATAAACGTCTACCAAAGCCCTGTTGGACTCTAGGAGGGAAGAGTTTAGTATAAATAGAGCCCATTTTACTCTATTTCCCCCTCTTATTCGACAAAAGCATTAAAACTATTAAACTAAAGGTAAAAACTTTCTTCTTTTTATAAAAAACTGTTATATACTGAAATAATCAAGTTCATCTTTATTAAAATCATCAATAGTTGTCATTTATCTTAATTTTTATTTTAAATAAAACCTAAATAAGCTGTATTTATTTTTTTTGGCATAAAATGTATTCAAAATTATTATATCAAGTGTTAAAAGTAGGTTATTCTCCCTTTTTATAAGAAATTCTCTTTATTATTACTTTTTAATACTTCTTAAATTAATATAAATAGTATTTATATTAATTCATAACTCTAATATTGGTAATATTATTGTTATCATTGCTTTTTATTATTGAACAACAATTTTTTATGCCCTTATTTTTTGTTTTTAACAATAATAGAATGCCATTAAATATATTAACTATCATTTATTAATATATTTATTTTATTATATTAATCTTTTTAATATATAATTTATATTATTATACTCTCTTAATAACATAAATATTTTATGCCATAATTATGATAATTCTTTATTATTATAATTATCCTTTATCTTATTCTTTAAAGTTTATAAGGACATTCAGAGTACAATGAGTAAAATATTAGTAATTTTTACTTATTTTTTCAGAGTCAAACCTTACACAGAAAAGGTGAAAAGGTAGTTGTAGTTGAAATAGCTCTTTTACCAGTACACTCTGGGGAAATTCACTCTGTAACAGTAAATGTTTCAATATTTTCTTTGCTCAAAATAACTGACATGAAATTTTCTTTTGCCTCCCTCAACATTCTCACAGTAGAAGCCACCAGAACAAAACAATGAAAAGCAAAAATGGTTATTTAATTTTCAAACAGTTACTATTGCATGGCATTATTCCTGCTATCATGTTTTCTATTGGGAAATTACTTGATCAAATGTTTAAAATCATGTTTTTGTACAAAACCTGCATTTTTATCTAAAAAACTTTCTTAATTTCCTAATTTTGGAAAGGAAAAAAAGAGATTCATGACCTTAAGCCCCCATTATCTGTTAATTTATTTGAGCCACTAAAAACCAATCCTAAAAATCACCAATGAAATCAATGAGCTGAGCCTATTACACCAGGGATTGAATTACTTCCATGGAAGGATGGGATATTTTAATATTAGAGCTAATAACTTTATATTGAAATCCAGCTCTTCTAAACTAATTAAACAACTAAAATTTGAAAGGATTGGAGTATGATATCTACGTCTAATTGTGTATAGTGAACCTCAAACTTCAAAAAATCATCATGAAATATGATTAAAAGCTTGATTCTGTATTAGCAGCTGACCTTATTTGACCATTGAAGCTCTAGGTTTCTTGAAATAAGTACACACTACTGATTGAGGTTGCATACCTACTAAAGTGTAGTAGTGAAACTGACTCCTACTCAAAAAAGTGATTTGAAAATTCAGTTACAAAACTGGATTGAGTTTTCTGTTAAAATCACAAACTACAATATCAAGGCTATCAAAGTCTATAGTATCAGATAACTCAAAAATGAAACATTTCATGATTCCTTCATCAAAAACGTTATTGGCCACAAATACCAGATGAAATATGCGAACCACCGAAAAAGTAAAATACAAACAATAAACCAAGAAATTTGAGATGTATAGGGATTCAACAACTCTAGGGAATCTACCTGTCTTTCTGTTCCCATTAAAATTCCAGAATTCTGTCTTATTGTTCATTTGATGTCCACGTTCTCCTTATCATCCAACCCTTTTTTGAAAGACCAGGGGGAAAAACTATAAATCAATATTCTCAGAGTATTGGATTCCAGAAAGTATTTTCATAATGATAGCTCGAGCGAAATATATTGTCCTTAGAATCTTTTTGTTATCATCTATGGATGATAAAAAAATTTTAAGGCTAGCTTTTCTGTATATGAGATAAGGGAGTGTCTATTAAAACCTCAAGTGTAAAATTTGATTAAATTAACTTCTTCACAGATGATGAGAAGAAATGAGCTAATTTCAATTCTATAGAAACAACGATACCTTTTGATAGCTTGCAGTTTAATGAAATGAGTAAACATAAAAAATTATTAGATATATCTCTACATGAATCTTAGTCATGAAGCTTCCTTATAGTTTTATCGCAAGAAGCTATAATATCAGCAGAAAAAGAAATTTTGATGGTTAGAGCTCAATCTCAGATAATCATGATGAAGGAGATAGGTGTTTTTGGGAAGTTTGAAATAAAGGAGGAATTATCTGACATACGTCATGAAAGGATTCTAAAGGTGAAGTAGGTTTTTGTGAGAAAGACAGAGAATTCCGAAGAAAGGTCAGTTGCTAGAGCATTTAAAACAATTTATGGAGTCAATGAAAATTAAAATTTTGGCTGTATACCAGATTCGGTGTCACTCCAATTACGGTTTTTTACTTTATTTTTGAAATAATGAACCATAAAGAGCTTGTAAACTAAAGGGGCTTATTAAATAGCTTGATAGGAACCCCCATATAAATATGGCCAGCTCAAGGTATTAATATGCCAAAATTTAACATCACCAAATTCAATATTTCTTGAAAGGGAAAAAAATTTCTAGTGAGATGTTGGTGACTAGATTTGAAGAGGGTACTGGAAGAAATTGGATTGAATTTGGAGGGAAAGGCTCCCAGATATTAAAATTTTAATAAAAGTATGAATAAAGCTATTTTATGTTTCCATGGTGATTACAGGGATTTGAACGCATTATTCAATTTATTCATGAAAAAAGATTCAGCGTGATGAAAATATAACAGAATTTGTTTGTATTTCCAATGAGGAATGTGATAATGGCTTTGATTTCATCATTCATAATTTATTGAAAAATAGATTCACCTGATGCAAACAAATTTGATTACCATAAATTCACTTTCCTAAAACTTTAACATACACTCTGTTTTTTGAAAAGCAATAGAAAAGCCATCTCTGTAAAGGATAGGTATATTATTAAACAGAGCTCAAGCCTAAATAACTGAGATTTCTCAGTCAGTTATTTTTATAGATTTTTTTATTTGTAGATAAAAAGAATTCACACTGGGAGTAATTAAAAAAACTTATTGAATAATTCTGACACACAAAGAAGAAGGGTATATGGATACAAAAAAAAAGGTACTTGAATGAAGTATAATTCTACTTTCACACAGGCTGGGGTGGTGAAGGTGATAAATGAACACATGGTTATCTCAGCCTATGTGGAAGTGGCCCAGTCTCTTGTCATTATGAAACAAAAGTAGAATTAGAATAATATATAGAACAAAGGGAATAAATTAATATCTCTTTTTTTGGGAAGGAGTTCCTATTGATGTTTAGATGTAAAAGTAGGAGAACTAAAGATTCCATATTTATAAACTATTAAATAACCTGAATAGTAAGGAAAAAAAATCATTTACCTAAATGTGAACAATTAATTGAGACAATACTATAATATTCAGACAGGTATATGCATAAGATAACAAGTCTGACAGAATAAGAAGACAATTAGAAACAGAGTTCTATTTTGGATCATATCTTAATACCATTCCTACCTGGAACTCCGGAAAGCGTAATATATAAACAAATACTAATAATCACTCTAGACGTAAGAGTAATTTCACTGCAATAGTAAATTACTCAAGAGAAAACAAATCCAAAACTTCATTTTCATTACCAATTACTCATGCGCACACATGTTGTGTACAAAAATTATTCAGTAATAAATTTCTTGAGGATTTGATGCGATGGGGGAAGTTTCTCAGGATTTTTCAGGTTTTCCTCATTTTTTCCGGCTGATGTGGGTGATCTCATAGAGGAGTGATCTCTTATTACCATGTATACATCAAGTAGCATAGGCTTAAGTCCTACACTACTCATTCTTTTTTGAGTGACATATTCTCAGAGCTACTTGTCTTTAACTCACAGGCTTTCTCAGATTTGTGGATGCTTTCTTGTTTGTCACCCTTTCTGTCTTCTAATCTGAGAAGAATCAATTTCCTTAAGCCCCTTTGGATGACTGTTTGACACACAGATTTTGTAAGAAAATCTTCCAGCAGATCAGCTGATGTTGTATACTGTAATTGAATCTCCATTCTTTTGATTACTTCTTGGATGAAATTCAGTTGAATTTCAACATGCTTCATTATTCTTCCATGGGAGTTACAGTCGCTGTTTGATGGGTAAATAAAGCCCTCATTATCTTTGTGTATAGTTGCTGTACCAAGGTTTTTGAAGATCTTAATTTCTTTCCCAAATTGACGAATCCATAAACTTTCTTTAGCTAAGTCAGTGAGTGCTCTGTACTCAGCTTCGGCTGAGGAAACTGAAATGTTGGGTTTTTTGCATGTTTTCCAAATGATTAGACCACTTTCAAGGGTAACGAGATCACCTGTTATTGATCTTCTAGTCATTTGGCAGTTACCCCAATCTGCATCACAGTATGCCTCTAGGGGTCTGATTTACCCCCTTTTTTATGTGAGTTGAAAATCAGGGGTTCCTTTCAGATATCCTAGAACATTCATAAAGGACTTCCAGTGTTGAATTCCCGGTTTTCCTAGAAATTGGGACAAGGCGCTTACTGTGTATCCCAACTCAGGTCTGTTGGCACTACTGAGGTAGCTTAAGCTTCCTACAGCTCTTCTGTAATTAATTTTAAGTTTAGCGAATTCCTCCATTACAACGTCAGGAGCTCGCTCCAGATGTAAATTAGGAATCATTGGAGTATCTGTTGGTCGGCAGTCTTTCATACCATATAGGTCTAATAGAGAATCAATATAATGGGTTTGTGATAATGTGATTGAGTCTTGACGATGGCAGCTTTTAATTACGAGCATTATATTGGCTGGTCCAAAAATTTAAGTTCTGAATTCTGATTTGATCTCTTGTTTGAACATAATCAAGTCTTCGCCAAACACCCCAATGTCATCCGCATGTACAAACAGCCGGAGTAGTTTCTATCCCTCCCTGTAGAATACGCATGAGTTGGCGTTTGATGTTTTCAAGTATTTGCTTACAAGCCATGACAATAGTATTTGATAACAAGCTAGCGGAGCTTGTTTTAACCCGTAAATTTCTTTTTTTTGGCTTCAAGCATAATTTTCTTCTGTCTCTGTCCAGTCCTTGGGGAATGGAAATATATACGTTTTCTTCAATTGTAGCGTTTAGAAAAGCGCTCTTGATATTAAGTTTCTCGAATTGAATATTTCTTGATGCATAAAATAAAATTAAGTTTCTCAGGGGTTTAAGTCTTCCAGTTGGTGAAACCGTTTTTGTATAATAAATTCCTTGAGTTTGCAAGAAGCCTTGTGTACATAATTGAGCTTTGTGTTCAAGAATTGTGTTTTATGAATCTCTTTTTGTTTTGAATACACAAATAAGTCCCACCAATTTATTCTTCCTTGATTGGTACTATCTCCCAGACTTCAATATTATCCATTTATGCGAGTTATTTTTTAATTGCGGCTACCCAAGAATCTGACTCAAGTGATTTTAGGAACTTGGGTCAGTTTGTTATGTTAGCAGAGCTTCAGGTAGTCTGGGGTAAGTAAGAATGTTTTCTTCTCTAATATCGCAATTGATGAGAATTGGGTGTCTTGGCTCTATTACTCTTATTCTTTTTGCCACTGGTGAAGAAATGATATTTTCAGAAGAGGTTGCACTTTCAATTTCAACATTTTCTCTTTCCTCTACTGTAGGGTATTCTGCCATGTCCTCTTCTTCAATACACTCAAAGAGCTCCTCCTCTTCTTCAACAGTGAAAGGAGTTTCACTAAATTTTAACGAGGGAAGATTAGGCTCTGATGTTTTTCTTAATTCAAGGAACAAATTTTCAAAGAAAACCACATTCCTGCTTGTGTATACCTTTCTATCGCTTATTTTTAGAATGTGATACGCAGAGTTTTCATTATAATAACTAAGAAATATTCCCATTTCTCCATGTGGTGCAAATGTCCATGCTTGTTGTTTAGGTACAGCAAATATTACTCTGCATCCAAAGGTATGCAGACTTTTGATATTTGGGGCTGTTACATTACACAAATAGGATGGTGAAAGTTTGTCCCTTGATACAGTGTGAATCATGTTAGTGAGTAGCGTTGCAGTGTTTACTGCTTCAGCCTAATACTTAGTTGGCAATTTTTCTGTAAGTAAAATACAACATACTTTGTCTCAGATGGTTCCATTTGCACTTTTGGCAAAACCATTATGCTTGGGTGTGTATGAGGGTGAAAAGATGTTTTGTATTCCAGAATCTTCTGTAATTTGTTGGAACTGTTGATTCATAAATTCGCCACCCCTATCTGAGACAATTTTCTTTATTTTTCTTTCTTGACTGGTTTTAATGAGTTTCTTTACAATGATAAATTCTGAAAAAGCATCAGATTCATTTCTTAAAAACGAGTAATTTTGAATGAGTTGAATTGGTTGACAATGGTCAAGAAGTACTGTTTTACTGGAACCAAACGAGGGGATATTGGACCCACCAAATCTAAATTTACGCATTCTAGGGATTTCTGAACTTTGGTGAAATGTCCTGTAAAACGTAGTAGGTTCATTTTTTCTTCAACACAGAGTTCACATGGAATTTAATCAACGGGGTTGAGACCTAGTCATTTTAGTAATTGATTGTTGGGATGTCCCAATCTATGATTTCAGTTTTGCTGTTTAGAAGTAAGATGAGTCATTCATTCATTAAAGGGTACAACCATTAATTTATTAATCAAGTCTCCGATTATCAGGGTCTTTTCATTTTGAGGAAAAATGCATTTATTATCCTGTCTGGTGATGTTGATTGGAGTGGTGCATAAGTACGTGAGGCATATAAGGCTTTTGGCTATATTTGGTACTTATAGGCAACTTCTCAGCTTTATTTCTTTATTTTTGATCATTATTCTCACTGTTCCATGTCATCTGGAGATCAGATTTCTTGATGGGTCACTGGTACATGTTATTTTGTTATTTTTGGGAGTTAATTCAAAGAAAATATCCATTGTATTTAACATGCGGTGTGTTGTGCCAAAGTCAATAATAAGGCTTTTGCCATTGCTCTCGCTTGTGGAGGTGTTTGTGAGTAATTCCTCCATGTCAGTTTGATGCGATTATGCTTCTCCTCAACCACTCTTTTTTCTGTTTCTTGGTGGAGGACAAAGTTCAGGATGCACATACCAGCACCTTTCTGCAGTGTGTGTTGTGTTTTCCATACTTTAATATGTATATAATTTTTAAGGAAATTTACTGGAGTCTGTCATGAGTGCAGTTACTGTACTCCATTCCACTTTTATAACCTTTTGAAGTGTTTCTTAGTGTGTTCATGCGGAAAAAGGTAAGAAGGTTTTTCAAGAAATTTCTGGCGGTTTATTGATGAGCCCATTGAAACTACCATTGAATCAATGATATTATAATATTTATTTCAGTCCCTAATGATTTTTTCAAGTACTGAGTATTCCATAATGTAAGGTGGTAAGTTAATCCCAATACCTGAAATATCAAAAATGATTTTTGAGCATTCATGGAGATATTCCTTGATGTTCCCAGTAAAGCTTGAACTCTCCCATCTGACCCATTTCCTGCCTCTGTTTATGACAGTATGCAATGCATATTTGCTATTAATCTTACTTCATAGTGCCTTTGCATTTTTTGCAGTGACTCCTTCTATAAAACTGACAAGTAGATGTGGCTGTACTCTTCTGAGAATCAGATGTATTTCTTCTTCATTTATTCTATTCCATTTTCTTATTGTCGTCGTATCAGCATTAGGCTGAAGATCAGAGTAAAATATTTCATGGAGTCCCCCTTCTGTGAGTTTTACGTCCATCATGATGTTTTGAAGGGGAGGTTTTTGGCCATCTAGTACAGGCACATTTCTGGCTTCTTTTCGTTTTGTGGTTTTCTCCCACATATTTTTTCACCCTAGTTTCATAGATGAAGAGCTCCTCATTAACTTAAGTCTGTAAAAATAGGAGAACCAAAGCTTTCATATTAATAAATTACTAAATAGCTTGTATTGTAAAAAAGAAAATAACATTTCCTGGAAGGTGGACAACAAATTGAGACAAAATTATAATATTTAGAAAGGGATATGTGTAAGATAACAAGTCTGACAGAATAAGAAGAAAATTAGCAACAGAGGTATATTTTGGAGAATATCTCAATACAGTTCTTACCTGGAACTTTGGAAAGCTTGATATCATATAAACAAATACCAAAAATTAATCCAGACAAAGGAGTTTTCACACCTCAATAGTAAATTAGTAAAGAGAAAACAAATTTCAAACTTGCCCTTAATTACCAACAGCTCATGCACACACACATTGAATACAAGACTTATTAAGTAATAACTGTCTTGAGGATTTGATGTGATAGGTGAAGTTTCCCAGGTTTTTTCAGGTTTTCTCATATTTTCCTGCTGATGTGGGTGATTTTATAGAGTAGTGACCTATTATTACCATGCATACATAAGGTATTATAGGCATAAGTCCTAGGGAGCTCATTCTTTTTCAAGTGACAAACTCCAGGAGCTAGGTTTCTTTAGCCAAAGGCTTTCTCAGATTGGTGGATGCTTCCTTGTTTGACACAAGACTTTTATAACTGACCTTTGGTGATATAACACTTATGTTACTATCTCATGAAATGAGGGAAAGCAGGTAATCCAATCAATTGGTGAAAAGAAAACAGAATTTTTACTGTGGAAAAACCTCTGCATGTGTGATATAATGAGTTGATACATGGAAGGTGAAATTAAAAGAAAAAATGTTTCAATTCCTGTTTAAAACTCAGAAATATTGCTCCTTTCATGTGCTAGAATAATCCAGAATTCCTTTTACCATATTCAAAGCTATCTCTACTGAGCTCACCAATACATTTTATTACTTGTAGTTTCTTTATCAGAAAATAGTGCACTAAGAAATCTCTAATCAGAATTTTCTAAAATTAAATAAATGGCTATTCAAAGCCTCCACAAACAAATTCTCTGTAAAACTTTCAAAAGGCTGATTAGATTCCACCAAATTATTGTACAACAATTTATAAAAATAATATAGAAACCCAATAGAAATTAGAATAGAAAACACTTTATAAAACACAAACTACAAGAAATCTTCAGTTAATATAGAAAAAATAACAATAATCCTCAATTTTTATGAAAGAACAGACTTGAAAGGATAAAAAGTATGCTTAAAGCCCTTTTTGGTGCTTTGGATAGGTTACTACTTTAATGATAGTTAATAATGAGGTTTAATTTAAATCATTTAATGTTATTGGTTGGGCCTCGCTGTATTGATGGGGTGTATGACATTTACTGTTGTGTTTATAATATTGCTAAATATGTGGTAGAATTTCAAAACTACTTTCAACTGAATAATACTTTCTGATAGCTTGATTTTTCTTCTCTTTTTTCATGATAATCAATGAGGTGCTAGCTAATAAATACCAATCTACTCTCTTTTTGGAAGGGAGAAAATTACTCTTATTTTGCAGGTTTTCTTTGAAAAAAAGGCAAATTTACTCTCTTTAAGTGTATTTACAGAAAATGATAGCTCAAAACCATTTCAAAATGATTCTTGTTTTATTTTGAAGCGTACAAAACTAATTTTTGGTGGAGATTTTTCTTTCAAAATTACTCTTGAGTTTAAATCTCAAACTCCATAGAAGCCTTTCTCATATTCTTCCAGCTTTGGTACAAATGAAAGCCTCTTGAAAATCTTGGCTCTCTTCAGCCCTCTCAACTACAAACCTCATTTAATGGGCTTAATTCATCTAAAATGATTTCTAGTATAAAATTCTATAGGAGACATGAGAAAGATAGCTGAAATGCCTATTTATAGATGGTGAAAACGCTGAAAGTTGGAGAGAGGCCCTCTGTGAGCCTGTGACTCAAACCCAGAGCACAAGCATGACAGCCAAATGCCATAAACCAATGGTAAAGCCAAGATACCACCAAAACATGGAGCTGAGCGAAATCAGCTCAAAAGGTATCAATAAAAAGAGGAAACTCACCTCTTTCCAAATATACAAGTCTCATTATCATAGGACAAAGAATGACTAAGCTATTCCTGCTGAAAGCTGTTGCTGAGCATAAGCCTTAATTTTCACCTTTCATTTGAAATCCAGATGAAGAGACCTAACCCCAGAAAATGGGTATGTAAGTTGAAGCTCCTAGTCAGGGCTATCCAATGGTACTAGAAAAATTGAGCTAAGAGCAAAATTACAGAAGTTATGGCCAGAATAAGGTCAAATAAGGGTGAACAAAATATTCACCTCTAATTTGACTTCTACAATTTCAGTGTGAGATACTGAAAGTGGGGTCTTTTTGGAAAGAGGCCAATCAGGGCTATCTGATGGTGCCTTTTATTTCTCCATATCTCACCTGGAACAAAAGTTATGGAGAAAATAAGCTCCATACAGATATTGAGAAAATCCTATGTATGAATAACAAAACATATACATGGCATAGCTTTGCCATATTGAATGTTACCAATACCAAATGAGGTACCATTGTGTATATCTCATCCAGGGATACACAATGAACCAGCTTTGAGCTCAATATCTCAAAAAGTGACAAAATTATAGCAGTTTTAAGGTTAAAATCCCACAATTGGGCCAATATACCTCTATTGTGGGATAATATCCCACAACCATGATTATGAGGTGTCAAAAAGACAAAGAATCATGTTCATACTTTAATAACTCATAGTTCATTCAATACTGGGGTCCCATACAGGTTTTGTATAGCATTCTATGCGTCATACACGTCAGAAGAGGGCTGTATGGTCCCAAGATGAAAACATTCACCCTGTATTGGTGAAAGCTTCCCAGATGTGGTTTAAAAACCACATCTGAGCCAAAATGAAGTGTATACAGGCTTTGTGGAAACCACAAGCCAGTACCAAGAAGTAAAAAAAACTTCACTTCCTCTACATGGATGGTCTAGAGAGCCATTCCACCCCATTTCAGGATAAAAGGAGGCGTTTTCTCCACAAGCAAAACTTTCCCCATCCTTCTCTTGAATTCCTCCATATTACAGCTTTCAAAGAAATTATACTCTTGTAAAATAATCAGGTATAATTTTATTCTTAATTATTGTAGAGTTTGTTATAATAATCCAATTGGTAAAGCTGCACCCAGGGCTTTCAATAGCGCTCACCACCACTAAATCCTTTTATTAAATCACTTAATTATCAATTAAAACTCTTTTATCATTATTTTATCCATGTCACAGTCATAGTTAAAGCTGTATATACCATGATTATCAAGTTATCATAGACTCATCCTGAAACCCTCTATTTAGGCCCATTGAGGCCTCCATAAGGGAGCTCAAGACAAGGGACTCAGAAATTAGTAGCCTTTGTAGGATGTTACAAACATGGTCCAAGGCTGTGCAAGCTTAAGAGAGGAGCTTTCCAGTATATTACAAATGTATTAAACATTGAATCCCTCATTACCATGTTCCCTGATTATTAATTTACTTATTACTAATCCTCTTGAATCCCATAAACCTATCTAGAAAAATATTATAAGTATTTAAATTATTTTTTACCTCTTCTACAAAGGCTCTTCATCTTTTACTTTCACCTTAACCTCTTTTTACCAACACTACTCCTTATTCAACCTCAAAACACCACAATTCAGTGTACACTATAATACTATTGTCACATGATGTTGAAAGTAGTAAATTACTATGAAAGGATTCCTAAAAATATCAAACCCACATAATACACATTCAATACTGATATTACTTGCTTCAACTCCAAGAGTAGTTTTAATGTGTTCACAAACAGAGAAGATGATGGAGTATAGGCTTTCCATCTCCAAAATAAATCATTCAAGCCTTCAAAACCTATGATTCACATCAACCAAAGTAACTCAAAAGCTATTGATCCCCCTGTGTGGCTCATAATATCAAATAATACATCAGAGTTCTTCACAATTACAATTAAAAAGGGTTTCATTCCACTCCTTAAAACTTGTATTTTCCCTATTATGCCTAAAACTCTGCTATCTATCAATTCAAATTGGGATTGTTACTCTTATTATAATGATTTCCCATAATTATTTTAGTAAAGAATTTTAAAAAGATCATTTAAAGAGAAAGATTAAAATATGTCCTTGGTTTGGGTAGTGTTGATCACAATTATGTGTTTGAAAGTGCCATTGGGTGAAACTGGTACAGAAAAACTATGGTCAATTCTACTAAATAAGTATGGACTTTACTTTCTCCAATTCTTATTTTACTGTTGTTTCTCCTTGAAGATGACTTTATAATATTTTTCCCTTCTTTCATACAAGAAATTTTTCAGATGAACTAAAATGGTATACCACACCACATTATTATGGAGTTCAGTTTTATAAATGCACTGTTTACATAAAAAAACTCAATATTAGGTGTACATTGATCAAATCACAATTGGATCACAGTAATACCACATAACTAGGGCATGTTACCACTTTGAAGCTAAGTAAAGCTATAGACTGGAAGTTAGTTTATTATTGAGGGGAGTGTTGTGGAGTATTCAAAATATTTCTATTCAAATTTATTATTCATATAAAATAGCTTATATGCTGAAAACAAAAATTATATGATTAGATATGTTCACAAAAAGAGAATATCTTCCCCCAGAGGAGATCTTTTCTTTCATTCTGATTTTATTACTAGCACAAACAATTGCTGAAAATTTACTAGGTAAATGAAATGTTTGAGGGTATATCCATAAATTAAAAATAGCTAAACTTTTAGCATACCTAGTTACATTTGGAATTCTCCTGAACTTGATTTGATTTCCAAGGACACCTGAATGAAATAGTGAGCTATGTGCTACCTGTCCACAAAATCAACAGTAACATATGTTTAGGCATATATTCTTGTTTTATTGTTTAGATATTCCCCAACTTCTTTCTCTACTCTAACCCCACATGGAAACTCTTTTTAACTTTTCTTTTTCTCCAAATCAGCCAATGTATGCCACATTCTGTTGGAATCTTCTATTTATATTAAAGGCCTTAATTATTAAACTCTATCTCTTCTGAATTAATCATTTAAGACTTTGAAATATATTCCTTTGCAAGTTTTTTTCAGAAACCTTGAATAGAAGAAATATCTTCCAAATTAAAGGAAAACAAAGATTCCCTGTAAATAGAATACTTCCTTGAAATCCATGAAGATATATTCAAAGAAAGAATTATCAGGAAATATCTTGTAAATAGAAATAATAATTGGAAGCAAAAAATCAAACCTTTTCATCTGAAACTTGATGCAATAAAGCATTTTGTTGAGAATCAAATCTGTGCTGAAATCATGAATTATAGCTCACAGAGAAGGCAATGATACCAAAAGGAATGAAATACCAAAATGAGGCAACTCTCATAAAGATAATTGTATTTAAACACTACACAAGAATATTGAAATCCCCAATTGGTATTAAAAACATGCAACAAACCAATTAGTGAAATATTCAAATTGATATGATATTTATTTAGTACTTTTTCTTGAACAGCGACACATATCAGTACATTTGAAAGCAGAAAACCAAATTTTCAAGAGCCACAATTTTACACATCAAAGGTAGGTAAAAAAACATGTCATGTCTAGGAAATTCCTACATAACGGGTCCAAAATGAAATCAAGTACAACATGATTATGGTGAGAGAGTAAGAAATATTTTGAGAGTATTTTGGGAATCCCAAGAGCTGAATTTCTGCACTTATCAAATAGCTTATCTGACTTGTTCAAGAATTGAAACACAATCAAGAATTATAAGCTGCATGGCAAAAGGGGCTCAATAATCCAGCTTGTATTCCTTATGGGATCACAAATCCAGATCCAATTCTCACTTATTAAAATACTCAAATAGTTTTTATAATGAATGAAGCTAGGAAGCTTTATGCATTGTATCATTTCTAATTACTCCAGAATTCTATGGTTGGTTTTTTTGTTTAATTATTTATAACATTTTTACTAGTATTACACCCAATAATAGTGTATAATACACTAAGAAAATTTCATTAAGTCACAAAGCCCCTGAGCTACTATCTTAGTAGCCTGTAATACCACAGTGTCATCCTGTGACTCAAAAGCAGAGCACAAGCATGGCAGCCAAATACCATAAACCAATGGTAGAGAAAAATACCACCAAAACATGGAAATGAGTCAAACCAGGTCAAAAATAATAAAAGAAAAGGGGAAAATTGCCTCTTTTTAAATATAAAAGTCTTATCATCATAGCAAAAATAATAACAAAGTTATTCCTGCTCAAAGAAGTTACTGAGGATAAACCTGAATTTTCACCACTCATCTGAAATCCAGAGGAATAGTCTTAACCCCAAAAAATTGGTATTCAAATTGAAGCTCTAAGTCAGGGCTATCCAATGGTACTAGCCAAGTGGAACTAACACCAAAAGTACAGAAGTTATGGCCAAAATAAGGTCAAATAAGGCTGAACAAAATATTCACCTCTCATCTGACATCTACAGTTTTAGTGTGAGACACCTAGCCTGGGGTGATTTTTGGAAGATCACAATCAGGGCTATCTGATGGTTCCATCCATTTCCCCATATTGCATCTAGAAAAAAAGGTATTGAGCAAACAGGTTCCATACAGATTTTCAGAAAATCATATATCTGGATGAAAAAATTGAACATGGAATACCTTTCCCATATTTAATGTTTCTCATACTAAATGAGTTACCATTGCTTAGATCCCATCCAGGGCTATACAATGAACCAATTTTGAGCTCAATATCTTAAAACCCAACAAAGATATAGAAGTTTTAAGGTTAAAATCACACAGTTTGGCCAATACACCTTTACTGTGGAATACTCTCTCATAACTAGTATTATGAGGTGTCAAATAGATGAAGAAGCTTGTTTTTACTTCAATATTTGGGTCCCATACAGGTTCTGTACAACTTTCTATGGGTAATACACATCAAAAGAGGGTTGTGTGGTCCCCAAACAAAAATTTGCAACCTGTATTGTGGGAAACTGCCCAGATGTGGTTTCAAAACCAAATCTGAGCTCAATAAAGAGAATACAGGCCTTTTTCAAAATACAATCCAGTACTCTTAAGTGAAAAATCTTCACTTCCTCTTGATGGATGGTGTAGAGGACCATTCCATCCCATTTCAGGATAAAAGGAGCCCTTTTTCTGCCATAAAAGCAATCTCCCCTTCTCTTGAATTCCTATGTAATACAGCTGTCAAAAACAGTTATACTCCTGGAAAATAATCAGGTATACTTTAATTTTAAATATTGTACTTCTTATTATAATAATCCAGCTGGTAAGACTCCACCCAGGGCTTTCAGCAGCGCTCACCACCACTATTCCCCATAGTAAAGCCCTTATACCATCAATTAAAAACTTTTTATATTAATGATCCATGTGGAATTCAGATTTGAAGTTGTAAATACATTTATTACCACTTCATAATAGACTCAGCCTGACAGTTTGAGGGGCCTGGCTGTGATTTTGAACTATTTTGACTAATTTTGGCTTAAAAGTCAGTTTTTTCTCTTTTTTGTTCTTTGAAATCATTGTTTTTTAGGCCTAAAATCTTAAGAATACTAATATATTACATATCATATATTATTATGTTAGTGGTATATAATCATATACCACTGTGTGTTTTCTCTTTTATTCCTTTTTCACATGATTTGATTATAATTTAATCACCACAAGATGATTCTGGGCATGTTTCTGTTATCAAAACACTTGATAAATTATTTTTTAATTGAAAAGAACCCTCAGTACTTTAAATAACAGCTCAGATGCATGGTTGAATATATTGATAATTTTAATTGTCCATTACATAGCCACTAATAAGATTACACTTGTTAATTACAAGTTAATCTGTGAGATATTGGGATGCAAACTGTACACCATACATCCACAAGCCAGTATTTTTGATGTGTAATTGATAATTTCAATTACATATCACAATACAGAGGCATAATATAGTAATATATTGCCCAGAGGCCATCCTTAGATTTGAAAATAGTGTTTTAAGAAGTCTTAACTGACATAAGTCCTCCTTTCCTTTGATTCAGTGGAAGAAAACTTCATACCACTTGAAAACCAGTCACAAGGCAGTACACCAGTGATACCTTCAGAAACAGAAAGACAGAAAGAAAAAGGAAAATTCACAGTGAAAGCCTCATCACCACCAAAAATTGGACAAAAATTGCCACTCAGAGGAGTAGGAAACCACAAAACTCTTCCTCTATACAAGGTAAACCAACCTTGATAACTTGTACAGGTAAGCTTACAGTAATTAACCCAGTTGTAACTTCTAAAGGAAAATTGCCAAAATCAATGGAAAACAAATTTTTACAAGTCACAGTCAAAGTTAAATACCATAAGAACCATAAGTTTTTAACTGCTTGCAAACACTGACATGTCCCCTGTACACCTCAGGAACCTTGTAATCTCAAGGAACAAGCCAGAGGATAGACAAGGCCTGTTCAAAACCAGAAGACCAGGAACAGGACACCTTGGACACAGTGGTGGATGGCAAGACGCTGATGGAAATCATACTCACTCCCCCATTCATCTTCCAATTCAACAGAAAGCTTAAACCCAAGGACTGGAAGGATGTGGATCAAGTTCTTCAGCTCCACCAACTCCTCAAAGATCTATTTCAATGGAGCATGGAAAACAAGATGTACAACCTAGCATCACACTGGGTAGAACTTGGAGCAAGTTTCCAGAGGATATGTCTCAAAGAGATACTCTTAGAAGATCTTATGATAATCACCAAAGGATGGAATACCACCAGGCAGTTCATATTCCTGGAGGAGAGGTAAACCAGGATAAGGGACAATCAAGCCACTACCCAAGCAATAGAAGAACAATTGAACCATACAGGGCCTACTCTGATTCCTTCAGGCTCACAAGAAGCAAACCAACCAGACTCTCCAGTAGCTTCACACCATTGAGGCAGAAATATATCAGTGACCAGGAGTCACCATTCTTCACAATCCCAGGTAGTTTCCAGGAGAGCCCAAGGATACGAAGGGAAAACCAAGACTTCAATCAGCCACAGGCAGAGAGAGTCATACCCAATGATCCAAAGGCTGTTGGACTTGGTGAAAGAAGTACACAAGAACCAGAAATAGTTGTAAATACTTCCATAATAAGTAGCTTCAGTAATATAAATATTTCCCCCACCCAGAATGAACACAATGTTGTTACACCTGAGAGAAACATAAAAAGTGATAGGCTGGGGTTACAAATGTCCCAATTTGAAGTGCAAACTCAGGAGAAACTTGATGAGCTTCATAGGACCAATAAAAGGCTAAAAGAAGTGACAGCCTTACATGAGGCTACAATAAAAGCCATCCAAGAGAGCTGTTCTGAATTATGAAAAGCATCTGAAGAAACCAACAAAAGACTAAATCAAGTCTTTGAAGAGCAATACCACTGCAAGAGGGAAAGGTATTTTCTGGATCAAGACATAAAAAAATTGTTTAATGTCTGCCAAAGCATTAATCCTCAGCCACAAGGCCATTCTTTGGATAATCCATACCAAGAAAAAATAAAACCAGATGCCTTGTTGGATAATAAGCCAAGATCTCCATCACAATACAAAGATGGAGATAACATGAAGTATTCAGAGAAAGAAGCACTGAAACAGCTTCCAGAGGCCTCAAACTGGTCTAAATTCTCTGGTGTAGGAGAATATGATCACATGGACCTCATTGATTATATTGATGGACTCTGCATTGATGTACCAAGCATACCAGATTACTGCATTGCTGCTAGATTAAATACTGCATTTCAAGGACATGCTAGTGTTTGGTACACAGAAATGAAGGAAATATCTGGCAGAGGAAACTGGCAATGGTGGAAGAGCCAAATAATCCAAAAGTACAGCAATGGTAATTGGATATGGCAAAACACCATTTCATTTGAAAATGACAAGTACTCTGTGGACAAAGATCCTTCTGAGTTTTGTCTTAGACAGTCCAAAAGGGTTAAAACCATTGATCCTCAAATGAAAATTCAAATGATGAATCACAAGCTCTTGAAACAGATGCCAGGAGAACTAGAGCATGAAATAAAATGAAGATGCAACCAGGGCTGCACTCTAGATGACATTTCAAATCCTTTAGAAGATGTAAAGGAAAGGACAAATATAGGGAAATATTCCCAATAAAAAAGCAGTATTTTCAGAGATAAAAAACATTTCAAGGTGGACATCAAATATAAACCCACACTCTTGTCACAATCTTGGGTTAACAGACCACTATTCTAACAACTGTGAAAAGGAAAAGAAAAAATTCTATGCCATTGAACAAGTCCCAGAGGAAGAAGCTCCAACAGAGTATTCTGAATTGGACTCTATGGGTTATTCCATCAGCAAACACTCTGATGATGACCAAGACCCAAAAGAGGAATTTCTAGTGGATTACCAAGAGGAAACACAACTAGAAGATCAGGATATATAGTTGAAATCAGGAATGCAAAAACACTTCAAATGAAAACTTGTGTAAACACACACAATATGCACAGACTTTCCTATTCACACCAACTAACGGAATGGCATATATACATGGGACAGCCACAAAGATGACTATTTGTTTTGACAATTCTCAACACCCATTGATCATTGATAGTGGTGCACACTGCTTAATAGTGGCTGGATAAAACCTGGACAACAACCTCCTAAATCAAGAGAAAGAACTCTTTCCAACCAAGGAAAAGAACTTTAAGAGTGCATCAGGAAAGATTACATCCATTGGGACCATTATAAAAGAGATAATCACATGCCATAGGAAAGGTAATATCAGAATCAACCCAGAGTTCCTAGTGCTTGAAGATGCTCACATCCAGGGATTCTTACCGGGAACAGAATATCAAAGGATGTATGGAATTTACATTAAAAATAGCAAAAACAGGCACATTACCGCAGGTAAAAGAAAGGAAAAGAAATTTTCACTTCATATATACCATATGTCTAACCAAGACCCTCTAGAAGAATTGCTCAATGGATTCCAAGAGGGCCAATTCAATGCTAACCTCACCAGTAAAAAGAAACTTAGTTCACTGAAAATACTGAGGCAAAATATACCAGCCTTTGCCATTGGTAACGAAACTCTGGGAATGATAAGATGCCATGATATAGAACTATATCTGGATTCCAAAAGACCTTGTCCCTCCATTTCCAGAAAGCCTGGAAACTGGGAAAGAAATTGAAAAACAAATCAATGAACTCCTAGATATGGATCTTATCAGAAATATAGGACACAATTAAATAGTGGAAATCACCACTCCTGTCCTTATCACCTGGAATGATGGCAAATCCCGGTTTTGTGGAGACTTCAGAGCCCTGAATAAGTACACAAAAGCTGATAGGTACCCTATACCAAGGATACCTCATGCCCTGTACAAGCTGGCTAAAGCCAAATAAATAACCAAAATGGATTGTATGAAAGGCTTTCACCAGGATGGAGTTGAACAAAACTCCAAGAATCTACTCAGTATTATATGTCATATGGGCATATATGAGTACAATAGGATGCCATTTGGCATCAAAAATGTTCCAGCCCACTTCCAAAGGATGATGGACACAATATTTCAAGAAGAAATATTGGAAGGCTTTTTGATGGTATATAAGGATGATATCATTATATACTCAGAGACATGGGGAGACCATGTGCAATACATAGACAGAGTACTAAGTAAATTCACACCAATTAGTCTGAAAATTTCACTTGAAAAGTGTAATTTTGGCCAACAAGAGCTATTTTCATCATGAAATAAAGTCTCAGGCCATAGCCTGTCCATACATCAGAACACAGTAGCAGAATGACTGCAAAAGCCAGTACCAAAGAACATCAAATAAATGAAATCTTTCATTGGTTTTGCTAGCTACTAAAGGAACCACATCAAAAACCTTTCCCACATAGCTAGTAGTCTATTTTCACAGGGGATCTTCTAAGTGAAGAGGGCCTGGCACTCAGTAAACTGGGCCTTACTTATGGAGGGCTCAGGATATGGTAAGAAAAGAATATACTGAGTAGTGTTAAGAGATGAATTACTAAATAAAAGAGTTTAAGGAAAGCAGAAAAAAATTATAAGAGTAAGAATAAAGGAGCCAACCACAAACAAGTCCAAGTCCACTGTTTCAACCTGTCAGAATGGAAAGAGAAGGGTTAATAAGGATATGTCCACCCAGCTCATACGGTACAGGCAAAGAAGAAAAAGGCTAAGACTAGCTTAAAATCAAATGCTTATAATACCCAAAATAAGGATAAGAATAATTATAAAATAATGAATATGCTAAATTAATTAACTGGGGAAAAGTGCCCCAAGGGGAGAAAGAGGGGCTGGTATATGTGAGAATCACCATCCCTGATCCAGACAGAGAATTTTCATGAGAAGATTTGATGATTTAATTGAGTCTGGCCAATAAAGGTCCTGTACGGATGTACAGGATCTGTACAGTAGGGATGGTGGTATTGAGTGATCATACAGTTTGGAACTTGTGTATCCAGACTGTATTGGGTAATTCCAACCTGTACAAGTAGTGATAGGCTGTATTGATGAACCAGACTGTATGCATGTTTCAGCAAGGAAGATTTCTGAAAATGAATGCTGATACACACAGTGTATTTGCTGGTTTGAGGTGCTTTAGTGGGTGCAAGTATGAATACCTTTACCCCTGATTAGGGGTTGTTACATCTATACAAATTATGCTCAAAAGATTTAGTTTCTTTAAATTACAAGGAAAGAAGGGATGCAGATGAGAGGATCAAATATGAATTCACTAATTAACCTGTTCTCATATTACCAGACTTTGAACTACAATTCAAGTCATATATAGATAAAGCTTGTAGTCAAGGCCTAGGAGAAGCCCTTCACCAAAGACAAACTGTGTATGGTGAACCAAGGGAGGGAGCTATATGCCACATCTTCAGGTGATTGAAAGATTCAGAAACCAGGTATGGAGCCACTCAGACTGAATTCTTAGAGTTAGTCTGGGCTGTAGAAAAACTCCATTATCAATTTGAGGGTGCAGTATTTGAAGTCTACACAGACTGAACACCCTTGAAGTCTTTACTTAACATGAAGACTACAAATAGACACATTTTGAGGTGGAAAATTGCCATCCAAGAGTATAGAGGTAACATGACCATCATATACAACAAAGGCAAAAGCTACACCAATGCAGATGGCCTCAGTAGATGGCCACTAGACAATTTTAAAAGAAACCCAGCTTATGACCCTAAAGTAGCTGCCAAGATTCCTATCCATTTCATGGAAATAGACAGGAGAAAAAACTTCAGATTTTCTGAATGGGCACCAGAATTTGGTATTTCAGACAGTGGTAACACTGAACCAGAAGGGAAAGAAAATTTCATATTGCAAATAAGTTTCTCAGAACTGCATAATGAATTTATCAGTTCAGTCACTAAAGCTTATGCCAAGAATAAACCGTGGAGCATAATATTACAACTCCTTCAACAGAAGTACATGAGCCAAAACTAGAATCCCAGTTAGAGGAGCCCTGGTTGAGGGACTATAAGGGCAATAAATGTTTCCTTATATATGGACTACTATATCACAGAGAGAAGCATACTAGTGCCCTCACAGTGATATTTAGAGACCACATCTTCCTGATCCTGAAAGAATGCCATTACTGCCCCTACATGGGACACATGAGTGAAGGCAGGACCAAAGAGAGGGTATCAAGCACAGCTTGGTGGCCCAAATGGGAACAAGGGCTGAATGAATACATCAACACTTGTGATATACGCCAGAAGGCAAACAGAAAACATGGGAAGAGATATGTGCGGCTTCAACATATATAAGAACCCAAAAACCCATGGGAAACCATTAACATGGACTGGGTCACAGGACTACTCCCAGAAGGCAAGGAAAACTTCAATGCTTTCCTAGTCATAATTTATAGGTACAGTAAACATGTAAGGTTCCTATCACGTCACAAGGAAGACACAGCTCTAGGTACAGCTCTGTTATCCTGGAATAGAATCATATCCACATGTGAATCCCTAAAATCATCCTTTGTGATAGGGACCAAAAATTCACATCAGAATTTTGGACCAACCTCTATGACATTCTAGGAACAAAACTTGAATTTCATACAGCTTATCATCCATAAAAAGATGGTTTAGCTGAAAGGATGACTCAGAAAATAGAGGACATCATCAGAAGATTCTGTGCATATGGCATGGAATACAAGGACTATGAAGCATATACCCATTACTGGGTCAGACTCCTACCCACAGTCCAACTGGTGTGTAACACCAGAAAGCACTCTACCACAGGGTAATCACCCTCACTGGTAGAAAAAGGGTGGAACGCCCTATTGCCTGTGGATCACTTGAAGAGAAATCTTCTGAATATCCATCCCACAACCAAATACTTCCATGACTTGTGGAAGAGATAATGTGATACAACTGCTAAGTGCATATCTGAGGCTAAAGAATACAACAAACAGAGTTATGACACAATAGAAATGGAACCAGACTTCAAAGAAGGGGGAAAAGTAGTATTATCTACACTCAGCTTTAATAACCTTAAGTGACCAAATAAAATGAGATACTCATTTGTGGGACCCTTCAATATGATTAAATTGATAGGGAAAATATAGTAGAGCTTAGACTTACAGAGGAATTCTCTAGGAAACACCCAGTATTCCCAGTGAGTCTGGTCAACCCCTACTTCCAGACAGGAGAGGATAGGTTCCCCTCCAGGAACAAGACCTACACCCCACAAGACATAGTGGAGGTGGAAGACTCCCATGGCCCTGTGAAAAAGAGCATCAAGGCCACGAAGATCAGACTGAATAGTAAAGACCAGAGACAATATTTGGTCATATTCAAGGACCAAACAGCAGATAATGATGAATGGTTGCCAGAAGAGGCCATATCAGATGGTAGCCTTCACCTGAGAATATTCAGAGCCTCTAGGAGGTCGGAACAGTCTCATCATGATGAGCCTTTTCTAGAGAAAGGGTATGTCAGCCTGTGCCTCAAAACCAGAACACAAGCAACAGGCAAATACGATAAACCAATGGTAGAGCAAAATACCACCAAAAAATGGAACTGAGCCAAACCAGCTCAGAAAGTATAAAAGGAAAAAGGAAACTCATCTCTTTCCAAATATACATGTCTTATCATCATGGGGAAAAGAATAACAAAGTTATTCCTGCTCAAAGAAGTTGCTGGGCATAAACCTTAATGTTCACCTCTAATCTGGAATCCAGAGAAAGGGGATTAACCCCAGAGAATGGGTATTCAAATTCGAGATCTAAGGAAGGGCTATCCAATGGTATTAGCAAAACTGAGCTAGCATTAAAACTACAGAAGGTATGGCCCAAATAAGGTCAAATAAGCGTGAATAAAATATTCACCTCTCATCTAGCTTCTACAGTTTTTGTGTGAGATGCCCACAGTGGGGGCATTTTGGGAATCCCACAATCAGGGCTATTTGATGGTGCCATCCATTTCCGCATATCTCATCTAGAACAAAGGTTATGGGGAAAACAAGGTCCATACATATTTTCAGAAAAATATATATTGGGATAACAAAAATTGAATATGGCATACCTTTTCCATATTCAATGTTACCCATACCAAATGAGGTAGCATTGTGTAGATGTTTTCAGGGATACACAATGAACCAATTTTGAGCTCAATACTTTCAAAACTGACAAAGATATAGCAGCTTTGAAGTTTAAATCCAACAGTTTGGCCAATACACCTTTATTGTGGGATACTATCCCATAACTATGATTATGAGGTGTCAAATAGACAAAGAAGCATGTTTCTACTTCAATACCTGATAGTTTATTCAATACTGGGGTCCCATACAGGTTCTGTAAAGATCTCCACACGTCATACACATCAAAAGAGGGCTGTGTAGTCCCCAAATGCAAACTTTCACCCTTTATTTGGGAAAACTTCCCCAATGTGGTGTCAAAGCCACATCTGAGCCCAATAAAGAGAATACAGGCCTTTTTCAAGCCACAAGCCAGTACTCTGAAGTCAAAAATAATCACTTCCTCTACATGGATTGTCAGCCTGTGACTCAAAACCAGAGCACAAGCATGACAGCCAGATACCATAAATCAATGGTATAGCCAAGATACCACCAAAAAATGGAACTGACCCAAATCAGCTTGAAAGGTATCAAACAAAAGAGGAAGCTTACACCTTTCCAAATATACAAGTCCCATCACCATAGGACAAATAATAACAAAGTTATTCCTGCTCAAAGTTGTTGCTGAGCATAAACCTTAAATTTCACCTCTCATCTAAAATACAGAGTAAGAGGCCTAATTCCATAAAATGGGTATTCAAAATGAATCTCTAAATAAGGGCTATCAAATTGTACCAGCAAAACTGAGCTAGCACCAGTATTACTGGAGTTATGGTCAAATTAAGGCAAAATAAGCGTGAATAAAATATTCACCTCTCATCTAACTTCTACAGTTTTAGTGTGAGATACCTAAAGTGGAGTCTTTTTGTAAAGAGCACAATCAGAAATATCTGATAGTGCCATTCATTTTCCCATATTTAATCTAGACCAAAAGTTATAAGGCAAACAAGGCCAATACAGCTTTTGCCTAAAACCACGCATATGTACAAAACTCTTGTACATGGGATACCTTTTCCATGCTTAATGGTAGCCATATCAAATGAGGTACCATTGTGTAGAACATATACCGGGCTACACACTGAACCGATTTTGAGGTTGATATCTCAAGAACTGACAAAGCTATGGCTGTTTTAAGGACAAAATCCCACAGTTTGGCAAATACAGCCTTAGCATGGGATAATATCCCATAACCATGAATATGAGGTGTCAAACAGATGAAGAATCTTGTTTTTACTTCAATACCTCATAATTCATTCAATACTGGGGTCCCATACAGGTTCTGTACAGCATTCTATGCATCATACATGTCAGAATTAGGCTTTGTGGTCCCCAGATGAAAATCTTCACCCTGTATTGGTGCAAACTGCCCAGATGTGGTTTCAAAACCACATCTGATCCCAATACAGGTTATACAGGCCTTCTGCAAACCACAAGCCTGTCTTGGAGAGTAAAAAATCTTCACTTCCTCCACATGAAAAGGTCTAGCTATCTTTTCACCCCATTTCAGAATAAGAAGGGGCCTTTTCACAGCCAGAAAAGATTTCCTCATCCTGCTCTTGAATTCCTATGCAGTAAAACTTTCAAAAACAGTTATACTCTTGGAAAATAACTAGGTATACTTAAAATCTATGTATTGTAGTCTTTATTATTATAAGTCAACAGGTAAAGCTACCCCCAGGGCTTTCAACAGCGCTCACCACCACTATTTCACAATAGTAAAGCCCTTTTATTTTATTTATAAACCCTTATTATCATCAAAAATCTTTATTTTAAACCTTTATCACCGTCTCACAGTCACAGTTGAAGTTGTAACTAGTTGAATTACTGCTTCATCATAGACTCAGCCTGACATGGATTGTCTAGAGAACCTTTCCACCCTGTTTCAGGAGAAAAGGAGTCCTTTTCTCTTCCACAAAAGGAATCCAAATCCTGCTCTTAAATTCCTACATATTACAACTATCAAAAACAGTTATACTTTTGGAACATAATCAGTTATACTTTAATTTTAAGTATAGAAGCTCTTATTATATTAACCCAACTGGTAAGATTCCACCCAGGGCTTTCAGCAGTGCTCACTACCACTATTCCTCATAGTAAAGCCCTGAGACCAGCAATCAAAATATTCTTTTTATCTGGATAATATGTGTCACAGTCAGATTTAAAGTTGTAAATACATTTATTATCACTTCATCATAGACTCAGCCTGACACACAGCTGCTAAGAATTCAAATTTATTATTATTAGAAATTACATAAAGACACATTTCTATAACAAGAATTTGGATTTCAAATTGGCCATCAGTGCTATCACAGATATAAATTGTGGATAAAAATTCATATTTCATAAAATTGGATAAGCTCTTAGAGCAATTATCTTCAATGTGAAAGCCATAATGTTGCATTACTCTTGGAGAATCCTAAAGCCAATTCTTCCCCAAGGAAAGGCTTGTAGAAAATATAAATCACATTTTTCATGCTGGATATCATTACCCATGTGCAGCCCCTTTATTCCAGAATTATGAAAATTCTATTAAAAAAATTGTAGATAATTTATCCCACTGGATATCAGTTATTACAAAAGGAAAATAAAGGAAAAACAAATTTCCAATGTTGACATTTTAAGCTAAATCCACCTAAAATTTCATGATTTTGATTACATCACACAAGACACAAACAAAATCTTCTGGGCCACATAAATATAGTTCCAAATCATCTGTATAGTTGGAAATGAATTGACTTCATTGGAAGAAGTAAGTGATTTCTTAAATTATTCTTGGGTGAATCAGCAGCTATATCTTAATTTAAATTCTTGAACTATTAATCCCAGTAGAATAAAATTTATGACACTGGGTATTAATAGCTGAAATATCTGATGGAAATCAACCAATAAATCAAAATGTTGAATAATATATATTAAATTAAGCAGTACTTCCCCTTCCACCACTAGCTGAAGTGCAAAAGGCTATTGCATTGGTTCTGAATTACACAACTCCATACTCAACCAAAGAAGCTTATCACATGAGTGAGAATATATATTCTTACCTTAGGAGTTTTAAGCTTAAACTTCTAAAATCTTGAAATAAACAATCATTCCTAAGCTTCTTGAAGCCCATTGGCCAGCTTTATTATTTTTCTTAAAACATTATTTGTTCAACCTTCTCATTCCTTTAACTGCCATTAAACCCTGAAATTTATTGAGTTTAATTTCTAAAAAGTGAATTCTTTGTACAGTTATTTATCAATTGATTCTCAATTCAAAATTATGGCCTTAGGAGATGGGTTGACAGAGGTTCCATACTTTTTTTGATATATAGATATATGTATCTATAAAATATTTTGAGAGGGGGCTTCTTTTGTGACATGACCTCCTATAAGCCCTCCCAAGTGGTGTCAACAATCCCATATGCCTTATGGGAGGCCATACTGGAAGTTCTGAACTGGCAATGAATATCAAGTTTAAAATAACAACACCCAGGCTCTTTTTTCTCATGATGAAGTATATAGTATCAAATAGAGGGAATTTAAGTGGTACTAGTAGCTTCATAGAGGTTCAATTAAGAACATCCATTTCTTCATATAAAATGTACACAAGTGCACCAGCTTGAATCTTCACCTAAGGCACCTTCTCTCCCAAAAACCACATGGGCCATTTTAAGAGGACCAGATTGATAAAATGGAAACACTTAGGATAAGCCCTGGTGGGGAAACCACAAAACACCCAAAAAGAATTTCCTGAGTGGAAGTGAGAAAAACACTAGGTGGGGGTCTGGGCAAAACCAACAGGGGAAGGCACTTGAAACTGATTCCATGAAAACTAGGCTTGCCTCCTGACCCCATGCTTTTGGATAGATCCCATGGGTCAGGCATTTGGGACTGGCATACTGGGATAAGGCTATATAGGTTCTTTTTCCCAAAGGGATTGGAGCTAGGGCTACTATTATGGCCCCTTAAGGAACCCTGAAATCATTCATTACATAATAAGTGCAATAGAAGTAGAACAGACAGTAAAAATGAAGTAAGAAACAGCTCATGATAAAAATATATGGGCCACAATGCATGGCTCTAATTTTCAACACCAGCCAATTGTTCAAAATTTATTCATGATAGATGAGATTTATTTTAATTGAGGATCTTTGTTAGGCAGGAACAACACCTATCAGAAGGGAAAATACTTTCTGGGATTTTTAAATACTTCTGAAACATAATCACAAAAGTAAAAATACTTTACCACATGATTCCCAGAATAATTAAATTTCAGTGGACTTTTGGCTCTGGAGGTTTCAAAAGGTACCTTTGGATCTCAATTTCTAAAGTGTTGTTTCAGGTAATCACCATAGAAGAACCTACCCCCTCTGGTGGGGGTAGCAGGCCCAACCCAGATCCTTCCAGGCTTCCGACTTGCTTCATATTGGGCTCTAAATTTCTAATTATTTTTTTCATCTTCCAAGCCAGATTTTCAATATTGTAAAATACTTTATATGGGCTCCATCAAATCATGTAGCTTCTGGAATTCTTGAGAATGGCTTTATTCTACAATATTCTTTAAAAAACACACCAGAAACCTCAAAATGAAGCTTAATTCAACAAAAGGAGAAAATGTCTTCTGATAATTCTCAAAATAAAAGCACATTTTGACTCAAATTGTATCAAATATTTTTTGTTGATGGATCTTTTTCACTGAAAGTTCTTCTTTCAAATTTTACTATTCCCATATTCAAGAGTCTGTGGATGATAATTCTTGGCTTTAAGAATTCTCTGATCATCATCTTCTATTACTCACAGAGCTAAACAAAATATGTACCCATAATTCTTAGTTTGTCCTGAGATCTTAATTTATCTCTATGTATGGATATTTAACACAAATAAAAATATATTTCTCCTTTTTCAATTAATCTAAAGATTTTTTCTCATTTTCTTTGAATTTCAAACCAAAAAAGTCTCCACAAAGAAGCTAGCTGAGTATAGTTTTCTATCCCTTTTATCACTTAAGCTAGATGATTTCATTGGAAAATGACAGGAAATATTATGCTAATTTTTTCAAAATATTATATAGAATCATAGTCACAAATATTTCCCATCAACAAAATTTTATCTCTTTGAATGCACAAAGATAATTTCTTATATTATTATTTGAAAAGATTTTAAATAGAAACTACTTTTTAAGATCATATTTTTAAATATGAACTTCTCAAAAATAAGGATATTATTTACAAAATCATCCTTTTTTAAATAAGGCTTTTGTGGGAAAATGAAAATTAGCCCATTCATTTTTTTCATTTTTCACAAAAAATAAAAAAGTTTATAAAAGCTTTCTTCATGAAAAATGGGAATCACATTCCATTTCCTCATCACAATTGTAATTTTTGAAATTAATTTTACTTTTATATATTTCAGTTATTAATATTATTACAGAGATTTCTTGACAAACATTGGGTAATAAGCCTCAAATGGTACAAAATAAAAGAATTAATTCTCAAGGTTCTTAATTGGCTCATATATTGAGTGAGAGAAGTAAATATTTCAATGGAAATTCTCCTTCGGAATATAAATACCGAATCATTTCTGCCCAAATTACTTCTTTCAAAGAGAATTTTTCCCATTGAAAGAATTTTACAAATTACCTTTGAATATCCTTTTTGGCTGTATTCTTACAGATTATGAATTGATTACCAACATGATATGTTATGTTGGATAAATATCATTTTTTGTTTACAAAGAATATTGATTTGGCTGATATATTCTTTGGCCAGCACACATTCAATTTTCCATTAACATGTATTAGGATTTGGTCCCAAACAACAACAAATTAACACCCTGAGAAATAAAAACCCTCATCAATTTCAATGTCCTCAGTTTTTTAAGAATTAATAACCTGAGTAATACCTTGATATTTCTATTTAACAAAAATCTCCCATTTTTGATTCCGGAATAACATAATGAATTTCAAATTCCCCTTTTAATCACTAAATTGATAATAGAAAATTAATTCACTATTCTCATTTTAAGAAAAATTTGTTATTATACTTCCATCTTCATGATTGATTAATCAAATGGTGCAAAAGATATTTTTCAAAAATACCCCTAAAACCTGTAGACTCTGAAATACACTAATTTTCCCAAGTCACTTCCCATATAGATTAAGGAATAAATTATTTTTAAGAGTTTTTTCTAAATGCAGTATATTCAATGGTCTTTTCCCTCTTCCTTCTCAGAACTAAGAGTATATTAAAGAAATACTAATATAGATACTTAAATAATAAAATAAAATAAGTGAGCTCTAGAGAAGATACTGCTCAAACTCTTAAGTACCTCAAGAGAAAATTAAAAGGGAATATTTGAGCTGAGTATCTTTTCTTGAATGTTTTATTTATTCTTTCCATTAAGTGATTGTATTTGAGATTTTCAAACTACATCTATTCATATTCTTACCTATATATTTACATTGGGATTTGGAACTAAATATTCATTCAACATCTTTTAACAAGCCATGAGCTAAGTGCATCTCAATTAAGCACATAAATATTTTAAAATTGAATACTACTCTGTTATTTTGTTCAAAATTGACTTCTATAATCTTTTTTAAAGAACAGATTGCTAGAATTTTCTATTATGCCTTTCCAATTTCTAAAATTAGTTCAAACTAAATCATTTTTGAATAAGGTCAAAAGGGTAATAATTCATTTGAAGGAATTTTGTGTTTAAAAAGTTTTTCTGTCAAAGGAAAAAATTGTAAGAGTCGGTGTCCCTTTTTCATGCCTTTTTATTCAGGGGAAGTATTGTTAAATTTATGTAAGTGAATTGGAAAAGTAATTTTCTGATCCTCATTCTGAAAATTAAACTATTAAGATATAACCACTATATTCCTGAGTATGAAATATTTGGTCAAAACCTATGGGAAGAACCATTTCAGAGGACAACTTTTAAATTTTGTAAATAGGAATATTCTCATTAATTTTAATATCCAATAATTGGAAATATTATACAGATTATTTATATTGTCAAAAGCACTTATTATAATATATTCACTTTTATGAGCCAATGGCAATTACATTTCTCTTCAGAATCTCATCAGAATATGTTCAATATGACACAAATTGGTCTTGAACGTTTTTCAATTTAAAAGAAATTGATCCATTCAAATTTAATGACTTGAAAAACATCTTAAAAACACCTTTTTTCAAGGGTTTTAGTTTGTTTGGGCTTTTATTGAAGGTTATATTTCACTGAATTCAAATTATGCCCAAACCTTTTCCCAACTCACCTCCAATCGCTAGTTTGGACCTTTTTTAGACTCCTATTGGAGAAAACTTGGAAACTCCTTATTTGTAAAAAATCTTTGAGTCTCTTAGGGGTTATCAATTGAAATTAATTACACATACCATAGATGGAAAATATTCAACAGAAGTATTCTCTATCAAACTATGAACCATTTCAAAATGATATAATATTTGGGCATTCAAATTTGTTAATTCTGTTTTAATTATGCAACAAAATTAGAAAAAAGAAATTAATCAGTTTTCAGGTATATATCATTAAATTCCGAGGGATTTATTCCATTGAAATCTATTTCTTATGACATATTCAACAATTGCTAAATTTTTGTTAGAATTTTTTGCTATTTTATCCCAGTTTGATACTTATTTCATTGAAGCTTAATGTTTGCATTTGACTTTTTACAAAAAATGATTTTTCTCTTTTTTAAGTATTACTCCCATTGATAGTGTTTTGCAGGAATATTTTTTATGATTTCACAAATATCTTTTTCTTTTTTTTTAATTTTCTTTTTTAGTTCTTTTGTTAATTTTTTATGTTTTTTTTCTTTTTTTCTTTTTTGACTGTTTGATTTTTTTCTTCATTTTGTTAATTTGTTTCCAATTACTTTTATCTATTTCCCTTTGTTGTTATTTTCAATGTTTTTGAAGTTTTTGCTAATTTTAATTTAATTTAATTTTTGCAAATCATCTTGAGATTCTTATTCAATTTTTGATTTTGATTGCAGTGTATCCACAGCCGTCATACCCAAGGAAAAAATCAAAACTAAAATCAACAATGATAAAAAGAACAAAGATAAAAAGCTGAAAATTTAACAGAATATAAAGAAAAACTTATTTCTCACAAATATTTACATACACACTGAAATAAATTTTAGTACACTGATTCGAGTTTATCTACAAAAAATAAATAAAAAAGAATGGAAGATAAATAAAATATCAATATAAAATAGTTAAAAGATAATTGAAAAATAAATAAAAATAAAACAAAAACTCAAGAGAAATAAAATAAAACATAAGTAGAATATGAATAAAAAGTAAAGAAATAATAAATATAAATAAGAATGAAAATAAAGAAAAACATAAGGGGAAAAAGGATAAATAAAGATAAAGAAAGATAAAGAAAGATAAAGAAAGATAAAAAAATAAACAGAAACAAGAATTCAAAAGAATAAAATAAATGAATAAAAACTGTGAAATGAAAATAAAAAGGTTCATAAAAACAGATTAAAAAACTCAAAAAATATTAAAATTATTTCAAAGAAATTGAAGCTAAAGGTCAAAGGATTACAACAAAATCACGAAAAATTCAAAAAAGACTACCTAAAATCAAGATATATTGTAAATAATTGAAAAACTAAAAATATATCATACAAAAATTAGAAAATATGAAAGGATATCAAAAAAAAAGTCAGAAAATATTAAAGGAAATTAATAAAAAAAATTGAAGCAAAATTATGAACAAATGAAAAAATTTTTAAAGAATTAAAAACAGAAACACAATTTTTGTTCCAATAAAACTGAAAATATTATCTCAAAATAAAAAAAAATTGTGCAAAATTTGAAAAATATTTTGCGGTTATCTTTTGAATCAAAATCACCTTTGATTATCATTTCTATTATTTTCAAAAACAAATTCCAAGTAAATAACCTCAAGAATACTCAAAAAATTAAAAATTAAAATCACAATAGAAAGATATACATAACTGATGCAAAAAAGAAAGGGGGTCAAGAATATCTATGGGAACTGAAAAAGCAATTCCTTTCACTTTTGTGCACTGTAATTTATTTAATTTGTGATAAAATAATTCTGTATTAAAATGGATGAGGTGTCCTAAGCAATAATAAATAAATAGTAAGAAAGCTTTAAGTAAGGTTTTATACGGACATAAGTTATTGCAAGCACTGCAAATATTCACAGGAACATATGTTTAAATTTAAAAAGAACTTAGAGAGCTGAAAGTTTGATCATACATAGAAAAGCTGAGAATTCTATAAGAGCACATCTTAATGATGAAACAATATTCCTTTCTTATGGATATCTTGAAAAATAAAGATAATAGAACAAGTATTTAGGAAAAAGAAGACTATTTTTTATTTATATGAGCTGATAGATTGTCACCAAGAACCCAGTTCTTTAGAAAAAAAACTTTAATAAAGGTTCAAGATAAGTGGGGCATGACAGCAATATTATATATTTATCAAAAAATACTCGAGCCTCTTGATATACATCTTCTAAGCTATTCCAAGTATATGAGAGGACAGAAAAAATACTATGGGATTCAGACTGAGCTAGAAAATATTTCGTTATAAAATCTCCTTGATACATGGAAGGCTTTCCTACAGAAAAAACACAGTTAAGGGCTTGGCATGGTAAGCATGTGTGAAACATGTTATTTATTCCAAGAAGAAAAGACAATTTAATACCTGTGAGATTCTTTTGAATAGTGTTTCCAAAGAAGTTTCTTTTACTTTTAGGGATAATTTTCATTCAAAAATTTATTTTATTACTTCATAGGGTATATATGATGTATGAGTAAAAAAATAGAAATAATAGGAAATCAATAATCTTCTCTTTCAATCGAGTCAAATCCCAAATGACAAAACCTGTGGCTGAAAATATCTGAAAAAGTATCTCAAGGTTAGAGCCAAGGTTGAGACTCAGGTTGAAAGAAGGTTAGAACTGGGTTAGACCTGCTACCCCTGCTGGAAGGGCTAGATTTTTTCATGGTGAATATTGATTGGTACATCTGACCAAAAATACAATTGTCCTTCTCAATTAAAATTTTATACTTCACTAAATGAGTTGCTTGAAAGTGCCTTTTGAAATATTCTTTGAAAATGGTGGCCATTTTTACTGATGATTGTACAAATTGTTACAGCGTTGAGTGATGTGTTGCAAAACATATCAGCTTCAAATTCAGGTTTAGAATCATTGCACATATACTAAGAGTTTTACAAATTAGCTGACTGAGCTATTTAGTGAGCTTTGGGATCATGGCAGTCACTTCCAGTAATATGGGGACCGCATAATATTGATGAAAAGTCTCAAAATACAAAACCTCCAATGATTGAGTGGAAAATTTGTAACCATAGTAAGTTAAATGTACCTAACTGGGTAATATTTCTTATTAATAAGATATATAAAGGTATTTCTTGATTTATGGTTGGGTATTTAGATCCACAAGCCATAAATTTTGTTTTGTAGAGTAGCCCAGGGGCATTCAGAAAAACATCCCCCTTCTCCCATTTGTTGAATGTTAGTTGCTATTTTGCCATCTTTTCTGGGTTTCAACATTGTTTTCATGCCTTTTGAAGTGGTGAGGCTTGTCAAAAACTCTGATAAATTGAGCTTCATAGATTTGAAAAATTAAGCAAGTGCATGTTTTCATTTGATGACGTTGGTGTGTCATATTGCAAGCTGAATTGGCCAATTAATTTCTTCCAGCTCTGGGTACTTTGCCAAATATAAGAAGAAAGCCTTTCAATGAATGAAATTATTGTTTCATACCTTATATTCAGTCCCTCAGGTGGGTCTGTGAGATTTGCAATGGCCATTGGTCCAATTTGATTACTGATACATTCTGGTGTTTATTGTATTGATTTTTCTGATTGTGTTAGTGCATTCAATCCATCACAGACCTCTACATGGATGGTGTGAGCCATCCATTCAATTGCAGTTGTTTTTCTGAAGAAATATGGGTCGACTGTCTCAATTTTCTGTGCCATTATATTATTTTCAGAGGCATTGTCAGTGGGTATGAATAATATTTCAACAGATATTTTTTATCAACCAAGAATTTCAATGAACAGACTTTCAAGTGAAACTCCAGAATGATCACCTACTGAAAGAAAATTAGCTCAATTTAAAGAAAAAGAAGCTAAAAAACCAAAACTCACATTTGATCTTGGTTATTCCTAAGGGGATTGTATTGAGGTAAAATTAGAATCCATAAAGTTCTCTTTTAAAGCCATGAAAACCATTACACTAAAACTAGTCCACACATCACTGGTGAATGAAATAAATTTAAGATTTGAATGGAGAATTCTTGAAGTTCTTCTTTATTGAAATGAAACACATTTTTCGAGTGACCTGTAGGTTCAGTGTGTCACACAAAAATATTTGATATTGGAGGATTGTACATTTCCAGGAGCTCTTGGAAGGCCTTTGTTTTGCTTCTGAAGAGTAGAAAATCACACTCACAAATGAAATAAACCAGGGCTGTCTCCAAACCTTCCAAGCCAGGGACCTTTCTTGAATACATGCTGGTTACTGAATGGTTTAAGACCACTGAGATGAATAAAAAAATACTTAACTTCTTTAAATCACTTTTCTGAAAACATTCATCATGAATTTTCTTAATAAAATTAGCCTTGTGTGGGTTATCTATATGATGGAAAACTTTCAGGTGTTTACTCATCAACTTGGTACTGCCCATGCAATCACACTTTTATTTCTTCTTGAAATACTGTCTAGATCAGTTGGTGACATTGCACTAACCAAATCCCTCATAAAAATCTGAGAAGTAAGTCCATACTCAATATTGTTTGTTTTTGCTTGTAGGTTCACTATTTGAAGATTGGGTTTGGCCAGTCTTTCTAGGTCTTAACAGATATGATGGTGGTTGAGATGACATCCCCAACTTTCACAATTAATTTTTATAAGATGGAAGTAAACGTATTAAGAATTACAAAAAATAAAAAACGGTTTAGTTTAAATAATAATATGGTATTTGTTTATTGATATAACATTAAATTTGAGCAGGAGGGAATATAGTAGATACAAGGTTAAAACAATTGGTATAAAAGAAAAATAAATGTATAACTTCTTTTGAAAAATACAAGAAAATGTGTTTTGTTTGAAAAGAAAAATACAAGTGGATTTCTTTATGAATAAAGAAGGTATATGGGAAATAGGAGATTAAGGCATGGGAAAAATTGGGGGGAAATCAGGAGAAATGGAAGACTCAAAAAAGCCTTATGGACCTTCCTTGTCCCTTATTTCCCGGAAACTAGGGCTCCAGGGAATTAAAATAGAAATAAAGCGAAGGGATTGAGCCAGTCTGGTCCTGGGATTACCATGGGAGGAAAACTCAACCAAAAACAGCGGCAGCCCAATTCCAAGGAGTAGATGTCTGTCACTACAAAGCGGCATGAACAACACACCCCCAACTTCCAAGAAAGCTAAACACACCACTATCACCACAGACTTCAAACCTGGACCCTCCTGCCACAGTCCCCATCAGCATGCAGGCAAGTAGTAGGCAGGTGACTTAACCGTTTGTTAAAAATTGGGATTGAACCTCCTAGGGGACACACACTCCTTAACTATGAAAATCCTGAAAACAGGTTTTGATCAGCATGACTAACAATTTCCCAACTACTACATGCCACCATGCATATTTCATTCTAAACCCAAGATGATGTCTCCTCTCCTCCTAAAATCATTCACACACATTAAATCCTATCTCACTCTTTCTTCTGTCTCTCATCATATACTCTCCTTTATTATTATTTTTCTCTCTTTTATTTTTTTTCTATTTAATATTCACTTATTATAACTTTCACTCAGTCTATAGTTGTTGCATTATTGTTTTATTTATTGATCACTTCCTCACCCACCCTTAGTCATATACATATTTTTTTCTATCTAATTTTAACTGTGGTGGATGTTGATGTAATAAACCCTTAGTTCAAATATTCTAAAAAATTTACATTCTCAAGACTTGAACATAAAAAAGGAGGGTGTATATCAAGAATCAATGACATACCAATCCTACAAATTAAAAGAAATTACCATGGTGCCTATTCTTGATGGCACCAATTATAGCAAATGGTATCTTCTAATGAGATTTCTACTAAGAGAAAAGGATCTCTTAGATATTGGGTTATGAAATACCAGATCTATCAGTCTCAAGCTTACCGACTCATAAAAAAACAATTGTGGAGTTGCAGAAAATTTGTGGAATAGTTCTGGAGATAAGGATAAAATTGTGGAATTTTGGAGAAGAAATTGGAATAAAAATGAGGGACTTGGAGGAATTATGGAAGATATTCTGGAATAACTTTGTAGAAAGGGATGAAATTGCAGAATTTCATACAAGAAATGGGGGCTGTTGACAATTTAAAACTAACTTTATGGAAAAAGGATTTAAGAATTATAGACAAATTCTGGGATAACTCTGGAGAAGAAAATCAAATTGCGGAATAATTTTAGGTATGGAAATAGGATTGTGGACTTACAGAAGAGATTTGGAATAATTCTGGGGAACAGATTACAATTGTAGGATGATTTTGGGAAACAAAATACAATTGCAGAATCACCCTGGAGATGGAAAGAAAGTTGGAGAATAACTTTGGGGAATAAACCCAGTGAAGGAAATAAAATTTCTAAATAATTATGGAGATCAAAATACAATTGAAGAACAACACTGGAGAATAAAATCAATCTGAGGAATAATTTTAGATATTGAAATAGCATTGTGGAATTACAGAAGAGGTTTTGAATAATTACAGAGATCAAAACACAATTTCAGAATAACTCCAGAGAAGGAGATCAAATTGAAGAACTTTTGAGCTAGGTAAACCAATCCAATTGAGAGAAGTCCTAGGGCATAATAAAGAATTTGTAAGATTTGACTATGAAACTGATGATAATATTACTATTAATCAACAGTACTATGTCTGTTCTTATGAAATATAATAATGAAAAAAAATTATTATAACCACAATTAAATAATTATAAAATTATTTCTTTCACGTTGTGGGAACTCCTTTTGTTGTGGGATAAATAATAGGCAGTACCTTGAGGGGGAAATTATTGGTGAGTCTAATTTGAATTTCAGAACTAGCCAATAACCATGGGTGCTAAGTTGTCTTAGCTGCCCCTCTAATTATACTGAAAAAGATACCCTTTTTGATGAGATCACAAATCAATTATTTAGTTTTGTGGCTTTTCAATTAGAGAATTTTCTTCAGCAGTCTCTATCAGTCTGTCAATAAAAGATCACTATGATAATACTGGTAATAGTTAATATTTTTTTTGAATAATTTAGGTTTGCTTAACTTTCTTGTTATTGATTATAATTCTTTTTTATTAATTCTTCTAGTATTCCTTCTTTCAATACCTGAGATATTTTAAATAATATTGTTTAAGATCACTATTAATATTAATAATGATCTTGATAGTTAGCTAATACTTTTAAAGGTGATTCAATAATACTATCAATATAGCTATATTAATTTAAGGGTAAGATAATTCTTTAAGGGTGGTTTTGTTTAATATAAGGGTAAGATATAAATGATATAATAGTAATATAATACTATTAGGATCAATATAAATATAATCCAATATACCTAAAAGGCTTATAATATAAGGTATAAAGGTAAGATGATATCCCTTCTATAAATAAGGGTTATTGATAAATTAGATAAGATCACCAATGATAATATCTTCAAACACTACTTCAACACTACTACTATAATGGTAAGACTATTAAATAATATTAAACTCTTTCATTAATATTATAAAGATCTTTCATTAATTAATCATAAATAACACTATAAGATACTGAGCCTTGCTACTGATCTTTTTCAATATAAATACTAGATTATCCTACTAGAGAAGGGATGGATTGATCCTCAAGATTATTGTCTGAATCAGAAGCATGGGGGGAAAAACAGGGAGAGAGGCCCTTTATTTATACCTTTTGGGCCCTCCATAGAGCCTTCCAAAAACAAGGGACTTAGAAAAAATTCCACCTTGAGACATTTTTGCTGGTGGGTAAATTAAAAATGGTGTCATTTGATCAAGATATTGCACCATATGTTTGGTTGATTGCACCATTCTGAACCTTATTATTGTCAGTGCACAGCCTTGAGACATTTTTGCTAGTGGTTAAATTTGGAATGGTGTCATTTGTTCAGGATATTGCACCATATGTTTGGTTGATTGCACCATACTTTTTGAATTATACTTATATTTTAACTAAACTTTATTCTTATTATGCACAGCCTTGAGACATTTTTGCTGGTGGTTAAATTTGGAATGGTGTCATTTGATACAGATATTGCACCATATGTTTGGTTGATTGCACCATTTTAAAAACTGTATTCTTATCTCTACTAACCTTATTTTTCTTCTTCACAGCCTTGAGACATTTATGCTGGTGGTTAAATTTGGAATGGTGTCATTTGATACAGATATTGCACCATATGTTTGGTTGATTGAACCATTTTAAAAACTGTATTCTTATCTCTACTAACCTTATTTTTCTTCCTCACAGCCTTGATATGTATTCAGTTGAGTATTTCTTTATGTAAATTTTAATTTGTAAATAATACCTGTAATGTTTGGTTATGGGAGTTTAAGTGGGGATTGAGTAATGTAACACTATGTTAAATTATATGTAAGTGTTTTTTTTATGTCAAGACATGTAACACATGATGTTGTAAGAGTAATGGTATCACTTATGTAATATTACACATGTTTATTCATATTGAATATTTAGACAAGCTGCATTATCTTTAAGCATATTCTTGTACCTAGTATAGAGTGTATAGTATCATTTCTCTTCTTTAATCCATGATATCTAGAAAATTATTGACATTATGGGGTTGAGGCAATATGTGACTATAGGTAAAATTTGATGTAGATTCCAGTGGAATACTTATTTTTGTTATTTTAATATAATTATCTTCCTTTTTCTTGAATTTTTTTTTTCTTTACTTTTATCTTTCACTTTTTATTTTTATTTTCTTTATATATATATATATTATTATTATTATTGATCAAAGTTTTAGCTTTGAAATTGTGGATTTGAACCTTGGAAGAACTGGTATGGAATACCACATCCCCCTCTCCATTTAATGCTGTCCCCATCATTCAAGGTGATAATCCACTTACTTTTTTTTTTAAAAAAAAAACAATCAAACATTTCCCCCCTTTTTTTGAATAAAAGGATTTTTATTCATCAAAGTCCTCTTCATCTTCAAATTGAGATTCATCTTCAACTTCCTCTTCTCCTTCTTCCTCTTCTTCCTCTGAGTCCAACACTTTTCCTCTTGGATAGAACTTTTTTATTTGACTTGCTGCAAACCTTCTTGCTAGCTTTGTACCATCTAATTCTTCCAGCTCATATGGACCATTGTTTATTTGTCTCACAACTCTATATGGTCCATCCCATCTATTCTTGAACAATAATCCCCATTGTGACTCTAATGCTTTATTGTATACAAGAACAATTTCACCTGGATGAATTGGCTTTCTTATTTGATGTGCTAATTTCCTGTCCCAATATTTTACTGAATCCTCCCTGGCCTTTTTCAATTTCTCTTTTGCCCTTTTTCTTATTTCTTCTTTTCCTGATAGCTGTTCAGCTCTTGCTTCCAATAAATCTTCTGTTGATTTGACTTTGTGCCATTCAATTGATAAGTATGTTTTTGCTTCAATGTCTATTGGTAGTACTGCCTTTTGACCAAATTGAAGTTCAAATGGGGAGTAACCTGTTGTTCTTTTGGTTGATATTCTGTCAGCCAATGTAACCAAAGGTAAGTATTCTTTCCATTTTGAACCATTTTCACCACACATCTTCACCAATGCATCCTTCAATTGTTTATGCCCCCTTTCTACCATTCCTTGTGACTCAGGGTAGTAGGGTGTTGTTACCCTTATCTTTGAACCTGCTTTCTTTACTGCATCTTGTAATTCCTTTCCAAACTCAGGCCCTCCATCTACTGTAACCTCTTTTGGGGCTCCATACCTGCAAATCCATTCAGAAGTGAAGCATTCTGATACTGACTTTGCTGTAAGCTTTACGAAACCAATTGTCTCTTGCCATCCTGAGAAATCATCCCTAGCCACTACTAAATACTTCCATCTTCCTGCTTTTACATGTACTGCATCTATACTGACTCTTTCAAATAATGTTGAGGTGAATGAGATTCTTCCTTCCTCTTTTTGGTGATAATGACTTCTCTTTTGACAAGCTTTACAAGATTTGAACCATTTTTTGACTATTTTCTTCATTCCTTCCCACCAAAATCTTTCTTTAACTCTTCTGTATGTTTCATTTTCTCCTCTGTGTCCCATTTCTTCATGTAATGATTTTAATATTCTTCTTTGAGAACTCTGACTTGACACAACTACTTGTGGATTTGGTGTATTTCTTCTTTTGAGTTGGCCTTCCTCCAGAAAGAAATTTGATGACTTCCTTTTAATTTTTTTGAAGTCATCCTCTTTACTACCAAAGGGCCTTTTCAATGTATTTAAGTATTCCACCATTCTTTTCCAAAATCCTTCTTGCTTTGATGGTAGCTTTATTCCTGCCAATTTTATTATATTATTATGTTTTATTCCAAACCCTGGGTGTGGTTTTATCCATTCTTCTTCTTCATCAAAATCAGATTTTTCTTTTTCTTCATCTTCTGACTGAGGTCTTCTTGACAGCCCATCTGGCATTTTGAAGGTCTTCCCTGGCTTATGAACTAAGTCAAAAGAAAACAATTGAATAAATGCAACCCATCTTGTCATTGGGGCATTTGGCAAACAGGGTGAGTTTATCATTTCAATTAAGGCTTTTGCATCTACTTGTAGCTCAAAATGCTGTCCCCAAAGTACTGTTTGGAGTTTCTTGAGTATTTTGGCCACTCCACATAGCTCCAGCTTTGGCTGTGAGTATTTTGATTCCAATCTTGAGAATGTTATTGATTCATAAAGAACTGGTCTGTCCTTTCCTTCTTTGTCTTCTTGAGTAAGTACTGCTCCTGCAGCTATATAGCTTGAGTCTACTGCTAATTTAATCTTCCCTGCTCCCTTTTCATAATCCAAATTTTTTAATGTTATTTCCTCCCCTACAATTTTTCTTAACTTTTCAAATGCTTCATCACATTTAGTATTCCATTCCCATTCTTCATCATCTCTTGTTAATCTTCTTAGTGGTGATGCAATCTGAGAGAAATTTTGAATGAACATTCTAACATATGCACAAAGTCCCAAAAAGCCTCTTACTTCCTTTTTATTGAGGGGCTTTGGCCAACTTTGTATTTTATTAATCTTCTGCTTTGAGATTTTTCTTCCATTCAAAGAAACTACATGCCCTACTATGTCCAATGCTGGCACACAACATGCAAATTTGATACCTGATATGGTAAGTCCTGCCTCTTCAATTCTGAATAATATTCTCTCTAATGTAACTGCATATTCCCAAATGAATCTTCTTATCAAATTATTTTCTTGTAAAGTTTCATTATTATATGTTGATCTTGGACCTTTTATCCCTCCATCATCAATAAAAATTCCTACATTCTCTGGTATTTCTTCTTGAAGTATCCAAGTCATTTGGGCTTGATAAACTGCAACAGAATTTGTTGCTCCTTGTGGTAATCTTGTGAGTTGTAGCCTTCCAAGTGGTGTTTCAAATGTAGTTAAGGGTCTTGTAGAAATGTCTAATTCTCTTTCATCATACCCTCCCATTATGTCACCAAGTCCATAACAAGCTCTCCCTGAAAAGGCATCTACAAATTCTTCAATATGTGGTGGTAATCCTGCATCTTTAATTGTTACCTTATTAAGATCCTGTAAGTCATGGACAATTCTAAGTTTTCCATTTGACTTTGCAACACAAAATACTGGACTTGTATAGCTGGAGGTAGACTGCTCATACAAGCCTGTTCTAATCCTTTCCCTTACCAATTCAATAAACTGGGGTATTATGGGCTTTGGTATTGGCATTGGCTTCTTTTGCCAAGGTGTATGTGGTATTACTGGTATTTTGTAGGGTTTTCCATATGAATGTTTCAGTAAACCCCTTTCCTCTGCACTGAATGCAATTGCTTTTTCTCTTAAAACTATGACACTCATAAGAAGACTCCTTTCTTCTTCTGAAAGCCATCCAGGTGGTCCAAAATTTATCAAGTCAAATCTTTCTTGTGTTATTTTTGATGTGACCATAAATTTAGGTGGTTTTGGTGATAGTGGTGTGTTATATGAGTCTCTTGATAATGGTGGCCTTCCCAAAGGAGGATTTATGTCTTGTGGCATAGGCTCATTCACTGGTTTGACCTTCTTGAGTACTGATTTGTATTTTGCTGCACTATTTTGGTAATCCATTTTGTAATGTCACTGAAATGATTCTGTTTTTCTCTTTGATATTTCTATTTTTTTTTATATATTTTTTCTTTTTAAAACTGGTTAAGCTGTAATCAATATAGTATCAATTCTTCTATTTTCCTTAATTATTCTCCTTATTTTAATAATTTATTAAATTAAATAAATCTTCATTTCTTTTATCTTTTTCTGTCCATACATTTTAGGTTGCAGTTTAAGGTCATACAGGACCCTACAATTCAGGTGTGCAGACCCTGTATATTAGGTATACAAAATCCTGCCTTTTTATGTCATACAAGGACAATAAGACCCCTTGTCCATTTCTTCACAAGGGAGCAGTTTCATGTCATGCTGAGGACCTCCTGGTCTTCAATTTGACTTGATCCAAGGGCAGTTTATTTTTATTGTTTTTATTTTTTATTTTTCTTGTTAAGTTGAAAGATTCCTTATACTAATATCAACTTGAGCTACCTTGAGGCTTAATAATTCATAAAATGTTTGGGCTGATAGATATTTCTTTCTTCTTTTCAGTCATTACCAATCTCCTTGCATATCTCAATTCTACATCTTTGTCCTTCTTTCTTCAACATTTTATTCTTTGGCCAATTTATCATATATATTTGAGGATTTTATTTGAACCATTTCAAATCTGACCTCTTCTTTCTTCACATTATTTCTTTAATACCACTACTCCTTTCATGGACTAAAATAAAGAAATAGATTATAAGCCCTCAGGTGTGCCACCCCTGTAGTTTTAAGTCATCCAAGGACTTAACATTCCACTACTCCCTTCATGGATTCATTGAATTGCCAATTTTATATATTGAAAGAAATTCTCATAATCTTAGAGTTTAATATGCCTTCAGGATGTTTTTGATCATGAGCTTAAAAGAAAACCAGTCTATATTTATCATATTCCAAAAATTCATCATATCATTATTGAGCTTTCAAGATACTATTAAGATATCTCTTCTTTATTCTTCTTCTTTATATCTGTAATATTAATCTTCAGGTCTGGGATAAGACCCCCTTCCCATTTAAATTTCTGTAGTTGGTTTTTTTACTTTATTTTATTTTGTCTTTGATTCTTGCAATATTTTCTTGCCAAATTTTGAATTTTCAGCTTAATTATTATTATTATTTTGAGTCTTATTCATACTAAGAAGAGGGTTTTAATTTTTGTGGTGGCCTGACACTATATAGTGGCAGTCTACAAGGCTATAGTTCTAATCAACTCAGAGCTATTTCCCCTCATCAGACCAGGTCTGACTTTGGCTGCTCAGTGTATATGTATTTTTTATGTACATATAGACCAGTTGTCCAAGTGCCACCTAGAGCAGGAAGACCATTAAAGCCTCTCTTTTCTGAATGAGATTTTCCTAATAATAATATTAATAATAAACATCATATTTCTAATCTTTAAGTGATTGATAATTCTTATGTTTTTTTATTTTTTTCTTTTTTGAGTATATATATATTTATATCTATTTATATATATATATTTGACTTTTTCATATATAATATTATATAATATTGAGATTTTAATATTTACAGTTTAAGGTCATGGTGGACCTATTTCTTTAAGGTCCTACTATAATCAATCTTATAGCTTATGTGATAATGAATATTTCTATATAGTATCATATTATTTTTATTAAAAATTAAGTATCAATTAAACTAGATAATAAGTAGAGGAATGATTTTCCAGTTTTAGGTCATGGGGGACCAAATTGAAAGTAATGATTTCAAATGAATTTTTGAATAAATAATTTAAATATAAAGATATTTATCAAGGTTTTTGTTGAATTATTTATTAAGATGTATCTGGGAATTAATATTAAAATAAATATTTTTTTTTTGATAACTCTTTTTTTTTGAAGAATAATAATAATAATAATAATCCAGTTTTAGGTCATAGTGGACCTATTAGGGAAAAAAGCATATCTTATAGTTCTACTAAATAATCCAGTTTTAGGTCATGGTGGACCTTTTTTTTAAACAAAACTAATATGGAAGATAAATAATGATAAGTATTCAATTAATTGAGAAGTCATCTATTAAACTCAGTGTGAATATATATATTGAGATATTTATCAAGCTGGTCACTAAATAACTCTTAAAAAATATAATAGATTGATTAATGATAATTCAATATATGAAATAAGTCCAGTTTAAGGTCATAGAGGACCTACAATTGACTTGAAGGTTCCACTTTGAATCTAAAACCTATTTGATAAGCAATATAGCAATAATAAATGGATCATTTAATTAATTGTAAAATATCATTATTTTATTTATAATGATATATTCATAAATATATTTCAATAAATTAAATTAAAAAAGCAAATTTCCAGTTTTAGGTCATGGAGGACCAATAATTTTATATAAAAACTGGTTTATTATGGGGTTAATTGATCTATTTATTTTTATCTAATGGCCAAGGGTAATGAGCTATTTAAATGATACTTTTGTATAACACCTATACTTATCTTCATTTTTTTTCCTTTTCACAGAAACTAACAAAATTAATATATTTCAAAACTCAAACTCAAAGGGATAAATTTTTAGTTTTTTGTTATTCCTATTTAGTTTAAATAGATATTTTGATAAGAAAAAGTTCTTATCAATGTAATTCAAAATAAGTAAAATAAAAAAATTGATCATCATTTTTAATCAAATTTTAAGTTAAAAAATTATTTTGTATAGCAAATACCTTCTTAAACTAAATCTAAAAGTTGTTATTGCTAATTAAGCTTCAAGCGAACTGCTAAAAGTACTTCTCATCATATGTCTAATTAGCAACATCATTTTTTATGATGATTTTGTTGATGATAGTTTTGATTTGGTTTTTTTCAATTGATTCAGAGAATTGAATTGTGAGCATGATAGGTAGCTTGTAAATTTGAATTGATTTAATTGAAATAATATATTATTTCTATTTAATTGAAAAATAAGCTCAATTTATTACAGTATTTTCAATAAGAAATAAATTTTTCTATTGAATAAAATTCTTATATTGATTTCTGAAGATTTCTTTTCTAATTTGAATGTATTTAAGGTTCTGGTATGTAATTGAAAGTGTTGTTTTGACTACTAAGGCTGAAGCGAAGCTCTAAATCATACCTCAATGATATATTAACATGGTGATATAATAATTTTTAATTGTTGTAAACTTGATAACTTAATTTCAAGTTTCCTATTGAGTAGGGTTCAGGGTGTAAAACAAATTGTGGCTTAAAGTTTAATTCAATTAAAACTAATTCAATAAGGTTTAATTTTGTTGACATTTATTTAATTATCAATTAAACTCTAATTTATATTTAACTCATAATTTATTAACTGATTGAAATTGTTTAATTAAATTTCTATATGTATATAAATAATTCTAATTAAAAATTACTAGATTGTTTTAATTGTTTCAATATATAAAAAGTTCCTGTATGTATATGAAAGTTATTTTTTCAATAGTAGGCTGTAAGCGAAGTGTTTAATTAATTATTCATGATATTTCAAAGATTTGCTATCATTTATTTGGATTTCTTTTAATTTAGTAATTAAATCTCAAGATTTTGTATTGATAAGGGTTTAGGGTGTAGAATTAATTGTGGCTTGAAGTTTAATTTAATTCCAATTAATTTAATCAACTAAATAGGGCTATGTTCTTAATTTATATTTAGATTCAATTTAATTATTTATTAATTTTTGAATAACTCTATATTATACTGTTAGCTTTTATCAAAAATCAATGCTTGGTGATGTCATTTTGATAGTTCTGGGGCTTTTATATGTAATCTAAAGTTATCTTTTGAATAGTATAGCTGAAGCGAAATGCTTAATACCATCTGATTCATAAATTTGAATAGTTCCTTGGTTTTTCTTGATTAGTTTGGACTTATTAGTTTAATTTTGATAAACTCAAATGTACCTGTTTCTATTGATTTAAAGTTTTAATTAAAAGAGGAGGTAGTAAATTTTTAATTTATAACTTTTAATATATGATTTATGAGCTTATTCTAATATAAAAATAATAATAATAACTTCTCTATCTAATATAAAATTCTGTCAATTGATTAGTAATGATGATGAAATAATCACATTTTCAAAATTTTTTGTATTTCTGGGTAGTTTTTTAGTAAGTAATAGTTAAAAATTGACTGAGAGGGATGAAGCGAACTGCTTAAACACCTCTTAATGATGTGATATACTACTCTATTACTAGGATTTATTAGCTCTGTAGTCAGTAGATGGTTTTCTTCTAATACTGTGTAATGAATTTTGAGATAATATTGATAAAAATGATTTAATTTTAAATTATATGATTTGAATCCAAATCATCTTATCAAAGAGAATCATTTGATGAATATAAAAATTAAAAATAAACTCATTCAATTTTTCACATTATGTGTTTGAATTACTGCTGTGCAGATGTAAGCTGTGTAAACTCTAAATATGATGTGATACAAAAAAGCTGTGCAAAAAAATGAATTGTTGTTTAATTGAAACAATCATATGATCAAAAAATTTGAAATATCATTATTCTAATAAGTATAGTTCAATTAAAAAAATCATGTGATGAATGAAAAAACTAGAATGATGTCATTTGGTTGGATATATGATGTGTTTGCATTTAAGCTGTGCAAACCTTAAATATAATTTATCAATTTCAACTAATGATGTCATTTATTCTTATATATGATGTGCTTGGCTAGAAGCTGTGTAAACTTTAACTATTATGGATTTTGTGATAATGAGGTATTTTAATTAATGAGATAATGGAAAGAATCATATGATCAACTCAACACTTAATTGTGTGATTAATTTAAAACCTTTTAATTGTGTAATTAATTAAAAAGAATATATCATGTGATGTATTGATATGATTAAATAAATGGAAAATATGATGTGATCAATTAAATCAATTAAATTCAAATTTAACTGAATGCTCATTGTGTGTAAAGGTGCTGGTAAAATGATATGATGTTTTTATTATATTTTACTATAAAAGAAGCAGGTATTTTCACCATTCTGAAATACTTTCTCTTCATCTGATGTCTTCATTTTGAGCTTTTCTCTATTATTATTATTTTTGAAGAATTCATGATTCCTGATTTTCTTCTCCCTCTATATATATGCCTTATTTAACTACTTTTTTTTTCATTTATATGAGTATATAATTTCTGCAAATCCAAAATTCAATTTAGGCAAAGATAAATTTATATAATTTCAACCTGGCCAGTTGGCTTTATATATTTTTATTTATGTATATTTCATATATATATTAAAGTCATGATTTCTTTAAATATCTAAATTTTGACTCAATAATATATTATTTATTATTATATCATTAAGGTTTATATACTTATTATTATTCATTTTCATTATATAATTATGATATTCTACTGTGATATGGGTTTTTGGGATTATATGTTATCCTTTTAGAATACTATAGTATTATAATATTATTTATATTTTAATATTATTTTATTTTTAATATTATAATATTATGATACTTATATTGTTATAATGTTATCTTATTCATTATAATCTCATATTTATTTAAAATATTACTTCCTCTTTACTCATGAATTGGTTTTATTTTATTAGTTTCTTTATCTTCTTATTTCTTTTAATTCATTTTCAAAGCAAGGGGGGTGGCCAGTTGTTTTTTATTAATTTTTTTTTTTAAAAAAAAAAAAAATAAAAAAAATTAAAAAAAATTAAAAAAATTAAAAAAATTAAAAATTGAAAAAAGAGAAAAATTAAATTAAAAAATCTGGTCACCCCTCCTTGTTAGTTGGATTATTTCTATGTGCTATGTGTGTATGCATGCTGTGTGTATGTGTGTAGCATGTATGTGTATTGAGTAGTTCAGCTCAATAATTTCCATTTCGGCTTCCTGATTGATTCAGTTCTAGAATTTTAAGATAAGTTTCTTTATAATTTCTCTTGAGGATTGATACTATACATAACTGATGAGTGGCTTTTTTCTTTCTTGTAAAATATATTGTCTTCTTGTAGTGAAAAAAATCTTGAAGTTTTTTTTTTTTATTCAACATTTCCTTTTTTTTGTGGAAAATGAAGAAATTCTGTGCTGTATATTTGAGATCTTCAATATTAATTGGAGCTCTACTCTTGTATTGGTAAGTTAATGAAACTTCTTTTCATTTTTTTCAATTTCAACATAATACTGATTAATCCTTCCTTGTTTTCAGATTATTTTGTTGAATTATATTTTGAAATTATTTTCTTTTGAAATTGAAACTTTTTTTTTTAACAAAAAATGATCTTCTTTTGAAGAAGTGCAATGATAAGTGATTTTTTTTGACCTTATGAAAGGTAATTATTTATGAAATTTATAATTCAAGAAATATCTAAGTACTTTATTAATGGAAAATAAGCTTAAATAAACTATAATTTAATATGTGAATTCTTTCAAGACAATTAATTCAATTGATTTTGATTGATTAAATTTATAAACTGATGCTTTATTATTAAAGTCCCACTTTCCCCAAAACTTATAGCCACTTGTGCTTTGGGTGGTATAAGAAATAGTTAACCACCCCTATTTTTTAAATATGAAAACTACTGATACTATTACAAAATCAAAACCTAAAAAATTCTATCTAGATGAGTTTGATAACCAGCTATTTTTTTTATTACTTTATTTTTCATACTAATTGAAATATCTTTTCCACAACTATCACTTCTGATCTCTATATCAATCATTAATTTTTATTGTTTTATTAGTTATATATAGATTTTTTTTCTTCATTGATTTATTGATTATTAATAGATTTTATATATATGTATACTTTTTATGTTTTTTTTTGATACTATCACAGAAAATTCAGAAATTAAATTTGCAGTTTAAGGCCATGCTGGGCCATCATGTATCATTGGTCCTTGCATTTGTTGATATATTCTTGTTTTTTTTTTTTTTGGTATCTTGATTTTAAATAGAGTAAGATAAACAGTAACTAGATAGTTGAATTGCAGTTTAAGGCCATGCTGGGCCCTTAATTTTCTGTAGAATGATTTTCTTAAAATAATCTTGATTCTTCTTCATTTTCATTTCAATCTTGCTGCTGACAATTTCTTTCCATAACTTATTCCATTCTTCTTTTTTCAAACAAAACTTGTGATTCTTCATTATAATTATTAGCTGTAAGACTTTATCCTCTAAATCAAAATCCAATCCCTTTTCAATAATATAGCAATCCCCTCTCCATTTAATACTTCTACCCTCAATTTGATATTCTTCAAGACAAAACCATCTCTGAGCTTGTATTGTTCCCCAGTAAAGACTGCTCCTTATATCTGAATCCATATAGAGAATTTCATTCCAATAGTCATTATTGAGATTTCCTTTAATTCCATCATAATTAAGTATATCCATAAATTCTAGTTTTGAAAGGTTTGATCCAGGAAGCTTGCTTAAATAGGCTTCTGCAGGGGTTTCTGGAGTAATATCTTCATTTCCAAATAAATCTTCAAATTCAATAAAGGGGATAGTTTGAATAATTGGTATCTTGAAGGATTCAATAATTGGTAAGCCCCATTTTTGGTCTTCATTATTAAGTCCTTGAAAATTTTGATTGATCCAGAGGTCTTGGCTTTCTTCATTTGTTTTTGAGTTTGGCCAATAGATCCAGATGGTATTGTCTGCTTCATCAGTTTCAGACATGATTATTGAGAACATAAGAAAAAGTTGCTAATGGTTTCTTGATGTTAAAAAATATGAATAATTATAATAACTTCTTGGTAAAGGTAGATGAAATAAATAATCTAACTAAAATATTTCTGAAAGAATTAAGCCTCTTTGATAAGGCAGGAAGTCACTGCCAAAAACTTGAATCAATTGAAGTTTTAAGTAATAAGGTAAGAAATATTTGGGTCCTCTTTGATAAGGCAGGAAGTCACTGCCAAAAATACTGGACTTGATTATTTAAATTGAATTTTACTGATTTTCTTCTCTTCTTTGTTTTTGAACTATGTAAGCTGGAGGTTTTCAGAATTGGCTTCAGCTGTACCTTGATCATTGATGGTAAGTAATTTCTATAATAAGCTAATTTTTCATTCAAAACTCTAAGTTCCTCCAATAAAAACCTTATTTCTTCCAATGATTCCTTTTCTTCTCTTGATTGCTGACTTGATGACTGACATTCTTGAAATTCATCTTCATACTCAAAAATGAATTTTTCATATTGCTTCTTCAATTTCCTTTGATCCAAAATCTCTTCATCCTCCAACAATTCATCCCCATAACATCCAAGCTTTGGCATCTTGAGTGTTTGTTAATTTTTTTAAAGATTATGATCTTATCAATTTTTTTTCTGTTTTTTTTAAAAGGTCTTGAAATTAATGATATTGATATTAAAATTGAATAGAAATTGATATTGAAATTCCCAAGGATTTCATCCCAAAAACTTAAACCATTAGAGGTGGAATAAGAAACAGACACCCACCCCCATTTTTTAATTGAAACATAGCCTTATAATACTTTTACAGTTAAAACTCTTGCATACCCAAATCATCATTCATATATATTTTTTTAATTTTTTTTTTTTTTTTTTTTTTTTTTTTTTTTTTTGAGTTTATATCTTTTTTAATTTTAATAATTTTTTTTTCTTAAGTTTTTTTTTAGTTTTTTTTTTTTTTTTTTTTTTAAGTTTTATTTTTTCTTCTTTTCTTTTTTTTTTACATGTGCAGAAAAATATATTCAATTCATGAAAGCCATTTTCCTTTTTCTTTTTTCTGAAGAATTCTATTCACACATATATCCTTGGCTATTTCTCCCAGTATTTTCCTTCCTTTCTTCCTTTCTTCTAGGGTATTACCTTTCCAATTTCTTATGAATCCTTGTTCTTTGTGTATAAAGAGGTATCCATACTCTTCCCAAAAAAGATTTCCACCAAGAAGCTCCATATTATGCAAATTGAAGTCTTCTTGTGGCCAAATTCTACCATCATAAAGAGCCTTCCTTGTTTGTTCATCAAAGGAAAAAACTTCCTCCCAATACTGGTTTTCCAAATTACCCTTAATTCCTTCCTCATTCAAGAGTTCCATGAAGTCTAATTTTGACAGGTCATATCCTGGAAGATTCTCCAACCATTTTCCACCTTTTACTCTTGATGGACCCTCAAAGTATATATCTTTGAATTCAATGTAGGGCAGAATTATGAAATCTGGCTCTTCTTCAGGTGTTGGAAGTTTCCAGTAAGACATTTCATCATAATACTTCAAGAAACTTTCTTTATCCAAGTCCATTTCCTTGTCTTTATCAATTCTCCATGGGCTTTTTGGGTTCAAATCATATGACAGAATAGTGTTCATGAGATCTTTTTGCAATGGTGAGACTTCAACTTCTATCAAATTTGATTCTGGCTTTGAATATGAAGATAATCTTGGTTTAATTTCTTTTAAAGAGTCATGATTGTTGTAGGTTTCCCAAAGATTTTCATAAGCATGAGAGTGCTTTATTTTCTTCTTTGGAGGATCTTGAGAAATTTCATGTATTTGGAATTCTTCAGTTTGATTATATTCCTCTTTATTGTATTCCTTCATAAATTCTTCATCTTTGAAACAGTCATTAATTTTATTTCTAAGATCTTCCAATGAGTCTTCACAGTATTGATCACTGTTCATTTCTGGCTTCATTTCAATTTCCATATCTTGTGGGTATTTTTGCTTGGAAAATATGTCAAACAGATTTTTTCTACTATGTATTGGTGGTCCTTCTATTATTTCTGAGCCATTAACCAAAACCTGATATAACATATCATTGGTGTCAATTGGTTTATAAATAATTTTATTTTCCTTTTTCTCTGCTTCATTGACTTCTTCCATATACCAATTTGATTTTTCATCTTGTTTCCATATATAACTTTTATTGTTTTCAGGTTCATCATCAATTTTCCAGAAGTCAGGGCATGGGCTTAAGCTTAAGTTGTTTACTTGAGGGTTTTTATTTTTGACATAATCTTCATATTCACTTGAAGGTGGTAGATTCCTGTTGATCCATTCCTCCCACTTTTTGGGATCAAATGTAGCCCATTCCTTGTTTTCTTTTATTGCCTTGTCTAAGTACCAGGCTAATGACTTTGGTTCTTCTGATTTCATTTGGTTTGATAGTGCTTCTGTTGATGGTCCCTGTTCTGGCTCTTGTGTTTCTACCTGTTGGTCTCCTTCCACTTCCTCCTGAGGTTCATTCTCTATTCCCCTATCCATTATGGATAATCTTTCATCTAAATTACATTCCATAGACTTTATCTTTTGATAATCTTTGTTTTTTGTTGATTTGAAAATCCTTTTTATTTTTTCTTTAGATTTATCTTCAGCTTCTTTCAATTTTACTTTGCTAAACCAATCCTTTATTTTTCCCATTGAACAAAGCTCCATTCCTCTTGGTGGTCCTGTTTGCCATCCTAACATATGGGGTTTGCATATTGGCATACATAATCTTCTACCATCTGCTTCTTGATAGCTAAATATTTCACCTTGTTTCTGTTAAAAGTCCAATCTAATGTTATTGTCTGCCAAGAAGGGCCTTCCAAGGACTGTATGTACTGCTCCCTTGGCAATGAAGAAATTAATTTCTTTTTCTTCTCCAGAAGGCAAAAGTACTTGTGTGAATTCAGCCAATCCAATTAATGATGTTGTATGTCCTCCAATTCCTCTTAGATTCATGTTGAGCTTTCTGTTTGGAAGAGATGCTTTTATTGCTGCATCTTCAGTGATTATGTTGAGCTCTGATCCTGTATCTACCAGTGCCATTACTGGATATTCTTCTTTTCCAACAAATACTTGCATAAAACCAAGTGGACAGGCATAATGAAGTCTTGGTTTTTCAAAGTCTTCAATTTTTATAGAAATAACATCTTCTTTAATGTCCAAAGTGTTAACTGATTTGATAGCTTCCTTTTCTTCAAGAGAGATCCCTTGAAGCCTGTGAATGAAGGTTGGTGAAACTGATAATATTTCTTCCAAGGTTAAGTTAATTTTCTGTTCCAATATTTTCTTTATCACATTTTCAATTGCTAATTTTGGTTTTGATTCTTTCTTTTCAGTTTTGTGGTGAACCATCCTTTTATTTAACTTGTCACTTTCCTCCTCAAAATTCTCTTTTTCTTTACTTTCAGTTCCTTCAAATGTTTCATCTCTTTTTGTATGTTTATCTTTATATTTGGTTGGAACAATAATCTTCATCTCTTCTTCAGCCTCATCCTCATGATAGGTTCCTGGTAGTATAGGTTTTTTACTTTGAGAATCTTCTCTATTTTGGCTTTCTTGCTTAGCTAATCTTTGCTTTGTCTGTCTGAGAGTTGCATGTGTTTCCAAAATCTCAGTGGGTGAAGATACTGTTGGTGGTTCCCAATTACCCCAGTCTTCTACTTGAGCAATTGAAACTTCTTTTTCTTCCTTTTTCAGCTCAACTATCTTTTGATCTTCTGGTCTTGATAGAGGCTTTTCCTTTTCAATTATCTTGTTTGAAATTTCTTTTTGTTCCTTATCAAATTCCCTGACTAAATCCTTTGGAGATTTGGTTCCTTCTGAAGGTACTCTTTGGAAATTAGGGTAAAGGAAATTTAATCCTTGCCTACTAACAATTCTTTTTTCCATATCTTCTGCCAGGTAGCTGCATCTTGTCAATGAATGACCATTTTCAAAACAGTAATAGCACTTTAAGGGTGGTCTTGGATATAGTTGTGCTGGAACATAAGGTTGATAATTTGAAGGTAAAGGTGCCTGAGTATTTCTTGGTCTGAATGATTGTGCATTTGGTGCTAAGCCTGATCCTTGTGTATTTGGTTTATCCTTCCAGACCTTCTTTGGTGGATTAACAGCCTCTGATAGTTCTTTCAGCTGGTCCAACACATCCTTCATTGGGTTGACTTCTTTTGGTGCTTCATTAACATGAGCCTCTTGAGCTGGTGGATTCTTTATTTTCTTTGTAATATCTTTCATTTGCTTGATAACCTCCTCCCAGCTTTCATCTTCAAATCTGGTTTTCTTTTTGTTTTTGATTTCATCTGACTTTGATAATTGTAATTTCCCTTTAATAACTACTGCTGCCTCCAATTCTGCCTCAATATAATTTCTGAGGATATCCATCTCAGGTAAGATATATCCTCCATCTCTTGCTTGAACCATGGTCCTGTCTTTGATCATTTCTTTAGTAACACTACTTCTAATTTCTGGTGATAAGGAATCAAAGACATCTTCATGATAATCATTTTCCTTTTTGATATACCCATACTTCAGCAGATATTTTGAAATTATGTCATATTCCCCAATGAACTTTCTGTATTGGGACAAACTTTTGACTCCTCCCTCCTGCTGAGTTTGATTAAATAGTCTTGTTAATGAATCTTTCCTGTGTCTTCTTTCTGGTTCCACCTTTCCCCATTTACTGATCATTTCCTTTTTCAATTGATCCCAATCCTCCATTTCATATCCTGGCATTCCTTCAATTTCATATCTGATATCCTTATCTTCACTCCAGAATGCTATTTGCATTGCCAAATCCCTTTCATTGGCTCCTTCAATTGATGCTATCCTTTCAGCTCTTTTGATAAAATCCTCAACATCACTTCCATCAAAGTTGAGGTTATAATCTTTTGCCTTTATTTTAACAATCTTTCTTGTGGGTATTGTAACTCTTTCAGGTTGCTGAGTTGGTGTTGTAATATGTACCCTTTTTGCAAATCTTGCAGCTCTTGGCAATGTTCCTGGTGTGGATGTTGCAAATGTCTTTGGGGTTGGTGATGGTGATGGTTGCTGGGGTCTGAGCATTCTTTCAATAGTTGCATCCCCAGTAGTTTTAGGTGAGAATTGACTTGATTTTGTCTTCTTTCCATGTCTTCTTGCAGCTCTTTCCATAGCCTTCTGTAATTCTAACCTTTTCTTCTGAAATTCTTCATCATTTTCTAAATAAGAAAAATCCTCCTCTTCACTTTCTTCCTGACCTAATTCTTCAATTCTTGACTGCTCTTTTTCCAATTCCTCCTCCAAGGTTAGAGCCTTCTTTGAGGATGATGATTCCTCCATTATATTTGTGATCTAAACAATGATTTAATTTTTAATTTTTTTTGATTGATTCTTTTTGATTTTTTTTGATTTTTTATGATTTTTAAGATTGATAATGTGATCTTATTAATGATACTTGAGATTTTAAAGGCCACTGTTGGGACACCAGATGTGGGAACTCCTTTTGTTGTGGGATAAATAATAGGCAGTACCTTGAGGGGGAAATTATTGGTGAGTCTAATTTGAATTTCAGAACTAGCCAATAACCATGGGTGCTAAGGTGTCTTAGCTGCCCCTCTAATTATACTGAAAAAGATACCCTTTTTGATGAGATCACAAATCAATTATTTAGTTTTGTGGCTTTTCAATTAGAGAATTTTCTTCAGCAGTCTCTATCAGTCTGTCAATAAAAGATCACTATGATAATACTGGTAATAGTTAATATTTTTTTTGAATAATTTAGGTTTGCTTAACTTTCTTGTTATTGATTATAATTCTTTTTTATTAATTCTTCTAGTATTCCTTCTTTCAATACCTGAGATATTTTAAATAATATTGTTTAAGATCACTATTAATATTAATAATAATCTTAATAGTTAGCTAATACTTTTAAAGGTGATTCAATAATACTATCAATATAGCTATATTAATTTAAGGGTAAGATAATTCTTTAAGGGTGGTTTTGTTTAATATAAGGGTAAGATATAAATGATATAATAGTAATATAATACTATTAGGATCAATATAAATATAATCCAATATACCTAAAAGGCTTATAATATAAGGTATAAAGGTAAGATGATATCCCTTCTATAAATAAGGGTTATTGATAAATTAGATAAGATCACCAATGATAATATCTTCAAACACTACTTCAACACTACTACTATAATGGTAAGACTATTAAATAATATTAAACTCTTTCATTAATATTATAAAGATCTTTCATTAATTAATCATAAATAACACTATAAGATACTGAGCCTTGCTACTGATCTTTTTCAATATAAATACTAGATTATCCTACTAGAGAAGGGATGGATTGATCCTCAAGATTATTGTCTGAATCAGAAGCATGGGGGGAAAAACAGGGAGAGAGGCCCTTTATTTATACCTTTTGGGCCCTCCATAGAGCCTTCCAAAAACAAGGGACTTAGAAAAAATTCCACCTTGAGACATTTTTGCTGGTGGGTAAATTAAAAATGGTGTCATTTGATCAAGATATTGCACCATATGTTTGGTTGATTGCACCATTCTGAACCTTATTATTGTCAGTGCACAGCCTTGAGACATTTTTGCTAGTGGTTAAATTTGGAATGTTGTCATTTGTTCAGGATATTGCACCATATGTTTGGTTGATTGCACCATACCTTTTGAATTATACTTATATTTTAACTAAACTTTATTCTTATTATGCACAGCCTTGAGACATTTTTGCTGGTGGTTAAATTTGGAATGGTGTCATTTGATACAGATATTGCACCATATGTTTGGTTGATTGCACCATTTTAAAAACTGTATTCTTATCTCTACTAACCTTATTTTTCTTCTTCACAGCCTTGAGACATTTATGCTGGTGGTTAAATTTGGAATGGTGTCATTTGATACAGATATTGCACCATATGTTTGGTTGATTGCACCATTTTAAAAACTGTATTCTTATCTCTACTAACCTTATTTTTCTTCCTCACAGCCTTGATATGTATTCAGTTGAGTATTTCTTTATGTAAAATTTAATTTGTAAATAATACCTGTAATGTTTGGTTATGGGAGTTTAAGTGGGGATTGAGTAATGTAACACTATGTTAACTTATATGTAAGTGTTTTTTTTATGTCAAGACATGTAACACATGATGTTGTAAGAGTAATGGTATCACTTATGTAATATTACACATGTTTATTCATATTGAATATTTAGACAAGCTGCATTATCTTTAAGCATATTCTTGTACCTAGTATAGAGTGTATAGTATCATTTCTCTTCTTTAATCCATGATATCTAGAAAATTATTGACATTATGGGGTTGAGGCAATATGTGACTATAGGTAAAATTTGATGTAGATTCCAGTGGAATACTTATTTTTGTTATTTTAATATAATTATCTTCCTTTTTCTTGAATTTTTTTTTTTCTTTACTTTTATCTTTCACTTTTTATTTTTATTTTCTTTATATATATATATATTATTATTATTATTGATCAAAGTTTTAGCTTTGAAATTGTGGATTTGAACCTTGGAAGAACTGGTATGGAATACCACAACGTGTTATAACCTACTAGTGATTATAACAGTGAGCAGTAATTGTCTACAAGAATCAATTACAAGAAGAATTTAATAATAAAAACTTCTTTATTAAAATAATAAAATTATTTTAATATATAATTATCTTTTACAAGAATAATTATAAAGATAATTCTTGAAGAAAACTATTACTAGAGAAAAACTTTAAGAATTAAAAATAAATGACTCACTAATACTCCAAAGAGCTTATTGATAGATAAGGGTAGAGAAATTTGACGTGGAATTGTGGATTTAAGGGATCAAAAGGATTTATAACAGTATTACAACAATATATAGTTGGATTCTATGATTTCACGTCTTTCTGGTTGATTCTGAAAGATTTAAAACACTTAAGAATAGCTTTAACTAATACTTACTTGTTGGTAATAATGATTTAATAAATTGATAAGATGATGATGCGGAAAAAACAGCAAGAAGAGGCTTCTTTTAAGTCAACAACAGCTCACAGAGGCGTGCCATGGAGCAAACTGAAAAACCAGTGAGTGAGAAAACAATAAACCTTTTTGGATTAATGATTGCATCATCTGTTGTCACGTAAGATTATCATAATTACTTAATTGATGCTTTTACGGGACTACTAACCCCAATATGGTTAAGAATAAAAGGAGTAACAACAGTAAATCTTCTTTTATTCCAAAAGAATAATTGATTTCTCAAAGTTATCAATGTTATTGCCAATTTCATCACAGGCTTTAATTACTGTGAATTTTTGAAGATTCAGTGTTTCACGTAGAATGGTCAAAAATGGACTGTAAGAAAAACTTTTAATTTAACTAGTAAAACTGCAATTCTTTTTGGTTGTACCATAGATAATACAGTTCTTCATTGGTCCTGAAAGTTTCAGAAAGATTCATTAAGAATTGTATTTTTAATGAATTTTTGAAGTTTTTACCTCATTTCTACGTAGAATTGCAAATAGCAGTATTTTGCTGGTTGCTATGAGGTAAATCATTAAATATGGATCCCAAAAGGGTTTTAATTACTCTTTTAGGGTCTAGTCATGGAAAGTCATCAAGAATTGACGTGGTTACAGGAGCCTAAGTAGCTTATTACCTCCTTGGCACGTCAAAATAGCAGGTTATTTGCTATTTTCTTATGATTACAGTAGGTGTAACTTGGTAACCAAGTTCCCAAAGAGTTTTAGTTTACCAATTTGGCCAAGATGAGCCATGGATCCATGCTCTGGAGCTATCCACGCCTCTAAGGCCTCAGAAGCTGGGTACCCTGGCTCTCTTTGATGTCTTTTGTCCCCCTTGCCTATTTTTTACATCAAAATAGTAATTTAAGCTTCAAGTGAGATATCCACTATGGGTGTACGAAAAGTCCATGTAAGAATACCATGATATTGAGTGCTCAAAACATGCATAACACTATTCTTAGTGTATATGTAACATGGGATTTCTCACTTTCCCATTATTTTGGCGTGAAAATAAGAAAAACAAAAATTTTCACGGATCTTTTATGTGGTATTGATGATGTGGTATTGAAGTATTTTCCATTTTACCACCTCAAAGAGTTAATTTGAACTTATTCACTCTATGGAACTACCCTAGGTGAATTTTTGTGTAGAATCCAAATCTGGTCTTAAATCCATGGATTTACTTACTCAATAAAAGGTTATTCATCTTTTCTGAAATTGAAAATGATGAATTTTGGATATATGCATGACTTATGAGTTATGCATAATTCCAAATTTCTTTCTAAGATAATTGTGGCCTATTTGGGTATGTAAAATATACCTCAAGGCTCACAGAATTTTTCAGATCTAGTAGACCAAAGTTTCAACAAGGAGAATTTCGAATACTAATTTCTCACCTTTATTATGTCATCCATAACAAAGTTACAGTAATGTTTGTTTATGAAACTCTTGATAATAGTAACAATATCAAGAGTACTATGTGTCAGCCTGTGACTCAAAACAGAGCACCAGCATGACATCCAACATACCATAAGTAATGGTATGAGGAGTATTGGACAAATATAGCCAATACAAGTAAATTATAAAGAGGAAACCTCCTCAAATATAATAAGAAAGGACAAAGATATGCCCTATCAAAGATAAGACTAAATAAGCAAAAACTCTTATTCTAGCCTCTAATCTAACTTATAAATATTTCATGAAACCCCAACCAGAATGGTTTTGTTCTTGAAGCTCTAAGGTAGAGCTATCCAATGGTATAATCTATTCATCTGTAGCACTCCTAAATCAGGAGATACCATTATACCACCTTTTTTTCACCAACAACCCCTCAAAGGTGTAGGAGGGCTTGTACAAAACTGTACAAAAGTACAGCCAAATTGAAGGTCTGAGTGAGAGCTTTAATTTGAGATACCTTAGACCCCTCTATCTTCCAAATTGACAGAGGGATCTTGGTTTAAAGGTTTACATCTGAAAATACAGGATTTCTGAAACTAACCATATAAAGAAACCCCTGTATCTTTGGAATATATTCATACAGCTGTAAAGTGTTGTATATCAAACTGTAGATCTAATCAAGCCCTACAATACCGTATCATTGTAATACAGATATCTTCTAAATTGGAGAAGATATCTGGATTGGAAGGTTTTGAAGCCTCATACTGATGTACAAAAATACATCCAAAAACTTAATGTCCTTATAGCTTTTTCTATCTTAGAGAAGGGTAAGAATGAAGCATATCAAATTGAAGAGCTCATTAAGCCCTTCAATTCTGTTCTCTTCGATTCTTGATATCTCAAAAACTGACTAAGATATCTTGGCTGGAAGTATTTTGACCAATACTGGTCTGTACCAAACCTGTACCAACCAGTACCGGCTTGATACTTAAAATAATGGTTGTTTAAAGCTTAAACCCGCCCAGAATGACTAATATTAGTCATCCAGACACTCTGGACAAGTCACAATGGTGCTGACGTGGCCTGTGAAGAGTTTTTTCACCCTGTATTGATCCAGAATGATCATTTGTGGTCCAAAAACCACAATTCTGACTAGGCTGACGTCAGAATTGATGGTACAGAACCACAACCCAGCCTCCAGAGTGAAAATCTTCACTCTGTAGACGTTTGAAGAGCCTACCAGTCTTTCACAGTCCTCAGAGGAGATAAAAGCAGGTCTTTCCTCACTGGAAAAGACTCATCTTATAATGAATTAACATCCTTACATAGTAAAACTGTCTTATACCAGTAGTACTCTTAGGATTATATTGATATAATTAAAAATAATTAATTATCGTAGTGATTTTCACAGTCAATTGATATTAAATCATTGCAACCCAGGTTCTCAATAGATTCATCACCACTGTTATCATATTACAGTAGAACCTGTTTACTATTATAAAAATTATTTTTTGTGTGTCACAGTCATAGTGCTAGCTTGTATTTACTATTTTTAAGCTACTACATAGACTCACCCTGACATTTTAGGGGCCTGGCCGTTGTTTAAAACTATTCTGGACCTATTTTGGCGATTTTTGGATCATTTTCACTATTTTTGAAGGTTTTTTACTATAAAAGTAAGTACAATTTTGAGTTTTTTTTGCATTTTTAAACTAATTTTCATCTCTTATATTATAAAAATATAATATATATTTTTTATATATTATATTTTATCAAAATATATTAAATAATATATTTTTTTATTTTTGAGTATTTATACTCTTCAAAGCTTTAAATTTCAATTTTCACAAAAATTAATAATAATAAGTAATTATTATTAACTTCTCAAGCTTATTTTTATATACAAATAGTGTATTTAAATAGAAAGTATAATTAATTTTTACCAAATTGTGTAAAATCAATTTAAATCATAATATTTATTGTAAACCAACAATAAATATTTAAATAATAATTTTATTATTATTTCAATTCTTTAATATTCAAATTGAATATTATTGAAGAAGAATCCTTTCTACTCAAGTTGAGAAAAAATTCATCAATTTTTTTTTTTTTTTTTAAATAAAAAAAAAAAAATGAAATGAATTTTAATAATAATAAGTAATTATTATTAACTTCTCAAGCTTATTTTTATATACAAATAGTATATTTAAATAGAAAGTATAATTAATTTTTACCAAATTGTGTAAAATTAATTTAAATCATAATATTTATTGTAAACCAACAATAAATATTTAAATAATAATTTTATTATTATTTAAATTCTTTAATATTCAAATTGAATATTATTTAAGAAGAATCCTTTCCACTCAAGTTGAGGAAAAATTCATCAATTTTTTTTTTAAATAAAAAAAAAAGATAAATTTTAATAATAATAAGTCATTATTATCCATTTTTCACAAAACATAATAATAATTAGTAATTATTATTAAATTTTTCAAACATATTTTCATATAAAAATAGTATATTCAAATAAAAATATAATTATTTTTTGTCACTTTGTGTAAAATTTAGCTTGAATTAAAATATTTATTGGGAAACCAGCAATAAATATTTGAATAATAAGTTCATCATTATTCTAATTATTTAATATTGAAGATCAATATTATTTAATACAATCTGTTCTTTCTTAAACTGAGGAGGAAATTGATTGAAATTTTTTTTATTTGATAAATAATCAAATAACAACAAAAGAAAACTTAATCATATAACAAAATTATTGTATGATTAAGATATAGACCCTTTTCCTTCCTCTAAAGAAAGAAAAATTGTAACTATTAACAGTTGATTTTTCCATTTCAATAAGTAAATAACTTATCAATAATATTTAAGTTTAATAGCATGAACTTTTAATATTAAATACTTTACTTATAAAAATAAGTGAAACAAAACTGTTATTTTTTCAAAAAAATAAAAAATAAAATAATAATAATAATAAATAATTAAAACTCAAATATCAAACCAAACTCAGAAGAAATAACAGTAAGGAATTGGAAATTTTGTTCATTCAAATTGAATTACAAATCTTCTCCATTTTCTTTCAAAGTGGAAAAAATATATTCCATTTGAGACAAAATCACAGTGAAATTCATCTGTACCAGCCTCAAATACAAGGAGGCAGTACCAACTCCCAAGCAAATTGCCAAAGAGTATAAAGCAGAAATCAGTCCAAGGGCCTTTTAAAGGTAAAGGAACCTTGGAAAATACAGAATTTTTGTCTTTTGTCATTTTTTAACATGACAACTCCATTTCTCAGAGATCTTGGATACCCAAGAAATCAGCCAGAAATCTGGCAAAGAAGAAACAGAGGGAGAAGGCCACCCCCTTCTGGATCAAATAACCAACAAAGGACTTATTATCAGGAAACTCCTGCTCAAAGTCCCACCCCAAACCAAATTCAGCCCAGTCCAACAAAAAAATTGGACAGATGCAGGGAAAATAACTCATATTCATGTACTCCTAAAAGACTTTTCCACATGGAGTATGGACAACAAAACCTTAACCATGGGAGTATCATGGGAGGAAATTGGAATAATGAGGCAAAGAATATGAGTCAATCTTATTACTTGCCAAAAGATTCTGGAAGAAATGAAAAGTTGGAATCTCAACAGCCATTTCATACTCTCAGAAGAGACTTGAATCAGAGGGAATCAAACAGAAACCCAAGCCATAGAGAATTCTTGGCATATGGAAGAGCCCAATCTGATTCAGGAACACCAAGGCATGGAAGAAGAAATTCCATCTTTCCCACATCAGTCCAACAGCTACAGGACTTGAAATCCAAAGGACAATATTTCCAGGACTCTCCAGTCATCCCTGGTGGTTTCCAGCAGAGGACATGGAGCCCTAGTAGAAAAAAAGAATTCTTTCAGGAAGGAGAAGATAGAATCAGATCCTTTGATGAAACAATGAATAAAATTAGTCCAAGAGGAACACAAATCCTAAAAGACACTGTACCTACCAATAGTGTTAGCTCAGAATCAATTGATCCTCAACTTAAGCCTATTGATGACAAAATACCCCCTCAAAAATTTGAAACCACAGACTCCAGAGGTAATAGTTTCATATGGTCCAACATGGGTAAATTCATGGATTGGACATATGATCATGTTCAAGAAGTGACTTCAGAAATGAAAACACTCAAGGAAGAAAATTCCTTCCAAGCAACAGTAATAGAAGACTTGAACACAAATCTATCCAGAATCTGGGCAGAATTTGAAACTAAAAACAAACAGTTGAACTCAATACTAGAGGAACAACAAGCTGTGACAAGAGATTTAAGAAATATCCAATATCAACAGGAAATCCTGCAAAAAGAAGTGGATTTTCTCTATAAAAAGGAGGAAAAAGAAGATAGTTTCTTCCCTCAAACAACTCAAGATGATAAACCAATCACCAAAGTAAAAGAGGAAGAATCAGAAAACCAAGCTCCTGAATCCCAGGATCCAAAGTTAAGGTCTGAGTCTATTTACCAAGAAGGTGAGAACCTCAGTTACTCTGAGAAACAAGCATTGAAGCAATTACCTGATGTGGTAAATTGGCCTAAATTCTCAGGAATTGGAGAATATGATTATATGGAGCTTATTGATTATATTAATGGACTTGTTGTTGATGTACCAAAGATACCAGACTACTGTATCACCACAAGACTCAACACTGCATTCAGAGGCCATGCAAATATATGGTACACTGAAATGAAAGAGATACATGGTAGGAAAAGCTGGCCATGGTGGAGAAACCAAATAATACAAAAGTACAGCAATGGTACTTGGATTTGGCAAAAAACCATCTCTTTTGAGAGTGACAGATACTCTACAGAAAAAGACCCTTATAAATGGTGTCTTAATCAAACCAAAAGACTCATATCTATTGATCCAAACATTACAATAGAGATGAGAAATCATAAGATTCTGACAGAACTTCCAGGAGACTTAGAACATGCAGTAAAGTGAAGATGCAGCAAAATAAGCAGCATTGATGACATAGCAAATGTCATACAAGATGTCAGAAAAAAGACATCAATTGGCAGTAGTTCACCCTATGGGTCACATGATAGCAGAGAAAAACCAAAGATACTCATGCAAAAAGACCTCAAACCTACTAATGGTGAAGAAGCACCAAGGAGAAGGAACACATGCCATAACTTTGGATCACCTGACCACTATGCAAATAATTGTCCCAAGGGAAAAAAGAAAATATTTGCAATAGAGGAAGAGTCAGTAGAAGAACACATGGAGTACAAATCTGACTCTGACAGCATGGGAAATGGGCTAAGACAGGATTCAGACAGTGGATCAGAGCCTATTGAACAATATTTATTAGAGTATGAGGATGAGAAAACAGAATCAGTCCTAGGAAACTCTTTGAAACCAGAACTCATTCAACTCAGAAATGGTGAAGACAGAAGTGGCAGAACCATTGATGCTAAAGAGTATTTGGAAGTACCCAAAACTGGTATGGCCTTTATTCATGGAGCAAAATCAAAGCTTGATGTGTACATTGAAAATAAAAAGCATCCTTTGATTTTTGACACAGGAGCAAATTTCTCAGTAGTAGCCAAAGAATACTTGGACAGACACTTTCCAATGTGGAATGCAGAGATACTTTTAACAAAAGCAAGAAACTTTAAAAGTGCTGCAGGCGAAATGAAGTCACTTGGAATAATCCAAAAAATTATTATAATACCACACAAAATGGGAAACCTCAGATTACACATTGAATTTGTGGTACTTGAAAATGCTAATTTTGATGGATTTTTAATGGGTACAGAGTACCATAGAATCTATGGCATAAGCATACATAAATCCCTAGAGAGTTACTTGATAATTGGGCAAGACAAACAAAGAAAGTTCTACTTTGAAACTGACAACCCCAATCAAATAAAAAGATATTCCAATAGGGATTATTTAACAGAAAGAAGGAATAAACCACCAGAAAAAGACCAATGGGTAAAGCTGGATGATGTTTCAGATAAAGATTCTTTTTTGAAAGGATCAAGAGCCTCCATAAGGACAAAAGAGTCTCATCAATGATGAGCCTTTTTTGGAGGGAGGGTATGTCAGCCTGTGACTCAAAACAGAGCACCAGCATGACATCCAACATACCATAAGTAATAGTATGAGGAGTATTGGACAAATATAGCCAATAAAAGTAAATCATAAAGAGGAAAACTCCTCAAATATAATAAGAAAGGACAAAGATATGCCCTATCAAAGATAAGACTAAATAAGCAAAAACTCTTATTCTAGCCTCTAATCTAACTTATACATATTTCATGAAGCCCCAACCAGAATGGTTTTGTTCTTGAAGCTCTAAGGTAGAGCTATCCAATGGTATCATCTATTCATCTGTAGCACTCCTAAATCAGAAGATACCATTATACCACCTTTTTTTCACCAACAACCCCTCAAAGGTGTAGGAGGGCTTGTAAAAAACTGTACAAAAGTAAAGCCAAAATGAAGGTCTGAGTGAGAGCTTTAATTTGAGATACCTTAGACCCCTCTATCTTCCAAATTGACAGAGGGATCTTGGTTTAAAGGTTTACATCTCAAAATACAGGATTTCTGAAACTAACCATATAAAGAAACCCCTGTATCTTTGGAATATATTCATACAGCTGTAAAGTGTTGTATATCAGACTGTAGATCTAATCAAGCCCTACAATACTGTATCATTGTAATACAGATATCTTCCAAATTGGAGAAGATTTCTGGATTGGAAGGTTTTGAAGCCTCATACTGATGTACAAAGATACATCCAAAACCTTAATGTCCTTATAGCTTTTTCTATCTTAGAGAAGGGTAAGCATGAAGCATATCAAATTGAAGAGCTCATTAAGCCCTTCAATTCTGTGCTCTTGGATTCTTGATATCTCAAAAACTGACTAACATATCTTGGTTGGAAGTATTTTGACCAATACTGGTCTGTACCAAACCTGTACCAACCAGTACCAGCTTGATACTTAAAATAATGGTTGTTTAAAGCTTAAACCCGCCCAGAATGACTAATATTAGTCATCCAGACACTCTGGACAAGTCACAATGGTGCTGACGTGGCCTGTGAAGAGTTTTTTCACCCTGTATTGATCCAGAATGATCATTTGTGGTCCAAAAACCACAATTCTGACTAGGCTGACGTCAGAATTGATGGTACAGAACCACAACCCAGCCTCCAGAGTGAAAATCTTCACTCTGTAGACGTGTGAAGAGCCTACCAGTCTTTCACAGTCCTCAGAAGAGATAAAAGCAGGTCTTTCCTCACTGGAAAAGACTCATCTTATAATGAATTAACATCCTTACATAGTAAAACTGTCTTATACCAGTAGTACTCTTAGGATTATATTGATATAATTAAAAATAATTAATTATCGTAGTGATTTTCACAGTCAATTGATATTAAATCATTGCAACCCAGGTTCTCAATAGATTCATCACCACTGTTATCATATTACAGTAGAACCTGTTTACTATTATAAAAATTATTTTTTGTGTGTCACAGTCATAGTGCTAGCTTGTATTTACTATTTTTAAGCGACTACATATACTCACCCTGACACTATGACTGTCCTCAGTAGAAATATATAATATAACAAAATATTATAACCACAAAACTAAATATAATTATTAAAATATTTATATAAGAAATTAAATTTAATTATTATCATAAAATATAACAATAATAAAAAATATAATAATTATAATAAATTATAATTATTCTATTATTGTTATAGTCACTGACAGTTATAACAATAAGAAGTGTAAATCTCTCAATGAGACAATCACACAGGGAAATTATGAATATTAACCACTTATAGATAATATAAATATTATTTATAAAAGAACTAAAACACACACTGTGCAGAAATAATTCTTATAGAAGAAGATTCTATATAAAAAAACTAATACTAGATTCAAAAGATATAGAACTTTAGAGAAAGCTTACTTATAATATTTACTTAATAAAACAAGTCAAACAGCAACAGTTATTATATTAAATAATACTTATAAGTTAAAAACACGCTAAAAATTAATATTTTTAAAGATAAAACAACTTTTTATAATAAAAATTATGATCAAAGAGTTTTTAAGAGGAATTTGTGGGTTTTTAAAAGATATTTAAGATGATAATTTTATGTAATAAAATGTATTATTGGTGATTACAACAATAATCTGAATTCTATGATTTCAATTCTTTAATTTTAATTAATAAAGAATGAAATAACTTAAGAATTACTTTAATAATAAGATTTTATATTTAATAAAACTTAACCTGTTTAAATTTCTAATATGATTGGATTGATAATGAATGATGGACAAAACAGTGATGAAAAGACTCTTTTTATGTCTTCAGAGCAGCTCTCATTCTTCATAATGAATATAGAGGGCGTGCTAAGGTCAAAACTGAAAAACAATGTTTAAAAATAAAGTTCTTAACTTAAGCTAGCTTACTTTTAATTCCAATTTAAAGTTAACAGGGTTATTCTTAACTCCATGTAACTTTAATCCTCATTTAAACTAATTATTTTTAGTTTTTAATATATTACCATTCATCACATGAACAACTTGAAAATAGAGTTTCAAGCAGAAATCTCTTAAAATCAATTTTTAATTAATTTTTAAAGAAATTATAATTTTCTCTGAGCTTTAATTAAAAGAGTAAATTTCCAGGCTAAATACCCAGGAAATTTATTTATAAAAGATACTTAAAATTTAGTTGATATACAGATTATTTAAAATTGTAATATGTGTATATGTTTCAAGCAAATCCATTAAGAATTGGATTTTTAATGAGATTTTGAAGTTATTGCTATTTTTCCACATAAAATAGCAATACACACCAAACCTTAAGTTTTGATAAGGTTTTAATGCTTGTAACCTTGAAGTTTTAAGCTTATTTAAGCTTTTTAAGCTTAATTAAGCTTTGACAGTTCTCAAAACCTTCAATTCAAGCCTGCATATTGGGATTTACCCTTCGGCAGCTTGAAATTCCTGTCTAAATTGGGATAAAACCAGTTTAAACTTTAATGTTGGATCAAAGTCTAATCTCAAAGTTTAAATAAGGTTGAAAATCCTCCAATACAGGTGCACAACCTTGATTTAATTCTTGCAGATCCAAAAAGCTGGGTACCCCAGCTCTATTTGGTCTTTTTCCTTTGTCCCACCTTTCTGCATGGATTTTGCCCTTTTATTTATTTAAAGCCATACTATGGCCTTAAACCCTTTTAAATTGAGCTCATGCAGGATTTACATTCTGTACGGCAAATCCTTAGCCAATTCAGTAAATATCCACAACACCTCAATTTAACTAAAATTTTGGTAAGCTTGCATAAACTTTATGCAGCTTTAAATTTAAGCTTATTTAAGCTTAAATTTGACAATTTTAAAAAAATGTTAAAAAATTTACATTAGTACTGTGAGATTCTTAAATCTTCCAATAACATAAGAAATAAGTGTTTTTGGGTATAACACCTTATGGATGTACCCAAGGTTATTTTTGGTGTAGAATCCAAAAATGACATAATAATTATAGCTTTGCTTATCCAAAAAAAAGTTATACTTATTTTTTGTTATTTTTTATCATAAATTCAATTAAAAAGTCTGTTGAAGACAAATTTAACTGTGTATAAAGTTATTTGTGGCCTTATGGGTATGTTATAAATACCTCACAGGCTCACATTCCCTATCACCAAAAAAAATTGTACCCCAATTTTTCTTTTGCAGTATACCCCCAAGTTATTTGGGGGAGGTATAATCCACTGTCCAACCTCTCTACTTATACTTTTCTAAGTATGTGAAGCACACAATTCAAAATTTTCATTGAGAAATTGGTTTTCTCTCATGTCTGAATCTTCTGAGAAACCTTTGGGAATCAGGTATTTTGCTTTCTACAATCCATTCATATTCATGTTGTGGATTTTAATACCTGACTAGGTATTCTCTTTCATTTTTTCCCCTAAGTCTTCTTTCTTTCAAGACTTTTAGTACCTTTTTATCCTCAGTTTGATCTAGGGGGTACTTCTAAGGGTGTTTCATTTCTCAAAGGAAATAATTCCTTATCACTTGAAGTGTAATGCTTTACTATACTGACAGGGAAAGTTGGATGTTTGTTTTCCAGTTCTCGTGTCAGTTATCCTTGTACTGCATTTGTCCCATGAAGGGATTTAATAATTAATGGTCCTGAAAATGAATCTTTTAATTTCTTTGGGCATTTAATCTTATTAAAGTTCAAGGTTGAAACTAGTATCAAGTCCCCTACTTTGAATTCTGGGGTCTTATGACTCTTATCCCATTTCTGTTTAGCATATTCAAAGGCATCATTCATGCTTTGATTTGCATGTTGTCTTACTTTATCAAGCAATAACTTAAAGCTTGAAGCAGCTGGATGAATATCAACCAGATCTTTTTTCAAAGTATCAATTGGAAGTTTGGGGTTCCATCCTTTTTCCAACATTGCGGGAGTTTTGCCTGTTGAAGCATGGATGGAGGTCTTTTAGGCTAATTCCAATGCTGGTATAAGAGTACACCAATCATGGGTAAAGCCATCAGAATATTCAAACTCCAGGCCATAAGCACAAAATCTTCTGATCATTTCCTCAAGGGGTTTAATCATTCTTTCTGCAAGACCATCTGTTTGTGGATGTTAGGCTGTTGAGAATGATAGTCTCATACCCAAAAGGTTATGTAAATTAGTCCCTAAGGCTGATGTAAATTTTGGGTCTCTGTCACTAATGATGCTTTTAAAGAGACCAGTATGGGATATTACTCTATTCCAGATCAAAAGAGCTGTATCCATAGCTGTGTCATCTTTATGACATGGTAAAAAGATTGGTGTTTTGCTATATCTGTCCACAATAACAAGACATGCATTGTAACTTTTATCACCTCCAGATGGTAAGGCAGTTACCCAATCCATGTGAACCACTTCCTATGGGGTACTTGGTTCTTTAATATGGATCATTATACCAAATCTTCTACCAGTAGCTTTATTGGCTTTCTGGCATCTATCACAACTGCGACAGTACTCAATGACATCTTTTCTCCAAGATGGCCACCAGGCACATGTCTTAATTCTTTCCATAGTTCTGTCTTCAGACAGATGTCCAGAAGATTTGTTATTATGTAATTCTAGTAGTATTGTGTTAATTAACATCCTACTACATAGGAACATGACACATGTGTGTTTAGATCTATGATATAGTATACCATCAAACAAATGGAATCTTCCATTATCATAAGATGTTTTCCAAATATCATCCAGAGAATTAGCCAAGGCTACATCTTTAGAATCTTTGTCAAGTAGAGCAGTAAAAATATGACAATTCTTTTCCTGCTTATAGCTTTCTCTAACTTCTTCAAAGAATTCTGTTCCAACATCTGTGATATTAATTCCTTCAATTGGAATTTGAGGTTCTGCACTTGTAGGAACATAGGCAGGGTTATCAGGTGTATTTGGTAATGCCCATCTACTTAAGCCATCAGCATTCTTATGAATATTTCCAGCTTTATGTACTATGGTCATATTGCCTCTATACTCCTGTATAGCAATCTGCCATCTTAACATGTGTCTGTTTGGATTTTTCATGTTAAGAAGTGATTTTACTGCATTACAATCAGTAATTACTCAAACACACTACCATCAAGATAGTAATGAAGTTTTTGAAAAGCCCAAACAAGGCAAAGGCACTCCATTTGGCTAGCTCCATATCTGGCCTCATTAGGTTTAATTTGTCTTGAAATAAAAAAAATTGGACCTTCATAAGGTTTGTCATTGACCATTTGAACTTGATTAAGAGCAGCTCCTAAGCCTTCACCACATGCATCAATATACATCTTGAAAGGAAGTTTCCAGTCTGGCATCAATAATAATGGTGTATTGGTCAAGGCATACTTGATTTTATCATATGCTTGAATCCTCTCCTGTTTCATTTCAAAAACAGTTTGTTGATCACAAATTCTGTATAATGATCTGGCATGGATTGCAAAATCTTTAAGGTTTTGCCTGTAATAACTGGCAAACCCCAAAAAGGACATCATCTCTTTTTTGTTCTGGGGCATTTGTTTCAGTAAACCTTCAGCCACTTTGTTCTTATCAATGCCAAGGCTCAGTCCTGAGACTACATTTTGTAGAGCCTTCAACTCATGAAACCCAAAATTACATTTCTTAAGCGATATTTTCATGTTCACTTGAAGTATTTTTCTAAGTACTAATGAAAGTCTCTCTAAATTTAATTGTCAGGTTTCTGAACAAATGATAATGTCATCAATATAAATGATTAGCCATCCTTCTAACAATTCATGTGGGAAGATGGTATTCATCATTCTCTGATAATGAGAGGGTGCATTTTTAATACCAAAAGGCAGTCTCAAATACTCATAAATCCCACAATAAGCAATTATTCTCGATAATTTCCTAGCATGAGGTGTCAAAACATTCTGATGAAAGCCTTTCAGAGCATCCATGGAAGTAATGAATCTTACTTTGGATAATTGGGTCAAAGTCTCATGAATTCTAGGGATTGGATACCTGTCTGGAATAGTATAGGTATTCAGTGCTCTAAAATCACCAATCATCCTTGACTTATCATTATGCCAAGGAATTATCACTGGAGCTGTGACTTCTACCTCCTCATTGTGTCCAACCTTTCTAAGAACTCCCAGTTTCATTGGTTCATTAATATGACTTTCTAATGCTTCTCTAGCCCTAGGGCTATCTGGGTAAGCTGGTCTTCTTAATACTGGCGGATAGGCCTTTCCACATTGAGCATAATGTCCACTTCATGGCCTTTTATAGCTCGAAGTGGTTCATTATCTGAAGCAAAGGCTTCTCTGTATTGAAATAACATTTCAATGAGCTCTTCCTTCATTTATAGTGTTAATTCAGGACTAATTTGTGCTTCAATCAATTGACCTGACACAAATTTTTCCTTATCAACATTTTTCACTTGTTTAATGACAGTAATTTCTCTTTTTTCTAGAGGAAAAGCAAATTTCTGTCTTTTATTTTCCCTTATAGTGAAATACCTGTCTTTATGATTATTAATATCAATACCATAAATATTGAGATAATCATTCCCAAGTATAAAGTGTTGTGAAGTACAATTATTCATGACAACAATTTCAACTTTCAATATTATACTTCCTGCAGGATGAGGAAATATTATTTCTGCTTCAAGTATACCCAAGGGGTGCATATTTTGGCCAGCACTGCTGAATGTTATGACTTCAATTGGCATTAATTTGTCTTGCCAATTGATACAAACTTTTGCAAGATAATCGTTTCCAACACAAGTGCAAAAAGCACCTGAGTCAAGGCTTATCTTGGCTTCTGTGTTGTTTATCACAATATTAGTGATACAAGATGAACCAGCTGTATAACCTTTACCTCTGGCAGGTTTGGTTTTCTGCATTTTAGCATCTTGCACATGTATTAGATCCATACATTCATCACTATACTGTGGTAAATGAGTGTGTAAATCAGTGACTTCAAAAGAAACATTAATGTTTTCTATTCTAAGCTCTTCTGGTACTTCTTCTTCTGAAGGCTCAGAATCACTTTCATGTAAAGATACATCAGTTGTTTCTTTTGTGTCTTCCACTTTTTCAACATTTATCTCATTTATTCTTGTCTTTTTTGGGCAAGTGTTTGCTAAATGAGATGTACTTCCACATTTGTGACATTTAAAAGGAAGTCTGTCTTGTGGCTTCTTTGGCTTTGAAATTGGTTTCCCATTAGTCTTATTGTCTATTGGGGATTTGGACCAATTTCTTCCAATTTCTTTTCTAGTAGTGATGTCCTCCATAGCATTGATATAATCTTCTGTAGAGCAAGGATCAATACATCTGCTTCTTATAGCATGCTCAAGGTCACCACCACACTTTCTTAATATCCTTTTATGTACCATTGTTTCAGACATATCAGGATGAAGGGCAGTTAATCTGTCCTTCCGTTTAAGAAACCAAGACATGGGCCTGTCCTTCTCAATATTCTAAATGGCTTCTTCAAAAGAATTTTCCATTCTAAATCTCCAGCAATCATTTGCCAATTTGGAAATAATTTGTTCTTTCCACCAAGGCCAAGAATGTTTAGCATGGTCTTGTCTCATTTTTTAATACAATTTCTTTGCTGATCTGGTAAATAATGAGTGTAATCTGGCACTTATGTATTCATCTGGTATGTTAAAGTCTTCTTTAAACATATCCATTGTTTTAATAAATTCCATATGATTATATTCTCCTTCACCATTGAAGGTTGGCCATTCCTCTAATTTTGGAATGTCTTTGAAATTGCAAGCATTTTCCACATCATTACTTGAAATTGTATGATTTAAATCATTATTCAAGTTAAGCACATTTCTATCAATAATTGGTGTGGATTGCCTTGGCAATTCATTCTTTAGTGATATATTATTAATACTTGATTGAATGTCTTCTTTCAATTCAAGTCTTGCTTTATCACTTTTTTTCCAATTGTTCTTGGAAAAGAGCTTCATTGTGACCAGTTGAGCTTTCCAAGTTTTGAGCTTGTAATTTCAATTCTCTTAACTGTCCAGTTATAAAAGAAATTGAATTGTCATCTGGTTGATTGAGCAAAGTAACTTTAGACTCAATTCTTGCACAAATTTGGGTCAAAGACACAATATTGTCCTTATTAACATTGTCAAGTCCAATAATGGTCTTTTGTTGGTATTTCACTTGTAATATCTCATTACCCAACTTTTGTTGGATATACTCAAATGTTTTAAACTTTGTCATAATTTCTTTATTACAAGATTCAAATTGAGTTACAAGCTTAACAAGATCTGTTTCTTTGGGAAAGATTGGTTCAATCTTTCCTCCTCCTTGTTTTTGAATTCCATCAGAGTTCTTGCCATATTGAACACATTGTCCATGGCTGTATTTTATTTCTTTGGGATTCTTTAATTCTGTGGGAAAGGCTTGTTCCATTTGGGCTTTGCCTTTCCCATTGCCTTTTGCTTGCCCTTCTGATTGGTCGTTGGGGCTTGCTTGGGCTTGCTTGGCACTTGTTGAGGCGGATTTTTGCTGGTGGATGCTTGGGGAGCTTCCACTGGGCTGTTTTCCTTTCCTTGGGCCAACTTCTTCTTCTGATCCACTGATAACATGCTTTGGTTTTTCAACCAAGCTTTTATCTGTTGGACTTGTCCTTTGAAAGACATTAGTGTCCAACACTTCAGAAGTTCCTCTGTCTTTTCTGGCCCCATGAACTTCTTCACTTGAAGATATGAGTTCATGGTGCCTATCCAAAGACTTGGGAGAAGTTCCCACTCTTGCTTTTTTGCGGCCATAAACCAGTTCTTGTACTGAGACTGGTAAACCTCGACTGCTGCCTGTTGGAAATGATTCAGGTCTAACAGCAATAGCAGTTATGTCAGCTTCTGGACTCTCAATAAGAGGTTCAAAGGTGCTGGCTAACCTTTGGGAACAGGTGGAAGTTCTGGCATCCTCCATTTGTGCCTCTCCTCTGGACTGACATTCTTGTCTTTTTGATTTGTGACTGGAATGTCCTGGTCCAGATCCATTTGATTGGATGGAGTAATTACTTCCACTTCTAGTAGGAGTCATTTCACATCAATTTTAAGAAAAAATAGACTAAGAATGGATTTAGTTCACCTGCTGGACCTTTAAAGGGTTCTTTGGTTATCAAACCCCTTGGTGCTGGGCTAGTTTGAATTTCAATATTAGACTCTGAGTCTTCAGAGTATGAAGAGCTTTCTCTAATTGATGACACTAGAGAGAAATAAAAATATAAGTTATTTTATCAAACAATAAAAATAACTTATAAACTCAACTTATTGAATAAAGTTGTTTTAATGTAATTTATGGCAAATTACATCAAAAATAAAGAAAAAATGTCTAAGATGAAAGAAAAAATATTTTTAGTAAAGATTTTTAACTTTTTTAATTTTTTATTTTCATGAAAGAAATGATAATTATGCAATTAACAAGTTTATTAATCAAACTTGTATTATTATTCACTTTATACTAGAATAACTCAAAGATTGAATTTCAATTCTGTGATGTGAAAAAGCCACTAGTTAGACAAAAGAAATTTATTCCAAGTCACTCAATAGTATATTGTTTCAAACAATATTCTTAAGAAAAAATAACTTTATTAATATTATCAAGACTATTTATAAGGGATAAGTCCCAAAAAAGCCAAAATTAAGATAAATATGGCAATTTTACGTCAAGAAATAGTAAAATAAGGTCTGGGATATGATTTATGTCCCAAGAATTGGTTAAAATCACTTCCAGGCCCCCAAATGTAAGGTTTGTCTATGAAATTCTTAATAATAGTAGCAATATCAAGAATACTATGACTGTCTTCAGTAGAAATATATAATATAACAAAATATTATAACCACAAATTTAAATATAATTATTAAAATAATTATATAAAGAAAATAAATTCAATAATAATAAAAAATATAATAATTATAATAAATTATAATTATTCTATTATTGCTATAGTCACTGACAGTTATAACAATAAGAAGTGTAAAGCTCTTAATGAGACAATCACATGTGGAAAATATGAATATTAACCACTTATAAATAGTATAAATATTTTTTATAAAATAATTAAAACACACACTGTGCAGAAATCATTCTTATGGAATAAAATTCTATATAAAAAAACTAATACTAGATAAAAAAGATATAGAACTTTAGAGAAAGCTTACTTATAATATTTGTTTAATGCAACAACTCAAACAACAACAGTTATTATATTAAATAATAATGATAAGTTAAAAACACACCAAAAATAAATATTTTTAAAGATAAAACAACTTTTTATAATAAAAATTATGATTAAAGAGTTTTTAAGAGGAATTTGTGGATTTTTGAAAGATATTTAATATGATAACTTTATATAATAAAATGTATTAGTGGTGATTACAACAACAATCTGAATTCTATGATTTCACTTCTTTAATTTTAATCAATAAAGAATGAAATAACTTAATAATTACTTTAATAATAAGATTTTATATTTAATAAAACTTTACCTGTTTAAATTTCTAATATGATTGGATTGATAATGAATGATGGACAAAACAATGATGAAAAGACTCTTTTTATGTCTTCAGAGCAGCTCTCATGATTCATAATGAATATAGAGGGCGTGCTCAGGTCAAAACTGAAAAATAATGTTTAAAAATAAAGCTCTTAACTTAAGGTAGCTTATTTTTAATTCCAATTTAAAGTTAACAGGGTTATTCTTAACTCCGTGTAACTTTAATCCTCATTTAAACTAATTATTTTAAGTTTTTAATATATTAAAGTTCATCACATGAACAACTTAAAAATATAGTTTCAAGCAGAAATCTCTTAAACTCAGTTTTTAATTAATTTTGAAAGAAATTATAATTTTCTTTGAGCTTTAATTAAAAGGGTAAATTTCCAGGCTAAATACCCAGGAAATTTCTTTATGAAAGATACTTAAAATTTGCTTTATATACAGATAATATTAAATTGTAATCTGTGTGAAATGTTCAAGCAAATCCATTAAGAATTGGATTTTTAATGAATGTTTGAAGTTATTGCTATTTTTCCACGTAAAATAGCAATACACACCAAACCTTAAGTTTTGATAAGGTTTTAATGCTTGTAACCTTAAAGCTTTAAGCTTATTTAAGCTTTGACAGTTCCTAAAACCTTAAATTCAAGCCTGCATATTGGGATTTACCCTTTGGCAGCTTGGAATTCCTGTCTCAATTGGGAGAAAAACAGCTTAAACTTTAATGTTGGATCAAAGTCTAATCTTAAAGCTTAAATAAGGTTGAAAATCCTCCAATACAGGTGGACAACCTTAATTGAATCCTTGCAGATCCAAAAAGTTGGGTACCCCAGCTCTATTTGGTCTTTTTCCTTTGTCCCACCTTTTTGCATGGATTTTGCCTTTTTATTTATTTAAAGCCATACTATGGCCTTGAACCCTTTTAAATTGAGCTCACACAGGATTTACATTCTGTATGGCAAATCCTTAGCCAATTCAGTAAATATACACAACACCTCAATTTTAACTAAAATTTTGGTAAGTTTGCATAAACTTTATGCAGCTTTAAATTTAAGCTTATTTAAGCTTAAATTTAACAATTTTAAAAAAATGTTAAAAAAGTTGCATTAGTACTGTGAGATTCTTCAATCTTCCAATAACATAACAAATAAGTGTTTTTGGGTATAACACCTTATGGATGTACCCTAGGTTATTTTTGGTGTAGAATCCAAACATGACATAATATTTATAACTTTGATTATCCAGAAAAGTTATACTTATTTTTTGTTATTTTTTATTTTAAATTCAATTAAAAAGTCTCTTGAAGACAAATTTAACTGTGTATAAAGTTATTTGTGGCCTTATGGGTATGTTATACATACCTCACAGGCTCACAATTACACAATTCAATGGAGATAAACTCAATACAGCTATTCACATTCATATTGAGAATAGCATAAGAACTGAAGCTTCTCCACCTAAACCCAATTAAAAGAAATACTTCAAGGATATTCAAGCAATTAAAATGTATTCACCAAGAGAAAATCTTTGCTTAGTAGAGACAATACATGTTTAATTTGGTAGAAGTGAGGTGATATCTGCTTTTATATGACAGAAACATACAATCAAACTATGAGAAAGATTCTCTCAAGATTTGATATTGATGTTGAAAACAATTTTTTCTCCCCCTTTTGTTCAAATATAATGGTAGTGCACTCAATAACAAATTCTGTATTTTCCCCACTTTCTCAACTTCCAAGAATGTCACCAGCTAGATTTTCTCAATTTGATATGAATAGAAAAGCATTCAATTGTCAGAACCTGTACTTTCTTCACTTTCTTGGAAAACTAAACTCACATAAGCAAAATTATCTCAATGAAATCACATTATTTCAATATGAAAAACACCATCAGCAAAATTCTCTCAGCAGAAACATTTCTAAACCAAAACTACATGTATCACCAGCTAAAACATCTCAACTATGATATTATCTAAGTAACTGTTATGGAAAGCTCTGTAGAGGCCCAAAAGGTATAAATAGAATCCTTCTCTCCCTCATTCTCAGAAATAATGGAACAATTTACCACTATGGAGGATGAAAATCATTTCTGAACTAGCAGGATATTTAGAGTAGTAGTAGGTTTTTAGTTGTGAAATTCTCAGTAGCCTTGCTCAGTAGTTTGGTAGTAGTCAAGTATAGTAGTATAACCATAGTTAAAATCTCAGTAGACCGTCTCATGAGGCTAGTAGAATTAAAAAGAAAGTAGTAGGGATATGAAAATATTGATGAAGAATAATTATCAGTATTCATATTGAAAAAATCATCATAATCAGAAAAAATACAAAAAAAATATTTTATTAGTCTCATTGAATAAAATTAAGAAGTAGTCTTTATTTTATCATAAATTGTAGTTTTGCATCAGATTTTTGGCTATAGAGCTATTAATAGTTCTTATTTAGGGACTAATGATAAGTCTTCTCTATATTTTGAAACTAAAAATCTGATTTTATTTTGTAATTATCCATAGGCTGACTATTCAGTATTATCTAGAGGGGAAGCTAATACACCTTAGCACCCATTGTTAGTGGAAAATTCTGAAACTCAAAACTGGCTTACAAATAATTTCTCCCTCAAGGTACTGCCTTATTTCATCCCACAATTTCTGTGAAAAGGCACTAAGTGCCACTTCAGCTAGCAAGTGAACAAGGCTGCTTATTATTCAATTAATCCCATAACCTCCGAGGTCAACCACCATTTATTCCTAGAAATTTTGCACTCTGAAACATCAGAAAATGCTCACCTTCTGTGGACAAAAATTAAGCATAAGTATGCATCAAAAAAGGTTCTCAACAAGGGACAAGTATGGATTAAATGGAAAAAACAAGACTACAATGGCAACCTCCAACTGTACATTAACAACTTCTAAAAATTTCTACCTGATCTTTATTCCATCAGCATCAAACTTCTTTTGCAAACTGTGTGATACTGAATTCTTGGAAAGCTTGTTGGGGATTCCAAACTCTCCCAAACAATTTACTTATTAAAAATGAATGAAGAAATAATTCAAAGGCCTGAATTAATCCTAAAACAGCTACAGGAATATGTTAATCATCTCAACACAAAAGGAAAATATCAAAAACCTACTCCTTTGTCCTTAGCTTCAATCTCTTACCATCCATACAAAATCACCTACTTTTGTGCAAATAGCCACCATAACATCAAATGCACAACCCACACCAAGGGAGAATCTTATTCAGAAAACCCTCATCTTAGACCACCAAGACCAGAGAAGAAAAGAAATCTGGAAGCTGTAAAAAAGCTATCACCATCACTTAACCTCTCCTCTGCAGAAGCTCTTGCAACATTCACCTCTGAGCCATCCTCTTCTCAAAGGCTAATTGTTCACTGTGATGCCACAAAACACATTTTCAAAAATGAAAAATTATTCAACCAACTTACTTTTTTAAAACATATGAGATTATCAACAGGAAAGCCTCATAGTTCACTTCTATATGAAAGGGCTCGGACAGTTTTGATAATATGTGATGGTAGTAGACTGATGCTACATGACTGCCTATTTGTCCCTAAGCTCAAATCCAATCTGATGAGTTTATTAAGATTCTTCCCCAACAAAAACAAACCTTCTCACTTCAAACCAATGGTATCATGATTCTTAGAGGGATTGTAAACAATAATTTAATTCTGGTCAACTACTCCCTACCTGAAACACTTCTTACTAAAGCCTCCTTATGGAACAATAAATTAGGTCACCCTGGTCCTATAGTCATCAAAGCCATTGGACTTCCTGTTCCTGATGAAGACTGTCATGTGTGTAAAATCAATAAATATCACAAAAATACCCTTCAAAGACCAATTTTAACACACAAGACTTCCTATTTACTGTGTACATATGGAACTTTTTGGGCCAATTTCCCCTTCATCTGTATCCAGTAGTCATTAATTTCTCACTGTTGTAGATCAAGCAAAATCATTCAAAATAATTTGGTTTCCAAAAAAAGATTTAACCCTTATGAAGAATTTGTTGAAGTAAACAAATTGATGGAAAACCAGAAATATTTATCAATAAAAAAGCGGGTTTCTGATTGGGGTAGTGAATATCTGAACCACCAGTTCCAGGAACTGGAAACCACCTCTGGCTTTATCCACATGTTTTCTCCTGCTTACACTCCCAAGTACAATGTGTTTTCAGAGCGAGCTAACTGAACCATTGTAGAGAAAGCCAGTTGCATGTTTAATGGTGCAAACCTACCTGACCTCTACTGGGCAGAAACCATCAACACTGCCATTGTACTGTCTAATTTTACGCCAACTCCCTCTTGCTTTTTGAAAAAATATTTCCCTATGAATTAAGAAACTTCAGACCTTTGGGTGTCTTGCTGTGATTCTTGTTCTCAAAGACCATCAAGACTGTAAGCTTGGGAAGGCTGGTAGAACCAGAATCTTTTTTGAATATTAAAATAACACTTCAGCCTAATGTTTCCTGTGGTTATTCACTCGACAAATTCTGATTTCTCACCATGTGTAATTTTCTGAAACTAAATCTCCTTCTCCCTGCACACCATCCAATCTCAATCTTTTTCTCATCTCTTTCTCTTCTCAATCATCCAATACTGTAGCAGTAGATGAAATCTGCGTAGTAAGATCAACCTCTAACAACAAGTTACTTAATGAAGAACATTCCACCAACTTGGCAGAGGTGATAGATGAATCCCACCATGCTTCAGGGTCAGAAGCGGTAGATGAAATCCACACTGACAGTTCTAATGAAAGAAATGGTGAAATACTGATGATCTCCAGGATCAAGGTCATTGGGCCTCAGCATCCCACCCTTGTATCATCTGATCTTAATACCAAGAGCATACTTCCCTACTCAAGACAAATAATTCCCCTTGTCACCACTTCTAATTAAGTTCGTTGATGATTCAGAGAAGCTCAGAACGGCACTAGTAGGTCTGAATTGCTTTCTTCAATTAAAGAAGAACTCTTGGAAATCGCAAACTTTCAAGTCTGGGATGTTGTAAACATTTACCCAAGCTACAAACTTGTTGGGACAACATGGGTTTTTAAAATCAAACACTACCATGATAACCAAATAATAATTTATAAGGCTAGGTTATATGTTCAAAGCTTTACTCAAGTAGCAGGCATTGACTTTGAAAAAGCCTTTTCACCAACCAGATGACTTAACTCCTTGAGAACTCTCATTTCCTTTTCTTCTACTAAAAATCTCCAATTACACCGAATTGATGTCCATAGTGCTTTCTTGAATGCTCTTCTGGAAGAAACAGTCTACCTTTCCATACCTCAAGGTCTTGATCTGGACCGGAAGAAACACTTTCTCAAGCTGAAAAGGGAATTGGTTAAAGCAAGCCCCTCTTGTGTGGTATTTTTGGCTCAAGTAATGGTTAGTTTCTGTTGTTTTTCAACCTGCACGATTGAATCTTGTGCGCTCTATCATAGAAAATCCAACCCTACTTGGCTTTAAATTCACATTGACAACATTGCAATCTTTGGAAAGGATGTGGAAAAATTAAACAAGGAAATAGCTTTGGAATTTGAGATTATAAACATTGGTCCTGCTGACCTCATCTTGGGAGTAAATGTCAATCAAACAAAGGATGGTATTTGGCTTTATCAGAAGCACTTTTCCAAATTCCTTGTTAAAATTTATGGAATTGGAGAATGTCGTCCTGTTTTGATACCTCTTGTCCCTCACTCTCAGCTCTCACAAGCAACGGAAGAGGAATTAAAGGAGTTGAATAACCTCATAATCAGCTACCGCAGCACCGTTGGTAATATCAATTACCTCAGCTCTACCACCAGACATGACCTTTCTTTTGCAGTCAGCTCACTTTCTCAATACCTGAAAATGCCTGGAATACATCAATGGAATGGCTTCCTTCAGGGCTCCCTTGACATTGGCCTACTTTACTCTTGAGCCAGGAAGTCATGCCTCATTTCCTAGAGTGATGCTGATATGGGGAATTGTCCAGAAACCAAAAGGCCAATCACCGGTTTCCTGGCATCCTTCAATGGCTGTCTGGTTCTCTGGAAAACTAAGAAGCAACCCACTTTGTTACTTGCAATGAGTTCAAGTTAATAAGTCTTTAAATTACTATAATCTATATTTAGAACCAGTAAACAGTAACACTTGAAATGATGAAATGATTAGTAATGAGAATTTAAACAATACGCTGATTAAACAGTGATAAGTACCTGATTAAATTAGATAATTGTTTAAAACAGGAAATATGCAGATTTTGTAGTTAACACACAGCAGCACTCTAAAGTGTTATAAATATAATCAGTATGACATAGACATCTTGATACTTAATGAATGTACCTAAACGTGTACCTTTAAAATCCCTAAGCCTCGTTAGTAGAGTGATGTTGATGTGTTGCGTTACAATAAATGTACTTTAAAATATACAATAGAGTAGAATATACGAAGTAATAAAAGATTGTGTAAGAAAAATGTTGTATCTCTTGGTATGTAACATTGTGCTTATATATCCCCAGCACCGTAGGTTTGATGATAGATGAGATCTGTTGTCTTAAAAAGACATAGTTAAATTACTATTCTCAATGCTTATAGCTTAATTTCTCAAAGCATTCAGAATTGCACCTTTGAATAATGACTTAGTTTCTAACTATCCTGCTTCAATACTGCTTTGTCTTTTCATTAACCTCGAAAGGGGATTCCTTTCTAAACACTCCTCTGAATTCCTTGAGATGTAATTGTGGATATACCTTTAGTAATTTCTGCACTCTCAAAGGTTTAGTCAAAACATCGGCCAACATATCTTCCATTCCAACTTGCTTGATCATCAGTTGGTTTTTTAACACAATATCTCTAAGATATTGATATCATACTTCAATATGTTTGGTGTTTGCGTTAAGGGCAGCTTGCTTAGCTATTATTGTTGCTCCAGAATTGTCGTTAAATAACACAGGCTTTGAATCTTTAACACCCATTTCCATCAAAAGAAATGACATCCATCGTAGTTGCTTAGCACATATATTCATAGCAATGAACTTGGCTTTGGTGGTTGATTGTGCTACTACTGTCTGTTTCTTGCTCAACCATGAGATTGGGATTCCAAATACTGAAGTCAAAATTCCTGAAATTGATTTTTTATCTGTTCTATCATTGGCATAGTCTGCATCAGCCCATCCTTCCAAAATGGATGTCTCTTCACCCTTTTTTATTGTAGGCTTGACTGAGTAGCGCAATAGCTGATTTACAGTAAACATAATATCGGGTCAAGTGTGTTGTGCTAAATAATTTAAGCTTCCAATGGCCTGTTGGAAAGGAGTTATAGCGACTGATTCGCCCTTATCATCTATCTCAGTATGAAAATTACCATTGCATAGTGTTTTAACACCTTTAATTTCACTCATGTCGTTATCATGTAAGAGACGCCTGATTAGATTGGTTTGACATAAACTAAGTGAACCAGCTTCGTGCCATATCATCATATATCCTAAGTGCTGAGTAGGATTTCTCCTGGATTTGATCTTAATTTCATTGCTAACTTGGGATAAAAAATCTTGAATTAAAACTTTGTCTTTTCCTATGATAAATCCATCGTCCACATGTACATGAAGAATTAATGATAAGTCCTTGTTCAAAAACAAAGAATCATCATATTTTGACTTGACCATCCCGCACTGTTCTAGAATACTATTAACCTTTAATTGCCACATTCGTGGAGCTTGCTTAGTCCCATATAGCAATTTATTAAGCTTCCATACCCAGCCTTCTTTCCCTTTAACTTCAAAACCTTTTACTTGTTTTACGTATAAGGTTGTGTCCATCTCACCATGAAGAAATGCAGTTTCAACATCGAACTGATAGGGAATGAACTTTCTGTTGACTATTAATGAAAGCATTATTTTGAAGCTTTCATTTCTTCTCACTGAGGCCCATGTGTCAAAATAGTGTAACAGATGCTCTTGGTGGTTCCCCAACACTACCCATCTTGCTTTGTCTTGATATACCTCACCATACTCATTAAGTTTTTTGGTCAAATGCCACATGCCTCCAATCACTTTACTTTCCTTGGGGTATGGTACTAGTGAACCTGTGTTGTGACTCATTAAGGATTCTAATTCTAATTCCATTGCACCCTTCCAATGGTTGCATTCCAGTGGATCTGAGGTTGCCTTGGAGTAAGGTACTGCGTCAGCTAACATGTAATGTTCTGGTGGCTTTGTTTTCCTACGACCTTCTTCCAGGATGTTGCGAGTGTCGATTTGATTAGAGATATTCTTTGGAGCTTTGCTGTAATATGGGACATACTCGTAACGTTTGTTTCTGATAGGCTCTTGAACAGGTGCTTCTTTACCTAGGTCATGGTTGTTGTCAGAATTAACGGCTGGAGCAGAATAATTTTTAGTCCCTGCTACAGCAGTAGGAAGATTGACTATTTCTTGACGTACCCGAGACTCCCTTTGCATTTGGGGAAGTTGAAAATCTCGACTCATTCTTATTTTATTGGATTCTTCATTATAGAAACGCATGCCATCTGAATAACTTTCATAGGTCAACGCCTTCAATGTTTCTCCTCTGGGATTCAATTTAGATTTTGAGTCTCCTACGAGGACAGTGGTTTTCATTCTGAATGGTATCAAGCTACTCAAGCTAATCGTTGGTTCAATCTGCATGTCTTCTTTCCTCAGGAGTTCTTGCGGTGAGATCATATTTATTGCCTTATGAGGCAACAAATTTAGTAATAGGGAACTGTGTTTCGTCGCCTCAACCCATAGTCGAATAGGGATCTTAGATTGTGCAAGTAAAAATCGTGTTTTAGAAAGTAACGTCTAATTGAAACATTCAGCTACTCCGTTTGTCTGTGGCGACTCAGGAGGACCTTGTTCTAATGAAATACCCCTTTTGAACAGAAACTGCTGGAAGGAATTTGAGTCAAATTCCCCTCCCCTGTCTGTATGTACAAAATCAGGGGTGACATTTACCTTATTTTTCAGTTCATTGAGAAAAGACACTATATTTTCCTGAGCTTGGTCCTTTTTGCTCATGAAGTAAATACGATTAAATCTACTGTAGTCATCCAGGATAACAAGCACATACTTGATACCTTGTTCAGTGACTGGTGAGATTTGCAACGTGTCAATATGCAGTCAATGGAAAGCCGAATTTGATGATGGCAGAGCACAAGTATGAGGTTGATTCTTGATTTTGCCAATTGACGTACCTCACAGTCTCGAGAAGCCATGAAGTTTCCTTTGATTTGATTTTTATCCAGTAAGTACTTTACATAACTGTTGCTGGGGTGATCCAAGATACTGTGCCAATCTTTTCCATCACTTTTCGAAAAAAAAACCTTGTTGACTTCTAGTTTACTAACAAACAAATTTCCTTCTCTTTTAAAAGCAGCCACAATAGTCTGTCCTTGTTTGAGTAGAAAGCAATCCTTCTTAACAACTGGTTTGATGTTATGATCCAAGAGTTGTGATACTGAAAGCAGATTGACAGGACCACTCGGTGCGTAGTAAACAGGACTGATCTTAATGCCCTTGAACATCAGTGTCCCTTGATGGGTTATTGGTACGGTACTCCCATAAGTGTTGATCTGATGATTTATAGCCATGTAGTTACTTAGATATCTTAAATTATTTACAACCAATTTACTGGCACCCAAGTCAAGGTATATTTTATTACTGTCGTTAACAGTAAATATCATATCCTCTTTGATCATGAAGGCATCGGAGTCGGAACTGACAGTTTTGGCGTTGGGCTCAGTTAAGAGGTGAGCAGACTGAGGTTTCATCAAAGCTTGAAGTTTCTCCAGCATCTTTTCAATGTTTTCTATCCTCTTTTCCGAGTCATTCTTATCAGATGGACCAGGCTTTTCATGTTTCTTTCCATGCCTTCGACCCTTGTTCCTTTGCCTTTGATTATCCCATTTGGTTTTCGGTATTGGTTTATTGGAAGAACCAACAAAAAGTGCTTGCTCAGTTGGTTGGCGTCTTGAGTGTTCAATGGCAACTTGACTAATAACTGCAGCCGGAGTAAAAGGTTTGATATCATAAAGAGTCTGTACCAACCCAGTCAGTTCTTTATCTCCATTGAGACTTTGAATAAATGTAGCAGCTAATAGTTTGGGCGGGAATGTTGCTTTGAGTTCCTTGTCTGAAGTGATAGAGTTATCTTTAGCACAAAGCTTTTGGAAACTGTGAATATGGGCTTGCAGAGATGATTCTGGCTTGTATTTCAAAGATATTAACTCATAGAAAGTTTCACATATAGTAACTATTGAGTTTTTACCACAAATATTCCCTAAAGCTTCCCAGGTATCGTAGAAAGAAGTTTTATTGTCTAATAGGACTCCTTCTAATTCCGAGCTCACACAGCCCCATAAGAGGGCTAGTGCACTACTGTTTTTCTGTCTAAAATTTGAGGATCTCTTTGTTTCTTCAGAGGGTGGCATAAGCAGGTCATTGTATCATCTGGCTGTAAGATAGTTTTCCATTTGACAGCTCCAATGGACCCAGTTGTGGGTATCCAGTTTTATCATTTTTGTTTTTAGGATAACTTCTTCATCAGATGATTTGACAGTTGGAATTGTTGAAATTGAAGAGAATGAGCTGATTTAACCGAAGCACTTACTGAGGAGTTTTAGAGTTCTCAGTCAAGGATTACGTCACAAGACTGCTGTGATCCTATCACGACGGCTCCTACGTCAATGTGTATTTAATGACCCTGTCCTACGCATCATCGTATTGACAGGGCAGACTTTCCTTTATTATTCCATTTTATTTCTCTCGTCTGTCAAATTTCCCTTACTCGCTATTAAGTCGAATTAGAAGCTGCTGCACAGTCCAGCCTACTGCTGGAACTAAGGTAGTTAACACATTTAAAATCTCAACGACAGTCAATTTGAGTAAACTAACACTATGTACAAAACCAGCTTATCCCAAAGCTGTTGCATTGTTCCTTCTTAGAATTTAGAAGGAGTGTCTTAGACAACTTCGAGGTATTTAATATTTCTCACATTTATCAATAAATATGTATTTACATTAATCATGAACTTACAAGTTTCAATGTCAGTGTCACCTAGAGTAAAAACGACATAGTTATTATATTCTATTGATTTATATTTAAATAGCTGACAGATAGGTTAATCACTTTTCTATTTCGTACTAAAACATCATGTATCCAAACTAATACTTTACTCTTTAGTTATTGCTACTGGTTATTAATTTATCGCAATAGAAAGACTGTTAACAAACTCTTGCATGGTAGCGAGAGTTAGTTGCTTCTATCTGCAGTAAGAACCAGAGTCAAAACACAGGTACCAGCTACACTATGTCAAATCCAAACCCATCCATTCCTCAGAGCACGAGTCAGATCACTGAAGATGAACTCTCAGACTCCAGAGCACTAAAAGTGAAGGTAAACCAACTGAACCGAACAAACTGGGTACAGTGGAAATGTCACATGACAAATTACCTGAACGGATGTGGCTATGGATGCTTGTTTCACATTACGTCTGAAAAAGAGAAGGCCTCAACAAAATTCCTGCGCAAAAACAGTGCGGGGCTAGCCATTCTCTGGACAACGGTCAGTGAAGAACTCCAGGGTATTCTTCTTGAGAACGACGATTTGTTCTTCACGGCTTGGAACGCTCTAGGTGATGCATGTGGGAAAAACTCAACAGTGACTATATGCCAAGCCTTGACTCGACTCACCTCTCTCTTCTATGAACCAGGATCATCCCTTGATCATCACATAGACACATTCCTGAAACTATATGTGAGCTATAAATCTCTCGTTGGAAGCTCCAGTACTAAGATGGAATTGAGCAAGGAAATGGCTGCTGCTTTTTTCCTCCAGAGTCTAGATCGAGACAAGGACTTGAGTAGTCTGGTTCAGAACCTGTATGATGTTCAGCCATTTGATGTAATGACAATTACCAAGAGAGTGGCCCTGGAACAATCCAGGCGTGATAATATCTCATCTGAAGCCTTGTTTACCAACAACCGAAATCAGGGAAGTCAGGGGAATCAAAAGAAACCCAGTGGAAGTAATAAGTCACCTGCAACATCTAACCAAAGTGAGAACAAAAACAAAAGGCTGCAGAACAACAGGAAGAAGAGAAGAAATAAGACAGGAAATCAAAGGGAGAGCGTATCCAAACGGCTAGAGAAATTGGAAAAGCTATTGTTAAACAACACGCTAACCACATCCGCCAATGTCGTAACATCCACAACAGGCACCGATCTGAAAATAGAAAAGGACCACGGATCATCTGATAGCGACGCGTACTATATTTTATCAGAGGGTATCTTTGCCACCGAATATCAAGACAGACAGACACTATATCTTGACACTGGATGTGGTCGATCAGTTGTTAACAATCTAGCTCTTCTCTCCAATGTTACTAAAGTTAAAAAAAACATCAAAACGTTTGGTAGCTCTGTGGAAGTAACTCACCAGGGGACTTTGAATATGTTTGGGTATCACATTTCCCCTGTATCGTATGCACCAACGGGACCTGTTAATCTTATATTGGTGTCACAACTGGTTGATCATGGTATAAAGCCTCATTACAAAAATGACACATTCCTGATAAAGCGAGGGTCCTCCGTTGTTGCAGCATTTACCCGGGATGGAAACTTGTATTCTAATCGACATCAGTCACAGGTAAATCTAGCACACTGTACTGAAGCGAAAGATTGGCACACCCTAATGGGACACCCAAGTTGCAGGTGCCTGGAACGTTTACTTACACAATTGGGAATCAATGAACAATTCACTTCATCAGAAAACTGCGAGGTATGTTCAAGATCCAAGATACAGCAAAGGCCCCACAAGAGTATGCTACCTCAAACAAACAAACCTTTCTTTAAAATTCACTCCGACACCCTTGAAATATCGCCAACAACAAGAAGGGGACACAGGTACATACTGGTGTTGATTGACGACTACACCAGGTTCAATCAAATATACCTCATGCAAAGTAAGGCTCAATCAGAAAGTATGATAATTTCTTTCTTCACAGAACTAAAAAATAAACTGGACATAACTCCAGAATATTTCCATTAAGATCGTGGAGGAGAATTCACCTCTCTCAAACTAAAAAATTATCTACTCGACTGAGGAACCTCAATAGAGCAAGGTGCACCCAATTCACCACAGACCAACAGAGTTGCAGAAAGATTTAATCGCTCTCTCCTGTCCAAGATACGCTGCTTACTGTGTCAATCCAAAATCCCCATTACCTACTGGGATGAAGCTGCAAGACATGCGTCAATGCTACTTAATTATACCCCTCATCGATTCCTGAACTTCATCACTCCGTCAAAACAGCTTAAAGCGTGCAATATGCAAATTGAACCAGAAATTGACTACTACAAACTAATCCCTTTCGGATACAAAGTCAATGTTCTGAAACTCTCAAACACCTCCAAGGTCGCAGAAAAAACAGCAACACTTCGTGCTTTAACATATGAGCAATACTCAGATGCCATGAGGTTCCTGGACATTGAGTCAGGGAGGATAATAATAAGTCGAGATTTTACTATTCCATCATCGTTCAAGCCAAGCAAGTTCAATAAGCCTACCGAAACCCTACCAAGCAAAGTGAACGTTCCAATCCATGAACATGTGCATCTGCCCTCCCCACTCAAGAGATCAGTCAAAACTCAGACATGCGATGCAAATAAACCAGCTGAAGAGATTAATTCACAATCACCAACTGAAGTTCAAAGACCATCTATGAAGGGATGGGATTATGTACCGCATTATGACGTAGCCCCTCAAGATATAAGCAGCACGATAGATGAGCAGAATATCATTGAAGGTTCACGACGCCAAAGCAGAAGGAGTAACCAAACGTTCCTTACTGATGTAGTCCCGTACGCGAAAGCAATTGGAGATACTCACGAGAAGGGAAGCTGGCAAGATGCGATGACTGCTGAATTCACATCGTTAATGCAGCACAATACTGGACATCTGGTACCGTACCCAACTGATGGCTCAAAGGTGATCGGAGGAATGTGGCGTCTAACCAAGAAAAGAAATGAGTTCGGTGAGATATACCAATATAAGGCGCAATGGTTCGTACTTGGAAATCACCAGGTACATATGCTGCACTACTTTGATACGTGGTCATCGGTCGGTCGAAATGAGACATTTAAGATATTACTGTCTATGTCGGTGAATCTTAAGTTTGTGGCTTACCAGTTTGATGTTGAGACGGCATTTCTCCATGGCAATATGGATGCTACCGTCTACATAAAGCAAGTAAGGGGCTTCGAGGTCCCAGGAAAGGAGAATTGGGTCTGGTTACTCAACAAATCGCTCTATGGTACCAAACAGGCCCCGAGAATGTGGAAAGAGAAGATTACCCAATCTCTCAAAGACCTCAATATGTACAGTGCTCAATTCGACGAATCCTTATTCATAAATAAGGAACGATCTCTTTTTCTCCACTTACACGTAGATGATGGATTCCTTATATCGCGCCAAGAGACAGAAATAAAAGAATTCCTGAGTAAACTTGCTAAGCTGTATGTTTTGAAAGTGAAAAAATACCCAACACAGCACCTAGGCTATAAAATCGAATGGCTCAAGGATGGGAGCCTATTTCTGTCTCAAGAGTCATTTGCACGTAAGATATTACAACAGTTTTAAATGAGTGAGTGCCGACCAGTCAAAACTCCATGCAATGGAAATCTTGCAGTAGTTATCAACAAAGAATCCAACTCGTTTGACAAGACACTGTATCAAAGAGCAATCGGATACGTCAACTACCTGTCTCAACACACTAGGCCAGATCTGTTATACACAATAAATCAACTCTCACGATTCTCCACCAAACCCAACCTAATTCACTGGAATGCTATGAAACATGTACTACGATACATCAAGGGCACTGTAGACTGGGGTATACACTATCAAGTCAGACAGAAAGCCAATGAATCTAGACCGGTTCTAGAAGGCTGGGCAGACTCAGACTATGCCAATTGTAGTATTGACCGTAGATCAGTTTCGGGAAACATGATTATGGTCTTTGGAAACCCAATCTCTTGGCTAAGTAAAAGACAATCGATAATCGCACAATCCACTACTGAGGCAGAATTTATATCGATGAACATATGCAGTAAGCAACTCAGGTGGTTGTCAATGCTTATGGTCAACGATATGAATATTCCAATGACAAAGCCTGTACTGTACAATGATAACTCAGGCTCAATTACTATCTCGAAGCAGGCCACTCTGAACCCAAACACAAAACACATAGAGGTCAGATATCAATACCTACAACAACTTATTTTGGAACAAGTGCTAGAGGTGTCGCAGGTGTCAACAAATGACATGCTGGCTGATGTCCTCACCAAACCCATGTCGGTAATCAAGCTAGGCGAACTGCTACCTAAGATGCATCTTATAAATCAAGAAGGAGTGTTGAAATTGAAGAGAATGAGCTGATTTAACCAAAGCACTTACTGAGGAGTTTTAGAGTTCTCAGTCAAGGATTACGTCACAAGACTGCTGTGATCCTATCACGACGGCTCCTACGTCAATGTGTATTTAATGACCCTGTCCTACGCATCATCGTATTGACAGGGCAGACTTTCCTTTATTATTCCATTTTATTTCTCTCGTCTGTAAAATTTCCCTTACTCGCTATTAAGTCGAATTAGAAGCTGCTGCACAGTCCAGCCTACTGCTGGAACTAAGGTAGTTAACACATTTAAAATCTCAACGACAGTCAATTTGAGTAAACTAACACTATGTACAAAACCAGCTTATCCCAAAGCTGTTGCATTGTTCCTTCTTAGAATTTAGAAGGAGTGTCTTAGACAACTTCGAGGTATTTAATATTTCTCACATTTATCAATAAATATGTATTTACATTAATCATGAACTTACGAGTTTCAATGTCAGTGTCACCTAGAGTAAAAACTAAAGTGATGAGAATTTAATATTCTATTGCGTTAAATTTAACCAGTAGTGTATAACTATAGAAACAATAATTAGTACAAAAATTCTAATTTATAATGGTAATACTAATTCACCTTAAGTATTTAAAATAATAATAATAATTTAGAATTATTCTACGAACGTAATGAAACCTTTGATTGCTAAGTAATTTTATAGACAAATGATTAATTAATACTTGTATCGTTATATCATTGTATAAGTCACCAACTTATTTACCTTTGCACTGATATAACTCCTTCTAAATATATATTCTATAACTATGATAACCAGACTAATAGTTATACTGATCAAAAAATGATAGGTTAGTACTAATAGTCACATCGCTTGTAAAAGTAATATTCATACCTAAGTTACTAGATTATATTCTTTGATAGTAATAAATTATACGATTATTTCTAAATAGAAAAACTAAGATAGAGTAAAAAGAATTTTTCGAAGGAGAAAGATTGGATGAAGAAAAATAAAGAAGAGAAAGATGAGTTGTTTAAATATTAAATTTTTCTTGTTGACCGTCGAAAAGGATTACCCGTTAGATGACGTAATGATTACGTCATGCAGATCATTATTACGTAATGATCTACAATAATTCCAACACTCCTTCTTGATCCTTGAGATGTATTGCTGAGTAAAATTCTTGAAGTTTGTTAATAGTTGGAGGTTTTGTTAGCACATCAGCTATCATTTCATTCGTTCCAACTTGAACAACTTCCAACAGTTTCATGTTCACTAAATATCTGAGATATTGGTATCTGATTTCTATATGTTTTGTGTTGGTGTTGAGACTTGCTTGCTTCGATATCGTTATTGCTCCAGAATTGTCATTAAAAATAATTGGTTTGTTCATTTTTATCCCTAGATCTTGGGTCAACAGCATCGATATCCATCGTACTTGTTTCGCACAAACATTCATTGAAACATATTCTGCCTCGGTAGTGGACTGTGCTATAATAGATTGTTTCTTACTTAGCCAACTGATTGGGTTACCATAGACTGTTACCAAATTTCCTGAAATAGATTTCCTATCATCCTTGAAATTTGCGTAATGGGCATCAGCCCAACCGTGTAGAATAGTTTCAGAATTACTTTTATTGAATAAAATTCCGAACTTCTTAGTGCAATGAACATATCGTAACAAATGTTTAACCATTTTCCAATGGTTCACATTCGGATCAGTGGAACATCGCGCCAGTTGATTAATAGTGAACAGTATATCAGGTCGAGTGTGTTGAGCTAAATAGTTTAAATATCCCATAGCTTGCTGAAATAGACGTTTGTCAATAGCCGAACCATGTTCATTAAGTTGATTAACAAAATTACCATTACATGGTGTTTTAATGCTTCTACATTGGACCATATCAAATGTCATCAAGATTTTTTCGCAGAAATCGATTTGACTTAAGAAGATTGCACCATTCTTTAACCAATCAAGACGGTATCCTAGATGCTGAGTAGGTTTTTTCTTGACCTTCAGGGTGAATAATTTTTTCAATTTGAATAAAAAATCTACTATTTCATCTTCATTTTTAGCAACTAGAAATCCATCATCAACATGAATATGAAGAAACATAGTTTTCGATTTGTTGATAAAAAGTGCTTCATCAAACTTCGCACTGAACATATTTAAAGAATTGAGTGCTTGAGTCAATTTCTCTTTCCACATACGAGGTGCTTGCTTCGTTCCATATAGCGATTTCTTCAATTTCCACACCCAATTTTCTTTACCTGGTATTTCGAAACCTTTTACTTGAATAACATAGATATTGGCGTCAATTTCTCCATGTAAAAACGCAGTTTCGACATCAAACTGATATGCCACAAAACCAACATTTACTATTAATGAAAGAAGAATTTTGAAAGTTTCATTTCGTCCCACTGAAGACCAAGTTTCGAAGTAGTGTAGCATGTGTACTTGATGATTGCCTAAAACTACCCACCTAGCCTTGTATTTGTATACTTCTCCATATTCATTTCGCTTTCGATTAAGAACCCACATTCCTCCAATAACTTGAGCATCTTTCAGATATGGAATCAATTCTCCCGTGTTGTGTTGCATTAGAGAATCGAATTCCTTTTTCATCGCATCGTTCCACAGATGTTTTTCTTTAGAATTACTCATAGCTTGAGAATAAGGTACCACATCCATAAGCATAGCTGAGTCAGTAGTTCTTCTTCTTGAGCCCACTAGTATGTTGTCAGTGCTAATGTCGACAGAAATGTTTTTCGGTGCCTTGTCATAAAAGGGTACATAATCCCAACCTTTAGTTCTCGCATTACTATTCATTTGACTTGAAGGTTCAATAATTGGACTAGAACTTGATATAGTAACAGGATCATTAGCAATTTGTTCTTTGTCAATGGTTTTTTCGTTTTCATTTATTTTTGGTAATAAAACTGTAATTTCTTTTTCAGACGGTAAACTATCTTCAGTCTTCTTTACTGTTGAAGGATTGATTTTAGAAAGAGTTGACCAGTCCCGACTAATAATGATCCGTCCTGTATCAAGATTGAGAAATTTCATGGCGTCAGAATACCTTTCGAAAGTGAGAGCTCTCAAAGTAGTGGATCTATTGACGAGCTTTGATTTATTGATTAGATTCATTACTTGAGTCTTCAATCCAAATGGCAATAGTTTTTGAAGATTGAGTTTCGGTTCAATAATTGAAGCATGCTTGTCTAAAATTTGAGAAGGAGTATCTAGATTTAGAAACTTATGTGGAGTATGATTTAGAAGAAGTGATGCATGTAAAGCTGCTTGATCCCAATAGGTGATTGGAATATTAGATTGAGCAAGCAAACAACGAATCTTTGATAATAAGGATCTATTGAATCTTTCTGCCACACCATTTGTTTGAGGTGAATCAGGTGGTCCTTGTTCAAAACAAATGCCTCGTTTTAGAAGTGAATTTTGGAATTGTACTGAACCAAACTCACCTCCTCTGTCGCAATGAAAAAAGGCAGGAGTGACATTGAGTTTGTTTCTCAACTCATTTAAAAAACTAGTGATGTAATGTTCAGCTTGATCCTTGGATATCATAAAATAGATTCTGTTGAATCTTGAGAAATCATCGATTAAAACTAAAATATATTTATATCCCTTTTTGGATGGGGAATTAATTTCCAAGGTATCAGCATGAAGTTTATAAAATGGCTTGAAGGTAGTTGGAAGTGAATTAGAATGAGGTTGTCGAGTTAATTTTGAAAAACGACATACATCACAGTGTTTTGAACTAGTAAACTTGTTCTTCAGTTTCAGATCTTGTAGAATCTTGCAAAGATATTTGTCACTTGGATGTCCCATAATCACATGCCAATCGCGATCATCTTCATTGTCCAGGGCGTACACTGAATTTTGAGAACGATTTGAGTACAGATTTCCATCCCTTTGAAAAGTCGTAATAATGGAATCTCCTCTTTTGATTAAGAAAACATCATTTTTGTAATGAGGCCTCAAGCCATGATCGATCAATTGAGAGACTGAGATCAAATTGACTGGTCCTGATGGTGCATATGAGACAGGATATATGTGAAAACCAAAAAAATTGAAAGTTCCGGTATGAGTTATTTCAACGGAGTTTCCAAAAGTATTAACGTTTTGCTTGCAGGGTTTAGGATTGATGAGAAGAGACAAATCATTTACCACCGTTCTGCCGCAGCCACTATCTAGAAAAAGTAGTGTTCTATCTAAATTAGATAATGAGAAACAGGATTCAGTAGGTAAAAAGTATGAATCGGAGTCTGAATTTTCAGGTTGATTAAGAGTAGGTTCAGAGTTTGATACCACATTTGCTGAATTCTTTTGCAAATTTAGATTTGATAGCATTAATTTTTCCAATCTTTCTAATCTATTGTTCATGGATTGTTGATTTGTTTCAGCATGATTGCAATCATTTTGATCCTTTCTCCTTCTTTTTGGTTTCTTCTTCGCTTTCTGTTGTTGAGAGTTCTGATTGGATGGTTGTTTTTCTGAATTAGATTTAGACGGGCCATCTGATTTGACCTTTCCATCAGCAAACAAAATTTCCTCTGATGAATTCCTTCGCCTTGAATGTTCTAAGGCAACTCGTTTGGTTATAGGAAGTAGTTCAAATGGTTTTATGTCGTACATCGTTTGAATTAAACCACTAAGGTCTTTGTCTCGATCCAAGCTTCTCAAGAAAAATGCTGCTGCAATATTCTGGTTTAATTCCATTTTTACTTCGGAGTTTTTGGTTAAGTTTTGATAGCTCGCATAAAGTTGTAAGTATAAGTCAGTGTGAGCTTCAAGGGATTGACCAGGTTCATATTGTAGTGAAACTAGTCAAAATAGAACTTCACAGGTGGTAAGGATTGAATTATTACCACATGCTTCGCCCAGAGCTTCCCATGCTTTGTAAAAAGAATCTTGATGAGTTAAAAGTATTCCATGTAGATCGATAGATACAGAATTCCATAATAGTGCTAATGCTGCGCCATTTCTTCTGATATATCGAGAGGAAATCTTTTCTTCATCAGTAGGTTTTTTTAATAAACTTTGATAACCACAACCTATCATATAGTTCCTTGTCTGACAACTCCATTGAACCCAATTCGTACGATTGAGCTTGATTAATTTAGTCTTCAATTGATTTTCATCGGAAGAGTCTTCATCTAGGAGATTGGTAGGAAATTGAACTAGAGGTGATGATGTGGTCATCGTAGAATAATCGTTCGTAGTACCTGTGTTTCAACTCTGGTTTTAAAACAAATAGAAACTAACTCTCGCTACCATAAAGTGATGAGAAGTTAATATTCTATTGCGTTAAATTTAACCAGTAGTGTATAACTATAGAAACAATAATTAGTACAAAAATTCTAATTTATAATGGTAATACTAATTCACCTTAAGTATTTAAAATAATAATAATAATTTAGAATTATTCTACGAACGTAATGAAACCTTTGATTGCTAAGTAATTTTATAGACAAATGATTAATTAATACTTGTATCGTTATATCATTGTATAAGTCACCAACTTATTTACCTTTGCACTGATATAACTCCTTCTAAATATATATTCTATAACTATGATAACCAGACTAATAGTTATACTGATCAAAAAATGATAGGTTAGTACTAATAGTCACATCGCTTGTAAAAGTAATATTCATACCTAAGTTACTAGATTATATTCTTTGATAGTAATAAATTATACGATTATTTCTAAATAGAAAAACTAAGATAGAGTAAAAAGAATTTTTCGAAGGAGAAAGATTGGATGAAGAAAAATAAAGAAGAGAAAGATGAGTTGTTTAAATATTAAATTTTTCTTGTTGACCGTCGAAAAGGATTACCCGTTAGATGACGTAATGATTACGTCATGCAGATCATTATTACGTAATGATCTACAATAATTCCAACAAAAACGACATAGTTATTATATTCTATTGATTTATATTTAAATAGCTGACAGATAGGTTAATCACTTTTCTATTTCGTACTAAAACATCATGTATCCAAACTAATACTTTACTCTTTAGTTATTGCTACTGGTTATTAATTTATTGCAATAGAAAGACTGTTAACAAACTCTTGCATCCTTTGCCTTTGATCATCCCATTTGGTTTTCGGTATTGGTTTATTGGAAGAACCAACAAAAAGTGCTTGCTCAGTTGGTTGGCGTCTTGAGTGTTCAATGGCAACTTGACTAATAACTGCAGCCGGAGTAAAAGGTTTGATATCATAAAGAGTCTGTACCAGCCCAGTCAGTTCTTTATCTCCATTGAGACTTCGAATAAATGTAGCAGCTAATAGTTTGGGCGGGAATGTTGCTTTGAGTTCCTTGTCTGAAGTGATAGAGTTATATTTAGCACAAAGCTTTTGGAAACTGTGAATATGGGCTTGCAGAGATGATTCTGGCTCGTATTTCAAAGATATTAACTCATAGAAAGTTTCACATATAGTGACTATTGAGTTTTTACCACAAATATTCCCTAAAGCTTCCCAGGTATCGTAGAAAGAAGTTTTATTGTCTAATAGGACTCCTTCTAATTCCGAGCTCACACAGCCCCATAAGAGGGCTAGTGCACTACTGTTTTTCTGTCTAAAATTTGAGGATCTCTTTGTTTCTTCAGAGGGTGGCATAAGCAGGTCATTGTATTGTCTGGCTGTAAGATAGTTTTCCATTTGACAGCTCCAATGGACCCAGTTGTGGGTATCCAGTTTTATCATTTTTGTTTTTAGGATAACTTCTTCATCAGATGATTTGACAGTTGGAATTTCCATTCCAATACCGGTCGCTGTAGCCGTATCTATAAAATCGTGTTCTATTTCTGGTTCTATGTTATAGTGATTTTATAACTAACTCTCGCTACCATGCAATGAGTTCAAGTTAATAAGTCTTTAAATTACTATAATATATATTTAGAACCAGTAAACAGTAACACTTGAAAGGATGAAATGATTAGTAATGAGAATTCAAACAATACGCTGATTAAACAGTGATAAGTACCTGATTAAATTAGATAATTGTTTAAAACACGAAATATACAGATTTTGTAGTTAACACACAGCAGCACTCTAAAGTGTTATAAATATAATCAGTATGACATAGACATCTTGATACTTAATGAATGGACCTAAATGTGTACTTTTAAAATCCCTAAGCCTCGTTAGTAGAGTGTGAAGATGCTCAAGGAAGAAAGTACAATCAGATAAAAGAGAATAAGAAAACAGAGAAGTTGGATTGCAAGAAGAGAGCATACCTGAAGATGCTCAAGGAAGAAAGTACGATCAGATAAAAGAGAATAAGAAAACAGAGAATTTGGATGAGAGCACAACTTCTCTGCTAAGATACATGATTTATATAGCTTAAGAAACGAAGTACAATGAACAAAAAGTATATACAATAGGTAGACAACAGGTAACAATTGCCTGGTTTAGTAAAGGAGTAATTCCGCTGCTCTGGCTTTAGTTACGACTGACTTAGTCTAGTCAAGAAGAGAAAAATACAACAAATTCAGTAACTAGTCTTTAATACCCTCCCGGGCTCGAAGCTTGACAATCCCAGAGCAGAGCAGTGATCATGATGCTGCCCTTTGCTAAGGGATTTAGTTAGTATGTCGGCAGGCATAAGCGCTGTGGAGATGTATTTGACATCAATAACGCCTTCTTCCAATAACTGACGACACCAGTGAAGACGCAGCTTGATGTGTCTAGTACGATGTTGATAGAGAGGATTCTTGAGAAAAGCCAGAGCTCCTTGATTGTCACAGAACAGACTGGCTTTGACAGAAAGTCCAAGATCAGATACTAGTTCCAGAAGCCAGCATACGTCCTGGCAACAGGTAGAGATAGATCGGTACTCCGCTTCAGTAGAGGAGAGAGCAACCACCTCTTGCTTGGTGGTTTTCCATCCTACCAGACCATAAAGAAAGATGCAACTTCCAGAAAAAGATCTTGAGTCGTAGTTTGACCCCCAATCAGAGTCACAGTAGGCGATAATGGAGGAGCTATCATCTCTTCTTCCCAGCCACAGCCCCCAAGTACTGGTCCCTTTTAAATAACGGAGAACGTGCTTGAAAGCCAATTCATGTTCGTAAGAAGGTAGGGAAAGGAACTGAGACAGGCACGAGGCCGAGTACGCCAAATCGGGCCTAGTACAGGCGACTAAGTAATTGAGGAGGCCAACAGCTCTTCGATAGTGAATTTTGGCAGGCTCAGACCCAGTGTTTGTAAGCGGAAGCAACCTTGAAGAGGGTACTTGAGGAGTGGAGACGGTTTTGCATGACATCATGTCAAAAGACTCTAGTAAAGTATTTACATAAAGTTCTTGGCTGAGAAAAACAACACGATCTATTCGATTTCTAGTAACCTTCATTCCGAGTACATAGCACAGTTCGCCTAGATCTTTCATGTCGAATACAGAAGAAATTTGAGTCCGAAAGTCATCGAGATTTGTGCCGCCGATGACCAAGTCGTCAACATGTAAGAAGACAAAGCAAGGATTTGTAGAATTTTTAATAAATAGACACGGATCAGCAGCAGAGGGACGAAACCCTGCTCTGACAAAGAATTCCTTAATTTTGAGATACCAATTTCTGGGGCTTTGTTTGAGCCCGTAGAGGGATTTCTTTAATTTCAAGCAAACAGGGCCAGACCGAAGGCTTCTGTATCCTTCAGGAAGCCGAATAAAGAGATCTTCATCGAGGTCGCCATGAAGAAAGGCGGTTTTCACATCCATTTGATGAAGATCAAAATCGTGGTAAGCACAGTACCCCAAAAGAAAACGGAGGGTGAAAAGCCTCCCAGTTGGCGCAAAAGTTTCGTGAAAGTCAAGGTTTTCAACCTGTAGAAACCCTCGAACACAGAGACGAGCCTTTCTTTCTATAACATTGCCAAGGGCATCGGTCTTCTCTCTGAATACCCAAGTGGTATCAAGAAGGCGAAGATTCTTTTGGAGTTCAACTTCCTCTAGAACTTTATGTCTCTCAAGACTAGCAAACTCATTCTGCACAGCAAGTAGCCAGTCATTGGATTCCGAGGAGGACACGGCCTCCCTGAAGGAGGAAGGAGCTTTATTAACCACCGCCCCAGCAAAGCGATCAGGGGGTTTGCGTGAACGACCACCGCCCAAATTATGCTTGTCGGGTATGTTGGAGTCGATATTACGAGGTGCTTCCACAGGTACTGTATCATAGGTCCATCCCTTAGGCAAAGAACCACCATCTTCTAGGGTAGAGACAGATTTCGGATGCGCAACCAGAGGAGGACCAACTGAAGAGGCATCTTCCACCGAAGGTATCGGTGGGGTACTGGTGTAAGTGGGAGTAGCTTGAGGCTCGGCTGGAGTATCCTCAGGATTGGCCTCTTCTGAAATGTCAGGCTCTCTGGCACGGAATTGATCACTACAATCAGAGGAGAAGTTGAACAAGGGCATTGAAGGTAAGAGGAGGGGCTCTTGGACAGAGGGTGAAAGCGTGAGAGAGTGAGAGGGCCAGAACGCTTCTTTGTCTTTGAAGATGCAATCGTGAGATATATGAACATAGCCAGTCTTAGGATCAAAGAGCCGATAATTACGGTGCCCTTCTTGAATGCCGACAAGCATACACAAGGTTCCTGTGGGACCAATTTTTGATTTACGCCTAGGTTTTGGAGAATTCATGATAGCCGTGCACCCAAAAGGATGCAAGCCATCAAGATGAAGGGCCACAGATGAGTCCCACTTGCTTAGTGGAGCAACAAAGTCCAGAGTAGAGACTGGGGTCCTGTTTAGAAGAAATGCTGCCATGGCCGACGCTTCTCCCCACCATTCAGAGGGAACACAATTGTCAAGCATCATAACACGGATGCGTTCAAGTAATGACCGATTGCCCCTTTCAGCAATTGGATTTTGCTGTGGGGTATAGGGAGCTGTTGGGAGATGGAGAATGCCTTTAAGATCGAAGAGGTTCTTGAATTTTGCATTGACAAATTCACCACCATTATCAGACACAACAGTTTTGATTCTTCGTTCTTTCAAGTTTTCAACAAGATTCTGAAATTTAACAAAGGAATCAAAACACTCGGACTTGGCGCTGAGAAGATAGACAAATCTCATATGACTATAACCATCAATTATTTGGAAAATATATTTATTGCCGCCTCGAGAAGCTGGTGAGATAGGGCCGCATAGGTCCATATGGACAACATCCAAGACATTGTGAGGTGATGGAAGAGTGCCGGAGAATGGTAATCGATGAGATTTAGCCAGAGAGCAAGACTCACAGCTCAAGTTGGAGAAGTCAACATCAGGCATCATCTTGGAGGCTATTCGGTTATTGGGATGTCCTAAGGTTTTATGAATAATGAGAGGAATTTTTGCTGAAGAGGAAAGAGCAACGTTGGAGATAGGAGTGTCAATGAGTAAGACATTGTTTTCAATCTTAGTAGATAGGATGAGGCTGCCATTTCGATCAAAAAGATTGGCACCACCCTTGAACCCTTTAAGGGTGGCACCTTTGTTAAGAAAAGGGCCTAATGAGACCAAGACAGAGGAGGCCGAAGGAACCACTAGGGAATTGGGAATTGAGATCTTCCCAGTGGTAGTATTTAAATGGAAGGTGCCTTCCGAAGTGACTTTCATGTCGCTTCCATTGGCAGCAAGAAGTATTTCCTTTGATGGTGAGATATTGGAGAAGAGATCAGAAGTGGGAGCTATGGTATTGGAGCTGCCACTGTCAAGAACTGGCTTGTTCGAAACACTATTTACATTGTTGCAGACAGCCAGGGCAGAGCCTACTACTGGTTGGCTCTTATCGTTTCTTCTGCGATGGTAGGCTTCTCTTTTCTCAGGAAATAGTTGAAAACAGTCGCTTTCTGAATGATTAGCTAAAGGATTATGTTTTCCTTTGTGACAGAGCTCCTTCTTTGGTTTGGAGCGCAGTTGAAGAGCCAAAGAGGTTTGTTCATCAGTACCGGATCGCCTTAGTATATCAAGTTTGATTTCTTTAAATAATTCTTCCACAGTGGGAATCTTAGCTGAGACTTTGATAGAATGAAAGACAGCAGTGGAGACATGTCTGCAGGTTTCAGGAAGAAGCCGAAGTACATAGAATGCAAGAACCTGTACCATGATATCAGCAGCAAAAAGGCTAGGAGAGAGTCCTCTAAGAAGTTTAAGAGTAGAACGAAAGGAGGAAATAGCCTCAGATAAGGCAGAGGAGGAAGGTGGAAACTTGATGCTAAATAGTTTTCCAAAGTGGGAAGCAATGTTTTCACCGGAAGAGGAGGCATAATGCTCCTTAATGCTGTTCCAAAGTTGGTATGGTTCTTCATCTTCGTCGGAGACAAATTTATCGTAATTTTCATCATCAAGATGTCCCACTATAAAGTAGTAGACCATTTCTTTCTTTTTGAGATAAATAGGATCTATTTTTACAGTGCTAGGAGGTTCAAGTAGCATGTCCCTGAGATTCCTCATGCCGAGAGATGAGACGATTCCTCTTTGCCATGTGAAGAAATTAGAGGAGTTTAATTTTTCCAATCCTCGAATATCAGAGAGAGAGGAAATAGGTTGGTTTAATGATTCATTCATACTGAATTTTGTTTCAGATAAGTGTTGAGAGGTTTTTGATCCAAAGGTTCTACTTATTCTTTTAATGTTCTGACGGCGCTGGGCCCATAACCTGAAGATGCTCAAGGAAGAAAGTACGATCAGATAAAAGAGAATAAGAAAACAGAGAAGTTGGATTGCAAGAAGAGAGCATACCTGAAGATGCTCAAGGAAGAAAGTACGATCAGATAAAAGAGAATAAGAAAACAGAGAAGTTGGATGAGAGCACAACTTCTCTGCTAAGATACATGATTTATATAGCTTAAGAAACGAAGTACAATGAACAAAAAGTATATACAATAGGTAGACAACAGGTAACAATTGCCTGGTTTAGTAAAGGAGTAATTCCGCTGCTCTGGCTTTAGTTACGACTGACTTAGTCTAGTCAAGAAGAGAAAAATACGACAAATTCAGTAACTAGTCTTTAATAGAGTGATGTTGATGTGTTGCGTTACAATAAATGTACTTTAAAATATACGATAGAGTAGAATATACGAAGTAATAAAAGATTGTGTAAGAAAAATGTTGTATCTCTTGGTATGTAACGTTGTGCTTATATATCCCCAGCACCGTAGGTTTGATGATAGATGAGATCTGTTGTCTTAAAAAGACATAGTTAAATCACTATTCTCAATGCTTATAGCTTAATTTCTCAAAGCATTCAGAATTGCACCTTTGAATAATGACTTAGTTTCTAACTATCCTGCTTCAATACTTCTTTGTCTTTTCATTAACCTCGAAAGGGGATTCCTTTCTCAACATTACTGTCAATGGCTGAGGCTGAGTACAAATCCCTTTGGAATCTGATGTCCAAGCTAATGTGGTTATGGCAATGGTGCAAAGAATGCCTCATCCATGAATCTGACTCTCCAGTTCTTGTTCACAAGGACAATCAGGCATGCATCAATGCTGCCAATGGTGACAGCAAAATCAACAATGGACGGATGAAGCATGTCAACATCCAGCTCCACTTTGTGAAGTAATCCATCTCCAATTCCATCATCAAACTTGTATACACTCCCACCAACAACATGCTGGAAGACTTTCTCACCAAGTCTTTCAGTAGACCTTCCCTGGTACGCTCCCTTGATCTCTCTTAGGCGTCCTGCGTCTAGGAATGAGGGGGTATGTTGAAAATCGGGATTGAATTTCTTAAGAAACACACACTCCTTGACTCGGGAAATCCCGAAAACAGGTTTTGATTGACACAACTAACAATGGCCCGACTGCCACACGCCAACGTGCATCTTTCCTTCTCAACCCAAGATTGTCCTTAAAAGACGATCTCTCCTCTCTTCCTAAAATCATTCACACACATTGAATCCTATCTTACTCTTTTTTCTTTCTCTCACCGTATACTCTCCTTTCTTATTATTTCTCTTCCTTTTCTTTTTTTTCTATTTAATATTAACTCATTATCATTGTCACTCATTCCATAGTCGTTGTCCTTCACACAGTTGTTGTATGATTGTTTTATTTATTGATCACTTCATTATCCACCCTTAGGTATATACATATTTTTTGCTTCTATCTACTTTTTACTGCGGTGGACGTTGATGTAATGAACCCTTAGTTGAAATATTCTAACACCATTGGGCCAAGAAGCCGCGCAAAACCTTATAAATAAGGTGAACACACATTCTATATCATTGAATTCTTAAAAGGTTTTCACAATGAATCGAGGGTTATGTCTTGACTCAACCTGCCTAAGTGCAATACGAGACTAGCTCAGTGATTGTCAATGATTATTTGCTTTAGTAGCACCGTTTAATTTTAAAAGCCGCAACGTTGGCGTCAAGGAAAGTAGTTTAAAAATTTGCAAAGCTATTTACATAGAAACAAAACCTCCCTATGCTAAAAACTGATGCTAAGAAAAGAATTGGAATTGGAGATGTACTCAATAACAAGATGAGACAATGGACCAAAAGATATAAGTAGCGAGACAGGTTTTTAGAATAAGGGTAGGTAAGGGTTATGAAAAAAATATGGATCACCAGGGTTCGTCGAGATTCCCCCGTTTTCTAATGGAGGGTACCCCAGGTAATTCGTAGCACTTTGCCCATCTACCCGAGGGTATGTAATTTGTTCATTCAAAACCGGGTTCATGGCTGGATAGGCTAACAGCTCACTAAAGAGATTAGGCTGGAGCTCATCTACTTGACTCATTGGCTGGCTGTGAAAGTTTGGAAAAGTTTGATCGCCATTCGAAACAAATTCTCCGGCAGGCTTGGACCCGTGAGTTTGATAAAGTTGCGTTTGATCAACTCCAAATGTTGACGGGTAGGCATCGAACTGAAAGGCACTGGAATTTTGGGGTGTATCTAAAATTCCTGAGTAATAAAAGGGGTCACGAACCTCCATGCCTTGTTGGAAAATGGAACCAGTTTGGCTACTTGAGGAACTTGCGTTTGAAGAAGACACTGCCACTAAAGGTGGAGTTTGACTTGTGAAGGTTGGATAGGCTGAAGGAGGATCAGTCTGTACGCCGATTGATCTGGTAGGTGGTTTTTTACCCAGTAGGGCTTTGGATCTTTTTGAGGCTAGCTTCACGTCGACATCTTCTACACTTTTGACGGGCCCGTGAAGGGTAATCCCCTTATAGGTATACATGTCGATTTCAACACCTGCCATTTGATATTCCTTTTTAGAAGGTCGACCTTTCTTTACCACGCCATTAGCTCCAGGTAATTGCCGAAAGCCACTACGGTGCTGCTTTCGAGGCCGTTTGGGAGGAAGAAAGCGCCGTGTGACAGGAGCGCTCTTTTGAGAGACGTGAGCCTGTTCGTCTTTGGTGATTTGAAGCCCGGTCCCTACTGAAGGCGGCTGAATTGGGGTATTAGTTGTAACATTGGAAGTATTCATCAAATCTGTTGGTGTTGAATCAATTCCAAGAAAGGTGGAAAAATCCAATGGATTATAGGAAGCTTGATCAAAAAGGGAATTCGAAGATCCTTGGTCAAGATTCAAAAAAAAGTTAGGATCCAAGGTTGTAGAATCCATGAATGGACTTTGAAAATTGTCAGTTTTTTGGAGAAAAATTCTTGAGCTAGGAGAAGAAAAAAAAGCAACTGATTCAACTTACAAGCTATTCAGTGGATCTACAAGAGTCTCCGAGTTGCTTTGCCACTCGAAAGGTTGAAAAGGATCCATAGAGGCTGAGATTATTGGTTGTGCGGATGATTGGAAAGAATGGAAAAAACCACAAGGAAGGTAGATAAAAGAATGGTGCTTCTTGAAAGAATGTTAAGATTTTCAGTGCTTAATCTTCACTTGAGCAAAGTGGAAACTTTGATAAGATCAATGAGAGTGGGTAGCGAATGGAGTTGCCAGAGGCTAGCTAGTATTCAGCTTATAAGAAAGCGGTATGGGGCACCAAGTTGGGACAGTTACCCAAGCTGAAATTCAAAGACTGATGCTCATAACAAAGTTCCATTTTTCCTGTCTTTTGATACCACGAAGCGGTCCAAAGTGTGCCGTGATTGAAAAGAAACCAAAAGCTCTCCAAAACAAAAGAGCATAAACAATTATCAAAAAGCTCACGCCGGTCAAAAGTGAACTTTGGCCGGCACACTCGTATTGAGCAGCCTCCGCATTGTATCGCCATATAGGCTACAGCTCAAAAAGAACATGAGTTACTTGAGGTTGGGTGCGTTTCCCCCTCAAACAGCTCCTCCGATAGGTGCGAAACTTTTGTCCGAAAAGCAAAAAGTGGTTATTGTAGTCGTTTGAGCAGAGGCGGACGATTTCCAAATCCGGGCTTGATGAAGAACTAATCGGAGCGACCACGTCGAATTGTTCTTTGTTAATGGTGAGACAGCCCATCGTGGTCTCTTCTAAGAAGGATGAGTGTTCACCCTCATGATAATGCCGACAATTCTTTCCCCAAGTCGCAATTGCAACGGCAAAGTATGGCAAGAATGAAAATCACTGCGGAGGTATGCTCAGTTCATTAACCACTAGTCGGAAGAATGGACTAAGATGCCGAGTTGTCTTGGTCCGTCAGCTTCGAAGAGCTAACTCGAGTATTTCACCATAAGGAAGGGCTCAGCGACCTGGGGCCTGACAATGGCTCTTGAAATCAAGCAGCAACTCTCAAACTGGGCCTCTATGCTTTCAGGGAGGTAGCATGGGAACAGGCGCTAGCAGGAAGAGCTTACCGAATTTCGTCTTTTGTCACGAAACTCAAAAGTGTTTAGTTTCGACACCAAGAATTTAGTGATTAAAACAAGGCTCGTTTCATCTCAAGCGTTCTGTGCGTCGCCACTTTATTACACAGTTCAGGGTGCAATGATTGAAAACTAGGAATGGGGCTTCCGTTTTCCATATAAGGAAAGTAAAGCATAAGGGTATACCTCATGGAAAGACTCTTGAACGTTTTAAAGAAATCCTGAGGCCTCAAAGTCACGAAAAGTTCCACGATTGGAAATCTGGGCAAGGTACGAAGAACGTGACACTTGGTCTAGCAAAAGAGGTCCAATCAAGAGATGGAGCAGAACGAAAGCGGGGAGTCCTCTTGCTTTTTTGCAAACCTTTACCACAGAATAAATTTGTTCGAATTTTATGAGTTCCATGCTGTCAGCGGAGCCTCGCAGAACTAAAGCTACTTATGAGTCATAAACTCAGGTTTCGGGCCTTCCATAGATGCGAAAGTAAAACATTTTCTGGCTCAATCCAAAATTAACATTCATTGAACTGCCTTGGTCCCTCGAACCGTTCAGCTTTCTTGACAAGTTCAATCAAGAACCGTGAAAAGTGTCGAAAAAGAATTTCAAACACTACTTAAAATCATTTCCGTTGAAATCCTCAGAAACTTTCAAGTTTAATATAAGCCCTTGTTGTAATGAATTTTATAATCTGAATGCATGAGCAATAGCTATCTCAAATAATTTTTTCAAGTCACCAATTAAAAAGATTGACCTAGCTAGACTCCCAATTTGAAATCAAACTTCAGACCCAGCATTTCACTCTTCAATTATTTTTTTAGCTTGACTTATCAATATTTCTCTCAAGGGTCTCGTGATACAAAGACAAAAATCTTTTTTACTTCAAGTACATCATACAGAACTAGACAAAGCCTATTAGAATAAAAACGCGCCTAACCCATAGCGATGTATGAACACGAAATCTTATGAATTTCCACAGGTTAAACGCTTATAAATTCTACTTTCTCCAACCCATAGTGTATAGGTTTTTGGTTTTCGTACAATGATGAAGGGATCTTTTGACGATCACTTAAGCCAATACTTTTCATTATAAACCAAATCATCATATGCATAAAAAAAATAAAACAAGAATCTTGATAAAAACAACATCATAGCAGAGTGAGATGAAAGAAATCTGAAGTGATGTTTGCTAAGACTCTTTCACTAGTTCATAACTTATCTCACGTAGATAATACTTAACTAAGTCATGCAATTAATCAGCCTAAGAAGAATTTTCATAAGGGATACTTGATGACGGTGAAAGTTTCATACTGTTTCCCTTCTCTTACTCACTTGGATTTTAATGCAATAAATCATTTCAATTTTCTGCATCATCCTCTTCTTGAGCTTTATCAATAGTCTCATAACTGTAGCCTTAAGATTTTAAATGCAATTTGTTTTCTGAGTTTCATGAGTAAAATTTTCCTCTGGCTTATCAATTTCATCCCGGATAATCATGTTTTTGAAATAGATGATGGAAAACTTGAGAGTTTTTTTTAGCTTTGTTTTCCAAGTTGGTTTTGGGTTGATGTTATATGTTAGTTGCTCCTGTCATATTGGATGAATATTTATTTTAGCTGATTGATAGAACTGAAAAATGATGTCAATAACTTATATCGGTTGAACATTTGATTGAATCTCATGTAAAATGCTCATATATCTGGAATTCATGTCATTTTTGAAAATTTTGAATTTGTAACCTCATAATGAGATTTTTGTGTATAATATGATACAAATTACTTGTTATCTTAACGTTCAAGAGCTCAGGTGATATCACAAGGAATTTAGTAGATATGAGCTGTCAATTTGGGTTCAAATAATGAAATTTGTTTTTTTTGTAAGGCCTTCTGGAGTATAGCATATGACATCAGATATGTTTTACTTAAATTCTCTTGATAGAAAGCTTTTTCAGGATGTATTTTTTTGAATTACATTTTGGAATGATAAAGAATTTTACCAAAGGGTATTACAGGGAAAGCAAAGGTTTTTCACAAAAAAAATAACAAAATCGATATACAATGTAATCCGATTATTTTGTTTTGAATAATTATGTTGTCCTGTAATTTTTAATTAACCAATGTTTTGAAAAGAGTTAAAATTAATTCTTAAAATCCAAAATTGTTGCTTTTAACTAATCATTGAGTAAAAATTAAATTATTAAAAATAATCATATAATATTTTGTTTTACTGTTCTTGGTATAAAGGAATTGTAATTGATAAGAAATAAATTAAATTTTTTCATATATTTAAACCTAAAGTATACAAAAAAATCACTGAAAAGAACTTCTATTAATTTTTCATGTGTAGAATATAGTTTTTCAATCAAGAATAAAGGTATTTCGTTTAATAAATCAGAAGAATTTCATATGGAAGATAAAGTTCAAAACAATATTATCTGTAGATCTAAAAGAAAACTTCACTTAATTATAGAATCCAGTTTTTCCCTTTTTTTCTTAAATTTCTTCATAAAATTCCATTTTTTTTGAAGATATTCAAATTTTTCCCAATGCATAGCTTTTCGAAAATTTGTCAAATTTGAAGGGTCATCAGATATTCAATATTGAATTTTCAGCTTGACCAAATATTCAGAATTGAATTGGAGCTACCTTTGAATATTTGAAATCGAATTTTTTCAAATATTCAAAACCAAATTTTGAAGTCAGGTTTTGGAAATAATGAGAGAAATAATTACATGAACACTTTAATTCATATATAATTAAAGTAAATTTTTTCCCATACATTAATTCTAAATCATTTTGAGCCTTTGGTAAAGACACACAAATCATCCCTTAAGTATTTAGGCCATAAATTGACAAATACACATATCAAGTATTTTATAAAGATGGTTTAGTTAAAATTAATGTTAATTTAAAGAGAGTGAATGGAGGAACAGATTGATCATGGCCAAGCCAGTTTAAATAATTAGGGTTAAAATGTATTTGATCTGCAAATTCATGGATTATGCACAAATTTGCATGAAAATTAATATAACAGATTGATAAATCACTATTACAACTGGATAATTTAATAACAATCAATTTATTTTTTATCATTTATCGTTTGCTTAGCTATTATTTACTTATTCATTTATATAAATAAAGCAAAAATACAAGAAAGAAAAACTAAAAATAAAATAAAAGAACATAAATATACAAGAATAATAAGTTTAAGGCCAAAATAAATATGATAATAACAATTGATTTGATTATGTAATCTCCCTTACAAAAATAATTAATTCTATCAGGTAATTTTGACATATATAAAGCTAAATATCCTTAATAAAAAAATATTATATAATAAAAATAAGAATAATAATAAAGAAAAAAAATCATCAAGAATCAAATACCAATAAAATCACTGTACAATGGAGTTAAATTCAAATAAAAATGATAGACATAATCAATTCCTATAAAGAAATAAAATAAATAATATAATGAAAATACAAGAAAAAATATTGAAAAATATAATTCAATTAATTTACAACAAAAATATAAGCAAAATAAAAAGAAAATTTAAAAAAGATGAGATAGATATATCATAAATTTTCAAAATAATATAGAATTAAAATTAAATTAAGAATTATCCCACCAAAGAAATTACTCAAATTTGAAGTACTAAAAAGATTAATTCAAGATATTCTGAAAACAGCTTATGATTCAAGCAACATATATTAAATAAATACTCAATTATAAGAAGAAATTTTTTCATAATACAATAATTAATTATTTGCATTATTTCCATTATGTTCATTATGTTCATTATGGTTTTTTATTTTTTATTTTTTATTTCTTTATTTATTATTATTGAAGGGTATATAGTTTATTCATATTTCTATGATGACTTATTCATTGCACTTATCAATTCCAAATGATGTATGAATTTGAATATAGCTTATTGACGAAGAACTATTATAATTGAATAATTTAATAATCATTCATTATTAGTTTATTAGTTATATGTGATTTATTTAGAGTTTATTTATTATTTATTCATTTAATTATTAGTTCCTCCTTTTTTTTTTTTTTTTTATTATCCTTTTTTTATTATTTGTGGGTTACTTTGTCATCTCATTTTATGATTTATTTATATTTGTATTGATTGTTTTTCATTTTATATTAATGTTTTGTGATTTATTCCTTTATTAATTATGTGTCTTTTATTTGGATTAATTATTTTTATTCCATTTAATTATTGATTCATATTTTTATAATTACTTATTTATTGAAGCTAAGACTTATAAGTAAATCATGAATTCTAATATAGCCAATTTCATTTATTGAGTTAATTATTACTTATGAATTTATTATTATATTTCATTAAAAATATTTTAAATTACAACAAAAATCCGAAATCATTGAAATTGAATAAAATTTACTAAGATCTGTTAAAATTGGTTAATCAAAATTTGTTAAACTTAATGAAAACGGATATTCATTAGGCATTTTATAAAAATCAATCAATACTAATTAAAATTATATTTAATCAAAAATCATACAGTTCAAACGAATAAAATAAAAAAATTTAAAAAAAATCCAAAATCATCAAAATTAATTTGAATTTAATGAAATTAAAACTGATAAAAGTCAATTATAACTAATTAGAACTGGTTAAACTTAATGAAAATTCAGTTTTTAGCTTTTATCATTTATTTATTTCTTACTTTTTAGTTTTTTTTCTTACTAGTTTATTTTTAATCTTTATTGTTTAATTTGCTGCTTTTGGTTTTCCATATTTATTTATTATTTATAATATATGATCAATTTGTATTTCAAACTCTTTTTTATTACTCATTAAGCTATTATCTCTTCATTCTTAATGAATTATGTATCTATTTTCAATTAATTATCTTATTTATTTATCATATATTATATATTTATATAATTTCAAATCATTATTCTTTATTTAACAGTTCAAACAAATAAAATAAAAAAAATTAAAAAAATCCAAAATCATCGAAATTAATTTGAATTTAATGAAATTAAAACTGATAGAAATCAATTATAACTAATTAGAACTGGTTAAACTTAATGAAAATTCAGTTTTTAGCTTTTATCATTCATTTATTTCTTACTTCTTAGTTTTTTTTCTTATTTGTTTATTTTTAATCTTTATTGGTTAATTTTGTGGCTTTGGTTTTCCATATTTATTTATTATTTATAATATACAATCAACTTGTATTTCAAAATCTTTGTTATTACTAATTAATTCATTGTCTCTTCATTCTTAGTGTCTTATTTATCTATTTTCCATTGATTATCTTATTAGTTTATCATACATTATCTATTTATACAATTTAAAATGTTTATTTTTTGTTTATTATGATTTTTAATGCTTGATTGAATATTAATTATCAATTTAACATTTTTATTGAATTTTTTGATTCCTTATTTGTTTATTAGCCAACTTCTCATTATTTGTTGATTCTTTCTTTATTTATGTCTTATAATAGATAAATCAAAATATCTTTTTGATTTGTTTATTTATCAATTAATCACTTTTTAGCAGTGATTTACAAAAATTGGGCAGAAATTCCCCCAAAGCTAAAATTTATAAAGAAATAAAAAAACTAGTCAGGGTGTGGGCCCCCACCATGACTTGACAAAAATCAAAAGTACTACGTTTATTATAAGCAAAAATAAAATGTATTTGTTTAAGATGTTGACTTCATCTGATGTTATAGTGGTGTTTTACTCTTTATTGTGCCAGGAACTTTCAAAAGAGGAACCGTCCCTATTGGCCTGGACAGCTCCTCTTTTGTCAATCTGTTGACCCAAGCCCTCAATTTATCAGTCGCCACATGGTGTTACAGTCTCAAGACATCTCTATGCATGTGCACCCACATAGAGAGGCAAAGCCTTAAGCAACACCCTGCTTTGACCAAGTCCACTGAGGGCTTCCAGAAATTTTGACTAGTTGACATTTGAGGACAAGAGTGAAGGCAATCACCTAAAATCCAAAGATAAAAAAACAGATTAAGTGAGTTGGCTGTTATAGCCTAAAGAAAAAAGGTTCAAGAGACATTAAAAAGGTAGTCATTAATAAATACATTGGAAAGAAAGATGTGCAAGATTTAAGTCGAATCAAAATTATTTTTAAATGTTCATCAACAAAGACTTGCCTTGGTTTTTGCAAATTTGCTTAAGAAAACACTGACCACAAGTAAAACCCAATAAATATTGACACTGTTTTTTGAGAGACTTTGTCTTTGCAAACTGGCTAACCCCGTCTTCTTTTTTAAGGTGGGAAGCAAATTGAAACACCTTACAATTGGAGCAATTATCATCCTGAGGGCCAGAATGATTTTGATGTGTTGAGGTTTTTTTCATTGACATCTATAGAGGCTTGATCCATTCCTTTTAATATTTGAGAGTAAAAGAATGAAAAGTTGAGTGTGAGCAAGAAAAAAGAGAATGATCAAAGGGAAACATGAATCACCTCAAGAATCAAATGGAAAATTCATGGAAGGTAAGTAAGAAGATTACCATTTAATTTGGGCTCTTTTTTGACTCCTGTGGTGTTTCCTAAAGTAGTACCACCAAGAGCTTCCACTTTGGCAGAAGCCTTTTCAAATTCCTTCTTAATTCTTTGCTCGAAAACTAGTAAACTTCCTTTTTTGCTAAAGATGGCCACATGAGAAGTTGGATTGTTAATTGGATTGACTGGTTCAAGTTGCTTAGTAAAAATTAAGCGACCATCTAAAAAAGGTGGTTTGAGATCATGAATTAATAAATGAACTTGGGATTCTTCTTCATCCTCAAAATCCAAGTCAAGTTTTCTTCTATTTTGATTGCCTGTACCGCTCATACGGAGTTGTTGCTCTTCCCATAGCTGTCATTGTTTGTTTTGAGCATATGAGCGACAATGAGCCTGATTTCTTTTTTTCTGTTACCGGTGATTGCAGACGTTGCCTTAGTAAGAACAACTGACACGTCAGCGCCAATCTCTGTTGTGAAAACTCACTCAATTTCAAACCATTTGGGAACGTTTTTCTTGGGGGTGCGCTGTATTTGGGTTTACATTGAATAAGGAATCAAGGCAAAGCCAATGGTGAGATAGGGATATCGACTCAAGTTGGCTTGAATGCTTTAGATTTTGTCCAATTGAGGACAACAGTGACCAGCCTGAGTAAAGCAATGAGCCCATAAATGGCTGAAAGAGGCAATGAGTCAATTGAGAAGATCAAGGGAAACCAAATAATATCTATCAACTCACTTAACAAATCTCTGTGCCTAGGCCCCATGTGAGATTTCTGGGCCACAAGTCTAGGGCATCTACTGCTGTCTGTAGCAATGGAAGGGCTTTCTGAGAGTTTTTTTTCAAGTTAGAAGGGTGATATGCCCAGGGGATTGCTGCTGCCATAGAATCTGTATCTAGGCCATCAATGGGTTAGTGTTGTTGAGTCAAAGGAAGTAAGATGAGAGTCATAAATTTCTCAACCTCTGGCCTTGTTTTCCATTACAGTTATCCATTCATCTGCTTCATTTTCAAGAATTTCAGCTAGAAATTGGGACTTGGTAGCATTTGCCCATCATAACAAAATACCAGCATAAATTGCATGGTTGAAAAGTTTGAAAACGTAAAAGTGACTCACAACACATGTTTGAGTTAAAACAGACTGAATTGATTTTATTGAATGAAATTGAGATTAAAGATGATCAATAGACTTGAGGATAACATCAATTGAGAGGATGAATCAAATGAGTAAAAAAGAGCCCTAAGACTGTAAAAACAAATTACAGACCTAAAAAAAAAAGTTATTACAAAAAATTGAATATTAAAAATGAAAATTATTTATAATTGATAATTGATAAGAATAAGTGCATAGGAAGAGGCTATAAACAGATACATACCCTAATGTAGTTGTTAGCCTGTGAAGTATGTATAACATACCCATAAGGCCACAAATGACTTTATATACAGTTGATTTAGTCTTCAACAGACTTTTCAATTGAATTTAAAATAAAAAAAAATAAAAAATAAGTATAACTTTTTTTTGGATAAACAAAGCTATAAATATTATGTCATTTTGGATTCTACACCAAAAATAACCTAGGGTACACCCAATGGGTTTTATACCCAAAAAGGCTTGTTTCTTATGTTATTGGAAGATTTAAGAATCTCACAGTACTAATGTGACTTTTTTAACATTTTTTTAACATTGTTAAATTTAAGCTTAAATAAATTTAAATTTAAAGTTGCATAAGGTTTATGTACCATTACCAAAATTTTAGTTAAAATTGAGGTGTTGTGTATATTTACTGAATTGGCTGAGGATTTTCCATACAGAATGTAAATCCTGCGTGACCTCAATTTGAAAAGGTTTGAGGCCATAGTATGGCTTTAAATAAATAAAAGGGCAAAATCAACACAAAAAGGTGGGACAAAGGCAAAAGACCAAACAGAGCTGGGGTACCCGACTTTTTGGATGTGCAAGGATTAAATTAAGGTTGTCCACCTGTATTAGAGGATTTTCAACCTTATTTAAACTTTAAGATTAGACTTTGATCCAACCTTAAGGTTTAAAGTGGTTTGAACCCAATTTGGACAGGAATTTCAAGCTGCCAAAGGGTAAATCCCAATATGCAGGCTTGAAATTAAAGTTTTGAAACCTGTAAAATCTTATATAAGATTAAAACTTTAAGGTTACAAGCATTAAAACCTTATCAAAAGTGGAGGTTTGGTGTGTGTATAGCTATTTTATGTGGAAAAAGAGTGATAATTTCAAAAATTCATTAAAAATCCAATTCTTAATAGATTTGCTTGGTAATTTCACACAGCTTACAATTTAATATTATTTGTATATGAATTAAATTTAAAGTATATTTTATAAATAGAATTCCTGGTCAATTAGCCTGGAAATTTACTTTGTTAATTATTCTTAAAGAAACTTAAGATTTCTTTAAAAATTAATTAAAAATTGAGTTTAAGAGATTTCTGCTTGAAACTCTATTTTTAAGTTGTTCATGTGATTAACTTTAATATAAATAAGCTTATTTTATATTAAAGCTTAAAATAATTAACTTAAATGAGGATTAAAGTTACTTGGAGTTAAGAATAACACTGGTAACTTTAAGTTGGAATTAAAAATAAGTTGCCTTAGGTTAAGAACCTTGTTTTTTTAAGCATGGGTTTCCAGTTTTGACCTGAGCACAACCTCTACATCCATTATGGCTAATGAGAGCTGCTCTTTAGACATAAAAAGAGTCTTTTCATCACTGTTTTTGTCCATCATCAATTATCAATCCAATCATATTAGACATTTAAACAGGTAAAGCTTTATTATATATAAAATCTTATTATTAAAGTATTTCTTGAGCATTTTATTATTTATAAATCTTAAATTAAAGAATTGAGATCATAGAAATTGGATTATTGTTGTAATCACCTATAATATATTTTGTTTTATAAAATTATTGTCTTTAAAACAACTTTTTAAAATCCACAAATTCCTCTCAAAAACCATTTAATCATATTACTTATAATGAAAATTTGTTTTATAATTTAAATTATTGATTTTTGGCGTGGTTTTAACTTATAATAATTATTTAATATAATAACTGTTGTATTTGACTTGTTGTATTAAATTCATATTATAAGTAAGTTTTCTCTAGAATTATATATCTTTTTTATCTATTATTATTTCATTTTATAAAAGTTTTCTATAAGAATTATTTCTGCATAGTGTGTTTCTTAATTCTCTTATAAATCATGTTTGTATATTATTTATAAGGCTAAAGATTTCTATTTTCCACATGTAATTGTCTCATTAAGAGCTTTACACTTCTTATTGTTATAATTGTCAGTGACTATAACAATCATAGAATAATTATAATTCATTATAATTATTATATTTTTTATTATCATTTTATATAATAATAATTGAATTTATTTTTTCTATATAATTATATTTAAATTTGTGGTTATAATATTTTATCTTATTATATTTTTCTACTTAGGACATTCATAGTACTCTTGATATTGTTACTATTATCAAGGGTTTCATAGACAAACCTTACATTTGGGGGCCTGGCCGCGATTTTAACCAATTTTTGGGACATAAATCATATTCTAGACCTTATTTTACTGTTTGTTTGACGTGAAATTTCCATATTTATTTTAATATTGGCTTTTTTGGGACTTATCCCTTATAAATAATCTTTATAATATTAATAAAGTTATTTTTTCTTAAGAATATTGTTTGAAACAATACACTATTGAGTGACTTGGAATAAATTTCTTTTGTCTAACCAGTGGCTTTTTCACATCACAGACTTGAAATTTATTCTTTGATTTATTCTAGTATAAAGTGAATAATAATACAATTTTGAATAATAACTTATTAATTGCATAATTATTATTTCTTTAAAGAAAATATAAAATCAAATAAAAAATAAAAAATCTTTACTAAAAACATTTTTTCTTTATGTTTAGACATTTTTCTTTATTTTTGACTTAATTTGCCATAAATTACATTAAAACAACTTTATACAATAATTTGAGTTTATAAGTTATTTTTATTGTTTGATAAAATAACCTATATTTGTTTTTTTCTCTAGTTTCATCCATCAGAGAAAGCTCTTCAGAGCCTGAAGCCTCATAGTCTAGTATTGAAATTCAAACTAGCCCAGAACCAAGGGGCTTAATTACCAAAGAAACCTTTAAAGGTCCAGCAGGTTAATTAAGTCCATTTCTTAGCCTTAATTGCTCTATATTGACGTGAAATGACTCCTACTATAAGTGGAAGTAACTACTCCATCCAAGCAAATGGATCTGGACCAGGACATTCCAGTCATAAATCAAAAAGACAAGAATGTCAGCCCAGAGGAGAGGCACAAATGGAGGATGCCAGAACTTCCACCAGTTCCCAAAGGTTAGCCAGAACCTTTGACACTCTTATTAAGAGTCCAGAAGCTGACATAACTGTTATTGCTGTTATTAGAGCTGAATCACTTTTAACAGGAACCAATAGAGATATACCAGTTTCAGTAACAGAACTGGTTTATGGCAGAAAAACAGCAATAGTGGGAACCTCTCCCAAGTCTTTAGATAGGCACCATGAACTCATATCTTGAAGTGAAGAAGTTCATGGGGCCAGAAAAGACAGAGAAACTGCTGAAGTGTTGGACACCCATGTCTTGCAAAGGAAAAGTACAACAGATAAAAGCTTAATTGAAAACCAAAGCATGTTATCAGAGGACCAGAAGAAGAAGTTGGCCCAAGGGAAGGAAAAAAGCCCAGTGGAAGCTCCCCAAGCCTCCACAAGCAAAAATCCTCCTCAACAAGTGCCAAACAAGCCCAAGAAAACCCTAAAGACCAACCAGACGGGTAAGCAAAAAGCAAAGGAAAAGGCAAAGACCAAGTGGAACAAGCCCTACCCACATAATTACAGGATTCCCAAGAAAGAGAAGACAGCCATGGACAATGTGTTCAATATGGCAAGAACTCTGATGGAATTCAAAAACAAGGAAGCTGAAAGATTGAGCCAATCTTTCCCCAAGGAGTAGATCTTGTGAAACTTGTAATCAAGAAATTATAACAAAGTTTAAAACATTTGAGTATATCCAACAAAAGTTGGGTAATGACATACTGCAAGTAAAAGAGTCACAAAAGACCATTATGGGCCTTGAAAATGTTAATAAAGACAATATTTTGTCTTTGACACAAATTTGTGCGAGAATTGAGTCTAAGATTAACTTACTCAATCAGACAGATGGCAATTCTATTTCTTTTTATAACTAGACAGTTATAAGAATTAAGAATACAAGTTAAAAACTTGGAAAACTCAGCTGGGCATAATGAAGCTCTTTTCCAAGAACAATTGGAAAAATTTGATAAAGCAAGACTTGAATTGAAACAATATATTCAATCAATTATTAATAATATATCACTGAAGGATGATTTGCCAAGACAGTCTACCCCAATTATTGATGGAAATGTGGTAAACTGGAATAATGACTTACATCATACAATTTCAAGTCATGAAGAAGTAGAAATTTCTTGCAATTTCAAAGACATTCCAAGACTAGAGGAATGTCCAACCTTCAGTGGTAAGGGGAATATAATCATATGAAATTAATGAAAACAATTCATATGTTTAAAGAGGACTTTAACATACCAGATTAATACATAAGTGCCAGATTACACTAATTGTTTACCAAGTCAGCAAAGAAATGGTATTACAAAATGTGACAAGACCATGGTAAAAATTCTTGGCCTTGGTGGAAAGAACAAATTATTTCCAAATGGGCAAATGATTCCTGGAGATTTAAAATGGAAAATGTTTTTGAAGAAGCTATTCTTAATATTGAGAGGGACAGGCCCATGTCTTGGTTTCTTAAACAAAAGGACAGATTAACTGCCCTTCATCCTGATATGTCTGAAACAATGGTACATAAAAGTATATTAAGAAAATGTGGTGGTGAGCTTGAGCATGCTATAAGAAGCAGATTCATTGAGCCTTTCTCTACAGAAGATTACATTAATGCTTTGGAGGACATCACTACTAGAACAAAAATTGGTAGAAATTGGTATAAATGCCCAATGGACAACAAAACCAGTGGGAAACCCATTTCAAAACCCAATAAGCCACATGACAAAGCTACTTTGAAATGTCATAAGTGTGGAAGTACATCTCATTTGGCTAATACTTGTCCCAAAAAGACAATAATCAATGAGATAGAAATTGAAAAAGACGACACAACAGAAACAAAAGATGTCTCTGTACATGAAAGTGATTCTGAGCCTTCTGAAGAAGAGAAATTTACAGTTGAACTTGGTATAGAAAATATCAATGTTTCCTTTGAAGTCACAGAAGTACTTACTCACTTACCACAGTACAGTGATGAATGTATGGATCTCATACATGTGCAAGATGCTAAAATGCAGAAAAACAAACCATCCAGAGGTAAAGGTTATACAGCTGGATCATCTTGTATCACTAATATTGTGATAAACAATAGAGAAGCCAAGATGCATCTTGACTCAGGTGCTTTTTGTACTTGTGTTGGAAAAGATTATCTTGAAAATATTAATACCAACTGGCAAGACAAGTTAATGCCAATTGAAGGTATACAATTTGGCAGTGCCAGCCAAAATATGCACCCCTTGGGTATATTTGAAGCAGAAATGATATTCCCTCATCCTAAAGGAAGTATCAGATTGAAAGTTGAATTCATTGTTATGAATAATTGTACTTCACAACACTTTATACTTGGAGCTGATTATATCAATATTTATGGTATTGATATTAATAATCATAAATACAGATATTTCACTATAAAGGAAAATAAAAGGCAGAAATTTGTTTTTCCTCCAGAAAACAGAGAAATAACTGTCATTAGACAAGTAAAAATGTTAATAAAGGAAAATTTGTGTCAGATAAATTAATTGAAGCACAAATTAGTCCTAAATTAACACCAGAAATGAAGGAAGAGCTTATTGCAATTTTATTTCAATACAGGGAAGCCTTTGCTTCTGAAAATGAACAACTTGGGGCTATCAAAGGCCATGAAGTGGAAAGACCTTACCCTCCACTTTTAAGAAGACCAGCTTACCCAGCTAGCCCTAGGGCCAGAAAAGCATTAGAAAGTCATATTAATGAACCAATGAAACTGGGAGTTCTTAGAAACTTTGGACCCAATGAAGAAGTAGAAGTCACAACTGATGTAATCATTACTTGGCATAATTATAAATAAAGGATGGTTGGTTATTTTAGAGCAATGAATACCTACACTATTCCAGATTGGTATCCAATTCCTAGAATCCATAGGACTTTGACTCAATTATCCAAAGCAAGATTTATTACCTCTATGGATTCTCTTAAAGGCTTCCATCAGAATGTTTTAACACCTCCTTCTAGGAAATTATTGCGGATTATTGCTCATTGTGGTATTTATGAATACTTGAGGATGCCTTTTGGTATTAAAAATGCACCCTCTCATTACCAAAGAATGATGAATACCATTTTTGCACATGAATTATCAGAGGGATGGTTAATCATTAATATCAATGACATTATCATTTGTTCAGAAACCTGGAAATTGCATTTAGAGAGACTTTCATTAGTACTTAAGAAAATTCTTCAAGTGAACATGAAAATATCTCTTAAAAAATGTAAATTTGGGTTTCATGAGCTGAACGCTCTAGGACATGTAGTCTCAGGACTGAGGCTTGGTGTTGATAAAAACAAAGTGGCTGCAGTGTTACTGAAGCAAATGCCCCAGAAAAAAAAAGAAATGATGTCTTTCTTAGGGTCTGCCAGTTATTACAGGCAACACCTTAAAGATTTTGAAATCCATGCCAGATCATTGTACAGAATTTGTGATCAACAAAATGTCTTTGAAATGACACAGGAAAGGATTCAAGCATATGAGAAGATCATATATGCCTTAACCAATGCACCATTACTACTGATGCCAGACTGGAAACTTCCTTTCAAGCTGTATATTGATGCATGTGGTGAGGGCCTAGGTGAAGCTCTTCATCAAGTTCAAATTGTCAATGACAAACTATATGAAGGTACAATTTCTTTTATTTCAAGACAAATCAAACCTACTGAGGTCAGATATGGAGCCAGCCAAATGGAGTTCCTTTGATTGCATGGGCTCTGGAAAAACTTCATTATAATATTGATGGTAGTGTGTTTGAAGTAATCACTGATTTTAATGCAGTAAAATCACTTCTTAACATGAAAACTCCAAACAGACACATGTTAATATTTCAGATTGCTATACAGGAGTATAGAGGCAATATGACCATAGTACATAAAGCTGGAAATATTCACAAGAATGCTGATGGCTTGAGTAGATGGGCATTACCCAATACACCTGACAATCCTTCCTATGTTCCCACAGGTTCAGAGCCTTGAATTCCAATTGAAAGAATTAACATCACAGATGTTGGGACAGAATTCTTTGGAGAAGTTAGAGAAAGCTACAAGCTGGATAAGAATTGTCATATTCTTACTTCTCTAATTGACAAAGATTGCAAAGATGAATCCTTGGATAATTGTCTCAATGATATTTTGAAAACATCTTATGACAATGGGAGATTCCATTTATTTGATGGTACTTTATATCATAGATCTAAACACACATGTGTCATGGTCCTGTGTAGTAGAATGTTAATTAACACAATACTGATAGAATGCCATGATAAAATTTATTCTGGACATCTGTCAGAAGACAGAACAATGGAAATAATTAACACATTTTCCTGGTGGCCATCTTGGAGAAAAGATGTCATTGAATACTGTCATAGTTGTGATAGATGCCAGAAAGCCAATAAAGCTACTGGTAAAAGATCTGGTTTGATTATTCATATCCAAGAACCAAGTACCCCATGGGAAGTGGTTCATATGGATTGAGTAATTAACTTCCTTACCACCTGGAGGTGATAAACGTTACAATGCATGTCTTGTCATTGTAGACAGATATAGAAAAACACCAATGTTTTTACCATGTCATAAAGATGACACTGCTATGGATACAGATCTTTTGATTTGGAACAGAGTTATATCTCATACTGGTCTCTTTAAAAATATCATTAGTGATAGAGACCCAAAATTCACATCAGCCTTATGGACTAATTTACATAAGCTTTTGGTTACAAAATTATCATTCTCAACAGCATACCATCCACAAACAGATGGGCTAACAGAAAGAATGATACAAACCCTTGAGTACATGATAAGAAGATTTTGTGCTTATTGCCTAGAGCTTAAAGATTCTGATGGCTTTGCCCATGATTGGTGTACTCTTATACCAGCATTGGAAGTAGCCTGCAAGACCTCCATCCATGCTTTAACAGGCAAAACTCCTGCAATGTTGGAAAAAGGATGGAACCCTAAACTTCCAGTTGATACTTTGAAAAAAGATTTAGTTGATATTCATCCAACTGCTTCAAGGTTTAACTTATTTCTTGATAAAGTAAGGCATCATGCAAATCAAAGCATGAATGATGCCTTTGAATATGCTAAACAAAAATGGGACAAAAGTCATAAAGCCACAGAATTCAAAGTAGGGGACTTAATACTAGTTTCAACCTTGAACTTTATTAATATTAAAGGTCCAAAGAAATTGAAAGATTCCTTTTCAGGACCATGTATTATTAAAGCCCTTCATGGGACAAATGCAGTACATGTTGAACTCTCAGGAGAATTGGAAAACAAACATCCAACTTTTCCTGTTAGGCTGGTAAATCATTACACTTCAAGTGATAAGGAATTATTTCCTTTGAAAAATGAAACACCCTTAGAAGTACCTACACTTGATCAGAGTGAAGAGAAAAATGTACTAAAATTCTTGAAAGAAAGAAGAATTAGGGGAAAAAATGAAAGAGAATACTTGGTCAGGTACAAAAATTCACAACATGAAGATGAATGGATTGTAGCAGAGAAGATACCTGATTCCCAAGAGTTTCTCAGAAGATTTGGACATGAGAGAAGACAAATTCCTCAATGAAAAATCTGAATTGTGTGCTTTACATACTTGAAAGTATAAGTAGAGATTTGAAAGTGGATGATACCCTCCAATTAACTTGGGGGTATATTACTAAAAGAAAATTGTGGTACAGTTTTTTTTTTGGTGGTAGGGAATGTGAGACTGTGAGGTATGTATAACATACTCATACGGCCACAAATTACTTTATATACAGTTGATTTAGTCTTCAACAGAATTTTCAATTGAATTTAAAATAAAAAATAATAAAAAATAAGTATACCTTTTTTTGGATAAACAATATTATAAATATTATTTAATTTTTGGATTCTACACCAAAAATAACCTAGGGTACACCAATAGGGTTTTATACCCAAAAAGACCTATTTTTTATGTTATTGGAAGATTTAAGAATCTCACAGTACTAATGTAGCTTTTTTAACATTTTTTTAAAATTGTTAAATTTAAACTCAAATAAACTTAAATTTAAAGTTCCATAAGGTTTATGCAAACTTACCAAAATTTTAGTTAAAATTGAGGTGTTGTGTATATTTACTGAATTGGCTGAAGATTTTCCATACAGAATGTAAATCCTGCGTGAGCTCAATTTAAAAGGGTTTAAGGCCATAGTATGGCTTTAAATAAATAAAAGGGCAAAATCCATGCAAAAAGGTGGGAGAAAGGAAAAAGACCAAACAGAGCTGGGGTACCCAGCTTTTTAGATCTGCAAGGATTCAATTAAGGTTGTACACCCTTATTGGAGGATTTTAAACCTTATTTAAACTTTAAGATTGGACTTTGATCCAACCTTAAGGTTTAAGCTAGTTTTAACCCAATTTGGACAGGAAGTTCAATCTGCCAAAGGGTTAATCCTAATATGCAGGCTTGAAATTAAAGTTTTGAGAACTGTCAAAGCTTAAATAAACTTAAAACTTTAAGGTTACAAGCGTTAAAACCTTATCAAAAGATAAGGTTTGGTGTGTATTGCTATTTTACTTGGAAAAATAGTAATAACTTCAAAAAATCATTAAAAATCCAATTCTTAATGAATTTGCTTGAAGGTTCACACAGCTTACAATTTAATATGGTCTGTATAAAAATTAAATTTTAAGTATCTGTCATAAATAGAATTCCTGGGTAATTAGCCAGGAAATTTACTTTTTTAATTATTCTCAAAGAAAATTAAGATTTCTTTAAAAATTAATTAAAAATTGAGTTTAAGAGATTTGTGCTTGAAACTCTATTTTTAAGTTTTTCATGTGATGAACTATAATATAAATAAACTTATTTCATATTAAGACTTAAAATAATTAAATTAAATGGTGATTAAAGCTACTTGGAGTTAAGACTAACACTGGTAACCTTAAATTGGGTTTAAAATAAGCTACCTTAAGTTAAGAACCTTATGTTTAAGCATTACTTTTCAGCTTTGACCTTAGCATGCCCTCTACATCCATTATGAATCATAAGAGCTGCTCTTTAGACATAAAAAGAGTCTTTTCACCACTGTTTTTGTCCATCATCAATTATCAATCCAATCATATTAGACATTTAAACAGGTAAAGTTTTAATATATATAAAATATCATTATTAAAGTATTTCTTAAGCATTTTATTCTTTAGAAATGTTGAATTAAAGAATTGAAATCATAGAAATTAGAATATTGCTGTAATCACCTATAATATATTTTATTTTATAAAAATTATTGTCTTGAAGATATCTTTTTAAAATCCACAAATTCCTCTCAAAAACTCTTTAATAATATTATTTATCATAAAAAGTTGTTTTATAATTTAAAATATTAAATTTTGGTGTGTTTTTAACTTATAATAATTATTTAATATAATAACTGTTGTATTTGACTTGTTGTATTAAATTTATATTATAAGTAGGTTTTCTCTAAAATTCTATACCTTTTTTATCTATTATTAGTTTTTTTATATAGAATCTTTCTATAAGAATTATTTCTGCACAGTGTGTATCTTAATGCTTTTATAAATAATATCTATATATTATTTATAAGTGGTTAAGTATTTATATTTTCCACATGTAATTGTCTCATTAAGAGCATTACACTTCTTATTGTTATAATTGTCAGTGACTACAACAATGATAGAATAATTATAATTTTTTATCATTTTTTTATATAATAATAATCAAATTTATTTCTTTTATATAATTGTTTTTAATAATTATATTTAAATTTGTGGTTATAATAGTTGATTATTTTATATTTATCTACTGAGGACAGTCATAGTACTCTTGATATTTTTACTATTATCAAGGGCTTCATAGACAAACCTTACAGTAGTGATAAATAATAAGGCATATTAATAAATAGCTCTAGAATAATTCATAATAGAAAAACAAAGAATGAAGAATAACAATGAATAATTATAAATTAAATATTAAACAAATGATAAATTTATCATTGGAGAAAGTTAAACATTAAAAATTGAAAATTATTTAAGTATCAAAAAAGTAATAAATTTATCATGAAAAAGATCTATTAAAAGTAATTATTGCAAATGAAAAATTAAATTAGTAAAGAATAAGTCATAAAAAATAAATCATAAGTAATATATAAAAAAAACACAAATTCAATGAGCAATAGATTGTGATGTTTAAACAACCCAAAGGAGTAATTAACAATTAAACCTCATAAATACATTAATAATAGATAGATCATATAATAGAAAATATTCAAAAAGAATATTCAATAATTTAAGCTGTCAATAATTAAATAAAATGAATCATAAAGATAAAAAACATAAATTATCAAATATAAATCATAAGAAATGAATTTTAAAAAATTCAAAACAAAAAATATGTAATTCATAAGCTATAAACAATATTAAATGAATCGTAAATGATTTAAGTACAATGGTAAATAAACAAAGAATAAACCAAAAAATTAAAAAAGAAAAAACACAATGAAAAAAACCTAATAAATAAATAACTATTCAATCATATAAATTCTTAATTAATTTATAATTTCCCAATGAATCACTTATAAATATTCAAAAATGAATAATTAGCAATAGAAAATAATAAATAAATAAATACATTAAACATAAAAACTGCCTCATAAATAATAAAAAACAAGAATTAAATGAATAATGAATTAATCATAAATAATAAACATTAAAAGATAAAAACAAACACATAAGCAATAATAAACATAATATAAATAATCATTATAACAAAGTTACCAATTTCAAGTATAAATTACTTATTTAAGTTAATTTGACTAAGTTTTGAGAAATGATATGAATCAAATTAAATAAGATTAAATTGATTTCAATTCATTTCAATTTATATAATTGAGCCTCATTATAATTAATTCTTTTTGATTATAATGATTTAATATTGGTTTTGATTGATTAAGATTGTAAATAATAAATCCCTAGTGAGATCAATTAATTAAGTATGATTATAATCAATTAATATTGATATCAATTAATAAAGCGTCTTTATAATAAATTGTTAATAATGAGAGCTAGTTAATACTGATTATTATCAGTTATCCTCTATATAAATTATTCTTAATGAATTTGAATTCATTATAATTGTATAAACTTGATTTTAAGAATTGAAAATTATTTATAATTATTCATCATTAATAAAACATCAATTTAAATTATTTCTTATGAATTTGTATTAATTTTAATTAATTTGAATTAATTTTAATTAATTCCAATTCATTTTAATGAATTTTAATGAATTTTAATTAATTTGAATTAATTTTAATTAATTCCAATCCATTTTAATGAATTTTAATTAATTTTAATTAATTTGAATTAATTTCAATGAATTTGAATTAATTCCAATTCATTTTAATTAATTTTAATTAATTTTAATTAATTTTAATTAATTTTAATTAATTTTAATTAATTTTAATTAATTTTAATTAATTTTAATTAATTTGAATTAATTTTAATTAATTTTAATTAATTTTAATTAATTTGAATTAATTTTAATTAATTTTAATTAATTTTAATTAATTTTAATTAATTTTAATTAATTTGAATTAATTTTAATTAATTTGAATTAATTTTAATGAATTTGAATTAATTTGAATTAATTTTAATGAATTTTAATTAATTTTAATTAATTATAATTAATTTTAATGAATTTTAATGAATTTGAATTAATTTTAATTAATTTTAATTAATTTTAATGAATTTTAATTAATTTTAATTAATTTTAATGAATTTTAATTAATTTTAATTAATTTTAATTAATTTTAATGAATTTTAATTAATTTTAATGAATTTTAATTAATTTTAATTAATTTTAATTAATTTTAATGAATTTTAATTAATTTTAACTAATTTTAATTAATTTTAATTAATTTTAATTGATTTTAATTTATTTTAATCAATTTTAATTAATTTTAACTAATTTTAATCAATTTTAATTAATTTTAATTAATTTTAATTAATTTTAATTAATTTTAATTAATTTTAATTAATTTTAATTTATTTTAATCAATTTTAATTAATTTTAACTAATTTTAATCAATTTTAATTAATTTTAATTAATTA